>CM065591.1:76989860-78238810 GCA_033119425.1 Bufotes viridis
AGGTAAGTGTGCGGATGATGGTGTCCATGGAAGGTGCCTTTATCTTTAGACTGGATAATATGTGAATTTATACGATTTTTACTAAGGTATCATAAGGAAAATGCAGGGCCTTATCTCGTGCATTATTCTGTTTCCTGTGGCTTATTTGGGAATTTGGGGGTGGGTTGTTGCACCAAACCTCATATATCATCTGAAAACAACATTGTCACCGAGTAATGGATTCTGCGGAAATGTGATATTTAGCTGTGTAATTGGAGAGATCAGTTTATGTTTGGGAATAAACAGCTCTCTGATGCAGAATTGAACATATGTGCCTGTGCAAACACATCATTTCTGGAAACAAAAATATCCTCTTCTGCTGTTCTGCTTCTTTACAGCTGACAAGGAGGGCAAAATAATCCTCTTTTTTTTTTTTTTGCCACCGGATTTAAAATGACAGGGAACATTTGCAACAAATCTGCAACACGGTGAATATGCTGTGGATTTCCGAATCGGCAGCACGCTCATTTCTCTGCAAGGAAAATTTTCACAGCTGGAGGATGAAATTTGTAAAACCTCTGCATGTCCACCACTTGTGAATCCATCCCAACTTCTTCACACGTCCGTATTAAAAAAATATATATATCCTTGTGGCTGCAACAAAAGGGTGGTTTTTGCTACAGAGTAAGGCCTCATGCACACAGCCATTGCCCGGCTGTGCCTGTATTGCATCCTGCAAACGGCGGGTCGCCAATATGCGGCCAGCAGCCGTGTGCTCACCGCATCACGAAAGGTCCGGTGCTTCTGTGAGGTTTCCCTCCGTGCCTCTGCACCGCAAAACATTAGAACATGTTCTATTTTTTTGCAGTGCAGAAAGATCACTGACCCGTTCAAGTTGAATGGGTCTGGATCCGGCGCGGCAGCTGCATGCATGGTGCCTGTGCATTGGAGACCACAATGCATGGAACGGTTGAGATGGCCGTGTGCATGAGGCCTAAGGTGTAGGATCTCCATGACTATCTTTTATGAGACAGGGACCAAAATGGCTGTGCGTTTCTCTGTACAGAGTTTCTCTGTCTGTGTCAAAAAAACTGTGGTGTGGATATAGCGCCTCTTACTTCTATGGGACATGTGAATCTGGTTGTGAGAATAGACCCTAAAGGTCCCTTTACATGGGACGATGTACAAACAGATTGTCGAGAAGGAAGCGTTCCTTCCTAAGAATCTGCTGATCTCTAGCGGAAAAGACTCTGCATTTATATGCACCGATCTCCTGCAGAGTATGGGGGGGAACGATCGCTGACACCATCGCTTTTCCCCATACAGACTCCTTGTTTCCTGGCAGCAGATTGTATTTACACGGCACCATCTGCTGCTGGGAAATGAGGATTTTTGTGTGCAAATAAACGATCCAGTCACCCAATGAACGAGCGTTTTGCTCGTTCATTGGGTAATCGACAGTGCATTTACACTGCCAGATCATCGCTAACAACCGTTACTATGAATGCTCATTAGCGATGATCTGTTCAATTCTCTGCCCGTGTAAAGGGCCATTATGCCGCTTCCTTCACGATCAGTGTTTGATCAATGACTTCCATCAGTGATTGTGAGCCACAACCTGGGGAGAAGCCTCCACAGAGATAAGGTGTAGGGGAAAGATCTGCACCTATTCTGTGTTTTTAACCTGCATTTGATTTTGGCTCCAATCACTGATCAGACACCGACTGTGTGAAAGCGGGTTTACACTGACAGAAAAGCAACAAAAATAAGAACATCTTTTGTTTAAGTATAAGACCCTTTTTTAATGCAGCATGTTAAGGTACATCTGCTGACGTTCTCAAACCTCTCCTTTGATGACGTCTCATTGTAATTGGTTGCAAGCAGTCACATTTGGAAGAGACGTCGTTACAGTATATGAGTATTATTTGAATATCTATGTGGAAAATTTACGCATCTTGTAGATGATTATTTAAAATCTCATCCACTTTGCTGCTAGTCCAGATGGAAAATCTGCAGCAATTCTGTCATGTGTGAAAAAGCCCCAAGTCTGATTATGTAGAGACTGTCATGCATGTAGATACAGCAATTCTGATGGAGTAAGGGCCCTTTCACACTTGCCGGAAAAATACTGATCAGTATTATCCCAATGCATATTGAATGGAGAGAAATCCGTTCAGGATGCATCAGGATGTCTTCCGTTCAGTATGTGAAAGTTTTTTGGACTGAGAAAATACCGCAGCATGCTGAGGTATTCTTTCCGTCCTGGGATGCGGAGCAAAACGGATCCGTCATGACCCCCAATGTAAGTCAATGGGACAGATCAGTTTTCTCTGATACATTCTGCCACAATAGAAAACTGATCCGTCCTCCATTGACTTTCAGTGGAGTTCAAAACGGTGCCGTTTGGCAATGATAAAAAATAGTTAAAGTTAATACAAGGGGATGTGTTCAAACAGATGCATACGGTTGTATTATATGTAACTGAAGCGTTTCTTTCCGGCATTGAGCCGACGGAACTCTATGCCGGAAAACAAAAACGCAAGTCTGAAAGGGCCCTAAGTGTTTACTCCCCAAGAGGATAGGCTGCCTATTGATAGGGCTATCAGTGACGTGTACGTGTAGCATCCAGTTCCTACATCGTGTCCATTTATGAATACTAGTGATGTGTTTAATGTCCTGAAGCTGAATTCTTTCTGATCCTACAGGAAATTCTTATCGTATGCAGTGGTCTAATTAACGTGCGTTTTACTTGTCTGTTTCAGATCATAAGAACGGACATTATATCATTCCACAGATGGCGGATAGGTAATTGAATTTGTTCTCCTCTGCTCTTTATTGAAGACCAGTGCTATAATTGCAGGAATGTGCCGGGCGTAATGACTTTCATAGTGTCCTGTGTTTGCGTTGCTAACTATGGCCTCATTAATTATATATATTCATGTAGTAAAATATAAATCGTCAAACTATATTAAATCCTGGTGGACGTCTATTAACCCTTACACTTCCAGAGGTGGACATACAGTTTTACATATAAGTGTTTGTTATACTTGTACCCAGGGGCCGACTGGGAATTTAAAGTGGCCCTAGAAAAAAAAAATTAAGTGGCCTCGTGTTGTAGGGGGATCCAAATTGACAGAAAGCGGGGCAACACAAGTAGGCTGGGCCAGCAATACCCTATCACAAAATACCGTCCCATCAGAACCATATACCACAGTGTGGCACAATATACTGCCCCAGAAGCGTCCCTTTGTGGTGGCCATCAATAGCTGTCATATTCTGTCCTTCTCCAGTTGTCCCTGATTAGGATATGGAGCAGGGGAGGTGAGATGTTGGTCACAGTTGAATTCAGGAGTAGAGATGAGCGAACTTCGATTTTTAGTTCGGCGTCCAAAGTTCGGGTTCGGGTTATCGAAGCATCCCGTAATGGATTCTGCTACCGCAGACCATAACGGCATTTGGAATCCATAAGGGGCTGCTTCATTGAACCTGAACCTTGGACAACCCTAAGGACCTGGCGTGACGTCACCGTCATGTGATCCGTGCAGGGGGCGTGGCTCAGCACTGGATTGGATAAGAGGTGATCCAGTGCTGAGCCATGCCCCCCTGCACTGATCACATGACGGTGACGTCACCCCAGGTCCTTAGGGTTGTCCAAGGTTCGGGTTCATTGAAGAATCCCCTTATGGATTCTAAATGCCGTTATGGTCCGTGGTAGCGGAATCCATAACAGGATGCTACGATAACCCGAACCCGAACTTTGGACGCCGAACTAAAAATAGAAGTTCGCTCATCTCTATTCAGGAGGGCATGTTGCTGTTTGGGTACACGATTACCTGATACTCAAATCTTTAATTACTCCTGAGAGCTCATTATGTACTCGGCCAGCGGCTATGAGGAGGGCCTGGGGTGACTCCTGGGCATCGGCCCACCAGGAAATCTCCCTGTAAGGTCGATGGGCAATCCGCCCCTGCTGGTACCGTTTGGTAACTCGCCCTGGTAAGAGACTGAAGAAACATCCTATAACATAAAGAAATAAGGATTATAACAGTAAGTAAATTATTGCAGCCCTGTCCACTTAAAGGGGTGATCCAGGAAACGGCGGCTCTCCGAGCATAGCCCCATACATGGTACAGCCCCATTCATTTCTATGGGGTTGAGCTGCAACCAGGCCATATGACCGATTTACGGTGATGTCACATGGCCTAGGAAGAGACAGCAGCGCTCAGTGTTGGCCTCTTCTAACGGCTGATTGGTGGGGGTCCTGGATGTCGGACCCCCGTCGATCTGATATTGATGACCAATGCTGAGGATAGGTAATCAATATTATTTTCTGGATAGCCTCTTTAAATACCTAAACCTAATCATGCCCCTGACAAACCATCATTTGCCAGTTCATTTTGAGCCTTAGCAACGCTCCTCTGTCTTCTGTTTACATAAGTCAGTGTTAGAGTCCACTCTCACGTCCGCAATTCTGTTCCGCAATTTGTTGACCCATTAATTTTAATGGGGACAGACGATGTCCCGGCCGGGTCTGCAATTGCGGATCCCCACTTCCAGGTCCGCAATCCCGAAAAAAATAGAACATGTCCTATTCTTGTCCGCAATTGCGGACAAGAAAAGGCATTTTCTATATAGTGCCGGCGATGTGCGGTCTGCAAAATGCGGAACGCACGTCGCCGATGTCAGTGTTTTGTGGATCCGTGGATCCGCAAAACACACACGGACGTGTGAATGAACCCTTAGCAAGTCTCCACTGTTATGTAAACAGAAGACAGAGGAGAGTTGCTAAGGCTCAAATGGGCCACTTTAGAGCTATTTTTCTAATAAAAATGTGTGATTTCAGTAATTAAAGTATATTACAAAAATGTTCTGTATCACTGCCCCTACACATTACAAAAATTAAAAAAAAAGAATGACACAGACTTTAAAGCATGGTGCAGGGCTGGTGAGCTGGTAGTGATGAGCAGGAGTTGGTGTTCAGCCTTTTTCACACACACACCTCTACCTATCAGATCTGTGGGTCCCAGCATCCCACCAGTCAGCTTGATTCACTTCAAGGAGGTGCCGTGGCCACTACACAATGGAAAGCAACTTTAAAGGGGTTCTCCGACTTTTTTAGACTGATGACCTATCCTCTGGATAGGTAATCAGTATCTGATCGGTGGGGGGGCCGACACCTTCCGATCCGCCATTTGAGAATGCCGCAGTGCTTCTTACCCTAAGCCTGTGATGTCACGTTGCCCTAGGTCATTGATTGCTGATGTCCGGCACACCAGCTGTGGTGAAGCTACGACTCCCAGCATGCTCCATTTATTTCTATGGAGTTCTGAGAACAGCCAAGCAAGTGTACATCTTGGGAGTCCTAGTTTTACCACAGCTGGAGCGCCGGAGTGCAATACCAAGCACAGCCACTATACACTGTATGGCGCTGTGCTTGGTAAGCTGTGAGGAGGCACTGGTGCTCATGGAGTGCCACATTCTCCTCAGACAGCGGATGGGTGGGGGTCCCAGGTGTTCGATCTGTCCTGAGTATGAAGTTGTGTCAGAAAAGGGGCATCATTTTGGAGTTGTCCAGGATTTAATGGCTGCTTATTTTTTTCTAAAAACATCACCACACCTGTCCACGGCTTGTTTTCTGCTATTGTGTCTCAGCTCTTTTAAAGTGAATGGGGGCTGCAATACCATAGAAAACCTTTCGACAGGCGTGGTGCTGTTTTGGGAAGAAACCTCTCTGTGACCCTAGAATCTTCATACTTCAAATCCTGAAAGTTTTTGTGATGTTTCACAAGTAGGACGTCCAATCTGAATGACCCCGCACTAGTGAGCTGAAAGTGCCTTTTTACACACCCATTTTATGTTCTGTTCCAGTAAGCTGGTTTTCACCCCAATGTTTATATTTTAAGGGGGTTCTTCTCATGTTACGGCTGTTTTATTATTATTATATTTTTGCATTAATTGAACAACTTATTACTGTTCCCGTTTCCTGGAGTTGTTTTATGTGTTTTTGTATTTGAGTATTCTTTATGTATGAATTGTATCCAGTTACTAGAGCATTATAGCCCAGTATAATGAGCTCCTGGATTGTTTTGTTTAGTTTTTTTGGGTGTTTTTTTTCCTTTTATTTTTAGCTATGTCTATATTCAGGCATGGTGATATAAGGATTCAACATCTTTAATAGCTTTTCGCTGCCAAACTAGTGACAGATTAGAAGCCCCAGCACTTTTCCATCTTTTAGTAGAGGTGCCCTTTAAAGGGGTTGTCTGACTTCAGCAAATGGCATTTATTATGTAGAGAAGTTAGTACGAGGCACTTACTAATGTACTGTGATTGTCCATATTGCCTCCGTTGCTGTCTTCATTCATTTCTCCATCGCATTATACACGGCTTGTATCCAGGGGTTATGACCACCACCGCCGCGCAGATATATGATGGACAGGAGCTGATGTGCATGCATGCCTACAGTGCCTTGGAAAAGTAGTCATACCCCTTGAACTTTTCCACATTTTTTCACATTCCACCACAAACTTAAATGTATTTTATTGGGGTCTTATTTGCTGGAAGAGCACAAAGCAGCAGTGTATGCGATGTGGAAAAAAAAATGATACAAGGTTTTAAAAAAATTTAATAAATAAAAATCTGGAAAGTGTGGCGTGCATTTGTATTCAGCCCCCCTGAGACAATGCTTTGTAGTACCACCTTACGCCGCAATTCCAGCTGCAAGTCTATTAGAGTATGTCTCTTCCAGATGGCTGGATGTTTAGAGTCATTGTCCTGCTGGAAGGTGAACCTCCACCCCAGTCTCAAGTCTTTTGCAGCCTCTACCAGGTTTTCCTCCAGGATTGACCTGTATTTAGCTCCATCCATCTTCCCATCAACTCTGACCAGCTTCCCTGTCCCTGCTGAGCACGATACCAAGCACAGCTGCAATACAATGTACAGCGCTGTGCTTGATAAGCACGGAGACGGCCACTAGGTCACAGAAGTGCCTGTGTCTTCTCAAACAGCTGATCGTGGGGATCCTGGGTGTCTTACCCCTACCGATCAGATACCCAATCTCGGAAAAAAACCTTTGTTTGTGGGTGTAACGTGAAAAAAATGTGGAAAAGTTCAAGGGGTATGAATACTTTTCAAGGCACTGCAATTGCGCTCCCACGGTCCCAACCACCAGAGAGGCCGCAGCTTTTACTTGTAGTTTACATGCACGACCACCGCTGCCTGATTGCAGGGTGGTCTGTAACCATGGAAACGAGCAGTGTATAATGTGATGGAAAAATGAATCCAGCCAGCAAAGGAAGCAACAATCACAATACATTAGTAAGTGCCTTGTATTAACTTTCTCTATATGATAAATGCATTTTTCTGACGTGAGACAACCCCCTTTAACGTGGTTGTCTTTAATCAGTCGAATATCTTGACTCGCTCTGCAGGTTTAGGCCTCATGCACACAACCAAATTTTTCATCCATGTGCTGACTGCATTTTTCGCGGATAGCACACTGACCCATTCATTTCTGTGGGGCCATGCACACAGCCATAGTCATTGCGGATCCGTTTGTCTGTTTCGCAAATAGAACGTGACTTGTTCTGGTCCGCATTGTGGACTGGACGAGAATAGTAATTTCTATTGATGGGAGTGAAAAAAATGCAGAACGCACACGGGAGGTATCTGTGGTTTGTGGGCCGAAATAGGGACACGGTCGTTTTCATGAGGCCGTATTGAAGAAGTGCTCCTACACTTTTTATTGTGTAGGGGGAAATTAATCGTCTCATATTCATAAAGTAGACATGTTGACCCGTTTCATTGAGTCTTGTGATGCAATAATTGAATTATTAGTTTGGTAACCTCTAGACATCTGCAGCAACTTGCCTTGACTATTACTCTACAGAAAAAGGTCTCGGTGTTGTTATAGGTGGCTTTGATATCTATCCAGCAATAGCAGATCTACAGACCTTTTTCCTTATTGATTTCACTCCTGCCAGCATCAGTGTACCTCACATGCAGACCTGTGCAGCCTACAGTATAGGCTTCCCTAAAACTGGCAGTATATGACTATGCTCGAGCTCCACCGTGTGGCCAGAATAGACATTACAACAAGTGGTGTTTCTAATTTGATAAAAACATTAAAAACTAAACGTAAAACTAATGATAAAAAGTACCAACAGAATATATGAAGTAAAAACCAAAAACAAATAAGCCTCAAAAAACAATATTACACAGCCCTCTCCAATTGAACAACCTATATATAAAAAAAACCTAACCGGGAAAAAGAAGGCAGGACTCCGGACCTTGTATATAAAAAGTATTATATTTATTGCAGCATATAGAAATAAATATGTAGACATAAATCATGTAAAATGAGGACAAAACATCTAGATATGGAACCGTGTCCACAAACGCCGTACTGAGTACTGATCCCAAAGCACCCCCATATCTCCCACGAAAGATGGAAATACAGGTACAGAACGCAAAGGTAGGTAAGCCTGCACTAGTCCAAATAATATCAGGAAATAATGATATCAGATCTACATAGCAAACATGCCCACTCAGAGGGTTAACCACCCCTAAGTCACTGTGGGACCAGGAGAAACATAAGGAAAAAGGAAAAAAAAAATATATATAACGAAAACCAAGGTCAGGACAATAACCAACTCGTGGACGTCTGAAGGAGAGGGTTCCAAGAAAACACGGTACGGTGTTTGTGGACATCGTTCCATATCTATTGTTTGTCCCCATTTTACATGGTTTATGTCTACATATTTATTTCTATATGCTGCAATAAAGAATATAATATTTTTTATATACAAGGTTCTGAGTCCTGCTTCCTTTTTCCCTGTTATAGGGTTTTTGTACAGAATATATAAAGTAGTTGCGAACTTGACTTTGGCACGGACAGGTAGCTTATTTCGAGATTTAGGATTCTGTTCATACTTGTGCATGTTCTTTTCTGTCCTATTGCAGAACTGTGTAGCGTGCTGTACTATTATATCCAGTAAATTTACAAAAAATTGTGAAAATAATGTCCTAACACATCATAATCGTATCCTCGGTTCATGTTAAAACGGAAGCCATAATGTCAGTGTGAAGTAGCCTATGATGCACATCGGTGCTTTCTCCTGTCAGGGTTCTTGTGTTTTTATAAGCAAAAAAAAATTGCTTTTACGGTAAAAAATAAAATAAAAAAGGGAACTGTAAAACCTGATGTCAGTAGGACCTATCAGGATTCACAGTATTCATAAAAAAATAAATCTCACACACCAACCATGCATCCAGTGAGCAGGGAAGCCATGAAGGTAATGTGAATGTCGATCTTGCTATATCAGGGAAGGAGCAATTGTTAGAAAATTAGTTTTTGATTTAACAATTATTATGAGGCGAATTGCCCAGTGAGGATTCCTAATTGAAAAGTAGTGTCCAGCTCGATCTGTTGTAACATAATGTGATATCAGGAATCATTACTTATTGATCTACATTCCAAAACCACATTAAAGAGGTTTTACCACAAGGTACATGTATCCTCTATCCACAGGATAGTAGATAAATGTCTGATTGGTGGCAGCCTAACGCTCAGTCCATAGTCTTTGAATAGACACGTGCTTGACCGCCTTTCTATTCAAAGACTATGGACTGAGGGAGATAGCCAAGTAGAATGTTAGACCGCTACCATCAGCGCCATAGTCATTGAATGGAGCAGAACCACACAAGCTTGACCTTCACTCCAAACTCCTCATTGCATATGTGCAGGAAGAATGGGGTTCATTCTACTGATGAATGGAGCCCGAAGTAGTCAGATATCCTCAACTATCCCATGGACATGCTTCCATCTTAAGCTGTTCCTTGCTGTCCTCTTCCATCTGTGCATTTCAATGATTTGTATCTGTCTGTGTCTTAACAATAACTTGCTGTGTAACCTCTTTCCTCTCTCCTGTTCTTCCTTGTGCTGCATTGGATGTAGAACTCGCCCCAGGGGTGTGCCGCAGAGGTACTGTGTGACTTGTGCCAGACCATGGCCTATATCACTGTCTTTTTTTACTCTTGGAATGTATTAGACGTCACTAAACAAACATTTCAGCCATTATCGTTGCCTCCCGCTTATGTAGAATTACCACGAGGCAATAACTGGTACACCTCTTGGCTACGTAAGGCTGGGTTTACATGGAGTGTAATATTTTTTATATAACCTGATCAATATCCAACTAAATGGCTGTAAATAGTCAAAGGTTATGACGTTATATGGTGTGCACTCAGTGTGCTGCTATATAGTTCTATGTACAGAGCTGTATTGCTGAGATATTCTCACCTAGAAGCAATGCAATACCTCTACAATGCATTATCCAGTGGATTCATATGAGGGTGCAATATGACCCCATACACTACTACTGTATTATGGCTCAGTTCTTCTTGAAGGTTGTATATAGCGGTAATACTGTATAGTTAAAGTAGTAATGACTACAAAGTTGCTCCAGATTCACAAATTATCGTGGTGCCCCTCTTACCTGAACCAGATTCTGTATGTGTACATCTAGCCTTACAGTGCTAAAGCTGCAAAGAGAATTTTAACATGAACTGCCTTGACTTATCTCCGCTTCCTGACAGCCACTATAATCTTGTGATGCTGTGAACTAATAAGTCTAGTAATATATTGTGAGAGCATGCAAGGAGCAATGTTGTGTGGTCCCCTGCTGCACTAGTGTAATCTTGTCTCCCTAAGTCCTGATCACTGGCAAAATATTATATACCTGTGCTCGCCCATGTGGCCAAAAATATAAGTTCTAGGACCATCCTATTAGCTGGAAAATTGTAGTATTCCATATCATTCTGGGTCCAGAAAAGTGAGCAGGCTTCAGTGACATCCATCTGCCCTAACAGAGCAGATAAAAAGCAGTTGTATAACCTTGACTGCTTATGAACACTGTGGGGAGAACATATCATGATGGAACATTTTGAAGGCAGTTTTACTTTGAGTTGGTGAAAGTTGCACCAAATTTATCAAAGGTCACACCATGCTTGTTAAATTTTGTGTATCTTTAAAGGGGTTGTCTGACCTCAGACATTGCTAGGATATGCCCCCAATGTCTGATAGGTGTGGGTGCGAAATCTTTCTTTAAAACGGAGCCTACAAAGGGAAGGAGGGTACATTGCACATGTGCAGCCGCCCTCTATTCATTACTATGGGAGCGCCTAAAATAGCTGAGCGGCTCGCTCTGCTATTTTTTTGAGCAGTCCCATTGAAATGAATGGGAAATGCACAGCACAAGGGCAGCCACCGCTCCATTCACTTCTATGGGGCTAACTTAAATTGTCAAGCCAGTGCTTGGCTATTTTCGCCGCTCCCATGGGAATGAATGGAGGGCGACCATGGATGCGCGTTGCACCCTCCTACACTTTGTGGGCTCAGTTCTAAAGATAGGTGCAGGTGACAGAGGTGGGGCCCAAACCTATCAGACATTGGGGGCATATCCTAGTGATGTGCCTCCAATGTCTGAGGTCAGACAACCCCTTTAAATCTTACACTTTTGTCTAGAAATGCTTCTCCACTTTTCCTAAGCCATCCCGCCATCCTCTCATACATACATTGGCCATTTTCAGTGTGGGAGGAAACTAGAATACCCCAAAAAAAAAAACATCCATGAATTCCAAATTCAAAGAGCTAAAACATGTTTAAGGCTGGGTTCACACCTGCGCTGTTATTTCCAGTGTTCTGCACTGCGTTAGAAGCAGAACAGTGAAAATAACTGCAGCACTCAACCCATCACACAACAGACACTAATGTTGACCAACTGCCCCCCCCCCTGAATATTTTGTCATTTTACTAGACAAAATAGCGCAGTATGATTGATGCAGAGATAAAACTTGTATTTTTGGATCTCCGCAGCCGTTTCCTTAGTATTTCATTTGCATAGCAGAAAATTGGTTATGCGATGAGAAGAAATGTTAAACCTTAGACTGGATTGTGGGATCATAGATGTTAATAGTTTCCATGACCCACTTAACAAATGAAAGACAGAACCCCCTGAGATGACAGATCTGATATGTATATAATTGCTATGGCAGGAGCAGAGGGCTGGCATCATCATTACCCTGCTTCTCATTTTGGCATTTCTGCTATGCCGTTTTGCCTGCAGGTTACTGATTCTCATCCATTTACCTGTCATACAGTAACAGTATTATATCAGTGATAGCAGAGGAGGAGCTGTTGTTAAATCTCACATTTTTATAGATAAATCCAGCTTATAGCCCTTAAAGGGGTTGTCTTATGTCACTGTTACTAAGGTGGGATCGGACCGGTGCTCTGCTGTTTCAGTAGCACCAAATGCAGTGCATGGAAGCTGCGGAAACATCGTAGCACAGCAAGTTCTGCTGTGTCCCTAACTCGTGCTGCGCTGAGGCTGATGCAATGTGAGCTACTGAAACAGCGGAGTACTGGCCTGCACCGCTATTTCCTGGCCACCTGGTGGTCGGGGCTTAGTCCCATCTCCCTTCAGGAACAGCAAGATGAGAAAACCCCTTTAAAGTGGAACTGTTATGGCAGTTTAGGGAAAGGGAGGTTTAACATTTTTGTAATATACTTTATTAGTGAAAGATGTTCCTTTGTACTAGAAAACTGTGTAAAGATCCTTCTTGGCAAAGCCGTAAGAGCTTACTAAGGAGAGTCTGTCTTCAGTCTTCAGTTCTACCGAGTGCTGAAGACATCTGAGTGTAACTAATCAGACAGGCAGGGTGGTGGGCAGTGATAGGTACATAGTCAGGGACTGGGGTAGTGATAAGAGGCGAGCTGGATGTTTAACATCCCTGTCCCTACATTGTATTAAAAATAAACTGAAAGGACAGTTACATTTTAAGAACCAAGCAAATTTTGGGGGCAAGATTTTTGTTTTTCTCTCCCCACCTTTAAAGAGTCATACCCTTTTTTGATTTTTCCATTTACATCTCCCTATGAGGAGTTGCTTTGTACTTTATAATGGAACCATTTAAAGAGGTTCTCCGGGCTTTTTAATATTGATGACCTATCCTGAGGATAGGTCATCAATATCAAATCTGCGGGGGTCCGGCACCCCCGCCTATCAGCTGTACAGGATGACGGTGCGCACGTGCCATTTCCTTTATGTCTTCCTGTCCGCTGCTGTATGTCTTTGGGACAGCAGCAGCAGGCAGGGAGAGAAGGGACATGGCACATGCACACTGCACACGCCGTCTCCCCGTAGACCTGATCAGCCAGATGTCGGACCCTTGCCGATCTGATATTGATGACCTATCCTGATGACCTTTTAAAAAGTGTAAAAACTATTTTTCTAAAAAAAAATTAAAAATATTGCTTTGTGTCACCATATTTTAACAGACAAACTTTATTTTTGTACCAAAAGACCATTTAAGGGCACATTTTCTTTGGAGTGATCGGTAGGTTTTTTTTATTTATTTTTTTATACCATTTTTATGAATTTTTGATTATTTTTTATTCAATTTTTTGCGGAGATGAGATGACCAAAAAAACACCAAGTTTTCTTACAGCTTTCACAGCACATGATAAATAATGCAACATTTTAATATTTCAGAACTGTTCAGACATGAAGATACCACTTTTTATTTTGTTATTTTTTTTATTTAAGAAATTGTAAAAGTTTTTTTTAATTTTTAATAATATGTTGTTTCTTTAATAGTTTTAAAATCTTTATTCAGTTGATTTTGTTTTACATTTTTTTCTCTTTTAGGTCCCCTTAAAGGGCCTTGAACCTGCAATTGTTGATTGCTTGTACTATTCACAGCAATACAGTTTTATTGTAAATGGCAGGGTGTAATAGAAGCGATAACATGGCAGGTCAGAGGACCTTTAGAAGGCCCCAAGCTGTCATAGCAAGCGAATGCCCTGCGATTATGTCATGGGGCTGATAATCGGAGCAAGCGGGACTGCGTTCCCTCTAACTGCTCAGATGCCGTGGTTGATATTGCCTGCTGCATTTTAGAGTTTAGCTAGAGAGTTACAGTATATTTGACCCTGGCTGCTCCATATATTCCTTAGACTAATGGAGCGCATTGTTAGCTAAGAGCTTAAAGAGGAGCTGTCACCTCTTTTAACATGTCTTTTTTTTTAAATTTAAAATAATAATTCTGTAGCATCCTTTCCTAGAACTGTGCATTGTTCCTTTCCTATGTTATTCCTCCAGGAAATGAAATTAAATACTGGGTATTACTTTTTCCCTTGTCGATGTGATGTGTCCCTACAAACGTTGACAGTCTGTAAGCATTGCTGGCAGCGTTTTTGGGACGTGCCATGTTCCGCCTCTTTGGGAAGGGGCTTTATTGTTACACTGATTAAAGGACAAGCTACCATTGCCTGATAAATAGTATTTTTAAATCTGGTCTATTTGTTTCATGGCGTGCTATCGGACCAGTTTTTATATCCATAGTGTCCTAGGTCGGGATGAGCAAAATTAAAGAATTGCGTTATGGATTCCGCTACCACGGACCATAACTTATAGTGCACCTTGTACACACAAGTTCGCTCATCCCTAGTCCTCGGTCCATAGATGCAGAGGAAGAATAAGCTGTCCAGTACTCCACATAGTTAAGCTACGTCACTCCTTTGGTCAGTTTTAGATGTTTATTAGACCTAATATAACAAGAACTATTGAGCGTGACCTGCATATTTGGAGCACTTTCCATACCTTTTGAGAACGTGTAGTTCTCTCTTCATGCTCGATGAATGGTTGGACTCTACTAGTGGAAGATAAGAGCTTGTGCTATGAGATAAGTTAGCCGGCCATCCCCAGCTGACCCCTTCCTATCTTGTAGAGAAATAGTGAGATCTGCACACCCTTTTTTTGAGGATGGGTGCTCACGAAGGACAAAGTCACCCAATATCAGGATCCAAGAATTCGTGGCACACCAAAATTAAGTGATGCTTATTTAATAGGTAAGTATTATTTTACATCTTCTTGAATAATACATAGTACGGGATAGAATCATGATTTACGGTCGTGTCATATGTCCCAACGTTTCGGTCATTCAATTGACCTTTTTCAAGGGATCTGCGACCTGCGGCTGTTATGCATACACTGGATGCATAACAGTCGCAGATCCCTTGAAAAAGGTCAATTGAATGACCGAAACGTTGGGACATATGACACGACCGTAAATCATGATTCTATACCGTACTATGTATTATTCAAGATGTAATATAATACTTACCTATTAAATAAGCATTCACTAATTTTAGTGTGCCACGAATTCTTGAAGCCTTCCTATCTTATAGCATACAGTCCCACACTCAAGCTGAGGTGGAGAGGCTGCGGCTTCATCCCCCTCCTCCCTGTCTGCTTTTTACAGTTTTTTCATTAGGCGATTTGTTTCTGGACTTTATAGAACCTTCAGGCAGGGAAAAGAGGAATGCTCAACTTTCGACTAAAAAGATGTGCTACAAAATGTATCATGTACTAATGATTTATTCGAAGAAAACTGTAACCGTTGTAAGCTTGTAAAATGCTGATGATCTGCAGCCGCCAATAGGGGAAGCTTACTGAAATTAGACTTCACTCCCATCGAACTCCATGACACTTAACATCCAAATCCGCACTTAAAGGGGTATTCCCATCTGGGATGTTGATGGCATATCACTAGGATATGCCATCAGTGTCAGATAGGAGTGGGTCGCAAATGTGCACCTATCTCCAGAAAGAGTTCCCCAAATTTAACTGAGAGAAACCACACACGCGGGGCCACACTTTGTTTACCACTATGGGAGTTATAGCCGATCACTGTGTTGCCATCAGATTTCTTCCATAGATCCTACAGTAAAATACAATAAGGATTTTCCATAAGCGAATCTGTAATGTGTGAATTTAGCCTAATAATTCTGTCTTCAATAAGTGAAGACTAGGGACTTGCAGGCATTACCTTTAACTCAGTGGCTGTACCACCATAAACATATGTTATGCCATTTTTCAGTAAGAAATTTTGGACCTTTTTAGATATACTGTAGGAAATGAAATGTTTGGTGCTCTTTATTAAAGGGGTTTAACCCCGCCGATCAGCCGGAACTTACCATCAAAACTAAACAGCCTGTACTAGTCACGCAGTGGGCACATCTGTGTAGTTTCGGCACCAAACTTTATAAAAAAAAACTGATCGACGGGTACCAAGAGTCAGGCTCCACCGAGGACCTCAAGGATAGGTTTAGAGTAAGTCCCAGACAACCCCTTTACGTTTTAAGGAACCACTTTAAGTAGATGAGGCGGATACTTTTTCTTACCTTATGCTATTACTTACTATTTTAACATATGCTAATATTTGTACGGGTTCTTTTAAGGGGGGTTGTGTCAAGTTTTAAAGTTATCATCTATCCACAAATTGTAAGATAACGGACTGATCGCTGGGACCCCCAGTGATCTCAAGATTGGTGTTTTAAAGTCCCCACCCATGTGCCCTGCCGCTCCATTCATTCTCAGCGGGACTGCCGGAAATAGCCGAGCAATGTACTCTGCTATCTCAGAGAATGAGTGGAGTGGTAGGGCACATGCTTGACCCGTCGCTCCATCAGGATGGGGATATCGGACCTCCACCTCCCAGCAGCCGGACCCCCTGTCCACAGGATAGAGAATAACTTTAAAACTTGGCCCAACTCTTTAGTAGATGACGAAAAGCTTTGTATGGTCTATATGTCTTTGGTATGTTTAGGTATCATGGCTTTATGTCATATGTTATATTTTAATTTATATTTGTCTGTTACAGTTTGGACCTCTCTGAACTTGCAAAAGCTGCCAAAAAGAAGCTCCAGGCAGTAAGTTCTCTATGCTAGCACGAGGCGGGTGTATTCTGGGTATCTGAAATCACAGCCTGGTTCATTTATCTTTCACACTGCCTTTGTCATTCTCTACCTTTCCGGACAACTTGTCACTTTCCCCGGCTGCACTCGGAGTGGCACTTTTGTCGCCTTCTTTAATCACATATTGCTCTGTTCCATTGTAATTACGGAGCTGTCACTTTGTGTACGCTCTGGTGAACTTGGTTGTCATTATCTAGCACTTCTCCATCCTCTCTCCTTTCTTGTGATGGACACTTACCCACTGCCTGTTATTTTCTCCTGATTAACCAGACACTCTGTTTATTCACAGCTCAGTAACCGGCTTTTTGAAGAACTGGCGATGGATGTCTACGATGAGGTAGATCGAAGAGAAAATGATGCAGGTAGAACCTTTTACAATGAGTGTCCAATATGTATTTATATTTACCAGCACGCTTGACATACTGCAAGCAGCATGGAGTACTCATTAATTACATTATGAGTAGTTCTGTGCAGGCATTGTAAATGGCAGGTGCATATACAAGATCAGAAAACGTCACTTAGGCTAGTTTTGCGGCACAGCTCTCCGTTAAGCTGTTACGGCAGAGAACAGCCTCCCCGAGTTCTCCGAATCCGGCATTGCCAGATGTTACTGGAATGCCCGTGGGCCCTATTCTCAATGGGGTCTGGTGGTGACCCGGCCAGGATTCAGACGGACAAAAAATTCTCCACACAACTGTTTTTGTCTGGCTGATTCCTGGCATTCTCTGCTGGAGAGCTGTGCCGCACATATGAAAGTGGCCTTAGGGTCCTTTCACACTTGCGTTCTGAGAATCCGGCAGGCACTTCCGTCCCGCCGGATCCGTCAGAACGCAAGTCGTCTGAAGCATTAGAAGACTGATCAGGATCCTGATCAGTCTTCGAATTGCTTTCAGGTTACTATGGCAGCCAGGACGCTATTAAAGTGGAGCGGCATACTTACAGTCCGTGCGGCTCCCGGGGCGCTCCTGAATGACGTCAGAGCGCCCCATGCCCATGGATCACGTGATCCATGCGTGTGAGGCGCCCTGACGTCACTCTGAGCGCCCGGAGCTGCACGGATGGTAAGTATACTACTCCCCCGCTCCCACTACATTTTACAATGGCAACCAGGACTTTAGCGTCTTGGCTGCCATGGTAACAATTGAGAAAAAGCTAAACGTCGGATCCGGCGATGCGCCGAAGCGACGTTTAGCTTAAGGCCGGATCCGGATTAATGCCTTTCAATGGGCATTAATTCCGGATCCGGCCTTGCGGCAAGTGTTCCGGATTTTTGGGCAGAACAAAAAGCGCAGCATGCTGCGGTATTTGCTGCGTCCAAAAAACGTTCCGGTTCTGAACTGAAGACATCCTGATGCATCCTGAACGGATTTCTCTCCATTCAGAATGCATGGGGATGATCCTGATCAGGATTCTTCCGGCATAGAGACCCGACGACGGATCTCTATGCCGGAAAACCAAAACGCCAGTGTGAAAGGGCCCTTAGGCTACAGTAAAACATAATTTACATTGAAGATTAAAGGCTTCCCCGATCTGCCTATTAAAGCAATAGTTTGAGTGTCAATCGCTGCTGCCCTTGCTCTGTTCATTACTTGGCACAACTGGTATTGTGTCACAATGTTACATTAGATATAGCTACAGTGGAAGCTGCAGTGAAAATCTGTAACTTGAAGTTTCCTTACTTGCCATAAAATCAGATTTTTACACTGAATGGGACAGAGCAGCCTGCAATGCATATGAACAATGTTTTTTCACCAAATTAAGTACAATGCAATAATAAAAATAATGGATTCAATGGTTTCTGCAAGTACATTTAATGCTTTGTCTACATTTATGTAACTACAGTCCAGCACCAGTCCTCTTAAAAATCCCATTTGAGGAATGACAACAGCTTATCCCTCTATCCACAGCATGAGAAATGAGTGTCTGATCAGCAGGGGTCTGACCTCTGGGGTGGTGTTCCCCTGCTTTGTTCCACTCTCAGATAGGCAAGTACAAGCGTTGGCTATCTCCGACAGCCATATAGAGTGGAATTGTGCGGCGGACATTCGTGTGTCTGCCACCACATTTAAATGGGGGAACACAGCAGTTCGACCCCTGATAGTCAGACACCAATCCCTTTATGCACAGGGTAGGGGATAAGTTATTGTCATGGGACAACCCCTTTCATCCAGTTTATGACACAAAAATGCCAGATTTCCTGGAAATTTGCCACATACTGAAGTGATATTAGCCAATATCGTCCACAAAATGGGCCTGCATCCGTTCCGCAATTTTGCGGAACAGGTGCAAACAAGTTGTTTTTTAATGGGGCCGCAAAAGATGCGTGGACCGTGGTATGGCGGTCTGGAATCCAGCTGATAGCAGGAGCACACGGCGTCATTGGTTGCTATGACGCTGTGCGCTTCATACCACCGCTGAACTACAGTAATACATCCGTACGAGTGTATTACTGTAGTCCAGCGGTGGCATGAAGCGCACAGCGCCATAGCAACCAATGACGCCGTGCGCTCCTGCTGTCAGCTGGATTCCAGGCCGGCCTACCACGGTCCGCGCACGGCCGTGTTCCACCGCCGTGTGCATAAGGCCTAAGTGTCATGCCGTTGCTTTACTTTGTGTATGGGTTGTTTAATGCATAAAAACAACATTTGGTCAGTCAGTCATTAATATCTCAGTGATATAAATATTTTATTGGTTTTATTCAAAACTACAAATTCCTTCTAGTATCTGATGCTTTTAATTGTGCTGTGACTTCCTGCTGGTAGAGGCAGAGGGAGCTGCTTCGTGCGGTTTGTATGAATTCCTATACAGCAGCTTATATGAAAATACTGCATGAACTGACATATAAGAGACCACTGTAGGGATAAAAAAAGAAAAAAGTACATTAAAGCTGTGCCAGTTGATAACTATGTGCTATACACGTCTTTTCCTCTCCGTATAGCATGACCTCTATTGGTTTATATCCCTAATACCTAATATTGAATATATGGCCAGCTTTTAGATTTAAGATGACGTGTAAAGTTTAGTGTGCTCGACAAGATTATACTAAAACTTCAGATTTATTGCAGATCTTCACGTCCTGGTTCTGAGCTATGAAAAGCCTTCAGCCTCCAGACATAACACAGCATTTGTGGCTTTGGGGTTTTATAAATAAACCCGCCTGCTGGCGTGACCGAGGAGGCGCTCTACCTCTCTACAATGTGGCCTGCTCATTTTTAACTATTACATTGAGTCTCATTGCATTGTGTCTAATTATCACAGCGACTGCTGACGAACCTCTTTCCTAATCTTCATCGACTTTAACCTTGTCATGTATCTTGACATCACCGTAATAGAGCATCACCTTCTCCTGCTCTCCTTTTTTATGCCTATAAGGGCTCATGCACACAAACGTATTTTCTTTCCGTGTCCATTCCGTTTTTTTTGCAGACCGTATGCGGAACCATTCGTTTCAATGGGTCCGCCAAAAAAACGGAAGTTACTCCGTATGCATTCCATGTCTGTATTTCCATTCCGCAAAAAAATAGAACATGTCCTAGGAATGTTCTATTAGGGGCGCAAAATACAGAATGCACATGGATGTCATCCAGACGGATCCATTTTCTCAAAATACATACGGTCGTGTGCATGAGCCCTAAGGATGCTTCTACTCCTAGCGGTAGTGGGGTGCATGGCTTGTATAGGTGTAACGTGGTTTTAATATGTTTCATCTGTAAGACACGACCCACACCCTATGGCACACTACCACTAGGTGTACAGAGTGAATGTGCTTATACTATAGGAATTGGTGTTTTGTTATGATATATATATATATATCTATATCTATATCTATATATATATATATATATATATATATATATATATATATATATATACAGTATAGACCAAAAGTTTGGACACACCTTCTCATTCAAAGAGTTTTCTTTATTTTCATGACTATAAAAATTGTAGATTCACACTGAAGGCATCACAACTATGAATTAACACATGTGGAATTATATACATAACAAAAAAGTGTGAAACAACTGAAAATATGTCATATTCTGGGTTCTTCAAAGTAGCCACCTTTTGCTTTGATTACTGCCTTGCACACTCTTGGCATTCTCTTGATGAGCTTCAAGAGGTAGTCACCTGAAATGGTTTTCACTTCACAGGTGTGCCCTGTCAGGTTTAATAGGTGGGATTTCTTGCCTTATAAATGGGGTTGGGACCATCAGTTGCGTTGTGGAGAAGTCAGGTGGATACACAGCTGATAGTCCTACTGAATAGACTGTGAGAATTTGTATTATGGCAAGAAAAAAGCAGCTAAGTAAAGAAAAACGAGTGGCCAGTCAGTCAGTCCGAAAAATTGGGAAAACTTTGAAAGTGTCCCCAAGTGCAGTCACAAAAACCATCAAGCGCTACAAAGAAACTGGCTCACATATGGACCGCCCCAGAAAAGGAAGACCAAGAGTCACCTCTGCTGCGGAGGATAAGTTCATCCGAGTCCCCAGCCTCAGAAATCGCAGGTTAACAGGAGCTCAGATTAGAGACCAGGTCAATCCCACACAGAGTTCTAGCAGCAGACACATCTCTAGAACAACTGTTAAGAGGAGACTGTGTGAATCAGGCCTTCATGGTAGAATATCTGCTGGGAAACCACTGCTAAGATCAGGCAACAAGCAGAAGAGACTTGTTTGGGCTAAAGAACACAAGGAATGGACATTAGACCAGTGGAAATCTGTGCTTTGGTCTGATGAGTCCAAATTTGAGATCTTTGGTTCCAACCACCGTGTCTTTGTGCGACGCAGAAAAGGTGAACGGATGGACTCTACATGCCTGGTTCCCACCGTGAAGCATGGAGGAGGAGGTGTGATGGTGTGGGGGTGCTTCGCTGGTGACACTGTTGGGGATTTATTCAAAATTGAAGGCATACTGAACCAGCATGGCTACCACAGCATCTTGCAGCGGCATGCTATTCCATCCAGGTTGCGTTTAGTTGGACCATCATTTATTTTTCAACAGGACAATGACCCCAAACACACCTCCAGGCTGTGTAAGGGCTATTTGACCATGAAGGAGAGTGATGGGGTGCTGCGCCAGATGACCTGGCCTCCACAGTCACCAGACCTGAACCCAATCGAGATGGTTTGGGGTGAGCTGGACCGCAGAGTGAAGGCAAACAGGCCAACAAGTGCTTAGCATCTCTGGGAACTCATTCAAGACTGTTGGAAGACCATTTCAGGTGACTACCTCTTGAAGCTCATTAAGAGAATGCCAAGAGTGTGCTAAGCAGTAATCAAAGCAAAAGGTGGCTACTTTGAAGAACCTAGAATATGACATATTTTCAATTGTTTCACACTTTTTTGTTATGTATATAATTCCACATGTGTTAATTCATAGTTTTGATGCCTTCGGTGTGAATCTACAATTTTCATAGTCATGAAAATAAAGAAAACTCTTTGAATGAGAAGGTGTGTCCAAACTTTTGGTCTGTACTGTATGTATGTATATATATATATATATATTAGTTTATATTTGTACCTTTAGCTTCTTATGGTGTATCGAAGGGACCAATTTGGTACAGTAACGTGTACGTGTGATTACAACGTTTGAATTAAAGGGGTATTACGGTTACATTAAGTTTTCCCCTATCCACTTGATAGAGGATAACTATTAGGTCGGTGGGAGGTCAAGTAGATTTCTGCAGTTATCCAAATTTATCAGATCTGCGCCGCCAGTATCCGGTGCGAGCCTTCATTTTACTCCTCCATTATCGTTTGAAAAGAATTTGGCCATGTCTAATATTTTAATCCTTTAATCAGAAAAAGATCTTTCGTTCAAAGAAAGATCGTTCATGAACGAAAGGTCTTTCTTTGAAAATACTTCCCGTAAAGATCTTTCATCCATCACCTGGATTTATTGAAAGTGTATGGGCAGTTTGAACAACTGTAACGGCCAATATGGACTAAAATATCTATAGCCATGTCTGCGAAACGAATGTTCATCAGATGATTGTTTGTTCAACTGCTGTTCAACCATCATTATAACTTCTTCCTAATGGGTAACCCACCTTAAGAGATGGGAGAAGACTGCCAGAGGGGGAAGAAGACCGACTACAGAACTTATTGGAGACGAATACAACTAAAGCTAAATACAGCTGCCAGAGCAAAAAGGAGACTGACTGTTTGTGATTGAAGGAGAGGAGTGAAGACAACATTGGTGTATGCAAGGATTTTTTTTCAGTTGTAACCATAAAAGCAGATACGCAGTCAAGTCACACTACCCAGCAGCCCACCCTCAATAGTACCAGTCAGTAGTGGAGCTCAGAGACACAAAAGCAACTGTATTTGGAAACCGTGCAAAGTAGTGGTTAAAAGCCTTTTGGGATGTTTTACATGATTTGTGGAATTACTCCTTTAAATTGATGTGGCAGGTCTCACGGTGTACAACTTGTAATGAGGGTCTTGCAGCTGCGTCCCTGGAATTTCTGATTGTGACTGAGAACTGGCTTCTGAGTGCACCTTTTTCCTCCAGTCCTATACATGACTGATGTTTCTTCTTGTGCTGATCTTATATTTCTAGTTTTAGTTTTTGCTTGGTTCTTCACATTACACCGTCCTAAGCTTCTGTATGTTACTAGGAGCTTCATAAACAACTTCAGTCAACAATTTTTTTCCTTCTCTCCATTGCCTCTACACAACACATCCTCTTTGCTCCAGACAGAGACGTCACACGTCAGGATTGCCAAGAGTATGTGGGAAGAGGAATGATCTAATCTTAGTTCAAGTCCATTGCTCTAGGCATGTAGTGGGTTAACCCAAGCTTGTCATCTGTAAGGCTCCTTGCTGCCCAAAAAGTACATTTTCCTCCAAAGTGCAAACCGCAGAAGAACTATGATTAAAAAAAACAAAAAGCTTTACCGAAAGGCTGATGTACGTTTTTTTTTTTTTTTTTATAAAGCAGTTCCTGACCCATCCCACATTCCATAAAGCTGCCAATTTCTCAGCCGTGTAAGCAGGCTGCAACAGACGTTTTCATGTTAAGCAGGCAGACAGAGCCTTTTCTGTTGCTTCTCCTTGCTTGCCCCCAGTGCTGAAAAAATGCTGGACCACACGTCAGGCTGCCTAACTTCTCCTCGCCAAGCTAAGACAAGCAGCAGCTAATCTCCCAGTCGCCCCATCCTTACAACTGTTTGGTAGTCAGATGGATTTTGGAATCTCTCTCTGGATCTGTGACGGGAGGACATACCTTTATTACTTTTCATGGTGTCTCCATTGCTGTAAAGCGGTTGCTGTTCAGCCGGATACAGTCTAATGTTCTTTGTAAGTAGCCATTGAAACTGGGGAGAGACTTTCTACAATGTTTTAATTGGGATTCCGGACGAAGTTGAGGAAAATGTCTACGCCTCAGGATCACTAAGTTCTGATAATCTCTAGATATCTCTATAGTGAATGATAGGAACAGCTTCATTTTAGGCTTCGAGACCTTCTGAAGCTTTTAGAACTTTGTATCTCACAAAGCAGAATAAACAGCAAAATACGCACACGTTCAGTCTTTGAAGTCAAAACCAGTAGTAGATTGAAAAAGAGGAGAAGTCGTATCTATCCTTAATACATTCTCGACTTTTTTTGTTCTACTCCTGATTTTGGCTTCCAAAACTGCTTCAAAGAACCTGAATATGTAGCCGTACCCCAAGTGGAAAGGCGCTTTCACTGGTTAATGAAAATGTATATATATTGGTTCATTTATTGATTTCAATGAATGGATGTTGGTTTTTTATTTTTTGGATTCCTTGTGTCAGAGAGAACAAGTAGATAGCACTGGGTGCTGGACATGTTTTACACTAACATGTGGGATACTGAACTAATTATCTGCCTAGGAAAATCTTCCATCTTCCCCAGATGTTGTGCAGCGAAGAGCAGCAGATTGAAAATTTTCCTCCTTCTGTCTACGTTACCTAGAAAGGATGTGTTTTCAATACAATTTTTTTTTTTTTTTTTAAAGCCATGAATAGTATATTGAAGGCAGACGTCTTCAGTTGTGCTGTGTTTGCGTCACAAGCAATGTAGCGTTTATTGTTACAAGATGTTGTTTTTTATACTTTGTAATGCTTTGTGACAAGTGGTGCCAGTTCTCAGGTATGACTGTGCACACTACTTTTCGGTAAAAGGCGTTCAATTAGGGGGTGTCACCATGTAACATGAATATGTAGAGGCTGCTGTGTATTCCTGGAGTGACAGTAGTGTTGGGTTCTGTTAGCAGTAGCGCCATTGTTTCTGTCATTATCGGCGCTATAGAGTTTATGATGGATCTCCGTGATTCTAAAAAGTCTCCAATATTATTCCAGTTGTATGATGCTATTCTGACTCGAGCTGCACCTAAAATACACAGGGTGAAGTGGACAACCATCTGTACATTGTTTTTAGTTTTATCTGGCTGCATAGGGATTATCGAATTGCTGATGCAGATTAGGATTGTTGTGCTGCTATACTTCATATGTGAGGCTTTTAAGTCTGTTGCAAATTTGCATAATTGCCATGTGATTGACTTTAAGGATTTGTCCACCTAGAACACTGCCCTTTCTATAGGTAGATCCTCTGATCAGCTGTTACCACCAGAGAATCTCCCAGCAGGCCACATTTCCCAACAGGGGTGTAACAAGTAACCGTGGGGGCCCCAAAGCAAAACATGTAATGAGGTCATAATGGAATAATAACTACCTTCAGCCGCAAGTTCAGAACACGTAAGGATTAGGATTATTAGGTTTTCCCTTATGCACAGGGATGGTGCACACAACGATGGCACAGTAGTGGGATAATAATGTGCAAAGTGAAGTTACAGAAAAGTAATACTGTACATAGCAATATCACAGTGAAGGGATAATGCATGCCGTGATGTTACCCTAAAGAGATTTGATGTCATAGTACAGGAATAATGCCCATAGTGCTGTCACATTAGTGGGATACTACGCTGTGGTGTCTGAGTAGTGGGATACTACTCTGATGTCACAGTAGTGGGATACTACTCTGATGTCACAGTAGTGGGATGCTGCTCTGTGATGTCACAGTAGTGGGATACTGCTCTGTGATGTCACAGTAGTGGGATACTGCTCTGTGATGTCACAGTAGTGGGTTACTGCTCTGTGATGTCACAGTAGAGGGATACTGCTCTGTGATGTCACAGTAGTGGGTTACTGCTCTGTGATGTCACAGTAGTGGGTTACTGCTCTGTGATGTCACAGTAGAGGGATACTGCTCTGTGATGTCACAGTAGAGGGATACTGCTCTGTGATGTCACAGTAGAGGGATACTGCTCTGTGATGTCACAGTAGAGGGATACTGCTCTGTGATGTCACAGTAGAGGGATACTGCTCTGTGATGTCACAGTAGTGGGATACTGCTCTGTGATGTCACAGTAGTGGGATACTGCTCTGTGATGTCACAGTAGTGGGATACTGCTCTGTGATGTCACAGTAGTGGGATACTGCTCTGTGATGTCACAGTAGTGGGATACTGCTCTGTGATGTCACAGTAGTGGGATACTGCTCTGTGATGTCACAGTAGTGGGATACTGCTCTGTGATGTCACAGTAGTGGGATACTGCTCTGTGATGTCACAGTAGTGGGATACTGCTCTGTGATGTCACAGTAGTGGGATACTGCTCTGTGATGTCACAGTAGTGGGATACTGCTCTGTGATGTCACAGTAGTGGGATACTGCTCTGTGATGTCACAGTAGTGGGATACTGCTCTGTGATGTCACAGTAGTGGGATACTGCTCTGTGATGTCACAGTAGTGGGATACTGCTCTGTGATGTCACAGTAGTGGGATACTGCTCTGTGATGTCACAGTAGTGGGATACTGCTCTGTGATGTCACAGTAGTGGGATACTGCTCTGTGATGTCACAGTAGTGGGATACTGCTCTGTGATGTCACAGTAGTGGGATACTGCTCTGTGATGTCACAGTAGTGGGATACTGCTCTGTGATGTCACAGTAGTGGGATACTGCTCTGTGATGTCACAGTAGTGGGATACTGCTCTGTGATGTCACAGTAGTGGGATACTGCTCTGTGATGTCACAGTAGTGGGATACTGCTCTGTGATGTCACAGTAGTGGGATACTGCTGTGATGTCACAGTAGTGGGATACTGCTCTGTGATGTCACAGTAGTGGGATACTGCTCTGTGATGTCACAGTAGTGGGACACTGCTCTGTGATCTACATTTACCTGTACTGTGACATTACAGCATGTGAATTATACAGGTTATTAATTATGCCGTTACTTCAATTAAACAGTGATGTCACAATACAGGGATAACGTATAACATGACTTCATAGCACCGGAATAAAGCACAAATAAGGTTAGCATGTACGTTGTGACCTCACAGCATGGGGAAAAAATATGATGTCCCAGCACAGTGATACATCGGGAATAATGCAGAGAAGAGATGATGCACATAGCAAGGTTAACCATGAGGATCCACACTGCCTTCCTTCATCCATAGTCATCACTAACTGCACCTTATATCTGAGCGGGGGAGAGCCCCATAGCGGATGCTGTGCCTGCTACATTGGTAGTTAGGCCCATGCACTATTTGCAGATACTCTCGTCTCTAGCCACCTTCCCCCTAAATGATATATGTATGCCCTAATCGAGCACATAGCTGGTGGTTGTCCTGAACAGACATCCCCTTTAACAAGCCATACATGTTCTGTACACGTTCTGTGTCTGTTTCCCCAGTCCTCAGAACTTGTGCAGTGTTAGATGTTGCAAATACCAGCCTTATTCTAGTTGTATGACACGGCATCCACGAGGAATGTTTTCTTATCCACTATATTTGTCACAGAGGAAGGGTGGGAGTTGTAGTACATGTAGTAAAGCAGTGTCTTTCTTCTGACTGTAATGACTAGTGATTACCAGTAGAGTTGAGCGAACTTGTGTTTTAAGTTCTGCGTCCAAAGTTCGGGTTATCGAAGAATCCTGTTATGGATTCCGCTATCACGGACCATAACGGAATTTGGAATCCATAACAGGATTCTTCAATAAACTCGAACCCGAAAGTTCGCTCAACACTAATTACTTTCCTGTCTCTGTGCAGCCGGCTGGTGTGACTATGAGTTTCTTTCTGGAGCGACCTTACATTGTTAAAAGTGCATTTAAAAGGGTTGTCTGAGGTCAGAAAAAAAGAGTCTGCTCGTGTCCATGAGCTATGTCCGATATTACATCACACTCACGTGAATGGAGCTGAGCTGCAATACCAGACACAGCCCAAACACAAGAATGGTGCTGTTTCAGATTTTTTTTCTTTTTATTATAATTTTTACTAAGACAACCCCTTTATTTAAGCAGGTTCCTTCATGTGGGATATGTTTAACTGTCTGGTAGGATGAGGAGCAGATTTTACACTAGTCTTAATTTCAGCCTTATGCTGCCATGTTTCCTCGAGGCGTGAGCCTCTTTATAAATTAGGTGCATCTATGGCAGTCCTTGCTCCTGGCGAAAAGACTACTCCAAATGCCTGTTTCCAGGCGTAAATGGTAGTAAATTTGCTGGGGCTGGAGCCCCAACACGCCCGCGTCCCTCCCAACTGCCAAACACTGCGTGAAACCGGATGTGCGACGGTATTTGTTGCATTAAAATAGTTGCTTAAAAGTCCCTTAAATGACCCCACATGTCTTCTAAAAAGTTCAGCTTTTGACTCCTCAATCAACTGAAGATTATCCCAAAAAGCTTGGGGCTAATCAAGGTGGGTATTTTTGACAGAAACAAGACGAGCATTTCAGTTTCTCTTGGTTACCTGTAGTGTGGTTTTTTATTTTATTTATTTTTTATATAACCAAGGATAACATTTTTCAACAGTCTGTTTCCAATGGAAGAATGATAAACCCTTGACCGTATCTGAGCTCGTCGTGTGTTCTTCTGGGTTCTTTTGTGATTACCTGAATCCACTTCTGGCTTTGGCTCAAAAACTGCAGTGGTGTTTTTCCAATAAGCTGTGTGTGAAACCGCTGTAGCCCCATACAGAGGCAGAAGTGCGTTGGACGCTGCTGTATCCTGTGTGTTTCTGGTGCGCCTGTCAAAGCTCTGATCATGGGGAGGCCCTGTACAGGCCGCAGCATGTGCGCACACACCCAGTAATCCTTCCTGGCCTGCTTGGTGTTGGAGAATTAGGTTTCCTGGGATGGCAGGGCATCGTGGAGGGAGTCGAATATATGAATATGCTTTTGTTTCTCTCCCCCTAACGGCAGCTGAGAAAACAAAAGTGAGGTTAATGGGAGCTGTGTAATTACAGAGTGGGTGCCCAGAGAAACAAACCAGTGCTGACTGCGCAGAGCGGCGTACGCTCCAGGCACAGGTGTCTTCCCTTAAAAGACCGGTTTGTTGCCCTTGGACAAGCGTCAGGATTTCCCCTAGATCTCGCCCACCTAGCGTGCTGTCTTCATGCCAGCAATTCTTCATTGCTGCTCCCTAGGTATTGATCATGCCGTCCGACCGCAATTCTGCCATTCTGTTTTTTGCTGTGCAGAATTGCTTTTCTCTGAAGCTCATTATTCAACCACTTGATCAGCACGAGGGGATCCATGTTTGACGTAGTTTTCACATTAGATCAGAGGGCTGTGCTAAGTTTCTTTTTCAGACAGTCCAGCTTGTTTTGTTGCAGATCTTTCTGCAACATGAAATTGGTACCGTTCATCTGAATGGGTTTGGTCTGGCGGCAAGCACGTGGATTTCTGCAAGCCCCACCTTGGTAAATGCAACCCTAGCAGAATTCTGCAACAAATTGGAGTAGGTTCACACCTACCAGCAGCCTATCTGAGTTGACTGGATCCAGCCTAGGCGGATACTGCCCTTCACCGCCAGACGCCATTGACTATAATGGTATCTGGCAATAATAATATATCCTTTTATGACATATGGATGTCAGAGACCCTCACCTGCTATCACCAAGGAATGCTGTGGCTGGCCGTGTCTTACATACCAGCCAGTCATATCCATGGATGGTCTGCGTAAGCCAGAGCAAGAGCTGCTGATGTTGCCAACTGTCCAAGCATGGCCACTCCTCTGTGAGAAAACCTCATGAATTTTACGACCGTTGGGGTACGACCACCTGCATGGTCATGTCACGGATGCGGTTTTGAAGGTGCCGTGCGGCTTTTAACAATGCAGACCGAATAAATAATGCGGCCTGAGTGGCCGTGCAGTACTCGACACGGCGTACCCTTACTATTTACCAGCTTTTTTGTTATTCATTTTATTGCCCTTTAAAGGGAGCCTGCCAACCCCCCTCTCCTTTTTGATTAACAGGGTCAGGTGAGATGACTATGCAAGAAACTGGCCCTGTCAATCAAGAAAGAGGAGGGGCTGGCAGAGGAAATAGGAGGAGCATGGGTGCACAGAGTGACTTGGGCCTGCCCTCTGTGCACTTAACTGCTCATTTGCATATGGATTAAATGACTCTTTTTTTCCCCAGAATGAAGCAGCAGATCGCTAAGTGAAAGGTATCATTACATTCAGCTGATATAACCCTTCAAGGCATTGTGCCTGGTTTAACAGTGTTTTTCCTGGTAACAGATTCACTTCCAACACCTCCCCGATGCTGAAAATCTGTAATGTTCTATGCTTGACTAAGGCTACTTTCACACTTGCTTTGTTTTCCAGTATTGAGATCTGACAGAGGATCTAAATACCGGGAAAAAAATTGTTTCCATTTAGTCCTTATGCATTCTGAATAGAAGGAGATCTGCTCAGGATGTTTTAATTTCTGGCAGTATTCCAGTTTGTGACCGGACACAAAACTGCTGCAAGCTGTGGTTTAATGTCTGGTCATAAAAACGGATCTGGCACTGAAAACAATGTAAGTCAATGGTGGCTGATCCGTTTTTTTATGGAACCTAAACAACCAGATCTGTCACCCATTGACTTTCAATGTATTTAGGACGGATCGTTATTTATTTATTTTTTTTGTTTGGATTTCACAAAACCGCCTCCTAACGGAACGGATGCATCCTGATATGCAAAATCAAAACGGATCCTTTTAATTCTGGCACAGAGATCCTCTACCGGAGCTCAATACTGGAATTAACAACCCAAGTGTTAAAGGCACTACATAAGGCTACTTTAAGTATACTTTAGTGATGTGCCAGATTGAAAAGGAATGTAGATGCGGTGCCGCGAAGTATTCTCCTCCTGTAGGCTGTGGGACACCCGTATGCATCAACTTACGAGAAAATATGTGGTTTGCTCTCTCCTCATTCCCTCTCCTGTGCTTGTATCCAACAGTCTGGCTGACGACGCAGAATCACAGCACGTTGGTGACAGAGCGCAGCGCTGTTCCGTTCTTACCGGTTAACCCTGAATATTCTGCGACTAGGAATCAGGTAATCTCAGCGTCCTCCTTTTCATCTCATTCTGATAGCCCCTGTCCGTTAGATACGCCTAGTGTAAAAACTCTCGCCTTTGTCTCTTTAGGGACGCCAGAAACTTGCACGCTTCAATGCTCGGGAGTTTGCCACTTTGATCATTGATATTCTGAGTGAAGCCAAGAGAAGACAACAAGGAAAAACCTCTGTAATTTCTACAGGTAATTGCTGCCACTAGATTAAGAACTAGTTACATTTATATAAATATATACCTGTAAATGTATGTGTGTGTGTGTATATATTTGCAAAAAAACAGGCAATTTCATGCAAATATCTCAGCATATCTTGCATAATCCTCCCAAATCCTGGATAATCTGTGTTCTCGATCCAGGGACTCAGGAGCTACTGGTGGGTTTTTGTTCCCCTGCAAGGGGCAGATGTAGATACTATTAGGATCAGAGAGAACGGTAACTTTAGATCAAATTCAGAGGCAAATGACTCCCAATTGCCACCAGCCTAAAAGTGGCTGTACACATTATATACAAGCGGGTTGATGATTCAGCAACCATTGAACGAAAGATCGCCTGGTTAAAGGGGTTAAACGTGTCCCCTCTCCTGCAGATAGGGCCTAAATATCATATCAATGCAGTTCCAACCTCACAATCACAGTAACACAGAGAACGAATGGACATGTACATCCTGCCGCTCCGTTCATTAACACTCCTGCGATTAGTGGCTGTCCCAACAATTTTATCTTTGCACAAACCATTCAGCGTTACACAGAAAACACATTCTAGTCCATTTTGGCCGTCGCAGTGATGACCGTATGTGCTCAATGACTCAATCTGGAAAAACGGCAATGGCGGTCTGTCACCGGTCAGCTAAAACTGTCATCCGTTGTTAAATGTCGTCATGCGAAAGTTAGTTTTAGCTCCAATCTACCCATTTTAATCAACTAATGTGTATGGCTACCGTAAGAACTGTGCCAGTTAGCCCCTAGGTGAGAATGGAATAACACTGCGATGTAAAAGACCCCATATGGAAGATCTACCCACCCGATTATTGCCCTGATAAGTGAGTTTCCCTTAAGACCCAGGGCTTATAATCCTGACAAGCTTCCACATAGATAATTGGGCTATTTTTCCAGATTTGCTCAGTGAATGTCTTTTATAACGCACCGGGGTAAGATAGAACTCTCCGGATGCAAGTGCACAATGAGGTTAAATGCTTGTGTGTCAAGAGCCACGTCTGGATGCAGCTCTCGTCTTTCCCATTACCTAATTTGAAAAGAAAATCACTTTTCATAACCATGTGGACAGGATAGCTCCTCGGAGGGCCCTAAGATGTTCCAGAGACCTGTGTGTGGAGAAATTAACTTGGATAAGAAAGCTGTGCAAATGTATCTTCTAACTTTATCCCTTAGATCTTTATAGAGCGTCCAAGACCCTGGACTGTAGTTTATACTTTACTTAAATCTGGTGGTTTATGCCGTTTTTCTGCATAGATTTTCATGTATTTTCACACCAAAACCCAGGGATTTTGATGCAGAATCGCCACAGATCTCACACTTTGAATTGAAAAAGGTGCAATCTGCACTGAAAACACGCACAAAGAATTGACGTGCTGCAGATTTCAAAATCCGCACTGCAGGTCAACTTTCCGCACAGTGTACATGAGATTTTGGAAATCTCATCTACTCTGATACTGTATTGCGCTGGTTTTGCTGCGAAAAAGTCAGCGGACTTCACTCACTCCATTGCAAAGGGAAACTGACATGCCTCAGATCTGAAACCCGCACTGCAGGTCGATTCACACTGCGATTTTTGTACTTAGTGTCTGGATGAGAGTTTTAAGAAACTTGCTGGTACTGTACAATGCTGTGGATTTGCCGCATGACAATTTGCTATGGAAAATTTGTAGCTTAAGGGTTCATGCGCACGACCGTATGTATTTTGTGGTCCGCAAAAAATACGGATGACGTCCGTGTGCATTCTGTAGTTTGTGGAACGGAACAGCTGGCCCCTAATAGAACAGTACTATCCTTGTCTGTAATGCAGACAATAATAGGACATGTTCTATTTATTTGCGGAACGGACACATGGAAACAGAATGCACACTAAGTAACCTCCGTTTTATTTTGTAATAAAGGGTTCCGCATATGGTACGCAAAAAAAAATGGAACGGACACAGATAGAAAATACGTTTGTGTGCATGGGCCCAACAGTCACGTGTGAACCCAGCCTCAAGGTTCTTTTTATATGGACCGATAATCAGGCCAATTATTGTGGATGAGGGTTTATAGAAATGCTCGTTTCCAGCAATTGACCTGTGTGAAAGATGCCGGCAATCACCTGATGAATGAGCAAACGCTTGTGCATCCGGTGATGGTGTCTTTCATCTGGCACCTAAAATCATTGGGGGGCATTTACAATATGATTTACCACACACGCCATATTTTTCCAAACTTTTCCTGCTTCACACCACTTTTCGGAAGTGACAAGAAAAGGTGGTGCAGTGAGGGCGGGGAGGGGGAGGAGCTGCAGGGCAGCAGGAGGATGCACCAAATCTAGGAGAGGTGTGCGCCTCTGCATACATTTTCCACATCCTCCAGTGACACTGAAGAAAACGCCAGTCTTGATAAATGCCCCCTATTGTTTCTGTGTAACATTGCTGTGTAAACAGTGATTTTCTATGGGGACAAGCAATCGCTGTAGCAATCACTTCTCCCCATACAGAGGGGGTGATAGCGTTATGTAAATGCAGTCCTCATCTACTTTGACAATTAGGCAATTAATGGGAACGTTAGATTCATTCCCGATAATTGTCTGGCTCAATGTTCCATGTAAAGAGTCTGTTGTTATAGTGCTGAATGTGCCATATTTTCAGAATTTTATCACTGCAAGTAATATAACTACGTCCTAAACTGCATTTCCATGCCTATGCTGGCCCTTTAGGTTGATTATTTTATCGTTTTTATCTATGTTATACTCTTAAACGTAAAAAATAAAAAAGTTTTTAGCAGTTTATAATAATTAGAACTGTTTAACCTACAGACAACTTTGACTATACCCTGAGAAACAATGCCAATGACTGTGACGACCAGCACGACTATGACAGCGTAGCTTCCGATGAAGACACAGACCAAGAACTGCTCAGAAATTCCAGGAACAATCGAGCCAGGGTGAGAGGGTCAGAAGATATCACACAAAGCGGTTCATGTCCAGACACCAGAAGACACGATACATCTGTGGTGGGACATCAGCTCCTGTGTATCCCAGATATGTGTTGTGTGTTCTCTGCATGCATTATTTTGGCTTAGTCACATATCCTGTCTGGATTGGTCCCAGCAGAACAGGCGCGTTTTATCAACTGCCCAGACATGTGGAACAGACTTAAAACGTTATTGCTGAATTTTTGGTCTAGCCCCCAGCCATTACAAGAATGCTGAAGGCCTGATCAAAGGAACAGCATTGTCTTACAGCTCAGTTTGTTACTATGATAAATAATTATTATTACTCTATGCACTTATATGGCGCTACTATATTCCGCAGTGCAAAACTTCATGCAGATGTTGTCCTTGGTTGCATTTGGACCTAGGACCCCAGTGCTGCAAGGCACCAGTGCTAACCACTGAGCCTCCGTGCTACCCGTTCTCAAGTGGTTGGAGACTGGGGTACCCTGAGTCATCCTGGTGCTTAGTATGCCATTGTTACAGTGCACTGTATTAGAGATGCTGCTGTGTAGATTTAGATTCCAGCCTGACTATGAAGAACACAGTCACTTTGGAACAGAATGAATTAGGGGTGGGCGATATAGACGATATGCGATATAAACTATATAAATTTGGCCAACGATAGAGATTTAGTTTATATCACCATATCGCGGTAGAACATGGTATGCTCCACTCTCGGCGCACACCATGTTCTCCAGAGCCGGCACAGTGGAAAAGGAGGGAGTCCCTCCTTTCCCACTGTGCGCGGCTGCCGCTGGCCACCAATGAGAACAGAGTAGGAGGAGGAGGGGAAGGCCTTTGGCCACTGCGCCACCAATGAATGCCTGAATACAAACGTAGTGTGCATGTGCCGGCCATATCCCATACCTGGCCTCTATGACTGCATGCTGCGATCTGCAGGTTGGGGGGTTATATGGGGGATGTCCCTGCACTTACTATTATATCTGTGCGGGGCTCCGTTCGCCTGCTCTGTCCCCCTTTACGTTCTCTGTTCGGAACAACAGGGAGGAGACATCAACTTCTCTACCTGGGCGTTCCTTCTCCCTGGCTGTAGCGCTGTCCAATCACAGCCAAAAAAAGGAACACCCAGGGAGAGAAGTTGATGTCTTCTCCCTGTTCCGACCAGAGAATGTAACGGGGCCAGAGCGGGCGAACGGAGCCCCGCACAGATATTATGGTAAGTGCAGGGACATCCTGACCCATTAAAGGTCCTCTAATATTTATTGGTTGCACAGTGGCCACAGCCCTCCTTCTCCTCCCTCTCTTCTAAGTATTATATTAATTGTGCCCCCTCCACACGATTAAATCATTGGTGGCAATGGCCACAGTGCCCCCCCCCCCTCACCCATTGGTGGCGGTGGTAGCTTCTGATCGGAGCCCCAGCAGTGTATTCCTGGGGCTCGGATCAGTTACCATGGCAGCCAGGACGCTACTGAAGCCCTGGCTGCCATGGTCAGCTCCCTACTGTATATCGCACATGCTTCAAATTATATAGCAATATAGATTTTAGGCCATATCGCCCACCCCTAGAATGAATATTTCTTATGATATTCCCAAAGATCTACATTCAAAGAGGTTTTGCACACTGTTTGTATTGTACTGATGCATGCATCTAGCATATTGTACGTGAAGTGAAAAGTAATTGCTGTGTACTACGATTCTACACTCTGTGCAGAGCATGGACTCCTCCGACCTGTCCGATGGTCCCATTACTTTGCAGGAGTACCTGGAAGTGAAAAAAGCTCTTGCGACATCCGACGCCAAAGTTCAGCAGTTGATGAAAGTAAATAACAACCTGAGTGAGGAGCTGCGGCGACTTCAGAGAGAGGCGAGTACATGATGACACTATGACAAAACTGCCTGTCTGTAAGGGCCACCAGCAGCCGTAGTTTGGATGTCCTAATCTTACACACTGAGGTCACCTAGGCCTGTGAGATCCTGCCTGCTTCTTAGGGTGGCCATAAATATGCAATAACTGGTGGCCAAATGGTTATTCGGCCGATGGCTATCTCTCCCGGCTCCCATGTTCCGTTCAGTTGAACATGTCTGCGTAGTCAATGGAGAACGGGGGGAAAGCCGCTGTCTGATACGTCTGCTAGTGGCTTTTCTCCTGGGAGAACAAAAGGAATGGGCAAAAATATTCATATGACGCCTGGGGAGATTTGGGAGCTCCTCGTACATATTTATTGTTGGTTTGAATCCAGCATCTGAATTAGGATAGCCACTGAGCTATTCTATAAATGTATAGCGCCACCTGCGGTTTGTTCTTTTCCTTGTTTCGTATCCACCTATCCACAAGCTCAACTGTCACCAGCCATGTCTTCTGTTACAAGCTGTGTTAGTTACAGGGAAAGATCTACAGCAGAAAGGACACCCCCCCCCCCCCCCTCCTGAGAAAGTATACACAACCTGAGCTGCCAGCCTGAAAATAACAGAACAATGAATGTGGAGATCTCTGGATCCATGTGAGGCACAGGGCTGGTTCTAGGTTTGTTAGGAAGAGGTTTCCATGTACTCTATGATGTCTGATTTTCATTTTTTACATTACTCATGGGAGAACCCCTTTAAAGGAAGCCTCCTTGTATTGGATGGGTTCCCTGATGATCAGCTATTCCGCTGCAGTGCTGACAATCTGCTCTTACTACTGCTAGAACTGGATGCTGAGTGATCCGTTTAGCAGAGGAAATGAAGTGTAATAGGAGGCCATTGAAATCCGTGCGTATCTGTGTCAAGCATGGATCCTGGCTGACACAGTTTCTATCATACAGAAAGGGGTAGTCCGAAATATACAATCCATTTCTCAGCTCACACATCTGTGAATTCTACAGTCTTTTCATACATTTTTGTTTTATTCCTATCACAATAATCCAATTTCTTGTAGATTCATAAACTGCAGTCTGAGAACTCCCAGATCCGTCACCAGACTGGCCCTTCACCGCCACCACCAGCAAACCCCGAGAGGACTGAACACCAGTTACCCTCGGCACACCGACGAGACCGGCAGGCATTTTCAATGTATGAACCAGGATCGGCCCTAAAACCATTTGCACAGTCCACAGATGACCTTAGCAGTCGACTGCAGCCCTTCCACTCTGGGGTAGGTACTTGTATGTAGGTTACCTACAGTTCTGTCATTAATTACACCTCTAGGTATCAAAGCTGAATATAACTGTTTCCAAATTCTGGTTTTATATGAATGTTTAAGTAAGACTAAATTCACGCCACACTTGTGGTGCACCGCCCGCTCGCCTTTTCCAGAATGAATGTTGACTGGACACCAAGCAATGCTTGTCATAGCTTATTGATGTGCCAAAGGGACATTGCAACAAGAGACGTTATAGTCTATTGGAGTTTAAGAGGTTTTCCGTGATATCTTTATCTGATTGATAGGGGTCCGACACCCAGGACCTCGGCAGATCAGCTGCTTGAGAAGGCACTTGCGCTGTGCAGTCTCTCAGTCTCATGTTCATTGGTCACATGGCCTAGGCCAGTGATGGCTAACCTCCAGCACTCCAGCTGTGGTGAAACTATGACTCCCAGCATGCTCCATTCATTTCCATGGAGAACAGCCAAGCAAGTGTGCATCTTGGGAGTTGTAGTTTTACCACAGCTGGGGTGCCAGAGGTTAGCCATCACAGGCCTAGACGCAGCTCAGCCCCATTGTTGTGAATGGGGCTGAGCTGCGATACCAAGAAAAGCCTTTATACCCGGTATCAGCAACCTCCGGCACTCCAGCTGTTCAGAAACTACTACTCCTAGAATGCTTCATTCACTTCCATGGGAGTTAGAAGAGCAGCCGAGCATGTTTGCATGCTGGGAGTAGTAGTTTCACAGCAGCTGTAGTGCCGAAGGTTGCTGATCCCTGCTCTATACAATGTACTGCGCTGTGTTTGAACAGAGAGAAGGCCGTGGTGCTACTGCAAGCGCCGGTGCCTTCTCAAACAGCTGATCCATAGACAGACAGAGAATAAAAATTACATGCTTTACTTAAGAAAATCTAAATATAAAATAATGTAGTATCTATGCATATAAAAACAGCACACAAAAAAAACAACTAAAACTACACATTGATACAAGAAACCAAGAGAAATACGTAACATAGTCAAAAAGGAACTTCTCACGGAGCTCTCCACCTGTCATTGGTTAAACCAGCTCTTCTCCTACACACTTGCTAAATACAATTAAGCCCGCTTGGACATATCACCAGAACCAATGTTTAAGGTCTCCTATGTTTTGGGGTTGTTTCTTTAATTACGTCTACTAAAGTTTTAATTGCTAGGCCATTTGTGAGGCCAGCTCTGAGATTGATGCAACTGGCGGCTAATGTCTGCAGTATTTTGCCCACCTGCATAAAAGTCTATGGGGACATTTATTAGGACCACTATTTTATACGCCGGGCTTACTCTGTCCCCCACTAGCATCAGAAGAGCCACAATTATTATAAGGTGCACCAAATTGGAAATCTACACCCGTATGGGAACTGATTTAGATTTCAGGTAAAATCTGTGTCAGTTTCCTGGCATAGAGTATCATAAATGTGCTATGCCCAGGCCTGCACTGCCCACTCCTAGCCCTGCTTCCTCCAGTTTCTTAAAAAGTGCCGCGCAGGGCTGAAGAACCCCAAAAAGGTAAAAAAAAAAAGGTTACAGGGAATGATAAATGCTTTCCTTTGTACACAGTCACACTTAGTTCTTAGTCATTTATTTATTGAGGAAAATGATCCGTCTGTGATCCGACTGTGTTGATTTGTTCTGCACATCGGCTTGGAGGAATTCAAGCCCGATCCTCTGTACACAACAGCTTCCACACTGCTATGTTGGTGGTTTCCTCCCATGAACTGCTCACTTCAGATCCTCCCACAATATTTCTATGGAATTGAGGTCAGGACTTGGCCATTCCAAAATTTTAACGATATTCTCCTTTAATGGAAACGCCCCCATTGCTCTTAGAGGCTCATTTTGCATAAATTAAAACCCCTCCTGCATACACTGATCAGTTTTAGCTTCGTGTCTGTAGGAGGCCCTCCGTTCCGGCCGAAAGTAATTCCGGGGCCCGCAAATACGCAAGGCCTCGGCTTTGTGGCCTGCTAGGCCGCAACTTCCAAGCAGAGTTAGGGGGGACGTCTGAAATGTCCACGCACCCCCGTTTCCTACTGTTGGTGTTGGCCAGTCCAGGCAGGTTCGTCTGTGGTGTCAGACGGCTTCTCTTGCGAAAAAACTTATGATGAGCCTCTGGGGGCATCCTCCTACCATATTACTTCTTCTTAGGGAGTTTTTTTCTCTTTTTTCTGAGCTGTACACAGCGGTTTCTAATCTACTTCCAGGAGTGTACTCATAGCTACATCTCTAACTGTTCTTGGGAGCGTCTACACTCTCACTTGTTGTAGCCTGCTCTCTTTTTCCCAGTGCAACTGCTCTGTCTCTGCTTTGCTTCTTTAGCCTGTCTAGCGTCATTCATGATATTGTCCTGGACCCAGTCTTCTTTTTGTCTAGTGACGGACATTCATGTGGCTGTCAGAGAGGCTTATCTTTCTTGTGGATATTCTGTTCTGCTATCCACATCTTCTGAAGTATCTCTAGCCCCTTGGCTTCGATTAACTGGGCGTTTCTCTTCTGCCCAGTCTGTCACTGCATCCTTTACGCTCTCTGGCTGGCCGTCCTGGTTCATGCTCTTACTGTCATATTCTGGGTTCCTGTGCATTCTTTCCCTGCAGTTCTGCTCGGGACCTCATGGCCAGCCTTAGTTTTACTTTGGTCATTTGTTCCCTCCCCATGGTACTACTTTAGAACATCCCATGGTCTCCTGTGTCCCCCAATGATATGAGCGAGAAAATATGTTTTTTTTTTTGCTTACCTGTAAAATCCTTTTCTCGCTGAGTTCATTGGGGGACACAGCACCCACCTAGTAACTACATTGCTGGATCTTCCAGATGGGTCCCACCTGACCTCGATTCTGACCCATCTTCTCTTCTGGTTCTTGCTTTGGGTTGGCTGCTCCTACTGCTTTTGTACAAAACTGATTAGCTCAGTGTGTGCAGGAAGGGTATAGCTGAGAGAAGGAACTAACACTTTTTTGCCTAGTTTCGCCTCCTAGTGGCAGCAGCGGCTATACCCATGGTCTCTTGTGTCCGCCAATGAACTCAGCAAGAAAAGGATTTTACAGGTAAACACACAAAATCCTATTTTACTCAGCAATGCAGGTACATATGCCTTCAGCTGGCAAGTGCACATATAACCGGTCAGCCAGTTTCATAGGTACAGATCTGCTGACATGCCCTTAGCAAAATGCTGGGTCACTTTTTTCAATTGACCCAGTTATTTTGCTAAAATCTTGTGCTAAGCGCATACCGAACGAGTCTCCATATTCATGAGCTCCTGGCTCTCCCCGCGGAGAGACGTGAGCTCATGAATATGGGGACTTATTGGCATTGGCTGGAGTTGTTAGAACCTAGCAGCATAAAACTGGTGACAGATTCCCTTTAACATTTAGTTAATGAGAGGACGGTTCCTTTGTGACCTTGTGGACGATTACACACCTTGCTCTTGGGTAGGGATGAGCGAACTTGTGTTTCAAGTTCGGCGTAAGTTATGATCCGTGGTAGTGGAATCCATAATGGAATTCTTAGATAACCCGAACCTTGTACGCCGAACTTGAAACACAAGTTCGCTCAATACTACTCTTGGGGTGATCTTTGTGGTCGACCACTCTTGGGGAGGATAATCATGCTCTTGAATTTCCTCAGTTTGTACACAATCTGTCTAACTGTGGATTGGTGGAGTCCAAACTCTTTATAGATGGTTGTATAACCTTTTCAAGCCTGGTGAGCATCAACAACTCTTCTTCTGAGGTCCTCGGAAATCTCCTTTCTTCGTGCCATGATACACTTCTACAAACGTGTTGTGAAGATCATACTTTGATAGATCCCTGTTCTTTAAATAAAACAGTTCACCCACTCACACCTCATTATCTTCCCATTGATTGAAAACACCCAACTCGAATTTTACCTTCAAATTATCTGCTAATCCTAAAGGTTCATGTACTTTTGCCACTCACAGATGTGTGATATTGGATCATTTTCCTCAATAAATAAATGACCAAGTCTAATGTTTTTGATTCATTTGTTTGATTTGGTTATCTATCTACTTTTAGGACTTATGCAAAAATCTGATGTAGTTTTAGGTCAAATTTATGCAGAAATATAGAAAATTCTAAAGGGTTCACAAGCTTTCAAGCACCACCATAGATGAATTACATTTAATTTGGGCCAAAGCCTAAGTTTACATTGTTGGTATTTTTATTGTCCCGATATGGGGGCTGAAAATCTCAAATAGAGTAAGTTATTAATGTTCCTTCCCATGTGGTATCTAATATCACAGAAGATGAAGAGTCCACGTAAAACACATGCGTGGGTTTGTTTCCTTCAGCCGCCCTGTGTATGTCTTTAGAGTCGTCTCCTGTATATTGGTGATGGTTTTATGTTGTATGTTAGTGCTGTAGGATCCAATGTAATTGTGGCATGTAGTTCTAGACTGCTCATTTCTTGTGTGTGTGCATGCTGTCTGACGTTCCCCTTCCTGTTCTAGATTCGGAAAGGCATCAGTGCCTCTTCTGTGCCCTTCCCCCCTTTGTCCTCCCCTCTGTTCTCTGGACCCCCGGACAATACCCGGAACATGGTGAAGTACCCCCCTCCTTTGTATTGACATTTGATTACTAATATTGGGGTAACCCTTGATAAATGTTAAACAGAAATGGCTCAGTAATATCTGCCTCCTTAAAGGAGTATTCCCTTCATAGAATGTGATGTTATTTCTGCTTTTCTTCTGCACAGGGCCGCTCCCAGCCACTAAGAAAATGGCTCCGTGTTCCAGTTGGCCGGGAGTGTCGCTCTGCAGAAGAAGGCCTCGTTCACATTTCCGTGTCAGTGTCATGTCTGTGGAAAAAAAGCGTATGTGTTTCATCCGTGAAGGATCCGTGTGTCCATTTTTTACCATCCGTGTGTCATCCGTAATTCACTGACATTGCTCAGCTGAAAGTCAATTTCCAAAGATTTTCCTATTAGTCTTCAGTGAAAAACGGACGCAACGCAGCTGCCATCCATGCTGTGTCCTTTATTTTCACAGACCCGTAGACTTCAATGGACGTGCTTGGTCCACACCACGGATCAAAGTAGTGCAGGTCTCCTTGTTTGTTTCTTTTTTTACTGATTCACGGTTGGTAAAAAAAATACTGAAGTGTGAACAGACATTTAAATCAATGGGTACGTGTGCTGCCCACAGAAAATGCAGTCGGTTAAAAAACGGAAATGTGGACGAGGCCTAACACTGTGAACGGGCTGCATCACTTTGCACCTCTTTATTCTAAGGATTGTATGCTCCTGGCAGTCAGCCCCCCACCAATCAGCAAGTGATGGCCTATCCTAGCAATATGCCTTGACTTTCGTTTATGGGAAAACATCTTTTAATATTGATCCATAATAACCAGTCCTATGCAAATTAATTCTTACCTAGGATGTGACCTGTCCCTGGTCTGCTGTCCGTCTATGTAATAGTTGTCTTTACACTGCCTGGTTAGTCTCGGCAGCATGTGAACCGATCGTTATTTTTTATCTAGTACGATCCAGCTGCTGTGAACATGTGCTGCTGGTGTCTTCACACATGATGGTAGTGGTGTGGAGAAAAGATTTTTAACTTTTCTGCCTATTATAATGCACTAAAACGTCTCCAATAGACACTCACTTTGAGAAGACAGAATTTTGGTTCCACCACATATGCATACTAGCCATCATCATCTTTGAAAATACCCCCTCCCCTCAAAAAGGCCTCTTTTGCTGTCCATGTGACGTCTGTGTTGCATCCGTTTTTTGGGCGGACCCTCTGACTTCAATGGGTCCTTGGTCCGCATTTTGTGGCCATGTATAGGGCATGTCCTATATTTTTGTGCAACATACGTACGGATACAGAAAGTACACAAATAACCCCATGTACTTTCTGTATCCATATGCCTGTTCTGCAAAAAATAGAACATGTCCTAGTCTTGGCTACAAAATGTGCAACATGGACCCATTAAAGTCCATGGGTCCACATAAAAAAATGGATGCAACACAGGAGTAACGCGGTCGTGTGCATGAGGCCTTATCGAATACCCTTTTGTAAGGTTTTTGCAGAGCAAGGCAGCTTTTGAAATGAATGCTACCAATATATATGCCCTCTTAACATTTTAATCAAACCTTACATTTTTAGCTTGACTATCCACAATATGTTGCTCTTAATATTAAATTTATAGTAGATCTAATGCATCACGTATAGCTGGACATAAACATTAGATCGGCTTGTTGGATTTCAACATGCCTGATCATTTTTCCTCCTGGGAGACATTTGGCAGTGGCTTATTCAATTCTCCTCAATGAAATAAGTAGGCACGCTCAGAAGATCTGGGCAGGCAAGAGAGAGAGATGTTGGCCAGATGATCATTTAGCCTAAATCATTATTGCTTTTTAGATGATAAGTCTTGTGATATAGAGGAGTATATAGATGTTCAGAGGAGACTTCATAATACACAGGTTACATGGTAGTGAGACTGAATGCTCTCTTTTCTCTCCAGTCTGTTAAGGCAGACCGTCACGGCAGTGGTGCGGACAGTGACTATGACAATACGCAGAGTACAGAAACAAGCGTTGGGTAAGTTCACGGAATAACACTTGTTTCGCCTGATATGGACCTACCCACACTGCAGGTTTGGAAAATGACACTTGGCATCTGCCAAAAAATGCTATTGCCAGCAAACTATGCTATTGGTTTAAGTATACCAATCTGATTACATTAGGAGGGTTTTCCGAGATTTTAATACTGATGACCTATCCTCAGGATAGGTCATCAGTATCTGATCAGTAGCGGTTGAGAAGCCAGCAACGCTCCTGTGAGCTCACAGCTTACCAAGCACAGCGCCGTACATCATATAGTGGCTGTGCTTGGTATCACAGCTCATCCCCGTTCACTGCTATGGGGCTGAGCTGCGCCTAGATCATTTGACGATGAACGTGTCAGCACTGACCTAAGAAAAGCTGCGAGTGCCGCTGCCTTCTCAAACACAGACACCCGAGACCACCACCGATCAGATACTGATGACCTGTCCAGAGGATAGGTCATCAGTATTAACATCTGAGAAAACCCCTTTAGTCTCATTTGTATGATACATTTGGTTTATTTTTGTCATACAAAATAGCTTCTCCCATGTTTCTGCAGAAATGCTCAATTAACAACAGAAAACTGGCTGGGGTGTTATTTTGCATTGGCTTACAGTATGGTGGATATTTTTATGTAGGGTGGAAGGAAGAAGGTACCTAGAACTATCCCGGGATGAAGATTTCCACGCTGATGCAGAAGATGTAGAGGTGGAGTTGGACGCGACCCTACCCAGCACAGAGGATGTGATCCTCAGGACGGAACAAGTGACCAAGAACATCCAGGAGCTGCTGAGAGCTGCACAAGAGTTCAAGCACGATAGGTGAGAGTGGGGACTGTCTGTACGTGACCATCAGTAGCAGAAAATACCTGGAAAGTGTATTTAAAAATGAAAATTTACTAATAAAAAATATCTTCTGACATGTTTTATTTATTTATATATATATACACACACACACACACACACACGTAAAGCTTTTGTACTCAGAACTTCACCCAAAACGCGCTGTCACCATTCAGGAGTTTTCTGACACAAATTCTTATTTTGAATCAGATATTTTTTTATTAAACAGTCTGTTGTTTGTTTTTTAAAGAAAAAACAGAATACAACAATCAGACCCCTATCCCAACCGCCCCCTTCCCAGCTCCCCCCTCAGACCACCCACTCCCCCCCAATCCCTGACTCCAGTTAAGGGCCGCACTGTAGAGAATGTCCATAGTAACGTTTCTACTAAGGTTTTTTATTAAAGTTCGGATACATATCCTGTCTCGTGACTCTGTGTGGTTCTTCGGTCGTTTCTTCTGCTGTTCACAGATGTCACATACAATGAGACTCTCATCACGTTCCCATTCACTTATCTTTTACTGTTTCCCAGCTAGTAGACCATCACCCATCTCTCCCCAATCCTGCCCAGCTGCCACCTACATTTCTACCACATCTCCCATCATCACTGCTGACACAAATTCTGACCAAATCATCACTGGTGGGAAAAGCCCTTTCTTTATAAAGCGGAGTTTGGGCCGAGAGCACAGAATCCACCCGTGGGGCGTTTGGAGTCTCTGTGTTTGTCAGATGACCACTTTTGGATGGATTTCTCCTTTACATTCTGCATTATACGATTGCTTGATTCTTCACAATATCAGTTTTACAATTCTTCTGTTCTGTTCTCCCATATCTTTTTTTTTTTTTCAGTTTTGTACCCTGCTCCGAGAAAATCCACTCTGCGGTAACAGAAATGGCATCCCTCTTTCCCAAGGTAAATGTACTTAAAAGTTATAATAGTTAGTGAAACCAGAATACCACTTCTGTAGCCCGAGTATCATACACATACCACAGCAAAAAAACACTGAAACATAAGCTTTACTTTTAGTATTCTAGAGGTTGGCCCATTCCAGACTTTGATGGCATATTACTAGGATATGCCATCAAAGATAGTTAGGTGTGGGTCGCAAATCTGGGAATTGCTAAGGGAGTTCTGAAAATAGTCAAGCGAATGCTCTTAACTATTTTCGGAAGTTCATACAGGTGAATGGAGAGTGCACTGCACATGCATGGCCGACTCCACATTCACTGCTATGAGACTGACCGAAGTAGCTGAGCAAGCACTCTGTTATTTTTGGAACTCTCATAGCGGTGAAAGGAGGATGGCTGTGCTTGCGCAGTGCATTCCCCTTCACTTTGGGGGCTTGTTCTTGAGTTAAGTGCGAGTCCCAGTGTCTGAGATGGGAATACCCCTTTAAATTTCATTTATCAAAGACCAAAGGTGTATCTGTGATGTATCAAATAATTCCCAAGTAGGGCAAATACATAAATCAGTAAATCATACATAGTAGCGGACCATATTACTCACTCCTGTCCACGGTCCTTCACATGGCTAAAAATACACTGACCCCAATGCAAGGATTCCTCCTCCTTGCTTCAGGATAAGAAAATCTCTGTGCACAAGTACTGATAGGTCGTCTCCGCTTATGCCCTGCCTAGCCAGCAGAGGTGCCGCCCTGAAGAGAGCACTCCTACCATACAGTGGCTTAGACAATTACTCACTACTTGCTAGTGAAGTTATATGCCTTGTCCTGATAGATTTGCCTGTCAAATATTTCTAATGACTGTTCATAAAATCACTTTAATTCCACTCTCACAAACGTGCAAAGAGATAGTATTGCTCCACTGATGCAATTTGTGTGAAATAGCGGCAGCACATGTATGGAGTCAGTGTATTGGGGCCTGACGATTGCTACTTCTCCAAGGTTGCCCTTGCATGGTGTAGCCTGGCCGTACTGCACCCGTCCTTGTCATTTGAAACAGTGCCAATGGCTGCATTGTGAAGGCAAGCAATGGTGCAGCCTGGGAATTAGGCTACGTTCACACGACGACAATTCGGGAACCACTACACTGCAACATTTGTAGCGCGACATTGATGTCACATTAATGTCGCGCGACAATTTTTATAATGGGAGTCTATGGTGGTTTCGCATGTGCAACATGCGACATGCTGCGACTGCGACACAACAGTCGCCAAAAATCCATCCCGGATGGATTTTTTCCGACTGTCGTGTCGCAGTCGCAGCATGTCGCAATGCGACACCATAGACTCCCATTATAAAAATTGTCGACTTTTTGTCGCGCGACAATTATCGTCGTGTGAACGTAGCCTTAGCGCTAGTCTGCATGCGGGAGGGCTGGGTCGCACATAAGGTGACATAAAGGATTAGTGGAAAGGACCATGCAGCTAGTCATCTGAAGGACCTGGGGACAAATGAGGGAGTAGTATGATGGGTGTCTATGCACGATTTTGTGGTTTGGTTTTAGTGTATTTTTAAGGATGCAAGTACACGTTCTGCTTTAGAATTTCCAAGATACCACTGTATGGATCTCTACAAGTTCTTGAACGTACATAAGCAGATGAATAACTTCACCAAGTAGTCCAGAGTTACTGAACACTGAGCCTTTTTGAGATGACAAGAACCCACTGCTTGCAAAAACGTCTAAAGTTTTATTTTACTGTATATTTTATGTCAGAATAATTCTGCCCTGCACACATTGGAGCGTCCTTCCCTTCAGCTTTATTTCCAGTATCCAGCTCACAATTTTTTTATAATTTCTGTAAGCTGCAGGGTAACAGAGTAGGGTATAGGGACCCTGTGCTGTTCATCCGCTATAACATTGTTTGTGATATTTGATTTCCTGACATTTCATTTTTGTCATTGGTAGAAACCAGCGTTGGAGACTGTACGCTGCTCCTTGAAGCTGCTCAATGCTAGCGCTTACCGACTGCAAAGTGAGTGCCGGAAAACTGTTCCCCCAGAGCCAGGGGCGACTGTCGACTACCAGCTCCTGACACAGCAAGTCATTCAGTGCGCTTACGACATTGCCAAAGCAGCTAAACAGCTGGTCACCATCACCACCCGGGAAAAAAAGCAGTGACCTCCATTATCCTCTAGGAACATTGCCCTTACTAAAGGCATACAGAGCTGCCAAGAGCATGAGACACGGAGGACTTCTCACAGCGTTGGATGAGACTTCACTCTTGGCTGATTGAGACATTTGCCCCTGCAGGCCAAATATTTAATGTTCAGTCCCTTACAAAGAAATGCCATAGAGATGCCCTACCATACATTCATTGTGACGTACACCTATCCTAACTGTACAGAGATTTTATATATATATATATATATATATATATATATAATCTCCACATGTGTACAGAGAAGGAATACGCTTTTGGTTGTAGGACCTGTCCTGCTGTATCTTAGGGGGTAAGGTCTGCCTGTCATTTCTGAACTTGGCCAAAAGTCTCTTGTAGCTTCTTAATGTTTACATGCAGAATCCAGTAGAAGTCATCACGTGAAGCACAGTTATGGCGTGGGCCATGGATAGGAAGAGATAGCTAAGACACACTTTAGACCCAAAGCAATTGGATTGTAAATCTGCAGTTTTGCAATCCACAAATGGCACGAATTCCACGTCATTTTCAAGAAAAACCCGTAGTTCCACCCACTTATAATTATGAATCATTGTCATTTTTTATTTATATTTTTTACTGTACTCTGATTCTGAATGCAAACAAGAATCAACTGGTTATGAATGAAAGGTTCTCGGTGAATGGCATGAGCTATAAGTCAGGGAAGGAGAATGCCCCCCATAAGCCTTCGGATGCATGGTGTTCTTTTGGCCTTGTCCGCTGCCTGTTATTAAGTAGGTGGCCATCTCTGGGCTCTGAGCCTAGAACAGGTTCTAGAATGATAGGAACTAGATTATTGCCTCTCTGTTTCCATTGAACTACATAAGAACTGTTATAGGGTGCTACATCTTGGCTCTCATTCTGTTTCAATCACCGTAGGGAAACTTTGGCACATATTAGTTTATGTGATGCAAGTATGTTGAAATATCGGAAGCTTCACGATGGGAATGCGCCTTTATCTGCCTTCCTCCTCTGCTGGGGACAAGTGGCTGATGGGGTCACAACAATGGCACTCAAGTGTAAAATTCAAAGAAAGAAGCTGGAAGCGCCCCTTGCAGCGGGCATACACACCTGACCGTGGCAGCGCTGTGTGTATTTACCAAGGTAACCTGGCTGAAGCTAGCAGGTTAGAAAAATCCTTGACTGACCATTCTGCTCTTTCTGCTTTGCTGTGAATGGGTCACAACACTTAAACGTACACTGGAATCTGTATATATATATACATGCATATATAATAAACATCTCTTTTTTTGTTATTTAGGAGGAAGGGATTCATGTAGAAGACTGTTCTTGTATTTTGTATGAAACCACTTTAAACTCATTTTTCAAAGTAGGCCTCGACAACCTATCATTTTTGTCTTTGCATCCATGCCAATTCAGGACTTAGAGAAATGGTCTGGATTTGGAAAAAAATGTTTTTTTCAGAAACATGGCCACTCCTGTTTATTACTTGTTTCTGGTATTGCAACGTATTCATGTTAATGGCACAAATAAAAGTGGCTTTGTTTCTGTGGAGAATAAAAAACTTACCGGTATATATTCTAATTCAAAGCAACCTGTTTAAAGGTTATGGACACCTTTTGGGGCAGTTTTTTTATGATTGCATTTTACTCATTTTGGGCTAAAAAATTTTTTTTCTATTGGTCTTTATTAAAAATGTTCAGCATTTTCTGAGTTATAGGGGTTACAATTAGAGATGAGCGAACATTTAAAAAAAGTCCGTTGTTCGGCGTTTGGGTGGTGGTAAGTCGCGCATCCCGTTATGGATTCCACAATAGCGCATATGGAATCCATAAGGGGCGGCTGCCACCAACCCGAACTGTAGAACAGCTGAAGGACCTGGCGTGACGTCACTGTCATGTGATCAGTGCAGGGGGCGTGGCTCAGCACGGGATTTTTAGCTCAAAACAAGTAAAATGCAATAATAATGAAAAATGCCCCAAAGATGTCCATAGCCTTTAAAGGCTAGGTACACCTTTGGGGGTAATTTTTTTCTATTAATGCATTGTACTCATTTTAAGCTAAAAATCATTTTTTTCAATTGGTCATTATTGAAAAGGTTGAGCCTCTTGCTCAATGTGGCTTAAATAAGTGTTTATTACCTTTTAGTAATTTAGAGAGAAGCTTTATTAGATGACTGTCACAAATAGAAAGTACAATTCACACTGCTAGACAGTTAAGCCTTTGTGACAAAATGCCTGAATCATTTTAATAAATTTTAAAAAAAGATTTTAAGCACAAAAATGAGTAAAATGCAATCATAACAAATAATTGCCTCGAAAGGTGTACATAGCCTTTCCTTGTAACAATGATGTCCCGAACAAAACTATTCCTAATATACTTGATTAATCAATTTAGTATTTTTCTTACTCTTGTTCCAACCTAAAGCGCACCATTCACTGTGCACTTAAAACTCAGTCCTCGGTACACCCCTGAGCTGTCAGCGGTGTACAGTGTGTGAAGTTTATGAATGGGGCCGCAGCAGCGCTGTGAGTACGGGCAGGAGCGCATATTGCTGCTCCTGCCTGTGCCCTCTGGAGGATTACTAACTCCTGGCATAACACATGGGTACTCTGGATCCATGTACTATGCCAGGATTAGCTGAGCAGAGCGGCTTCTGCCTCTGCCTGCTCCGCTAAGCTAAGAGAGCTTACATGCAGAATTCTTAGCTTAGCGGAGCAGGCTGGAGCCGTTCTACTCCTGGCATAGTACATGGATACAGAGTACCCATGTGCTATGCCAGGCGTTAGTAATCCTTCAGAGGGCAGGAGCAGCAATATGCGCTCCTGCCCGTACTCACAGCGCTGCTGCGGCCCCATTCGTAAATTTCACACTCCGTACACCGCCGAGCTGTCAGCGGTGTACGGAGAACTGAGTTTTAAGCGCACAGTGAATGGTGCGCTTTAGGTAGGAACAAGAGTAAATAATAGCTAAAATTGATTCATCAAGTATATTAGAAATAGTTTTATTAAGGACATCATATTAAAAACTGTTACAAAGGTTTAGTTACTCTTTAAGGCTTCATTACCATTTGTGTCAGTTATTCCATTCTTCTGCTGCCTCATAGGTACAGAAAATCAGAATGTCATGGCATTTTACTGGACAAATCTATTCTATAGGATGGCTAAAACGGTTTAAAAAAAAAAAATAAGTAGCCCAATGCCACTTTCTGTAGCCAAGTAGGGAGTTACTACTTAGTGACTGTAAATGGGATGATTAAGCTCCATGTTTACTCTGTCTGTACAGTGTCATAAGCATCTCATCTTCCCAGTCTTCTTTGCACTGACCTTTTTTTTTGTAGTACCTGTGTTTGTTCTGGAGGAAATTGCCCGATGTCACATGAAGACATTTGTTGAGCCCTGGAGAGACACTTTGCAAACCACTGTTGTATAGAAGGCAATGATGGCTGACCTGTGCCTCCACACACCCAGGAGCACAACCCTCCGATGCTCCAGCCTGCGTCTAGCCATAGAATGACTGCAGGAAGTTCTACAAAGAATTTCTCTTGGGCACCGACTACAAACTCCTCGCAGAAAACACTTCATTTTGACTGAAATGACCTGCCCTGCCTTTAGGTTCCTCATATGACTTTTTTTGTTACTACGAATGCCATAAACTGCTTATACTGTCGTCTGTAAGAGCTCGGTGGTGGGTGTTTATGTAAAAAAAAAAATGCATTATGTACATTTGTATCAAATTAAATAACTAACACTCCTATGTCCCCTGTCACTTTATTAAAGGAACCTATGTAGAAGAGATTGAAATCGGTGAACTATATTCATTTCAAAGTGTCTCTACATGTATAGATAACACATGGGGTTAAGGGAGCTTTTCTGATTTGGACCCCTGAAGCGGATAACAAGGTACTATTCCCCCCGAAAGATCAGCTATAATGTTTGTAGAATCTGGCAGCAAAAGTTCAGTTCACCTGCAAAGTGCAACCACAGAGAATATCGAAGTCTTCTGCCATTCACCTCACTGTAATATGGATCCATTGGAAGACAAAGTAGAGAGACTAAGGGGGTCATTTACGATCAGAAATCCGATTGGATAAGAGGTGATCCAGTACTGAGCCACGCCCCCTGCACTGATCACATGACTGTGACGTCACCCCAGGTCCTTAGGGTTGTCCAAGGTTCGGGTTCAATGAAGCAGCCCCTTATGGATTCCAAATGCCGTTATGGTCCGCGGTAGCGGAATCCATAACGGTATGCTACGATAGCCCGAACTTTGGACGCCGAATTAAAAATAGAAGTTCGCTCAACTCTACTCCCAAGCAAGACAATTTACTGTTCTTTTTGAACTTCCCAGAGCAGGCATCCTCAAACTGCGGCCCTCCAGCTGTTGTAAAACTACAACTCCCACAATGCCCTGCTGTAGGCTGATACCTGCAGGGTGTTCAGGCATGCTGGGAGTTGTAGTTTTGCAACAGCTGGAGGGCCGCAGTTTGAGGATGCCTGTCCCAGAGCATTAGAGAAGCAGGCTGCAACCCAGACGCCTTGCCTTTCACATCCATAGGCTTCAGACTTGGATGCATCGACCGAGGTAGGATTAACCTCGACACTAAGACAATCTCCGTGCCTGTATTTATGAGTCTAACCTCCTGTGCCGCCACATAACAGCAATCACCGCCATGCTTCCTTTCCTCAAGCAGAGCAGAGCATGATCACTGAAGGGGTCCATACACTTCCCTACTGGGCACAGAGCAAAATATTAGAGATGAGCGAATTTCATATTTTGAAATTCGTTCATGCTTCGTTTGGTGGTAAAAGCAGAATTGCGTTATGGATTCAGTTACCACGGACCATAAACCAATTCTATAACGCAGGGATGCTCAACCTGCGGCCCTCCAGCTGTTGTAAAACTACAACTTCCACGATGCCCTTCTGTAGGATGATAGTTGTAGGCTGTCAAGGAATGATGGGAGTTGTAGTTTTGCAACAGCTGGAGGGACGCAGGTTGAGCATGCCTGCTATAACGAAATACCTCTAAAGGCATTCTGTTATAGAACTGCATTATGGTCCGTGGTAACTGAATCCATAACGCAATTCTGCTTTTACCACCAAACGAAGCATGAACGAATTTCAAAATATCAGACGTCTAAATGGACCCCTACACGACTGCGCTGTGTTCTGCTGCCCATTATGGAAATGCCTATTTTTGTCCACGATTGCTGACAAGAATAGGACATGCTCTATATTTTTTGCAGAGCCGCGGAACGGAACAACCGATATGGACAGCTGTCTACATATTTTGCAGCCCCATTGAAGTTAATGGGTCTGCACCCGTCCTGCAAAACTGCAGAACCATTCATACGGTCGTCTGAATGAGCCATAAGACTAAAGTCTCCTCTTTGAGTGATGCAGTAGTTTCACAGCTAGCGTCTCATAAGCAACACATTAAACAGTTATATCGTCGGCATGATGATACTGAGAACAGGAGTTGAAGAAATAATATTAGGATTTGTGGGTTCCATGAATTCACCAAATCAGCAGACCTACTACACACCCTGGAGAAACTATTCAGTGACGTCTTGGAGAGGCCGGTCAGTGATGACTTTAAGATAGGACCTAATACTCGATGTGCCTTATGATTCCAGACACTGTTACGCTGCGGGGCATGCTCGGTGAAGGAGAAGATAATGTTGAAGGTCTGAAAAGTGGGACTTGGATGAGGTCTGTATACAACTTCTGCAGGACCTTTCACACTCTATCCTAGTTCTACGTAGGGCACCGCTTCAATTTTTCTGCATCTGAACTGCTCTTTCCTCAAGCCCGGATATCAGACCAAGAGCACAACTTTCAGTTTTCTATCGATATAATCAATCGATGGAAACAGTATACCCTCCCTGAGGTTGCAGTTCACTTCTTGCAGCTCAAAAGAGATAATTTAGTGAAAGTACTGCCATTAAGGTTAAACACAAATTCATGTCTACTCAAAGGATTGTAGTATTAAGGTCTTTGCAGATATTTTCTCTCCAGGGGATCTATTTCCTCTTGGTCTTTCCCTATACACCTCTGCTCAGGAATAATAAAGCCTCCAATAATGACGCACCACCAGTTTAAATGGAATGTACGCCGTTTTCTACCTACAACATTGAAGTAACAAATCGCATAAAACAGTTCTCAACTGCTGATACACCTAAGGGTGCTTTCACACTAGCGTTTTTCCTTTCCGGCGTAGAGATCCGTCGTTGGGTCTCTAATCCGGAAAGGAACTGATCAGGATTATCCCCATGCATTCTGAATGGAGAGGAATCCGTTCAGGATGCATCAGGATGTCTTCCATTCAGTATGTAAACGTTTTTAGGACGTTGACAAAACCGCAGCATGCTGTGGTTTTGTCTCCGTCCTGAAAAGCCGAAACACATGCCTGAACGCCGGATCCGGCCTCAAGTCCCATTGACTTACATTGGGGCCGGATCCGGAATTAAAAAAAGACATGCGCAGACCTTTAAAACTGTACAAAAATGCAAGACGGATCCGTCTATCCGCATGGCAAACGAAGAGACGGATCCGCAAGCCGGATCCGTCGACAAATGCTTTCAGTTATCAGGCATTGTCACGGATCCGGCGGGACGGAACTGTCCGCCGGATCCAAAGAACGCAAGTGTGAAAGCACCCTAACCCGGGTTTTACACCACTTGCTTAGAAACCCCTTAAATACTACGATCCTTTGAGCAGATATCAGTATGTGCGGTTCCCGTAATATTGAACTTCAGATATAATAGCAATATCTGTTTATATCTTCTTTAAATAAAACACAGACACAAAATATTTTTAAAGCAATCTTTAAAGTGATTATATATAAAAATACATACAAAATCCAATTGTACAAATTCAAAAAGTACAAAAATAAATACACTGGCAACAATTTATAAATTACAAAGGCAACACTAAGCTGCGGCTGGCTGTAGTAGATGATTCTCTGTTACAGAGAAAAGGCGGTAGCGTTTACGAGACCACTTAAAGGGCATCTATCCAGAAGATTTGTACCTATGACACCGGCTGACCTGTTACATGTGCACTTGGCGGCTGAAGGCAACTGTGTTGGCCCCATGTTCATATGTGCCCGCATTACTGAGAAAAATGATGTTTTAATATATGCAAATGAGACTATGTGCAACGGGGGCGTTACCATTACACCTAGAGGCTCTGCTCTTTCTGCAACTGCCGCGCCTTCCAACTTTGACTGACAGGGACAGGCAGTGAAAACATCCTCACACCTGACCCGTCAATCAATACACAGAGCGTGGCAGTTGCAGAGAGAGCAGAGCCTCTAGGTGTAATGGTAACGCCCCCATTGCTCCTAGAGGCTCATTTGCATATAATAAAACATCATATTTCTCAGTAATGCGGGCACATAGGAACATGGGACCAACATAGGTACAAATCTGCTGACAGATGCCCTTTAACCTAAAATATAAAAGAAGAGGGGGACGGCAGCTTTTTAGTGTACGCTATGGCAAATACAGAATTTTGAAATATAAATTTACAGCTACACTGCTCTACCAAATACTAAGAAATATGTATTACAAAATAAATCTACAGATCTCGCTTATTACAAATCTTACATATTGATTTGGCACAGGTATGCACATGAAAAACAGATCTACACAGATTACGGTAGCAGCCAGTCTAATGTAGCTGGTGTGGCCACTAACGATTGATTATCTAGTGTTCTGTCAACCCCCTTAGAGCTTTTAGGGTAAGACCACATGAGGCGTATTTTGGTGCAGAAAATTCGCAATGAATATGTGGCAAAATTCGACTGACTCGCGTATGGATTTGACCGATACATAGCAGAGTGTAAAATCCGCAGCATAAAATGACTCGCTGAGGACCTTAATTCCGCATCACAGGTCAATGTATGCTCCGTGGTGGAAATTTTTCGCAGCACGTGAATTTTTTTTTTCCCCCATTCACTTTGCTGCTACTGTATTTAATACCCCGTGGAGTGGATTTTCTGCACATAATTCTGTTAAGGAAAATCTGCAACGTATCCGCCTCGTGTCCTTAGGGCGGCATTAAACATGCTAGGCCACAACATGGCCTAGATCTGAAAATAAAGAGCGTTCTAAAGATTACTGCAGCCTTAGATATCACTTCACCTTCAGCAGCCATTTAAGAGAACACAGAGGTGTCCGTAAAAGACAAAAATGGCTGCCGTCAGAAGGAAAACTCAGACATCTGGGCTGGGCCTCCAGATACCTGCGGGTTTAAAAATATATAAATTTGGCATTCAGAATGGAGTAAATTTCACAATCAAGTTAATTCCATACTATGGGATTAATGAACATAGGATAAACTTCAAATAAAACTAACAGGTCAATCTCGTCAGGTGCTACTGTAGGTTCCTAACATTGGGGAGATCAAATCCAGAACTTTTCACTTTACAGGAGATTTGTCACTACAGCAAGTAGCATTTATCATGTAAAGAGAGTTACTACAAGGCACTTACTAATGTATTGGGATTGTCCATGTTGCTTCCTTTGCTGGCTGGATTCATTTTTCCATCACATTATACACTGCATGTTTCCATGGCTATGACCACCCTCCAATCCATCAGTGGTGGTCGTGCTTGCACACTATAGGAAAAAGCACTGGCCTATGCACACTCCCACGGTCCAGACCACCAAAGAGGTCGGCGCTTTTTCCTATAGTGTGCAAGCACGACCACTGCTGGATTGGAGGGTGGTCGGAACCATGGAAACAATTAGTATATAATGTGATGGAAAAATGAATAAAGCCAGCAAAGGAGGCAATATGGACAATCACGATACATTAGTAAATGCCTTGTATTAACTTCTTCTACACAATAAATGCTATTTGCTGAAGTGACACAACCCCTTTAAATTTATTCTGTTCCAAACAGCAAAGATGCTGTTAAAGTATGTAAAAACACTTAAACTTCCCTTCGGAGACAGCAATGTCCCATATTGGCTTTACTGCAGAGGGGACGGGTCATATATCCTGAAGTCAATCATTGGACTCGTGACATACACCACTGCTGCAGCCGATTGGCTCGAGTGGTCAGGTGCAGTCAACTAAATGTCACCACTGCAGCCAAAACCATGTTGTGGCTTCAACCCAGCAAAGAGCACGCCGCTGAATTGGAATTTTTTTTAACATCATCCCTGCTCTTTGCAACAGAATAAATTAACTGGGACAATCCCTTTAAGGCCTCATGCACACAAACGTATTTTCTTTCCGTGTCCGTTCCGTTTTTTTTGCGGACCATATGCGGAACCCTCCGTGTGCATTCCGTTTCCGTGTGTCCATTTTTCCGTTCCGCAAAAAAATAGAGCATGTCCTATTTTTTCTAGTTTGCGGACAAGGATAGGCATTATTATAATGCATCCGCAAAAATAACGGATCCGCAAAAAAAACGGATGCCATACGGAATGTCATCCGTTTTTTTTGCAGACCGCAAAACACATATGATCGTGTGCATGAGGCCTAAAGAGAAGAGCACATCCCTCCAACAGAAAATGTCCCCTGCGTGTCCCAGCCATCTGGTAGAAGTCGAAAAAGAATGTTTCTTCCAAAAAAATACAATACAAATACAATATCTGGGTTTTGTCTGGTATTGCAGCTGAACGCCATGGACGTGAATACCATACACAAGCTATCCAAAGGACTTCTAGGAGTTTAGAAATAAAAGGGCTGCTCCCGCAGGTATGGCAGATTCACCTAAATGAGTATGAGCTGCAGTACTAGACAGACAATGGACAAGAGAGAAAAAGAAACCCTTTAACAATGACAATGAAAACTGACCCGAATCAAAAATAAATCAACGCAACAGGAACTGGTGACATCACCAGGACACAATGTCACCTGTACAATAGACACGATTCCGTGACAATGTCTCTGCCTGACTAGCGTGTCGTTCCACTTCCAGACAAGGGCCTATTCTCGATGGCGCGCACTATGCTAGTCCGAACTGTCACTCAGACTTTCATACAAGACCACAGGACTTTTCTTGCGTCCAATCCATTTCTTGCGTATGCTGTGACCCTGCACCAACCTCCTCTTGATAACCGCTAATAGCAGAAAACAGAAAATTATTACATACACAAAAGGACAAGGAAAAACTTGTGACTTCTACATTGTATAATACATATGCTGTGACAGAACATAAAAACAGACAAAAGGTGGTAGGGTCACACTAAAAAGATGTCAAAACACATAGATGTTACCAGCTGGGGGTGGGTCCTTACCATCTAGCACTGTCTGCAATGATTAGACAATGTCAAACTGTAGGGACACGCCCCTTTATGAAATGAGAATAGCCCTTTAATGTTCCCATTTTCAAAGTGATGGCATATCATTTGTATACACTATTACTTCATCATAGGTGGGAGGTTGGACCTCTGGGATCCTTACCGATCTTAAGAAAGCAGAGGCTGCAGCACATTCACCGTCTTTCCCTTCCCAACATTGGCCCGGTCGACCACTGTGACAGGAACTGCAGCACTGCTCTATTTTACTGAATGAGGCAGACTGCAGTTCCCTGCACAGCCACATAGCGGGGTGTGGCAGCGTGTAGGGAAAAACCTGTGAAGAGGCCACAGCCCTGAGTCATTCGTAGGATCAATGGGGTTGGATCTGTGTCAGAAGCTGCAGCTAAGTGAAGAAGTTACACAGGCTCTACAGCAGAAAATGGTTGGCCAGTAAAGTTGCTCGATTTGCAACAAAAAGTGTGTGTGTGTGTGTGTGTGTATGTATATATATATATATCTCAGTGCAAAGATCCTGTGTGTGCGGTGAGAACCTGCAAGTGGCATTAAAAAGAACTTATCCCCACACAATGCAGTTATAGAGCAGGAGGAGATAAGCAGATCGGTATATAGTTTGAGGGAAAAGATTCAGTAAAACTTGACATTTATTCATTAAAATCTCTACACTTTTGAGTTCAGTAGTCAAGTGGGCAGTCTTATCAGTGATGGACTGCTATCTATACATACCAATTTATACAGGGAATGCCATCAATCTCTGATAAGACCTCCCCCTCCAGCCCCCCCGCTAGATATTTAGAGTATGGCATTACGCACAAAGGTGTGTATGGAGCGGGCTGCTGAGCTGAACTTGTTCCATACACGGCGGGTACTGGCTGTATAATACAGTAGGAGCCTGGCCGCAATGACTGGGGTCTGTGATTATGCCGATACCGGTCATTTAACCCCTCAGATGCCGCGCACAATAATGATCGCAGCATCTTTGGGGTTAGGCAGAGGGATGCAGCTCCCTCTGCCTTCCAATTGGACCCTCCCAAGGCGAGTGGGGTTCCGATCGACAGCCTGGGGCCTGCTGAGGCTTCTCAGGCCTGATATGGTAATCTACCTGCAAAGCTGTACACAAGGCACAACTCAGCAGGCAGAGCATTAGAGGTCCATTCACCATATTCTCTATTTTGGTGTATAGGACAAGAGATCAGAGGATCCCAGGTTCTATATATATATTTTTTTTTTTAAATTTCAAATCACCTCCCTTTCTCAATTTTATATATAAACTATAAAAACAAAACAAAAAACAGGTATACCCACATATGAAAATGTCCGAACTATTTAAATATTTTTCCTGTGCGGCTAACACTAACGGAAAAGAAAATAAAAACCATGTAATTCGCCATTTTTAGTCACCACCAGTGATCAAAAAATTATACGTATCCAAAAATTATGCCAATAAAAAGTTTGTCCCGCAAAATATATATTAAAAAAAAGTTATGGCTGTCAGAAAATAGTTTTACCTCACAAAATTTGTTTACCGCTTTCCAATACATGACATGGTAAATTAAATGATGCCCTTAAAAAATGCATATTTTCCTGCAAAAAAATAACCCCTTATATGGCTATGTGAATAGAAAATTGAATAAGTTATGGCTATTGGAATATGCGGAGGAAAAAGCAAAAATAAAAGTACGGTAGGTCCATTACTTAAGGGCTTAATGAATAAAATACAAGTTATACTGAATCTTTTTTTCCACAAATCAAAGATTTTTATGCTTTTTTTACAATAAAATATATAGGTTTCGGGATAAAATATGATTTTTTTTTAAATTTTATAATTCAGATTTTATTTTTGTCAAAATTGTCATGGCAGCAAAAATTGAATGAATATTGTCCACCATAAATTTTCACAGTTTTGTAAGATATACAGAATAATAGCACATGGCGATACTTACACGCCACAGACTCCTTCTCGTCTAAATGGCTTCCTGAGGTCCAGTACAGACTCTGACTTTTGCGGAATTTCTTATAAATTTGTGTGTATAGGACTGAAAAAGTGAGCAATGCAAAGAGGAAGATGAGCGACGCCGCTGCCCACTTTGCTTCTTCAGTGCGTGGAGTGGAGACAAACACTTCGGAGTTTTTCTGATGATGGACACCCAACCTCCTCTGGGCCTTTGCTGTGAATTGCAATGGGGTATCCTGCTGACACTCGCACTCTGGTTTCTGCCCTTTGCTGTCAGTCTCAGGCTTTCCTGAGGGCAATAACTGCTGGTCAGTAGACTGACTTGGTGTTTGAGGAGTAGGTGTAGGAAGGAGAACAGTATCTACAGATACCTTACTCTGCTTTGAATCGTGAGAGTCCGCATGTTGAGTCCCTGCAGAAGGTTGGCTTAACTCCTCGGAGGTATTCTCTCGAATAGAATGGCCCAAATTTAGTCCAGATAAGCCTGGTGTGATATTTTCAGGAGGGGGTTCTTCATTGCTTGCTGGCAGATCTGCCCTTTCAGCTAGGACATGTTCACCTAATTCTCTACTCTGGATGTCATCCTTTAACCCTTCGGCAGTGGTTTCCTGAGGTAAATACACCGGAGGTCCTGGTGTTACAGGATCTGGTAGAGAATGGATGTTGGCAGACACAGATGTTTTTGAGATTGAAGTCTGATTATTGGCGAGTTCCCCAGTTTGTGGTCCAGCTGGGGTGGAGGCGGTACTGCGAGATATATTATAAACGGTTGTTTCTTGGACAAGTGGGGTAACCGGTAACACTAATCTTCTCCGCCTCTTCTTTACAGCTCGCCTCCTTAACTGGGAACCTTTTCTGGCAAAATAATTTAGTACCTGAAAAGTATTCCACAAAGAAATTATTGAGATATTTAAAGCAATTCTCCAGGTTTTTTTAATCCAGAAATTGCCAGCTCCTTCCATAGAAGGTCATTTTAGTAGATAACTGGAAAAATATGACAAACCTATAAACCTGAGGTGATCCTTCTCTCAAAATGTATTGGTGACTCTAGGGAGGCTCATCCCCGTCCCTGCCTGCCATTGGCTGCTTCCCCTGTCACTGGAGGTTTTCATCCGTGTACAGCGAGAAGCACCAGCTTCTGGACCATGTGATGGACCATGTGATGTGACGTCATCACAGGTCCTTTAGCTGTTAGCTAATGCAGGGAAAAAGAGGACAGATCGCAACTACTCGATCAAGTGGCTAAGGTAAGTTAACTTTTATTATTTTTAACCCCTTCCACTTCATTTTACAATGCATTCTTTATTAAGAATGCTATTATTTCCCCTTAAGGGAAAATAATAGAGATCGGGTCCCGTTGCTAAGCAACCATGCAGGAAAATCGCAACGCATCCGCACTTGCTTGCGGATGCTTGCGATTTTCCCGCAGCCCCATTCACTTCTATGGGGCCTGCGTTGCGTGAAAAACGCACAATATAGAGCATGCTGCGATTTTCACGCAACGCAGAAGTGATGCGTGAAAATCACAGCTCATGTGCACAGCCCCATAGAAATGAATGGGTCCGGATTCAGTGCCGGTGCAATGCGTTCTCACGCATTGCACCCGCGCGGAAAACTCGCCCGTGTGAAAGGGGCCTTAGAGTAATATGTATAGTACTTAAGCGGTTAATTACTCTGCCAGATTCCGCTATTTAAAAGGGGTTGTCCCATTAAAAATATTCTACAATTTTCAAACCAGCACCTGGGTCTGAATACTTTTGTAATTGCATGTAATAAAAATTTGTATAGCCACTGATTTATTCAATAAATATATCTGTATAGTAGCAATGAATAGGGAGATCTCTGGATACAGGTGAGGTACAGGGCTGGTTCTGGCTTTGTTAGAAAGAGGGTGTCATGTATTATATGATGTCTGATTTTCATTTTTTACATTATTCATGGAATAACCCCTTTAACCCCTTAAGGACACGGCCCTATTTCACCTTAAGGACCAGGCCATTTTTTGCAAATCTGACCAGTGTCACTTTATGTGGTGATAACTTTAAAACGCTTTTACTTATCCAAGCCATTCTGAGATTGTTTTTTCGTCACATATTGTATTTCATGACAGTGGTAAAATAAAGTCGAAAAATTTCATTTTTATTTATAAAAAAATACCAAATTTACCAAAAATTTTGAAAAATTTGCAATTTTCCAAGTTTCAATTTCTCTACTTCTAGAATACATAGTAATACTGCCAAAAAAAGTTATTGATTTACATTCCCCATATGTCTACACCATGTATCGATTATTTTGGGAATGCCATTTCATTTTTGGGGACATTACAAGGCTTAGAAGTTTAGATGCAAATCTTGACATTTTTCAGAAATTTTCAAAACCCACTTTTTAGGGACCAGTTCAGGTCTGAAGTCACTTTGTGAGGCTTACATAATAGAAACCACCCAAAAATGACCCCATTCTAGAAACTACACCCCTCAAGGTATTCAAAACTGATTTTACAAACGTCATTAACCCTTTAGGTTTTCCACAAGAGTTAATGGCAAATAAAGATAAAATTTCTGAATTTCGATTTTTTGGAAAATTTTCCATTTTAATCCATTTTTTCCAGTAACAAAGCAAGGGTTAACAGCCAAACAAAACTCAATATTTATTGCCCCGATTCTGTAGTTTTCAGAAACACCCTATATGTGGTCCTAAAATACTGTATGGCCAAACGGCAGGGCGCAGAAGGAAAGGAACGCCATATGGGTTTTGGAAGGCGGATTTTGCTGGACTGGTTTTTTGACACCATGTCCCATTTGAAGCCCCCGATGCACCCCTAGAATAGAAACTCCATAAAAGTGACTTCATCTAAGAAACTACACCCCTCAAGGTATTCAAAACTAGTTTTACAAACTTTGTTAACCCTTTAGGTGTTCCACAAGAGTTATTGGCAAATGGAGATGAAATTTCAGAATTTCAATTTTTTGTTACCTTTCCTCAAAAAAGTGTAATATAGAGCAACCAAAAATCATATTTACCCTAAAATAATACAAACAAAACTGACACCTTATCCCGTAGTTTCCAAAATGGGGTCACTTTTTGGGAGTTTGTACTCTAGGGGTGCATCAGGGGGGCTTCAAATAGGACATAGTCTCAAAAAAAACAGCCCAGCAAAATCCGCCTTCCAAAAACCATATGGCGTTCCCTTCCTTCTACGCCCTGCCGTTTGGCCATACAGCAGTTTACAACCACATATGGGGTGTTTCTGCAAACTACAGAATCAGGGCAATAAATATTGAGGTTTGCCTGTTAACCCTTGCTTTGTTACTGGAAAAATGGATTAAAATGGATAATTTGCAAAAAAATAGCTGTTTTGGGACAGTTTTGTATTTTTTGTTATTTACATCGTTGAACTGACAGGTTAGATTGTGTGCTATTTCTATAGAGCAGGTTGTTACTGACGCGACAATACCAAATATGACTACTTTTTGGGGTTTTTTGTTTCAGTTTTACAAAATAAAGCATTTTTGAAAAAAAAAGATTTTTTATTGTCTCCACATTCTGAAACCCATAGTTTTTTTTTTTTTGCGATTGTCCTATGTAGGGGCTCATTTTTTGCGGGATGAGATGGCGGTTTGAATGGTACTATCTTGGGGTGCATATGACTTTTTGATCACTTGCTATTACACTTTTTGTGATGTAAGGTGACAAAAATTACTTTTTTACAACGTTTTTATTTTTTATGTTTACAGCGTTCACCTGAGGGGTTAAGTCATGTTATATTTTTATAGAGCAGGTCGTTACGAACGCGACGATACCCAATATGTATACTTTTTTTTATTTATTTTGGTGTTACACAATAATATCCTTTTGAAACAAAAAAACATGTTTTAGTGTCTCCATAGTCTGAGAGCCATATTTTTTTCAGTTTTTAGGCAATTGTCTCAGGTTGGGTATAATTTTTGTGGGATGAGGTGGCGGTTAGATTGGCACTATTTGGGGGTCATATGACTTTTTGATCGCTTGCTATTACACTTTTTGTGATGTAAGGTGACAAAAATGGCTTTTTGACAAAGTTTTTTTTTTTTTTTTACAGTGTTTACTTGAGGGGTTAGGTCATGTGATATTTTTATAGAGCAGATTCTTACGGACATGGAGATACCCAATATGTCTACTTTTTAAAAAAATTTTACATTTAACACTAAAAAGCATTTTTGAAACAAAAAAATCATGTTTTAGTCTGAGAGGCATAGTTTTTTTATTTTTGGGCAATTGTTTTATGAAGGGGCTCATTTTTTGTGGGATGAGATGGCGGTTAGATTGGTACTATTTTGGGAGGCATATGCCTTTTTGATCGCTTTGTATTACACTTTTAGTAATGAAGGTGCCCAAAAATGGCTTATTTACACCATTTTTGGGGTTTTTTTATGGCGTTCACCTGAGGGGTTCAGTCATGTGATATTTTTATAGAGCTGTTTTTTACGGACGCGGCGATACCTAATATGTGTAGTGTATTTTTTTTTTTTTACTTTTTATTCAGTGATTTGTGTTTCTTTTATTTTTTTGGACCCAGACCCACTTGGTTCTTGTAGATCCAGTGGATCTGGTGTCTATATAATACAGTACAGTACACTATATAGTGTACTGCACTGTATTTTTACTTTTCACAGCCTGGTCAGACTTCTGCCTTTAGCAGAAGTCTGACCAGAGTTACTATACCATGGCAAGCAGGACGCTTCTGAAAGCGTCCTGCTGCCATGGTAATCCATCACCCACTGCCATTAGAGAGCAGTGGGTGATGGATGGGGAGGAGGGGAGCTCCTCCCTCTGCGATCCCATCCTGGGGGGCTGCATAGGCACAGCAGCCCCCGATGGGAGAGGGAGGGAGCTCCTCCCTGTTAACACTCTTCCATATCGCGGTCCGTCCGGACCGCGGTAAGGAAGGGTTAAACGGCTGGCATCTGCAGCACAGATGCCAGCCGCTTTCATCAGAGTGCCAGCAATGTGCTGGCACTCTGATAGAACCACTAGACACCAGGAAATTATTACAAGGGAGGCGGGCGGGGATCGCTATTGCGATCCCGCCTGCCGCACCGCCGCCTCCCGCACCGCCTCCCGCCGCAACCACCCCCTGCACCCCCGCCGCCATAACAAAATTGGGGGCTGCAGGGGGTTAAAATTTTTAACTTTGGGGTAATTAACTCTGATCCTCGCGGTCACAGACCGCGGGGATCAGAGATCGCAAACTCGCTGCAAACCGCAGGTCTGAATTGACCTGCGGTTTGCAGCGATCGCCGATACGGGGGGGTCACATGACCCCCCTCGGCATTAGAACATGGTTCCTGCTGATCTACATCAGCAGGAACCATGTTGCTACCGCGCCCACATCGGGTGCAGTAGCAGTTTAAACACAGGGCATACAGGTACGCCCTGTGTCCTTAAGGACTCGGACATTAGGGCGTACCTGTACGCCCTGTGTCCTTAAGAGGTTAAAGGGGTTGTCCGAGTTATTTTTTTGTTCTTTGTATGTTTCTAACTAGGCGAATGAAATTACTTTACAATTTCACTTTCTTTATCTCCAGTTGCTGCTTTCTCAGATTTCACCGAGGGTCACATGACCTGTGATGTCAGCCTCTCTTCCTGCTCTGATGATGTTTCGTGCACAAGCCTGAGAGAGCAGATATATGTGCCTGTACACGAGACGTCACTGTGCTGGCAATGCCCCCCTGCACTGCCGGCTGCTGCTTATTGCTCTCTCCCTGGATTCTTGAGAAAAAAACATTAACCCCTTGAGCTGCACAGACTCGGGGCTGAAGGCTTTACTGAGTAGCTGCAGACAGTGAAAAGACAAATGCTGGGCACAGGACCTGACAGAGGAGTTCTGCAGAGCATTGCACAAGAACAGGTAGGGGGAAGATCCGGTGTGTATCAGCAGTGTCATTGTACAGCTGGAACTTGTAGTCCTACAAATACAACATGCTACTGAGTCTCCCAGCAGGCAGACATGTCACTCAGGGCATCATTTGTATTCACTCCCTTTGCAGAGCAGGGGAGGGGCAGAGATTGTTGTTACTGCAGGTAAACAAAGGGCCTGAAGAGAACCAGGAAAGGGAGGAAATATATTTTGATTTTTGCCTAAAACTTGCTTAGCATAGTTCTTTATTGCTGCCCATCAGATTTACAGTGCTATATATTTCTTTTTTATAACTCGGACAACCCCTTTAAGCTTGATCAGAGACTAAGCATGCAAGCTAGACAAAGTGGGCGGAGTCACCTAAATCATAGCCTCATGCATGCTCCCCCCCGCCCCCCCCCCCCACACAAACATGCTTTATTGTTAAACTTTGCATCATAGGGAGTTGTTTTGAATTTCATCTACATCTGATTGTCATTTTATGCAGACTTTTGTCAAAAATAGGACAAAATATAAAAGTCATGGATTTGTGATTTACAATATTGAAGGTAAAGCTGGAATTCTGCAGTAAGGTGCTGCATTTTTGTGGCTTTTTTTTTTCTATTCTTAAACAGTTGGCCCACCATGCCCTTCTTCATCTACATTAGTCATTGAGAAATCCCATAAAAAAAAAGCCAGATATTCTCATCAAACAATAACATAAAGACCTTTCTGGATCATCAAAGTGTTTGATACCACTGAGGAAGGAAGGAACACAAATCTCTATAGGTGCAAAGGTATCACCACAGGGGTAATTATTTTTGTAAGCGCACCAGATTTCCTGTCAACACATGACATTGAAAACAAAACCATCAACCTAAGGGTACTTTCACACTTGCAATAAACTTTTCCGGTATTGAGTCCCTGGAACTCAATACCGGAAAAAAACTGATCTGAGTTTTATCCTAATGCATTCTGAGTGGAGAGAAATCCGTTCAGGATGCCTTCAGTTCAGTCACACTACGTTTTTTGGACAGAGAAAATACCGCAGCATGCTGCAGTTTTCTCTCCGTACAAAATTCCAGAACACTTGCCTGAATGCCAGATCTGGCATTATTTTGCATTGAAATGCATTAATGCCGGATCCGGCACCAAGTTTTCCAGTCTGCGCATGCGCAGCCCTTAAAAATGTGAAAAAAATAAATACCTGATCCGTTTTTCCGGATGACGCCTGAAAGACGGATCAGGTATTTTCAATGCATTTGTCAGACTGATTAGGATCCTGATCAGTCTGCAAATGACATGCGTTTGCATACAGTTTTCCTGATTAGTCGGGCAGTTCAGGCAACGGAACTGCCTGCCGGAATCCAACAACGCAAGTGTGAAAATACCCTGAGGGGACCTTCACACTTGCGTTTTTGTTTTCCGGCATAGAGTTCTTTCCCCAGGGCTCTATGCCGGAAAAAAACGCTTCAGTTAAGATCATACAACCGCATGCATCCGTTTAGATAATACAACCGCATGCATCCATTTGGACGGATCCGCTTGTATTAACTTTAACATTGAAAAGTCAATGGAGGACGGATCTGTTTTCTATTGTGGCAGAATGTGCCAGAGAAAACGGATCCGTCCCCATTGACTTACATTGGGGGTCCGTTTTGCTCCGCATCCCAGGACGGAAAGAAAACTGCAGCATGCTGCGGTATTTTCTCCGTCCAAAAAACGTTCATATACTGAACGGAAGACATTCTGATGCATCCTGAACGGATTTCTCTCCATTCAGAATGCATGGGATAATCCTGATCAGTTTTTTTCCGGCATAGAGCACTGACGACGGAACTCTATGCCGGGAAAACTAAAACGCCAGTGTGAAGGTACCCTGAGCCTGAAATATCTAATCACACAAGATCTTCTCATTATGTCTAGACATCTCTCGCATTGTAACTGCGCACCCCCCCACAAAACTAAGCTTGTACTTGAAAATAATAATAATTTACCAAATAGTGTCTGAAGAAAGTATCAGTGTATTCTGTATTGTGTAGTGGTTTGCAACCTGTGGCAAAACCGCAACTCTAAGCATGGTTTGAGCCTTAAAGAGGTTGTCTCAGGGTAGTCATTGGTGGCATATCCTAGGGCAGTAATGCCAAACCTTTTAGAGACCGAGTGCCCAAACTGCACCCAAATACACACTTATTTATCGCGAAGTGCCAACACATCAATTTAACCTGAATACCAATACTGTATATCTTTCATATACTTTATCCTTAAGCTACAATAGCCTGTCTACATTCAATGCGCTGCCTGTGCTGTTCCTAGTGTGTCCTGGGGCTGATGAATGGCAGGAAAGGTCTAAGGCATATTGGTACACTATAGACTTTTTCCAGGGTGCGAGTGCCCACAGAGAGAGCTCTGAGTGCCGCCTCTGGCACCCGTGCCATAGGTTCGCCATCACTGTCCTAGGGCATGAGGACCAACAAGGGATCCCTCCATGTGGTATCTCCTACCTTCTGCTCATAGGTCGACTACATGTGGTAGGATGTATCTTTTTGCCTTGCTTTGTTATGCCTACTGGAAATTTTTGAGCATCTGGGTACATCTATCTGTTATTATTTTACACTCTCTGGACCGTATTATACCCGTGGATACCCCCTGATGAACCCACCCTGGGGGGAAACACGTCAGAGTTATCCGGTATTAAGTCCAACCACGCAGGGCCTGCTTAGGGCAATACAGGTCAGGTACAGGAAGACTCCACCTTTTAGGTTTTTATCTTTGTTGGAAATAAAGTATCACTTTTTAAGGGTCCTCGTTTCTATAGTAAATGTGCCACCACTGCCCAATCAGTGAAAGTACATGCAGCCAGACCGAAAAAGCTGTGCAAAGTTGATGCATCCAATTCTTACCCGCAAGTGCGTACTGGAGTCACCAGGTGTCATCACAGACGGTCGGATCAGTAAATGCTGGTAGGAGCCTTCTCCTCCTGTTTTATCCTGGTATTCAAGGTGCACGTTGTCCCTTAACCACCCAATGACTTCAGTCCTATTTATGTGAGACATCTCCAGAGTCGAGCACCAAGCAGCCAATGCAAGGGGCTGAGAAAAAGGGAACAAAAAAGTAACAATGAAGAAATGACCACAGAAAATGCAAATGACTGCAGATAAATCAGTGTTTTTATTAAATTGCAGCTAGAATTTTATTGACCTTTCGATCCATAGACCTTTTTCAAACTACGGCTGCATTATAGGAGTTTGTGGGTGGAAATTGACGCTGTGGTTTGCTCTTACTCAGCTATCAGAAGTCATTCTCTGTAAGGGCATACCACAGCACCGATTCCTATCTGCAATCTCCATCTATAATACGGCAGGACTATGGACTGAAAAGTCACTAAAATTGTACCCGCTATTCAATAAAAGCACTGATTTTGCAACTAATAACCACTTCTGCTGGAACGTATATGTTATTCTATTAAGTTTGATGAGTGACTGGGTAATGTGCCACTTGGGGGACGCGTTAACCCTGCTGCCAGTCATTGTCTGCTGTGACAATTCAATTCTGGAAGTTGACAAGCAGAAATCAGAATACGGTGGAGCAAAAGAGCCGGAACTGAGTAGTGGGGATTCCGTCCACAGATTTGGCGGGGAAGGAGGCGGCCCAAACATGTCCGAAAGCTGGACAGCCCCTTTAAAGGGAACCTGTGACTACGAAATGGAGTACAAGAGCACAAGGAGCTGAGCAGATTAATATATAGTTTTGCAGGAAAAGATTCAGGGAAAACTTGTAATTTATGCATTTAAAGCTTTTTTTATGCTTAGGAGTCATGTGGGCGGTCCTTCTTACTGACTGACAGCCTTTCCTGTATGCTTAGTCACGCAGAGTTAGGCCTAGTTCACACTTCAGGGATTTGATCAGGGATTGTGACTCGAAACCAAGAGTGGAGCCTCCGCTGAGATAAAGTATGATAGAAAGATCTGCACCAGTTCTGTGTTTCAACCCACACCTGGTTTGGGCTCACAATCACTGATCAAATGACTGAAGTGTGAACTGGGCCTTAGCTGTCAATCGCTGAAACAGACCGCCCACATGACTCCTATGCATAAAAAGTGCAGAGATATAAAAGTATAAATTACAAATTTTCCTGCAAAACCATATGTCTATCTGTTCAGCTCCTCCTGCTCTATAACATGCTGCCTGCCGATTACACTGCATTTCATAGTGACAGGTTCCCTTTAAAGGGGTTCTCCGGGATTTTAATATTGATGATAGGTCATCAATACATCAATATCAGATCGGGTCCAACACCCAACACCACCCCCCGCCATCAGCTGTATGAGGAGACGGTGCGCGCAGTGTGCACGCGCTGTCTCCCTGCTGCTGTTATGTATATGGCAAAGCAGACGCAGAGCAGGAAGAGAGATGGGGGACGGCACTGCACACTGCATGCGCCCTCCCCCTTTATACGTCTGATTGGGGGAGTGCTGGGTGTTGGATCTGATATTGATGACCTATCATGAAGATGGGTCATCAATATTAAAAGCTCTGGAGAACTCATTTAAAGAGGGTTTACAAAAGCACTTATTTCCACACGAGAACAGAAATGCACACATGGATAACATGACAGCGATCAACAATTTAAACATCGAAACAAGCACAATACAAAAGTAAATGGCTGCTGCTAAGGATTACCAATTGGTCTAGTATCCTTGATAGAACAGTTATTCTATACAACCACGGTAAGGGGATATTCACACGTGGCAGATTGGTTACAGAAATGTCTGCGAATGAAAAGCAGCTCTATACATCTGTTGTGCTTCATGCACCCCAAGTAGTTTGTAAATCCCATCAAGAGCGATGTAGGATTTGTAGTACAAATTCAGAGTCTTACCCTGTCTCTGGAGAGGGTATGAAGGGGTGTGATTATGTGTTTTGCCATGGAATGTCTGGCCAGTAAAGATAAGGCTTCCTTCAGTTTCGGGTGTACACATGGATGGTACAGGAAAGCCACACCGCCACGCTGAAATACACAGATAGGAGACACATAGACGACATTCATTCATCTATAGATACAGCTGTATACTGTACATGAATGGTTCCAATTCTGGAATCATCGCATACAAGGTTTTTAAAAAGGAGTCATTGGTGACAAATAATTTTTAGGAAAGGGCACAGAGTGGGTTTGGAGCTGGCATCTACTGTGTGTTTAGACAGGACCAGGAAGCAGAGACCAGGAAGACCACAGGAATTCTAGAAATGAGAGTTGCCAGGGATCAGCGAGAGAGCGTATGACTTGCTTCATTTTTATTTTTCTGAAGAACAATGCTTTTATTATATTTTTTAAAAAGGTTTGCGTTAGGCAAGGTTTTAGATGCTGCAGCTGCCACATGCAGATGTAACCTTTGCAACCCCTGGCGGGCAATGGCCACTCGAGTTTGAAGGTAATACCTCACTCTTACTGTCAAAATATTGTGTGTAATGCCCCTACAGGGGGCTGTTTTCCCCTATAACTGGGGCTCCTGTGGATGCTCCAGTTACAATTGAATCAGTGAAACCAAAAAAATAAAAAATAAATAAAGAAATGCCATCATTAACGGAAAAAGCACAGTTGCCCAGTTCACTCAAACCTATACATATTATATATCAAAACGGTCATCACAAAATAGGGAACCCATTGCAATAATTAATTTTTGTTTAAGTTCTAATATTTAAGAAATAAAAAGCTATAATTAAAAAAGGGACTTTTTAATATGAATTGGTGGTTTCCCCCAAATTAAACCTAAAAAAAGCAACAAAAAAAACATGCTAATAAAAAGTCCCAAGTGTCATGTAAGACATTGCAAAAATTATTTTGGTAGTCAAATAAAAAAATGAGGGTCACTAAACCACTATGTGCAACAAAATCACAAAAAATGGCCTGAACATTCAGGTCTTTTTTTAGGCCCAGTCTGAAAAGGGGTAATCTTTAAGAAGAGATGGCTGAAACCCCATTCCAGAAAGCCTTCTATCTTTAGATGCACAGCACTCAATCTGTGCCCATTCCGCACGAGTCCAGTGATCTCATGACTGGTTATGTCATCTCCAGAATGCCAGTCAGATTAGCTAGTTCTACAACACTAGGGTTGCTATAACTGCTTAATTTCTCTTAAACTCTTTTTGTACTTTGTGAGTTAAAAGGGAGAAAAAACAAAAACACAACTCTTACTCTAAATACCAGGAATGGCCCAAAACCATATGTCACTACCTTCACGTATTTTTATCAGTTTGGCTAATAAGGGCATGAGTTACAAGTAGATTTATTGTAGATTTGACCATAGGCATTGGAAAGTATAGACATGCTCAAGATTTAAAACTCTGCAGGGTGCAGATGAGATCAGTAAAGTCTCATCCACTTGGCTACTACTGTAAACTCTTTCGGATTTTACATCCGCAGTTGCATGGTGGGAAATATAAGGATATTATAATTCACGTCACATTTTCCATACCTGTGTTAAAGTATTTATCTGCTCAGTGACCTTTAGCAATCTCATAATTAGCACATAGGACAGATTACTTTCTTATCAGTGTACTCTATAGCAGATTATAATGCAAAAAAAGACGAAGACATACAAGAGGGGAGATGTCACAGTCGAACACAGACATTTATAATGGAAACACTATGTAATATCATAAACCATATCATATAACCAGTACAAAGACTAACGCTAAATAAACAAATTCATTTACAATAGTTTCTGTTCTGTACACAGACCTAGAGGGGATTATTTACTTTAGGAGCAGTTAGAGACTATGGAACTCTCTGCCAGAGGAGGTGGTGAGGGGGAACTCACTAAAAGAGTTCAAGCGGGACCTTATAATAACATTACAGGTTATAGTTACAACACGAGCAGACGATGATAAAAGAAAACATGGAAAATGTCTTTAAGTTGAAATTAACAAAGTATAAGCTGCTAGTGGTGCTTGGTTAATGATCACACAACCAAGGTGGAGCAGGGTTTATGTTGCGGTAGGGTCACATTAATACTGGGTGGGATCTCCCCTTGCTGCAATACAGGCTGCTCCTCTGGCATGGTAATGGTCATACAGATGATGGATACCCTCCTGTAGTATGTCATTACAAGGTCTTTGAACTTGGACCTGTATTTCAGCCAAGGTGGTTGTTGGCTGCTGTGAATGATCCGTCGCCCATCCAGTCCCAGACATTTTTAAGAGGGGGAGAGATCTGGCGATCAAACTGGCGAGGGGAGCTGCTGGATACCCTGAAGATCATGTTGTGTAATGCGGCAGGCACCATCATGTCGGAACTTCACTTCTCCTAAGCAGGGGCGTACCTAACGGCTCATGGGCCCTGTGCAAGAGTTCAGCTTGGGCCCCCCGTCCCTCAGTGCTGTGGGTGTCTTCTTATGTGCACAAGGGTCTTTGAACCCCCTCAGGCTCCTGGGCCCGGTAGCGACTGCTACCTCTGCACCCCCTATAGCTACGCCCATGCCCCGAAGTCAAAAAAGGCAGCAGGACTTGTTCTATGATGTCCTAAAGGCTGGTCAATATTCCCTCCACGAATACTAGGTGTTCCCTTGAGTGCCACCAATTCAAAGATTTTTTTACCTTCCTGTTTAGGGGAATTTTCTATTCTAAAGTTGTCGGTCATCTGTCCCATCTGGATAGAATGAACCTTTGCAAAGTGGAACTTAGTCCACGCAACTGCTGGAATACAGGAGAAGAGACTGCTCAAGGCTTCTCTGATAAACAGGCAGACGTTTTCTGAAACTGATGGATGTGAAGCTGTGGGGCCTTTATTTTCTGAGGTGGTAAAAATGTTTTGTGTGTGTTGGAATCTAGAAGAATACCTAAAAAAATGTCTCTGGCTCTCTAATCAGACTGGATTTTTCCCAATTGATTATCCAAACTCATGACTGTTGGCAAAGTCAGTCAATCTGAAGATAATCCAATAGCAGTCTTCTTGTGTCTGCCACCATCAGTAAGTTGTCCAGATAAGCAGAGGCAGACTGGAAAATTAGTGGTCCATGTTGTAGGCGAGTCCAAATTGACAGAAGGCAGGGACAATATTAGTAGGTGGAGCCAGCAATGCTGTAGTGCAGCACAAAATACGTCCCCAGCAGAACCAAATACACAGTGTAGCACAAAATAGTGCCATCCCCGCAGTAGCATTCAACTATCACCATCCTGAGGACAGCAATACAGTTGAATGCAGGAGGGCACTTTCTTCTGCTAGCTAGGTGCACTGATACCAGATGCTCATACCATTAATTAATGCTGAGAGCATCAGGTCGCTATGTACCCCACCATCGGCCCACCAGGAAATTTTCCTGTAGGGTCTATGGCCAGTCTGCCCCTGTTGGTATGGAATGACTATTATGAATTCCTTCCTGGGTGGTGACACCACCTCTGCCATGATCTTGGTAAATATTTGTGGTACTGGAAGTTTTGAATATCTCTTCCCTTCTGAATTGCAAACCTCGAAAACTGTCTCGACTGTCGGAGAATAGGCGTCTCTTAGATCTACTGGCGCCATTACTGCTCCTTTCTTTATCAGTTTTACTGCTGTTCTTATCATTTCCATCTTGAACCTAAGATAAGTGAATTTTCCACTTGGTTTCGTCACAAGCTGGAGTAATGACCCCTTCCTTTTTCTTCCTTGGGGAACGGCTCTATTACTACAAAGTTTATGAAGCTTATCTACTCCTTTCTTTGGTAAGGCTAGTTGTGGAGAAGGAATATTTGTTATGATGAATTTTTGAAGGGGGCTGGTAGACTCAAATTCTATCTAATATACTTCTCTTATGTTGGTTATCCACTGATCTGATGTTACCTGTTCCCAGATGTTGACAAAGAAACCAAGTCTGCCCCCTACATGAATGGCATCATTGTTTGGAGGAGGAAGACTCCCCCTTGTTGTGATTGAACAGGATTTTTCATAGCTCCATCTCCCCGTTTTGCCTTGATCCTTTTTCTCTTCTTGCTGGTACTGTTTCCCTCTGGGAAAAAAAAAACTGTCTTTTCCCCTGAAATCTATCATCAGGAAACCTTTCCTTATGGTCTATGGCATTTTTAAGGATTTTATCCAAGTTAGGGCCGAATATATATTACCCATGAAACGGCAATGATATTAATTTTTTGAAGTCCTATCGCCTGACCAAGCTATGAACCAGAGTACTCGTCTGGTTGTATTTTAAAGAACAGGCGCACAAGCTAAAAGTCTAACAGACTGCTGAAGAATAAGCATGAAGAGTAGTAGCCATTTTCAATAAAGAATGACTTTGCAGGATCTGATCTCTAGGGGTCTTATTAACCAAATCAATTTCCAGCTGTTCCAACCACTACAGGCTACACAAGTAGCAGCTACCCCGGTTTTAGTAGTGCTGTAGTTGCTTCCCAGTTTTTTTTTTGGTGGTTTCAAAAAAAAACTCCAACTTCCCATCCATAGGATCTTTTAGTTGTGCTGCATTAATTGGGTAGAACAGTATGCTTAGCTACTTTCGCTACTGGAGCATCTACCCTACGTATCGATCCGCAGAATGTTCTTCACTAAAGGGATTTCTTCTTTTAATGCCTTTATGAAAAAAGGAACTTCTCTCTGGTTTAGCCCATTCAGTTAAAACCATTTTTTGTACTATATTTGGGACTGAATATACTAAAAGACGCTACGCTTCAACTGGCCAATTCTCCCTTCGCCACAGTACAATCTTTACATTAAGACTTGGTACCTGAACTATAGCACAAATTGCCCACGTTCTGCATTGTGATTGTCATTACAAATGGGAACCACGATATAGTCCAATGCACAAACGTTGGCCGATGGACCCACTGACTTATAATGGGAGTCCTTCAGGTTCCGCTTACCTGTTGATGAACAACTCTTCCAGTCAAATAGGACATAATCCGTGAATAAGGCTCCTAAAGGAATCTCTAAGGCAGATGTGGACACAGCCTTAAAAATACATCAGTGCTTCCTCCATAGCAGACAATACACTCAAAGACAGAATATGCACAAAACATAACTAGTTGAGTACACAAAGCTTTAAATTTTCTCCCTAGAGAAAGTAAATGGTAAAAATAAGGCTGTCGAGACTATCCAGAATTTCAATATCCAACTATATGGGTGAAGCTTATGAAGCGCCATGTGCCAGAAACGTGGCACTACAGGTTGTGAGCCCAGATTTGCACAAAATTTTGCAACTTTTTGCCCACTTAAGCCATGCTCATAACTTTTCTAAAAAGTAGTCAAGGCACAGGCAGGAGGTGCTGGCGTAGGTTTCAGTTTCTGATGTATGGACCTCCCCAAAACGCACCAATTTTATTCAGAAGCGTATACCTCTCAATAAATTTGGCACATTTTTTTTTTTTTTTTTTAGCAGAACAGGATTACAAAACTCCAGTCTTAATAAATTCTCCCTTATTTCTATGCAGGGGACTTTGTGCTTCGTATCAGAAAAATGGATCTCCAACAAAAACACGTTTTGGACCTAAAAATAACATGGTTTACAATTACCTGGCTAAGGCAAAGATATACCAGTAAAGTAATGTGTACAGATCTGGTTCAATATTAGTGTGTAATATCTTCATACAAACGACTATGACCTATATGCTTTATAATAACCTACCTTGAGATTGTGAACCCACTGCTGAGGTGGGCAGAAGATATATTCTCCATACTTGGCCATTGTCGGTCTATGTGCTCCACTACAGAAAAAAAATTATTATTCAGTGAGTCCCTGAGAATAGCACAACTAAAACTAAATGTAACTTGGGCATGAAGGGTACACATACGGGTAAATATACACAGTGAATCAACCTCACACACATTAACACTAAAGTTAGCGGATACAAAAAGACAGGTTCATTGTATTAAAGGGGTTATCCAAGACTATTAAATGCCCCTCATATGCTGGGCCCCTCACAGGGAATATACTTACCTCGCTCCCCGTGCCTCTTCTGGTCCCCGCACCGCCACTGCGGCTTCTCCCCTGCGCGGATGAAACATCCGGTGTCGGGGGGTGGGGGTTAGCCAATGGAAGGCGGGGACGGTGACGAGCCTCCCTAGCGTCACCCACGATGCTAGGGGGGCTCGTCCCCGTCACCGACTGCCATGGGAGAAGCAGCAGTGGCAGTATGGGGACCAGGAGCAACGCAGGGAGCAGGGTAAGTATATTTAGTGTGAGGGGCCCGAGTATATGGGGGGCATTTAATAGTCTTGGATAAACCCTTTAAGCAATAATTACATTAAACCAAAGTATAAAGTCACCCACTGGCACAATGGCTGTGGTTAAATTGATATGCCTGGCAAAAGGCGAGTAGTCAGAGTGGAGGTGCCCATCCCAGTCCTAAAGTCTTGTATGCTGCTCCTGCAACCAGTAAAATCTGTGTGCATCAAGTCACTTCCTATACAGATCCCTAGGTGGGTCATGCCCACCACTGCCCAGGACCCGAGCACATAGGAAGGCAGCAGGAGCCCAATCAGTGGGGTCTATGTAAGTAAAGATTTGGGATCAAGATTGGAACCTCTTTTTGCCTAAATTATCACTTTAAATTATAATAATGGGGGAGGTAAGTATGACAAAAATCCCACAAATTGTTACTCACTTCTGAAAATGTAGCTTAATCTATTTCAGCAACGGCTACACACGTTATACGCATTTCTCCTCCTCCTGCCGTAAATGTAGGCCTTTAAAAAATGTAGTGCATTTTATAGTTTCTCCTTGCTCTAACTTTTACAAAACAAAATATATATCAAATCTTGTCCATGCCGCGGATTCCATTTTCCGGCTCTCAGTACTGTGGAGTTTGTGGGTTTCTTTTTATTCTCAGTCCCCTAGGAACCCTCTTATTATAGAGAGTTATACTTACTTACCTGTTTGGTATGGCAGAGATGTAGACGATGGCAGTGTTCATGCACACGTGAGAGGAATTCTACAAGAGAATAAGTAACACCATGATTCATTTCATCACAGCTTTCTTTGTACCACACCATGGATATTAACTCTGGGTAATACTAAACAGTAATCATTTGGTGAACTTCTGGTAATAGAATAGCTAAAATTGCCACCTTAAGGGCTCATGCACACGACCATATGTATTTTGCGGTCCGCAAGACACGGATCCGCAAAAAATAAATGGCTGACATCTGTGTAACGTCCATGATGCATCTGTTTTTTTTGCGGATCCATTGTAACAATGTCTGTCCTTATCCGCAAAACTGATACATTTTTTTTTTGCGGAATGGACATGCAGACATACGGACGCGGAATGCACACGGAGTCATTTTCGTTTTTTTTCAAGCCCCATTGAAGGTGAATGGTTCCACATAGAGTCCTGTAAAAAAAACGGAACGGAAAAAAAAATGCGTTTGTGTCCATGAGCCCTGAGAGTACAACCACACTGGACATTTACGCTGTGGATTTGTCACCATAGATTTGCGTGCGACAAATCCGCAGCATTTTGCAGTACCGGCAACGTGGTTGACATCGGAAGAAATCTCATCTGCACACTGGGAAAAAAAATCTGCAGTGTAAACGTGTGGATTGTAAATTTCCAGCATGTGAATTTATGCTGCGGTTTTCCACCATGGATTTAATTATTTGCAATGCAGAGGGTGAAATCCACTGCAAATCTCCCATAAAATCCGCAGTAGAAATTCCATCCCATGTGGCAGTACTGTAAGGGTACCTGCACGTAACGGAAATGCTGCACTGATTCTATTTGTGGCAAAACTGCAGGGTTATAGACTGTCAGCTAAGTAGATGAGATTTTCAAAATGTCACCTACATGGTGCGGACATTTTCCACATGTAAATTTGACCTGCATTGCTCATTTTGAAATCCGCCGCAAGTCAATTCTGTGTGTGGATTTTTATTATGGATTTTACCCCTTTCAATGCAAATCTGATTTAAATCTGCATTTAACACATACATTTTTGCTGTGGAAGCAAAGAAAAAAAAAAAAAAAAAAAAACATGAAAATCTGCATGGAAAATGTGCATAAAATACACTGCTGTGTGCATGTGGCCTAATGGCATCACCATACATGGCAGGTCCCCTGTGGATTCGCTGCAATGGGAAAATTTTGCAGTGCGCTTGCAAGGACTCCAAATTATGTAGGTTCTGTCAAAAATGCACTGCAAAGGGTGTAATCTACAACCTAAATCGAATGAGTTGGATTTTAAAAGTATCGGTTCAGTAAGGGTACTTTCACACTTGCGTTGGTGCGGATCCATCTGTTTATTTGCACAGACGGATCCGCACCTATTATGCAAACGTTTGTATCCGTTCAGAACGGATCCGTTTGCATCAGGTTTAAAGAAAAAAGACAAAGTCCAAAACGGATCCGTTTTGAATTACATTGAAAGTCCATGGGGAACGGATCCGTTTTCAAATGCACCATATTGTGTCACTGACAACGGATCCGTCCCCATTGACTTACATTGTAAAAAAAACCGGATCTGTTAGGCTCTGCCTCTTCAGACGGACACCAAAATGCTGCATGCTGCGTTTTGGTGTCCGCCTCCAAAATGGAATAGAGGCGGAACGGAGCCGAACTGATGCATTCTGAACGGATCCTTATCCATTCAGAATGCATTGGGGCTGAACTGATCCGTTTTGGACCGTTTGTGAGAGCCCTGAAACGGATCTCACAAACGGAATCCAAAACGCTAGTGTGAAAGTACCCTAAAAAAACATAATAAAATATTGGAACGGATCCACAGAGCCGGTAAAATAACTGAAGTGTACAATTGAAATGCACCGATTATGTTGCTATCCAAGTGACATATTTTATAAAAACAGATGTCACTCAGAAAAAATAAAAATAAAAATCAGTCAGTCAGTCATGTGCAAGGGGCCTTGGGTACTTTGCTGCAAGGTCATTTAGTACAGTTTTTCAATGTCGTTTTGTCTGAAAATTAAACCTGCCATGAAATCAAGCGGCCCTTTAATGATGGCATCACAAACATTTGCTACCATGTTCAGACACACCGACAGATGGAGAATGCAAACAAAAAAACGTAATTGTGTTTCCTTGAGTCCACCATGACAGCTTAACCATGAGATTGACCCCTTGATCTCAGTAGGGGCAGGAACAGAGTTTAAAAGGCCACCACCCACCCTCACCCTCAGTGTTTATAAATTACCAAGTGGGTGCAGCCCTAAAAAAAAAAAAAAAAATTATATATATCTATATATATTCTTCATACTCTAACCCCACTTATTGCTTCAGGGGGGAAATTTACGAGCCGCCATGGTGGACTCAAGAAAACAGAATTACTAGTAAGTCTAATTACGGTTTTTCCATTTCGTCCACCATGACGGCTTAACCATGAGAACTATCGGATTACTTGGTAGGGAGGGTAACTGCTTGTCAAATCGGGAGAAGCAGACACATCTATACGATAATGTTCTATAATTGTATTTATATATGACCAGGTGGCGGCTCTATAGATTTTATCCAGGGAAAAGCCCGCTTCTTCAGCCCATGAAGATGCCAACTGCTACCGCAGTGATGCATGAGGTCATCATTCCCAGAAGGCTCATGGCACCTCTGATAGAGCACTGATTTTGAGACTGAAATTTCTTTATCTTCTCCCTGAAAGATACCAGCTTTTCTTATGGGAGAGATGACGTCTGGGTAATAGAATTTAGCATTACCCCTAGGAATTTCATTTGAGTTGATGGTACTAGACAAGACTTTTTCAGATGTATCAGCCAGCCTAACTCTGTGAACCTGTGAATCAGATAAGCCGTTCGTTTGGACGTTTCCGGTTCTGAATTGCCTATAAGGACATCATCTAGGTATGGAAATATTTGTAATCCCTCTATTCTTAGAGGGGAGATCATTTCTACCACCAGTTTTGTGAACACCCTTGGGGCGGAGGATATACCAAAAGGTAGAGCAGTGAGCTAGAAGTGATTTACCATACCCGTGTTGTCTATCAATGCAAATCTGAGGTATTTTTGTGAATTTTGATGTATGGGGACGTGGTAATAGACGTCCTTTAGATCGATAGACGTCATGAAAGCTCAGTTTTTGACTAGGGGGATAATTGACGATATAGACTCCATTTGAACTTCCTGTAGGTAATGGCTTTGTTTAACCCTTTTAGGTTTATAATGGTACGGGAAGACCCATCGGGTTTTTGGACTAAAAAGATATTTGAATAATAACCTTTTCTCTTTTCTAGCACGGGGACTTCTATCACCACGTTTAAGCCTTTTAAGTCTAAGACACCCTGCCGAATTTTCTCTAAAACGCTATGGCTGTGGGAGGTTATCCGAAACTTCTTTGGAGGGGTTGAGGAAAATTCTATCTTGTAACCGTTTTTTATGATGTCCAAGGTCCAGGGATTCTGGGTCATGGACTCCCACTCCCAACCCTGGCGTCATTGTTTATTTTGGGGATTGAGGAGGAAACCCCTGACTTTCCCCCCTTTTTGATAGCTCTACCGCCCTGATTTTCCTTTGCCTCTATAGGACTTGGACTGAGGGTTAAAGGAACGAAAGGGATTCTTTTTACTCGCCTCAGGGAACCCTTTGTTTTTGTCAACTGCTTTTTCAAGAATAGAGTCTAAGACCGGCCCAAAAACGTATTTGCCGTGAAAAGCAATAGAGCATAACTTAGCCTTATTAATAAAGGTAATGTCGCACTAGAGTAAAAAAACGCCTGATTAGGTGCACCCAACCTGTAGATTCACCACAGATCTACAAAGGGACTGGATATAAATAGTAATAGAGAGGATGGGGCACTCTTACATATGGGGTAGCAGAGAGATGATGGGCATTGTTAAAATAATAAATTTATTATAAAATTAATATAAAATCAAGACAAGTACATACAGTGAAGGTGCAAGTGCAGTGGTATCAAGATATAACAAAATGGAGCCTATCAGTGTAAATGATCCAACCAAACACTTATGGGTCAAAAAGTGATGGCTATCTGATAAGTGTCCTATCGTAAATAGGAAAAAAAGTGGATGACTATAATCCGTATCGATGGTAATGCAAGCCGAATATAAACCACCTTCAAGTTCAATGTCTATTCATCATTTCTGGTATATTACTGTCCAATGCAATTGTCCACGTGAATAATTCGAATCATTAATTGTATCGAGCAGCGTCCCGCTCTTCAAGCTGTATTTAGCGGCGTCCCGCTAAAATAATATACACTTGAGAATCGCGATTCTAAATGTTCATATCCACTGGGTGGATCTTACCGGTGATGTACAGTGTAACACTCGATGTGATATTCCGATTCCGCCAGTATCCGGCTTGAGGAGTCGTATCCCCCGTACCTCACTTTAGTGTTGCACGTGCGGGGCTCACGTGTAGAAGGGCTCCCGATTATGCCAACATCATTCTTTGGGTTCAGGGGTCACAATGGATTGTTGTTACAAATCTTCCAGTAAGTTAAAAAGTTCTTAGTATTAAACTTAGTATCTATTGGGATATAACCAATAGATTATAACGAAAGGGATTCTTTTTACTCGCCTCAGGGAACCCTTTCTTTTTGTCAACTGCCTTTTCAAGAATAGAGTCTAAGACCGGCCCAAAAACGTATTTGCTATAAAAAGCAATAGAGCATAACTTAGCCTTAGATGTCCTATCGCCCCCCAAGACTTCATCCACAATGCTCTACTCGTCAAGTTAGAGAGTGCCGCATCCTTAGCGGCGAACCTGACCAACTCAGCTGAGGCATCAGCCAAAAATGCTGTGCTGATTTGAGAAGGGGAATAGAGTTTAGGATTTCTTCCCTAGGAGTCTTGTTTTTAATATGGTTTTCTAATTCGCTGAGCCAAAAATACATGGATCTAGGCACCGATGTTGCCGCTATGTTCGTTTTAACCCCAAACATGGATGATTCCCAAGAGTTTTTCAGTAGAGCATCAGCCTTCCTCTCCATTGAATCCCGTAGCTGAGATGAATCCTCAAATGGAAGGGAGGTCTTTTTAACAACTTTCACCAACTGAACATCAATCTTTGGGGTCTCATTAAAGATTTTTATTTCAGCTTGATCAAACAGCCTATTCCTAAACTCTCTAGAGACACCCAATCTTCTCTCTTGATTCGTCCACTCGTCAAGAATCATATCATTAATATTCTCATTTACTGGAAATACTTTGGAATTGTTTGCTCTAAGTCCTCCGAACATTTCATCCTGGACCGACCGGGGCTTTTACACATCTTCAATGCCAATGGTAGCACAGCCCCCAATAACTCCTCCATATCCTAAGAGAAATAATATTTCTTACTATCCTTCACGATTTCTCCCTCTGACAGAACATCCAGATTAATGTTCTGTCTAGAGGTAGAAGCCTCCTTGTCCATATTCTCTGCATCAGAGGAGGATGGAACAGACATTTTAGACCTTTTCGCAGGAGGAACGGACTTGAAGGAGGCCAGGGAGGATTTTATCTCGTTCTGGATCATAGATTTAACCTCCATAAGGATAAATGGTTGCTCTTCTTTGACGAGCTCATTAATGCAAGACTGAAAGAGCTTCTTTTTGTGATTTTCAGGGAGTCTTTTGGTACAAGTTGCACATCTAGAGACCTTGGATTTAACTCTGGGCTCCTTCACTCCCTATAAGAGAGGTGCAACCAGGTATCAGCAGACCATACATATTGAGCATGTCATAGTGATACATATTTTCCCCACAGGGGAACTCACAGTTGGAGTAGCCGAGGATGGGTCTGTAGAATCCATCTAGCTTGCAGGGGCATCAGGAGCTGACATCCTAATCCTGGAGTAGGAAAACCACAGTGGAAGCAGCGAATGTTCGTTTGAATCTGCCGCTCATTTGAGCAGGCATTGCGTCCGACATCATCAGCAAGTGCGTGCGCGCCCTCACGTGGGTTCCCAGCTCCGCCCCCTTCAGCAGGCCAGGAACAGAGCACAGAGCTGCAGCTCGTACAGAAGGTCGGCGTGCAGTATGCTTCTGTTGTGCGCGGTCAGCTTCCACACAAAAAGGGAAGGAAGAACCTGCGCATGTGGAGAGATAACAGACCCCCGCTGGACAGGGACGAGATCTGCTCACATTTTTCATCCTCTGCCCAGCTTTACAACAGGCGGCAGGAGGGCAGAGGGGAAGAGGAAGGGGAAAAAACACATTAACCCCTTCGGAAAGTATTTAAAATAATAAAACCTACAATCTTCACCTCCCACAGGAGGTCTCTCTGTGAGGTGCCCCTCTAGCGACAGGAAACACTGAGGGCGAGGGTGGGTGGTGGCCTTTTAAACTCCCTGTGTTCCTGCCTCTACAAAGGTCAAGGGGTCAATCTCATGGTTAAGCCGTCATGGTGAACAAAATGGAAAAATACAACGATTTCATTACCACAAGTAGAACGTATCCAGCACAGCAAATCAACATTTTTATTTTCCGCTGTTTGCAGAAATGAATGTGCCCAATTAATGACTGACAATCTGGAAAATCATTGGCAGGAATATAACACTAATGAGTGGAAATCGTAACCAGCTCTTACCTCCTGCTGATACCGGGAAGAAATACTAGGGAGGACCTGCTCAACAGAAGAGCAAGAAAATAAGAACAAACAGTAAAGCATCGAGTGGCAGTAATAATTAGGAGTACAAACGAGAGTGCACTTGGCATGCAGGACCCTACCAGGCGGTATACAGAAATGCATGCAATATAGGGGTACATGAAGATAGCTATGTGTGAATCACAGCAAAATTAGTGGGATTACTGCAAAGTGACCTGAATATTTCCTCAAGGGAAATGAGATGATGACCATGAGGAAAGATCATCCGCCACCTTGGTTCCCATAAACCAAAACTGGGACAGATCCTGTCTTAGGCCTCTTTCACACTAGCATTGTGAGGATCTGGCGTGCACTTCCGTCTCCAGCGGGGGTCTGTTATCTCTCCGGATCCGTCACAACGCAACACACCTGAAAGCATTTGAAGACTGATCAGTCTTCAAAATGCTTTCAGTGTTACCATGGCAGCCAGGACACTACTAAAGGGGCGCTGTGACGTCATTGTGGAGCGCCCCGGGAGCCGCACAGACGGTAAGTAGCTTCTCCACTGCTCCCCACTACTTTTCCATGGCAGCCGGGACTTTAGTAGCGTCCTAGCTGCCATCGTTACCATTCAGAAAGCTAAACGGCGGATCCGGCGATGCGCCGAAACGATGTTTAGCTTAAAGTCGGATCCGGATTAATGATTTTCAATGAGCATTAATTCCGGATCCGTCCTTGCGACATGCCTTCAGTTTTTTTGGCCGGAGGAAAATCTGCAGCATGCTGCGGATTTTTAAACGGCAAAAAAAACGTTTGAATACTGAACTGAAGACATCCTGATGCATCCTGAACGGATTTCTTTCCATGCATTCAGAACGCATTGGGATAATCCTGATCAGTATCTTTCCATCTTAGAGCCCCGAGGACGGAACTCTAGGACGGAAAGAAACAACGCTAGTGTGAAAGAGGCCTTAGGCTACATTCACCATGAAAAACGGACAAACGGTTAGCTATTTTTAACTTTATATCTCAATCCCTACAGTATGTAAAATGTCCCCCCATAGTGGTGCCCAGCAGTAATAATGCTACCCATAGTGGTCTCCAGCAGTGATAATTTGCAGGTTTTTTTTACGTAAAAAAAATAAAGAAATTACTCACCCCATCCACCTGCATGCAGAGAGGCAGTCGCTCCTCTCTTGGTGTTGAAGGACCTGAGCTCCCAGCATCATGACATCACCATGTGCAGGTCCTTCAGCATCAAGAGAGAAGGGACTGCCTCTGTGCATGAAAGTAAATCAAGGGCATGTTGGGCAATTTTTTGCATCCTTAAATGCAATTTTCCATTAGTGTACCTGTTTATAAAGGCCGTTAGACAGGTGCACCCCTCTCTAACAGCCGTTAAAGATGGCCCCATTGATTTCAATGGGGTCCATCTGGCCATGAAAACAGCCAAAAATTGGACATTTCCTATATATTTTTTCTGACAGCAGTTATTCACTGGCCTTAAATAAAAAAAAATGGCCATGTGATTAACCCCATTGGCTTCAATTGGTTCTAAAAACGGCAGTATAACACTGTCATGTGAATGTAGCCTTAGGCCTAATTCACACATTCGCAATCTACGTCCGCACCCGTTCCGCAAATTTGTGGAACGGGTGCGGACCCATTCATTTTGAATGGGGACGTGATGGATGCAGAGAGCCCACACTGTGCTCTCCGCATCCGCATTTGCGGAGCGCGCCGCCGATCTTCTGGACGGCGGCTCCGCAAAAATATAGAGCAAATCCTATTCTTGCCCGCAATTGCGGACAAGTATAGGCATCTCTATAGGGCTGGTGGCAAGTTGTTTTGCAGATCCGCAAAACACTACGGACGTGTGAATAAGGCCTTAGACAGTGTAAACTTAGGCAGTCTAAAGATGCACCAATTTTATCACGGTGGCTCACATTTCCTCCAACATTCTAAAAGTCTAAAAAACACACTGATAAATTCTGTAGGCGGCCTTTTGAAGGACCAAAAATTAGACAAAGCAAAAGCAGAGTGCGGATCCAGCATTGTGACTCCCGACCCTTCTATTCTCACTCTGATTACTGCTGTGGTCAAGCACTGGCCTCAGCAGTCACATGTTAAACTGCTCCCAACTGCGAAGCCTCTGCAGTGATGTGACGTTGTTGCTCACGTGGCCACAGAGGTCACTGATTGACTGTGGCGGTCTTGTGAGTGGGAACAGCACATTATTACTTCAGGTAAAGTGGGGACCGGAAACCGTGTGGACAGGACCGCCCCCCCCCCTTCCCCCTTCCGCCTCTGCTTGGTTTTGATTTTTGGTCAGATGACCCCTTTAACCCTCTGTGTTTTGGATGAGGAAATTACATTATAAGGAACACATGTGAATGGAGATATTCTATGTATAATGCCATTAAAGAGGCTGTTCCATGAAAGATGTCCTGCATTTTTCAAACTAGCATCTGGATCTTAATACTTTTGTAATTGTATGTTATTAAAAATGTATTATAACCACCGAGTTATTTAATAAAATGTATCTATATAGCCATACCGACAATTTGTTCTTTACTTTATTTCTTGTCCACCTCCCTGAGGTGGTCACACACACTTAGTTTAAATCTTTTTTCTTCTGTGGCAGTAACAGGGAAAGAGCTACAGCAAAAAAAACATGCATCCTGACAAAGGACACACCCCCTGAGCTCCCAGTCTGAAGAGAATCTAACTATTGGTGCAGTATATAGAGAGACCTCAGGATCCATGTGAGGTCCAGGGCTGGTTCTAGCTTTGTTAGGAAGAGTTTGTCACGTGCTATAGGATGTACGATTTTCTTTTTTTACATCATTCGTGGCATATCCCCCTTTAAGTGAAAAGTAAACTCTTTACCTGATGGGACAGAGAAATATAATCCTCAGTGCAAGTATAGGCATCTTCATCCGGCAGGTCCAGCTGTATATCAGACTGAAAGAGTAAAGCAAGTGTATGAGAACGGATTGGATATGGAGAAGAACTCTGCTGGTTACATTACTGTGCGAGCTGGAACATCTGTCCATCACTATAGTTTCCATGACCATGAAACCTCCATGTGGCTGCCCTGGGGCGTGCCAAACCAGTTATCGCAAACTCCCAGAACGTCTGTGGAAATGTACACGGCGCTGTACACGCTCCCTGATTCAGTCTGCCCCAACACAGAGACCTTCTGCAGGTTCAGATCATGTCACATCAATCTGGAAAAGTAGAAAGTCTGCAGCTTTTCTCCTCGCCATGGGAGAAGCACAGAAATGACAGCTTTAGGGGTATTTCAGGCTGACGCATTTCTGCCCTGTCCATGAAAGTGGTTAGGGAATCCAATACGAATGGGGCTTTGTTGAAGAAAACATGTACTGTACAGACTGGTCATCGAATCTTATATGTAAGGCTACTTTCACACTGGCGTTTTGGATTCCGTTTGTGAGATCCGTTTCAGGGCTCTCACAAGCGGTCCAAAACGGATCAGTTAAGCCCCAATGCATTCGGAATGGATAAGGATACGTTCAGAATGCATCAGTCCGGCTCCGTTCCGCCTCTATTCCGTTTTGGAGGCAGCGTTTTGGTGTCTGTCTGACGATGCGGTGCCGAACGGATCCATTTTGAATTACAATATAAGTTAATGGGGACGGATCCGTTGTCAGTGACACAATATGGTGCATTTGAAAACTGATCTGTTCCATATTGACTTTCAATGTAATTCAAAACGGATCCGTTTTGACTTTGACAATTTTTTTTAAAGCTAATGGATCCGTTCTGAACAGATACAAACGTTTGCATTATAGGTGCGGATCCGTCTGTGCAAATACCAGACGGATCAGCACCTAACGCCAGTGTGAAAGTAACCTGACCCAAAGCTGGAACCTGCCAAAGACTGACTCATAGGGTAGGGTCAGATAAGGATGAAAACCACGCCAGATGCAGCTACTGACAGTAAAGCGCCTGCACAGTGTGAAACCGTGCCGACTATTGAAATGGATGCACAGTTTTATGGGTCAAATAGCACTTTTCCAAATCAATTTAAAAGCTGCAGTGGCATGGCTCTCAGCTGCATCGTGGCCGTACCCTGATGTCCCCAGCTCTATTACAACAGCATGCCACGCGGATAATGCGATACACAGCGATGTGTACAACCAGGTCATGTATGGGCTGCCAGGTACAGGCTTTGATTGGGTTTTTCCATGCAGTGTAAAACTACACGCATACTGTGCATATTACGTGTGGATTTCTGAGTGGAAATTTTGCAGCGTAATACAGTACCAGCTAAGATCATAGAGGTGCGGAATTTTCTGCATTGAAATTGACCTGTGGGGTGGAATTTGAAATCAGTAGCACGTAAACTGTGCAGAGTTTTCAATGCAAAGGCATGAGATCTGGTTCAAATTCCCAGCAAATCCGCAAGTTACACATGCATAGTTTGGTCCGGATTTGGAGGAAAAACACAGAAAATTCAGCAAAAGGGCTCATGCACACGACAGGTTTTTTTTTTTCGTTTCCATTCCGTCATTTCAATGGGTCCACAAAAAATACTGAAATGACTACGTGTGCGTTGTGTTTCCGTATGACCGTATAGAACATGTCCTATTCTTGTCCGTTTTTGTGGACAAGGACAGGCGTTGTTATAATTAGGGATGAGCGAATCGACTTCCAAAAACATCCCAAGTTGATTCGCATAAAAGTTTGTTTCAATACTGTACGGAGCGAGCGCTCCATACAGTATTAGAATGTATTGGCTCTTATGAGCCGAAGTTATTGCTTCGTGAAGTCTCACGAGACTTCGGGTAATAACTTCAGAAATTGATTTCTACTGTAAAAAAAACATTTACCGAACTCGGCTTCAGCTTCAGGGTACCACTTGGAACCGAACCAAGAGTTCGGAAATGGTTTTTTACAGTAGAAATCAATTTATGAAGTTATTACCCGAAGTCTCACAAGTAATAACCTCGGCTCATCGGAGCCAATACATTCTAATACTGTACGGAGCGCTCGCTCCGTACAGTATTGAAACAAAGTTATACGCAAATTGACTTCGGATGTTTCATCCGAAGTAGATTCGCTCATCCCTAGTCCCAGCGGTGGGACCTGCACCTATAAGACAATGGGGGCATATCCTAGCGATATGCCCCTATTGACTGTGATTGTATACGGTTAGGTCACATATTCCAACAACAAAAAAAGGGAAAAAAATACCAATGTCAGATGCAGAACTGGAGGAACTGTAACAAAAACTACTGAGCCCCATTATAGTCACAGGGATCCATCACATAAGGATGGTGTCGGGGGCATGCCAGACCTGGCGCTTCTGCATAATGTTTTTCTGTAGCCTTAACGGTCCGATTATTTGATAAACTTTATAATGTTCCATATTCTCCTAAATACTCGAAACGTCACAATCATAAAGTAGCAATGCTGGATGATCTGATGGATAAGTTCATGACATTAGTCAGAAAACCCCGTTAAGTTCCATCATCACGGGGGGGGGATTCTCTGCAGATTTTGCCACAGATCCGGGGAAAAAAAATCCACAGCAAACTCAACATGATTTGTGTGTGGACCGGATGCAGATTTCGCAGTGGATTTCACCCTGTGCATTGCGAAGGCTAAGCGCACATCTGCGGCTAAAATTCCAATATTCTGCTCGGGCATAGGAACGGAACGCAGGAATCGCCGGGTTCGACATGTGCCAGACACAGCCAGCTCCCGACAGATCCCATTCACTATAACGGGGTCTGTCAGGTTTCTGCTATGAATACCAGCATTCTGTTAGAGAATACACCCAGTGTATACCGCTGAGACCAGTGAATGGCTGCTGCGGTGCACAGATGGGATCATGCATGAAAGTCTAACTTTCCTAACAAATGATTCATTATTAAAGCGCCAAAAATGTCATAAAAAAGGGTACACATACATAGTACAAAGCAATGCAATAAGCATAATGTAATATTCAGTAACAACTGGAGAAATCTGATGATAGGTTCCACTGCTGCAGCCAAGAAAAGGCTTTCCCTAATAACAGCCTGCTGTGGAATTGTCATTTAGGAATTCCCTAACATGCACTTGTTAAAGTTACTGCACGGGTTGCATTAGACCTCACGCAGGATAGCTGTGCACTAGCAGTCTCACAGAAGTGACCGGGCACTCACCGGGTCGTCGTCACACCTAGCACCGGCTGCTGGAGGAGGCCGGCTCAGGAGCAGAGCGCACACCGCACACAGCCACCACATCCCGCACACAAGCCGCACTACATCCTGGAGACTCGGCCCGCACTCAACGTCAGCGCAAGTCTCAGGCTTCCAGCGCGTCTCAGCCAATCAGCGAGAGCTTAGCACAGAGGCGCGTTACTATTGGCCATTACCTTGCGCTATGACACGCCCCCGGCCGGCTTTGTTTACAGGGGCCGTGGACGCAGAGGTTCGGGGGATTTAGGCCCGAAAAGTTCTGTCCGGCAACAGGCTTAACCACTTAATAGCAAGGGATTACTGCGCCAATAGAAATAAATCCAGAGTACCACTGCGACCAAACATCACTATAGATCCACTAAAACACTAATCGGGTGTATATGGAACTGACGCTCAACATATAGGAAACACCAACTATTTTACATGGACAATGTATGGCATATATGACAGAACAGCTATTGCAGGTTATGTGAAGACTTATAGCATATTTTTGTGTTTAGTAGTGAGCGTAACAAAGAGAGGGCTACAATACCCCAAAAAATTGTAGAAGGTTTCCTACCATGTAAAATGTGTATGGGATGTAGAGCAACCAAAAATAATGATAAAATCACCCATATAACTAATACGGAGGGGACACAAAAATATGCTATAAGTCATCACATAACCTGCAATAGCTGTTCTGTCATATATGCCATATACATACATACATAGGCCGGGGCGTGTGCTACCTACTTAGAGATTCCACTTGTGTTACCATATCGGGGATAGAATAGAGAACGCCGAGGGAATTGAAGGTACGGGGAAACAACATACTGAATAGTTGGTGTTTCCTATATGTTGAGCGTCAGTTCCATATACACCCGATTAGTGTTTTAGTGGATCTATAGTGATGTTTGGTCGCAGTGGTACTCTGGATTTATTTCTATTGGCGCAGTAATCCCTTGCTATTTTGTTGTACTGATACTGTGTTTGCAGCGGGCGGTGTGGTCCCCTGCGATTATTGCAGCCTGGAGGGTGCGCGCTATAGTTATAGTATACTCTAGGCTTAACCACTTAATGCCCGGCGGGAATGCTTCTGTTCACTTCAAGAGCCAAAACTTTAACTTTTTCAGGGGGGGGGGAGGGTTTTTCTGTAAATACATCAGTGATTGGAGGGCTGTTTTCTCTATTTTTCATGGCACCATTTTTGGTACATATAATTTATTAGCTTTTTTGGTGGGGGCAATTCCACCATTGTTTTTGGCCGCTTTCAGAGGAGGGTATTGAAATCTGTCAGTATTCTGGCTCAGGATCCTGATGATCAGTGGCCTACACAGAGAAGTAAGGGCCCCATCGCAAGGATCAAACCAGACCCCTCACACAGGACAGATGGGTTTCCTCCTAAATCCTTTTCAGTGACCCTTGGGCCATTTTTCCACTGCCTCATTTGCTATAAGTCGTTCCTTTAGGCTGGGAACACACCTAGGCGTTTCTGAATCGCGCGTTTTACGCGCGTTTTTGGATGTGCGTTTTTGTAACTAAGAAACGCGCGTCATACGCGCGATTCAGTGATTCTCCCCTATGGCATCATTGTCCATAGGCGCGTTAAAACGTCCCAAAGAAGCTTGTGTACTTGTTTGGGCGTGGGGCGTTTTACAGCGCGTTCAAACGCGCTGTAAAACGCCCAAATGTGTACCATGCCCATAGGGATACATGGCTTTTCACATGTGCGTTTTACAGCGAGTTTGAACGCGCTGTAAAACGCTTAGGTGTGTACCTAGGGTTAGACTAGAGGTTAGAGTCATGACCAGGTTTTCACCTCCAGTAGAAGAGGAGATGACCTAACTGGGCCCCCTCTTGCCCTGGGCCCCATAGCAGTCGCTATGGTAGTTACGCCCCTGCTGATGATATACCATCAGTATTGGCATTAGGATTGCTTCAGGATTTCATCAGGCTTTACATACATATTTCTTTCTTCCTTCATTATTTATGCACTACGCAGACTGTAATGTGAGAATTTGGAAACAAATCCACGCAAAACTCGGACTTGCTGCGTATTTCAAATACTGACGGAAATTATACGCCCATGTGAATAGCCCTATGGAGGTCTGATCTTTGGTCTGACATGGGGACCTGATGTGAGGTCTGATCTGATATGAAGGTCTGAAATGGGAGTCTAATCAGTTATGTCGTTCTGATCTGATATGGCGGTCTGATCTTTGGTCTGACATGGGGGTCTGATCTGAGCTCTGACATGGGGGTCTGATCTGAGCTCTGACATGGAGGTCTGATCTTAACTCTGACATGGGGGTCTAATCTGAGATCTGATCCGATATGGAGGTCTGATCTTTGGTCTGACACGGAGTCTGATCTGATATGGAGGTCTGATATGGGGGTCTGATCCAAGTTCTAAAATAAGGGGCAGAGCTGAGGTCTGATCTTTGGTCTGACACCAGGTCTGATCTGATATGGAGGTCTTATCTGAGATCTGATCCGATATTGAGGTCTGATCTTTGGTCTGAGACCGGGTCTGATCTGAGTTCTAACATAAGGGGCAGAGCTGAGGTCTGCCCTGGGGGTCTAATCTGAGGTCCGATGAAGATTGGGGGTCTGTTCTTTGATCTTAATAAAAAATTATTTTTTATTTTCCTCCTCTAAAAACTAGGTGTGTCTTATCATCAGGTGTGTCTTATCATCAGGTGTGTCTTCAAACACACGGTACTCATTTTGAAGAATGATAAAATAATAACTTTTTTAAGGCAATGCCAGTGGTTATAAATAGAAATGAGTTATATCAGAGAAGAACCTACAGTAATATACTTTAGATTCATCTATATTAATATTACTAATATTATGAAAAGGTAGATTCTGTAGGGTTCTTCTCCTTCACATTAACTATCAGGGAGGTGCAGTGGAGGCATCCTGGATATTAGGAAATAATGTGTATAGCCTTAATGAGCCGCCACACCTGCGCTCACAGGGATATATGATAAGGTCGCTGATTAAAATAGCTACAGTCATACACTGGTACATTTCGTGCAGAATTCGTGATAGCTGGCTTTATTGATATGTGACGAGAAAAACTATTTACTGTCACATCTTTCTCTGCACGAACTTTGAATATACAGGTGATAAACCTATTACTATCCAATTACCCTGTACAGATAGCTGCGTCTTAACCACTTCAGCCCCCCTAGCTTAAACACCCTTAATGACCAGGCCACTTTTTACAATTCTGCACTACACTACTTTCACCGTTTATTGCTCCGTCATGCAACTTACCACCCAAATGAATTTTACCTCCTTTTCTTCTCACTAATAGAGCTTTCATTTGGTGCTATTTCATTCTTGCTGACATTTTTACTTTTTTTGCTATTAATCATAAATTAACGATTTTTTTGCAAAAAAATGACATTTTTCACTTTCTGTCACAAAATTTTTCAAAGAAAACTACTTTTCAATATAAGTTTTTCTCGAAATTTATTGTACTACATGTCTTCGATAAAAAAAAAAATGCAGTAAGTGTATATTTATTGGTTTGCGCAAAAGTTATAGCGTTTACAAACTATGGTGCAAAAAAGCGAATTTCCGCACTTTGACTTTCTGAGCACCTATCATGTTTCCTGAGGCACTACAATGCCCAGACAGTAGAAACATCCCACAAATGACACCATTTCGGAAAGTAGACACCCCAAGGTATTCGCTGATGGGCATAGTGAGTTCATGGAAGTTTTTATTTTTTGCCACAAGTGAGCGGAAATGAAATTTTTTTTTTTTTTTTTTTACAAATTCTCATATTCCACTAACTTGTGACAAAAATTAAAATTTTACATAAACTCACCATACCCCTCACAGAATACCTTGGGGTGTCTTCTTTCCAAAATGGGGTCACTTGTGGGGTAATTGTACTGCCCTGGCATTTTAGGGGCCCCTAAAGCGTGAGAATCCAAATGCGTAAAAATGCCCTGTAAAATCCTAAAAGTACTCATTGGAATTGGGGCCCCTTTGCGCACCTAAGCTGCAAAAAACTGGCACACATGTGGTATTGCCGTACTCGGGAAAAGTAGGGCAATGTGTTTTGGGGTGTATTTTTACATATACCCATACTTTTTGTGAACAATATCTCGGTAAATCACAACTTTTTCCATTTTTTTTATACAAAGTTGTCCATTTACCGAGATATTTCTCTCACCCAGCATGGGTATATGTAAAAATACATCCCAAAACACATTGCCCTACTTCTCCTGAGTACGGCGATGCCACATGTGTGACAGTTTTTTGCAGCCAAGATGCGCAAAGGGGCCCCAAATCCAATGAGTACCTTTAGGATTTCACAGGACATTTTTACGCATTTGGATTCCAAACTACTTCTCTCGCTTTAGGGGCCCCTAAAATGTCAGGGCAGTAAAAATACCACACAAATGACACCATTTCGGAAAGAAGACACCCCAAGGTATTCACTGAGGGGCATAGTGAGTTCATGGAAGTTTTTATTTTTTGGTACAAGTTAGTGTAAATTGGATTTTTTTTTTTTTTTTTTTTACAAAGTCTCATATTCCACTAACTTGTGACAAAAAATAAACTTTTACATGAACTTACCATACCCCTCACAGAATACCTTGGGGTGTCTTCTTTCTAAAATGGGGTCACTTGTGTGGTATTTTTACTATCCTGGCATTTTAGGGGCACCCAAACGTCAGAAGCAGTTTGGAATCCAAATGCGTAAAAATGGCTTGTGAAATCCTGAAAGTACTCTTTGGAATTTGGGCCCCTTTGCGCACCTTGGTTGAAAAAAAGTGGCACACATGTGGTATCGCCGTACTCGGGAGAAGTAGGGCAATGTGTTTTGGGGTGTATTTTACATATACCCATACTTTTTGTGAAAAATATCTTGGTAAATCACAACTTTTTCCATTTTTTTATACAAAGTTGTCCATTTACCGAGATATTTCTCTCACCCAGCATGGGTATATGTAAAAATACACCACAAAACACATTGCCCTACTTCTCCAGAGTACGGAGATACCACATGTGTGACACTTTTTTTCAACCAAGGTGCGCAAAGGGGCCCAAATTCCCATGAGTACTTTCAGGATTTCACAGAACATTTTTACGCATTTGGATTCCAAACCGCTTCTGACGTTTAGGTGCCCCTAAAATGCCAGGATAGTAAAAATACCACACAAGTGACCCCATTTCGGAAAGAAGACACCCTAAGGTATTCACTGAGGGGCATAGTGAGTTCATGGAAGTTTTTATTTTTTGGCACAAGTTAGTGGAAATTGGATTTTTTTTTTTTTTTGTACAAAGTCTCATATTCCACTAACTTGTGACAAAAAATAAAATTTTACATGAACTCACCATACCCCTCACAGAATACCTTGGAGTGTCTTCTTTCCAAAATGGGGTCACTTGTGGGGTAATTGTACTGCCCTGGCATTTTAGGGGCCCTAAGCGTGAGAATCCAAATGCGTAAAAATGCCCTGTGAAATCCTAAAGGTACTCATTGGAATTGGGGCCCCTTTGCGCACCTAAGCTGCAAAAAAGTGTCACACATTTGGTATCGCCGTACTCGGGAGAAGTAGGGCAATGTGTTTTGGGGTGTATTTGTACATATACCCATACTGGGTGAGAGAAATATCTCTGTAAATTGACAACTTTGTATAAAAAAATGGAAAAAGTTGTGATTTACAGAGATTTTTTTCACACAAAGTATGGGTATATGTAAAAATACACCCCAAAACACATTGCCCTACTTCTTCTGAGTACGGCGATACCAAATGTGTGCCACTTTTGTGCAGCAAAGATGCGCAAAGGGGCCCCAATTCCAATGAGTACCTTTTAGGAGGGCATTTTTTCGCATTTTTCTTCTCACGCTTTAGGGCCCCTAAAATGTAAGGGCAGTATAAATACCCCACATGTGACCCCATTGTGGAAAGAAGACACCCCAAGGTATTCCGTGAGGGGCATGGCGAGTTCATAGAAGATTTTTTTTTTTTTGGCACAAGTTAGCGGAATTTGATATATTTTTTTTTTTTCACAAAGTCTCCCTTTCCGCTAACTTATGACAAAAAATGCAATCTTTCATGGACTCAATATGCCCCTCAGCGAATACCTTGGGGTGTCTTCTTTCCAAAATGGTGTCATTTGTGGGGCGTTTCTACTGCCTTGGCATTTGAGGGTCTCCGCAATCATTACATGTATGGCCAGCATTAGGAGTTTCTGCTATTCTCCTTATATGGAGCATACAGGTAATGAGATTTTTTTTCCGTTCAGCCTCTGGGCTGAAAGAAAAAATGAACGGCACAGATTTCCTCATTCGCATCGATTGATGTGGATGAAAAAATCTCTGCCAAAAAATATGCAAGAAAAAAAAGAGGAGCCTGGCGATTGCCAGGGCATAGGGGCTCCGCCCAAACATCCATACCCACTCAGCTCCTATGTCCTGGCAAACGTGATTTCTCCATTCACATCGATCAATCGATCGGTGTGGAGGAAGACATCTTTGCCAGATTTTTGATACAAAGTGTTTGCCAAAGCATATGAACTCCAACACCTCTCCTCAGCTCACATGCCAGGGCAAACGTACCTGTCCTGCAGAGGAGAAATCTCGTCTTGCAGCGCCGCATACACCGACTTCACGTGTCTTCTGACAGCAGCGCAATGCTTCTCTCAGAATTCACATCAGTGCTGCGGCGTTTTCATCGGTTGGTCCGTTGATCTACCTGGAAAATAAAGGGTGGTTAGGGAGAAAAAAAAAAAGAAGAAAAAACAGGCAGCAGGCACATAACTTGAACGTTACAAACTTTATAAAACATGAATAAAACCTGAACATGAAAAAAAACCTGAACTAACTACCTGTTACCTGTTTAATTTTTTTTTTCTTTTTTTAACCATATCACTCTTTATTTTCCTTGTAGAAACCTCTCCTTTCCCATGGGACAATGTGTAAAGTGTAAATCACACAGAGATGGTGTGAAGTACATTATGCACTTTATCCCAAGTGAAAGGAGACGTTTCTACCGTTTCACACTTCTGCAGTAGCACACCAGCACCGTCCCTATGTGTTAGGGTCTCTCAAAACCTAGTATCCTGAGAGACCCTCGAGCCTGATTATAAAAACTACCTGTGTCGTGCATTCCCTATCCTAAGTGTACCTGAGTGTGGTACTTCCGGAAACACTCCCCTAGGCATAGGGCAGGGCAGTCAGGACAGAAATAACGGGTGTCACGCCTTATTCCACTCCTGCTACAGACACAACATTTTTTTCGGGGTGACGGTTGGGTTGAGGTACCAGGAACGGCACTGGGGAAGTGCCGCTCGTGTAGACGGCTAACTACACTGGTGGATGGGGCCACGGAACCTCCTGGATACAGGAGGTTCTCGATGATCTCTTCCTGAAATTTGAGGAAGGATCCTGTTCTCCCAGCCTTACTGTAGAGAACGTAACTATTATAGGCAGCCAATTGAATCAGATATACAGACACCTTCTTATACCAGCGTCTGGTGCGTCGGGAAATTAAATACGGGGCCAACATCTGATCGTTGAAGTCCACCCCTCCCATGTGGAGATTATAGTCGTGGACGGAGAGGGGCTTTTCAACGACACTGGTTGCCCGTTCAATTTGAATTGTCGTGTCTGCGTGAATGGAGGAGAGCATGTAAACGTCACGCTTGTCTCTCCATTTCACCGCGAGCAGTTCTTCGTTACACAGTGCAGCCCTCTGCCCCCTTGCAAGTCGGGTGGTAACGAGCCGTTGGGGGAAGCCCCGGCGACTAGGTCGCGCGGTGCCACAGCAGCCAATGCGTTCTAGGAACAAATGCTTGAAGAGGGCCACACTTGTGTAAAAGTTGTCCACGTAAAGATGGTACCCCTTGCCGAATAAGGGTGACACCAAGTCCCAGACTGTCTTCCCACTGCTCCCCAGGTAGTCAGGGCAACCGACCGGCTCCAGGGTCTGATCTTTTCCCTCATAGATCCGAAATTTGTGTGTATAGCCTGTGGCCCTTTCACAGAGCTTATACAATTTGACCCCATACCGGCGCGCTTGCTTGGGATGTACTGTTTGAAGCCAAGGCGCCCGGTAAAATGTATTAGGGACTCGTCTACGCAGATGTTTTGTGCGGGGGTATACAAATCTGCAAATTTCTGGTTGAAATGGTCTATGAGGGGCCGAATTTTGTGGAGCCGGTCAAAAGCTGGGTGGCCTCTGGGACGGGAGGTGGTGTTGTCACTAAAGTGCAGGAAACGCAGGATGGTCTCAAAACGTGTCCTGGACATGGCAGCAGAGAACATGGGTATATGATGAATTGGGTTCGTGGACCAATATGAACGCAATTCATGCTTTTTTGTAATGCCCATGTTGAGGAGAAGGCCCAAAAAAGTTCTAAATTCGGAAACTTGGACTGGTTTCCACCGGAAAGGCTGGGCATAAGAGCTTCCCGGGTTGGCGGTTATAAATTGAGTGGCATACCGGTTTGTTTCTTCCACTACTAAGTCAAAGAGCTCCGCAGTGAAGAACAGCTCAAAAAACCCTAGTGCCGATCCGATTTGAGCCGTCTCCACCCGAACTCCTGACTGGGCGGTGAAAGGGGGAACTAATGGTGCGGCTGAAGATGGGGACTGCCAATCAAGATTTGCCAGCACCTCAGGGGCTCTACGGGCCTGTCTGCGCGGTGGCTGCGACGGGGGAATTACTGCACGTGCCACCGTACCAGCTTCAACTGCCCTTCTGGTGCTCGCTACTTCACCATGTGTTACGGCAGTGCTGGTAGAAGGTCCAGGACGGGCTGCGCTGCTGGTGTATGCCTCACTACGTAATCCGGCAGCGCCAGCCCCACTCTGCTGCCCTTGAAGCGGATCCTGCGCTACCTGCGGTCTAGCGACACGGGGCCGGGTACGCCTGGTGCTATCAGGGACCTCAACCTCCTCGTCCGAACTTTGGGTCAGACTGCCACTGCTTTCTACAGGTTGGTATTCTGACCCGCTAGATTCGTCAGATGAGGGTTCCCATTCCTCATCCGACTGGGTCAGAATCCTGTAGGCCTCTTCAGGAGAATACCCCTTGTTTGCCATTTGGGCGTCTAAATTTAGGGGGTATTCCCTGAGACTACCCAAGAAAAAAAGCAAGCCTGTCTTACAATTGAAAGGGTAGCGAAGTACAGAAGCCGCTGCGATTGATAAAAAAGATCAAAACTGATTTTTTTATCGCCGCAGCGCTTATGAAGTGATTGTGCAGTGATACAAAAAAAATTTTTTGTCACTGCGGCGGGGCGGGTGTGGGTGAACGCAGGTGTGGGCGACCGATCAGGCCTGATCGGGCAAACACTGCGTTTGGGGTGGAGGGCGAACTAAAGTGACACTAATACTAATATAGATCTGACTGTGATCAGTTCTGATCATTTACAGATACTATAAAAGTATAAATGCTGATTAGCGCTACGCTAAACAGCGATCCAGTGACTGCGGTGCGGTGGGCTGGGCGCTAACGCTAACTACCTAACAAAGGGGCCTAAACTAAGCTAAGCCTAACAGTCAATCCAAGTGAAAAAAAAAAAAGTGACAGTTCACAAAAGTGACACTGATCACTTTTTTCACTTTCACTATGTACTGACAGTGGGTGATCAAGGGGTTAATTAGGGTGATCAGGGCCTAATATGTACTGATTGGTGCACTTACTTGGGATCTGTGCTCTGTGCTGGGTCCAACCGATGAAAAGGACCCAGCACATGGCACAGATCCCTTATAAAACACATTTATTTGTAACAAAGTCAAATGTTGTGAATGTGACACACCTTTTAGGATCAAGCTGCAGTTTGCTTCAAGAGAGTAGATCCACACTCCCAACAAAACCAACAAAACAAATTGAATCCGGAAAACCGCGCTGGAGTTAACTTCAGAAAAAATATCCACAAGGTATGAACATTGAATGGGATATAAAGGCTGTCTGTATGATATGAAAGTTTTCTACACCTTTTTATATTTTTTATCATGCTTTGAATTTTAGTGGTTTTAAAAAAAAAATTTGTAACAGTGACGTGATTTCTAGCTCACATCCGGAATAGGAGGGATTTTAGCATGTTTGCTATGGATTAGCGTCAGCCCCTGACGAAGCTCACGCGAAACCTAGGTCGGGTTGAAACTGTGTATTTTACGTGCAATTGTGACAAGATACGAATCTTGTAAGTATAATAAAGAGCGCTTGTTTCTTTGTATCAAGTGGTGCTGCACTATGCTTTGTTCCATTTCCCTGAAGGTGGCCGATTAGTGTGAAGATCCTGTTCAGTTGTTGTGGCAAGGTGGACGTAGCATTCCAGGAATACATACATACTACAACATCGAATGAGTAATACCGTTGCCTCGGGATACTGCATGAGTGATTGCAATTAACTGCGGTACCTCTGACAGCCGAGGGGAAAACATTGTTTAAGATTTTTTTCTGAAGTTAACTCCAGCGCGGTTTTCCGGATTCAATTTGTTTTGTTACATTTATTTGTAAATACACTGTAGATCACCATTTTCTATAGGTGATTTTAAAAATCACCAGCCTGCCAGCGATGATCATTGGCTGGCAGGCTGGTGACTCACCTCCCCCGAGTCCGGCGGTGCGTTCCATGTGCGTTCCACTGGATGCTGTAGCGCGTCTTCTCGCGTCTCGCGAGAGGACGCACGGATGCGTCCAGGAGGAATAAACCTGCCGCCGCCAGGACGCATCCGTGCGTTCGGCGGTCGGGAACAGGTTAAAGGGGTTGTGTCACAAAACATATTCTACATGCATATAATTAAAACTTCTAAGGTATTCAATAAAATGTATCTGCATAGCGCCACCTGCTGTTTGCTCTTTTCCTTATTTCATATACATCTTACTAAGGAGTTCGCACACGCTCAGTTTAAATCAACTGCCACCAGCCATATGTTCTGTTAGAAGCTGTGGCAGTAACAGGGAGAGAGCTGCAGCAGAAAGGACTCGCCCTCTGAGCTGTCAGGCTGAAGATAATCTAGCAGAGCGCTTGGAGCAATTCATGAGGAGATCTCTGGGTACATGTGAGGTACAGGGCTGGTTTCAGCTTTGTTAGAAATAGATTGTCATGTGCTATATGATGTCTGATTTTCATTTTTTACATCAGTCATGGCATAACCCCTTTAAAAGGGTTATCTGGGTTCAGAGCTGAACCCGGTCATACCCATAATTTCACCAAGACAGTCCCCCTCACTTGAGCATCGGAGCAGTTCATGTTCAGATGCTCTCCCTTGCCCTGCGCTGTATAGTGCAGGGCAAGGGCTTTTATTTACAATAACACACTGCCGGACGGAGGCTTCCGCCCAGCAGTGTGTTCTGTGACATCACCGGCTCTTATGGGCGCACTTTAGCTCTGCCCTAGCCGTTTTATAGGCTAGGGCAGGGCTAAAGCCTGTCCATCAGTGCGGGTGACTGGCAACCCTAAGGAGAGCCCGGTACGTCACCAGATCGCCTAAAAATGCCTTTCCCCTGCGCGATTCAGCGCAGGACAAAGGAGAGCATCGGAGCATGAACTGCTCCGATGCTCAAGTAATGGGGAGCTGCCGGGGTAAAAATGTGGATATGTCCAGGTTCAGCTCTGAACCCGGACAACCCTTTTAAGTTGATTTTGCAGATTAGTGTCAGTGTGCAGCGTGCCGGGCTGCAGTGGCAACACTTGAGGCTACAGTGGGCCAATGGGGGTAGTAGTTAATTTACTCACGGTTAGCAGAGCCAGTCTGGGATGGCAGTACATTGGATGAGAAGACAGCACTAAATTCTCCTGGGCACTCTCTATTGCAGGGAACACCAGCCAGATGGAAGTTGAGGTGCCCTTGATGGTAGTGGATATGCTTAGGGTGCTTTGGTGGCTGGGCCCCTGTGCTTGTGACGCCAGCACCGTAAGGTGCAAATGTTGAGAGTAGTAGAAAGAATGAGGAGTCAGTTGTAGTAGAAACAGTTGAACATTTACTGAATCAATCATCTCAGGGCAATTGTTACAGTTCATGAACTGGAATTCCTTATAACAGGTCTGGCAATTGTCAGTTGAGGAGTTCTCTCAAGACTTCAGTTTTAACAGGCAGAACGACACTTCTTCCAATCTCTAGCACTCAGGTATTGAATATAATGGTTTCCTTACTTTATGTTGAGCAATCCAATAAAAGCATTCTCCCTCGTGGCAGGCAAACTCTCTGCTACATTTTTTGATGTAAGATGCTCTCCTGAAATATTCAGGTTCACTACGTCCCAGAAGGCATTTAGTGAAAAGGGATAATTCTGCGCATCATCCAGTTGTGTCCAGGTACCTTTAAGTTCCTCCTAGTCACTGGTGCTTGTGAAGTCCCTTGGCTAGACTCAGCTCTAATCGTCAATAGACTTGCTTTATATTCGTGCATAGACTCAGTTATCTGTGCTGGGCTGCTATGACTACTTGGTCTGTCATCTCTAGGCTTGATCAAGGGTCAGAGGAAAGAAAGGCAACTACATTTTGGACTGAGCCTGTTTTGCTCCTCCATACACTTCCTTTTCCTCTCTCCTCACTTTGTACACTGATTTCACTTCCTCTCTGTTAGCAAACCCCAGCTATATATTGTATGTGGCGCCAGCACCAGCTATGGGCGAATACAGGTAATGACAATGGCAGCCTGATATTAGGAAATACAATACATTAAATATGACAGCAGCAAAAGTTTAAAGTGCCCACATATAGCATATAGTGGGACACTGCAAGTGCATATATATTGAATAAAAAGGAGATATATTTTCTCATGCTATATTACTTAACACAGGCGCTGAATGCAAGTGGATACAACATCAGTGCAGGTAATCTAAACCGTAGTGATATGTGACTAGGTAGATGAACTCACGAACTACAGTCATATCAACATCTGTATATGAATGTTAATGTACTAAAGATAAAGCTTTATGATTAAAGCATAAGTCCTATTTACACCTGCATAGGTGCACTTCATGTACGGGGGAAGGTGGGGTGTAAATACTCATTTTTCGTATGGTATCATCTGAGCAAGTGAATATATTGCCAAAAGCCAATATCTATCGGACCAATCCTGATACAGATTATCTATCATAAGGACACCGCACCAAAAGATTTTTGGACCCTCTGGTCACCTATTTATAATTATTTATCCATGACAAGCAACCACAGGTGTACAGCATGCAGAGGTGTAGCCAGGCTTTCCTGTACCCAGGGCAAGAATTCAGGATCTATCATAGGGTACACGTCGTTACCAATACATCTTGCAATAAATTAAAGAACCAACTGTTCCAACTTCATCCAGGGTGTCGCTGGCATGTCGGCGTGATGTTTACTGGAACCGGAACAAGGTAATTCTAGTGATAGACAAAAAATAATAAATCCCCAGCAAGGGGCGCCGTGGTGGCCTCTAAGACCGAGCCATCCCAACATATAACAAGGTAATCTAGGGCATTTCTCCTTAGTACCCCTCGCAGTACTAATGCCCACATTGTGCCCCCTTCACATTAGTTATGCTCACCTTGTGGCCCCTTCACAGTAGTTATGGCCACCTTGTGGCCCCTTCACAGTAGTTATGCCCATCTTTGTGCCCCTTCACAGTAGTTATGCTCACCTTGTGGCCCCTTCACAGTAGTTATGCCCACCTTTGTGCCCCTTCACAATAGTTATGCCCACTTTTGTGCCCCCTCACAGTAGCTATGCTCACCTTGTGGCTCCATCAGAGTAGTTATGCCCACCTTTGTGCCCCTTCACAATAGTTATGCCCACTTTTGTGCCCCCTCACAGTAGCTATGCCCACCTTTGTGCCCCCTTACAGTAATTATGCCCACTTTGGTGCCCCTTTACAGTGATTATGTCCTACCTGTGCCCTCTCCAGCTTCATAAAAAATAAAAAAAACATAAATACTTACCTGCTTCCCACACAGCCTGCAGTGTGATGTGCAGCCTGCTGGGAGCGCCGGAGATCAGCAGAACAGTGAAGCAGGGTGCGGACGGCTTCCATGGTGAACTGCCCTTGTGCCCCAGCTGCCCCACTTCCCTCGCTACATCCCTGCAGTATCAATATATAGAAATGATAAATGCCACTGCTAGGGGCACCACTGGTGTATGACGTAATAGACCTCTCTAATGACTACTGGGAGGGATAGTGCTGGGTGCCATCTGCTGGAGTTCTACTTCTAGCTAACCAGCAGATGTGCCATTCAGACTGTAATACATAGTGTAGAGTTATATACAGGTGGCTCTCTTCTGGTATCCCGTGGGCTGTGGTGCTTCTGTATATTGGTTACCCCAATAAAACCAAGAATCTAATTGATCAAGAAATAATACAGGCACTCAACTCTATGGAATTACATCAAACGAAGTTTATTATACCCATAAAAAATCTGAAATAATACCAAGGCTTAAAAACACTATTGCAGAAATTGTTAGTCGCTGTTCATTCAAAATTCAATGCAAAGTCGATAGTCACTATTCACACTAGCAGGAAATAGCATATGGTTGGTAATCCCCGTTCACACTCCAAAGGTTAATGTAGAGAGGTAGTTAATCACATTTAGCTGGTTTCAAGTATACACAGAGATTATCAATCGTTAGTCGCATAAAAAATTCAAATGCAAGGTTAGTATTCACACTAGCAGAAAATAGCATGCAGTTAGTAGTCCCAGTTCACACTTTGGAAATCAATGCGAAATTAGTAATCAATAGTCACATTTAGTGTAGAGTTAGTATTGAATAATCGCATTCAATTGGTTTCAGATGTATGGACAGTGAATCCTTCCACATTCAAGTGGTTAAATCATCATAAGAATCCACGATAAAATGCCACATAAGATACTCCTGTAGGGGAGTCGAATAGCAAGCATGTATGAGTCACCGTATCTTCACCACATATCTGTGGTCAAATGTTTACCAGTATTCCCCTTGTTGTGCGTCCCAATCGGGGTTAGACTAATGCTGCGCACCGGTGTCTTCCGGCGAATGTTAGGTCCCATACACGCTAAGATCGCGTGTTGCGTCTGGGTCTGTAGCTTCCGGGTATGTCTGTCACGTGGCGTCCCAGGTGATTCAGAACATCAACCTCCTTAGTATTTTCAAATTAGAGCGTGCTGAAATATTTTTTCACGAAGACGGAGTCTGCTTCTTTCGGTAAGTATTCAAACCAGCCAGCCATACGCGTTTCGGGATTACAAATCCCTTCATCAGTGGCCATATTTTACTCTCCCATTGCTTGAAGCGACTAACAATTTCTGCTATAGTGTTTTTAAGCCTTGGTATTATTTTGATTTTTTATTGTTTTTTTATAGGTATAATAAACTTTGTTTGATGTAATTCCATAGAGTTGAGGGCCCGTATTATTTCTTGATCAATAGACTGTAATAAATCCACCTGCAACCACTGAAAGAAAATAACTGAGAGGGATTGCGTATTTGAAATTACGTGTATGTAGGGTTATTTATTTAGTATATAATAAATGTAATTCAATAAATAAAATAAATTCAAAGTTAATGTTCTGATTATAGTGTGTGTGTGTAAAGATCAGTCTGCAGTATTGCAGTATATACTACTGTCAGTCCTTTTATTTATGGGCCCTGCATTCCTGCCTTGAAGGTGGGAATCTGATGCACTATTTGGGATCTGATGTTCCGGGACCATTGAAAAATGTGTAGAACATGTGGGAAAACAGATGTGCAGCGTTTTTATGTTTGCGATGGGGACGCAACCAAACGGAACAGAATGCATTGACAATGAATGGGGACAAAACCGAAGCGTTTTCCTCCGGTATTGAGCTTCTATAACAAGGGAAAGCGCAGGTGTGGAAGAAGCCTTAGAATGTCCTGTCCGAGATTTCTGATGTAATCTTAGAGCAGGGCCAAAGGGGTGAAGAAACTGAGCCCCTTCATTCTGGAAATCACTGTTAGGCCTCATGCATACGACGTGTCTATATTGCGGTCCACAAACCGCGGATCCGCAAAACACGGGTACCGGCCGTGTGCACCCCGCATCGAGGTGCGGACCCATTGACTTCAATGGGCCACAAGATGCAGCCAAACATAGGACACGTCCTGTCTTTTGCGGTATGGAGACACGTACCTAGAAGCACACGGAAGGGCTTCTGTGCCACAAAAGATGACATGGCCTATCTTGGACTGCATCTTGTGGATTGTGGACCCTTTCATATCAATGGGGCTACATCGTGATGCAGGGTCCACACAGCCAGTGCCTGTGTTTTGCAGATCCATGATACACAAACCAGGCATGGCTTTAATGCACCTAAGTCTGTGCCTGAGACTACCTGATTGTGCAACCCGCTAGCATTGTGAGTTGAAATGGGGCTAGGATCACGTGCCTGGAATCTCCTGGAAATGTCCACTACAGATTTAGGACACCCCTTGCCCTGCTGTGGCGTATTGCGGCCAGCATACAGCGGTTCCACATTACACGGGCACTGGCTGTGTGCACCACCGATACAGACCCATTCAGTTGAATAGGTGCGCAATCCAGGATGCGGTGCGGTGCACAACGGAGGCACGAATGGGAAGCCCTACGGAAGCACTACGGAGTGCTTCCGCGGGTTTTCTGTATGGACCATCGGATGCGGATCGCGAACCCCATTCAATTTGTGGTCTGCAGCACTGGCCTGGCCAGCACACGGTCATGTGCATGAGCCCTTACACCAGCAGCAAAATTATCATCAGCTTATACTTGTAATACTCTCCTCTGTGGGCAAGATGACATGAAGTAAATTTTACCGGATAACCCCTTTAACGCGTAGCAGTGTGAGGGCTTGTTTTTTGTGGAACAAGTTGTAGTTTCTAATGGCACCATTTAATATTGCATATAATGTAGTGGGAAGCTGGAAAAAATTGCAAATGGGTGTTTACGGCCTCCCATGTGCAGTAAAACTGACCTGTGCCCTTAATTCCCTGGGTCAGTACGATTACAACAATACCACAATTATATAGTTTTTTTTGTGTTTTTTTTATAGTTATATTTAAAGAGCTGTATGAGGGCTCATTTTTTGCGGGATGAGCTGTAGTTTTTATTTATACCATTTTGGGGGGGGGGGTGACTTTGGAAGGTGAAGTGTTTTTCCGCCATTCACCGTAATGGATAAATAAGTTTATATTTTAATAGTTTGGGCATTTTGGGATGCAGTGATGCCTATGATGTTTAATTTTTTATTACAATTATGGGGAAAGGGGTGATTTGAATTTAATTTATTTTAATTTTTTTAAACTTTTTTCTTTTTTTTATGTCACCCTAAGTGACTATAAGAAGCAATTATTAGATTATTTCTCCCTTACCATTGCCATTGCAATTCTTTGCAGATTCACTATGTTCTTATGGAGTCCTGCCATCTGCAGGGTTCCATATGAACTATAACTGCAATAGCATGGGTTTCTTCAGAGAGACCCAGGCTGTTGCAGACAATGAATGGCACCCCTGAATTGCAGGCCCTGGAAATGCAGCACTACCGGGAGAAGCAGCCTTAGATGCCGTGGTCACATTTAATCATGGCATCTGAGCAGCTAAATGTCTGCAATCAGCTATATTGCCGATCGCAGACATTAGTCCCGGGCGTCTGCCGTTTGAAAGCTATGGCACCCATTGCGTTCATCTTTAAATACCTGACTTCCGCTGAACATGTATGACGGCAATTGGGAAGGGGTTAATGGCAGGAATTGTTATAAAGTAATAAAATAATTTTACTCACTGGTTAAATCCCCCTGCTGTTCCAGCGCTGCTGCTCTGGGCCTCTCCACCACTCTGTGTTTATTTGGCTGCAGCAGTGATGTAATACTGGCCTCATCAGCATACAGCACAAGACTGCTGAGGCCAGTGATTTACTGCAGCAGTCACTTAGGGAATATGCTATGTCATTGCTGCTGAAAACACCTATCAGTCGGACCCCCACTAATCTAACAAAGGATAGACCATCAATATTTTGAAGCAGTAATATCCCCTTAAGCTTACAGTGTTGATATCACTTCTGTGAAATATAGCTGAGGTATACTTTTTTTAATCATTTTTCAACCTCTGCTGTAATAGTATGGCGGAAGTCGGGTCTTTAAAGATGGTGCGTGTAAGTGCAGCAGGTGCTGGGTTTCTACTGTTTTATACAGCAGACATCTGGGCTAATGTCTGCCATCCGCAGTAATACTGAGTACAGGCATTTCACCCCTCAGAAGCAGTTTGGCCCTTAGGGACCTAAAAGAAAGTAGGAAAAAAGTAAAGTAAAAAAGTTTTAAAAAATATAAGAATTAAAATCACCCCCTTTCCCTAGAATAAAAATAAACAGAATAAACATCATTGGCATCACTGCATGCTAAAATGCCATTATTAAAGTATAAAAATAATTATCCCATACAGTGAACAGAGTAATGGAAAAAAACCATCAGAATGGGTGATTTGCCATTTTTCCACTTCCCAATTTTTTTTTATAAAAGTCACTTCACCCCCCCAAATTTTTTTTAAATAAAAGTGATCAAAAAGTCACACAAACCCCAAAATTGTATAAATAAAAACTACAGCTCGTCCCGCAAAAAATGACACACAGCTCCGTAGATATAACTAAAAAAAAGTTATAGCGGCTAAAATATGGCGATGAAAAAAAAAAAAAAACAAGCCCTAAAAAAAAAATAGCTATGGCTCTGGGAATGCAGGGAATGAAAAATGAAAACACAAAAATGGAAAATCACCTTTTTAATAAATTAAAAAGTTATTGTGTTAGCTTTATGTGCAAATACATCTAGTGCTCACTAGAGGGCACTCAGAATCAGTACAACAAATGCATAGAGCTCTGCCATAAAGAAAAGTTGCTATTTGTTTTACAGCATTACTAAGAAATGGCTGTGATTGGGGAATAAGGGGAGAAAGCGGTATTGTGAAGTAACAAAAATCTAATATGAAATGTCCAGAGGCTAGCACAAACGTCATGAGATAATAGATATTCCATTATTTACTGATTATAATGTCTGTAAAGCGCTGTGGAAGTGAGTAAAAGAAATAAATAAAAACGTTTTGAGGTTTTTGTGGCATCACTGCATCGGTTTCATTTTAGGCACATATAAGACTGAGTTCACATCAGCGTTCAGCCTTTCCGTTCTCCTGTTCCATTATAGGAGCAGAAGAATGGAAAGGATGGATTCGGCACATAACTGAGCCCAACGGAGCTTACAGACCCCAAAGACTATAATGGGGTCGGTTAGGTTTCTGCTCAGAGAAAGATTTTTGTAACAGAGACAGAAGTTGTGCACGCAGGACTTTTGTCTCTGCTTCAAAAATCTTCATCTGCCCGGAAACCGAACGGACCCCATTATAGTCTATGGGGTCCGTAAGCTCCGCTGGGCTCAGTTATGTGCCGAATCCATCCTTTCCATTCTTCTGCTTCTATAATGGAACAGGAGAACGGAAAGGCTGAACACTGATGTGAACTCAGCCTTACATCGCCATGGATTCTGTCAAGTTTTATTGGTGGTAGAATACAGCAGACCACTACACCATTGTGTCCAATAGGAGAAACGGAAACTTGACAAACTCAAACAATGCTGGCAGTGTAAATACACACATATAATTCACATATGCACTTGTAAGTCCAGGCTGCCTAGGACATGTTCTATTTTGTTGCGGGGCCGCGGAATGTACGTGCAGATGCAGACAACACATGGGTGTGCTGTCTGCATCTTTTGCAGCACCATTGAATTGAATGGGTCCGCAAAAAACGTAGATAAAATGCGGACCGAAACTACGTTCATGTGCATTAATCCCAAATAGGCGGGATAACTTAGCTTTAATGACAGCAATTCTACCATTAGACAATCTGCACACTGCAAGAACTGTGCAGTATAAACTGAGTGGGAGTCAGCAATATTGATGCGAAGAAAAAGTGGACGATTTGCCACTCTTTTCAATACTGAAAAAAAAAAATCCTTTGGAAAAAAATTACACTTAAAATCGCCATATTCTGACCCCCATAACTTTTTTTTATAGTTAGGTCTATTGAGCTATGTGGGAGCTCTTTTTTTTGTGTAACAATCTCTGTAGTTTTTAATAATACCATTTTAGGTTGTGTATATCTTTTCAATCTTTATTCAATATTTTTTGGTTATTAGCAGTGAAAAAATTGTGAATCATCCATTTAAAAAAATGGGATCAGTTACACTATTAACTGAATGGGATCATTTTCTTATATTTTAATAGTACAGGCGTTTTCGGACGTCGCAATGCCTATGATGTCTATTGTTTTTTATTATTTTTATTTTGGAGAAGGGGGGTGATTTGAATTTTTATATCTATCTTATTTATCAATTTATATAAAGCAGGAATGCCCAACCTGCAGCCCTCCAGCTGTTGCAAAACTACAACTCCCAGCATGCCTGGATAGCCTACAGCTACTAGGGCATGCTGGGAGTTGTAGTTTTGCAACAGCTGGAGGGCTACAGGTTGACCATCCCTGGTATAAAGTAATGTCATTTTATCCATTATGATATACAAAGATCGCTATATTCCAAAACAGTGCTGCCACCTGCAGGCCTGAATTAAAATATACCAGTGTCTGCTGTGTAAACCAGCAGGTACCCAGCAGCTATGACGCTTGCTTTGCTTCGGACCACTGCCATCTTTAAAGACCCGACATTCGCCATACATAGTGGCATATCCACTTAATAGTGACCACTGTCTTGTGTGAGGAGAGTGTCTCACATGAATCTATAAACGAGCATCACCCAACCCATGCTTTCCTAAGGGTCCATTCACACGTCCGTGTGTGTTTTGCGGATCCACGGATCCATCGGCGATGTGCGTTTCTATAAGAAAATGCCTTTTCTTGTTCGCAATTCGCGATTGCGGACCCGGAAGTGCGGATCCGCAATTGCGGACCCGGGCGGGACATCGTCTGTCCCCATTGAAATGAATGGGTCCGCAATTCTGTTCCGCAAAATGCGGAACAGAATTGCGGACGTGTGAATGGACCTTAATAGGTAAGGATCCCCAGAGGTGGGACTCACACAGGAATGTAAAGCATGTCTTCTAAATTGATTTGGTATTAAAGGGATTCTCGCCTGATTAATGTAAAAGTTGAAAATCAGACATCGTAAAGTACATCAATCAATTCGCAGGCGGTGTTCACTAGTAAACACAAAACAGGCGCACCATAGGGTAATAACGTACATACAACAACAATTAGTCACCTTGTGGGGTTGTGGTGGCAGTAGGCTCATCGGGGGAACTACTGAGCCACTAGAGATGGTTGGTATACAGCCACTTCTGTTAAGGGATGCCCGAAGTCCCCAAGAAGACAAACGGATCTAAAGGAAGAAAACCCCACAGCGCAAGTAACCAGCCAGTTGTAGTTTAGAAAATCTTACGTCTTTTATTGGCAGATCACAACGCTTTTTAGGGAGAACTCCCCTTCTTCAGGTACAGACTGCTTATACATACAGAATACACTAGTACAGACTTACATTGTCTAAAAAAACACCCAAAACAGTGGGTGGGGTCCTTACATGCCCAGGTAACAACCTGGTGATAAAATGGTGGTTTTTATTCAAAATATAAATAACAACTGAAGGTGTATATAAAAGAGTGAATTCATTGGTGATTCAAGTAGCACTGTCACAAAATAATTAAATTCAATTCATATAATGATAGGAAACCCAGAAGGCGATGCTCGCCATGTGCCTGAGCGATCTCTGGGCCAGAGCTGTTGGGTAAAAGATCGCAGTGCAGATGGCCAGGTGTACTGGGTGATAATCCCGCCTGGCCTAAAGTGATCCTGATGGCAACACAAAGGACAGGACAGCAAAGGATTTCACAGGCGCTGATGTTAGAAGGAAACCTAGTAATATTATAAAAACATAAATATATAGGTGGATAGAAACAAATCTTTGAATACAATACAAGCCATTAGGATTTACTTGCTCTATAGGGGTAATAGTGAAACCTGAAGAATGAGACGTGATGGTGGTCCGTAGCGTGTCTGGAGACACTGTGATGTTAGAATTTATTTTTGATGTTCCACCTGTGCTTATTCAATCTATTGCGGAGAGTTTGGATGGTGCACCCTATGTAGTGGAGGCCGCACGGGCATTCAAGCAGGTAGATGATGTTGGTGGAACCACAATTGAGGTGTCCCTTGATCAGGAAAGTTTCCCCGTTGGAGCTGTGAAAGGAAGTGGCAACACGTATGGATCTGCAACAGAGACACTTGGGTTGATTGCATCTGGAGCTACCCTTGATTTACTCTTTATCTCCGATTGGGGTCTCCGTTTAGTAGGTACAAGTATGTTTTTCAAGGTGTGCACTCTCTAGAATCTTAGGGGGGGGGTGTCTGGTTGGCAAGAGTTTGTTCAAAAAAGGGTCTCTTTTTAGAATGTACCAATGCTTAGAAAGGACATCCCTTATGGCGTTGTGGTTACTGTTATACGTTGTTATGAAATTCATATTATATGATTTTTCAGTGTTAGTGTTGATGGTGGTACTATTTTCAGTTTTGAGTAGACACTAGACCAGTGGACCTACTGTGCATAGTGCGCCCTGCGCTGATGTATGGCAGGAAAAGCCTAAGGCCAATTTGTACACCATAGACTTTTTCTAGGGCATGGGTGCCCACAGAGAGGGCTCTGAGTGCCGCCTCTGGCACCCGTGCCATAGGTTCGCCACCACTGCACTAGACATCATTTTGCATGAGGGTCCTGGCTCTATTAAAAGCCGCCTCTATGATCCCGGGGAGATGGCCCTTCTGTAGGACCCTGGTGCAGATTGTTTCATTTTGAGAGATGAAATCGCTGTCTAAAGAATAGTTTCGCCTCACACGCTTGAAATGGGTGAAGGGAATATTTGTTTTCCAATTCTTGTGATGTTTACTGGAAAAGTCCAAATAACTGTTACAATCCACCTTCTTAAAAAAGGTTTGGTTGGCTATTCTTCCACTGATGATGTTCAATTCCAAGTCAAGATACTCGGCTGTGGAATAGTTGTTAGTGCCTGTAAAATCCTGTGCTGTCCTGTCCTTTGTGTTGCCATCAGGATCACTTTAGGCCAGGCGGGATTATCACCCAGCACACCCGGCCATCTGCACTGCGATCTTTCACCCGACAGCTTGGGCCCATGCTCGGTTCCCCCTGCCACCTCAGATCAGGCCATACATTCAGTTCCTACGGCCTGATCTGTGTGGCGTCCTGTTTCTTGGGAACGCTTGCGGTCACGTGCCTGTCAATTTGCAACCCGAGCCATGTGACTGCTGCAAACCCAGTGATCGCTTCGGCACAAGCCAAGCATCGCCTACTGGGTTTCCGCTCATTATATGAATTTAACTTAATTATTTTGTGACAGTGCCATTTGAATCACCAACGAATTCACTCTTTTATATACATCTTCAGTTGATATTTATATTTTGAATAAAGCTCATTATTTTATCACCAGGTTGTTACCTGGGCATGTAAGGGCCGGGTTCGTCTCCTTGCTGCTACAGTTCTCTCCCTATCACAGCTCAGGAGGCAGATGAAGTAGAGAACTGAGTATGTCCATCCACCTCAGCAAGGTGGACAGAAAAATAAGAAAAAAGAACAAACAGCAGGTGGCGCTATACAGATACATTTTATTCAATAGCTCAGTTGCTATAATAAATTTTTAATTAGATGTGCTGGTTTGAAAACTGCTGAATATTTTTCGTGGGACAAACCCTTTAATATTGGTTCTCAAAATTTCGTACTCAAAAAAAATTACACAAATGTACATCTAAGATTATGAACATACACTGTGCTGCTGACCACTGGAATAAAAAAATACATGTATATGAAAACATAGTAAACTCTAAGTAAAAGTAGATTTCAGTGGAAATGAAAAACTAAATCTTGAAAAAGCTCCTGCTGATACAAATATGTGGATCAAGCAGAGATGAAATCCGAGCACCCAAGTTCTTTACTAGTTTAGGACTGGCTTCATGACTATTTTCTCCTAACTCTACATTTTATGTCCTTATCACCCACAAGATAAGTGGATTGAATACAGAATTTCCACTACAACCACAATTTTATTGTTCACATCCAAGTGGTCTTTACCGGTCCTGGTAGGTCACAGCCCAGCAGAGCATTGGCACTAAGGATGAGACACTGTAGCTGCAGGCTTCACTTGAACACAAACATAAATCACTATTCAAACACTCTGGCACAAGAACAATTCAACATTTCGCAAATCTCAAAGCCAATGGAAAGCCGAGGACTTAAATAAATAAAACGTTTGCTAAGTTAGAGAAATGAAAGGTTCATTCGTTGATGAAAGGTTCAAGGACGATAAATCAGGAGGAGGCCGGTCTAAAGTCTCTCCCGAAGTGGCATCGACATTATGTTTTCAATACAAAGTTTGTGGCGGATTATCTGGTCTCGCATAAGTGTTCTTATAAGTTCTGTTTCCAAGGTCAAGTTTTGCTCTACAAAGCAGAAACAAGAATGTACCGGAGAGACTGAAGAGGAAGATTGCTTTGGAGATGATTTTGGAGACTCTTGGGACTCTCTTCCAGAAGGTTACCAGCTTATATGCAAACCATCAGCTCTTGCCCATTGGCTGCTTAAAGATATTCAGCGTTTCATCCTCGAGCCAACACGCTGGTGGTGGGTTCATTGGCCTAGCGTTCAGACCCTTGTTCAACACATCCTTCCACCTGATAATCCCTTAGAGTTCGCCAGGGAAAACCTACAGCTTACAGATGGTGGCATCATTGCTTTGGACTGGGTAGTAGGACCAAGACAAAGTCCAAAAACAAGAAGGGGGACAAACGTCATAGATAATCCGCCCTTACTCCTGGTCATTCCTAACCCTTTTGGAAAGCTGACCAGAAACGTTCAGCAACTTTGCCTGCTTGCATTAGGAAAAGGCTACTATCCAGTGATTTTTAACAGACGTGGGCAAAATGATTGTCCTCTGACAACACTTAAACTGCAGGATTTTGGAGAGCCTGGAGATCTAAAAGAAGCTGTAAATTATATTCGTTTTAGGCATCCAAGTTCGATGCTCTTTGCTGTAAGCGAAGGTCTTGGGTCTGGACTATTGCTTTCTTATCTGGGAGAATGTGGCTCCTCCAGTTACATGACAGCGGTGTCCTGCATTTCACCAATCTTCCGCTGTCAGGAGTGGTTTGAAACCAGGTTGCCATGGTATTATGAATGGCCTCTGCTACTTTATCAAAAAGGCATTCTTAGCAGGTAAGGCAAAACCCGGAATAATGGGTTTATATTGTTATAGTGTAATACAGCATAGTCTATTACAAAGCATTCATATAAAAACGGAAAGCACTTAAAGAGGCCCTGTCACCACTCCTGACATGCCTGTTTTAAAAGCTTCATGCATTCCCCATGTAATAACAGTTCTGAAGCATCTATTCTTATGACTCAGGTTGTGCCAGTCCTTTATTATTTCAACTAGAAGTTATGAATGAATTGCTAGCAGTCTGCAATAAGGGTACAGAGGGGAGGTAACAAGTTGAGGGGGTGTTCCTGTACAGTCTGAAAATGGCAGCACTGATTGGATAGAGTCAGACTGTGCAGGTACACACCCCCAACTGGTAACACCCCTCTGTACCTTTACTGCAGACTGCTAGTGATTTATTCATAACGTCTTTTTTTTTTTTTTTTTAGGTATTTCATTCACATCTAGGTAATACCTGGCCGCTATGGGATTCAGTGGAGGAAAACTAAACCACAGCTGTTCTTAGTCTCTTTTTATTACATTTTAAAAATACACCCCATTTGGCTATACAGAAGCTCTGCACTCACTGAAAAGGCACAACTATGCGGCAAGAAACATATTTGGATTACATATTACACAGAGTTGAGCTGCAGAGACTTGTGAGAAGGAAGCCTGCACACATTTGAAGGTCTCTTTTGTCTGCTGAACAGATTGTCTAGTAATAGATTAACTTACACTAGTCATTGCTTAAAAGCACCACTGATCGGTCTTCTAAGCGTAAAATCTTAGTTAAAATGTGCTAAATGCCCTGCCCTATTGCCAATTCTCATGTCTCATGCAGGAACAAATGACAAATTATTGACCTTAGTGTTGAGTTTGGAAAATCAATAGTTGCTCATCTAGTACTGATCATTACCCTCTACCAGTTCAGCAAGTGCAGAGCTTCTGAGTGTAGGAGAACATCACAGCAGGTAGCGACAGCCTCTTTTTGTGGTTGAGTTGGTGAAAAAACTTGACAATTAGGAAATTATTACTTAAAATGAATACAGGTTATTTTGTGGGCTTCAGACACAATTATTAGTCAAGTACACGTGACTAGAGATGAGCGAACTTTAAAAAGAGATTCGGGTTAGGATGGAGTCGCATCGTTATGGATTCCACTGTCGCGGCATATGGAACAATAAAACAAGTTCAGCGCTTGTCTTAAAATTTTAGACAGGCAGTTTATAGATTTATCATACATGTGCTGCTGGATCATTCTGCTGCATTTAAAACTCCCTGTCTACATGACTAGCCTGTCTAAGGCCTCTTTCGCACTTGCGTTGTTACGGATCCGGCAGGCACTTCCGGCGGCGGAAGTCACGCCGGATCCGTAACAACGCAAGTGAACTGAAGCATTGAAGACTGATCAGTCTTCAAACTGCTTTCAGTGTTACTATGGCAGCTGGCGCTATTAAAGTCCTGGCTGCCATAGTAGTGAGAGGAGCGGGGAGCAGTATACGCTTCCGTCGTGGCTCCGGGGCGACTTCAGAATGACGCCAGAAGCGCCCATGCGCATGAATCACGTGATCCATGCGCGTGGGTGCCCTAACGTCACTCTGAGCGCCCGGGCGCTGCACAGGCGGTAAGTATACTGCCTCCGCTCCCCTACACTTTACCATGGCAACCAGGACTTTAGCCCTGGCTGCCATGGTAACCATTCAGAAAAAGCTAAACGTCGGATCGCCGAGCGATGCGCCGAATGACGTTTAGCTTGAGGTCGGATCCGGATTAATGCCTTTCAATGGGCATTAACTCCGGATCCGGCCTTGCGGCAAGTGTTCAGATTTTGGCCGGAGCAAAAACGCAGCATGCTGCGGTATTTTCTCCGGCCAAAAACGTTCTGGTCCTAAACTGAAGACATCCTGATACATCCTGAACGGATTTCTCTCCATTCAGAATGCATTGGGATAATCCTGATCAGGATTTTTCCGGCATAGAGCCCCGACGACGGAACTCTATGCCGGAAAACAAAAACGCTAGTGTGAAAGAGCCCTAAAGGGGCCATTAATCAATCCGTGACATCGTGTTCCAGAGTAGGGGAATCCCCTTTATAAATAACACTGTCAAAAGTGCAGTGGAGCACTCTGCTGAAGAAGTCTTGGATGAGCTCAGAGAAGATGCTGTGCCAACGACAGTTCATTGACATTTAGGCCCCTTTCACACGAGCGAGTTTTCCGCGCAGGTGCAATGCGTGACGTGAACGCATTGCACCCGCACTGAATCTTGACCCATTCATTTCAATAGGTCTGTGTACATGAACGTTTTTTTTTTTCACGCATCAGTTCTGCGTTGGGTGAAAAACGCAGGCTTGGCCCTATAGAAGTGAATGGGGCTTTAGTGATGATTGCTAAGAGATGTTGTTTGTAAACCTTCAGTTTTTTATCACGCGCATGAAAAATGCATCAAAACGCATTGCACCCGCGCAGAAAATGAACGCAATCGCAGACAAAACCGACTGAACTTGCTTGCAAAATGGTGCGAGTTTCACTGAACGCAACGGGAGACAATCCATCATGCTCGTGTGAAAGAGGCCTTAAGAATATCGAGCTGAATGGGGTCAGCAATGAATGAACTTAAAAGGTACCCATCATTTTAAATTTAAAAACTTTAGAAATGCAACAGTGCCAAGTCAGACGTTTTGATCGGTGACCGTCTGGATCTTGAGACCTCTGATTGCTAAAAAGGACAGAAGCACTCACCTAAGTAATCTTTCACACGAGCGTGACGGATTGGCTCCGGATGCATTCAGGGTGCGTTCAGTGAAACTTGCACCATTTTGATGCGTTTTCCACATGAGTGATAAAAAAAAACCTGAATGTTTACAAACATCTCTTAGAAACCATCAGTGAAAAACGCATTGCATCCGCACTTGCTTGCGGATGCAATGCGTTTTTCACTGAAGCCCCATTCACTTCTATGGGGCCAGGGCTGCGTGAAAAACACAGAATATAGAACATGCTGCGTTTTTCACGCAACGCAGAACTGATGCATGAAAAAAAAAAACACTTATGTACACAGACCTATTGAAATGAATGGGTCAGGATTCAGTGCGGGTGCTATGCGTCAGCATTGCACCCGTGCGGAAAAACTCGCTCATTTGAAAGGGGCCTAAATGTTTAATTTTAGGTTGGCTTCAATCCAAACAGGCATCTGAAGTTTGAGGCTTGCAGTTTGCAGGCTTCATGCATACGACCATATATGTTTTGCCATTCGCAAACCACGGATCTGCATGCCACCAATTTTTCTTCCACCTCCTGTAGAAATGTCCTATTCGTGTCTGCAAAAAGGATAAGAATAGGACATGTTTATGTTTTTTTTGCAGGCCAGCGGAATGGACACAGTGTGCTGTCCACATCTTTTGCAGTCCCAATGAAATGAATGGGTCGGCATCCGATCCACAAAAAATGTGGATCAGATGCGGACTGAAAATACAATTGTGTGTATGGGGTCTTATTTGGAGTAGTATAAGTGCATTCTTAAGGTGTGTTCACATTTTTTTGCACTTGTGCTCTTTGGTGTGTGAAAACCCCAGTTTCTGATGTTTGATGAAAGTCTACGGAAAATATGAACTAAAAGACACGTGTTTTGCTACTGACATCACCACAGGTTCTTTAGCCATTTACACATGCCGTCATCGCGTTTAAGTGGATTAAGGTGAGTGTATTACCTGTTTGTTATTTTTTAACCCCTCCATCCAATTTACTTTGCTTTCTGTATTAACCATGTAATAAGGGAAAATAATAAAAGCTACACAACACCGAACCCAAACTTCAGTGAAAAAGTCCGGGTTCGGGTCTGGGTACATGACGATTTTTCCCACGAACGTGCAAAACACATTCAAACGCTTTGCACTCGTGCGTAAAAATCACGCAGTTTCCCGCAACGACCGTGTGAACCCAGCCTAAGTGTGAGTTATGCCTCCTTACAACGCCATAGCTCTTGTGGCCACATCAGAGGACTCCCTCAACAATCAAAGTAGAACCCGCGAATCCCAAAAGCAAAAACAGGCAGCGCTACTTGTTCCACATCCAGTTAAGCATGGATGCTGTACGTAATATTAGGAAGATTTCTAGATCTGCAAATTATATATAAGGCCAGGTTAACAGTATCAGCATGTACAGTCTTGCTGCAAGCTTTTTAAACGAATATATAATGTACATCATACAGAAAACATCCAAATCAGATCTATTTCACTGAAAAACTAAAAACTGAAATCTGATTGCATGCTATGGGTGCTAAAATGTATTTATTTTTTTACACATTTAGATGATCTTTATGCATTATAAAATACATTGATATCTCATCTACATTGCAGATATTTCACAGCTTTAGGAGAAGTCGTATCCACTGATAAACTATTCGGAAGCAATTCTCTACAGGAACTTCATGAGACGTTACATTGCCAGTATGAGAATAGGAAAGTAAGCTGGGACAGCTACTGGGAACGCAACGAGCCCCTGCGTGATGTGGATGAAGTTGCAGTCCCAGTGCTATGCATCTGTAGCATGGATGACCCTATCCGAGGATCACCACAGACTACGCTCCCCATTGAACTTTTCAGAACCAACCCTTACTTTTTACTCCTATTAACACATCATGGAGGGCACTGTGGGTTTCTTACAGAATCACCTACCACATGGAGTCATGACGTTACGTTGGACTATTTTAGATCCGTAACAGAGTTTTTCCGAACAGAAGAGAAGAAAAAATGGTTCACAAAACGAAGGAATTCAAACTTGATGACCAGACGGAGAAGACCTACTCTGCAAAGACGAGAAACTGCTGTTTATAAAGATCTCGAAGAGGAGATTTTTAGTTGGAAACGGTCATACACCAGATGAAAGTCACACTGGATTGCAACGTAAACCAGTGGTAGTATTTAATACAGCCGGTAAAGGAGATAGGTTAGCTGTTGCTGTAATTTTAGTATATAATAGATGCCTTTACTGTTTTAAGCTTTAAACAGTCTAAAGATGAGCCAGATTTCTCATAGTGGCCTATGCTGGATGAGAAATCTGATGCATTTTAGGGTACTTTCACACTTGCGGCAGAGTGATCCGGCAAGCAGTTCCGTCACCGGAACTGCCTGCCGGATTCGGCAATCTGCATGCAAACGGAAAGCATTTGAAGACGGATCCGGCTACAGATCAGTCTTACAAATGCATTGCAAGAACAGATCTGTCTTTCCGCTTGTCATGCGGAGAGACGGATCAGTTATATATTTTTTTCACATTTTTACCACGGATCCGGCATTGCGGTATTTTAAATGCAGGACCTGGCACAAATACATTCCAATGGGAAAAAATGCCGTATCCGGCATTCCCGCAAGTGTTCCGGAATTTTAGACGGGGATAAAACGGCAGCATGCTACGATATTACCTTCGTCCTGAAATGTCAAAAAGACTGAACTGAAGACATCCTGAACGGATTTCTCTCCATTCAGAATGCATTAGGATATAACTGATCAGTTCTTTTCCGCTATAGAGCCCCTATGACGGAACTCTATGCCGGAAAAGAAAAATGCTAGTGTGAAAGTACCCTTAGACTGGATACAGTAAGTTTATACCAGCTATTATTTGGCTCAGTTTGTGCCAGAATTTTGCAACACAATTCTGGCTCAATTTTGGGTGCACATGTTGCAATGGCCCCGTTTCTGCTAACCTTCAACCCCATGTTGAGCATGGTGGGTATAAGTGTCCAGAACTCTTACATCAGGCATCCTCAAACTGCAGCCCTCCAGCTGTTGTAAAACTACAACTCCCAAAATGCCCTGCTGTAGGCTGATCAGGCATGCTGGGAGTTGTAGTTTTGCAACAGCTGGAGGGCCGCAGTTTGAGGATGCCTGTCTTACATAAATGTAGTGTGTCCCAAAATTCTGGAGCATATGCAATTGTACATCCGTCCCAATGTGTTTCTTCCTCTCCCAAGTCTTTTTTTTTTTTTTTTAGAGGTATCCCATTCATTTATGCTTGCTTCCAAATTGCATCATAAACCTTCAGAATATACAATGGGGAAAATAGGTATTTGGTACACCAGCATTGTTCAAGTTTTCCCTTCTACAAATAATGGAGAGGTCTGTAATTTTCCTCATAGGTACACTTCAACTGTGAAAGAATCTAAAAAAAATAGAAAATCCAGAAAATCACAATGTATGATTTTTAAATAATCAATTTGCATTTTATTGCATGAAATAAATATTTGATACAATAGAAAAGCAGAACTAAATATTTGGTACAGAAACGTTTGTTTGCAATTACAGAGGTAAGACGTTTCCTGTAGTTTTTGACCAAGTTTGCGCACACTGCAGCAGGGATTTTAGCCCACTCCTCTATACAGATCTGTCAGGTTTTGGGGTTGTTACTGGGCTACATTGAGTTTCAGCTCCCCTCAAACATTTTCGATTGGGTTCAGGTCTGGAGACTGGCTAGGCCACTCCAGGACCTTGAAATGCTTATTAAGGAGCCAGTCCTTAGTTGCCCTGTCTGTGTGTTTGAGGTCATTGTCAATGCTCTTACAGAGGGAAGGAGGTTGTTGGCCAAAACCTCACGATACATGGCTCCACTCCCCCCTGCAATACGGTGATCAAATACTTATTTTCCCCACTGTATTTATAGGAGCAAGATTTGCTGCTGATGTATTTGACATCTATAGTTATCATGCCAGCATGTAGCTAAGGACAATAATCTCTTTTTTATTCTGTACCAGTAATGCCCATGTTGCAAATCATGTAAATGATGTATTAGATTACTATAAGCTCCTGTTGAATAAGTTAAACGGGTATAGACGAATGACGACCTACCATGAGCATCTGATCAGCAGGTGTAGGGGTAGCTCCAGAACCACACAACTCTGCCCATTGTGTGATGGGCAGAGCTGGTTACTGCACCTGAATGGGAGCAGTGCGGCAGTGACCTGCAATGGACAGAGCTGTGCAGTCTCAGAGCTGGAGCTACTGCGGGATAAAATACAAATCTGTATGAACATGTTTTAACAATTGTAGGAGATGAGTCCTTGATCCAAGCATTCATTATCAAAGAGTTTTTTTTTTTCCCCCTAAAGAGGAACATTGACTTCTTACCTCATGGAGTCTTTAGAATTCTTTGGATCAAAACTGCCGGATAATAAACTTAACTGAATGAGCATATGTCTTTTTTCAGCTTTACGATTTGACAACACACAGAGGTGCAAGAAGTAGATGTGGGTTACTGTGTGCAGGGTACCACCACTGGAGAGTTGCCCCCTATAGTCATAACTAAGAGTGTTTCCACTTATTAGGCCTCGTTCACATTTCTGTGTCCTTTTGACATTCATGAAAAAAAATAATCAGTTTCATCCGTGAAGATGTCTGAAAGATCCGTGTTTGGTCCATGTGTCCATTTTTTTGTCCTTCGTGCGTCATCAATATTCCATGGACACCGCTCAGCTGAAAATTAATTTCCAAAGCATCTCCTACCAGTGGCCAGTGAAAAACGGACCAAACACTGATGCCATCCTTGTTGTGTCCATGATTTTCCCGGAACCCATAGGCTTTAGTGGGAGTCTTTGGTCTGCATCACAGACCAAAGTAGTGCCTGTCTTCGTTATTTAATTATTTTTTCACAGTTCCACGGTTAGTAAAAAATACGGATATGTGAACAAACGTACTGAAATCTATGGGTACGTGATGGGTTCCGTCAGCATTTTCTTAGTGAAAAATGGAAATGTGAACAAGGCCTTACTCCTTCAAAGCCTTTATACTTTAATGCTCAAAAAAAAAAAAAAAAAAGTGTCTCACACTAACACCATTGCGTCGATAACAGTCCCCACATTAAAATCCTACTTACCATAAGGTTGTCAGTTGCATAGTTTGTCTAAAAAATACTTTTATTGTATATGTAAATCAGGGTCTAAAGGTGCCCAGGGGCGGCGTTCCAACGGCCGGTGCCCAGGCCCTGTGCTGATTTCCATGTGCAAAAACTCCCCTTTCACCCATTTGGCCCGCCCTTTCTCTGGCTGATCACCTCCTTCTCTTCTCTTGAAATCCAGCGCCTGTGCCGATGACAGCCCTCTGATGCAGCATCGGCTGGAGCATGACGTATGGACCGGCACATGCGCACTTTACTACCCATTACTGGCAGATGCCTCAGAGTATCCAGTGCGCATGCGCCGGCCCGTACGTCACGCTCCAGCCGATGCTGCATCAGAGGGCTGTCATCGGCGCAGGCGCTGCATTTTAGAAGAAGAGGAGGTAATCAGCCAGAGAAAGGGCGGGCCAAATGGGTGAAAGGGGAGTTGTTGCACATGGAAATCAGCACGGGGGCCTGGGCACCGGCCGTTGGAACGCCGCCCCTGGGCACCTTTAGACCCTGATTTACATATACAATAAAAGTATTTTTTAGACAAACTATGCAACTGACAACCTTATGGTAAGTAGGATTTTAATGTGGGGACTGTTATCGACGCAAAGGTGTTAGTGTGAGATAGTGCACATTTGGGGTGAAAGACTCCCTTTAATGAATGGTGAAACCGATGTAAGGGTACGGCCACTCAGGGCCGTTATTCCTGCAACTGCCATAGATTTACGGTGCAGTTTTTTTTTTTGCAGCGTGTGGATGACATTTCTTAAAACGTTATCCATATTACTCGTACTGTAAACCACTGAGGATCTGCCGCACACAACTCTGCAGCCGTAAATTCAGAGTTTGCATCCTGTGTGGACATACCTTAACGAAAGGAAATTAAGGACATTATACAGAAATCCATCGTATCCAGAAAAAGACTGCACAAATGTAGCAAAGAACCACTCTCGATGTGTACTAAAATTACTTTATTACAGTTGATTTTTAAACATTTCCTTTGCTATGATACAAAGGATAATTACAAACAAAATATTACATAGGATTTAATTTCTCTCCTTTTCTGACAACTTGGTAACAGCTTTAAATGCACAATCTATACAATTAATACAGGTTATATAATATATTGTGAAACCAGAGGAATACCAGAATACTGACATTACACTGTACAAGAGACCTCACTGTACAAGACCCCAAGAGGCAGTGGAGTGGGAACACTGCACTGCAGAGAAAATGCACACCCGCAGGGACGTCGACCAGTAGCGTATGGAAATGTGTGTGGGATTTGTGCTGATCTCTTACAGGAAGTTCCAGCTAATGCAAAAAATCAACCTAAAGCTGCGGAAAACCATATTCTCAAATCATAAGGGAAGGGGGTCTGAACATAAATGCATAGAAATGCATTCTATTTATACTGGTAAAAATGGCAAATGTATAAAATGATCATTTAAAAGCAGTGGTAAAATAGGAGTATGCTTCAGGAGGGGGTGGGGGGGCGGGCGCCTCTGCGATCACCTGAAAGGAACTCCAAATGCTAAAGTGCTACCCACATGCAACAACCTTAGCAATGCCAACAGCTTGGCTAACAACATTCTGGTAAATATAAAAATATATCCTGAAGGGAAACTCTCGTGACATGACTGGTGGTTACAATCGTGGCCTTGATAGAGCTTTTCGCTATGCAGAGAGGCAATAAGGCACGGCATTGGGGGATTCTGATTATCGAGGGACTAAGTGAATCATGCAGTCGGCAAATGCAAATTGTGAGTTCCAGGCTGGAGGCCGTCTCCAATGCATCCTCCATCCAATACAGCACCTACCATTCGGAGTCTAGACAGCATGCACCTTGACTGCTGCTCATCCCTATATACATCTGCATTGTTGACCGCCTTCCCTACACTCTCATGTGCAATGCCAACTGCTGATCAAGCTTTATACAGCACTTGTGTGCAGCTCATCTGTGCCCACCCTGTGAAACAATGGAGTGCACTCAATAAATATGCACGCAAATACAGCAATTTACTCCTTGCCCCAAAACATGGCAAAGAAGTGTTTAACAGCAGGTACAATATTGAGTGAAATGTAGTTATAACTGCTGAGGTCATGAGCGGGTGCACAAGATGGCAGCTTGATGGTAAGCATGACTGCAATCTCTAGCACCAGCTACCGCACGTTCCAGGTGACCATCTCCGTCCATGCAGCACTTTAGTGAAAGTCAGCTTTACAAATGCCTGTAAGGCGTCTCTTGGCAGCATCTTGCCCGGGTATCTGCGGGTGTGCATTCACATTCTCCCTAATTAAAGACATTCTCAGCCATGTGCGCCTTTGCTAAAATTGAAGATGGGGGGGGGGGGGGGGGGGTTGTAACATGAGGGGGAAAGAACATTTTTTTTTGTCTTTTTCTTTGTCCAGATGTTGCAAACAGTGGGAGTGTACAGAGTAAAGTGGATAAAGATTTCAACTTAAAAAATATATATTCTTGTAACTACAAATAAATGTGCAAATAAAAATTCTGAAACATGCCGGGAGCAGGAAATGCAACAAGAATATATCATCATCATGGCCAACAGAATGCAGTTGAATGGTTTGGATTTTTTTCTCCAGCTCACTGCAGATAGGGATATATGGTGGATACACTGCGATAAGGTGCAAAGCTAAAGCACAAATGGGACAGGTTACTTTATAACCCACAGACATGGTGGCGCCTCCAGCAGGTCACAAAACACCAAATCTGATGGAATACAAGCTACGGAAATTTAAAGGGACAAAGAAACATTTCACTTTATGATAGAAAATCATGTCTTCATTAAACGCTACAAACCCCCACCTTCACCAGTCTATGCCGTACAATGCTTAGAATTGTATTAAATTCAGCAAAAATAAATCTCAAATATGGCCATTAGGTATAGGGCTGCTATACAAAGTTATTGCCAATTAACAAGCAGTCTTGAATAATAATGATCCAGAGTTGATAAGAACTGGGGGAAACATTGTTCCATAAGGCCCCCCTTCACACATGTAGTTGGTCTAGCATTTTAAAGGGAGCCTGTCACAATGAAAATGCAGTGTAATCTGCAGGCAGCATGTTATAGAGCAGGAGGAGCTGAGCAGATTGATATATAGTTTTATGGGAAAAGGTTCAGTAGAACTTGCATTTCATTCATTTAAATTCTTGCTCATTCTGGGGGTTGAGGTCCAGGAGGCGGTCCTATCAGTGATTGACAGCTCTCTCTGTATACACAGTCAGAGAGGTCAGGATGTCAATCACCGATAGGACCGCCTCCTGGACCTCAACCCCGAGAATGAGTAAGAATTTCAATGAATGAAATGCAAGTTCTACTGAATCTTTTCCTACAGATCTATATATTAGTCTACTCAGCGCCTCCTGCTCTATAACATACTGCATTCTCATAGTGACAGGTTCCCTGTCAAAAAAAGGCTTTTTTTTCACGTCACACTTTTTATGGCGTTTTTTATCTTCCTACATCTGTGAATTGCATTTTTTCCCTATAGAATATGGTATGGTAAAAATGTCTGAAAAAAGCCAGACATGAGGGAGTAGCGGCTTATCATAGCCAACAACTGCCAAGCAAAACTGGCGCATTCAGTGCCAGCAAAACTCACAGTAAAAATGCTTTGTGATAATTCTTGAAACATGTAGTAAAGACGATTTATCTTCGGCTAGTAGAATAATGATGATATGGTCCCAGCGCTTTAGTGCACAATAAGCTCGCCGCAATGTATGCTCCACACATCCGTCAGCAGTCTGGACATATTTACCCAGGATCACATGAAGGATATAAAAAATGGATTTAAGGAGAGGTTTCATTCAGTCGAGTGTTAAAATGGGTGTTAATAGGATTGTTAGACAACTCAAAGTCCTTAGTCCTCTCAGCCAACCTTTCCGTTGCCCTACACAATACAAGCAAGCTATTAGAAAATGTACAATATACACAAACCTACCCTTTCCCCACCTCAGCTTTTAATAGGAAGCTGTTCGTAAGCTTGGTATCACACAGCGTGGACTCAACAAGTCCTTTCTCGTAGTTAATCGGCTGGCTGAAACGGGCTCTGGGATCTCATAAATAGAATTTGTTTTTGTTTAGCAACTTAAGTGTTAATAAAAATGCTCTAGCATTTACAAATTATTAAGTCAATATATCTTTGTGTAATATGCACTAAATATTTCTCACGTAGATTATTTACACCAGTGTCTTTGCTGCCCTCTCACCTCCCTCGTAGTCAACAGGAAGAACCAGTCCCTGCTGCGAAACTGGTGATAGACAAGAAAAAAAAAAAAAAAAGAAAAGCGTGGTACTAAAAACAAGAATAAAAAGAGCTTTCAAATCCAATCCATCTCTCCTAAATCCTCATTTTTGCTTTATTCTCTCAATCACCAAAGCATGTCATACTTATTACTCAGCGGTCCTCACGAGCTATAGCACAGCTACCATTCTTCCAATATAGGTGTTTTCTCGGATAGACTGATCCTCGGGATAGGTCATCAGTATCTGATCAGTGGGGGTCCAGCAACTGGGACCCCTGCCGCTCAGCCGTTTGAGAAGTCTCCGGCGTACACAGTGGCTGTGCTTGGTATCGCAGCTCAGCCCGATTCACTTCAATAGGCAATGTGACTGATGAACGTTACGCAACATGGGTGTCAGACCCCCACCTATCAGATACTGAAGACCTATCCAGGGGATAAATCATCACGAGAAAGCGCAAATATCTACAGAAATGTCAGGAGAGCTGATCCCCTTTAATGATACCTTATGGCCGCTAGATGGCAGGGAAAAGCTAGAATATGAAAGCAAATGGATAGTTACCCCAAAACGTACTAGGTCAACTGGTAAGTTAAGACTGCTCTGGCAAAGTACATGAGTGCCCGCACAAGGTTGGCAATTGTAGAATGGCATCAAGAGAATAGGAATGTTTCGCACATTCACGTGCGCAGGCTTGCAACGCATACAAATGTATTTGCAGCCAACTTAAACGATTGGTATTTCACACATGGCTTGATTCCTAGTTCTGAATGCAAGTGAAGTTCCACCTCTCATCAAATCACTGTAGAATTAAAAAGTCCATCATCATCATCAAGCCAAGTCATGCAAAAAACTGCACACGGTTTTAATTATCCCTCCAACCTAGAACACATTCTCGAGCACAGGCTGGATCTACATTGGCACAAGTAAAATGGTTCGATGCCATCTGTTGGCACAGGATTGTTGCAGTGGGATTTCTCACGGATAGAATGTAATGGTTTCCAGTGACAGAATGTGCACTACGGACTACACAGCTTAAATTCCACAATCCAGTCTTCGCTCATCTAGCCCTGCAAATGCTGCGCGAGCCAAAGGGAAGCAGAGGTCAATACGGGACAGCCCGAAAGCTGCACAATCAGGGTCAATAATATCATTACACAACTTTGGCAGAAAAAAAATCCCCAATCTAGAAGGGAAGCAATAAGACTCAATGACGTCAGTTAGCGCCATTTCCTTTCTACACTCCAAAGTAAGATTTTATCAAAATTTTTTTTTTCTAAACTGGGGGGAAAAAACCCCCTGAAAATCCACCGACAATTAATATAATGTACAGGAATACGAAGGTGTCATGTATGAAGAACAACGATTCTCTAAAGCACGATCAATAAAAGTCTGATTTAGGAGCTACTTGTATTCTCCATAATATAACAATTCCGCAGCATCTTTTCTTAGAACTCTGTGCTGTTCCTCTGTTATTCTTCCTAGAAATGTATGAATACATCGACAAATGGAGGATTGAGGGTGTGTCCCTACACAGTCTGACACTGTCCAATCGTTGCTGACAGTACCAGGTTGTCTAGGGACACACCCCTTTGACAGGGGGGTTGGTAATATCCAGTAGTATCTTTATGAATAAAAAGTGCAGAATTATACTTTTTTTTTAAAAGGTGCTCCCAAATTGTAATTTCATGGGGGAATACAAATACGTTACTACCAAGTGAATAGAGGTGGCCTGTCCTCTTTAAAGGGAACCTGTCATGTTGAACACTTTAGTTGCAAGTAGCATGTTATACTGAACCTTTTCCCATAAAACCATACATCAATCTGCTCAGCTCCTCCTGCTCTATAACGTGCAGCTTGCAGATTACACTGCATTTTCATGGTGACAGGTTTCCCTTAAGAACCACAGCAGGATCAGGATCCGACAACAGTGATCCAAATTCCCAGAATCCTGTACCCGTCTTCCCTCTACCAACCACTGCTGCGGTTATGACAGTCTGTAGATTGGGAATTGTCCCCCTGATTCCAGATTGGCAATCACTGAGCTCAACAGTCAGATCACAGGACTTTTGAAGATGAACAGCACCGTCCAGCTCCAACACGCTTTTGAGAGTGATAGTCTATTCGGAATTGCTGATAATCTATGCACAAGTGGCATAGATATGGCCAAAGTGGAATCTTCCTTTAATGACCTATAGAGGATAACCCTCTTGACCCCCGCTGACAGCTTTTGCTGTAGAGCTCATTTACACGACCGCGGTCCGCAATGCATAGAGACACCAGCCGTGTGAATCCCGTACCGCAGTGCAGACCCACTGACTTGAATGGGTCTGCGATCTGCAAAATACAGCGCAATATTAGTCATGGCCTGTCTTTTGCGGTTCGGAAGAACAGACCTGAAAAGCCCAAGGAAGTGCTTCTGAGTGTTTCCGTGGGCTCCTGTTCCGCAAAAGACAGGCACAGAGCCCTTACGGTTGTGTGAATGGGCTCCTAACAAAACATTTTGCATAGCGCATACACAGCCTATAAGAAGCTGCAAATGGCAAATCAGAAAAAAAAAAAAAAAAAGTTAAGCTGAAGAACTCCTTAGGACCAAGCAAGCTAGAGCCCTACACAAAAATTACTTGGCGACTGGAAGTTTAAGACTGATTTCTTAAAGGGTGTTTAATGAATTGTTTTAAAAACTGCTTAACTTTAAATTAAAATTACAAAAAGAGTAATTCCCCTGCGGATCTAGCGCTTCCTGCCTGTCTCTGTCCTTTCCACTCCAGAAATGACTTGTCGACATCACGTGATCCCTGCGGCCAATCTCTAGACATAGCAGCGATGTATCCACACCACTGAGGTCACCGCTACAGCCAGTGATTGGTTGTAGGGGGCACATGTTCATATGTGCCAGCATTGCTGAGAAAAAGGATGTTTTAATACATGCAAATGGGCCTCTAGGAGCAACGGGGGCGTTGCCATTACTCCTACAGGTTCTGCTCTCTGCGCTTTGACAGGGCCAGGCAGTGAAAACATCATCACACACGGCCCTGTCAATCAAAGTGCAGAGGTGCGGCAGATGCAGAGAGTGGAGCCTCTAGGTGTAATGGTAACGCCCCTGTGGCTCCTAGAGGCTCATTTGCATATATTAAAACCTCATTTTTCTCAGCAATGCAGACACATATGAACATTGGGCCAACACAGATGTCTTCAGCTGCCAAGTGCACATGTAACACGTCAGCCAGTGTCATAGGTACAGATCTGCTGACAGATGTCCTTTAAGGCAGAAATAGTGTGGAAGTGAGCTATGACCGGGGAAATAAAATAAGATACGGTAACTTTTGGTAAGCCACTTCTTTCTCTGAACTGTCCTATTAAGCATAGGGAAGTGGGAAAAACATCCAAGTTCTTGAAATAATTACCACTAGTAGTTAAACTGCTTACATTTACATGGGTTTAACTACAGCAAAATAATTAGAAAGTTCTGAAAACTTTAAAACAAAAAGTAAAAATCCTAATAAACGTGATTTATGATATTAGCAAAACGTTTACTCACAATACTTAAATATTTCGGGAGGTCCTCAAACTAGAGAAATATGAAATAAAAGTAATGAAAAATGGCTCAGACATTTTTCTGAATGTCTGTCCAGACTAAGGGTGGTCATAGACAGAAGTTGGGTTGGACAGTGGTTGAACAAACATTTATCTGGTAAACATTAGTTTCGCAGACAACGCCAGACACTTTAGTCCATATTGGCCGTTACAGTTGTTCAATCTGCCCACACACGATCAATGAAACCGGCTGATGAGCGAGAGATGTTTCTGGGAATGTTCTATCGCCAAAAAATATTAAACATGGCTGACTTCTCGTCAAATGATAATGGTCGGTCATCTGTCAGCTAATATAATTGTTAGTTGTTACATTTCACCCAATGAACGATCATTTTGATTGAAATCATCCATTTTGATCAACTCTAATGTGCATAGCCACCTTAAAGTCCCATTCACATGACCGCTTCTGACAGCACATTTTGGAGCGGATCCACTTCTCCCTCTGTAAACCATTCCATATTAGGAATATGTTGTAATCCCCCTCTGCTTAGGATGGCAAAGATCTGTCTGTATGGTGACACAATCCTAAGGTTTGATGGCCTGGAATGCAAAGACCTTTTGGACAAGAAACTAGTTATTTCTGACCTTCCGATTCTCAAGTGAGCAAATATTTAGTGTGCTAACGTTAAGGGCTAAAGTACGAGGACACAGACTTTCAGCTAAAACTAAGGCTACTTTCACACTCGCGTTTTGGCTTTCTGTTTGTGAGATATGTTCAGGGCTCTCACAAGCGAATGTTTGCATTCTTAAGCATTCTGAATGGAAAAGTATCCGCTCAGAATGCATCAGTTCAGTCTCCATTCCGCTTTGGTGTCTGTCTGATGAAACTGAGCCAAACTATTGTGTCACTGAAAACGGATCCGTCTCCGTTGACTTCCATTGTGTGCCAGGACGGATCCGTTTTCACTGACACAATAGAAAACGCATCCGTCCTCTATTGGCCTTTAATGGTGTTCAGGACAGATCCGTCTTGGCTACGTTAAAGATAATACAAACAGATCCGTTCTGAACGGATGCAGACGGTTGTATTATCTGAACTGATCAGTCCATGACGGATCTGCATAAAACGTGAGTGTGAAAGCAGCCTAATTCCGTTTCCACAATGGGATTTTCCCTAAGGCTGTACACATTAGGTAGCTGTCATTAGAAGGCTTGTTAGGCTGACAGCCATCTTTCCTGACCCCTCTATACATATACACACACTTGGCTGAGCATGCACAAGTCCTGAATGGGGGAGAAAGCTGCTGCCAGACACTTCCGGCAGCACCTTACCTCCCCCAAGAGCAAAAGGATCAGGAATCTGAAATGCAAACTGTCCATTCCCTATCTGCTGTCAGAGAAGCGTTTAGAGGCCCCATACACATAGCTGCGGCCCTCCAGCTGTTACAAAACTACAACTCCCAACATGCACGGACAGCTGTAGGCTGTTCAGGCATGCTGAAAGTTGTAGTTCTGCAACAGCTGGAGGGCTGCAGGTTGGGCATCCCTGCATTAGAGGATCAGGCGGGTTCAGCTGACAATCCGAGTATGGCCACACTAATAGTGCCATGAGCACTCCAGATTAAATGTCTGGATTTTTTTTAATTACTAATAAAATAGGATTTAAACATGAAAGTTAAAATACTTAAAAAAATGACCTAATGGCAACTGAAATATGAGAACTATTGTGCAACAGGAATAAACTGTGAGCTTAAAAAGGAAAGCCAATTATTCGGCTATGGGCCAACGTAGCATAGGCAAATGGCACAGCAGCTCTGTACGGTATTTTTTGTCTAATTAGTCTAAGAGATACAGCCTATTAAAAAAATGCTTAAATTACAAGAGCACTCATCAGCTCTCCCGACTTGTTTTAGGAAATCCTTGAATTCTTCATTAAATCATTCTGGACCGGCTTTTCTTCTACTCTACATTGTGGTCTTCCTGTTATTCTTCTTGGTATGAATAAATTTAACCGAGCATTACCATTCCCCCTTCACTGCTATGCGTCCCTCAACACTGGACGTACCTCAGGGCAGAATAGTAACCCCCAGTCTATTATCTACACGTTTCTGAGAGTAATTAAAGGAACAGCACAAGATTCTGAGAATATCACCCATAAAAACATGTCAGGAGACTTAACTGACCCTCCATAACCATTTATAAAAAAAAAAAAACCAGGGTGAAATATTTTACTTTGTATGTACGAATCTCATAATTCTCCCAATATAACAAATTGCATCCATAATATTAAAATGACCTAGTGTGTGATAAATGCTATGGTTTATGTAGTGAGAAGTATAAGAAAAAAAAAAAAACATACCAAATTTATAGAGAACGATACGTTCCGAACCTTGATATCTCCAACATCCCCCAGCAGAAGGAACACCGAGATATACTTTCTAAATTCTGCATTACGTTTTGAGGAACATTATAGGCGTTGTCCAGCCTTTACTAAGTGATGGCTTATCCTTATGATGATAAAGCTACAACCAAACCGCTAATCGGCAGGGGTGCGGGGTGTCGGACCGCCACCGATCACCTAGTGATGGCCTATCCTGAGACTCGGCCATCACTTAGTTGGACATCCCCTTTAGGAGAACTGCAGCAGCAGCAGATACAAGGCTCATCACATACCGCTTGTGAAGGGCTTGTTCACATTACAGTGTCAGTCATTTTTGGGGATTTTTGTGTGCGTTACTAGAAACAAATCCCAGCAGTAAAGGTTTTTTAATAATAAGGGTATATGGCCCTGGAATACATGCTGATGAACAAGCCCGAAGTAAAATCGGCTATGAAAGATGTATATGGGCCTATAGATTTTAGTGGGACCAGATGACCATCTGACGTGTACACCAGATGCTGGGGGAGAGGACGATCGGGTTGTTGTATTTCCACGTACCATATCCTTCTGTTTTTAGGGAGGTAAGCCGCTGCCAGAGGGATCTGGAAGTGGCTTACTCTCCTCTCCAGCAAACATACTTTAAACATTAAATCTCTTTTTCACTTTTTGTGCCGTCGACCTCTAAGCTACTGCACACCCTCCAAATATCAGCAGGAGCGACCCATGCCATCACCACCATCAATAGCACCTGAATAGACAGACTGAAAAGTGATTGCGCACTTAGAACACATACTTGGCTCGCATACAGCTCTGCAGGAGGTATGGCATTAAACACATGCAGTGGGCTACTAACATAGTAGCACAGACATGCTCCTCCATGGTATGTAGGATATAGCTACGGCATAAGTTAATGGAAAACTTCTGAAAGTACCCAGGATATGCATAAAGAAAGCATAGGTTTCTGATAAATATAATTTAGTGCTACACTGAGCGCCACGCTTCCTTCGACATGCAATCACCACAATACTATAATATCTAGTTTCCTAAACCACCGCCACCAGAAAATGCTTAGTAAAATACCAGCAAACATGATTAAGATGTAGACATCATACTAAGCAAGATGGAGGGGCTTGGACATTTACCTGTTCGCTTTTACCCAAGAAGAGCAAACCTCTGTAGGCAGAGCAGACTGGACCGACTGCACCTTATGATATACGGTATAGAAACTGGATCACAAATGTGCCTGTAACAATCAGTGTAGTGTAGCAGTAAAAGAAGTATATATTAAAAACAAAAAATAAATAAAAATCTATGCTGAGGAATGGATATGCCATTAGTAAGCTAGTGCTGTGCTATCTGGGATAACCTAGAAGCAGGCAACATACCCTAAACCAGGGATGCCCAACCTGCGGCCCTCCAGCTGTTGTAAAACTACAACTCCCAGCATGCCCGGACAGCCTACAGCTATCAGCCTACAGCAGGGCATGATGGGAGTTGTAGTTTTACAACAGCTGGAGGGCCGCAGGTTGGGCATCCTTGCCCTAAACCATCAAAAAAAATATTTGGCCTAATTAAAGCTAATTGATTTGACACATTAGCAAAAACAAAGAAATGTGTAGGAAATCTAAAAGTGGTAACGGAGATGCTCCTTGTACTCTTTTCGCCAGATAGGATCACTCCCTCAGACAAAGGAAGATTTACTTCTTTTTGAAGAGTGAGAAATGACAATGCTGGAGTGTAGTGATGGAAAAAAATAAAAGAAATAAAAAAATCGACAGTCGGAGGATGGTCCGACAACGCAAAGTGCCGACATTCTTTTCAGAAGTGAATCTCTGTAGTCTGTGAAAGGTAAAGTAGCTCTCTCATAACTATGTCCACTCTCGGCCACCACCCACATGCTTTACTTTTCCTTCAAACAATTCCCTGAATTAAAAAAAAAAAAAAAAAAAAAACCCAGCAGCCAATGCAATCATACTGTAGATTACACACATACAAGTAACCCTGTACAAACGGATTAAAATACAGCATGTGTAGGAAGCCTTATTTTGGCAGCTGCTCAGTACCATTGAGAAAGCTGCTGTGAGGACATCGGTAGGCAGTTTGTGTTGAATGAACAAAAGGAATGGGCGTTAAGTTTTTCTTGCAGTTATGTATAAGACATGTGTGAACCATTGGATATCTGTGAAGTAACACTTGTGCTCCTGCTCATTCCCTGCTCTGTCCGTCCCCCAGAAGCTGTCCGCCTCAGAGCCTGGGGGCTGTTGCGGACCCCCATTGTACTGCCACGAGAGACACCTTGTACAGACCCTGAAGGATGACCCCATGGTTGGGGCCCACCATGCATTGGGTGTCCCCAGGCTTGAGGTGGGCCCCCCATGGGGTGTCCCCAATGAGGTCCAGGGCCTCCAGTGGGATTGTGGGACCAGCCAGAAGCTCCCGGGTAGCTGTGGCTGAACGCCTCGGGGGAGAGATTAGAAAGTATCATGTTGCTAAACCCTAGCCTCATGCTTTCAGAGTCAAAAGCTTCAATTTCCCGAGCTTGGCGTTCCAAAAGACTCCGTATTCGCTCTGTTCTCTCATTCTGAAGAGCCAGCATTTCCTCTTCAATCTAAAATAAAAAGCAAAAAAATATTAATTGAAGTTTTCTATGAGAAATAACAAAAATGCAGGTGACACAAAGTTCACCTTAAAGAAGATCCTGTTAGAATGGTACATGATGTAATCTGTAGTGAATCTAATCTTATTGTGTCTGTATTTGTGAGCTACCCCCTCCCTTCTGCTTCACAGCCGTCTCATTTGACCAGCAATCAGACGATTTCTGTATCTATTCCTATGGGAGCCTTAATGTCCATATCATAATAATGAATGAAAAGAGAAGTAACTGACTTCCTGTCCTGTGTCAGCGAGTTGGTCACATGACACAGCTGAACATCAGAAGGGAGGTTATAACTCACAGATACAGTCACTGGTGAGAAGATTACAGTCACTACAGAGTACATCATGCACCTTTCTAACAGGTCAGAGAATAAAAATGTTTGTGGGAGTGCTACTTTAAGCAATCTGTAAGTACAGGGAGACTGACAAAAATATATGAAAGGCAAGAAAAGTCAATATAACTTATACTGCTGTCATTATAATTATATCAACTTCTCTTCTCTGTGTCTCCCCGGAGACCCCCTGTGTCTGTCTGTAAGACAACTGGCTGCAGCAGGAGCTTCCTCCGTGCTGTGGTCGGACTCTTTCAGGAACATGAAGAAAATCCTGCAGACTGACAAATGGTACTCTTATCATTCACTTCTAATCGTGGTGTTCCGTTAAAGGACCCAAACTGTTAACAGGAATAATATGTTGAAAAGTGTAATTTGCGATGCAGCTGTAGGCGGTAGCAGCAGCAGTAACACCAGTAAAGGGGTTTAATATCGGACAGCACCTACAACACTTGCATTAAGTGGTTCTATTGGGCTTTTAGCTATTATTGAAGGAAAGTATAACCAGGATTTGTTGGTATGAAAAGCAAGATGGAGGTCGCTCTCATGCCTTCGCATTATAAAGTGAAGCCATGACAATAGTGTGAATAGAGTCTGAAAATACAAGCGCAAATTTAAATTTAAAGCATTATCACCCATCTCCCGAACAGGGGTCCCCCAACCCACTCCCATTCATGACTCTCTCCATTCACAAACAGGTTCAAGGACCTGCATCTTTGACACCTCTAGCTATACCATAAATATCCTTAAATTTCAAATCCAGGATAATTTCAGCTTCCTCACTGTAAACAAGGTTACTTTACATCACTTACTTTCTGCTCAAGAAGGGCTCTACGGAGGGAAACCCTTTGTTCCAGTTCACGCAATTCACGCTCATGTTGCGCCTCCGCCTGCATCTTAATTTTACTCTGATAGGCATTCAGTAGCTCCAGTTCTTGCTGCAGCTGCATCTTCAAAACCTGGCACTCTGCTTCCTGGGCCTCATCCAGGCGCAGCTGCAAGAAACGGCAAATTATTTTCTCCCATCTCCATGGCATATGTAAAGGAAAACCGCTGTCATTGCAGTTTCAATTGTTATTCCAACTGGGGCAGGATTCTAGTCTGACGATAAAATATCCACCAGTACCAACTTAATATAGAAACGCGTAGTGAAGCCATAACTAGAAACTACTAAGGCCCCATTCACACGACCCATTCATTCCTATGGGGACAGATGATGTCCCGCCTGGGTCCGCAATTGCGTTCACGAAAAAAATAGAACATGTCCTATTTTTGTCCGCAATTGCGGACAAAAAAAGGCATTTTCTATATAGTGCCGGCGATGTGCGGTCCGCAAATTGCGGAACGCACATTGCTGATGTCCGTGTTTTGCGGATCCACAAAACACACATGGACGTGCGAATGGACCGTAAGGCAAAGTAAACTGCTGCTACCACAAATGGTCTTAGGCGTAGTCAGGAGTGCAATAAGGAAATGCGCATGGTGGAAACTTTTCAGGGGTGCCTTTAAAAGGGAAATGTCTAACTAAAACAATGATGGCATAACACTAAGAAATGCAATCACTTCATGACTGTCGGCGTTCAGCCTCTGTGACCTTGACGAATCCTGAAACTTAAGGGGATGGGTCGCTAGTGTAGTGCTGTGTAATCTTTATTGGTTTCCCCTGCAGAGCAGCGCCGGGCCACCCAAGCTGTAAAGAAAACTGCATTGTGGGCCTGGCTGCAGTTTTCTGTACTGCTGGGCTTGACGCTGCCCAAGGAAGAATTAGAAAGGGAAACTACGTTTAAATCCTTGGAAATCCCTTTCAAACAGCCCGTTTCTCACTCCTGAAAATGGACATGTAGACAGCAGTTCTGACTGTCAGTGGCTCTCCTTAAAGGGATTCTGTACCATTATCTGCAGCACTACATGATGAGTAGTACTGCAGATAAGGAGACTAGATTGCCCTTTTTCATTTTCCTAGTGCTCCCCGTTCTCCTGCTGTCAGCACTCTAAGATGCATTGAAAAACACTGTCTGAACTGTTGAGCTGGAGAGGACTCCTGTGCGCATGCACAGCAGTACAGACCGTGTATTTCAGTGCAGCTTTAATCCCCGACAGCGAAGGAACAGGGGGCAGTAGGAAAATACAATATCGATCTACAGTACTACTCATGTATTACTGCAGATAAATAGCCCAAGATCGTGGTGACAGACTCACTTTAAATCAGGGTTCTAAGGAGAAGATGCCACTAAGTCGGTCGGTCCTTTAGGGCAGGGGCAGACTGTGTGGTTGGCCATGCCAAGCCCACATGCGTTCGCCAACGACCACACAAATTTGAGGTAAAATTGTGCAGCCGTTGGCTGCCGCAAATGGGCGTGGCTTGGCCACATGGCAAGCTGCACCCTTAGTGTCTCACCCTGGCAGATACATTTTAAAGGACTTCTTTCACTCTTTATGGAATCTAAGAACTTACTGCTTGTGTAGATAACATCTCATTAATGCTATGGTCATACTGCTCCGCTAATATTGCCAGTTTACGGGTCTGCTCTTCTTTCAGCCGCTTGAGAACAGCTTTGTGTTCGTTCTTTGGTGTGGTCTCCAAAAGGTGATTTCGCAAAGCTTTATACTGCCTCGTCTGAATCTTGCAAGTATCCTGGAACTGCTTCTTGATCTGGAGCTCTTTAGACTGATGAAGTGACAGAAAATGGATATGTAAAACATAGATCACAAACACCCGACACATAATCGTGAAATACTAAATCACAACACTGCATCCGTTCTTTACTGGTATAAGGTTACATTGTATATGAGCGAAATTTACAACTGCGTGATGAAATAGATTTGTGTTTGAGTGTAGGAAAATGTGAGCAATGGATGATATTCACCCACAGAACTGTTCTTCACATAAGGAGAGGGTAGGTATCTGTATGAAACGGGGCAACGCCATCTGTTAACCCCTTAAAGACCAGGCCCATTTTCATTCTTACATTTTTTATGTTCCAAAAGCCATAACTTTAATTTTTCCGTTCACATAGCTATATAAGGGCTTATTTTTGGCGGGACAAGATGCATTTTTTAATGCCACTATTCAATTTACCATGTCTTGTATTAGAAAACAGGAAAAACATTCTGTGTCTGGCAAAATTGAGAAAAAAACTAAAGCAGAATTCCACCAAGGTTTTGGCGGTTTTTGACATCACAGCGTTCACTATGCACTAAAAATGACCCGACGTTCTTATTCTGCAGCTCAAAACGAATGCGGCGATACCAAACTTGGTATATTTTATATTTCGGTGTACAGAGCTGTATAAGAGCTTGTTTTTTGCATAACAAACTGTAGTTTTTATTGATACCATTTTTGTAGTATATACAACATTTTGATCACCGCTATTCAATTTTTTGGGGGGACGAAATGACTCCAAAAAATGGCAAATTCAATGCTTTTCATTTTTTTTCTGTTACAGCGTCCACCGCACAGGAATTTAAAAAAAATATTTTAATAGTTCATTTTCGGACACAACGTTACCCAATATGTTTAGTTCTTATTGTTTATACATTCAGACTTTTAATATATTGTTGTTTTTAAAAAAATTTTTATAACTATTAGCCCCCGTAGCAATTATCTGAAATATGTCAGCGCTATGTAAGTGAGTACACTAAATTAATTAAAAGGCACAGTGTTACAAGATTTATAAATTACAAGTCAGTCAGTACCTTGAGGCTCTTGGGTTGCTGTCGGACCTCCATCACATGCTTGCGTCTTAACTCGCGTTCTCTTCGCTTATTGTACTCCAGCTGGTTTGTGAGCTCTGTTTGGTGCTGCAGCTTTATGAGCTCACATCTCATTCTCTGTATAGTATTTAGATGGCGAAACTCTAATTCTTGCATCGACTCATGCTGCCTTAGGAGCATAGCGTGTTCCAGATCCTTTTGTGTCTGTCTCTTATTTAGCTCCTATCAAATAAAAGACTTTGTATAAGTAAATGGGATGGGACAGACGAGTTGGGAGACACCAAAGGGTTGAGTGACTTACATCGCTGAGGCCAGCAGGTGGCTGCAGCAGTGTCCAGAGTATTCCGGCATGTCATTGCTGCAGCCAAAAAGACGATGTGAGAGGTGCAGTGACGGGGAGGATCGGAGTAGCGGCATATAGGTGGATATGGGTAAAATAGGCTACTATAGGTTCTTTCATTATTTTATAACCATTACTGCCTGGGGGGACCCTTTTTTGTGTATAAAAACTCACATTGTGCAGTAAAGACGACAACTTACCTCTCGGACCAAATCTTGCTCAAGGTTATGTCTACTGAGTAGCATCCGCCTCTTGAATCTGCGGCACTCCAGCTCTAGGTATTGCCTTTGACGGCGCAGGAGATTGGCTTCTTCTTCAGCCTGGTAATTCTGAAAATTCTCCTTCTGCTTTGAGAGCCACTCTTGTTTCTCTTTCTTTGGAGTACTCTGGTTTTCATTTAATTCCTATTGGGGAAAACAGAGCAAAAATGCACATATAATCTCTTGAACAGTGAAAACAAAATGTGGGAGAGATTTACCAAATCCTGGCTCCACAAAAGTAGTGCCAAAAAGTTACATATTTTGTGCAAGCTATTACACGATGCTTGGCGCTTCTATGTAAAGCGAGCGGGGCAGGAGTGTAGCCTATGTAGTCCAAGACATTTACGATTACTTATGGCAGTTTTCCCGTGCGGCCAACACCTGAAATCAACATCAGCTCCTAGCGCATGTATCTAAGATTCTGGCACACAGACCTGCCAAAATTCTTAAGATGCATGTGCCTCTTAACTTTTGCTCATCTTACGCCAATAGATTCTAAAGCAAATCCTTAGACAATGCAGGAAATCATGAGCACTGCAGGTCAGCATCTTTTCACATCTGTGTCGGGGCTTTCCACAGGGAACTTACAAAATTTTAAGTTACAGAACTTACAAGATTTCCTCCTACATGGCCCTGTGCTGCACATCTGCACTGGAGGCCCCATCCGCAGCCTCTATTTCTAGAGACAGCTCTTATCTAGTTACATTAAACAGGACTATATATATATATATATATATATATATATATACACACACACACACACAAACACAAGCAAATACAGATATTGTACCTCTTTCAATTGTTCCTTTCGCAATTTGTATTCCCTCTTCTGTGACTCCAAAAAGCTATTCAGTTCTTTCTTCTGTTGCGCCTGGATATGTTGCTGGAATTTCTTCTCTTCATTAGCCATCAGCTTCAGCTATTAAATGAAATTAATTAAACTTATATTCAGCTTTTCCATAACCAATGGCAGTTTATTCATCCAAAAGATTTGTTATATACACTCACGGCTTTCTAACAGTACAGAACTTAGATATTTCATTTATTTCTTTAAAAGTATTCACACCCAACACTTAAAGGGTCATTGAGTTTACAAAGAAACTTTTAATATATCAGAGACATATTTAAAGCTATGATCAGTGGAGGTCGGAGTTTCGAGTATCGAAATCTCTCCGGTTTGCAGAAGACAAAAACAAAACGGGCCCATAGACTTCTACTAAGCCCATCTTCTGCAGCGAAGAGAGAGAACAATGTGCTCACACCTCTCTCTCCTCTACACCATATCAAAAGTTTATATCAATATTTCATTAAAGGGAAAAAGCTACGCAAACTCATCTGCCTAGTTTCTTATCCAGATAATGCCCACTTCATTGACAAAGAGAAGGAAGCAAAACTGCACTGCATTAGCAGAACAAGCTACCATCACAAGGTAGCCATCGTCTCCTCACAGACATTGGTAGCATATGGCAGAAGGCTCTACTAATTTGAGTCTGGCTAATAACTTGAAGTGGTAGCGATACTAGCAAAGTACGACTGCCTCTTCATTCCAGCGATCAGAAGAGTTTCCACGTGACCAGCTAATGTTAATGTAGACTACCCACCTCCTTATCCATGGCCGCTTGGTGCTTCTTGATAAGTTTTTCCATCTCTCCTGCAAAGTTGTTGCGCTGAGTCTCTAGGTCTTTGTCAAGCCTTAGCCGGTGCTCGTCCATCTCCGCCTTCAGCTTGTTCTCCAGTGCCATCAGTTGCTTTTGATGTTGCCGCCTCATGCGCTTGTAGCCAGACATCTGTTCCCGCAGCTCTGAGTCTTGCTCATGTTCCTGGATTTGCCTCGTCACCTGTAAAAATTGATTTTTTCAATTCTATGAATGGTTCGCTAAGCAACAACCGAAAAGGGATCTCTAAAAATGAATGCACGACAGGCAACAGGTAAGGACGACCGTGTTCGCTAATGATCGCCAAATGATATTACTAAAGGTTTTAATGGCACACCAGTGTGAATATAACAATTTACAGAAATTCACTTTATACACAGTTCCACAGCACTAATGCATGAACTGCTGTCAAGCGACACAGGTCAAGGACTCGTTTCAATTTGATCACATAAGTACATTGTAATAAATAATAATAATACCGACAGTAAAATAATCAGATGAAAAACAGAAAAGAAATGAAAAATTACCAGCGAGGCCGTGCGTATAGTGGCAAAGTGCTCTCTGTTCCGATAGTGAGATTTGTGGCGGGAAACCTGGGGTGGAGACTGTGGTTCTGATGGCCGCGTTCTAGATTCAGATTCCTCTGGGAAATTTTCTTCCTCCTGATTAAAAAAAAAGAAAAAGAAAAAGAAAAGACCATTAAAAAATAAAAATAATAAAGGGGCCTATGTCGGATTCATGTGGAAGCACAGCATGCTCCATCTGGTGCCTTACTACACAGGTACCCTCCCTTGGAATCATTGCTTCTAGCTGTGTGGAGGCACAACATGGAGGAGCAGGGACCGTGTGCTTCACTACAGGCCCTGTGATGTCGGTGGTTATGTTCAGATGCAACTTATCAATCCAAATGTGTTTTTAAGGCAGAAAAGGCACGGAACCAAGATGTGACATAGCAGTGGATGGAAGTTTTTAGAAATCTCATTCCCAATATGTGGTTAAGACCCATGTGGGATTTAGGGCATGCTGCCATATTTCTTTATCTTTTCACTTTATGTGCTATTTCCCCAGCTTTAATAGGGACTGTTTCCTAGAACTCGTGCACTAAAGAAACAAGGAATTTTTATGTACACTTGAAATTGGGCAATTCATATTAAAAAAAAAAAAAAAAAACATGGCAAACATTTTCAAACTCCTAATTCAGAGGGGAGAAAAACAAAGGTCCTACCAGTTCTGCAAGGACATTCCCATAAAATAATGAATGGGGAAAAAACACCAATACATCTACATATGAAGTGAAAAAAAAAAAACTAAAAACTTACCGGTTTCAAATGAATGACAGAGCTGTTTGACATCACGGTGTGATCTCCTTCCATCATGTCAAATTCACTCTTGTCATCTGAGGCATCTGGAAGACTATTCACACTACTACTTTGGCTACTGGCACTAATCGACATGCTTGGGATGGACTGATTACTGCCGATGCTGTTTACAGTTCCTGTTCGGCCAACTCCATGCTCTTGATCCTAACAGGAAGAGAGAGAAAAAACACTGAATCTAAAAGATTCTGCGGCCAATACATTATGGTCCTCGACATTGAAAACATATCTTGTAAATCTGTCATTTTACTATTCGTTAACCGCTATGGACACCTTCAGGCTATTTTTTTTTTTATGATTGCATTTTACTCATTTTGGGCTAAAAATAATTTTAACTTTATTAAACATGTTCAGCACTTTCTGAGGTATAGGGTAAAAATAAATAAAAATCTGTCTGTTTGCAAGCTGTCAGTTTCTGTTTTGATTGAATCCTTTTAGCTGATGGCTAAGGTCAAGAGATGATGCGTCAGATAATGTGATTCAAAGAAAACAAACTGACAGCTCGCAAAGAGACTGATTTGTAACCTTAAAGGGTTTCTGTCATCACGTTTTGACATTATAAGCTGTCTGACATTAGCTATGTGCCAATGTCAGAGCAGCTTGATAATGTCTTTTTTATAAAAATCCGATTTATATTCAGGCTAAAAAACGTACTTTTATAATATGTAAATTAGCCTCTAGGAGCAAGGGGGCGTTGACCTGCTCCTAGAAGCTCCGTGCGACAACCTGCTGGCACGCCCCTTCTTACTTTGAGTGACAGTGCCGGGCAGCGATCCTCCGGCACTGTCTCCTTGTGAAATCCGGCGCCTGCACGGCCGCTCTGTATTCGGCGTGGGCGCGGTGAGCAGAGGACGCTGGTGCCTGCTGTCCTCTGCTTACCACACCTGCGCCGAATACAGAACATTTAAAAAATTTTTTTGAAAAAACATGCAATCTAACAAATGCTCCAAAGGTCTACATATCCTTTGAAGGGATTTTCCCCATCTTAGACATTTATGGCACATTCACAGGATATGCCATAAATTGTAGATCTAGATCTCGCACACATTCAGAGCGGAGGTCTTCTGACATCCAGCCTACCTGGTGAGGTGGCAACTAGTGGCTGAATCAAGTTGGCGAATGAACAAAAAGGTGGAGGGGCATGTGAATGGAGAGAGGGAGTTAGCCAAGTATGTGTACTAGAGGTAACTATCAAACTGTCCCATAAAATAAGGTATATAAAGAGTAGGGCACAGTGTCCCGAATGTCAGACAATCCTATTACAGGATATCAATTTTGAAGAGACCCCCTTTGGTTAGCCAAATTTGAAAGCCACTAGGAAGAGCTGTCACAACTCTGAGCAACTTTGCATTGGATACGTAACACGGTAACGCATGTATTTCTACGGACGTCATGTAATACTACATTCCCCTGCAGTTACCCGCCATAACATCTGATCACTGAGTATTACACAAGTGACGGTGACCAGGGGCGGCTGCACTGTGTAAGGGTGTTGTGCAGTTGGTACTGTAACATACTTATAACCATCACAGAAGGATCATACCTCCTCCTCTTCTTGAGTTTCCACAGCAGGGCCATTATGGGCCTCCTGGAAAAGCAGCTTCTTCATTTTACGGTATTGTAGGTTATCCAGCTCTCTGACTGCATCCTTTGTCCTCTGGATCAGGTCAATTAACACTGTTTCTGGTCGCTCACGCAAGACAAACATGTGCTGCAATATTATAAGCATATTAAATCCCCCAAGTAATAACCTCAAAATGGAAATTTAGGCAGCAGTACACTAAAAAGTAAACTAATCCAACTGAAGATCATTGATCTTTCTCCTTTCTATGCATATACTACGAGCAACAAAAACAGCAGTGCTTATGACACATCTTAAAGGCATTCTGGAATGTAAGCTGGTTGTCCAGGATTTTGATACGGATGGCATCTCCTCGGGATAGGTCATCATAATCAGATCTTCGAAGGGTCCGACACCCCATACCCTGGCCGATAAGCTGTTTAGTTGTAGTTCCAGAAGTCCACTGAGGATATGTCATCAATATTAAAATCCTGGATAACCCCTTTAAGGTTGCCATACACCTTGGACTGCTGTCAGCTAAACACTCATTTGGTTGACAGCTATCCCTCCATACATATGCGCACTTCACTTTGACAAGCATACATGTGTTCTCATGGGGATTGGAGCATAGGCCACTGCCAAATGCCTCTTTGTTATCTCCCTCGATAAGAAAGCATCAGGCGCACTGAAATTCAACATGCTCAATGCTTCTTTTCCCAGCATCTGCCATTCAGAAGAAGCCCTAGCGGATCAAGCCCGAATAGGCAGGGTTCACATAATGTGTATGGCCACCTTTAAACATTGATGACCTATCCTAACTATAGACCAAAGTTTGACATCCTAGGCCAGGGATGGCCAACCTGCGGCTCTCAGGCTGTTGCAAAACTACAACTCCCAGCATGCCCAGACAGCCTACAGCAGGGCATGGTGGGAATTGTAGTTTTACAACAGCTGGAGAGCTGCAGGTTGGCCAGCCCTGTCCTAGGCCATCACTAATCAGCAGCCCGTCCACAAGGGCAGCTCATACCATTCAAGGCCCACAATTAAACACTGATGACCTATCCTAAGAATAGGCCATCGATGAGTCCCGAGAGCCCCTTGAATTGCTGTGTCCCATAAGAACTGCTGGAGGAGCCTTTGCGGTAGATTGCGACCATAGATTGGTTAATAAATAGCAGAAGTTCTAAATAGCTAGCATAGTGATTACAAATGGTCCTTCGGTTCATTACTGCAATCTTTTCAATATAAGTAGAAAAATTATGACCGGCTTTTCATATTGTAATACTGCGATAAAGAGCATAGGGGTTGTATCGAGTGATTGTCATGATAAGTACTGACCTTAAGCAGCTCGTCTGATGTAGGTCGATCTTGAGGGATTTTCTGGAGACACGAATCTACAAAGTTTCGAAAGTAGTCAGACCTGGAGAAGAAACAAGAAAATACACGGTCACAGATGCCATCGATTTTCAGTGCATTATGATTTTAATACTTGAACTTGGCGTGAACTGGAATCTGAAAGTCCCACTGTAACCCAGTGTTCTCAGCTTACACTAAGAGCATTGAGAAGGATGAAGAAAACTAGAATACCGCCTAAGAACTGGAGAAGTTATGGATCTGTTCTATTACTTGTAAACTAAACTATTCAACGCTTAAAGGGGTTGTGTCACTTCAGCATATAGCATTTATTACGTAGAGATAGTCAATCCAAGGCACTTACTAATGTATTGTGATTGCCCATATTGCTTCCTTTGCTGTCTGGATTCTTTTTTCATCACTTTATACAGTTCTCGTTTCCATGGTTACGACCACTCTGTAATCCAGCCGCGGTGGTCGTGCTTGCACACTATAGGAAAAAGCACCAGCCTATGTGCGCTCCCACGGTCCGGGCCATCAGAGAGGGCGGCACTTTTTCGTATAGTGTGCAAGCGCGACCACCACTGATGGATTGCAGGGTGGTCATAACCATGGAAACGAGAAGTGTAGAATGTGATGGAAAAATGAATCCAGCCAGCAAAGGAGGCAAGTTATACTTACCTTTGTGTCCAGCAGCATACACAGTACGTCACCGCAGAGGACAGGGATCAGCTGAAGCGGTAACGTGTTGTATAGCGGCACATCACCGATGGTGCATGACGTTAACCCTAAAGTGTGTTTGTGTGTAAGTAGTGCAGCACTGAAGTCAGCAGGCATTTGGGGTATACATCTGAAGAAATACCATTGCGAGATGATTTTCTCCTGGCATAATATAAGGATTCCTATGACACTTCCAGGAAAAGGACAGGCTTGCTGGCAGCACCCCCATCAGTGGAGACTGTCTACATAACATTAGTTACTGGGTGAAGACCAGGGGCGTAGCTATAGGGGGTGCAGAGGTAGCAGTCGCTACCGGGCCCAGGAGCCTGAGGGGGCCCAAAGACCCTTGTGCCGCATAAGAAGACACACAAAGCACTGAGGGAAGGGAGGCCCAAGTTGAACTCTTGCACCAGGGCCCATGAGCTCTTAGCTACGCCCCTGGTGAAGACCACAGTCAGGACCAAGAAAACTAAAAGGCCACGCATGTTCTTTAACTGAGGTCGTATAGAAGATATCATATGTTCTACCTAATTCTGGATCCTGCCAGATCGCAAAAATCAACTGTGCAGTTTAGTAGACCAGAGGCTCCAATGCAGACAGGGTTATTGAAGAGTGCCAGTAAAACATCAGTTCGGCTGCCCCCCGAAAAAACAATGCCAGAAGATGCCAGGAGCTGATAGGATAAGAAATGACAAGCTGAGAGTCTTGTCTACAAACGCTCGCAGTTTAGGGAATAAGATCAACGAACTTGAGTCTGTAATGGCATCTGAGAATATAGATTTAGTGGCTGTTACTGAGACATGGTTCAATGAGAGTAATGACTGGGACATAACAATACCTGGGTTCTCTCTATATAGGAAAGACAGAGAAGGCAAGAAAGGGGGTGGAGTGGCCCTATATGTGAAAAATAGCATAAAATCAAATCTAATAGAAGCCAGTGAAACCAATTTAGAGTCAGTTTGGGTTACGTTGCAGCTTGGTAATCATAAGGTAACTCGTGTAGGTGTCATATATAGACCACCAAGCCAAGTCAAAGAATTGGATGATCTACTAGTTGAGGAAATGGCTAAAATAACATTGAAAGGGGAAGTTGTCATTATGGGAGACTTTAATATTCCTGATATAAACTGGAAAACCAAAATAGCTAGTTCTGCCAGGAGTACAGACATTCTAAATTCCCTACTGGGATTATCTCTACAGCAAGTAGTTGAGGAGCCAACCCGGAAGGAGGCCATTTTAGATTTGGTGTTCACAAATGGCAATTTGGTATCTGATATCACTGTAGGGGAAAGCTTAGGATCCAGTGATCACCAGTCAGTGAGGTTTACTATAAGTACAGTGACTGAGTCACTCCACACAAAAACAAAAGTTTTAGATTTTCGGAAAACAGACTTTTCTAAAATGAGATCAGTGGTATACGAGTCCCTATCAGACTGGAACAATTTCAATGGAGTCCAAGAGAAATGGGACTACTTAAAAGTGGCACTACTGAAGGCAACAGAAAAGTGCATTAGGCTTGTCAGTAAAGGCAAAAAGGAAGAGACCACTGTGGTACTCAGCAGAAGTGGCCAAAATCATTAAAAACAAAAAGATGGCATTTAGTAAGTATAAAAACACCCAAAACGAGGATGACCGGAAATCTATAAGATGAGGCAGAGAGAGGCCAAGCAAGTTATAAGAGCTTCTAAAGCTCAGGCAGAAGAGAAATTAGCTCAGTCAGTGAAAAAAGGTGATAAGACATTCTTCAGATACATAAATGAAAAAAGGAAATTAAAACAAGGAATTACCAAATTAAAAACAAAAGAAGGAAGGTATATGGAAGAGGATAAAGAACTAGCTGACTGCCTCAATGAATACTTCTGTTCAGTTTTTACAAAGGAAAATGAAGGAGAAGGACCTCAGTTAGGGAGGAAGACTAATGAATCCTTTGATGCATGTGTCTTTACAGAGGAAGAGGTTCTAAGTCAGCTGTCCAAAATTAATACAAATAAATCACAGGGGCCTGAGGGAATACACCGAAAGCTATTAAAAGAGCTTAGAGGTGTACTAGCAAAACCATTAACAGATTTATTTAGCCAATCACTGGTAACAGGTGTCGTCCCAGAAGATTGGAAATTAGCAAACGTTGTGCCAATTCACAAGAAAGGTAGTAGAGAGGAATCGGGCAACTATAGGCCAGTAAGCCTGACATCAATAGTGGGGAAATTAATGGAAACCATACTCAAGGAGAGGATTGTGGAACATCTAAAAACCCATGGGTTGATTGATAAAAAACAGCATGGGTTTACTTCAGGGAGATCATTTTAAACTAATCTTATTGACTTTTTTGATTGGGTGACTAAAATAATAGATGGCGGAGGTGCAGTAGACATCGCCTATCTGGACTTTAGTAAGGCATTTGATACTGTCCCACATAGAAGGCTTATCAATAAACTGCAGTCTTTGAGCTTGAGCTTACATATTGTTGAATGGATTAGGCAGTGGCTGAAGGACAGAAAACAGAGGGTTGTAGTCAATGGAGTATATTCAGAGCATGGTATTGTTACCAGTGGGGTACCTCAGGGATCTGTTCTGGGACCCATATTGTTTAATATCTTTATCAGAGAAATTTCAGAAGGCCTCAATGGTAAGGTGTGTCTTTTTGCTGATGACACAAAGATTTGTAACAGGGTTGATGTTCCTGGAGGGATACACCAAATGGAAAAGGATTTAGGAAAACTAGAGGAATGGTCAAAAATCTGGCAACTAAAATTTAATGTCGATAAGTGCAAGATAATGCACCTGGGGCGTAAAAACCCAAGAGCAGAATATAAAATCAGTGAAACAGTACTAACCTCAGTATCTGAGGAAAGGGATTTAGGGGTCATTATATCAGACGACCTAAAGGTGGGCAGACAATGTCATAGAGCAGCAGGTAATGCCAGCAGAATGCTTGGGTGTATAGGGAGAGGCATTAACAGTAGAAAGAGGGAGGTGCTTGTGCCGCTCTACAGAGCACTAGGGAGACCTCATCTGGAGTATTGTGTGCAGTACTGGAGACCATATCTGCAGAAGGATATTGAAACTTTGGAGAGAGTTCAGAGAAGAGCTACTAAACTAGTACATGGATTGCAGGACAAAACTTACCAGGAAAGGTTAAAGGACCTTAGCATGTATAGCTTGGAAGTAAGAAGAGACAGAGGGGATATGATAGAAACTTTTAAATACATAAAGGGAATCATCACAGTAAAAGAGGAGAGAATATTTAAAAGAAGACAAACTGCTACAAGAGGACATAGTTTTAAATTAGAGGGGCAAAGGTTTAAAAGTAATATCAGGAAGAATTACTTTACTGAGAGAGTAGTGGACGCATGGAATAGCCTTCCTGCAGAAGTGGTAGCTGCAAATACAGTGAAGGAGTTTAAGCATGCATGGGATAGGCATAAGGCCATCCTTCATATAAGATAGGGCCAGGGGCTATTCATAGTATTCAGTATATTGGGCAGACTAGATGGGCCAAATGGTTCTTATCTGCCGACACATTCTATGTTTCTATGTTTCTATTAAGGCTACCTGCAAACGGGTGTGGGCTGGGTTGCAGAAATTCTGCAGAAATTTCCATGCATATTTCTGGGCATTTCAGCACTAAATACGCACCAAAAAACTGCATGTGTTACTTTTTTGCCCATTTGCCACAGATCTCACAATAGTATTGAAAAAGGTGAATTTCAAAATCCACAAGGAATAAATAAAAGCAAAGTGAACATACGTTTTGTACTGTAAGACGCTGCGTTTTGTCCGCATGAGAATCCGCAACTTGTGCTGGTGGCAGTAAAGAAACTTTTCACATGTCAAAGTGAGGCCCATACACTTTTTTGTCATTTTTAAACTCTCTTTATGGGACTTGCTCAATTCCATTTTTGTTTAAAAACTTTTGCCACTAGGGGGTCTGGTGGCAATGTTCATACTTTTAATGTATGCAAATAAAACCTCAATCAAATATTACATCTCCGTAAAGTCTGTGAAAGACGCCTGGCACATCGCCAAAATGTAGGACTCAAACACTTTCATGCAATTTTGCATCAGACAGTGCTTTGTGCAAAAAAAAAAATCCAAGAGCCTGATCTCACCAGAGAGCAGTGTTTCCGGTCCAATATAATAATCCTTACTATCATGGTCTTCTAGGTTAATTTCCCCTCAAAGCCCACAGTCTTTCTGCTGGTTGATAGCCCCCTAAGGTTACCAACCGGCTGCATACACCCTCCCCCTTGATGTGTATGGCAGATAGGACCTCTACATTAGGCTGGTCTCCATGAATGGTTTCTATACCAGGTCTTCGCCACTACTGGATACCTAAAGCCAGGATCACTTCTGGTTAGGTGAACATGTTCGGTGTATGGACTAGGAAAGCTTACAGCATTTGAACCAAACGTATTTTCTCATAGCATCCCCCCCCACATTAACCTGACAGAGGCCAAAATTGAATATTTTTGGCCTTTATAAGGGTGATATGCATGCAACATGCTTTTTTTTTTTTTTTACTGTACAGGAAAAAGCAGAACACTGCACTTGCCTATACAGTGAGCAGCCACAAACAAATATTGGGGGAGATTAATCAAGACTGGTGCTTTCTACGCAGATATCCCCTGTACTGCCAAAACAGGCGTCTAATTTACGATGAGGCGCTGGTGTATCCTCTGGCAATCCGCGCACCTAAACAGAAATCTTCTATAGCTCAGAGCTGCCATAGATTTCTGGCTACATTTGCACCAAAAAAAAAATCGGATAAATGAAGACACATTTGTATTGGCTGTTAGACACGGTCCTTGACACGCACCCTTTTAGAAAAGTGCCAATGATGGCGTAAAAAGTGGCACTTGCGCCCCCCCCCCAAATTTAAAAAAAGCTTGTAGCTGGTGAATTTTTAAAGCCACTTTTCTGGTGCAAGGGAGGTGATAAATCTCCCCTGTTTGGTGCATTGTGGTCAGTGGACAACTTATGTAGCTGTGTGGCTATACCGCTGCATACTTCGGAGCTCTTGGTCATGTACCCCTGACGGCTCTGACACACAGTCGGTGTTTTCAATCAATGACTGTGAGCCAAATCAGGAGTGGCGGCTACATAGAGTTAAGGTATAAGGCTAGGTTCAGACGACGACAACTGTCGCGCGACAAATAGGGCACAACTTCACTGCAACATTTGTCGCGCCACATTTTGTCGCACTATTGTCACGCGACAAATTTTATAATGGGAGTCTATGGTGTCGCATTGCGACATGCTGCGACGCGACAGTCGCAGAAAAACCCATCTTGAATGGATTTTTTGCGATTGTCACGTCGCAGTATGTCGCATGTCGCAATGCGACACCATAGACTCCCATTATAAAAATTGTCGCGCGACAATATGTCGTGCGACAATTGTCATCGTCTGAACCTAGCCTAATAGAAAGATTTCCTCCTGTTCTGTGTTTCTGCCCCGCACCTGGTTTTGGCTCACAATCAGTGAAGGAAATCATTGATCAAACACTGATGTGTGAATAAGGCCTTACTATGTATGTATTTATGTCATCTCACCTCTTTTCATCCTGCCTCTTTGTACAATGTTAAAGGGCATCTGTCAGCAGATTTGTACCTATGGCACTGGCTGACATGTTACAAGTGCGGTTGGCAGCTGACGGCATCTGTGTTGGTGCCATGTTCATATGTGCCTCCATTACTGAGAAAAATTTTGCTCTTACACCTAGAGGCTCTGCTCTCTCTGCAACTGCTGCGCCCTCTCCACTTTGATTGACAGGAGCAGCTGTGATGACGTTTTCACTGCCTAGTCCTGTCAGTCAAAGTGTAGAGGACATGGCAGTTGCAGAGAGAACAAAGCCTCTAGGTGCAATGGCAACGCCCCCATTACTCCTAGAGGCTCATTTGCATATATTAAAACAGCATTGTGAGCACATATGAACATGGGACCAACACAGATGCCTTCAGCTGCCAAGTCCCCATGTAACAGGTCTGCCAGTGTCATAGGTACAAGTCTGCTGACAGATGCCCTTTAGGATTCCTTATAAATCCCTAGTGACATCTAAACAATGGATACAGGATTGCCTTGTATGCACCCACTCCAAGGGGACATTTTTAAACCATGCCCTTTTCAGCGAAAACCTACTGAAGTGCTCATAAATGCTAAAGATTAAACTGCAAGTACACAACATGACTTCAGTTAAGGCAGCGTTTCTCAAATAGTGGGGGGCGCGAGGCTCCGTAAAGGGGGGCTCCAGGTGACAGGAGATGAACGCTTCCACTGTGGAAGCGCTCATCTCCTCAGTGATCTGTATCGCCGTCCTCTGGACAACGATACAGATCGCTGTGTTGTGCGGCAGGGGAGGGAGAGGCGTCTCACTCCCCTGCTCCTCTGATAGGCTGTGGGCCTTGTGCCGGCAGCCTATCAGAGCGGTTCAGGCAGCGCGATGACGAGAGAGAGCCTGCACATGATTTGGGGGAGCCTACACATGATTTGGGGGGAGGGGGGAAGCCTGGACCCTGCACATGATTTGGGGGGAGGGGGTTAATGTAGCCTGCACATGATTGGGGAGGGAGGTTATTGGAGCTTGCATATGATTGGGAGGGGGGGGTGTTAATGGAGCCTGCACATGATTTGGGGGGGGTTAATGGCCCTCACTGTGGCGAGATTGGTGTACTTATAACAATTTTGTAGACAAATGATACTATTTACAGTCGCGCGAAATGTTTTCTTCTTCCTAGGGGGGGCATGACAGAAAATAATTGAGAAGCACTGAGTTAAGGTAATCTGCGATGTCTTTTTGTATTATATGGGCAGTTACATGTTCCTTACACTTAACACAGAAGATACTGTGAATGGCTGCCTTGAAAGAGACCATCAAAGAGAAGCCGCAGTGATCATTTGTAATGTCCACAATGCAGAGGATGAGTAAGTAACGTTACAATGGTCGGCGTGTGGAGTACTCACCATTCACTAGACTGAAGTGTGGGGGATTCATTCTGCGCTATGTGGTATAAGGCACTCATTGCATTCATGTTAAACAAAGGAGGTTTCCGTTCAGCTGTGAAGAACAAGCATCATATGATAAATCCTGACACCGATTACTAGTCTTCCTACAATTGTAATCAATGGCTATTTCATTTCGAGTGAGGAGAAGGTCAGATGCATGTGTCATGGCATGTGACAGCCTTGTGACAAAATGTTATTTGCACACTTACTTCATGTTGTCCTGGTTGGGGGAGGAGATTTAACTGATGCAAAGGAAAACTGAATTAAAGGGGATATGCAGTGAATAATATTGATGACCTATCCTTAGGACTGCTCATCAATACCAGAAGGGCAATGTCCAAAACCCGAGACTCCTGATGATCAGCGCAGTGAGTGCCGCGGCCTCTTCCTATTTTTACTTTACCACATATCAATCACGCGGCCTATTTGCATTGCAGCTCTATGGCAGTGAATGGGGCCGAGCTGCAATACCAATCACTGCCACTATACTATGTACAGCTCTGTGCTCGGTGAGTCCGCATAGCTCACCAGAGCTCCCTAAAACAGCTGATCAGTATTCTGATGATAGGTTATCATCATCAATTCCTGCAGAACTCCTTTAAGGCCCATTTACACTTCCTAAGCATCAGTTAGATTATCGCTAACAAGCATTTGTACGAACGCTCATTAGCGACGATCTGCCGGAGTAAAGGTGAGGCTTTTTTGCAAACACCCAAATCGTTGTTTGCCGACAGCTGATTGTGGCGTCTAACCAGCCTCTGCTGCCGGCAAACAGTGATTCTGCATGGGGACGAACAATGGCATTAGCAATCACTCCTCCCCATACTGTGGAGGGGATTGCTGCATGCTTTCTTCTTCACTGACGAGAAGACTATTTCCGGGCAGGACGCTTCCCTTCCGACAATCGTCTGGTAAAGCCATCAGTATAAAGGGGCCTTTAGTTGTCCATAGCAACCTGGGAGATGAGCAGTGCTAGGGGTGTTTGGCAGCTGCTTGTCTCAGTCTCCCAACTGAATCCACATGACTATTCTGTGATGGCAATCTTAATGCAGTGTAATCTGCAGGCAGCAGGTTATAGAGCAGGAGGAGCTGAGCAGATATATATATAGTTTTATGGTAAAAGATTCCATAAAACTTGTAATTTATACATTTAATTTTCTGCTATTTCTGACTTCAGTTGTACAGGGGGAGGTGTTATCAGTGATTGATGGCATTCTCTATGTGACTTTGTATACAGACATAGCTGTCAGTCACTGATAGCTGTATATGGGGAGGTGTTATCAGTGATTGATAGCATTCTCTGTGTAAGTGTGTATACATACATAGCTGTCAGTCACGGATAGCTGTATATGGGGAGGTGTTATCAGTGATTGATAGTATTCTCTGTGTAAGTGTGTATACAGACATAGCTGTCAGTCACTGATCGCTGTACATGGGGAGGTGTTATCAGTGATTGATAGTATTCTCTGTAAGTGTGTATACAGAGATAGCTGTCAGTCACTGATCGCTGTACACTGGGTAAGTGTTAGCCGTGATTGAAAGCATTCTCTGTGTAAGTGTGTATACAGAGATAGCTGTCAGTCACTGATAGCTGTATACAGGGAGGTCTTATCAGTGATAGCATTCTCTGTGTAAGTGTGTATATATATATTATATATAGCTGTCAGTCACTGATAGCTGTACAACGGGAGCTATTATCAGTGATTGATAGCATTCTCTGTGTAACTGTGTATAGATACCTGTGAGTCACTGATAAAACCTCTGCCATGAACACTAAAATCAGAGAAAGCAGAGATTTAATGGTAGAAGTTACAAGTTTTATGGTCCAATGTCAGGAACCCTCACCAGTCCTGAGAATGAAGAGGACCTTTCATGCTCTTTCCTTTTGCGGGGAACCCCCTACCACCTGCTGTGCCGGTGAACTGCAGCACCCCTTCTTTTACATGAACAGAGCAGCCTGCAGTTCCCTGCATCGCCGGGTGGCAGGAGCACTGCTGTACATGGAAAGGCAGTAAAGGCGGCACAGCACTGAATCAGAACTGCAGCTCCTTCATGCTCAGCAGAGATATTATTGTGATGGCATAGCCTAGCAATTTGTGACTTGTTGAACTCCACCCAATAATTGACATTTTTAGCAGATTCCAATGGAGATTTACCTAATTCAATACAAGTGATCCCAAGAGACCAAACATCCACTTTCCCATCATACTGTCCTTCATCCATGGCTAAGATTACTTCCGGGGCCATCCTAAAACACAAAGAGAAACACCACAAAATGACAGTCTCTGTCGTTATCACAGAACACCCTAGCACATGTAATCTGCAGACAATATCTGAAAATGATGCAGGTAACAGGAGATGTTTGGCACAAGTCATGAGATACTAGACACCTGTACACCAAACGATGGCACATAACAATACGTAGGTACAATCCTTGCAAGTTCTTCTGCAATGAGCCCTTGATGGAGCAAGTCTTTCATTGATATGGGGCACATCCACTCTCGCTACTTCCTAAATGCACATTATTGCATTGATAAATGCATCCGAATGTGCAAAAATATTTCATTATTTATACTGTTAAAGAGCAGCGGTTACATTAACCTACATTCGACGAACCCGCACAACATTACACGGCCACAAAAACAAGCTAAAAATATATACAACCAGTAACACGTCCGCGGGATTGCCACTAACGCACAGACATAAGCGTACAATAATGGGCTATGGCTAACAACGCTCTTACTCAAATTTCAGACATTTGGGATTCTAACATTACTGTTGTTTCTATAGCAACACAAAGTCTTCTCACTGCATTTTAGAACGACAAAGCCGTTACACGCGTTTCATCAATCCCTTACCAATATGGTGTCCCCACAAACGAATTGGCGGGAGAGGCTATTGACGCAGACCCAAAATCGGCAAGTTTCACCTGGCCTGGCTCGGTGAGAAGGATGTTGCCTGCCTTTATATCTCTATGGGGGAAAAAAAGTTACATGGACGAGAAAATAGTTAATGTGTGCATTAATGAAAATGATTCTGATGTCATGTTTCACCACCAGGTATTTGCAACTACCCCCCACACAATGCCTGAGAGAGGAATAGACTTCCTATAGGTACATTTCCTAATTACTTATGATGCTGTGAGATTTTGGCTGACCCCAGGTTTACTGTACTGTAATATACTCGCCCCCGGTCAGGCAGGAATTCAATGCATCCTAATTATGATGATGTGAATTAAGGTCAGAGGAGCAGTGTTCAGACCAGTAAATGCAGCCTTCACACAGATCATGTTTCCGGGACTTAAAGGGGTTCTGCAGTTTGTTTAAACTGATCATATATCCTCTGGATAGATCATCAGCATCTGAGGCCTGAGGTCAACCGCGAGAAGGCCGCGGCGCTACTGCCAGTGCCGCTGCCTTCTCAAACAGCTGATCGGCGGGGGTCCCGGGTGTCGGAGCCCTGCTGATCAGATGCTGATGATCTATCCAGAGGAAAGTGAAGAACCCCTTTAACGGAGTTGTGCAGGCCATATATATTGATGACCTATCCTCAGAGTCCGACACATGGCACCCCCGCCGATCAGCTGTTTGAAGAGAAGGCAGCATTCCATGTGAGCACCTCTTCCTCTTCATTCACTTGACCTGTAATTACACTACGCTGCCACTCCACAGGAGATGACCTGTAGTGTAATGACCAGGAAGGAGCGCCGCTGATCGGCGGGGTTGGCCAGGTGTCAGATGCTGCCGATCAAATATTCATGACCTATCCTGAGAATAGGTCATCAATAATATGGACTGCAGAACCCCTTTAACATGCTCATGGGAAATGACCCTATATTTGGGGATACTGATGTACTTGGTGTATCGATCGACCTAGATTAACCTGAAAAATGCCACCGGACAAAAACCAGAACAACACTGTCCCCTAAAGGGAGTTTCAGTAGTGTAGCCTCAAGCTTTTAGCCCCTGACCAGTTTTCACATTTTTAACGCACATTAAAGGGCTGTCTTTTTGTAATAGTTATTCTTTCACAGGGAACCTGTCAGTAGACCCGTGCCACTTACCACAAGCAGCCTAAAATACCCACAGGGTCCCAATTACAAAAGGGCTAGGCTTTACTCTGTGATGTGTCATGGAAAACATAGCCAGGCACGGGCTACAGGACATAACTATAATTGGAGTATCAAAAGCACTTCAATCCTGGGGGACGGAACACAGTGACATTTTTTAACGCCTGTAAACTGCAACTGAGGAAATTCTGCCATTGTTACAATTAAAGTGAAGTCAACTATGCACTTACCTATGGATTAAATTATGAGAATGCAAATAACCTAATCCCTGCAGCGCCCCATGTGTGATTGCTGCAATTTCATTTTCTTGCAATGGCTTTTTGTGTACTGAAACACAAAAAAAAAAAAAAAAAAAAAGACATCCAAAAAGTATATAAATTTGTGAAAGTCAATCTTTAGCCACACAAAGAGATCCGGTTATCACTCTATAAAGATTTTTTTATTTAAAGGATAACTGTCACATTTAGACCCTAATTTCAGTTTTCATATATGTAGTTACTAATATGATAATATACCTGAATCAATAACTATTAGACTTACTTACCCCTTATTTAATAAGATTCAGCTCTTAGCAACCAGTCTGCATAAAACTACAACTTCACTATTCTGTTAAGATGGCCGCCCTCAGCCCTGAGGCTAATCCATAGGACGCCTGCAGTGAAGTTAGTGGAGACCAGCTCTGTATAGGGGGGTCTTGCAGTGAAGTTCTCAGGTCTGGCTGAAGCCTATAGTCCTCCTACAAGCTCTCCTCTTATCAGATAAGGCTGTCATTTATACACTGAGCAGCCACATTGTCCTGCACTGCTAAGGGAGTGTCTGCCAAGCACAGGCATGTGGAGAAGTTCACACACACAGCCCAGCACTGTTATCTCCTGTCAGGAAGAACCTGGCTTTTTATACATTCCCTTACAATGTTGACTCGCTATCAGTTCCCAGTGCACGCAGCGTGCTCCGTCCTCATGTCTGGTAGACGGAAGGAGCATAGCAACCTGATTTTATCTCAGGTAACAATAGCCAATACTGGGGACTTTTAGGGGTTATTTATTAAATAATCAGAAATTAAAACAGGGCCAACAAGGTGATATTAATCACCAAAATCCAATAGTAAAAATAAATAAAAATTGACAGTTATACTTTAAAATGCACCTTCCTAATGGAAACAGCAAGTGGTCATGGCCCTTCTGTGCAGAAGCGGCAGCTGCGACTACTTCGTGCTTTTCAGCCTATCAGGCTGGGTGGACGCTTAAAGGAGCTTTCCTGGTAATGATCTTCAGGATCGGCATTATTATCAGATTGGTGGGGGGCGTCTCACTCCTGCCGACCAGCTGCCGCAGCCTCTTCCTGGGCCAGTGGAGTCACATTCATTGGTCACATGGCCTATTTTCACTTCAGTCCCATTCAAGTGAACGATCCTGGGCTGCAATTTTTGAGCACAGCTGCTATATGACGTATGGTTGTGCTTGAAAAGATGTGAGGAACCCGCAGAGTGCACTGGGGCGCCGCAGCCTCTTCAAACAGCTGATCGGCGCCAATCAGATATCGATTACCTTTCCTGAGAATAGGCCATCAGCATTTCACTCCTCAACTTTAACTAGAATACAAGTAATTTTGAACCTGCCCCGCTGATTCACTTTAAAAAAGGCATTTGACAAGCTTTATTAAAGGAGTCAGTCACAGAAAAGCCAGGGCTATCATGCAAGGAAGCAGAGGAAGGTCTTGTTCCCCCAGATTATCGTTGGAAGCTCTTTTTGACTCTTTCAGAGCCACTGGCTACGGGTTAGCGTTCAGTACGCTACGTTCAGTAAAAGGCAATTCCATAACACAGGCATTTATGCACAAAGACCACCATTTACTGGAGGACACACCCAGGAATCTTTACAGCTGGCATGGATGTGGGGCAGATTTATTAAGGCTGCTATTTCATACACTGGGTGAACTGTGCAGGTCTCTTAATTAATTTAGAGCTTGCTGGGCTGACCTAAAGTCAGAAAATGAAATCTAAGCCTAGTTTCCCACTAGCGATTAATATCCGGCAGGCTGTTCCGTCAGGGAAAAGCCTGCCAGATCTCTCTGCGTTACAGCATTGCCAGAAGCTAAATCGTGTATGGCCCCATTAACTATAATTGGGACCAGCGGAGATCCAGCCACAACCTGGCAAATATGCAGAGAATCGGATCAACGAAAACTGCTGCGCGGAACGCAGAGAGATCCAGCCGGAACAACCTGCAGAGTATTAAAGGGGCTATCCAGCGGTTAATATCTGATCGGCGGGGGTCCCGCACCCGGCATCCCCGCTGATCTAGTGTTTGAAGAGGCGGCGGCTCTCCATGCAACCGCTGCTTCCTCTTCATCTCAGAAGCGTCATGCCAGCAACCAGCTTCAAAGTGAATGGAGAGAGTACTTGTAATTACACTGCGTCGCCGCTTGACTCAAGGCGAGACGTAGTGCAATGACGAGCAAGCAGCGCCGCCTCCTCGCCTCACAGCTGATCGGCGGGGGTGCCCGTGATGACAGGTCATAGATATAAACCGCTGGACAAACCCTTTAGGCTGGGAACACACCTAGGCGTTTCTGAAGCGCGCGTATGACGCGCGTTTTTGGATGCGCGTTTTTGTAACTAAGAAACGCACGTCATACGCGCGATTCAGTGATTCTCCCCTATGGCATCATTGTCCATAGGCGCGTTAAAAATGCCCCAAAGAAGCTCATGTACTTGTTTGGGCGTGGGGCGTTTTACAGCGCGTTCAAACGCGCTGTAAAACGCCCAAATGTGAACCATGCCCATAGGGAAGCATGGCTTTTCACATGTTGTGCGTTTTACAGCGCGTTTGAACGCGCTGTAAAACGCTTAGGTGTGTACCTAGGGTTAAGCTCTAGTGTGAAACTAGCCTTAGCCTGCTATGAGCCAAAATGTACGCCATTTTCTGTTTTTACAATTTATAAATCTGTCAAAACACTTTGGGCCACATCCCTCCCAGTAAACCACCAGAGCTTTTTCAACTTTTGAAACCGTTACACTTTTTAATGCAATGTGGGACTTTTTGGGTCTCCGTTTCTGCCAAAAAACGTGCAAAAATGGGGTCTATTGTGTATATTTGAAAGCGGCACCTGATCCCAATTGTCATCCAAAGAAAAAAGTGTAGTACCGCTTGATAGGCGTCTATACGACCCATGAAGAAGTATTACCTTCTAATAAGTCTGATGCAGATCCTAAACAATATTCCATGACCAGCTGGAGAGAGAGAGAAAAAAAAGAGAAAAATACACATGAATTGTACTGCACGGGAAAACTGCTGCTGAATGTGCACTGAACACAAAGGAGACATCTCCGCTACATCTACAATAGGAAAATGACTTTTGCACGACTATTGCAGTATGAAGATACTAGAGAAATGGGTTAAAGCCAGTAAGGGAACCGGAGTCAGAAATCTATTGCAATGCACTTCATGTGTAAAGGGGCGTCTTAGATTACCAATCAACTATACAGCAAGTCAGAGTCATTTTCACATTGCGATGGGTTTGTACGAGCGATCGTTCATTCCCCTCATCATCAAGCACGTTATCTTTTGTCGTTCGATCACTGGGCAATGTACAGGGCCAACCGACCATAATTATTGCCCCAAGTAAAAGGCCCATAAAGAGGCGTTCCCATCTGGGACACTGATGACATACCGCTGGGATACGCCATCAATATCCGATACCAATCTCCAGAATGGCAGCCCCAAAGTGAACACAGAGCAGCTGCGCCTGCGCAGCCGACCTCCGTTCACTGCTGTGGAAATTCTGAAAATAGTTGACCGCTGGCTCAGATATTTCCAGCGGTCCCATAGCGGTGCCATACTTGTGCGGGTGCGCTCCATTCACCACAACGGCAATTTCAAAAAATAGCAGAGCCAGTGCTCCGTTAGGCTACTTTCACACTTGCGGCAAACTTTTCCGGCATTGAGTTCTGTCGTCGGGGCTCAATACCGGAAAAGAACTGATCAGTTTTATCCATAGAAATCCGTTCAGGATGCATCAGCCCAGTCACTGTTAGTCGTTTTGGGCGGAGGAAGTACTGCAGCATGCTGCGGTTTTATCTCCGTCCAAAATGACAGACCTGGCATTAATTTCTATAGGAATGTATTAGTCCCGGACCCGGCATTAAGAAATACCTGAAGGACGAATCCGTCCTTCCGGTATGCGCATGCGCAGAACCTTAAGACTGAAAAAAAAATAATAATACAAGACGGATCCGTCTATCCGCATGACAAGCCGAGAGACGGATCCCCACAGGGGTTTAATGGAGGGCGGCGGCACATGCGCAGCTGCCCTCTGCTCTGAGACTCCTGGCGATATGTCATCAATATCGTAGATGGACCAACCCCTTTAAGCAATGCAGAGAGGTGCAGGAACGGACCTTACAGATCTGCACTTCTAATCACTTGTGAGCGACTGTCCTCAAATATCCGCTAAATAGGAATTTATAAAATTGGTCAGAAAAAAAAATCTTAAGAATGGAATGACTTTAGCTCCATTCAGGAATGCACATCTTCTCCACAGTGAGATGGAGGAGAGGCACTGACTACAGCTGTGGTTCGTAGCCCTTTTCAACAGGCAGTAAACGCTCGCGCTCGACCTGTGAGCCTAGCGCTAAGTGACCCATCATCCTCCCATTCTCATTTAATTATGGCCCAGTCTTTAGCACACACAAAAGTTACATTTTAATTCTATAGGTTCCACATCTTTCCCTACATTTCTGTACCTACATCCTGTTTCTACAATAGCGTATTTTCTCGTTGTATAAAAGAGTGAATGCATTCACGAACAAAAAAAACGGAGAAAAGGGGCATGGTCAGACGTGGCTGAAAGGCTCCTTACCCATGCTGTGTGCTCCCTCAGATAGCAGCCTTTATACTCTATACTGTTCGGATGCTGTATCCTTTGGAGGAATTTCACTTCTTTGATGATATCCTGCCATTTCTGTTGAAGGGGGTATATAAAAATGTTACTTTACTTTGGTATAACAAAGCGATAAAAAAAATAAAAAAAATAAATGGACTGTGGGTTTTCTTCAATTGCTAAAAGTGAACTTTGGGAACAGACAGTGAACTTAGAACAAGACATTACAGACACAAAGTATTCAAATATTCAATCATTTATCCGAGGCTCCACAATATAGGTCAAGAGGTAGAAATCTAATCAGATAGAAACCTGGCAGAGCGCTGCTTATTAAATGGGGATTCTTTTTTAATGTCCCTATGCATCCTAATAAAAATTTAAGCAATAAATCATTTTATTTCTACAGCTCCTGTGAACACCAAGCATCTCCATGGTGACAGCAAATATATTCGGTCTAGGGCAATGTTTCCCAACCAGTGTGCCTCCAGCTGTTGCAAAACTACAACTCCCAGCATGCACGGACAGCTTTTTGCTGTGCGGGCATGCTGGGAGTTGTAGTTTTGCAACAGCTGGAGGCACACTGGTTGGGAAACACCGGTCTAGGGTAATCCTGCAGTCTGGGCGTCTCCTACTTTCTTCCATTTGTGCTAATGTACATTTAGGTCTTTTAGCCAGAAGTAGATGGGAGACAGAAGGAAGATGAATTGCAGGATCAGACTACATAGAGTTTGCTTGTTGTCTGTTACCATGGAGACTGCAGGATCAGACTACAGAGTGTGCTTGTTGTCTGTTACCATGGAGACTGCAGGATCAGACTACAGAGAGTGTGCTTGTTGTCTGTTACCATGGAGACTGCAGGATCAGACTACAAAGAGTTTGCTTGTTGTCTGTTACCATGGAGACTGCGGGCTCAGACTACAAAGAGCTTGCTTGTTGTCTGTTACCATGGAGACTGCGGGATCAGACTACAGAGAGTGTGCTTGTTGTCTGTTACCATGGAGACTGCAGGATCAGACTACAAAGAGTTTGCTTGTTGTCTGTTACCATGGAGACTGCAGGATCAGACTACAAAGAGTTTGCTTGTTGTCTGTTACCATGGAGACACAGAGCTGCAGGAACAAAACCCTGGCGCTTTAGGGACAAAATGCTTATACATTTCTTAACTAAATTCTATGGCAAAGTTGCTTCATTTTTTATTTCACGTGCTCTGAGAATAAGAGATGCTTGAGAAGGTGGACATGGCCTAAAATGACCGCTACTGAGAAGCTGAATTTGCACCTACCTCATTTGACTGCTTCCCACTATAGGACATTTTCTTGATGGCCACCACTTCATTGGTGCGCACATCATGTGCCTAGGACAAAAGACAAAATTAAACCAGGATGTGAAGCAACAAAAGTAGTTGACAATGCCACAAAATACACGCTGTGTCTGGTTATAGTAGCCACGGGCCCATGCTGTGTCTGGTTATAGTAGCCACGGGCCCACGCTGCGTCTGGTTATAGTAGCCACGGGCCCACGCCGTGCCTGGTTATAGTAGCCACGGGCCCACGCCGTGCCTGGTTATAGTAGCCACGGGCCCACGCCGTGCCTGGTTATAGTAGCCACGGGCCCACGCGGTGTCTGGTTATAGTAGCCACGGGCCCACGCCGTGTATCGTTATAGTAGCTACAGGCCCACCCTGTGTATGGTTATAGTAGCTACAGGCCCATGCTGTGTATGGTATAGTACCCACAGGCCCACCCTGTGTATGGTTATAGTAGCCACGGGCCCACGCCGTGTCTGGTTATAGTAGCCACGGGCCCACGCCGTGTATCGTTATAGTAGCTACAGGCCCATGCTGTGTATGGTATAGTACCCACAGGCCCACCCTGTGTATGGTTATAGTAGCTACAGGCCCATGCTGTGTATGGTATAGTACCCACAGGCCCACCCTGTGTATGGTTATAGTAGCTACGGGCCCATGCTGTGTATGGTATAGTACCCACAGGCCCACCCTGTGTATGGTTATAGTAGCTACAGGCCCATGCTGTGTATGGTATAGTACCCATAGGCCCACCCTTTGTATGGTATAGTAGCCATAGGCCCACGCTGTGTATGGTCTAGTAGCCATAGGCCCACGCTGTGTATGGTCTAGTAGCCACAGGCCCACCCTGTGTATGGTTATAGTAGCTACAGGCCCACCCTGTGTATGGTATAGTAGCCATAGGCCCATGCTGTGTATGGTCTAGTACCCATAGGCCCACGCTGTGTATGGTATAGTAGCCATAGGCCCACGCTGTGTATGGTCTAGTAGACATAGGCCCACGCTGTGTATGGTCTAGTAGCCATAGGCCCACGCTGTGTATGGTCTAGTAGCCATAGGCCCACTCTGTGTATGGTCTAGTAGCTATAGGCCCACGCTGTGTATGGTATACTAACAAGCAGAAGGTGAAGACTTGCGTTTAGCCTGCAGGAAGGTTCTGCTCCATCTTATTTTTCAGGTGGGGACAACCATCACCGTCAGATGTGAGTGACCACAATGAGCAGTAATGTGCGTCCTGCATTGACCTGGTAATGTACCTTAAAATTCTAAAATTAATACAATCTTTACAGGCTCTGCAGCCAGGACAAGTTATGGAAATGCACAGAAATGCTACTAAAAGCAGCTGTCAAATGTTTTAGTACTCGAAACGGCAATTATCTCCCTGAGATTCTCATCAGATAAAACCATCTAACCAAGACGAAGAAACTGACTGCCTGCTAAAAGGTACAGTCTTCTAATAAATTAATGAAGATATACAGGCATCCTGTCTGCATCATCTAGTAGTGAATGAAGACAATGCAGATCATTCTCCACTAGAGGGCGCCATATATTAGGCCTTTTAGTAAAGGTGTCATACATTTGTCTTTAATCACTTTTTATGTTTTGTCCTTTTTAATTAGGAATTTTACAGGAATTTTCTGGTAGAGGCAGTCCCCAGAAGAAGCAGCTGAGAATGGACGCTGTACAACCTAAAAAAAGCAGTGCCAGGCTGAGAGGACAGCATTTTCCTGTAGACCATTGCTGCCCATTAAGCTCCCGAACAAGAGATCTTTAAAAAATAAAAATGAAAAAAAAAAAAAAAATACAGGAAGCTGCTGCTGACTGAAGTGCTGCTGTATTTGTGCCTGCAGAAATTAAATGGATGGGCAGGAGAATTGCCTTCACCCAAATAATCAAAACCATACAGCAATAGCCAGCTTGGTGCAGTCATGTCAGTGATGCGGACAAAGGGACGCTGAAATCACTGCAATCACTGGAAACAAAATTCTGCTGCAAAAACTCCAGCTCCAAGTATTAGAAGATTTATGGGAAACATAAAACAAAGGACCCCCCCCCCCCCAATCCTTTTTTCTGCTAGTGGTGTTTTTGCTCATTAACCCCTTAAGGACCGGAGTTCTTTTTTTTTTTTTTTGCGTTTTCGTTTTGCGCTCCCTGCTATCCCAGAGCCATAACTTTTTTATTTATCGGTTCACATAGCCATATGAGGGCTTGTTTTTTGCGGGACAAGTTGTACTTTCCAATGCCACCGTTTAATATTGCATATGATGTAGTGGGAAGCGGGGAAAAAATTCCAAATGGGGTGAAATTGCAAAAGAAAAAAAAAAAACAATTCCACCAGTTTTGCGGGTTTTTAAATTCAGACGTTCGATGTGCGATAAAATTGAAAAGTGGGAAAAAAAAAATCAGTTTTACTTTATCGCCATATTTTGACCCCTATAACTTTTTTGTAATTATGTGTACGGAGCTGTATGGGGGCTTATTTTTTGCGTCGTAATCTGATCTTTTTATTGATACCATTCTGGGGTGTATATGACTTTTTGATCACCTTTTATTACATTTTTTTAAGGAAATAAAGCGTCCAAAAATGGCGAATCAGCTTTTCTGTTTACCGTATGGGAAATATGTTTTTATATTTTTATAGTATGGGTGTTTTCGCACATTGCGACACCCATAATGTGTATTTTTATTTATTTTATTTTCATTATGGCAAAAGTGGGGCGATTTTAACTTTTGTTTTTTATTAAAAAAAATAAACTTTTTTATTTTATTTTTTACACTTTCCTATAGTTCCCATAGAGAACTATGACAAATCATCAGATTGCTATTGAGAAAATCGCATATATCCTATGGAGCCTGTTACAGGTTAGGCTCCATAGGAAATATTATACAGCAGCTTGGGTTTCATTCATAGAGACCCAGGCTGCTGCAGGCATGCTCCGGCTCCTCCAATGGCCACAAGGGGGAGCCAGAGCACAAACCGAAAGTGAAACTTTCGGTTTGCGCACGCTCAGATGCCATGGTCAGGATTGCCCACTGCATCTGAGGGGTTAAATGGCCACGATCGGCATCGTTGCCGGTCGCGAACATGAGCCGCGGGGGTCTGCTTCAAAAAGCAGGCGGCCACCCAGGAGGCAGGAGCGGGCGCCATCTTTAAAGACCAGACACAGGACGTACCCGCACATCCTGTGTCCCTAAGATGTTAAAGGGCTTGTGTCACAAAACGTTTTCTACGTTTTTCAAACCAGCACTTGGATCTGAATATTTTTGTAATTGCATATAATTAAAAATTTTGCATAGCCACAGAGTTATGCTACTTTCACGCTAGAGTTTTTTGCGGATCCGTCATAGATCTGCAAAAACGCTTCCATTACAATAATACAACCGCATGCATCCGTCATGAACCGATGCAGTTGTATTATGTCTTCTATAGCCATGACGGATCCGTCTTGAACACCATTGAAAGGGTGGATCCATTTTCTATTGTGCCAGATTGTGTCCATCCCCATTGACTTACATTGTGTGCCAGGACCGATACGTTTGGCTTCGCTTCAGCAGGCGGACAACAAAACACTGCAGGCAGCCTCCAGAGCGGAATGGTGACTGAACGGAGCCAAACTGATGCATTCTGAGCGGATCCTTTTCCGTTCAGAATGCATTAGGGCAAAACTGATCCGTTTTGGACCGCTTCTGAGAGCCCTGAACAGATCTCACAAACGGAAAGCCAAAACGCTAGTGTAAAAGTACCCTAATTCACTGAAATGTATCTGTATAGCGCCACCTGCTGTTTGTTCTTTTCTCCCTCACTCACACAAAAGCTCAGATTTAATTTTCAGCTGCCACCAGCCATATATTCTGTTAGAAGCTGTGGATGTTACAGGGAGAGAGCTGCGTCTCCCGTCGCTCTTCCTGCTGGTCATAGGCATAGCAGCATTGGGCAGGAAGGGAGACAGGAGACAGCACGCAAGACTTCTCTTCATACAGCTGATTGGCGGGGGGTATTGATATCTGATATTGATGACCTATCCTAAGTTTGGTCCTCAATATTAAAAGTCAGGAGAGGTGACGCGTCCTTTTTTACAACATTCAGTTTCAATGCACAGGATTTCTTGGGGGAGTCGACGTTAAGAAAAACAATCCTCTTGCGTTACGCAGTGTATTTCGGAGGAATTCTTGTAGCAATGGCAGCAGTACGCGTACAGTGAATAACAGCCACTCCCACCCATGTCATGTTGGACAATTATTCACCCTGAACAAAGCAGCGGAGAATGAGTCACGGCCGTCCAGGCCGCTCCAGTGCGAGGCCAGAACCTCTCTGATGTGACAAACATTCCACTGGTTTGCAGAACAAGTGCTCTCTGGACGCCCCAACCTCACGGCTCACTTTGGCTTCTTGCACTGGTTGTTTCACAGCTATTTTGAAAAGGGTGTTATTGGAGGAACCCATGCCAAAAACCGAGATACAGAACATTATATTTCATGGTACAAACATTCATTTTTAGGAAAGAAGATAAAACCATTAAGGGTTTTTAACCTCTTTCGCTCTCTGCCTTCCCAGAGCCATAACTTTTTTATTTTTCCATTCACAGCCATATGAGAGCTTGTTTTTTTTGCAGGACAAGTTGTGCTTTCCAACATCACCATTTAATAGTGCATACAATGTAGTGGGAAGCGGGGGAAAAATCCAAACCGGGTGGAATTGTAAAAAATAAATAAAAGAAATGCTATCCCACCATTGTTTTAAAGGGAACCTGTCACCGGGATTTTGTGTACAGAGCTGAGGACATGGGCTGCTAGATGGCCACTAGCACATCCGCAATATCCAGACCCCATAGCTCTGTGTGCTTTTATTGTGTAAAAAAAACTATTTGATACATATGCAAATTAACCTGAGATGAGTCCTGTCCCCCAGATGAGTCCAAGGACAGGACTCATCTTAAAATCCCGGTGACAGGTTCCCTTTAAGGGTTTTGTTCTAACAGCGTTCCCTATGCAGTAAAACTGACCTGTGCTCTTCATTATTCGGGTCAGTACAATTACTGCGATATCAAACTTGTATAGATTTTCTTGCGTTTTGATAAAAATACAAAAAAATTCTGGTTATCATCGTATTCTGACCCCCATAACTTTTTTACAGTTATGTTGACTGAAATGCATGAGGGTTCATTTTTTGCGGAAAGATCTGTAGTTTTTGCCAATACCATTTTGATCACTTTTTATAAAAAAATTTGGGGACGTAAAGTGATGAGAAAACAGCGTATCAGCCAGGTTTTAGCTCTCTCAGGCACCGTAGTCCCATTTGACCATGACATCTGAGGAGTTAAATGTCTGTGGTCGGCATTATCGCCGATCGTAGACATTAGCTGCGGGCGTCTACTGTATGAAACAGCAGGCACCTGCTAGCTATGGTGTGCTCTCCGTTCTGGAGCGGTACCATCTGTAAAGACTCGACATCCAGCGTACATGTATAGCGGATGTCGGAAAGGGTTAAATATATCAGCCAATCGGTTACATTGTTCATTACATTTTTGAAACTTTAAGAGAAGGACGTGTCAAGAGAGGGTATAAGTGAGGGTTCAGAACAGTGTTCCATCTAAGGCTACTTTCACACTAGCATTTTAGCTTTTCGTTTGCGAGATCCGTCATGGGATCTCACAAGCGGTCCAAAACGGATCAGTTTTGCCCTAATGCATTCTGAATAGAAAAGGATCCGCTCAGAATGCATCAGTTTGCCTTCGTTCAGTCTCCGTTCCGCTCTGGAGGCTGCCTGCAGAGTTTTGCTGTCCGCTTGACGAAACTGAGCCAAATCCGTCCTGGCACACAATGTAAGTTAACGGGGACGGATCCGTTTTCTCTGACACAACCTGGCACAATAGAAAACGGATCCGTCCCCCATTGACTTTTGATGGTGTTCAAGATGGATCAGTCTTGGCTATAGAAGACATAATACAATGGGATCCGTTCACGACTGATGCATGCGGTTGTATTGTAACAGAAGTGTTTTTGCAGATCCAGGACGGATCCGCAAAAAACGCTAGTGTGAAAGTAGCCCAAGCCTTTGCAGTCAGTGATCGGAGCAGTAAGGTGGGCGATCTGTTACTAAAGGTGCATTCCCATGCAATAGTGTGCAACTGTCATTTAAAGGGGTATTCCCATCTGTGACTTTTCTGTGGATATGCCATAAAAGTCCCACCTGCAGTCCTATGTAACACCAAAGATAACACTGAGTGCAGATAATGTAATAGAGGTTACTTGCAGTCCTATGTAACACCATAGATAAGAGCTCATGCGCAATCCGCTGATCTGCAAAATATGGATGCAGTTTGTGCGCTGTCCGCTTTTTTTTTTTTTTTGCAGACCCATTGACTTGAATGGGTCAGTGGTCCATTCTGTAGACCAGAAGAGGACATGCTCTATCTTTAGCGGAATGGACATACGGAACTGGACAGCACACAGAAGTCATCCAGGTCTGCAAAAAAAAATGCATACAGCACACGGACTGCATCCATAGTTTGCAAATTGCGCACCGCAAAACTGATATGGTCGTGTGCGTGAGGCCTAACACAGTGATAGCTCAGAGTACAGATAATGTAGTAGATGTTACCTGCAGTCCTATGTAACACTACGGATAACTTAGTGATAACTCTAAGTGTGGATAATTTAGATTAGATTATCTGTATCTAACATAGCTGGTGATGTTAGTTGTTATTTATCTACCTTTACTGAGTAGTTGAAGAAAATACTCTGTTGTATGGAAGCAGCTATTTAAAGGGGTTGTCCACAGGATAGTAGGTAAGGGTCCACTTGGTGCGGGTACAACCGTTGACTTTAAACAATGCAGCGGTCGAGCATACGCACTTCCCTTCCAGTCGTAGTCCCTTTAGGGTTATAGGGGTTTTCCGGCACTTTAATGCCGAAGACTTATTCTTAGGCCAGGCCATCAATATCCGATCGGCAGGCGTCCGACTGACCGCCAAGCAGCTGTTCAGTAGTTACACAACTCCGTCCAATTCTAGAGTAGACAGAGCTGGTTAGTGCAGTGCTGTACCCACTGAAGTAGATAGGTGCAGCACTGCAGTAACCGGCTCCGTGCACTACAGAACCAATCAGGGCTACGTATTCCCGATGCTGGAGCTACTGCAGAGCAGAGCACTTAATCGTGTCAGACCCCCATGATCAGATATTGATGGTCTATTCTGAGGATGGGTCACCTTCTGCTTTGAAGCCTCCCCAATTAGTGGCCCCAATCAGAGTAATCTATGGCCAACTGCTGCTATAGAGCACAGTACAGGAAGGACCTGACAGGACAAACAATGGAGGCATCAAATAATTAACGACATCTCACATATCCCCCGTCCATTTATTCCCCTCATGAGACATAATGGGGGACCATTACTACTGAAAACGTGCCAGCTTGAATATATATATTTACATCACATTTACCGCTTTGCAGACTTTCCTAAGCTTTTCCCGCCTTGTCTGATGGGGAAGTGTGGATTTGTGAGAAATTTGCGCATTATTGGAGAACGACTACACCAGCTTATAGGTGAAGTGAACTGAGATTTGACGCTTTTTAGATGCACAGACAGATTTTTGGTGCAGGATTTACTATACTCCAAAGTTATAAAAGTCTATGGGGGAGATATATCAGGACCCGGCACGCTCCCCAGCCCAGCCGGTGTATTGTAACAAGGAGAGAAACTACTCTCTACCTGTAGGAATCCTCTCCCAGGAAAGGAAAGCACTGAGGGATGTAGGGGCCCCTCCTTCTTAAATATCTGTGGGTTTCCTGTCCTGGGCGGAGGACCCTCTCTCCTGGTGCTGTCTTACGATGAGCACTGGCATTTACAGGCCGCGTTTCTGGTGCAGGGAGATGATAAAACTCCCCCTATGTGTCAGAATATTAAATATGCCTAATTGTAAGACTGGGATTCGTATTCTTCGTGCAAAGTACGACACTATTAGTAAATCCGCCGCGCTGTATCGTGGTTGGTAGTCTACTAGAAGCACCTGCCAAATACCATGTTGGGCTCTTCTTCTGACTTGGTCTTTCACTAGATTATCTCCTATGTGACTGTATGAGTCTAACAACCGCCTACCCAGAGTCCAATAGCCATTTATCATTACAGGCACGGTGAACGGTCCTGGTTTTCCACCAGGCCACACGCATACGGTAAGGTGCTTGTAGACACGAAACGGCTGGATGCCTTCAGGATGATAGCGAGTAAACATACAGCAATACAATGCAGATACAAGACATTACTAATACTAAAAAGAACGCACCCTTTGGTTTTCACACCCCACCTGAGGCCTGGGAATAGAAATACTTACAAAATAAACGGCTCCGAAACTCCCATGGCCGATTTCTCGGAGGTCGCTAAAAAGCTTCTCTGGGTCGTCTCTGAAGAAGAGCTCGGCGATCTCTGGGTCTTTCAGGCTTCCAGCTCGACTGGTTGACGGCATCCTGCTGGAGCAGTCTGCCGTCTGACTATCTGGGGTTACACTGCTGCCACTGCTCTTGGCTCATCTGTGTGAACGTGGTCTCTTTAGCATGGGGAACTGAAAGGCAAAACGCGTACAAAAGTTACCCCACGTGGCAAGTAAATACATTGCTATATGCAGTAAAGATGGTCACAGCGCATTTATCACCATTTAAAGGGTTATCCCATGACTGATGTAAAGATTTAAGATCAGAAATGATATAGCACATGGCAATCTCTTTCCAACAAAGCTAGAACCAGCCCTGTACCTCAAGGATCCGCAGATCTCCACATTCATTTCTCTGCTATATAATCTTCGGCCTGGCAGCTCAGGGGGTGTGTGCTTTCTGCTGTAGCCGTTTCCCTGTAACTGCCACGGCTTCTAACAGAAGATATGACTGGTGGCAGCTGAAGATTTAAACTGAGCGCGTGCGAACATCTCAGTGAGACGGACAAGAAATCAGGGAAAGAAACTAACAGCAGGTGGCGCTATCAGATACATTTTATTGAATAGCTCAGTGGAGCATCTCTGTAATATCTTTGATACCATTCTTTTACTATTTGTCCCATGGATATCTGACGTGGATTCATGTTTATTAGGGGTCCCACCCATGACAACCCCCGTTGCCAGTAGATGCTGCATTTATGGCATCCGGACATGATAAACGTTCCCTGGTCAGGGAACGGCATCATCCAGAACAAAGTCTATGCAAAAAGTCTCTCTTAATTTGGGGGGCTCTGCCTCGATCACATTTGAACAGCCACCATTTAATGCTACTATCCTTTTTCCGTCAGAAATGTACAATAATCAGAAGCTTCAGGTACCGCTGCCTGCCAGGTCTTCCATGTCTAGGAAGATGGCTGTCCTCTCGTATACTCCTATTACTCTTATTACACACAGAAACCTGATTCTGCATGGCGATTTAGGAGTTAACGAGAGGTTGCAGCGAGCACAAGAAGATGCTCTCATGCTGAAACTGCGTTTTTCGCTGTGATTGTGGCAAAGGGGGACGTTTTTTTTTTTTATAGTGAGATTACAGAAAACTGCCTAAAAACCGTACTATGGCTGCAACACGTGAATACAGCCACAATGTTTTAGGGACGGTCTCGTTACTTGCTGTAGGTGACATTGGGGATGGATATAGAATTATAAGAGATAAAATTAAACTTTATTCTGACTAGTACAGACGCCCCCTACATCATCCCATATACTCCAACAGACGAAAAGCTTCAGAAGAACCGCACAGGTAGTGTTAGGGTCTTTACACACCGAGCTCTGCAGTGTCCGTGGGCAGATATGTCAGAAGGATCAGCCTTCGCCCATAGGCTTCCACTATAAGAAGCATATGGAGCACAGTATGGAAGTACTGGATGCCTCTGCATGGAATAGCACAGTATGGGGGAGAAAAAAGTATCCTTAATGTATACCGACCCAACGGAGACCAGGAGGACACCCTTTAGGAGACAGTCAGGACCAGGGGTATGTTTGATATAGGCCCGGGAAGTATATATCAAGTAGCCTAACAGACATGAATCTTAAAAATACCAGCCGCCTGACACCCGACAGACCAGACACCAGCCGCCTGACACCCGACAGACCAGACACCAGCCTTCTGACACCCGACAGACCAGACACCAGCCTCCTGACACCCGACAGACCAGACAACAGCCTCATGACACCCGACAGACCAGACAACAGCCTCATGACACCCGACAGACCCGACACCTGACAGACCAGACACCAGCCTCATGACACCCGACAGACCAGACACCAGCCTCATGACACCCGACAGACCCGACAACAGCCTCATGACACCCGACAGACCCGACACCTGACAGACCAGACACCAGCCTCATGACACCCGACAGACCAGACAACAGCCTCATGACACCTGACAGACCAGACACCAGCCTGCAGGTATTTCGGAATATATTTAAAATAAAGTAATATTTAAGTATTTTCATTTTCTTAGTTCCCGGAGAACTTTAGTAGAAAATATAGTTTAGTAGAAAAACAATCACTTCCACGAGAGACCACAATACATGTCTGCAGACAAAGATTAGTTAAGAGGCAAGTGAGGCAGGAGCAGAGGGGAAGTGGCCACGCTACTGAAGGAATGCTCTTTGGACGAGCGGTGGCGGTGATGTCATGCTGTTCCCTCTTTTGAGGAGCAGCAGATTCTTACAAAAAGGACATTGTCGAAAATCCACTGTTGGAATCCCACAATGCATCACACCCTCCATCTGCCGAGTAGACTTCATCCCCTGATGAGGCACATAGTTATATCATGTTCCTGCACACGGAGGGGGATTCATGTGTACATGACACTGGCTGACCGCATCTACTGTATAGAGGGGAAACGTTGACTAGGCCGTGGTCATCACTAGTGAAGTGAAACCTCTAGGTGACCTCTCAAGCTCAAGACAGAATGGGATGAGATTCAGAAAGGGGTGGTGGTGGGGGGGCTAGAAAAAAAGAAAAAAAGGATGGAATTCCACAAAGCTGTGGCTGTATAAGGCCTTGTTCACACCGAGGATCAGATCAGGAAGCCTTTCTATTACACTTTTCTTCTCTCTCGGCCTAACCCCAATAGTAATGTTTCATGCACACGATAGGTACAGAATGACACCCCCATAATCTATGGGCTACATAGTGTTCACCTCGGTTGTCAGAGACAATTTGGTGTTGTACAGAGAAGCACGTGGGGTGCCTACAGATGCCCAGAACCATAGGAACTCATATTTGCAATTAGAGTTGTTTTGGGTATTGAATTTTCGATACCCAATCGATACTTTTGTCTGGTACCAACCTCGATTCCGGGATTTGCCTTTTTTTGATACTAGGCTTCGCTATTGCGCAGTCTAGTATCAGAGAAGCAGGAGCGCCCTGCTATCCGTACGCTCCATGTTCTCCTCAGCAGCACAGGGGAGAAGGTAGCACTCTCTCCCTCCCCCTGTGCCACTGCCACCAATGAGAAGAGAGGGGCGGGCGCACTGTGCCACCAATGAGAAGAGAGGGGCGGGCGCACTGTGCCACCAATGAGAAGAGAGGGGCGGGCGCACTGTGCCAATGAGAAGAGAGGGGCGGGCGCACTGTGCCAATGAGAAGTGAGGGGCGGGAGCACTGTGCCAATGAGAAGAGAGGGGCGGGCGCACTGTGCCAATGAGGAGAGGGGCGGGCGCACTGTGCCAATGAGGAGAGGGGCGGGCGCACTGTGCCAATGAGGAGAGGGGCGGGCGCACTGTGCCAATGAGGAGAGGGGCGGGCGCACTGTGCCAATGAGAAGAGAGGGGCGGGCGCACTGTGCCAATGAGGAGAGGGGCGGGCGCACTGTGCCACCAATGAGAGAGAGAGGCGGGCGCACTGTGCCCAATGAGGAGAGGGGCGGGCGCACTGTGCCAATGAGGAGAGGGGCGGGCGCACTGTGCCAATGAGGAGAGAGAGGCGGGCGCACTGTGCCAATGAGGAGAGGGCGGGCGCACTGTGCCAATGAGGAGAGGGGCGGGCGCACTGTGCCAATGAGGAGAGGGGCGGGCGCACTGTGCCAATGAGGAGAGGGGCGGGCGCACTGTGCCAATGAGGAGAGGGGCGGGCGCACTGTGCCAATGAGGAGAGGGGCGGGCGCACTGTGCCAATGAGGAGAGGGGCGGGCGCACTGTGCCAATGAGGAGAGGGGCGGGCGCACTGTGCACCAATAAGGAGAGGGGCGTAGACAGTCACTTTGTCCCCCCCAAAACATAGGATCGGACTGTTCTAATATGGGCCGGACGTTCCATAAAATGCGGAATGCTGATGCATGCAACTTTTTTGGTGTGATCTTTTTCGCGCGGTATCGAATATCGCAACCGAATAAAAATTTTGGTTTTGAAAGAACCTTATTTGTAATGCTGTGGGAATGTGGTTTAATCTAGTGTGCTGCCAGAAATGCAGATGCCGACAGCACTGTGTACCTGCGGAGGGGTCTGCGCGGTCAGACTGACCTACTGTACACTAATAAGTGAAACGCTGTCTCCAAATCTCCAGAGGTACAGAAAAAGTGTACTACAACCTAGGAATATCCCCAACGACTCCAATATTTCATAGTATGCATCGTGCGAATGGAGACCCGAGTTTACATCAGGACTTTTTCCTCAGACGTGTGCTATCCACACTTTCCACAGACAGCACGTGTACCCGCGTACATGATTTTAATGTGTTTGTTCACACATCCGTGGTTCACAGAGACTTGCATTACTTTGGTCTGTGATGCAGACCAAACATGCCCATTGAAGTCTATGGGTCTGTGTTTTTTCACAGACCATTGGTAGAAGATGCTCTGGAAATTCATTTCCAGCTGTGCCGTGTGCCTCGAATACGGATGACACACGGATGGCAGAAGCACGAGCCAAACATGGATTCTTCAGATATCTCCACGGATGAAATGGGGACTGATTTTCCACGGATGTCAAATGGACACAGAAATGTGAACGAAGCCTTAGTCAGTGCTGCAGCTTTTCACAAGACCCAGATCAGAGGAGGTCGGCAGCTGCAGGAAATGCACAAAACCAAAAATCCATGGACGACATTTTGGCACCGCTGGTTTTAATATTTTTTGGTTAAGCCTCTGAACAATTAAGTCTTTCTTAAGGCCCAATTCACAAGACCATAGTTTTGGTCCGCTTCCAATTCATACTGGATGCGGACCCATTGATTTCAACAGGGCCGCACTCTGATGACGTCACTGCAACACTTGCCTGGTCATGCGCGTTCCTGAGGCTGCCAATAACGTATTTTCATTAGCATGGACAAGAATACGACATGTTCTTTTTTGCATGACTGCGGAACGGACACACAGAAGCGGACAGCGCACAGTGTGTTGTCCGCTTTTTTTTTTTTTAAGTGTCCACATCCAATCCGCAAAAAATGGAGATCGGACGCGGACCAAAAATACTGTCACGTGACTGGGGCCTTATACAGCTTGTGACAACTAATGCCGGAACACAGGCACTTGTGGTGGAGAAGACCCCAAGAACCTCCTGGGACCAGCCTAGTATAATGTTTAGCTTTTCTCTATGCGGCTATTCAATAGAATAAAAGCAAAGTGAAAATTAAAGGGGTGGTGTCATCTCATTAAATGGATGCGTCACTATCTGGCACTTACTAATTGGAATGTGTCAGCAGTAATGCATCCTCGTATCGTTTTTCTTCACTTGTCTACGCTTTCACGGTGCGGGTAACACTTCCTGCATCTGTGAAGGCCGGGATGACTGGAGCGTATGTAGGGACACAGGCATCCCGGCTTCCATCCCAGCCCCCTCACATCAGTCGGCGTAGTTTAGTCTGGGAAACTAGCCCTGTGCGATGGCTGCATTTCCCAGACGAGCGCCGCTCCTCTAACCTGAATTCACAGTATCAAATTGATTTATGGTGCTGCGAGTTCCTGCCTGAATGCGGATCAGAAGACCGGCTGTCAGGAAGGAACTCACAGCGTTATAAATCAGTACGAAACTGTGGAGCAATGCCCGGTCTGGGAAATGCAGTTATCAAACTGGCCTAAGATGTGAACGGAAGGGTTAACCTACAATTCCCAGATGTTCTTCTTTTTGACCCTCGGAATGAACTAGAAATTCTGCGCTACGTTCAGATGCCATAGGGAACAAAAACAAAACCCAGCTATTTTTACCATTTTCCAAACAATTAGACACTCGGAGCACACAGAACGCTGCGGAGTCCCAAGGAGAATGTTCACCTCCAAACAAAAGCTTTTCTTAAGTGTGTATTCTGTTCCACAGCAGGGTGCAGAGGGAGGCTTTAATCTGACTCACATTTTCTGCATTTCAGGAAAGGATCAAAAACATATTTATTGGGGATAGATTCTTTCGGATGCAGCCATAAGGGATGCAGAGAGAGTCGTCTAGCATACGGCAGGTAGAGGCCATTTTACAAAGTGTGCCTTTAGGCCCAGGAGCTTCAAGTTAGGCTAAGTTCACACATCAGTTATTTTTCCATTCTTCGGATCCGTCAGAAGTACAGAAGAAAAAAAAAAAATGCATCAGTTTTTACACATTTTACATCCGTTTAGGCGTCCTTTAAAGTCCATTCACACGGGCCGACCACTGGACGGAGCTGAATGCTCGTTCCTCATCATTGCACGTCCAGCAACCAGCCTATATACACAGGAACCTGCTGCGGCCAATAATTAAACTGTATGTACCAGGGCTGATTCCCATTGTCCTAAATGCCCGGAACCTGAAGCCAATCTTAAACATAACGTTATGGTCCTGCGGCACCTTAAATACGCTTTGGGCGGGAGTTTTGGACCTGCTGGAGAGGGGTGTACGACTTATGGATTCCCACTCGGGAATTAGGCTATGCATCCAATTCACCGATAAATGACTGGATAAATCTGGCCACAGCTAAAGTGTTATTGACCTATAAACTCATAGCCAAGTATCGGATCCAGTCGACCCTCCAGGTATAGGAGAACCGATCAGGCTGTCCAATTCTATGGTTTTAATGGAAGACGAATACACATGAAAAGAGGTAATCTCAAGAAATTTAAGAGACAGTAGGATTTGTGGTTGGCTAGCCTTGGATGTGAATAAGGGCCGGGCCAACTAATGGAGGCAGAAGTGATGCATGGTAAAAATCGATGACGATGCCTAAAGCCGCCACATCCAAGTGAGGCGATTACTAAAGGGGAGATGTGCTGCAGAGTACGGAAGGGAGTAGGGTAACCCATCCAAATACCCTACTCCCTTCTGTACTCTGCAGCACATCTCCCCTTCAGTAATCGCCTCACTTGGATGTGTACACAGTTAGCGGCTTTAGGCATCGTCATCGATGATTGCGTTGTATAACAAAATAAAATAAATAATATCGGTTTGATTAAAAAACAAAAAACATAAAAACTCCTGCAATCAGCAGGAGCAGGTATGGTCCCCGGCCAGTGACCCTGAGAAGAAGTTTATTGCCTTAACTGGCTTTTCCTAGGCTCGGTGCGTAGCATGAGCACTACTGAGCGAAAAAAAGAAGCGGTAGTGCGGGATCCGACAATCACGTCATCACCGGTCAGCTGCTGGGTCTTAGAAGATTAAAACCTACAAAAATGTCCATTCTGCATGGCAATAATGAAAAGTACTTTATTGAACAATTAATCAAGACAGTATGAAAAGGTTAGAAGCAGCAGTGCAGAAAAAATGGCGACATGACTGGAGGGCAACACATGGGCATGTATCAAATACATATAAAGATACCACAACACAATGCAAGTAATGGCCGTAATAATGTTAAAGAACTGAGAAGTTACCCATCGTGTTTCCCTGTCCACGATACCAATCTCTGCCCTAGATTGTTGCAGTCACCACTGGCAAAATCATCTGTTTGCCAGGGCTGCTGGGAGAGGGACCAGTGGCGATCAGCTGGACATAGGCATTTAAAAGATTACTGAATTTATAACAATTTATTTTCTCATTCTACATAATGAAGCAGTCCTTCACAGCAGTGCATATTTAAAAGGTTTTCTGAGACATATATTGATGACCTATCCTCTGGACAGGTCATCAATGGAGTTAAGACCCCCACCGATCAGCTGTTTGAGAAGACACCGGTGCGCCTGTGAGCGTTGCAACTTTCTCCCTGCTTACTAGGAAAAGTGCCATATATTGTATAGCGACTGTGCTTGGTATCGCACTGCGCCTCGTTCACTTCTATAAGGCTGATGAACGTGTCGTCATTGGCCTAGGAAGAGCTACTGCGAGCGCTGCTGCCTTTTCAAACAGCTGATCGGCAGTGGTCCCGGGTGTCGGACCCCCACCAGATACTGATGACCTATCCAAAGGATGGGTTATCAGTATTAGGCTAGGTTCACACGACGACATTTTGACAAATTCGAGCACGACTACACTGCAACATTTGTCGCGCAACATTTTGTTGCATTAATGTCGCGCGCCGATTTTTATAATGGTAGTCTATGGTGTCACATTGCAACATGCGACACGCTGCGACACGACATCTTGAATGGATTTTTTGCGACTATCGTGTCGCAGTATGTCGCATGTTGCAATGCGACACCATAGACTACCATTATAAAAATTGTCGCGCAACAAATGCCGTCGTGTGAACCTAGCCTTAACGTCTCGGAAACCCCCTTTAACATTTGGATAACCCGTGACTACCGTACGCCACCCAGTTTACTGCACATTGATGTGATTTTGCAACACGGCTATTAGCCGTCTGGTTTCTACAGGTTCAACATGCTGAACCAGTGTCACTGTACATTGAGGAAATCTGTGGCAACTACTGACATTACCCATGGCCTGTGCCCTGTGAAGAGTAGGTAAAGACAGACGTTAAACTCACCGACGAGAGGCATCAGCTTTACTGTGACCAATCAAACGGAATCAGGAATAATCCAGGTCAGATTCTTCTTGAAGTCCTTCCCGCAGTTTATCTATATGAAGAAGTATACACATTATTAGGCGCACGGTACAAGAATAAAATAATTAACATTGTAAACGGAGGGGTCATGAGATACGATTCTGTGTTCACTATTCTGCTGGTGCAGTCACTGTGTACATACATTACTTATCCTGTACTGATCCCGAGTTACATCCTGTATTATACTCCAGAGCTGTACTCACCCTGCTGCTTGCTGTCAATGCAAAGGGAAGCTTATTGTTGGTCACAAGCAACACTGCTTAAGTAGGCAACACAGGAGATTTATAGGAAATCGGTCAGCTCCAAAACAGGCTTCAAACTACAGTAGGTGACCGAATCTGGTTACGTCATTTTTATCTTCATACTCACCCCTCGATACTGTGCTTCCACAAACTAGCAGCAAAATGCATTGAGAGGACTCCTTCTCAAGTCCTCTCCATTATGTGCGTGAGCTCAGGAGTCCTCTGAAAGCATTTTACTGCTGGTTTGTGGGAGCACATGACATTGCTGCGACAAATTTCGCCATGTAGCCGAGCCCTAAAGCTGCATTTACAGATTATTGGGAACAACCGTTACTGCGAACGCTCATTCCCGATAATCTGCCGGAGTGAATGTGCCGCTGAACACCGGATGAACGAACAAAAAGCTCGCTCATCGGGTGATCCTGTGGCTCGTGTAGGCACCACCGGTCATAGTTTCTGGGCAGCAGATCGTGTGGTCTAAACAGCGATCTCCATGAGTCTGTATAGGGACGAGGGATCGCAATAGCAAGCCCTCGTTCTCATACTGTGAAGGAGATCACTGCATGTAAATCCACAGTCTCCTTCACTAAACGAGCAGCAGACTGTTGGCAAGAAATGCTTCCTTCCTGACTATCTGCTGCAGAATTGTCCCGTCTTAATCCACCTTAAGGTACATGGAGAAAAGTCAGTTAAACTTTTTCTAAGGCCCCTTTCACACGAGCAGGTTTTCAGCACATCCAGTCGCAATGCGTTTTTTACTGAAGCCCCATTCACTTCTATGGGGCCAGTGCTGTGTGAAAAACGAAGACTATGGCCTCATGCAGACGACCGTATGTGTTTTGCAGTCCGCAAACCACGGAAGCTGCTCTGCATTCCGTTCCGCAATTTGCGGAACGTAACGCGGCCCATTGTAGAAATGCCTATTCTTGTCTGCTCTATTTTTTTGCGGGGCCACGGAACGGAGCAACGGATGCGGACAGCAGAACTGATATGTGAAAAACGCTCATGTACACAAACCCATTGAAATGTCACACATTGCACCCGCGCGGAAAACTCGCTCGTGTGAAAGGGGCCTAAGTTCTTTTTCAACTGCATACTCAGCACCCAGGAAGCTGCGTTATGGTTAAAAAAATAAATAAATAAATAAATACACACACATTTTGGTGCATGAGGGCACATATTAAACCACATCCCCTTTCCCATGAAGCTACTCCCCCTTGCCTTGCGTGGCCCAATGGCCCAGATTTTCAAACCCGAAAGATGGCGTAAGCATTGACCGGCTGTCTAGACCTGCACCAGACCAGATCTATCACAGGGGCTGGGGCCGGATGAGCAGACTTTTCTCTGACTCTATACCAACTATTAGTTGGCTTACTTTCAGACAGATTACTTTTACACTGATTTTTGGAAGCCGTCTTAGGGCCTGATTAGGACCGGCATCTCAAACGCCGGTCTTAATAAATGTGGCCTACATGGTAAATGTGGTGCACAGCGTGTACATCAGTATTTCAGAGCACATCTTGATTAGTAAATCTCCCATAGAGATAACCTGCTTCTCCGGCCCACACACACTGATTGGCAGCTTCCCTGTATAGAAACTAATAGAGGAACGTGTAAGCCCTGGCGGCAGTGAAACCACTTTTTACATGAACATAAATTACAGGAAACTATATACGGAAGACCTCTGCCCTCAGATAAGGTGATGCTATAAAGATGATGCATCGCCTGTCTGCTTATAAAACCAGCACAAGGCCTGACCTGTCCTACAGAAAAACTTCTATATGTAGACATTAATGAACATGTTACACAACTGCGAATAACAAACCATTTATTAAGACCGGCGTTTGAGATGCCGGTCTTAATCAAGCTCTAAACTGGCGGTGGTTCTAAATGTAAGACAGCTTCCAAAAATCTGTGTAAAAAGTGGCGCATCTAGGGTTTCTACAGCCCCCCAAATATACTTAATGGAGGTGGCAGGGCCTAAGATGCACCAAATTGCACCACAATTCTGGTATTAACATCGGCGCCATCAGCTGTAAAGCCAAACTAGCGTAAATGATCAGGAACCCATTGCTCATATCACCTCATTCCCACAGCTTTAAAGGGGTATTCTGGTCATAAAAAGTTATCCCCCATCCACAATATACAAGATAACTATTAAGACCTGTGGGGGTCCTACCGCTGGGAATTCCACCCATTATAAGAAGAAGGGCCCCGTACTCTGTGGAGTCAATGAAATGGATGGAGCGGCTGGTCCAAAATGTGCAACTGTCCCAGCTATCTCCACCAATCTAATAGTTATCCCCTGTCCCGTCGATAGAGGATAACCCTCTCTAACTGGAACAACCCTTTAATTTTCTAACTTGCACTGGGAAAATGTGAGTCAGCGCTGAGGATCGTAGACATGTCCCTTCTCGGCACAGCGGGGGCTTTAAAGGGGTTGTCTGCTTTTTACTATTGATGACCTATTGACCTATTCACTACTGATGACCTCCTTTCTGTTCAAGTAAATACTATAGAGCCATCCCACAAAAGTAATTGAGGACGCCATACTTGTAATTACACCTGCTCACCACTGCAATAGCTGCGGCGAGCAGGTAAACAGAGCAAAGAAGGCACTGCTCGTACAAGCGCTGCCTTCTCTTTAATCAGCGGATTGGCGGGGTGCCACGAGTCAGCCCCCGCCGATCTGATAATGGTGAACTATCCTGACGACAGGTCATCAACAGTAAAAAGCGGACAACCCCTTTAAGCCACCGCTCTGCAGTCCTCAGCACTACTTTCATTCAGATGTATTGGAGGCAGAAAGGACTCGGCCACCAGCTAGCTTTGTTGGAATTTCGACGCAGCTGTCCGTGCCAAAATTCTGCTGGAAAAGCTGTCACATGAACAGCCCCTTAGAGTTGTGATGACAATTGATGGGGTTGTCCCAATATTGTAAGTCGTGGTCCGCAAACCACAGATCTGCAAAACATAGAGCAGGAGGAGCTGAGCAGACTGATATATAGTTTTATGGAAAAAGATTCAGTATTCATTTTTTCATTTGAATTTCCGCTCATTCTGGGCTTTGAAGTCCAGGAGGCGGTCCTATCAGTGACTGACAGCCTTCCCTCTATGACTGTGTATACAGAGAGAGCTGTCAATCATCGATAGGACCGCCTCCTGGACTTCAAAGCCCAGAATGAGCAGAGATTTAAATGAATAAATTACAAGTGTTACTAAAAAATTTCCCATAAAACTATATATCAATCTGCTCAGCTCCTCCTGCTCTACAACATGCTGCCTGCAGATTACATTACATGTTCATGGTGACAGGTTCCTTTTAAACCAAAAAGTACGTTCCGCAGGCTATAACATGTCAGTGGAGACATCAGGGTCCATTCACACATCCGCAATTCTGTTCTGCATTTTGCAGACCCATTCATTTCTATGGGGGCACACTATGTCCTGTCCGCATCCGCAATTGCGGATCCGCACTTCTGGAAAAAAAATAGAACATGTCCTATTCTTGTCCGCAATTGCGGACAAGAAAAGCCATTTTGTATTATAGTGTTGGCGATGTGCGGTGCGCAAAATGCAGAACGCACACTGCCGATTCCGTATTTTGCGGATCCCCAAAGCCCACACGGACGTGAGAATGGACCCTTAACGTAACTCCCTCCATGGTGTGTAGAAAAAACATGGAGGCTAAAAGATGATTTTGTAATTGAACATTAGGTTATAAAACCTATTGAATGTTAGAGACACTATGTGGTTACTTGTGCAACGGGGATTTTCCTGCTATTCATTTCACGCTCTATTTTAGAAGCAGCGCGCATGATTTTTTAAGGTAGACCACCGCCAGTCCTCCAGCAATCAGCATAGTGACAGGAATCAAGGAAGGGGGGGGGGGTGCATTTTAGAGAAGAAATGGAAAAACTGCAGACGTAACTGCATGTCATCTACACTGTGTGAAGTAACCACATGAAAAATAGCCGCACTGACAGAAAGCAGGCACTTTTGATAGAAAAAATAATGCATTTTCTGATGTGGCCAACATGTCGCTTCCAAACACAATGGGGACGATTTCCAAAGACTGGCTTTTTCAGCTGGTCTTTGTCTCCCCCTCTACGCTGCCAGAGGATTCGACCAATTTATGACGAGATGCCACTCTGCCATAAATAGGGTGCACCTCCAGCAGTCCGCGCACCCAGAGTACAAACTACTCCGGCGCCTGACTGCAGTAGTTTTTAATCCGCTTTTTCACCTGTTTTTTTCAGGCATAAATGAACGAAAACGTGTTGGTCACTCCGAAGTAGCGAGAACGACGTGAAAATATTACGTCACAAAAAGTGGTCTTGGAACTTTTTTATCCCCAAAACTGGCGTAAAATGACCAACACGAAACTATACCTTAAACCCTTAAAAGGGATTGTCCAGGATTGACATATTTCTGAAAAACCACTACTACTTCCCAGTCAGACATGCGAAAGGAAGTGTATATATCTGCTCCCCACACAAACTTCGGCATGGACGGGGTCACAAGTGTGGCTGCAGCCAATGACTGGCCTCAGTGACTATGTCCCCAAGCAGAATGCCGCTGCTGGCTCACATGTTGATTGGGAAGACGTCACAGATTCGTCGTCTCATCTGGCCCAGCGATTTCAAGGCCAGATTTAAGTGGGTACCAGAGAAAAGACTCGCACCTCTCTCTTGGACAGGACCCCCAAAGTAAACAGAGAGCTGCCCTGTTCACAGCTTCCTCTCTATGCACCGCTATGGGAGTTCCTCAATCAGCTGGCAGCCCCCTAGTTGTGAATGGAGAGGAGGCTGTGCATGAGCTGTATGCTCTCCATTTATCGCTATGGGACCCCCAAAAACAGCCGTGCGTGCTCGCTTGGCTTTTTTTTGGAACTCTCATAGTGGTGAATGGAGTGTGTCCGCAAATGAGTTGTGTGCTCTTCTTTATTTTGGAGGCCCTGTTCTGGAGATAGGAGCTTGTCCCAGAGGTGGGACCCACACCTACGTGACACTGATGGTATGTCCTATAAAAGGATATTCCTGCGCAGGAAGCTCTAGGGGCTGTAAAGCCGAACATGCAGGAGCTGCTTCCCACTAAGAAATGTAACCTATAGGACAGTACGGTGTACAAGGGAAAAATCGCCGTCACAAAGGTCGCTGCTTCTGGGAACAATCTTACTACTTGCTGGCTCAAAACCAGTTTCAATGAAATTATCCTAGAGCTGCCCATAGATTTCCGATATCAGCCAGCCGAACATTATACCTCCTAAGGCCTCACGCACACAAAACTATTTTTGGTCCGCATTTTTTGTGGGTGGGATGCGGACCCGTTCACTTCAATGGGGCTGCAAAAGAGGTGTGTGCTGTCCTCAACCGGATGTCAATTCCACGGGCCCGCAAAAAAATAGAACATGTCCTATTCTTTTTAGCATTACGGATAAGGATAGCACTGTTTTATTAGAGGCCGACCCTTCCTTTCCGCAAAATGCAGAATGCATCCGGTCTGAATCTATGTTTTGCGGATCCACATTTTGCGGACAGCAAAACAGCCATATGCATGAGCCCTAAGAGGGAGGCAGATAAGCCACTTCAAGAAGGCTCCGACAAATCCTGATCCTTCATTCGCCATGACAAGAGCACCACCAAGAACGCCTTCATTCCCCAAGTTGGGTCACCACTCATGCTGGATATTTTTGGCAGTCAATTTTCTCTGGTCTTCCCCAGGGAGGAGTGAGGGGGGCAGTGCCCAGCCCTCCACTACGCCACCTTCCATAAAAGTACAACCCTAATGATCAAGCCGAAATCTGCTGGAATCAGACGTGATCACCGCTGGCAAGTGAAGTCCTGGATGCCTAAGGCCATCTTTAAGGACTGTGTTTGAGCTACGTTACACAGCACAATCTTGTCCTTTCATATACAATGAGCAATAACCAACAACCCATACGCAATTATCCGTCATGGACGCAGAGGACTCCGGGCTGGCCCCCTTTATACGGCTTGGGTGAATCTTATGTGGTGCCTGCGGGTATTCGACTTGAGGACCAGAGAAAACTCATGCACACGATCGGATGGGTTTTGCCATCTGCAAAATACGGATATTGGGGGACATTTATTAAGACCGGTGATTTAGACGCCGATCTTAATCCCTCTGTGGTGCTGGTGGATGCGGCAAAGTTATGTTGAGGCACAGGAAGGAGACGGTGCGACATACTAAAATCTACGCCAGCTTCCTAGCTGGTTATAAATTTAAGGAATTTTCCACGCCAAGAACTGGCGTGGAAAATAATAAATGAGACAGGCCTGCCAGCCCAACCTCTTCAAGTCCCCTTTTTTCGGCACTCTGGAAACCAGTGCGACAAAATCTGCTATATTAATGCGCCAAAAAGTGGCGTATAATTCATAATAAATGCCCCCCATTGGCAACGTTGCATCTGCGTTTTTTGCTAGCCCACTGACTTCAATGGGTCGGTATTCTGCAGCCAAGTATAAGACATGTTATATTTGTGGATCATCCGTGTGCTTTACGCATCCTTATGTCAGTTCCACAAAGAGATAGAATATGTCTACAAAAAGCGGACCACGGACCCACTGAAGTCAACAGGTTTACAAAAAAAAATGCTGATTGCCCACAAATCGCATCTGTATTTTGTGGACCGCAAAATGGACACGGTCCTGTGCATGAGGCCTAAAGGGTCCAACAGGCGGCATGATGGGAAGAACGAGGCTGGCTGTGAATTTAGGAATTTTACTATAGGAATACTGGCCCGCACTAGAACAAGGTCTTTGGGTTTGTTTGGTTTTTCGTTGCAAAGAAATTGTACTGTTTGTTGGAAAAGGCATCCCAAGTGGCCGTCCACACGGGATGGAAACGCAGTGGACTTCCCTGCGGCAGATTCACAGTTTTAAATCAACATACAAGTGGAGGAGATATTAAGAAATCTCATCCGGAGGCGGAGATGAGGAATCTGCGGTGTGGATTGTAAAGTGTATCAGTCTGTGCTGTGGTCAGCCACAGAGGATTTCAGCCTTTGCAATATATAGGATGAAATGTGCAGCCCAATTAGGGTACAATGACTGCAGTGAAAACAAGCGGCCGGTAAAAGCAGCAAAATCGTCCATTTTTAACTCGTTTTTCATGGCTGCCTTTCTGAAACACCGCCATTAAAAACGCCCCCTTGAATTGTATGGAGGCTGTTGGTCTGTGTAAAAAGACAAAATAGGACATCCGATTTTTTGACAGCCATTTGAAAAGAGTCATAGGGGTCATTTATTAAGGGACTTGTTGGGGGCTGTGTACCAGAAAATGTACTAACATTTATGCCTGAAAATGTTGGCAAAAAACTACCCCAGCTAGGAGCTGGAGTAGTTTTACACCAGATGCAAATAGCCATAGATTTGCCCAATTTAGGCTACTTTTACACTAGCGTTATTCTTTTCTGGCATAGAGTTCCATCGTCAGGGCTCTATACTGGAAAAAAACTGATCAGTCACATCCCCATGCGTTCTGAATGGAGAGAAATCCGTTCAGGATGCATCAGTTCAGTCACTGTCAATCGTTTTGGACGGAGGAAATAACGCAGCATGCTGCGGTTTTATCCCTGTCCAAAATGACGGAATACATTAGTGCTGGATCCGCCATTAAAAATACTGCAACGACGAATCAGGCATTCCATTCTGCGCATATCCCTAAAAATGGGGAAAAAAAATAAAATGCCGGATGACACTGGAAAAACGGATCCCGTTTTGCAATGCATTTTTCTGACTGATCAGGCATAAAAATGCCTGATCAGTCAGAAAAGATGACATGCGTTTACATACAGTTTGCCAGATCCGGCGACGGAACTGCCTGCAGGAATCCTCTGCCGCAAGTGTGAAAGTACCCCTGTGACGAGGGGCACACATCATAAATCAGCCGAAACTAATGTCCTCTCAGAGGGAAACCCAAGACTGGCGTAAAAAGCCGGTCTTACCGAATCGCCCCAATGGTTCTGGAAACGCCCATGGGGCATGCCATGTGAATGTACCCTTCCCAGCAGGGGTGCTCAACCTTTTCTAGTAGAGGGCCACACTGTCAAATCGAGCCAATCCCAAGGGCCGAAAATAAAACTGAAAACGGTATTACAACCTGAAGTTTTTATGGCATATCAATCGTTTACAGCATAAGGCCAGGGCGATATGGTGCGCATCAAAAAAGGGAACAACTACACTGCGACATTCATGTCGCACCAACATCAAGAGACTTTTTTTTGTAATGACAGAGACTGGTGTTGTACTGCGATATCCTGCGAAACGACCGTCCCACAAAAAACTAACTTGGATGGATTTTTTGTGACTGTCTTGTCACGGTGCGACGCCATTGTTTCCCCATTGTTGACACGCAATGTTTCAGCGACATGTCGCCGTGTAGCCCTAGCCTAAATGTCCGATAGGTGCTGGTTATACTTCCAAGATTCCAGTCTAATGGAAGAAGACATAGAAAAAACACGTCAGCATGTCAGGATGGTTGGGGGCCGCACAGAATGATATTGAGGGTCGCATGTGGCCCCTGGGCGGCAGGTTGTGTACCCTGCCTTACAATGAATAGACATATAAAATGGACATGTATAACAGAAGTTACACCGTAGTACCAAAAGTGGGGCACGACACACAAGATGCTAAAGAAGTCTACACTAAAACTGCAATAAAGCTCTACACTACATACAAAGGACACAGCACTAGGAGGATCAAAATCATAAACTGTTCTATAATTACAATAATGAGAATACAACAGTAGGTGTGATGTGGGCCAAAGGATTCTCTGGATGTGCGACTGCTAGTACGATCAGACTTCGTTCCAAAATGAGTAAGAGTCGTTTCGCAATAGCAGCCACACCCTGCATTAATGAATAACCTTGTAAGAAATGCTGGTGCCTTCCAAAATCTATTTTAACACAGCGGCTAGTCCCGAGGAAGCAGAGCTTACATGTGATCCGTACGGAGACAGCAGGGGGCGCCATACAGACCTTACTATCTGGCACAACTCGGCAAAGAAAAGGTCAGGTAAGTTCAAGATGTAGCTATGAAAGGGGTATTCTTGTCAGAAGCCTCCACGTACTCTCTGCACGGTTGATAACTGCTCGACTGCTGGGGGGTTGGAGTGCCGTTATTCGCTGGGCGTCCCAAAAACGGCTGCGTCAATGACCGCAGACTATCGATGTTCTTTAAACGGGCGTCTGGCGGCCGCTACAAATAACCGCTCTCACGCGTCCGTTTTTCACCATCACGTGAACGTAGCCTCATAGTCTCTAAATGGCAAATATGCTTTGTAATGCACTTCATGTAAATGTAAGACCGCCCTTAAAGGGAAAGTATGACCTACGGTTTTTATACGATTTATTTATTTTATTTTTTATTAAGTAAAGGGGTTTTCCGGGAGTTTAATATTCATTTCCTATCCTCTGGATAGGTCATCCACATCTGATTGGAGGGCGTCCTACACCCGGCACCCCCGCTGATCAGCTATCTGAAAAGGTGGTGGAGCTGTAGGCGAGCACCACGGCCTCTCCCTAGGCCAGTAACATCAGGTTCATTGGTCACACAGCCTCGGAGCAGCTCAGTTCCAGGCCCGGGCTGCAGGACCAGCTGCTGTACAAGGTACTGTGCTTGGTATGCTGTGAGGGGCCTCTTCAAAGAGCTGATGGATGGCGGTGCCGAGTGTCGGAACCAAACCAATCAGAGACTCATGTTTAGTGATGAGCGAAGCGAGCTTCGATCCTAGATCCGAAGTCGCTTCGCTCAAAACTTAGGATTAATACTAGAGATGAGTAGGGTTGAGCGAACTTGTGTTTTAAGTTCTGCGTCCAAAGTTCGGGTTCTCGAAGAATCCCCTTTATGGATTCCACTACCACGGACCATAACGGAATTTGGAATCCATAAGGGGATTCTTCGAGAACCCGAACTTTGGACACAGAACTAATTCAAATTCGCTCAACACTAGAGAGGATCGAATTTCATGTTCACGCTACGTTTGGTGGTAAAAGCAGAATTGCGTTACGGATTCCGTTACCACGGACCATAACGCAATTCTGTGACGGAATAAAGGCATTCTGTCATAATAGAAGTCTATGGCCTACATAACGGAGCCGTCCTCTAAAGACATTCAGTCATAGAATTGCGTTAGGGTCCGTGGTAACGCAATCCATAACGCAATTCTGCTTTTACCACCAAACGAAGAGTGAGCGAATTTGAAAATTTGAAATCGCTCATCTCTTATACTGTACAGAGATCTGCAAGTGCAGCATAAAATACCAAAAACATTTTTTGTGCACAATGTGACTTTGTGTGACTGTTTTCAGCAACAACTGGAATAGACTGATTAATACACATCGGCTACTGACTTGTATGGGAGAGCGCTCTAGGCAAACTCTGTGACCTGTGAAGAGGTCATTATGCAGGGAGGGGGAGGAGACTCAGTGCCAGACTTTAGGTTTCCTTTTAAACAGCTGTCAGGAGGGGAAAAAACTAAAATCTTAAAAAACACGTTTAACACATAAATTTGATTAAAACAATATGCCATCTTCTAATGAGACATTCCCTCCAAACAACGTGGCGATAATGGAGTAACCGTCTCACAGCAGCACATGCAGCGCCTCCTGTATCGGTGGTCTTCTTTCCTATGTTATAAGAAGCCTATTTTCCACCTAGGCGTACATTATATTTCTACTCAACCCCATTTAAGACAAAATAAAAGCACTTTGGGTAAAAGTACACTGACTGTTAGGCGTGCATCTAGTCCCATTCTTATAAGAATTACAGGATTACCGGGATACACCAAGCTGAAGAAAATCTTACGGCACAAACACAACACGCGTTGTTACGAAGCTACAGAAACCGTGGAGTACACATATTATGACCATAACAAAAAAACTAAAGAAAAAATTTACAAAAGCAGGTCTGATCAGTCCCTTCTCCAGCTAGAACCAGGGTAGGCCGCAATCACAGTAGCATTTGGGATCTGGTAGCCTGATCCGGCTGAGCCCAGCCCATATTGCTTATGCGTTTGGTGATTAATAAGTTACTGTTTCCGATCCGCAAAAAACAGATCGCATATGGAAACCATACGGATATGTTTTGTGGAATAACAGAACAGAAGAGGACTTAAATCAGAGGAAAAAAAAAAAAAACTCAGATGTGGAACGGATCGGTGGAAAACGTACCGCGAAACAACACCAGCCGCGTGCATGAGCCCTTACTACGTCATTTTCTTTGTAACATATTGCTGCTCATACATCATAGCTGCCATCCAACAGCCCTCACCCCACGAACACAAACACGCACTCTTTGCTCAGCAGGGCATGCATGTTTATTTAAAGACAAGCAACCTCAATACTTTTGGCATCGTCTTATCTCCCATCACCTCTAAGGATCGGCCAGTAACCCACAGGGTGCAGTCCATGAACGCGCAGCTGTGTCTGGTACTGGACATTTAAGTAAGGGCTCATGCACATGACTATGAACGGGTACGCAACTGTTCGCAAATTTGCGGAACGGGTGCGGACCCGTTCCTTTTAATGGGGCCACAAAAGATGTGGACAGCATGTCGTGTTCTGTCCGCATCCGTTGTTCCGTTCCATGGCCCCGCAAAAAAGATAGGACAAGAGTAGGCATTTCTCTAATGGGCCGTCCACTCTGCAAATTGCGGAATGCGTATGGGTGGCATCCGTGTTTTGCGGATCCACAAAACACAGCGCGGTCGTCTGAATGAGCTCTAATTAATGCTCACCATCACCATTTTATTTTACATTCTTCTAAGGGTACTTTCACACTAGCATTTTGGATTCTGTTTGTGAGATCCGTTTCAGGGCTCTCACAAACGGTCCAAAACGGATCAGTTCAGCCCCAATGCATTCTGAATAGATAAGGATCCGCTCAGAATGCATCAGTTCGGCTCCGTTCCGCTTCTATTTTGTTTTTGAGGCGGACACCAAAACGCAGCATGCAGCATTTTGGTGTCCATCTGAAGAGGCGGAGCCTAACGGATCCGTTTTTAATTACAATGTAAGTCAACGGGGACGGATCCGTTTTCAATGATACAATATGGTGCATTTGAAAACGGATCCGTTCCCCATTGACTTTCAATGTAATTCAAAACGGATCCGTTTTGGACTTTGTCATTTTTCTTTAAAAGTAATGCAAACGGATCCGTTCTGAACGGATACAAACATTTGCATTATAGGTGCAGATCCGTCTGTGCAAATAAACAGACGGATCCGCACCAACGCAAGTGTGAAAGTACCCTAACCCAGCAGAAAAAAATGGATCCTGTATTTTAGGCATCAGTTATGCACATTTTGAATTCGTTTTAGCCCTTTATGTCTGAAATCCATTACTTTAGATGGGAGAGAAAAAAAAAAGGTCCTGCGTTGCCCATATAATTGATCAGCCAATGAACATATCCCTTCTTGTCCTACTCCTTATTCCGCAGTAGGCGGCACAAACATTTTTCTAGGTTTTTTAGGCAGACGCTACATTTGAGGGGGTTTGCTGACGGTAACCCTTGCATTACTTATGTTTCGGAGCCCGGCAGTTGTGAACCATTGGTACGGCTAGTTTCTGGTCTAGCAATGGGGCAGCAACCGCAACAACCTGACACACAGTTCTGCACAGGTACTGTATACACAAAACAGCAGGATATCTTGTACCTAGATCTGAACTATGGCTACAATTTTTTTCCCATTTTAGATCGCTTCAAAAATGCTTTTTGCTTCTTAGTCCAACTTTTTACTCCCATTAAAGGACTGCAGACAAGGCAGATCCACGGACATCCAATGTGTACGGCAGGGTTTACTGTACTAGTAGGACCCCAGGACAGGCTGCTATTGTTGGCATTTATGTCTTTTCTTACAACAGTAATGAATTAAGGCCAGCACGTATCTGACGTCAGCATCTTATTACACAAAAGAAGGGGGATTGTTCTTTCAGGGAGACGCATGACCATTTCATCAGATTCGCAGATTAGCATCCGCATAATACATACTCTGAACCCTCATCATTCCAGAGGAGCTTATACAAATGCCACCCTCTAAGAACGCTGCTGGGGAAAAACGTAAAGGGGTCTGGAGAAGAGCGAAAAAATGGATCATGCGAACCACATTTGTCATGTGTAAACACAGCCTTGTTAGTAACATCTTATGACCTCCGAAAAAACGTTATATCTCAAGCTTCTGGATCTGGGAATCATGATGCCACTAAAGATCTGCCCTTTAGGTACAAATAGGCCTCCAAAGGATGCTGGGCACTCGGAAGCTAGAGGTGGCACCTACAGCACAGGCAACCTCTGCAGCGAGTGTGCACATGGCCCGACGGTGCTTGTAAGAAAGCCAGCTTCTTTATTAGACACAATCAGGCTACATGCACGCGAATGTTAAAAACGGACATTTTTGGCACCAGTAAAGGTCTATGGGGCTAATCACGTGGACTTTTTATTTTTTTATGTATTTTTTTTTTTAATGGTGGCTGTCAAAAAAATAGGACGTGTCGTATTTTTGGTTGTTTTCACGGCCAGAGGGACCGCTTTTATCTGCTGCTTAGACAAGAGTCCATCTGTCTAACGGCCGCTACAAACTGGTACGCTAGTTCAATGTGGCTTTTTAGGGGTAAAAAAAAAAAAAAAAAAAAAACACACTCCATCCACTTTCATGCGCAGAGGCAGTCACTCCTCTCTAGAGTGTGAAAGACGCGATTACGTCATCACGCTGAGCGCAGATCCTTAGGCATGTCCTTTCCAATCAAGAGCGGAGCAACTGACTCTGTGTGTGCGCAAGTGGATGAGGGGAGTACTTTTTTTTCAGCGAAAAAAAAAAATTACAGCTGAGGGCCACTATTACAGCTAGGGGCCACTACTGCGGGGGACATTATAACAGCTAGGGGCCACTATTATAGCTAAGGAGCACTATGGGGGACACTTACAGCTATGGGCCAATGTGGGGGACATTGGGGGCCACTATTACACACAGGAGGCACTATATGCATTACTATTATGTATACTGCAGGGGTTGGGATTTTATGTTAAAAAAGCCCATGAAATGTATCCATTTTTAATGACCATGAAAAACAGATACAAAATGCCAATTAAAAACGGACAGGCGGCTAGAAAATCAATGCAGAAATGGTTGAAAATGGCCATTTTTCTTCACCGTCATGCATGTGTCCTCAAAACACAAAGTTATTCCTTGGCTGAAGCAACAATCCTGAAATCCCTACTGATAAGATGCTAGTTTTAGGCCTCATTGGTTGCTATGACACCGTGCGCTTCATGCCGCCGCTGGACTACAGTCATACACCTGTAAGAGTGTATTACTGTAGTCCAGCGGCGGCATGAAACCTGCTGTCAGCTGGATTCCAGGCCGAGATACCACGGTCCGCGCACGAGGCCTTACGCTTATCTTACACCTGCAGATTATCCAGGCGATTGTCGGGAGGGCAGCGTTCCTTCCCGGCAATCGCCTGCCAGTCAGTGAAGGAGACTGATACTATTACATGCAGCGATCTCCTCCTCAGTATGGGAAGGAGTGATCGCTAAAGCAATTTTTAAACCTGCTGAAAGATTCCAATTACGAGCATTTGCTCGTTTGTCGGCGGCAGTATTAGGGCTCATGCACCTGACCGTATGTATTTGGCGGTCCACAAAACACGGGTGACGTCCGTGTGCATTCCGTATTTTGCCATACAGAACGTCCAGCATGGTTCCACATACGGTCCGCAAATTAACAGAACGGACACGGAAATAAAATATGTTGGTTTGTGCATGAGCCGCTAAACTGCCGGATCATCGAAACAGGCGTTCCTGCAAACTCCTGTTAGTGATGATCTGCACAATAATCTGAAGGAGTAATATAAGCTTTAGGCTGTGTTCACACTGCCTTTAGGATGTTCCACTGGAGATTCTGCCAATTGGACCATATGCATGTAGTGCAAAACCAAAGACCAGATGCAAAACCCAACACCGCCAACGTTTGATATAAGACGGATGGGGCAGAGCGGTGCGGCTTCCATTTATACAAGTGCAGCAAAAACCACCCCATTCAGATGAATGGAAATGACTGTCAGTCACGGAAAATCTGCTGTGTGTGAATATGTCCTGTGAATGATATTCTACCAATACACATCTTATCTTACACGTATAAGTGAATGGTTCCAGTACAAGTATACGGACATGGACTGGGGCACTTTAAACAGGAGCATCCATAACTAGTGAGTGCCAGGAGATCCGGGGACCAAAACCTAGTAGGCCATGTATCCGGACTAGCATTCAGCTGAAAAGGACATTTGGGAGGAGTGCTGTGAGAAGAACTTTCCCGACAGCAGCTCCTTATGACAAGATCTTAACTTAGGTAAACCATCTAAACCTCCTGTCTAAATAAAACTTTTATAGACCAGCATGAATACAAGCACATCTGTAGTAGAAAAATGGGCACGGTCTTAATGAACAATAAAAGTGGAGACCCTACACGTGAGGGGTCAAGGTGAAGCATGCGTCTGGTGTCCCTTTGCCTAGGCTGCTATATACCAGGGAAATGTAAAGCGCTCGGCTGTCTCACATTGTACCGAGAGAATGAATGGAGTGCCAGCTCATGAGCTCAACCTCCACTCGAGCCATTCGGGGGACTCAGCATCTCTATTCTTGTGATCAGTGGGGTTCCCAGCGATAGGATACTTATCTCCCGTGAAGGTTTAGATCAGGCATCCTCAAACTGCAGCCCTCCAGCTGTTGCAAAACTACAACTCCCAGCATGCCTGAACAGCCTACAGGTATCAGGCTACAGCAGGGCATTGTGGGAGTTGTAGTTTTACAACAGCTGGAGGGCCGCAGTTTGAGGGTGCCTAGATTTAGATGTAGGAACAACTTTTTGAAATTGTCCAGGCTTTCAATATTGATGGCCTAGCTAGGTCATCAATATCAGATCGGCAGGGGCCCGACACCACGCACCCCAGCCGATCAGCTGTATGAGGAGACTGTGCGCACCTGCCGTCTCGGGTAGGCACGTGAGAACTGCGTGCGCCGTCTCTTCATATAGCTGATCCCCCGCCGATCTGATATTGATGACCTATACTGAGGATAGGTCATCAATAGTAAAAGCCCGAAGAACCCCTTTAACCACCTAACTGTTTTGCCCAAATCCAGCTCGGGCAGTGGGTAGCTAACTGGAGGGGGGAGGGCTGCTTTAGAGTACTTTCACACTTGCGTTTTTCTTTTCCGGCATTGAGTTCCGTCCTAGGGGCTCAATACCGGAAAAGAACTGATCAGTTTTATCCCCATGCATTCTGAATGGAGAGAATGCCTTCAGTTCAGTGTATTCGACATTTCAGGACGGAGATAATACCGCAGCATGCCGGAACACTTGCCAGAATGCCGGATCGTGCATTTTTCCCATTGGAATGTATTAGTGCTGGATACGGCATTCAAAATACCGCAACGCTGGATCCGTCCTTCCGGTCCAAATGACAAGCAGAGAGATGGATCAGTTCTTGCAATGCATTTGTAAGACGGATCCGTAGCCGGATACGTCTTTAAATGCTTTCCGTTTGCATGCAGATTGACAGATCCGGCAGGCAGTTCCGGCGACGGAACTGCTTGCCGGATCACTCTGCCGCTAGTGTGAAAGCACCCTTAGATGCTTTCTCCTGAATGGTAGCAGCTAGAAACATGCAACCGGTCTTGTTTGAAAGCTGACATTCCAGGCTTTCTTACAAGACACATGACAGCTGAAGACCAAGCAACAGGGGAGAAATCACTGTTAGAAATTGAGTCAGGAATAATCGCGGGTAAGGGTACCTTCACACTTGCGTTGCTGGATTCCGGCAATCTGTATGCAAACGGACAGCATTTGTAGACAGATCCGGATCCATCTCACAAATGCATTGCAATACTGGATCCATCTCATATGGAAAAACAGATCCGGTATTTATTTTTTAAACATTTTTAAAAGTCTGCGCATGAGCAGACCGGAAAACCCGGTCAGTCAATGCGATATTTTTAATGCTGGATCCGGCACTAATACATTTTAAAGGAAATTAATGCCGGATTCTGCATTCCGCCAAGTGTTCCGGAATTTTGGACGGAGACAAAACTGCAGCATGCTGCGGGTATTTTCTCTGTCCAAAAACCATACAGTGACTGAACTGAAGACATCCTGAACGGAATGCTCTCCACTCAGAATGTATTAGCATTAAACTGATCAGTTCTTTTCTGGTATTGAGCCCCTAGGACAGAACGCAATACCGGAAAAGTATAACTCAAGTGTGAAAGTACTCTAAAACCTGTTTTTACTTTTACTTTCAGCTGCATTCACAGCATCCAGATTTCTATCAGTGATATCTTCCCCTATACTGAACAGATTGCTGTCATTATGGTATCGTTTGAAAGCTTGGAATGTCCACTTTCAAACAAGACCAGTTTCATGTTTCTAGGAGATAGCAGCATCTAAAGCAGCCCTCCCCCCTCCAGTAGGCTACTTTTCCCACTGCTGGAGCTGGACTGGTTTTCCGGGATAGGTCATCAGTATCTGATTGGTAGAGGTCTGACATCCGGGACCCCCCCGCCAATCACATGATTGAGAAAACGTCGGTGCTCGCAGTAACACCATGTCCTTCTCACTTTTTTGCCTAGGCCATGTGACATCACGTTCATCAGTCACATGGCCTAGGGGCAGCTCAGCCCCATTCACTTTAATGTACAGCGCTGTGCTTGATGAGCAAAGAGAAGGCCGCAGTGCTATTGTGAGCACCAGTACCTTCTCAAACAGATGACCGGCGGGCATCCTGGGTGTCGGACCCCCACCTATCAAATATCAGTGGAATATCCAGTTAAGGCAATGCCAGAAAATCCCTTTAAATACAGTTCGAGATATAAACAACAAAATATGATTTGTTGTAAGTAGTTTACAAGGGGATCGTAGAGGAAGAAGACGTCTATATGGTCGCCTTAACATTCACACAAGTCATCAGTGCAACATCTGACTCACAGTGATCGGCTCCTATGTAATTATCAGCTCAGAAACTACAGACAATTCTTCCCTTCCCACAGTGTATAGGCTGATAAAAATAACTAGTTCTGGAGAATATCCTTCCTACACATTGGCAGTCTAACTGCCTGGTGTTAACCGTATATGTAATATGATTTATATCATTCTCCTAGAGGGGCCCCCACCGATCATACAGGTCATCAATACTGTACTCCTGGAAAACCATGCACACGTAGGGTGCAGAACGTCAGAGATACTCACCCTTCCAGATGAACATAGAGCTCAGCAGGTAAAAGCCGGCGCATGAAAATGGAAGAATACGCTAAACCAGTACGACTCTGCACTGCTTCAACCCCCCCTCCCCCGTTCTGAGCGACGGCTGTAGTGTCCGACCAGTACATCTGTCAATCAGAGCAGAGGATAGGTGATGTAGTGCGGAGAGCACTTCTGCGTGAATGGTACGCGCAAACATATAGTTCTGTTTCAATGTTCCGCTGCTAACAAAAGCATCCATTTGGCCTCCCTAATTTCTGCGGATTAGATGCAGACCCATTCACGGGGCAGCAAAAGACGCAGGCAGGACATGAAGTCCGTTTACAGTAAGAAACATTTCCTATGCTTGTCCGTTTTACACTAACATAGTGCAGGACCTACCGAAGGGAAAAACGCGGGACTCACATGGCCGGTATCAGTGTTTTGCGGATCTGCGACTTGCGGACTGCAAAATGGATACGGTTGTGTGAATGAGCCCTAAGGCTTCCTTCACACTATAGACTTTAAAATTAACACCTGTGCATGCTAATGCAAAATAAAATCCGCAAAAAAAAACAGACACTATGCGCAAAAGTAGCAGCTGCAGATATTTGCTGCTGCCATTCCACAGAAGACATCATTGTGGAAACGATCGCAGCTTGCTGCAGATCTCTCTAGTATCTAACCAGCACTGTCAGCAGTTTTCCAGGGTCCAAACTGTTGACAGATTCCTGATGCGGATACAGTACCTGCAAAGTGAATGAGATCTGTCAGATCCGATGGACACTTTGCTTTTTTTTTTTATTCCGTACAAATTGACCTGCTGTGTGGATTTTAAAAAATGCTCAACGCCAATTATTTGCGCGATTCTGCACCTTCTGTGCAGTGGTTTTCCCCTTAGACTTCAAGGGGGTTGTTTCCAGAAAGAGAGAATCTGCAACAAAAACTGCATACAAAACAAAGATGAATAGTTAGGATTTATGTGCGTCTTTTCTGTGCAGTTTTGGAGCGGATTTCATGCAAATTTTCTGCATAAAAATCTGCACTGTGCACTCTTTCACACATCTGTGCCTGTGATGACAGCCATAAGATGGCCCGTGGTTCATCCGTGAAGGATATGTTGCGTCCACGTGTCTATTTTTCGCCCTCCGTGTGTCACCTGTATTCCACAGACACTGCTAGGCTGAAAGGTAGTCTCCTGAGTGTCTCCTACCAACGGTCTGTGATAACCTTGGACCCAACACGCATGTGCGTGAGGGCTCCGAAATCACGGACAAAACAGAGCATGCTTCCATGGTGTCACCACTGACCCAAGGTCCACAGAAAACCACATGCGAGAATAAAACAGATGAAACGTGCGGTCCGTGGAGTCCACCAGGGCACACGTCTGTATGAAAGAGGCCTCACAATACAAAGTGTGATCATCTCTGAGGTAAAATCCACTTTACCCCGAGACTGAAGAAGCTCCAGCAGCACACCACTGATGAGCAGGCTTGGCAATTACAGCATGGAAGAAATATCTAAATCCAATAGAGCCCAATGGGGCTGTAGTATGGACTCATACCCTACCATAACTTTACACTAGGCCTGCACAATATATCGCGAAAGCAATCGCAATTAATCGCCATATCGCAATTTGCCGACCCAAAAATGCTGCAATTATAGTACCGTATTTTTCGCTTTATAAGACACACTCTCCCCCCCCCCCAAAAAGAAAGTGCGGGGGGAACAATGCGTCTTATAAGGCGATGGTTGACTTTTTACGTGACACTGACACTGTATCTCCGTACAGTGTTGGACTGGGGTACCTAGGGCCCACCAGTAAAATGTATTTTGGGGGCCCACCAGCAAAATGTATTTTGGGGGCCCACCGTACGGATGCATTCAAATATAATAAATCTTCTAACAAGTTTTTTATACGAACATAGGCTGGTTAAGGTGCTGTACATTGAATATATGTATGTAGTGTAGTAAGTCTAATGTGTTATGTGCCACTTGTGCAGGGGGTGGGAGACTAGGGGCCCACCTTGCTCAGGGGCCCATCAGGGGATTCCCCTGTACCCCTGTGGGCCAGTCTGAGCCTGTCTCCATATAACTAACTACATTTCACATTATCAGTCATCTGTGTGTGCTTTTACCTTGAAAATCCAAGCAGATAGACCTCTAGCACAATTCCCTTAAAATATCGCATATCGTTATCGCAATTTTTAGGGCCCTAATCGCAATCGCACAAAATTCCCATATCGTGCAGCCCTACTTTACACCTGGAGATTGCAAGTCTGCCAGATGAAAAACTGAGGTATGATCCAGTGCATGCTGCTGAGGATCTGCCAGAATGGGTGGGACGCCTGCTACTGACAAGGCGAAAGGAAACACTCACTGGTTACGATACATTTCCAGTAAGAACAACAGGAGAAAGACCTAAGGCTCCAGAATTATTACTCTATGGGACATACAAGTATTTGCTAAGGCCTCACGCACATGACGGTATGTGCTTTGCGGTCTGCGCACTGCGGATCCACAAAACACAGATAAGGTCCGTCCGTCCGTGTGCATGCTGCCATTTATTTATTTTTTTTCACTTCTGTAGAAATATCCTATCCTTGTCGGCAAAATGGACAAGTATAGGACACGTTCTTTCCTTTTTGTGGGCAGACACATGGATGCAGCCCCACTGAAATGAACGGGTCTGTATCCGATCCGCAAAAAATGGGGATCAGACGTGGACCAAGAACATGGTTGCGTGCCTGGGACCTAAAACAGACCATGTCAGGAGTGGTAACAAGTCCTACTATCTTGCAGATACCTAAAACTTGATTCTGGAACTCCATTTTTCAGGTTCTACTGATGTCCAAGGACATTTTCCGCCAGACAAAGTCCAGGAGGGTAATATGGCGATCTAATCAGCTTCTACGGTCAGGTCTTGATCCAATGAAACAATCACAGCAGATCATTAGGTACATGCAGCCTCGCAGCGGCTTTTCTTCACGTAAAGGAAAAACAAACAGAATGAGGGTAGACTACTCGTGACTACTCGAGCACGGCGCATCCTACAAGGAACATAACATTTTCCTTCTCAGATCACTGTATTAAGTTACGAGAGAACGTCAACTACCGTCTGACAGGGAATCTGATAAAACGCTAGGAGAATGACTAATGGGTTCAGCTAAGGTTATACACTGCCCTTTACAAGTTTCACAGGCTGGCGCTATACATAGTCCTGCGAAAAAGCAAAATGAACGGCGGCGCAGTACTGTATGCACTGGAAATAAAGTTACCCTTCTTCAAAAAGTGCTCAAGGGCGTGCACCCCTAAACGAATGCGGTAACAGATGGGATCAGGGCACAGATATAGGGGCATGCACCCCATCGCCCAATGGTAGAGATCAGATTGGTTTTTAACAATCTCTGAATCAACCTGTCTCAATGCACTAAGGTGCTGCGAGTACGCAAATCAGGCCAAAATTTGCAGAAAACTACGAAATGGGACAGTTTTTGTGGCAATCCTGCTGGCGGGGTCACAGCAGGTCCTCTACCGCTTTCTACCTTTGCAATGGTAAAAGTAGCATGTAAAAGTGTAACCTGACAGGAGACGAGATTTCTGAACTTTCATCCCCTTGGCTGCTATAGCGAGGGCTCATTCACATGACAGCCACTGTCAGAACCAGTTAAAGGGGATGTCCGGCTGTTAATATTGATGACCTATCGTCAGGATAGGTCATCAATATCTGATCCACGGGGTCCGACACCTGGCATGGAGGTGGCTCCCCATGCAAGCATGCTTCCTCTTCATTACCTGGCACTTCGTCTCAGAAGCGCAGTCATACCAGCAGCCGCAATGCAGCGAGTGACGTAGAAGCGGCGTTTGCATGGAGCGCCGCCTCCTCATCTCACAGCCGATTGGCAGGGGTCCCGGGTGTCGCCCCTCTGGTGGTCAGATGTTGATGACCTATACTCATGAGGTAATAAATATGAACGGCCGGACAACCTCCTTGAAGTCTAGGGGGCTATTCCCATAGCGTTTTTTTTAAATGGCCAATAAATACTAACCTCACCCACTTGTACACGAGGGAACGTTAGATTCGCAATGGAGGCAGCAGGAGCTCCCATAGTCGCACCCTGCGGTGCCTCCAGTACGGAGAAAAAGTTTACTCACATGCAAGTAACCACAACTTGAAAAAAAGCAGCGCTCTTCTGCATAATTAGAAATGCACGGACACAGCCTGGACTCGGCTGTGGAAACTAGAAAAAAGGAGTGAAGTCCAGCTTCTAAAATGAAGGTACACATGGCGTAAGGACCGGGATTGTGTGGTCCGAAACGCGTAGACCGTGTACCTCGTCATGCCTTGGAAAGTTTTTACCGCTCTTCATTTTAGAAGCTGGACTTCACTCCTTTTTTCAACTCACATGCAAGTGGATGAGGAGAGTAGTTTTTTTTTTATTAGAAGGATCTTATAGGGGCGAGGGACTGAGAGGGGACCATTATATTTATACAGTGGAGGGCACTATGGGGCGCATTAGTTATAGTTATAGCATTATGTTTGCTGAGGGCACTGCAGGAGTTGGGATGTTAAAAAAAATAAAAAATAAACCACAATGAAATTAATTAGGTTTTAATGGTCATTAAAAACAAACTGCCAAAAAATGGATGCACACACTGATGAAAAATAGCCGTGAAAACTGACCGTTTATCCATTTCAATGGCCTGTTTATCGTGCTATCCCATGAATGTACCGAGATGCTGCAGTAAATCCTCAGCATTTATACAAGGACAAAAGGACATAAAAAAATAATAGGAACCAGAACCTTCTGCTCCAAACTTATGACACAACTCCACTATCTTCTGGGACAACATGAACGCTCAGATTTTTTTCTCAATTCTTGGAAAGAATGCTAGTTAGGGTACTTTCACACTGGCGTTTTGGATTCCGTTTGTTAGATCCGTTTCAGGGCTCTCACAAACGGTCCAAAACGGATCAGTTCAGCCCCAATGCATTCTGAATGGATAAGGATCCGTTCAGAATGCATCAGTTCGGCTCCGTTCGCCTCTATTCTGTTTTGGAGGCGGACACCAAAACGCAACATGCAGCATTTTGGTGTCCGTCTAAAGAGGCGGAGCCTAACGAATCCGTTTTTAATTACAATGTAAGTCAATGGGGACGGATCCGTTTTCAATGACACAATATGGTGCATTTGAAAACGGCTCAGTACCCCATTGACTTTCAATGTAATTCAAAACGGATCCGTTTTGGACTTTGTCATTTTTCTTTTAACTAATGCAAACGGATCCATTCTGAACGGATACAAACGTTTGCATTAAAGGTGCGGATCCGTCTGAGCAAATAAACAGACGGATCCGCACCAACGCAAGTGTGAAAGTACCCTTAACTGCATGTAATGGAGGGCTGGATGCCTCCCCGGGGAGCAGCACACGAGCACCCAGGCCCCTGCGGCTGGCATCCCTTTGGTGGTGTTTTCTGAGGACAAGTTCTTCTTTACGACCACTGAATATACAGTATTAAAATGGCCCCTGAAGGCGACAGTAATTTATCTGCCCCTTGTTTATCAAAGCTATAGCCTATTCTTTACATGGAGGACAGGCCTGACCCGTCACATCCCCTCACCCCACCAGAGAAAGGGGTATATGGAGCACAAGCATTTTTTCCTGTTAGTAGGAATTACCAGTAACAAAGTGTAATATTCCCAGTAATGTTTATTCGTTCTGCGCCTTTATCAAATAGTGGCCTGCCTTAGAGAGCCCATGGTACATATTCACACCCAGAATTCTGCAACTGGCCCATTCATCTAAATGAAGCCTGGGGACATCCTCGTCACCAAAACTACCCCATGAGAACGATCCGAGCAGAGTGGAGTAAGTGCACACACCCTATACTGGACTGTGGATGTACTGTAGGTACTATACAGAGTCACATACAGTATATCCACAGAGCAGTATAGTACAAGCCCAACACGGTATATCTGGCTTTGTAGTTTACCTCTTGGACTTACTTAAAGGGGTTATCCAACCTTAATAATGACCCCCCCCCCCCCCCAATGCCCGGGCACCTCATACAGGTTATACTTACCCCTGCTCCCCGGCACCAGCGTCCCTCCTGCTCCCCGTCGGGATGCTAGGGAGGCTCGTCTCTGTCACGGCTGCTATTGGCGGCCCAACCGTCGTTGGATGTTGTGATCCGCGCGACACGTAGATGCAGCAGTGGCCGAGAGGGCACCAGGAGCGACGCGGGTGTCAGGAAGTGGAGTAAGCATAACTTGTATGAGGTTCCCGGGCCCTTTAGGGGGCATTATAGGGGTCGGATAACCCCTTTAAGGAGTTTCTGGGAGTGAAGAAACAGATGGCCCATCATCAGGATAGGTTATTAATATCAGATTGTCAGAGGTGCAGGGTGACCATCTTCTGCGAGTGCTGCATTCCCCTCATCATGTAGAGACGAGCAGTGTAACTACAATAGCTCCGAACCAGTCAAGTAAATGTGACGGAGGAGCTGTAGTTACACTGCTCAGCGCTGCTACGTGGACAGCGAGCAGAAGGCAGGACTCACATGGGCGCCGCATTCTCTTCATACAGCCGATCAGCAGAGGTACAAGAGACGGATCGCCGCCCGTCTGATACTGATGACGTCATGTGCTGAGCCACGGGGACTCCTCCAACCTTCTCACTTCCTCCTATGTGACCAAGGTCGTGGAACAGACCAAAACACGAGAGATGAAACGGTCACATATACCTTAGGCATTATTGTTTGCCAATCTATTTGGAGGATATCGTAAAAAAATAAAAAAACATTTTACTTGCATCATAATATGAGTGTGCAGTGGGATTTTGCTTCCTATTGGATTTGGGACGACACCCACTCCACTTTGCACCTCCCAAACGGACACAGTGCAGCCCAACAGCACTACTGGGCTATCCTGAAGACTAGAGAGGGGCGATGGCCATGTTATGAAATTCGTTCACACTTCGTTTGGTGGTAAAAGCAGAATTGCGTTATGGATTCCGTTACCACGGACCTTAACGCAATTCTGTGACGGAATGCATAACGGAATGTCTTTAGAGGCGTTCCGTTATTCATTCTTACATAATAGAAGTCTCTGGGCTGCAAAATGGATCCGTCCCATTTCCGTTATGCAGGAGAGGACTCAGGATCCGTTTTGCAGACTAGAGACTTCTATTATGAACGAATGAATAACGGAACGCCTCTAAAAGGCATTCCGTCACAGAATTGCATTAAGGTCTGTGGTAACTGAATCCATAACGCAATTCTGCTTTTACCACCAAACGAAGTGTGAACGAATTTCTAAATCCGAAATTCGCTCATGTCTACTGAAGACTGTTCATCAACATAGGAAACCAGACAAACCAGAGAAAACGCCTTTAAATCACACACGGATTTACCGAACACAATTCCGTAGCTCACGTGTTACGGCTGGTCGCACTGCGTCCTCCAGAATTCACAAAAGAAAGTGTAAAAGGGTGGGGAACAAAAGAGGGGGCAGGTAAGGTCACTACAACAAAAATGGGACCACACTGAAAATGCTTCGCGAAATACTGAAAATACTAAGGACAAAGTGCTGGAGAAGCGCATCATACACGATAATTTGAACAGGTTACAGCGTAAAATTACAGGACTAACACATTTCAAGACAAATTGCTGACACCTCTGTGCGGTGAAACAAGCTACAAAACTGTAACAACCACCACTGAAAGTAATGTATCTCGCCTTCAAAGAGGACCTCTCACCAGTCCTGACATGTCTGCTTTAGTAGACAGCTGCATTTTCTTGCTGTTCCTCTGTTATTCCTGCTGGAAATGTATGAATACATTGACAATTGGGTGTTTCCAGGTTGGGGGGGCCCTATAAATTCATACACTGTCCAGACAGTGCTGCCACTGCATAGTAACACACCTTTCTAAGGCTACTTTCACACTGGCGTCTTGTGCGGATCTGTCATGTATCTGCACAGACGGATCCGCACTGATATTACAAACGCATGCATCCGTTCAGAACGGATCCGTTTGTATTATCATGAACATAGGCAAAACGGATCCGTCTTGAACACCATTGAAAGTCAATGGGGGACGGATCCGTTTTCTGTTGTGTCATTGTGTCACTGAAAACGGATCCATCCCCATTGACTTACATTGTATGTCAGGACGGATCCGTTTGGCTTAGTTCCATCAGACGGACACCAAAACGCTGCAAGCAGCCTCCAGAGCGGAATGGAGACTGAACGGAGCCAAACTGATGCATTCTGAACCGATCCTTATCCATTCAGAATGCATTGGGGCTTAACTGATCCGTTTTGGACCGCTTGTGAGACCGCTGAAACGGATCTCACAAACCGAATCCAAAACCGCAGTGTGAAAGTAGCCTTAGGCCTCATGCACACGACCATATGTGTTTTGCCGTTTGTATGGCATCCGTTTTTTTGCAGATCCGTTATTTTTGCGGATCCATTGTAATAATGCCTATCCTTATACGCAAACTAGAAAAAAAAATAGGACATGCTCCATTTCTTCGGCAGGGCTATGGAACGGACATACTGACGCGGACAGCACATGGTTTGCTGTCCGCATTTTTTTAAAATGAATGGGTCTACATCCTATCCGCAAAAAAAAAAAACGGAACGGACACGGAAACAAAATACGTTCGTGTGCATAAGGACTAAGGCCTAGTTCACGCTTCAGTTATTTCCATCAGTTAGGGTTCATGCACACAAGCGTATGCCGCCCGTGCCGTGCACTAGGGATGGCAAATTGCGGTCTCCAATGCACAGGCACCGTCCTAGTGGCCTGCACTGACGGATGGAGGCCCATAAATAGAACACAGTCAAGTTGCGCAATACGGGCACGGCCGGCATGCATTCGTGTGCATGAGCCCTGATTGTGAACTTATCGGAGTAGTGGAGTCTACTCAAATACGTATAATGAAAGGATTTCCTCCTGTTCCGTGTTTTTGACCCGCACCTGGCTTCGGCTCACAATCACCGATGGAAGCGTGAACTAAGCCTAGGGGCGCAAGCGTTCCTGTCCCTTATTAGAGAGATTGTGGGGGTCCCAGACCTCCACATCAATTAAAGCTGCTGACACATCGCTATGTCGTGTCAGAAAGTTTTTTGAATATTAAATACCCTTTAAAAACGTTTTAAAAATCAGTACTAAAATCTTTTGTCCAGAAAAGCTGCTCGAGTTTTCCTACTGCATCCTGCTACTGGAGTCAGACTGCGACTTTTATGAAACCCATTTACATAGCAAAAGAAGTCGCAAATTCTTCGCTCGAGTGCAAAAGCTCAGTTTCGTGACTTTTTAAAGTCAGAATTCTGGAGTGAAGGCATAATAAATCAGGGTCAAACTGTGATGCTGCAGCTCCCAGAATCCTCCTTTGGGCTGCAGTGGCACGTGTATGGTTAAAACAGCCGGCTCCATACACTGTGTAGTTTGCGGTGTCGGGGGTACTACATTGCTGCAGTACCCCGGCACAGCAACTACACTGTGTATGGAACGGTCTGCTCAGCTCAGTACAGCCCAAAGCAGATGATCAGTAGGAGCGCTGGGAGTCTGATCCCCTCCGATCTGACACTGATGACGACCGATCCTGAGGATAGGTCATCGATATCCGCAGCCCAGAGAACTCCAGAACAAGCAGTGCACTGGGGCAAGCCACAGGTCCTAGGCTACTTTCACACTCGCGTTTTGGGCGGATCCGTCATGGATCTGCAAAACCGGTTGTATTATCTGTAAGGGTACTTTCACACTAGCGTTTTGGATTCAGTTTGTGAGATCCATTTCAGGGATCTCACAAACGGTCCAAAACGGATCAGTTCAGCCCCAATGCATTCTGAATGGATAAGGATCCGTTCAAAATGCATCAGTTCGGCTCCGTTCCGCTTCTATTCTGTTTTGGAGGCGGCCACCAAAACGCAGCTTGCAGCATTTTGGTGTCCGTCTGAAGAGGTGGAGCCTAACGGATCAGTTTTTAATTACAATGTAAGTCAATGGGGACGGATCCGTTTTCAATGACACAATATGGTGCATTTGAAAACTGATCCGTTCCCCATTGACTTTCAATGCAATTCAAAACGGATCCGTTTTGGACTTTGTCGTTTTTCTTTTAACTAATGCAAACGGATCCGTTCTGAACAGATACAAACATTTGCATTATAGGTGCGGATCCATCTGAGCAAATAAACAGATGGATCCGCACCAACGCAAGTGTGAAAGTACCCTAACATAGCCAAGACGGGGGGATGGTCAATGGGGGACGGATCCGTTTTCTATTGTGCCAGAGAAAAGGGATCCGTCCCCATTGACTTACATTGTGTGCCAGGACGGATCCGTTTGGCTCCGCTTCGTCAGGCAGGCAGCGTTTTGGTGTCCGCCTCCAGAGCGGAATGGAGACTGATCGGAGGCAAACTGATGCATTCTGAGCGGATCCTTTCCCATTCAGAATGCATTAGGGCAAAACTGATCCGTTTTGGACCGCTTGTGAGATCCCATGACTGATCTCACAAACGGAAAGCCAAAACTCAAGTGTGAAAGTAGACTTAGGCTGCACGTGTCTTTAATTAAACTTCGTGCATCTTCTGGCAGTCCGTGCACCACAAAAGCTGTGAGCTGGCATAAAATCCATGCTATGATTTAAACCAGTTTCTTGTGTAAATTATAGATAATATGTGCAGCAACAAGGACACGCCCCTCCTGCTAAGCACCACCTACTTTTCAAAAAAGGCCATAAAAATAGCACACAAAAAATACAGCGCAAAAATTTCTCATTTCTGTGCACCAGGAAACTGGCCTATAGCCTTTGATAAACCCCCTAGTGATTACTAACGTCACTTGCACGGCTGCAGTCATCTCATGATTGATGTATGTTCAGAAGAGGATTTCTAGACTGCTCTGGTGTTTGCTTCATCTGGAATGGTGCGGACCTTGTGCTGCTCTTTATTTCCTAATTTACGCTCCTCAGATGTGGCCAACATGTCAAATTCCTCCTCCATTACAGGGCTCCAGACAAAAAAAAATCCCTAGGAGCCATTGGCTCCTAAACTGAAAAATTTAGGAGCCAAATAAAAATTTTAGTCGCCAAATACATACATAATTATGATATAAAACAAAATAGCCTCATTCACACGTCCGTGTTTGGTCAGTGATTTCCATCAGTGATTGTGAGCCAAAGCCAGGCGTGTATGCTACACAGACATAAAGTATAAGGGAAAGATCTGCTCTTGATCTGTGTTTAAAGCTGCACCTGGTTTTGGCTAAAAATTACTGATGGAAATCACTGACCGAAGACTGACTGTGTGAATGAGGCATCAGTGTTCGGTCAGTGATTTCCATCAGTGATTTTGAGCAAAAACCAGGTGCGGCTTTAAACACAGAACTGGTGCAGATCTTTCCCTTATACTTTATGTCTGTGGAGGATCCAATCCTGGTTTTGGCTCACAATCACTGATAGAAATCACTGACCAAACACTGATGTGTTAATGAGAGCTGACTATGACTGTGCTTATATGGCGTTCTAATTTGTGCTTCCATTCTGCATTTTCGTGATTGTGGACCCATTCAAGTGAATGGGTTCGCATCCGTGATGCAGAGTGCACGCGGGCTGCTGCCGGTGTATTGCGGAAGTGCTGTTTGTGGGCCGCAATCCAGGCAGGGGCAGAACACTTTCTTGTGATAACTGGTGGTGACAGCAGCGCTGAGTGACAGTAGCTACTGACACCACCTACTAAGGATTTAGCATAGACAAGTATGACTTCTCAATGCTAAATCTTACAGCATGTCCTAATTATAAGTAAATGGACATTATGGTGCTGGCTGAGACTCACTGGCTAAATGAAGAGCTGAAGGGGTTAAACTTTAAACAACTGGGGGAAAAAGAAAAACCTTACTAGTCTGAACAAGGGGGAAGGGAGGGCAGCAGAAGCCATACTGAGTGTCACAGAACTCACGTCAGGAGCCGGAGGACTGCAGGAGGCAATGATGCTGGGACTCGGCAGTCCTTCTGCAGGGGGGGGCAGAGGAGCCACACTGTCACAGGACTCACATGTACGGAGCTGGAGGGGGGGGAGGCACTGACCCAGGCACCCGGCCGGCCGTCCTTCTGCAGGGGGGGGCAGGAGGAGCCACACTGTCACAGGACTCGCATGTCAGGAGCTGGAGGGGGGGAGGCACTGACCCAGGCACCCGGCCGTCCTTCTGCAGGTCTCTGTCAGTGCTCCCAAGCGCGCTCTCTTCCCGGGCTCTGTGAGGGGGCAGGGCCAAGGACGAGCCACTACAGGCTGGCAGAGCAGGCTGGATGTCGGGGGCTGGGCTCAGCAGACGTGCCGAGCGTGGCGCGTCTGCTGAAGAGAGTTTTTTTTCTCCCTTAAAGCTGCCGCGCGCAGGTGGGACAAGTCGCAAATGGCGATAAGACTTAAAAGTCTTGTCGCCATTTGCAAATTCCTGGTCGCATTTGCGACCATTTTGGTCGCCATCTGGAGCGCTGCATTATAGCAGAGCCGTGCGCTCGCCCCGCAGATCCTCCCCGCTTCATCTTCTGATGCCTCCTATACCGGTGACCACACTTTTTACATACGCAATACCGAATATGTGTGGTCGGTGGGAATTTCGTGCGACACCCTGGATATCTTCATGGTACAAACATGAAGAAGAAAACGTCTGGACACTGCCTAAACTGGTTACTAAAGTGTCAAAGATAAGATAGGTGGCATCGCCGTATCCTCCCAGATTAGGGCTCATGCACACATGTATTTTGCGTTCCGTATATGGGCCGTTTTTTGCGTTCCGTATACGGTCTGTTTAACACTGTATACAGAACTATTCATTTCAATGGATCTGCAAAAAAAATGCTAAGTACTCCGTATGCCTTCCGCTTCCCTTTTTCCGTTCAAAGATAGAACATGTCCTATTATTGTCCTCATAAAAGACAAGGATAGGACTGTTCTATCAGGGGCCAGCTGTTCCGTTCCGCAAAAAACGGAATGCAGACGGGCGTTATCTGTATTTTTGCGTACCACAAAACACAGAAAAAGCCACACGCTCCTGTGCATGAGGCCTTAAGCTCGGACATACACTGGGCTATGGGTGCTGTATGTATCTGTACATCTCCCATCCATACCACGTGGAGATAGGCCATACACATCCACACCTATCAGCTAATGAAAAGCATGGGGAGGATCAGAAGTGGTCACAATACAGGTAAAAAAAAGAAAAAACGAACTATACAATCCTTGTTTCCCCCAAGGGGGTCCTTTAACTACAAACTAATATCTATGGGTAGATTTGACTTTAATATGCATGTTCTTGGCAGTGAGGATCAGGAACACTGCTTAGGCCTCATGCCCTCAGCAGAACCCTATACTGCCGCACACACAGAGCTATATAGAGTGGTAGGTACTCAATGTATAGCGAGGTATGGTGTGAAGACTGAACGTGTGTGTGGCCCGTGCCGCAGACCGCAAATTGCAGTCTGTAATGCATGTGCACCCGCCGTGTGCGGCCCATTCACATGAACGTATCCGCGATCCGCAACATTCTGTATTTTTGCGGTGCAGACAGAACATGTTCTATTTTTTTGTGCTGCGGAAGCACAGACCGAAATCCCATGGAAGCGCTCCATAGTGCTTCCGCTTCGCATCCGTGATACAGGAAGGCACACGGCCAGTGCCCGCACATGTGCATAAGCTCTTAGTCTGTGACTTCTTCTGACCCGGTAGCTGCATTAGGCCTCATGCACACGACCGTTGTTTTATTCCGTGTCCGTTACTCCGTTTTTCGTGATTTTCTGCGGACCCATTGGTTTTCAATGGGTCCGTGGAAAACTCGGCAAATGCACAGTGTGTCCTCCGCGTCCGTGGTCCGTGATTCCAGTCCGTCAAAAAAATATAACCTGTCCTATTCTTGTCCGTGAAAAGTGGTTCATGGACCCATTCAAGTCAATGGGACCATGAAAAAATGCGGATGGCCATCCGTGTGTCATCCGCGTTCCGCGTCCGTTTTTTTTGCGGATCTCTTGGCAGGCACTTGGCAAAAATTGTCAGCCTGTCTTTTGGTAAAATCTTTTGGGTCATGTCCGATAAAAAAAACGGAAGACACACAGAAACACAACGGAAGGCAAAAACGGACACGGATCACTGAACAACGGAACCCCTTTTTGCGGACAGTATAAAAAACCGGTCGTGTGCATGAGGCCTTACACTGTAGGCGAATTCTGTACCTCCACATAAACAAGTCTATGGGCAGACTTAATCTCTCAAGATGTCAATACAAACATTTAAAAGGGGTTGTCCCAGATGGCCGGGCCTAGGGAAACAGCCAAGCAGGCTGGCACTCCTCAGTTTCCGTTAAATCCCATTGTAGTAAACTGGAGCTAAGCAAACACCGTAGAAGAACAGGTTCCACTGCTTCCATAACAGGTTCTGCTACGATGGTTGCACACTTCCAATTCACTCCAATGGGAATAACAGGAACTGCGGAGTACAGGCGCTTAGTCTCAACTCGCCATGGAAATGGAGGGATGGGACAACCCCTTTAATAGAAAAGGAAAAGTATAGGAGATTGCAGGACAGTCAATCATTGGTGCCATGTGGTGAAATCCAAGAGAAGAAGAAAAGATCAAGGTGCTGGTCTATAAGCTTTTCTTATAGCTACTAGTTGGAAACCTTCAAGATGTCCCGCCATTGCAAGTCCTATGAGACGCGGCTCCTTCGCAGGGATGTCTAAAATTACCATTCACATCAACAAAAAATGCAGAAGGGCAGCTTCACCCACATCAACAAGCGGCAGGTTGAGCAGGGCGAGTGACAAAACTGCGTCCGTGTGGCCTTTGTTTTTTTTATAGAAATAACAGGAGTCAAAAAGTGAAGCAAAATACAATAGGAGAAAAAAAAATGCAATATTCAAATGCAAAATTAGAATAGATTCATGTCTATAGTAGAATTAAAGGGGTTGTCCAGGCAGAGGTCGCGCTACGTTTTTTCCAGAAGAGTAAAAATACTTTGAGTGACATTTTTACCTGAGGAGGAGTATGAAAGTTGCGGTAATTCAAATACAAAATACGTAGGCCTAAACTTGCTCACATCTGCGTTGGAGGCTCTGTTGCAGATCCTGTCGAGAGACCAGACAAAAAAGCCTTATATGCAGGACTTTTTTGTCTGGTAAAAAGACAGATCCTGAACGGAAACTGAACGGATCCCATCATAGTCGGCAGAGTCAGTTGGGCCTATGTTTTCTTTTTCTGAACTTTTGCTGAACATGTTTTTTTTTTGCTGAACACTGAACACTACACTTTCCCATCCTGCAGAATTCTGCAAAAAAAGGATATTTAATATTTTTTTTTTACAATGGAACTCCACAGTGACGAATGCTACAGTACGGCATCTGTCTGAGGCGTCCGTTAATGTACAAGTTTGTGTGTACGTTGAACGTATCACAAAAATCCAACCTTACGCGCCCGATCCAGCAGTTACGTTATATTTGTTGCTCTGCTCATCTGACGGAGCAGAACAACAGAAATAAATAGCGCTGGTGTGAACGGGGCCTAAGAAGGAGATATTTATGCGGGGGAACCATTACTAATCTAAGTAACATCAGTCAATTATAGCCAAGTGATAAAGTCCCGTCCAATATAGCGGATTTAACCCTGTACTTTATCACTTGGCTATAATAGCCTGCCTTCACTACACACACACTACATGCACCAATGTGTGGTGCAGTGTACGGTGCATGTGGTGCGGTGTGTGATGATTACACACTGCACTACACACTGCTGTCACCTTGATGTCTGGGGCTGTTTGTCACCACTGAGGTCTTCAGCTCCTCCGTCGTCATGTTTCCCAGGGTCCGGCGTGCCCGCTCTCCTTACTGTAGAAACTCCGGGGAGCCGGACCCGCCTCCTTTCAGCTCTCGCTGGCTTCCCCTGCTGCAGGGCGCTGTATCGCTCCGGCGCCCGCCCAAACCAACCAATAGCAAAGCTCCTTATTGTATGGAGCTTTGCCATTTGTCATTTCAGTCTCAGGCAGCATCGCTGCGCTGCCTGTGCCGTTGCCCGCGCGTATTGGTACGCCTTAGACTTTTTCCAGGGAGTAATATGGCCTGCACAGGCATCAATGACGCTTGTACAGGCGTTATTGCGACCTCTGTGTCCAGGGTTATAGTAAGTGATACCCTATCCTCAGCTGATCGCCCGACACCCCACGCCCCCACCGATCAGCTGCTCTGTGTAGATCTGTCAATGAAAGCCAGAGCTTGCAGCAATGAGAGCTTGCTTACTACAGCGCTGCCCCCATTAAAGTCAATAGGAGAGCGGCTGCAGCTACAACACTGACTTCTTTCAACAGAGCTACACAGACAAGCTGATTGGCGGAGGGTGCGGGGTGTCGGACCCCTACCACTCAGCTAGTGACAGCCTATCCTGAGGATAGGCCATAACTGAAACCATGTTTAACCCGGTTAATGGGAAAAAAATCTAGTTTAACAAAATCAATTTAAGATGTCTCCAGATGTGGTCCAATTTTTACACCCTACTTGTGCTCATCCCCAAAACAGCTCAAAAGCACAGGGACCTCCAAAAGTCACTCTGAGACACCAAAGTGTTAACCCAAATTTCAATACAAGCTATAACAAACCACATATATTGCAAACTGCATATCCTAGGTTAAAGGGACAAACCAATTTAATCCGTACCTAAAAGACTAGGGCCACGTTCACATCTCCACTTCACAGAGGTCGCAATAAGAACTGCACAAGCGTCTTCGACACCTGTACAGGCAATTGTACTCTTTACAAGAAGTCTCATGAGTACTTCTACGCGGGAAACGTGCTTTGGACCAGCCCCCTGGGTAGTCTGATCAGTTCCTACCACCCGCAGGCAGCGGGAACTGAGCAGGCCTCACGGATTGTGCCGATACAGCTCCCCCGATCACCGCAGGAGCCCGGGAACGACTGAAGCAGCACCGGTCAGCCTAAGCCATAACACCAATCAGTGGGTCCTACCACTAGAACCCCCACTGATGACAAGAACGTACCCTGCGAAATTAACAGAGCAGCCGGTAGGAAAAGTGCCCCCAGCTCCATTAATTTCTATGGAAGCGACGGAGATAGCCAAGCGTTGTCCTCAATAGCTGGGAAGTTAGATGGACAGGGCTCCTTGTCACCATCAGCGGCGGGCCCACGTGGCGCCACGGCAGCTGAGAGGCTAACAAAGGCCCCCAAGGCGTCACATGGCTTGTATGTCTATTAGGAGGCATTAACGCAAAGCATGGATCTGAAAAACACGGAAACCGCCCGGGTGCACCACTCATCATGGTAGTCACTGAAGTCAACGAGTCCGCGATCCACATGTGGCAAAAGATAGGACATGTTCCATCTTTGGTGGCGTGGAGGCATGGATCCGGACGCACACAGAAGTCAATGGATCCACACCGCAACGCAGAGTGCACACAGCCGGCGTCCGCGTTTTGCAGATGTGCGCTTTGTGGTCCATAACACAACATGGCTGTCCAAGGGTTGTGTGAATGCGGCCCTACACTAGGTCAGAGACATTGGTACAATGATAGGCGATAATGCGTAGTGCACAGTAAAAAGCTGTCCTAGCGGGACTAAAAAAAAAAAGGAATAAAGTTAATGAATGTAGAAATAAAAACCACTGTTAAAAAAAAAAAAAAAGTTTTATTTTGTAAAAGTGGTAAAAAACACATACGATGTCACACTATTCGTATAAAATAAAGATAACACGTTTTAAACCGCCCCATGAACGGCCGTCCGCTGCCCAAAAACTCGCTAGGTGCAAGGACTGCTATAGATACGCCTAATATATGACATAAATTAGACTAATCTTACGGCAGTGCAAAGTGGTAATTAAGGCTGCCGAAAAAGCTGATCTTCGTAAACGTGCCCCAATACGTTTTATCTACCCCAAAATGATGTCACTAAAAAGTACAATTCGCCCTGCAAAAAAAAAAAGCCCTCATACAGCCGTATTGACAGAAAAATTTAAAAGTTATGTCCGAAACTTCTTACTTACTCCTTCTTGGCTAAGAATACTCCTAAAAATGCTAAGAGGAGTATTATTACCCTTCCAAAAAAAAATTGCGCCAGACGCCTGCCGTTAGTTATTTCTGTTCTGCACGGTCAGAGGAACAGAACAACAAAAATAATGGAAGTGCTGGATCCCGTACTTAACTGACGCCAGCGGAGCCAAGCAGACCCCACTGCCTATAAGGGGGTCCGTTTTGTTTCCATTCAGACGTCCACTTTTCTAGCGGGATGCGTGCACGACTTTTCTGTCCATTCTTTTTGGTGGAATCGTCCCCAGGCAAAGCCTCCAATGAAGACGTGAACATGTCCTAACCTAAATCCCACTCTAATTTTTCACTTACAGGCCATGCTACACATGGCGGCCAGTGCTCTGTGCAGAAGGACGGACTGGGAACTAAAAGTGGCCCTGGAAAAAAAACATAAAAGTGGCCCCATCATGTAGGTAGGTCCAAACTGACGGAAGGCGGGGTAACATAATTAGGCAGGGCCAACAGAAGTACCATAGCGCTGAGCCATATACCAGAGTGCAGCACAATATACTGCCCCATGAGAACCAGATACCACAGTGCAGCACAATATACTGCCCCAGCAGAACCAGATACCACAGTGAAGCACAATATACTGCCCCTCGCAGAGCCAAATACACAGTGCAGCACAATATACTGCCCCAGGAGAACCAGATACCACAGTGCAGAACAATACACTGCCCCAGCAGAACCAGATACCTCAGTGAAGCACAATATACTGCCCCAGCAGAACCAGATACCACAGTGCAGCACAATAAACTGCCCCAGCAGAACCAGATACCACAGTGCTGCACAATATACTGCCCCAGCAGAACCAAATACTACAGTGCAGCACGGGTTCTCGAAGAATCCCGTTATGGATTCCGCTACCACGGACCATAATGGAATTTGGAATCCATAACGGGATTCTTCGATAACCTGAACTTTGGACGCAGAATTTAAAAAACAAGTTCGCTCAACACTAAATCAGATCATTATGTACCCGGCTGGTGGCCATGAGGAGGGCTTGCATGGCCCTCCTAGGGATCGGCCTAGTGGGAAATTTCCCTGCTGGGTCTATGGCCAATCCGCCCCTGTCTGTGCGTCACATCCACATCAGCTCTTTTCTTCGTATACCGGTCACGCTCTACTCTCTCGCGTGGCAAATACTTTACATGACCGGTTTTACCTCTCGTCCCATGCAAAGCCTTCTCCTTGCTCTCTTGTCACTCAAGCTGGATAAGCAAATCAGGCAGCAGGAGTCGAGTGGCTGATCCAGGTCCTTATTTCCTCGCTGATGCTGGTAATCATCTCTCTTCCATGTAAAGTGCCAGGCTGAGCGCGAGGAGAACCCCTTCTCTATGAGGAAATGCAGACAACACTGAGAGATGAGGCAAATTGAAGCACTTGTTTCCTCGTGATCCTAAAGATAATCGCACGTCGTTTACGGAGAATGAAAATCGGCTATCGTTTGTCGTTGTTAGACTTGGCCGCCTGGTGGTGCACTCCCAGAAATCAATGGCTTCTTACAGTTATTACCACATCTTCAGCCTCAGGCCTCATGCACACGACCATATCCGTATTTTGGTCAGCAAACCACCGATCCACAAAATACAGACACCGTCCGTCTGCATTTTTCTCACTCCCATCAATAGAAATGACTATTGTCGTCGACGACGCAGACCAGAATAGGCCATGTTCTATACTTTGCAGAAGAGCCATACGGATCCTCAAAAAACGCCTATGTGTGCAAGGCCCCATAGGAATATATGGGTCTGTGCTATACGCAAAAAATTCAGAAGAAAAATACGGTCGTGTGCATAAGGACTTAAAGGGATTGTCAAGGATTCAGATACTGATGACCTATCCTCCTATCATCTCATCGGCAGCAGTACCCCACACATACGCTATTGGAAGGGGCAGCGGCACTCGCTTGGGCAAGCGCTGCCGATCCTTTCTCAGCCTGTGACATCATGTAAATGCAAATCCAGGCCTAGCCCAAACAGCAGAGTGCCAGGGATGCCTGGGGTGTGCCCCTCACAATGCTGACATTTATAACCTGAGGGGAGGTCATCAATATTAGAGTCCCCGACAACCCCACAAAGAATGCATATTCCCTAGACATAAATATACGGGTTTGATCACTGGTGGTCTGACCGAGGGACCCCCAGCGATCATAATAATGGAGGTTCAAGAGGTAGTGTGAATGGGGTCATAGTGGAACTTCCGAGATAGAGCTGCGTGTTCTCGTGATCGGCCCCCCAGTGATCAGGAACTACTCCGCTATCCTATGGTAGCACCTTGCTGTCAATCTATTCATACAGCGCGAGAAATGGCACAAAGTGACTGCCATACGAAAGAACTGACGGGTAGGTCTCATCAACAGAACACGTCTCTACATGATGAATGGGCGGTGTATAAGGGAGTAGAGAAATGCCCCTTTAATAAGGGGAATGGTAATATCCTCAGGATAGGTCATCAATATCAGCTCGGTGGTGTCCCGACTGCCGAGACCCCAACGAATAAGCTGTTTGAAGAGACCGCAGCGCTCATTCAAGTGCATAAGACGGAGACGGTCGATGGAGAGCTAGTAAACAGGGAAAGGAACGCAGTGCTTGAATGAGCCCTGCGGTCCCTTCAGCGGATAGGCGAGGGTGCCAGGAGTCGGTCCCTGATGATCGGACGTTGATCACCTGTCCTGAGGATTAATCATCAATATGAGAGAACTAGAGAACTCTTTAACCCAAGCAGACAGCTCTTGCCCTGAGGACCACTGGTGACCGTCTATGACACGGACATTCATCGTCCTGAATGAGCATCTTCCAACGCTCTATATCAACAACGCGGAAAAAGTGGGGTGCTCCGAGGTTCCTCCCCAACAACAGCGGGCCCCCCATCAGCAGCGGGCTTGTTGAAAATGGATGGTAAAGAGCTTGCACAGGGCAGACGCTCCTAGACTGGTCGACGACTCGACACCGTGTACTCGGCAAGACCACCTAAAAACATCAGCTCACCCCTCAGTAGGTCCACATTTTTATTTTGAGGAACAGGACGCCCCCCCATCGACAAGGAGACTAGCACTTTAAAGACAACTTTAGCAAATACTGATATTTCCTATAATGTTACAATTCTGAAGCCTCTCTTGTACCACTCCTCTGTTATTCCTCTCAGAAACGTATAAAGAAATTGCTAAGTGGGTGTCACCCATTGGGGGTATGTCCGTACACAGTTTGACGCCTGTGTAGAGAAATAACCTCTGTGACTAGGGGACTGGCAACGCCCCGCTGTCAATTCACTGACATTTCTAGGAGGAATAACAGAGAAATGGCACAGAATTCTAAGAATAGATGCTCTAGAATAGTTATTTCATGGGGAATGCGGGTATTTAGTGAAGCAGACATGGCCGGGGAGGGGACAGAACTTCTTAAAAATAATGTATACCCCCGGTACCAAGACCAAAACCCTAGGGGCACAGCCTGGTATTCGTTCAACTAAAGACGACCCATATATATTATTATAAAAGAGCATTTTATACTTGCAAAAAAAACACAGTAAATACCTGTATAGCTGCCATTCGGGAGCCCAGGAAAGCTGGGTAGTGACACCTACAATTTACCCCCTGCAGGACCACTGACGGACTGGGCTTTAGGGGGACCCCGTCCGTGAAGAGGTCGCGGCTCCACACTGGTACCGCACAGAGGAAAACGTGTTCCTGAATACATCACGCAGAGGAATCCGACAGGCAACCCCCGAGCGCCGCGCCGCCATCAGATTCACTCGTGCTCGGTTTTGTCACGACATACTGCCTCGCTGTCCCCAATGTGACCAGACTAGATAAAGTTTTCGTCCACCCTCCTGAAGGCGGTGATGTCATCGGAGAAAAATCAGTCCCGAGCATCTCCGTCACCCAGCCAAGTCAACAAGTTCCGGCCCTCACCAAACCAGGCTGCCCAGAAATAACCCCCTGACCACCAGGGCCGGCTGGCACAGCGGAGGAGACCGGTCTGTCAACAATGGGTCTGAACGCACAGCAGCGCAGAGCAGGACCACGGACGGAGCACGCAGACGCATGCAGCGAGGGTTCTGCACGGGATTCATGCATGTGTTAGGTGGGGCTGGAGGAAGACAATGAGAAGGGTTTTCTTTGTTATTTAATGTAAGTATGTGGAGCCACCAACCTTCCTCCGAGCTCCTTCCGCTGCCCCCCCCCCCCCCAATAACATTTACAGTAACAAACACACATCCAGCCCGTGTGTCAGGAGCCGACGGTGGAGATCTGCAGCATTGCAGCACTTCAAGACACAAACAGAAAGCAGGAGACATTCCTGGCCCTGGCTCCCGGGCGGGCGCTGTTAACCTTGGCACTGCCAGCCGTACAGCGCATCACACCACGTCCTACACCCAGGACGGAGCTGAGCCCCATTGTGATGCAATGCATGCCCTCCTTGGGGGTTGGATTTTCACATCAGGTTTTTTTTTTTTTTTTTGCAGTGCACTGTGGTCTCATGTAATGTCACGCACACACAGCCCTGCCACGAAAGGTGCCCACACACACATGCCACCACGGCCTAATGAATGGGACCGGTGTCCGGCTGCCTAGCGCACAAGACTGGGCATGTCAGCGAGATCTGCCCATTCGGTCAAGGAAGTGGCACTAACTCGGGGGGCAACTTCTACAGCGGCAGTCCATAGGAGGAGGGTGCCCGCTGACCCACCAAGGGTGCAGGTCATTGGTTTAGTTCAAATGAGGGCTCCTGCCCTGCCACCCCCCAGGACAACTTTTCCAAGGCTGCTGGACACCGGTGTAGCAGAGCTGAAAGCTAAGTCAATGCCTATGGACACAGGAGCAGGATGACAACTCAGCTCTGCTACATCTGATGGCTCTGACACTTGCATCCCCAGCCAGAAGGGGCTGTCAGTGACAGGCAGAGCACACTATGACTACACACAGCCATGGGGAGTGTCCCCTTCCGAAGAAATGGCCCCGAACAGTGTGCTCTGCCCCCCGCCTCATGTTTACCCCAGCAGCAGAGGAAGGGCAAGGCCTGCTCCTCTCCCTTCCCCACAGCCAGCCATGAGAGCAGGCAGCGCCCCCGCCTCCCCCTCACTGCGCCCGGCTACAACCCCCCCGGACCACAAGCCCCATTACCTTCTTCCCACGGACGCTCCGGACGGCCTCGTACTGATTCCAAAAGCGAGCTGGGGAGGGGCAGCAAGAGGGCGCTGCGAGCACCGGAAACAAAGGCCGGCCCGGGGTGGTGTGGGCGGCGCAAGGGGCGGGGCCTCGGCTGCTTGTATCGGTGTGACCGGGGCTCCTCCACTGGGAGGGCGGGTGTAGAGCGCGCAAGATGGCGCTGTGCAGGCGCGGACGGAGGGGGAGGCGGTGTCCGCTGCCGGGGCGGCCTCTTCACAGCCTTTACCCCCCGGACCCCTCTGTCACAGGCCGGAGGGGGCGCCAACTTTCTGAACTCTCTCATGGAGACGTGTAAACTTCTACACTGGGCTGTTCTATAGGCCGGTGTGGCAGTGGTGCGATCACAGGGTAACCAGTCAGATTACGGCTTCTAGTTTATGCACTGTAGGTGAGGAAATGAAAGAAGCGACGTGATTGGTTGCTAGGGACTTAAAGGGGTATTCCTATCCCAAACATTGATGCTGCCTAGAGGCCATGTCCGATAGATCCTGGGAGCCGCACCTATCTCTAGGGCCCCTGTCACACCTGAATGCAGCCGCAAGTGGTTGGAAATACAACCAGTTGTTTTGGAGCCGCTTATAGGGCTCTAATGCTGCCTGGATCCGGGCGCAATGAGATTGTGGGGGCCCTTTTCTCAGAAGATCCTTTTAATGGGCATCTGTCAGCAGATTTGTGCCTAGGACACGGCTGACCTGTTACATGTGCACTTGGCAGCTGGAGGCATCTGTGTTGGTCCTATGTGTCCACATGGCTGAGAAATAAGGAGTTTTAGTATATGCAAATGAGCCTCTAGGAGCAATGGGGGCGTCCCTGTTACACTTAGAGGCTCTGCCCTCTCTGCAACTGCTGCACCTTGATGGACAGAAGCAGATGTGATGATGTTTTCACTGCAAATCAAAATGCAGAGGACAGGGCAGTTGCAGAGAGAGCGGAGCCTCTAGGTGTAATGGCAAAGCCCCTGTTGCTCTTAGAGGTTAATTTGCATATAGTAAAACATCATTTTCTCAGCCATGTGGACACATATGAACATCGGACCAGCACACATGTCTTCAGCTGCCAAGTGCACATGTAACAGGTCAGCCAGTGTCCTAGGGACAGATCTGCCGACAGATGGTCTGGGACGAGCAGTTCTACATCTCTGCAGCTACCAGTTGGATGGCCACTCATGGAAGAAGAGGCACCACAACCCCTTCAAACAGCTGATTGGTGGGTGCTGGGAGTCGGGCACCTATCAATCTGATATCGATTACCTCTCCTGAGCATAAGCCAGGGCTGGCCAACCTGCGGCTCTCCAGCTGTTGTAAAACTACAACTCCCACCATGCCCTGCTGTAGGCATATCGATAGGAAAATTTGGTGACGGCGCCGTAACAACAGCTTCTTCCCTGTCGGATTGAGGATCTGATCGGAAGGGATTCGTGTTCCCCTGTTTGGGTGGACAGGGGCCTGTTTTGGTGTTAAAATTAGAAAAGAAATAAAGTATAATCATGAAAATAATTTTTAATTAATAATTTTTAGGGGAACAAATTTACTTGAAAGTTTAGGTAAAGTTTAAAGGGAGTCTGTCACCACTATATGACCATATACAGCGCTCACACTGTTCTGTAGCACACCTGTACATCATTCTTATGGTGCCTTTGTTATTTTCTTTAGACATCCAGCAGCAGGAATGACAACGTTTATATCGTATACAAATGAGCCCTCGCAAGTGCCCCGGGGCGGCGTTCAGTGAGTGGGAGCCCAGGCTGCTCTGCCTTTTTTAGCTTTACTCCTCCGCAGCCTCTTCCTTTGCCAACCTTCCTATTCCCTTGTATCATCCCTAGGTCCGGCCGAGATCCGGCCCGGAGAAGCAGAGCACAGGCGCGGGATCTCAGCCTTTTATAAATTACAAATTTTACTGACTCTTCCCACAGATCTATATATCAGCTCAGCTCCTCCTGCTCTATAACATGCTGTAGACTACCCTGCGTTTTGTGGTGACAGGCCCTCTGGGTGTTTATTATCTTTTGTGGCATATCATTGTGTTTTTATTATCCCCATGGAGAGGTATCACAGCTTTTTATTTTTTATCCCTGTACTATGACATCACTGTGTTTATTATAAGTATACCGTGACATCACTGTTTATTATACGTGTACTGTGACATCACTGTTTATTATAAGTATACTGTGACATCACTGTTTATTATAAGTATACTGTGACATCACTGTGTTTATTGTATGTGTACTGTGACATCACTGTTTATTATATGTGTACTGTGACATCACTGTTTATTATACGTGTACCGTGACATCACTGTTTATTATACGTGTACTGTGACATCACTGTTTATTATACGTGTACTGTGACATCACTGTTTATTATACGTGTACTGTGACATCACTGTTTATTATACGTGTACTGTGACATCACTGTTTATTATAAGTATACCGTGACATCACTGTTTATTATACGTGTACTGTGACATCACTGTTTATTATACGTGTACCGTGACATCACTGTTTATTATAAGTGTACTGTGACATCACTGTGTTTATTATAAGTATACTGTGACATCACTGTGTTTATTGTATGTGTACTGTGACATCACTGTGTTTATTGTATGTGTACTGTGACATCACTGTGTTTATTGTATGTGTACTGTGACATCACTGTTTATTATAAGTATACCGTGACAGCACTGTGTTTATTGTATGTGTACTGTGACATCACTGTGTTTATTGTATGTGTACTGTGACATCACTGTGTTTATTGTATGTGTACTGTGACATCACTGTGTTTATTGTATGTGTACTGTGACATCACTGTGTTTATTGTATGTGTACTGTGACATCACTGTGTTTATTGTATGTGTACTGTGACATCACTGTTTATTATACGTGTACCGTGACATCACTGTTTATTGTATGTGTACTGTGACATCACTGTTTATTATACGTGTACTGTGACATCACTGTTTATTATAAGTATACTGTGACATCACTGTTTATTATAAGTTTACAGTGACATCACTGTGTTTATTATAAGTGTACTGTGACATCACTGTTTATTATAAGTATACTGTGACATCACTGCGTTTATACGTGTACTGTGACATCACTGTTTTTAGTATATAGGTACTGCAACATCGCTGTGTTTTATACGTATACTGTGACATCACTGATTATTATACGTGTACTGTGATGTCACTGTGTGTGTGTCACATGGGGTGCATCAAAAGGGGCATAGATGCCCGTGATGGGAACATAGTCCTGCCACTTTACAAATCGCTAGTCAGACCACACATGGAGTACTGTGTACAGTTCTGGGCTCCTGTGAACAAGGCAGACATAGCAGAGCTGGAGAGGGTTCAGAGCAACTAAAATAATAACTGGAATGAGGGATCTACAGTACCCTGAAAGGTTATCAAAATTAGGGTAATTCACCTTAGAAAAAAGACAACTGAGGGGAGATCTAATAACTATGTATAAATATATCAGGGGTCAGTACAGAGATCTGTCCCATCATCTATTTATCCCCAGGACTGTGACTGTGACGAGGGGACATCCTCTGCGTCTGGAGGAAAGAAGGTTTCTACACAAACATAGAAGAGGATTCTTTACGGTAAGAGCAGTGAGACTATGGAACTCTCTGCCTGAGGAGGTGGTGATGGTGAGTACAATAAAGGAATTCAAGAGGGGACTGGATGTATTTCTGGAGTGTAATAATATTACAGGCTGCAGCTACTAGAGAGGGGTCGTTAATCCAGGGAGTTATTCTGATTGGAATTGGCTTCTACCTCCCAGGTTATCTGTTTTCCTTCCTGTGGATGGACTTGCAGGATAACAGGCTGAACTGGATGGACTGATCTCTTTTTTTCAGCCTTACAAACTTATGTTACTAAGGGTCCATTCACACGTCCGCAATTCCATTCCGCATTTTGCGGAACGGAATTGCGGACCCATTAGTTTCAATGGGGACAGACGATGTCCCGGCCGGGTCCGCAATTGCGGATCCGCACTTCCGGGTCCGCAATTGCGTTCCCGAAAAAGATAGAACATGTCCTATTCTTGTCCGCAATTGCGGACAAGAAAAGGCCTTTTTTTATGAGAGTGCCGGCGATGTGCGGTCCGCAAATTGCGGAACGCACATCGCCGATGTCCGTGTTTTGCGGATCCGCGGATCCGTGGATCCGCAAAACACACACGGACGTGTGAATGGACCCTAATATACATGTATTGTGACATCCCCCTGTTTATTACACATGTTCTGTGAGATTACGATGTTTACTATACATATCCTGCAACATCATTGTGTTCATTATACGTGTGCTGTGACATTATTGGGTTTATTCCCATGTACTTCGAGTTCACCGCGTTTATCGTCCCATTGATGCATTATCTAGGAACTGTGATATTAGGGTACTTTTACACAGGGCTGTGGGAGTCGTCGAGGAGTCGGAGGCAATTTTGGGTACCTGGAGTCGGAGTCGGCAAAAAATGGACCGACTCCGACTCCTACTAGATTTAAATTGGAATAAAAAAAAATTGGAATAAAAAAAAAAGCAAGTTTAAATGTCCCAATTCAGATAAAGTTATAATTAATTACTTCTCTACTGTAAGAATAAAGGCCAATGCATGCAGTGCGTCACGTTACCGCTAAACAAAGACGTTAAGTGACCGTGAAGAAGCATGCTTTTCATATGCTTTACTATGCAGTTAAAGGGACACTGACAGGCTGATATATCTGCTGGTATTCATCAGAGGATTAGGAATACAACTAGACGACTGTTACCCCCAGTTGGGGTTTACTTGTGTTTAAAAACGTTTTAATCAATATGCAAATTCTCTACCTTTGTGCCCAAGGGGGCAGGCGCACATGTAGAGTACTGGCAGCACTAGACAGGACTAGGTAGCGAGGAGGAAGAGAGAAAGCTGGCACAGCCTCAGCATAGCCAGACAAGGCTGCTGCCAGCACTCTATACGTGCGCCTGCGCAGGAATTCAGCGTTCGGCTAGCCTGAAAAAAAAGGCCAGTGCAGTGAATAATAACGAGGGGAACAGCACTGGGAAGCTGTACTTCGGGCGCGGCTGGGCACAAAGCCGAAGGAGACGCTGCCCCATTGGGCACAAAGATAGTGAATTTGCATACAGATTAAAATGTTTCTTAAACACAAGTACAGCTTAACTGGGGGTAACATTAGTATAGTTTTATTCCTAATTCTCTGATGAATACCAGTATATATATATCTTTAGCTGGAAAATCAGCCTGTCAGTGTCCCTTTAAGGAGCGGCAATACTTACACTTTCCATTGTCTTGTGGTCTGCTGTTACAGGGAACCCATGGTTATCCTCGCCTCTCACTGATAACTGATTAAGGACTGGAGACACTTGTATAAGTGAAGGGAATGGATAGTCAATAGTTCAAGACTGATGCTGTAAACCATTTGAAAAACTGCTATCATTCAGCTAAGGCTATAAAACATGTAAACTCAGATTGTTAGCTTAAATTTTAAACATGACTATGGGATTCTACTAGGAAAATCATGTTTTAAAATAAATGCCCCTTCCCCTGCCCCTTCCTGGATCCTCCCACTGCTCTATCTTCAGCAGAAGATCAGCACACAAAGGAGAAGGCAGCAGCTTCTGCTCAACTACCTCTCTGTGCTAGAGGAGATTAGAAGAACTTGGTGGAACAGCTTCGTATTTGCATATTAAATACAGAGGAGTCGGAGTCGGAAGTTTCAAAATCTGAGGAGTCGGAGTCGGACAATTTATCTACCGACTCCACAGCCCTGCTTTTACACTTGCGGCAGGACGGATCCGGTAGGCTGAATAGTGTAAAAGTGCCGCAAGTGTAAAAGTACCCTAATATCACAGTTCCTAGATAATAAGTGTAAAAGTACCCTAACTGTAAGAATAGTTCCAGCGCACTGATACTATTGGAGGAAATTTATCAATCACCTGCGCCAGGAACGTGGCGCCAAACATTTGTACATTTCTGCACAATGCCCTTGTCTCAATCACACTGTTCATAAATTGATGACATGTAAATGCATTCTCTTCAAGACTTCTGTATTCACCACTTTCATAAAGCTCCCATGGCAATCTATAGGAGCTGTCTTCATTCCTTCAAGTTGTGAACAGCTCTCAGCATGAACTACAGGCCGACTGTTTTGTTATATCTGCCAAAGAAAGTAAATCTGCTGAACAGGTATATTGTGGTAAAGGCCCTGTATTATATTCTGTTCACATGGCATCTTTTGGCGCAGTTTAAAGCCGCAACGTGTCTGGATTGGATGTCGCTGACGGGTCACCCTTAATGATGTACCTCAATTCACGCTGAAAAACCACTGTAGTTTCTGCGACGGTATATGCCAGTGGTGGTGACCTATGGCACGGGCTCCAGAGGTGGCATTTAGAGCCCTCTCTGTGGGCACCCCCGCCCTGGAAAAAGTCCAAGGTATACCAATATGCCTTACGTTTCCTGCCATCTATCAGCGCAGACAGTGCACTGAATACAGGCTATAGCTAAATGAAAAAGTACATGGAAGATATACTATATTGGACTGTAGTATTCAGGTTAGGCTACTTTTACACTAGCGTTTTTTGCGGATCCATCGTGGATCTGCAAAAAACGCTTCCGTTACAATAATACAACCACGTGAAACCGCCATGAACAGATCCGGTTGTATTATGTCTTCTATGCCAGATTGTGTCAGAGAATACGGATTCGTATTTGTGTCCGTCTCCAGAGCGGAATGGTGACTGAACGGAGGCAAACTGATGCATTCTGAGCGGATCCTTTTCCATTCAAAATGCATTAGGGCAAAACTGATCCGTTTTGGACCGCTTCTGAGAGCCCTGAAACGGATCTCACAAATGGAAAGCCAAAACGCTAGTGTGAAAGTAGCCTTACATTGCCGTGTTGGCACTTTGCTATAAATATGTGGGTTTTCGATTCTGTAAAAGATTCGCCATCACTGGTATATGCTGTGTGATCGGGACCTTATAAATTCATTGCATATCCCGTGCATCATTGAGTCTTCATTCTCTGGGACCCCAATGATCCTGAGAATTAAGGAGTGGTGTAAATGCCCCTTTACGGTCTTTCCTCTGCACAGAGGGGGAATTAGAAGGGGACACAACACTACAACAGCTCTGTAGCATCTTCATTGGGTGGGTGTACCAGAGGCCAGAGCCTCTCTGATCAAGTGATGGCACAGCCCAGCAATATGTCATCATTTTATAAGGGCTTGTTCACATTTGCGTTGCCAGCACTGTTTGGTGCTTCCATCACAGATTCTATCAAATTGACTTTTTTGTCCGGTAAAAAAAAATATATACATATATCTTGAATGGACTCCATTGTAGTCAATGGAGTCAGTTGTGCTCCGTTCATCTCAATTATGTGACGGATCCGTCACTTCCGTTATTTTCATTATCCTACTCCACTAACGGAGCAGAATAACGGAAAACCATAACGGAGGTGTAAACGTGCCCTCAGGTGGGAATACCCATGTACTTTGTATATGTAATTCTATTCCATGCAGTTATTTCTATATATTGTCCTGTTTCTTAATACTACCCCAATTCCAAAAAAGTTGCGACGCTGTGTAAAATAGAAATTATCTGCAGGGGGTACAGCATCCTGCTTCCCTGCTGTTAAGTTGCTCTCAAATAGACCCGGGGCAGGAACTGCCCAGCTCTGTCCACTGTGTAGTGCAAGGTTCATCAACCTTTGGCGCTCTGCTGTTAAAAATCTACAATTTCCAGCATACACCTTTGCCCGGCTGTTCTCAGAACTCCCGCAGAAGTGAAATGGAGCATGCTGGGAGTTGTAGTTTTACAATAAACTTGAGTGCTGGAGGTTCGTGCAGCACTGATTCCCATCCACTACACAAGGTAGCTGTGTAGTTCCCTTGCCAGAGCGTGAGGATAGGCCATCAATATTAAAATCCTGGAATACCGTGTTAAGGCCGCATTCACATGGCTGTTGGTTTGGTGAGCAAAGCTTGTTTCAGTAGAATCATGTCCTGAAGGTATAAAGGATAAGTGACTGTGATATAAACCCTATACAAGTATGTGGTAGCTCCGTTAAGGAGAATATTGGGATGTCAGATTAGAGGGCCTTTGATGGGTTCCGTTTTTTTTTTTTACATGGATTTTCGTGCGGTTTCTGTACTAAAATGTGCTTTAAGTCCAATGACAATATGCATTCTGTGTATGTGAATGGGGTTTTGTAAGTCTGTTACCATGGACCAGAATAAAACTTCTCTGATTCTTGTCCAGCTTGTTAGAGAGGCTCTCAGAAGGAAAGATGGGAAGAGGTTCACCAGTCTGCGAAAAACTGCATCTAAAAATTGTAACATAACATAAAATTGCAAAGACTTTGAATATCTCACCATCTGCAGTACATAATATCATCCTGATTCAATCCTGAAGAAATCCATGTGCGCAAGGGACTAGGCTGATGGTCAGTATTGAATGCTTATGATCTACAGGCCCTTAGACAGCACTGCATTAAAAACCAGCATGATTCTGTACTGGAAATCACTGCATGGACTCAGGAACGCTTACAGAAATCACTGTCTGTGAACACAGTTCACCATGCAATCCACATGTGCGAGTTAAATCTCTATGATGCAAAGAAAAATCCATATGTCAACACCATCCAGAACCTACTTCTTCTCTGGGCCTACATGCAATCCACATGTGCAAGTTAAAGCTGTATGATGCAAAGAAGAAGCCATGTGTCAACACCATCCAGAACCTACATCTTCTCTGGGCCTACATGCAATCCACATGTGTAAGTTAAAGCTGTATGATGCAAAGAAGAAGCCATGTGTCAACACCATCCAGAACCTACATCTTCTCTGGGCCTATGTGCAAGTTAAAGCTGTATGATGCAAAGAAGAAGCCATGTGTCAACACCATCCAGAACCTACTTCTCTGGGCCTACATGCAATCCACATGTGTAAGTTAAAGCTGTATGATGCCATGAAGAAGCCATGTGTCAACACCATCCAGAAACGATGTCTTCTCTGGGCCAAAGCTCATTTAAAATGGACAGAGGCAAAATGGAAAACTTCTGTGGTCAGATGAATCAAAATTCGAAATTCTTTTTGGAAAACACAGATGCCGTGTTCGGTGGACTCAAGAGGAAAGGGACCATCCAGCTTATTATCAGCGCACAGTTCAAAAGGCTGCATGATGGTATGGGGTTGCATTAGTGCCTACGGCATGGGCAGCTTACACATCTAGAAAGGCAGTATCAATGCTAAACAGTACATAGAGGTTTTAGAACAACATATGCTTCCATCCAGACAATGTCTCTTTCATGGAAGGCTTTGCGTATATCAGCAAGACAATGCAAAGCCACATACTGCATCCATCACAATGTCATGGCTTCCCAGAAGAAGAGTCCGGGTGCTGAACTAGCCTGCCTGCATCCAGACCTTTCTCCACTGGAAGACATTTGGCGCGTCATAAAACCAAAAATTCCAAGGACTATTGAATGGCCTTTTTGAAATGCGTTGCTGCCATCAAGTTGTAAATGAGTCCGTTTTTTCATGAAATGGTAAAATGTCTCACTTTCAACATCTGATGTGTGTTCTACGATCTATTGTGGATAAAATATGGGTCTATGAGATTTACCAATCATTGCATTCTGTTTTCATTTACATTTTACACAGCGTCCCAACTTTTAGGGAATTTGGGGTTGTGGATTGAACTTATCAGCACTCTTGCCATGCTGTAGCTTCTGGCACTTTAATACGATTTACGTTTTTAGAACATTCACCAATAATTCCTTGCACAATACTTGGCAATATCACAAAACGGCTCATTGTTCATTTCGGGGGGCATTGCTAATTGACAAATACAAATGTGCAGGTTATGCCCTGACTGTCAAATCACTTGTCTCTGCAGGAAAGTCCTGCACAAATGTTCCTCTGTGTCAATGTCACTGGTGTTGACAGCTACGCTAAGAAACTAATTGTCCATATAGTAAATGAGCACAGACACAATGCAGCTCTCACAGCATTCTTCTGCAGGCCGATATCCTGTCCTCGGTGCAATGGAAACACAATGGCATACCACTCCCACACTACATAGTGACTTCTTAAAAAAATAGTTTATGTCCTCTTTAGGTTAAAAATAATGATATCAGTTAAGGACGTTATATACAGGGTAAGTTGCCACTTCACAAAACATTTTTGCAGTGTATCCATGTTATTTGTATTCACTGGTCAGGACAATGAGTAAAAGTTCTTTTACATGAACCAATGATCAGCCTACTTTCACACTCGCGTTTTGTGCGGATCCGTTCAGATAATGCAACCGTCTGCATCCCTTCACAACAGATCCGTCTGTATTATCTTTAACATAGCCAAGACGGATCCGTCTTGAACACCACTGAAAGTCAATGGAGGACGGATCCTTTTTCTATTGTGCCAGATTGTGTCAGTGAAAACGGATCCTTCCCCATTGACTTACATTGTGTGTCAGGACGGATCCGCTTGACTCAGTTTCGTCAGACTGACACCAAAATGCTGTGTTTTGGTGTCCGTCTCCAAAGCGGAATGGAGACTGAACTGATGCATTCTGAGCGGATCCTTTTCCATTGAGAATGAAAATTGATCCGTTTTGGACGGCTTGTGAGAGCCCTGAACGGATCTCACAAAAGGAAAGCCAAAAAGCTAATTTGAAAGTAGACTCAGGCAGATTATCGGGAAGGAAGCAGACGCTCCCGATAATTGCCTGATTGTCAGCAGAGATGTACATGCAGCAATCACCCATCCCCATTGTTCCTGCGCAGCAGATTTAGACAGTACGATCTTCTGCTCAGGAACAATGATTTTTGGTGCCGGCAGACCGACACGATCACCAGATGAATGAGCGTTTGCTGATTCACTGGGTGATCGCTGACACCTTTTACACAGCCCGATTGTACAAATACTCATCCCCTATAATCTGCCAGGTCATTAGTCCAGGTAAATGGACCTTACAGTGAAGTATCAGGATCCAATTAAAACTTTTCACTAGTTAGATGTCAGATTAAAATGGGTATCCCAGGATTTTAAAACTGACGGCCTATCATCGGGATAGGTAAGGAATGTTCGGCAGGGGGTACAGCATCCCGCTTCCATGCTGTTATGTTGTTCCCAAGTAGCCCCAGCGCAGGAACTGCCCAGCTCTGTCCACTGTGTAGTGCAAGGGTCATCAACCTTCGGCGCTCTGATGTTAAAAATCTACAATTTCCAGCATACACCTTTGCCCGGCTGTTCTCAGAACTCCGATAGAAGTGAAATGCAGCATGCTGGGATTTGTAGTTTCACAATAAACTTGAGTGCCGGAGGTTCTTGACCCCTGGCGTAGTGGAGCGGAGCTGATTACTGCAGCACTGATTCCCATCCACTACACAATGGAGGTAGCTGTGTAGTTCCCTTGCCAGAGCTAATCGCCTGAGGATAGGCCATCAATATTAAAATCCTGGAATACCCTGTGCTGCAGTTTTTGTCCGGCCACTTCTTGACATGTTTGCCGTGCTGCGGCCGCCTCTCTGACACGTCCCCATTATAGTAAATGGGGCCAGAGCGGACTTCAAGGATCACGTGTGCTAGCGTTAGTACAGATTGGGCAGGCTGTTCCAGCAGGGACAATCCTAACGCTAATGTGAAAGAAGCCTTAGATTACCATAGGATGGTTTGGTGACCAAAGCTTGTGTCGTCAGTGGAACCATGTCCTGAATTATACAGGTTTAGTGACTGTGATATAAACGCTATACAAGTATGTGGTAGCTCTGTTACGGAGAATATTGGGATATCAGATTAGAGGGCCTTTGATGGGTTCAGTTTTTACATGGATTTTGGTGCAGATTCTGTGCCAAAATGTGCTTTACGTCTGGTGACCATATGCATTCTGTGTACGTGAATGGGGTTTTGTAAGTCTGGTCCCATGGACCAGGAAAAACTTCTCGGATGCTTGTCCATGCCGTGGAAAAGTCGAGAAGAATAAGTAGCCTGCTGCTTATGCCTGTGGATTCCATACAGAAAAGCAAGAGGATTAGCTCCAGTGAATGTGGCTAGTCCTTATCCAGATCCACTAGGGAAATCAAATGTGAGCCTCGGGCTTCTCCCACAGATCCATTAGTAAATGTCTGCTGGATTTGCCTATGAGCATACATTTAGGCAATCTGTGAAAAAAATCTCTGTAGAAGGGTGAAAATCCTTTCCACTTCAGTCCACAGCCATTCTACTGCACATTCATTTACCTTTACCCTCAGTTCACACTTGCGGGTTTTACGCGCATTCCCATTGAAGTCTATGGGTGCAAACGCGCGACAAAACGCCCCAAAGAAGCTCAAGAACTTCTTTGAGCGTAGGGCGTTTTACAGCGCGTTCAAACGCGCTGTAAAACGCTCAGGTGAGAACCATGCCCATAGGGAAACATGAGTTTTCTCCTGTTGAGCGTTTTACAGCGCGTAGGAATGCGCTGTAAAACGCGCAAGTGTGAACTGAGGGTAAAAGAATGGAGCATACCCTAAAAACCAAGAGGTTTCACCTGTATGGTATGAATGCGACTATTAAAAGTATTATTCACAACGTCTTTGGCTCTCTTGGGTCATATTTGCCTACTTTTCATTGCTGGCTAATACCCCCACAAGAATAGCTGTACCCACACTATGACCCGGATGTATTAAACTGTTTTTGACTTATAAATGATGTCAAGTGTGACTTATTCCGGTACACATCTTTTAAGGGGGTTATGCTATGATTAATGTAAAAAATAGAAATCGGACAAAGCTACAAACAGCCCTGTACCCCACATGGAACCAGAGATCTCCCCATTCATTGCTTTAAATTGTTCTGCTAGATTTATTTCAGGGGGCATGTCCTTTCTAAGGGGGCATGTCCCTTCTTACCCTAGGTACACACCTAAGCGTTTTACAGCGCGTTCAAACGCGCTGTAAAACGCACAACATGTGAAAAGCCATGCTTCCCTACGGGCATGGTTCACATTTGGGCGTTTTACAGCGCGTTTGAACGCGCTGAAAAACGCCAAACGCTGTCGCTTCAGCATGAGCTTCTTTGGGGAGCCTATGGGCCATGCTGAAATAGGGGTGAATCACTGAATCGCGCGTATGATGCGCGTTTCTTAGTTGCAAAAACGCGCGATTCAGAAACGCTTAGATGTGTTCCCAGCCTTAGGGTGTTTGTCCTTTAAACTGCAGCTCTTTCTCTGTAACTGCTTCTAACAGAAGATATGGCTGGTGGCAGCTGAAGATTTAAACTGAGCGCATGCGACCACCTCAGTTAGGGGGGGAAGGAGAAATAAGCAAAAGAACAAACAGCAGGTGGCGCTATACAGACACATTTTTATTGAATAGCTCAGAGGCAATATAAAATGTTTAATTACATTCAATTTTAGTGCTGGCTTGAAAAATGTAGAATATTTTTTGTGGCACAACCACTTTAAGGCAAATTTATCAATCATTCGCAACTTTCCAACGTGTGATGCATGCCTAGTAAGTGAGATTTTGTCATCCAGCTGGTTTGTGGGCGTACCAATGTAGGACTGTGTTTTTCTGCCCTATTTATCAACTGCGACCTTTGTACAAGTCACAAAAATTATGCGTAAGGTGACAAACTTCCTGATCTGTTGCGGCGGTGGGGGAATACAGCAGAATGTGATGGGGGGGGGGGGGTCTTGTAACTGCACCTACAGGCGTCATTGGACACTTTCATAAATTTGGCACACAGACCGCTACAGCACATGGACATATTTCAAGACCTACTTTAAAGGGGTTGTCCAGCCTTTACTAAGTGATGATCTATCCTTAGCTGATCGGTGGGGGTCCGACAATCTTACTCCAGTAGTGTGGTGGGATAAAAAAACTAGAGTAACCTCTGTAGACAAAAGTGCTATGTTTACATATGTGAAAAATGTATAGAATATCGAGTCACATATGATAGATTTCGCACAATTGTCCATATTATGGAACGCACACGGAAGGTGTCTGTATTTTGCAGATCCGTTGTTTGCGGACTTAAATACAGAAACTACTGTGTGCATGATGTCTTACAGTTTCTATTAATCGGATGTGCATTGCACTGATAAAACTTTAGCATGAATGGCCATAGTTTTCTTGTCATATTTGAGCATCACATTTTATGAAGCAGCAACAATTTAGAGCCAAATCCCCTTTAGAATCATTGAGATGTATCAGGGCAGGACAATGTAACAACATGTTACTGAGTGGGTCTGTATGTCAGGAAGAGTGCCTGCCCTGCATTGCTATTTGAACGCCAGGGTCAGCGGTGTGACCCATACCACTAGGTATTAGGGAGATGAGTAACATGAAGAAGTATGTGCAGTGTGGCCAATCGAGAAAATGATGTGTTCAGAAAGGGTGATGTCATGAGAATTCAGTATCACAACAGTGGGTGTTGGGATTCTTGAAATGCATGAAGCATCGGTTAAACAAAAGCACACCCAAAATGTAAAGACGTACGCTTTAGCCTGAAGTATGTGTTCAAGGTTTAGACACATCAGTATGTTGGCTGAATCTATGACCACAGCACAACCTCACCTTTATAGATGACTGCTCAATCCAAATCTGAAAATATCCCGTCACATAAACCTAGCACCTACGGTATGTGCGGCTTCAACCTCCTTTATCACTTCTTGTTGTGACCCAGTCGTTTTCTTAAATTGAGACGCTCCAGCAAAAGCTGAACGCCGGAGTCTGCGGCCCTGTACTGTGCTCCCTACCTTGTATTGTGCCCCCTACCCTGTACTGTACCCCCTTAAAATACAGTACAGGGGTATAAGGAGATATCCCGTTACTATGCCCTCTTATACCCTGCATTGTACCCTCTTACCATACCCTGTACTGTGCCCCCTTATACCCTGTAATCCCGTCACTGTATGGCAGTTATCCAGGCACGGTATGGCGGCGTTAACTAGTCACTGTATGGCTGCGTCATCCAGTCATGGTATGGGGCTGTAATGTTAGTGTTTTTTATCTAGTCGTGGTATGAGCTATTATCCAGTATGGCGATGATATTTAGTCTCTGTATGTTGGTAATATATAGTCACAAATGTAATATTATTTGGGGGTAGGGCATATACAGTATATCGTTTTCAGTGTATTATACTGTAGTGTGCAGTGTATTTCCCAATAGAACACAGTCCACACCACTGACCACCAGGACCAGGCTGTGCTCTGTCGGTACATGGCAGCACACATGGGATTCAGGTCCCTCGGGTTCTCCAGATCCCTTTTTTAAAATTGCAGTGGCAGCTGGAGATGAGCGCTTCCATTCCATAGTTTAGCTCCTTAGGCTTTTTAAAAGTTAGGTGGTATGTGTGTGTAGTGTATATATGGTGTATTTATGTGTATGTATGTGTGTAGTGTATATATGGTGTATGTATGTTGCACATATATGGTGCATATATATGTGTTGTGACTCCTCATGTTCACCGTTGAGTAGGGAACCTGTTGTTAAAAATTTGAATCACACCCCTCCATGGTCACCTCCCCTCTCTGCCCCGCTGTGTACTACTGCTTTTTCTGGCACACTAAAGCTGGGTTCACATCACGTTCTTGCCATACAAAAAATGTATATGTTAACGGATGCCTTAAGGCTCATGCACACAAGAGTATTTTCTTTCCGTTCTGTTTTTTGCGTTCCATATACGAAACCAATCATTTCAATGGATCCGCAAAAAAAGGAAGGTACTCCGTATGCCTTCCGTTTCCGTATTTTCATTTTTCCATTCCGTTTAAAGATAGAACGTGTCCTATTATTGTCCGCATAACGGACAAGGATAGTACTGTTCTATCAGGGGCCACATGTTCCGTTTCGCAAAAAACAGAATGCACACAGAGGTCATCAGTATTTTTTGCGGCCCGCAAAATTCTAAAAAAAGCCATACAGTCATGTGCATGAGCCCTTATACTGATACAGTGGCATCCGTCACGATAGAGTTCTAAAAAAAAGGAACATACGTTAACGTATACATTTTGTTTTACTTGGCTCTGCAGGATACAAAAGCCTGGTGCGCTTTTGTATCCCTTTTTTTCCAAATGGTGTGAACCCACCCTTACATATGCACACAGGCGATGCCAGGATGATCATGGGCGAGGGCCGTAGAAAAATTTGCTGTGGGGCCCAGTTAGTTCTAGCTACGTCCCTGGTTACAGCCTTTTCTCTGCTCACCAGGCACAGTGCGGTACATAGTATAGTGGCCGTGCTTAGTATCTCATTTCAGCTTTATTCACTTCAATGGGGCTAAGCTACGACTAGGCCATTTGACCGATGAACATGTCATCACATGGCCATGGAAAGCTGAGAGAAGGCTGCTGCGCTACTGCGAGTGCTGGTGCCAGGGGCGGACTGGCTGTAGACCCTCCAGGGAAATTTTCCGGTGGGCTGATGCCCAGGAGGCCACCTGAGTCCTCCTCATCGTGGCCGGGTACCTAACGATGTCTTGCTCTCAGCATTAACGCTAGGATCATCAGGTACTTATTCACCTAGCCAACGGCCGCAGACGGTGATATAGTTGAATACTATGGTGAGGGTGACAGTATTTTGTGCTGCACTGTGGCATTTGGTACTGCTGGGGTGGTACTTTGTGCTGCACTACAGTATTGCAGGCTCACCTACTGTTTTCCCTGCCTACTTGTGTTGCCTTCCTTTTGTCAATTTGGACCTACCTACAACATGGGGCCAATTTATTTATTTTTTCCAGGGCCACTTTAAAGTGATTGTGCAGCGATTTATATTGATGACCTATCCCCAGGATAGGTGATTAATGTAAGAACGGTGGGGGTCTGACACCTGGCACCCCTGCTGATCAGCTGTTTGACAAGGTGGCTGTGCTCCATGTGAGCGCCGCTTCCTGGTCTTTACACTGCACCTCGTCTCCAAAGTGCAGTGTAATGATGAGTACTTGCTCCACTCACTTGAATGAATCGAGTATTTGTAATTACACTACAACGCTGCTTGACAGGAGACGACGAGTAATGTGAAGACCAGGAGGTGGCGCTCGCATGGAGCGCCTACTCCTCTTCAAACAGCTGATGGGCAGGGGTGCCGGTTGTTGTGCCCCCACCGATAGATATTGATGAGGATAGGTCATCAATATAAATCGCTGCACAACCCCTTTACCCTGGGTTCACACCTGAGCATTTTACAGCGCGTTCCTACACGCTGTAAAACGCTCAACAGGCGAAAACCCATGTTTCCCTATGGGCATGGTTCTCACCTGAGCGTTTTACAGCGCGTACGAAGGAGCTGTAAAACGCCCTACGCCCAAAGAAGTACAGGAACTTCTTTGGGGCGTTTTGTCGCGCGTATTGTGATTGACGCCATAGTGGTTAATCACACGAACGTGCGTACAACGCACATTTCCTATTTCCAAAAACACGCTGTAATACGTGTACGCTGTAATACGTATTACGCTGTAATACGTTTTTGTCGCGCGTATCAAATACGCTCAAGTGTGAACCCAGCGTTAATGGCCCAGTCTGCCCCTGGCTGGTGCCTTCTCAAACAGCTGATCAGTTGATGTCAGACACCCACCGATCAGATACTGATGACCTATCCTCACTGTAAAACTCCTGGAATTCCCCTTTAATACACTGCTCAAACTCAGGAGTCCTTGTATTCATGAGCTCGCTGCTCTCCTCGCACCCCTCCAGTGCCGAATGGCGGCTTTCTCCCGAAACGCAGTACAGAAAAAGAACTGTCGATCCTCCGCGTAAGGGCGGGAGCTGTCACAGCTTATATTGGAACTCTAGCACTTAGATCACACTGGAGTTCTCACCAACTACCAGAAAAAGATAAGATAAGACAAGTGATCCAGAGTTATAATCAGGTTTACAGATAGGGCAGCATAAAACTGGTGACAAATTACCTTTAATGAGCATCTGTCAGCAGAATCTACCGTATAAAACAAGGCAACTGCTTGGGTTGTTGCTTTCGATTAAAATAATACCTGTCTTGTGAAAATCACCTGGCTATCTTCAAAAGTCCCATAGAAAAAAATGGTGACTGCACTGCGCAAGCGCAGCCACAGCTCTGTTCACTTCCACAGAACTGCTGGAAATAGCCATCGCTTGACTATTTTTGGCTCTCCCATAAAAATGAATGGAGGGCACCCTGTGTGCTCTTGTTCACTTTGGGAGCTCTAGTGATCCTAGCGATATGCCACCAATGTCTCAGGTGAGACAACCTCCTTAAGGGTGTGGCATAAGTGCTGAGACTTTTCCACAGTAGAATTGCGTGCGGAAAATCTGCTGCATTTACAGTTGCAGCAAAGCGCATGAGATTTGAACAAATCTCATTGGCACGCAAAAAAATTTCATAAAAAATCCACAAGGCACATGCAGTGCAGATTTTAAAACTGCAGCATGCTAATTTATGTTGCAGATTTGTGACCCGGATTTCACCTTTTGCAATGAAGAGGGTGAACTATACGGCAAATCCGCAGCGTTTCCCAATAAATTCTGCATCATTCGCTTTGGCAAGGAAGAAAGTCATACAGGAACCATGGGTACCAGATTCTGTGGAATTTTCTCAAGTACCCCCGTGTCAAGGGCATAAGCTCTTCATTCACAATGTAGTAGTTCATCCTGCTCTTAACCTTCAAGAAGTCAAGAGTCAGTTGCTTCCAAGCAAGCACCATTATTTGCTTAGTTGACAAAAAGAAAAATGCCATAAGCTTCTTGGTTCACGGAAGTCCTACAACGTCTTTATTAAGTAGGGTTCTTAGCTTGTGGATGAAGGCAGAAATCTGGTTACACAGCCAATGGAATTTGGTGCACCGTCCCTTTAAAAAAAAGTTTTGAAAAGCATATGCTTTGAAGAGGCCATGTCACCACTCCAGACATGCCTGTTTTAATAGCTTCATGCATTCCCCATGTAATAACAGTTCTGGAGCATCTGCTCTTATGTCTTTATGTTGTGCCATTCCTGTATTATTTCTACTAGAAGTTATGAATGGATTTCTAGCAGTCTGCAGTAAGGGTACAGAGGGGAGGAAACCAGTTGGGGGTGTGTACCTGCACAATCTGACAATGGCAGCACTGATTGGATAGAGTGAGATTGTGCAGGGCCACATTCCCAACTGGTTTCCACCCCTCTGTACCCTTACTGCAGACTGCTAGCAACTTATTCATAACTTCTAGTAGTAATAATACAAGAATGGCACAACATAGAGCCATAAGAATAGATGCTCCAGAATTGTTATTACATGGGGAATGCATGAGGCTATTAAAACAGGCATGTCAGGAGTGGTGAAAGGTCCTCTTTAAAAAATGTGGCACTCATGAGCTATTGTACAGATCCATGCATCCTCAGCATACATTCGGTGGCACATATCGGACATGCACAACAAAGGTATGCCTCACATAATTTGAACAGATCCTAAGGCGATGTAAGTTCACTGTTACTTAAAGGGGTTTTCCAAGATTTTGATACTGATGACCTATCCTATGCATGCATGTTGGTACCTGCATCCCTGGATCTAATGGAGGCTGTTATGGCACGAGAAAGGGTTAATAAGCATGGTTGTTCCGAGCACACATGCTGGGCCCGCACTCCCTGGATTTTATGTGGCTGTTGTGACCCATAACAGGTAGGATTTAGCGTTAGGACCACTCATAGAGGCGGCCTTGGCGCAGCGAGTGACTTATTACTTTTTGATCAACATTTGCATTTGACACCGTACCTCATAAAAGGTTAGTATATAAAATGAGGATGCTCGGACTGGGAGAAAATGTCTGTATGTGGGTAAGTAACTGGCTAAGTGACAGAAAACAGAGGGTGGTTATTAACGGTAGATACTCAGATTGGGTCACTGTTAATAGTAGGGTACCTCAGGGGTCAGTATTGGGCCCTATTCTCTTCAATATATTTATTAATGATCTTGTAGAAGGCCTGCACAGTAAAATATCTATTTTTGCAGATGACACTAAACTGTGTAAAGTAATTAACACTGAAGAGGACAGTTTTCTGCTACAGAGGGATCTGGATAGATTGGAGGCTTGGGCACAGAAATGGCAGATGAGGTTTAACACTGAAAAAAGTAAAGTCATGCACATGGGAAGGAATAATGCAAGTCACCCGTACATATTAAATGGTAAAAAACTCGGTAACGCTGACATGAAAAAGGATCTAGGAATTTTAATAAACAGCAAATTAAGCTGCAAAAACCAGTGTCAGGCAGCTACTGCCAAGGCCAATAATATAATGGGTTGCATCAAAAGGGGCATAGACGCCCGTAATGAGAACATAGTCCTACCACTTTACAAATCACTAGTCAGACCACACATGGAGTACTGTGTACAGTTCTGGTCTCCTGTGAACAAGGCAGACATAGCAGAGCTGAAAAGGGTTCAGAGGAGGGCAACTAAAGTAATAACTGGAATGAGGGATCTACAGTACTATGAAAGGTTATCAAAATTAGGGTTATTCACTTTAGAAAAAAGACGACTGAGGGGAGATCTAATAACTATGTATAAATATATCAGGGGTCAGTACAGAGATCTGTCCCATCATCTATTTATCCCCAGGACTGTGACGAGGGGACATCCTCTGCGTCTGGAGGAAAGAAGGTTTGTACACAAACATAGAAGAGGATTCTTTACGGTAAGAGCAGTGAGACTATGGAACTCTCTGCCTGAGAAGGTGGTGATGGTGAGTACAATAAAGGACTTCAAGAGGGGACTGGATGTATTTCTGGAGTGTAATAATATTACAGGCTACAGCTACTAGAGAGGGGTCGTTGATCCAGGGAGTTATTCTGATTGCCTGATTGGAGTCGGGAAGGAATTTTTTTTTCCCCTTAAGTGAGGAAAATTGGCTTCTGCCTCACGGGGGTTTTTTGCCTTCCTCTGGATCAACTTGTAGGAAACAGGCCGAACTGCATGGACAAATGTCTTTTTTCGGTCTTATATACTATGTTACTATGTTACTAAAATGTACACTGATGACCTCTTATAGCATCTAGCATAGAGGCAGGGCAGAGTGCTGGTTGCAGAGTGCTGTTGCATTTCTTTGTATGTATATTTTGCCATAGCTGCGTGCACCTGTGCACTCCCCCCCCCCCCCCTTGTGTTTCTATCCTCAGGATAGGTCATCAGTACCTGATCGGTGGAAGTCTGACATCCAGGACCCCCGCCAATCAGCTGTTTGAGAAGGCATTGGCGCTCCTGTGAGTGGCACGGCCCTCTTACAGCTTACCAAGCACAGTGTTGTACATTGTATAGCGGCTGTGCTTGGCATCACGCTCAGCCCCATTGAAGTGAATGGGGCTGAGCACAATACCAAGCGCAGCCGCTATACAATGTCTTCACTCCATTGTTTGCAACCTAAAGTTTGATGTTATGGGAGTAGATAAGCAACAGCCACAACACTTCTCATACTGCTGTGTCCCGTAAGATGAGTCATAAATGTAAATGCCTATTACACCCAACCCTGGGCTGAAAACTCTGCCTAATACACCCCCCATCATCCCCTTGCTGCCTCCTCCTAATGTTCCCTCCCATACAGCCCGATATGACAGTGGACTCTTCCTACCCTTGCTTGTGGATTGAGAGCGTCGATCAGCCCATTCCAAGATCACATGGACATGACATCACGACCATTCGGGTGGAGATTCTGACAGAAGGGATCATGGGAAGCCTGGTGATGATGTCAAAGAAAATATGGTCTCCACAAAGGAGAACGTGCAGTCCTGTGACCACTCTCCTGATCTCCGGAGTGAGACAGAAAAAGTGGCGCAAGTGCATTAGTAAGTTGCAGAGGAAGCACAGAGAAAGGCAAAAATGTATACTTAGATAACCCCTCTGACTTCAACCAGCACATTTTTTATGTCCCACCTGACCGGAAACACCCCTACACCTTCCCAGTCTATACTAGAGTCATCCCACTCCTGGGAATCTCGGTGGGGAAACACTTCATGCGGCACTGTTGTTTCGTTTAGTCCTTTCATCCTGGCCTAGGAAAGGCACGGCAGAAGTCTGAGACAAACAGATACTCAATTTCATAGGGGTAATCAATGGCATAACTATGAGAATTACTCTCTTGACCTCCAGCAGACATAAAAATTCCCCTGATGTGTCTTTAGGATGGTAATGTAGTTAGGACATTGTCCAAAATTAATTATAAAATGTAATTGGTTAGTTCAGAAGACACTGCTGGTTCATTTACAAGGGACGATGATCTGCTGAAGGAATGTTCCTACGCAACCATTGCCCTGTGACCCGTGATCAGTCATCGAACGATCAGAGGCTGAAAATTGTTGGTTGGTTGGCCACACATCTTTTGGTGTAAACAGGATATACTAGTACCAACAATACAAACTGAATGGGGATGAATGATCGTATTAATGATCATTCATCCCCATACAGTAAGATTATTGCTTAATATAAATGGCAGTTAAAGGGGGTTTCAAGGCTCGTGATATTGATGATCTATCTTCAGATTAGGTCCTCAATTTCAGATCATTGGTGGCCTGACACCCTGCACCCTTACCGATCAGCTGTTCTCTGCAGCCTGGTACTGGAACTAGCACAGTGAATGGAGCAGGAAGCACAGCTCAAAGTGTAGTGGCCGTGCTGGCTACCATTCACTTCAATGGAAGCTGAGACGCCGTAACCCAGTACGGCCACTGCACTTTGAACGGAGCTGTGCTTCCTGCTCTATTCAAGAGCCTGTTTTGGCGCCAAGGCTGCAGAGAACAGCTGATGGGTGGGGGCGCAAGTTGTTGACCCCCACACCGATTGGATATTTATGACATCCTGAGGATAGATCATCAATATCAGGAGCCTGTAAAACCCCTTTAATGATCACTGATTGGCTTGCATACAGTTGTCTGGTGTTTGTTACGAACAGAAGATCTGCTTGTGTAAAAAAAACATTTAAGGCTACTTTCACACTTGCATTTTTGCTTGATCTGGCAGGGTTCAGCAAAAACGCTTCTGTTACTGATAAGGCTACTTTCACACTTGCGCTTTCTCTTTCCGCTATTGAGATCCATCATAGGATCTCAATATCGGGGGAGAACGCTTCCGTTTTGTCCCCAAACATTGTCAATGGGGACAAAACGGAACTGAACGGAATGCACCAGAATGTATTCCGCTCCGTTTGGTCGCGTCCCCATCGCGGACAGAATAATGCTGCAAGCAGCGTTTTTCTGTCTGCGATGTGGTGCGGAGTAAGACGGATCCGTCCTGACACACAATGTAAGTCAATGGGGACAATAGAAAAACAGATCTGTCCCCCATTGACTTTCAATGGAGTTCATGACGGATCCGTCTTGGCAATGTTAAAGATAATACAACCGAATCCGTTCATAACAGATGCAGCCGGATGTATTATCAGAACGGGAGCGTTTTTACTGATCCATGATGGATCCAGCAAAAAAGCTGGTGCTAAAGTAGCCTAATACAACCATCTGCATCCGTTATGAACGGATCCGGTTGTATCATCGTTAACATAGCCAAGACGGATCCGTCATAATTCATGAACTCCATTGAAAGTCAATAGGGGACAGATCTGTTTTCTATTGTGTCAGAGTTAAACGGATTCGTCACCATTGACTTACATTGGGGGTCATGACGGATCCGTCTTGTTCCGCATCCCATGACGGAAAGAAAACCACAAATTGCTGCGGTTTGCTCTCCGGTATGAGAGCGCAACCAAATGGAACGGAATGCATTTTGGAGCACTCCGTTCTGTTCAGTTACGTTTTGTCCCCATTGACAATGAATGGGTGCAAAGCAAAAGCACTTTTTTCCAGTATTGAGACCCTATGACAGATCTCAATACCGGAAGACTAAAACGCTAGTGTGAAATCAGCCTAATGCGGGTTTACACTGGATGAGGAGCAGCTGATTGTCGGGAGGGAATCGTTCTTTCCTGAGAGAGTGCTGCTCATTCAGTGAAGGAGACTATGCATTTACACGCAGCGATCTCCTTCACGGTACGAGGATATAGGATGGCTATAGCTATCCCTCATCCTCATACAGGCTGCAGATCGCTGATTAGACCACACAATCTGCTGCCCAGAAACTATCATTTAGGTGCCTGCAAGAATGACGTTTTGCTGGTTCGACGGCACATTTACACTGGTGGATTGGCAAGAACGAGAAGTCACAGGAACGTTCATTCCCGGTAATCTCCTCGACAATCGGCAGTCTAAATCCACCCTCATGGATTGGATCTTGTCTCAGGTTGTTGGAGAAGGCTGGTTTGGGATACAGGTATGGGTTATACATTTGGACTGGTGCATTTTCAGATAAGGTACTTGTTAGATAAAATATTTGCCGTGGTGTTTTTATTCCTGGCTAGGGCTCATGCACACAAACGTATCTTCTTTGCGTGTCCATTCCATTTTTTTTGCGGACCGTATGCAGACCCATTCATTTCAATGGGTCTGCAAATAAAACAGAAGTTACTCCCTGTGCATTCCGTTTCCGTATGTCCGTATTTCCGTTCTGAAAAAAAATAGGTGTCCTATTATTGTCCGCATTACGGACAAGGATAGTACTGTTCTGTTAGGGGCCAGCTGTTCCATTCCGCAAAAGACGGAATGCACATGGACGTCATCTGTATTTTTTGCGGATCCGTTTTTTGCGGACCGCATAATACATACGGTCGTGTGCATGAGCTCTTAATAGGGATGTGTTCAGAGTTCTTCCCTTGGAATTTTCAGTTTCGCACACAATTTCCTTGTTCTTAGGTTGTTTCTGTCTAAAGATCTCACATGTGGGAAAAGTAAAGAGACGTCCGCACTTATTAGTGTGATCCTGAGATGGCAACAGTCCCTACACCGTGTGCAGCCAATCCCGTCCGGAGCGCTCTCTGCAGCCAATGGTGCACTCACACAAGCACGCTCCGGCTCACTACTGGCTCCGCTGTGCTAATCCCTCAGTGTGTGTATCTAGGAGATTACTCCGCTTGGTTTTACTTTTCACTTAGAAACAGCAATGTTTTCACGTATCCTCCTAGCTTGGTAGGTCTATTTATATATTTGGTTACATCATTATTTCTATGCAAACTGTATGATGTGATACTATTTCTATGTCACATCAATTATACGACACAGATTTCACCTGGGCTTGTTTTTTTCCTAGTCACTCATAACTTGCACTTCTCCTAAATAATATTGCAACACTGTATAGATAGATAGATAGATAGATAGATAGATAGATAGATAGATAGATAGAATAGCTATTTATCTCATATGTCTATCTATCTATTTAATCTAAGTATATGTAAGTGGTGATAATGTCTGCAAAGCAATGGAGAATCTGTCAGTGCTATATAAGTTAGTAAAATAAATCTATTATTTATTTGACTCACTTATATAGCGCTGACTATATTCCCCAGCGCTTTACAGACATTAGCATCCTGCTGTCCCCAATGGGGCTCATAATCTAAGCTCCCAATCATTATGTCTTTGGAGTGTGGGAGGAACCGGAGTACCCGGAGGAAACCCACACAAACACGAGGAAAACATACAAACTCCATGAGGATGTCTTGGTCAGATTTGAACCTAGGACCCCCGTGTTAGGCCTCTTTCATGCAAACGTTTTTTTTGCAAGTGTACGGACTGTTTTTTTGCGTTCCGTATACGGAACCATTCATTTCAATGGTTCTGCAAAAAAACGGAAGTGTTTCCGTGTATATTCTGTTTCCGTTATTCCATTCCGTACAAAGATAGAACATGTCCTATTATTGCCCGCAAATCACGATCCGTGGCTCCATTCAAGTCACTTGGTCTGCAAAAGAAATGGAACGCATACGTAAATGCATCCGTATGTCTTCCGTATCCATACCGTTTTTTGCGGAACCATCTTATGAAAATTTTCAGCCCAGCCCATCCCAATTTTTTCTATGTAATTACTGTATATGCCATATGGAAAAACTGAACGGAAACACAACGGAAACAAAAAACTGAAAAACGGATCCGATAAAAATGGCCCGCAAAACACTGAAAAAGCCATACTGTCGTGTGAAAGAGGCCTTAACCAGTGAGACACTGTGCTACCCACCATCTATGTATCTATCTAAAGATAAATAATAAGGCAGCACTCCGGTTCCAGTGAAGGGTGTTAGACCCGTTTATTTCCCCAATCGCAACGTTTTAGCCCAGCACAATGAGGCCTTTGTCAAGCGCTTGATGCTTTCCTTTAAACCACTACTGAAAATCTCCACAAAACTATTAGACTAGGTCTACGACGACATTTGTCGCTCGACATTTTGTCGCATTAGAGTTGCGTGACAATTTTTATAATGGTAGTCTATGGTGTCGATGGATTTTTCTGCGACTGTCGTGTCGCAGTCGCAGCATGTCGCAGTGAGACACCATAGACTACCATTATAAAAATTGTCGCGCAACATAAATGCAACAAAATGTCGTGCGACAAATGTTGCAGTGTAGTTGTACCGCATGTGTCACGCAACTTATTGTCGTCGTGTAGACCTAGCCTTAAACTCTCTGGGCAAAATATGCAAATAGGCAACCACTTAGTTGCTTCCAGGTCAATGTTTTACTTGCTAGGTATTAAAAGCATTTCTTTAGGTTTAGGGCTCATGCACACAAACTTATTTTTTTCCCCGCATCCGATCCACATTATTTGCTGATCGGATGTAGACCCATTCACTTCAATGGGGCTGCAAAAGATGCGGACAGCACAAGGTGTGTCCATTCCACGGCCACCCAAAAAGATAGCACGTCTTATTCTTGTCTGTATTATACTGTTCTATAGTGGCCAGGACGTTCCGTTCCACAAAATGCACACGGCTGGTATCCGTGTTTTGCAGATCCGCAGTTGTGTGTTACAGTCGTGTGCATGAGCCCTTAGTATGAGGCGGCAGTGTCTGATACAGACCGTTTCACACATAATGTTAAAAAAAATTCCAACTGACCTGTCAAGTGATCTGAATCATGTCTGTAGTGTAGCATCCCCAAGTCAGGGCAATGTATGGAACTAACCTGGGGAATGCCAGTGATGGAGAGGCCGGCACGCTGTTCCTCTGGGGCACTCTCTGGGTTCTTGCGGGACACAGCCAGGTGGAATGTGAGGTGCCCTTGGTGTTGTAGTTTAACGTGCCTATGGCTGGGTCCCTGAGGTGTCGTGACGCCAGTGCCAGTAAACGGTGGCACACCGTATTTATAGTAGGAATAACAGAGGTGCAGACTTGTAACTTGAAAACAGAATTCCAACTTTACTGAAAACCGTAGAAAATACAGCAGGCAACCTCTTAACACAGTTCTTGTTGCAGAGAATAGACGTTTGTACAGTCGCAGTTACAGCAGGCTTACATCCAGCAAGGTATAACAGAGGGAAAGACAACAGGACTTAGAATTGCAGGTGAACCTTACTTTCTTCCTGACTTGTCCTGACTGGAATTGATGCTTCAAGGCCCCAATGCCCTACTTCTGGCTTATATCCTTGAATCTCCAGTAGACCGTGTACCTCCTCTTGGCATTTAGTACCTCTTGCTCTAGGGATTGCCTCTGCTTGACTTCTGCTGACTCGCTTAGGCCTGAGACATGTGGCCTTCACAGACTCCAGGGTCTGCACTACTTCCCAGGCCCAGGGCCTGGTGTAGACCTCACAGGCTCATGGCCTGGAGTAGACTGAGCTGAGCTGTCTGACTGAGCTTTCTTTCCCTGACTGGGCCTTATATAGACTAGGGCTACCTAGCTCCCTCTAGTGACTAGAGCTGGAATTACATCCCTAGCCGGCCTGCACATGGCACATTTCACAGTAACAGGGAATTAAATACCATAAATTGCATTGCATTATATAAATAGGACCTTTACCAGCCTCCCCATAAATGAGAGGAGCGACAGCAGCCAAGTGACCCTTCTGTAGTGACGGGTAGTACAACTCCCGTACACTACATGTAGTACTCAACCTAATGCAGGGTTTACTTACGTGAATTATTTCCTTATTATTGAGGTGTTGGACAGATTGAAAAACTGATGCAAACTAATGGTATGTTTATAAGTCCATGCGTTTACTTTAAATCTAAAGTGCGCCACGGTATGTGGAGTAACATAATGCTGGCACAATAAGGACCAGATGAATTCAATATACACTTCTGCTGCATTTTCTTATAGCTGCGGTGCATCTGAAAAATAAGGCCCTGATTTATCAACAGGGGACAATTTGAAGTTCGTCTTCAAATTTGTCTATTTGTGTAAAGCTAACGGTTTGCGAGTCAAATTTATGAAAGTGGCGCATAGCACTTTAGGCCTCTTGCACACGGCCGTTGTGTGCGCATTGCCATATTGCGGCCAGCATACGGCGGGTCCGCTATACACGGGCACCGGCCCGTGTGCACTCCGCATCACGGATGCAGACCCATTCACTTGAATGTGTCCGCAACCACGGAGATGCGGAACGGAAGCACTACGGAGTGCTTCTGTGGTGTTTCTGTCCGTGCCTCCACACTGCAAAAAAATAGAACCTGTTCTATTTTTTTGCGGTGCGGACGGATCATGGACCCTTTCAAGTTGAATGGGTCTCGATCTGTCCCGGCCGCCCCACGGACGTTGCCCGTGCATTAGGGACAGCAAATTGCGGTCTCCAATGCACGGAACGGACCCACAATGGCTGCGTGCAAGAGGCCTTATACTGATGACCAATCCTCTGGATAGGTCATCAGAATCTGATGGGTGAGGGACCAACACCCGGGACCCCTGCTGATTAGCTGTTTGAGAAGGCACTGGTGCTCTTCTGAGCGCCGTAGCCTTCTTTCAGCTCACAAAGCACGGCGCCGTACATTATATTGTGGCAGTACTTGGTATCGTGCTCAGCCCCTTTAGTTTCAGTGGGGTTGAGCTGCTCCTAGGCCACGTGACCGATGAACGTGATGCCACATGGCATAGGGCAGTGATAGCGAACCTATGCCATGTGTGCTCAGAGCCCTCTCTGTGGGCATCCGCACCCTGGAAAAAGTCTATGATGTACCAATATGGCTTAGACTTTTCCTGCCATTCATCAGCGCAGGGTGCACTATGAACAGCACAGGTAGCGCACTGAATGTAGGCGGGTTATTATAGATAAATGATGGAAGATATACTATATTAGACTGTAGTATTCAGGGTAAACTGCCGTGTTGGCGCTTTGTGATAAATAGTGGCTTTTGGGTTGCAGTTTGGGCACTCGGTCTGTAAAAGGTTCGCCATCACTGCCCTAGGGAAAGCTGAGAGACTGCTGCAGCTCTACTGCGATCGCAACTGCCTTCTCAAGCAGCTGATGAGGGGGGGGGGGGGGGGTCCCAGGTGTCGGACCCCCACCAATCAGATACAGATGACCCTGAGGATAGGTCGTCGGTATAAAAGTCTCAAATGACCCCTTTTAATATATAGCACATGCAGACACATTCTGACTTACTTCCACCTGCCACTGCTTTGGCAGGTCAGGAGTGCCGTGCAGCTGAGGCATTTTTTTGAGACATTCCCTATGGTGAATAAGACCAGAACCAACATACTTCAGAGGAACGCCCACTAACAGCTGGATTTTTGACTTTAGCAGGAGCGAAAAATAACTTTGGCCTGTCACAGACTATTGATCAACGTGTCTTACAAGTAAAACAGAAAAGTCACAATTTGCTTTAAAATAAAGACATATCTGGTTTAATAAATCAGTTCATAATTTTTCTTGTAAATAGTTTGAATTAGAAATATCCTACCATTTTGTGTCTACAGCTCCTATGCAAAACTATTGGGGTCATTTATCAAACTGGTGTAAAGTAGAACTGGCTTAGTTACCCATAGCAACCAATCAGATTCCACCTTTCATTTTTGACAGCTCCTTTGGAAAGTGACAGGTGGAATCTGATTGGTTGCTATGGGCAACTAAACCAGTTCTACTTTACACCAGTTTGATAAATGACCCCATATGTGTCCTCAGGGTTACAGACTACAAACGTGTTACCGAACTGGGGTTTTAATAAGAGGCCATTGTACTTCCCTCCCATGCTAAGGCCTCATACACATAATCATATTTTTGCTCCGTGTCCGATCCGCGTTCATTTTTATGGGGCCACAAAAAAGGCAGACAGCACATAGATCATGTCCTGTTCTTGTCCGTTTTTTGGACAAGAATATGCATTTTTACAATATGGCAGGATGGGAAAGTGCAGGACGCACAGGGCCGGTATCCGTGTTCTGCAGATCCACGGTTTGCAGACCGCAAAACAGATCCGGTTGTGTGCATGAGGCCTGAATGTTAATTTCCTTCCTATTTAAGGCTACTTTCACACTTGCATTGTTGTTTTTCTATCAATACCAGAAAAAAAATGTTTCCATTTGATCCTCATGCATTCTGAATGGAAAGAGATCTATTCAGGATGCATCAGGATGTCTTCCGTTCCTGCAGCATTCCGTTTTGTGATTGCTGCATACTGCGGTTTTGTGTCCGGTCATAAAAATGAAAAAAAAAAAACGGATCTGTCACTCAAAACAATGTAAGCCAATGGTGACTGATCAGTTTTTGGAGGATCCGTCACCCATAAATGAGGTTAATTCCGGTATTGAGATCCTCTGCCGGATCTCAATAACAGTGTGAAAGTGCTGTACACAAGTTTGAGATTAGGTTATGAGCCCCCCTGGGGAAAAAGACTGATATGAATGATTACAATGTGAACAGTGGCTGTGAGACGGGGACAGGTGTATTAAAGATGTATTTTGTGGCACAAAACAATTAATGAAACTAATATTTGGGGCATAATTTGTGACTTCTTGACACCTTTCAAAAGGAGTGGGGCTTCGCAGAGGAAGAAAGATCCACCAAATTTCTTAACAGGCTGGTGCACATCTTACTCCAGCAGTCTTTTTACAAACGAGAGTGAAACTCCCCTCTAAGTAAATCTGCCTCAGGGTCTATTTAAATTCTTGGAGACTTAGGCCCCTTTCACACGGGCGAGTTTTCCGCGCGGGTGCAATGCGTGAGGAGGATGCATTGCACCCGCACTGAATCCGGACCCATTCATTTCTATGGGGCTGTGCACATGAGCGGTGATTTTCACGCATCACTTCTGCGTTGCGTGAAAATCGCAGCATGCTCTATATTCTGCATTTTTCACGCAACGCAGGCCCCATAGAAGTGAATGGGGCTGCGGGAAAATCGCACTGCATCCGCACTTAGCAACGGGACCAGATCTTTATTATTTTCCCTTATAACATGGTTATAAGGGGAAATAATAGCATTCTTAATAAAGAATGCATAGTAAAATGAAGAAAAAGGGGTTAAAAATAATAAAAGTTAACTTACCTTAGCCACTTGATCGCGTAGTTGCGATCTGTCATCTCTTTTCCAGCTTCAGCTAACAACTAAAGGACCTGTGATGATTGACGTCACATCAACATGGTCCAATCACATGGTCCATCACCATGGTAAGATGGACCATGTGATTGGACCATGTGATGTGACGTCATCACAGATCCTTTAGTTGTTAGCTGAAGCTGGAAAAGAGAAGACAGATCGCATCTACGCGATCAAGTGGCTAAGGGCTCTTTCACACTAGCGTTGTTTATTTCCTTCCTAGAGTTCCGTCCTCGGGGCTCTAGGGCGGAAGTGCCCGCCGGATCCTCAGAACGCAAGTGTGAAAGAGGCATTAGGTAAGTACATTTTTATTATTTTTAACCCCTTCATCTTCATTTTACTATGCATTCTTTATTAAGTCATGTTATAAGGGAAAATAATAAATTCTACAGAATACTCTACCTGAAACCGGACTTCAGTGATGAAGTCCGGCTTCAGGTCTGGGTACCAAATATGGCGATTTTTCACACACGCGTGCAAAACGCATCACAAACGTTTGCACCCGCGCGGAAAAATCGCGCATATTCCCGCAACGCACCCGCCTCTTATCCGGGCGTCAAACATGACGCCCGTGTGAAAGAGGCCTTAGGCTACATGCACGCGACAGTTGTTTTTTGCTGTCCGCAAATCGCGGATCCGTCTTCCTTTTTTTTCACATCCACATCCATTCCGTGTGTCCGCAAATTTTGGAGGTTGTGTTTCCGTGTGTCTTCCGTTTTTTTTTGCGGATCCGCAAAAAAAAAAAAACGAAGGCTTGAACCAGTTTCTTAAAGTACCTGTACAAGTGCCCTGGTTTCCAAGCAACCATCCGCAAAAAAAATGGATGCGGATGACAAACGGTCTTCTATGGGTCCGCAAACCGTTTTTTGCGGACAAGAATAGGACATGCCATATTTTTTTTGCGGACGTGAAATGCGGACAGGCAACGGAAGAGGCATCCGCATTTTTTACGGATCCATAGAAATGAATGGGAAACCATCGGATCCGCAAAAACGGAACGGAGGCCGCAAAAAACCACTGCCGTGTGCATGTAGGCTTAGGGTACTTTTACACTTGCGGCAGGATGGATCCGGCAGGCTATTCAGCCTGCCGGATCCGTCCTGCCGCAAGTGCCCTTGCACTACCGTGCTGCTGCTCCGTCCCTATTGATTATAATGGGGCTGGGGTCGGAGCTACGGCGCAGCACGGCAAAGATCGCCGGACTGAAAATAGTAAATGGGGACGGAGCGGCAGCACGGCAGTGCACGGGCACTGCGGCAGGGCGGATCCGGCAGGCTGAATAGCCTGCCGGATCCGTCCTGCCGCAAGTGTGAAAGTACCCTTAGGGTCCTTTGACATGTATACATGATCCGGCAGATTATCGGGAATGAAGCAGACAGTCCCGATCACTGTCAGATCATCGGCGGAGATGAGAGCTACATTTACATGTAGCAATCACCTCCGCTGTATGGGGACAAGTGATCAATACAGCGGTGACTTGTCTCCATAGAGGATCACTTTTCCTGCACAGTAGATCGTTGTTTTGACAGATCAATCTGCTGCACAGGAACGATGATTTTTGGTGCAGGAAGACTGACATGATCACCCCATGTACAAGCATTTGCTCGTTTATTAGATCATTGCTGATGCCTTTCACACAGGCCAATTATCAGGAACGGGTGTTTATACAGATTTTCATCTCTGATAATTTGCCTGATAATCGATCGGCGTAAAGGGGCCTTTATTCTCTGCCTCATGTTTTTTCCATTCTGCTGCTCTGCTGCCACCTCCTGGCCCAATAAGGGTACTGACATGTGACGACAAAATACTGTATATATAGAGTAAAATAGATGTCACACTGATGACTCAAAGGAAAGAAGAAAAACAGACTCTGTTTTATACTAATACATATCTTTATTAATAGTAGATATCGATTGTCTTATCCTTAGGCCTCTTGCACACGACCGTATGGCTTTTTCAGTATTTTGTGGTCCGCAAAAAACGGATCTGCTAAAAATACGGATGACGTCTGTGTGCATTCCGGAACGGAACAGCTGGCCCCTGATAGAACAGTACTATCCTTGTCTGTTATGTGGACCATAATAGGACATATTCTATCTTTGAACGGAAATACAAAAACGGAAGGCATATGGAGTACCTTCCGTTTTTTTTGCTGATCCATTGAAATGAATGGTTCCGTATATGGTCCTTATACGGAATGCAAATAACAAAACGGAAACAGGAAAAAAAACATTTGTGTGCAAGAGGCCTTAGACCTAACACTTTTGTCTAGAGAAGCAACTCCGCTTTTCCTACTCCACCCTGCTCCTGGAGTGAGAATGTGGCTTTTTTGCGACTTAATGATAAATCTGGAGTGAAACTCATTAACATAGCTAACCACACCCACTTTTCCACCCACATTACAAAACTGGAGTGAGTGGTGTAATAATGCAAAAAGTCGCAAAAGTCTGCGCAAGTGAGTGCAAAAAGAAGCAGAATTCTGGAATGAAAGCAGGATAAATCAAGGTCTCTATATATTATATCCACAGCATTAGAGGTGAGCGAATAAATGCGTCTCATCAGAAGGACTTCTTCACCTGTGGGGGGCTGTTCATATAGGTGAGGAAGTGCCCACCTGCCACAAGATTGACAGGGCCGGACCTTTGTCTTGCGCTGTTCCTCCAATTAGCCAAGTAAGGGCTTCGGCTTTGGAGCAGCAACTGCGCGGGAACTGCTACACTTCCAGGTAGTTGCACCTGCGCAGTCGCTGCTCGAAGCCGAGCTTCTAGCCTTCCTCAGCGCAGTCAGGAAGTTGTCTGGATCAGGCTCTAGCAGAAGTCCTGCTGACTAGAATTGATTTGCTCATCTCTACACATCTTATATAGGAAGAAAAAGTAATGTACTACTACATGCCACACTGCAAGGATTGTTCAGGACTGGTTTGAGGAACATGACAAGGGATTGATTGGGGTAAAGATTCTCCAGATCTCAATCCGATCAAGAATCCGGCTGGATCATAATACAAAACAGGCACTTTTTCCCTTTTGCGTCACCCCCTATTCCCTCATAGATTGTAAGCTCTTGTGAGCACAAGCCTCACTCCTGTTGTTTGAATTGTAATGTCTGATTTTAGATGTACGGTACATGTGCCCTCTGATTGTAATGCGCTGCTCAATACTTTGGCGCTATATAAAGATTAGTATTATCTGTGAGATGTAATGGTGAATTTAATCCATGGAGGCTCCACCTGACCACTTACAGGCATCTGGACCTGTTGGTAATGTATGTTTGTATGAATGAGTATCATTTCTTATAGTGTTTGCCACCCTGCCAGGATGCTGTTATTCCGGCCGCCTCTCGGCATGTTTGCCGAAACAGCCTGCCGCAGTTCCTTGCCGCTAGTGTGAAAGAACCCTAAAACGAGATCCTGGAACATGTTGGAGAACCTTTGGACGTGTCTGATGATTGGTATTATCACAGGAAATGTTTCCGGACGGCTTATCCCCCTGGATAGGTCATCAGTAGAGATGAGCGAATTTCATATTTTGAAATTTGTTCACGCTTCGTTGGTGGTAAAAGTAGAATTACGTTATGGATTCCGTTACCACGGACCCTAACGCAATTCTATGACAGAATGCATAACGGAATGTCTTTAGAGGACGGATCCGTTATGCAGGCCATACACTTCTATTATGACGGAATACCTCTAAAGGCATTCCGTTATGCATTCCGTCATAGAATTGCGTTATGGTCCGTGGTAACGGAATCCATGACGTAATTCTGGTTTTACCACAGAAACGAAGCGTAACATGAAATTCGCTCATCTCTAGTCATCAGCATCAGGTCGGTGGGGGTCCAACACCAGGCATCCCCACTGATCAGCTGTTTTAGGCTGCCACAGTGCCGGAAGCTATATAGTGTATGGAGCTGAAGGCAGACCGCTCCGTATTCTGTGCGGCGGCCCTCAGGTGAATGTCGCTGAGCTTCAGTATGACAGTGCTGGAAACTACTCCGTGTAGAGGGACTTCTGCTTCCACTCCATACACTCAGGGCCGGCGCGTCCTATAGGCTGACTAAGCAGCCGCGTAGAGCGCCCCTTGGGAAGGGGCGCTGCTAGGAGCGCCGGCCCCCTTCATGCTGCAGCCGCCCGAGCGCTCTATAGAGAGCCTCAGGCGGCTGCAGCACTGCCCGGGCTGGCGCGTCCATGAGGGCGCCCCGCCCGGGCGCAGCATGAAGAGAGGGGCTAACAGGAGGGAAGCGCTTAGCGCTCCCTCCTGTCATTCCCTCATTGTAGCGTGGTCGAGCCCTGTATAGTCCGCGGGTACAGAGAGCATCTGTCTCCTGTACCCGGACGGACTGACAGGAAGTGCGCACACAGTGTGCGCTTCCTATCAGTCCGCCCGGGTACAGGAAACTAAAGCTCCTGTACCCGTGGACCATACAGAGCTCGGCCACGCTACACTAGAGGTGGGGGGGGATTGAGAAAGAGGATGACAAGAGGGGAGGGAGAGGGGAGGGGATTGAGAAGGAGGATGACAAGGGGGAGATTAAGAAAGAGCAGGCATGCTCAACCTGCGGCCCTCCAGCTGTTGCAAAACTACAACTCCCAGCATGCGCGAACAGCCTACAGCTATCAGCCTACAGCAGGGCATTGTGGGAGTTGTAGTTTTACAACAGCTGGAGGGCCGCACGTTGAGCATGCCTGTGAAAGAGGATGACAAAGGGAGGGGGGGTGGGTTGAGAAAGAGGATGACAAGGGGGGGGGAGGAGAATGAAAAGGGGGGAAAGAGAATGACAAGAAAAGGAGAGAGAATGACAAGAGGGGGAAGAGAATGACATGGGGGGGGGAGAGAATGACATGGGGGGAAGAGAATGACATGGGGGGGGGAGAGAAAACTGGCGTTAGTTAAAGGGGTTCTGCAGTTTATTTAAACTGATCGGCAGGGTCCGACACTGGCAGTAGCGCCTCGGCCTTCTCGCTGTTTACTGCAGGCGCAGTGACGTCGCGACTAGTATCACTGGACTTGGCGGGGTTAAGCTCTGTTCACTTGAATGAAGCTTAGCCCCGCCCAGGCCAATGATACTAATCGTGACGTCACTGCGAGAAGGCGGAGGCGCTACTGCCAGCGCCGCTGCCTTCTCAAACAGCTAATTGGCGGGGGTCCCGGGTATCGGACTCCTGTCGATCAGTTTAAATAAACTGCAGAACCCCTTTAATTTGGCAGATCATATGGGTGGGGCATTGTGATGTCACATGGGGGGGGGCGGCAAACTTTTCTTTTGCCTAGGGCGGCAAAAATCCTTGCACCGGCCCTGCATACACTTAGTTTCTAGCAATGAGCATGCCCGAAACCGCTGATCAGTGAGGTATCTGGTGTTGGACCCCCACGATCTAATATTGATGACCTATCCCAGGGATGGACTGGGAACTCAAAGTGGCCTTGGAAAAAATACTAAAAGTAGCCCCGTTTTGTAGTTGGGTCCAAATTGATGGAAGGCAGAGCCAGCAATACGATATTGTGGCACATTATACCACCCCAACAGAGCCAGATAGCACAGTCCATCAGAAAATACTGCCAGCAGCACAAAAAACATCCCCAAAAAGTTCCACTGGCCGGACCCCTGGGCATCGGCCCACTAAGAAATTACCCTGTAAGTAGAGATGAGCGAACTTTAAAAAAAAGTCCGGTGTTCGTCGTTCGGGTTGTGGTAAGTCGCGCATACCGTTATGGATTCCACTATAGTGGCATATGGAATCCATAAGGGGCGGCTGCCACCAACCCGAACTGTTGATCCCGTGCTGAGCCACGCCCCCTGCACTGATCACATGACGGTGACATCACCCTAGGTCCTTCGGCTGTTCAACAGTTCGGGTTGGTGGCAGCCGCCCCTTATGGATTCCATATGCCGCTATAGTGGAATCCATAACGGGATGCGCGACTTACCACAACCCGAACACCGGACTTTTTTTTTAAAGTTCGCTCATCTCTACCTGTAAGGTCTATGGCCAGTCCAACCCTGACCTATCCTGAGGACAGGCCATCAATATCTGTAGCCCGGAGGACTCCTTTAATTACCAGGCAAACCCCAGAGAATAGGTCATCAGTATAAAAATCTCAGAAAACCCCTTTAATGGTGCACCAAATTTATCAAACATGGTGCGACATTGTGGCAGCACAGACTCCTGCAATCATTACTTCAAATATGATAATGAAACTTCGCCAAAAGACTATCGCTTTGAGAAGACCAAACACAGGTTTAGGGCCCTTTCACACCTGCGTTCTTCTTTTCCGGCATAGAGATCCGTCGTCGGGTCTCTATGCCGGAAAAATCCTGATCAGGATCATCCCCATGCATTCTGAATGGAGAGAAATCCGTTCAGGATGCATCAGGATGTCTTCAGTTCAGGACTGGAACGTTTTTTGGACGCAGCAAATACCGCAGCATGCTGCGCTTTTTGTTTCGTCCAAAAATCCGGAACACTTGCCGCAAGGCCGGATCCGGAATTAATGCCCATTGAAAGGCATTAATCCGGATCCGACCTTAAGCTAAACGTCGTTTCGGCGCATTGCCGGATCCGACATTTAGCTTTTTCTGACTGGTTACCATGGCAGCCAGGACGCTAAAGTCCTGGTTACCATGGTAAAATGTAGCAGGGAGCGGGGGAGCGCCATACTTACATTCCGTGCGGCTCCCAGGACGCTCCAGGATGACGTTAGGGCGCCCCAGTGCATGGATCACGTGATCGCATGGATCACGTGATCCATGCGCATGGGGCGCTCTGACGTCATTCAGGAGCGCCCCGGGAGCCGCACGGAATGTAAGTATGCCGCTCCCCCGCTCCCCGCTCCTACTATGGCAACCAGGACGCTAGTAGTGTCCTGGCTGCCATAGTAACCTGAAAGCAATTCGAAGACTGATCAGGATCCTGATCAGTCTTCTAATGCTTCAGGTGACTTGCGTTCTGACGGATCCGGCGGGACGGAAGTGCCTGCCGGATCCTCAGAACGCAAGTGTGAAAGGACCCTAACTTCCACAGATTTTCACTTCCACCATACATTTTGAACACTGGCTTTTTGAGAAGACCAAATAAACTTTTGGTTGATCGTCTCAAAGAGTATTCACTGTACAGTATATGTAGTTCTGGTGCGTACGGCTGGGACTACACAGTGACGGAAAACTATTTTAGAGCTGTCATTTGGCTGTTAATACACAGAAAAGCTGCAGACGAGTGCTTGTCGCATGCAACTTACATTAAAGTCAATGGACTAAATTAAGTCACTTGCGACCTGCGAGATGGCAGGGTTGTATTTTCTGCGACATAACAGTAGCGGCATGTCCACACTGCCCCACCATTGACAATCATTTCATCGAATGTCCTGTGAGACACGTCATGTCACACAAGGTGCCTTTTTGCCATTAGACTAAGATCGGCATATCATTACAGCAGTCTATATAGATAGGGTAAATAGCAGTTTGACCTCATCTAGTGTAGGCTACAATTCTAGCTGCAGCCACCAGAGGGCAACAGTGGATGATTTTGGCACAGATGACCGTTCTCTACAACTGTTCAAAATTCTTTGCTGCATCATTTATGGAATTGGAATTCTGCATTTCTTCACATTGAGAGTCTTCCAGCCATAGGAAATATGCCATGTTCTATAATGTCATAGCTGTACTGCTGCAGCCACAGACAGAATATGTCCGATCTTAGGATAGATATTAGGAACTTAAATTCCCGGTGGCCTCCAACTCCATTCAGACATGGCGGAACTGCTGCAGATTTTTGGTGCAACAAAATATAGCTAATGCTAGTGAGGTGTTATGGAAGCGTATGTGGATCCACTGTGCCTACTGAACTGATTTGGCTTTGGGATGCTTCTAATTGGGCGCTATCCTATCAGCCCCCTGATCTTCAGTCCTTAACACTTATGCAGGGATCTGGACTCAGGCGAACCACCGGGTCACTACCCCCTGGAGTAGTCTCTGTTCCTACTGGTGCAGAGCCCCGAGGGATTAGGCAACACCGTGATATGGGACAACCTGAGGTCAGGGCAGGCAGAGGTCATGTAATCCAAAATCAGTTCAAGGGCCAGGGCAGGCAGCTAAGGGTCAGTACAAGGAACAGGCAGAGGTCACCTCAGGCAGTGAAAGGTCAGATCCAGAGACAGGCAGAGGCTGGTACATGGGCAGATGGAACAAGACAATGCCACACCTTGGCAGGATACTAGACCACTATTGCTCAGGCACCTACCCACTGGTGAAGGTGCCTTAAATAAACTAAGGTGCCCTGGCATTGGCTGAAAAAGACTGAGTTGGAAGGACACTGGCCCTTTAAGAGCCAGAGGATGTGTGTGCACCCTATGGGTGGTGAAAGAAGGTCGTACCTGCCAGGAGGGAACCGGAGGATGCTGGCAGGGAAGGAGTGCCAGGAGAACATGAAAGAAGGGAATGTGAACGTTCTGGTGGCTGCGTTCAATGGGAGGAGAGAGGTAAAGGTGGGCAATGACCACAGGCATAAGATAAGGGTTTTAAAAGGCGCAAGAAACATGCAGGTTTCTTTTGTTGATTTGTATGAATACTGCCTTTTTCTAATCCTGTTCTCCGGAAAATACCACTATTGGTATTCCATACTCCTAAAAGTTTGGATGGCTGTGAGTTAAAAGAAGAACCAAGCTTAGGCTACAGTTATACTGTTCTTGGTAAGAAGAAGTGATATTCATACTGCAAAAATGGAAACCATGACAGATCCTAATGGACCCCATTAGAAATGAATGGGGTCCGTCGATGGCCACATGGCTCCACCGTTGCAGGATACCTGATACCATTGTGGCTTCCATACCTAACAGCAGCTGCAAACAGTCTCTTACTCTTCAAATAGTCTTCTCTTTGACCACCTTCTGTTATCTTCTTACTTATGTTATCTCACTTCTATTTCTATTCAGCACCTCTTAGGTCAGGAGTAATGAAAAGCATCTCTTGTAAAGAACTGAGCATAATAAGCCAAATCAGGTCTATACGACTGTCCATCGAAGACTCCTTTATTATGTATTCAGCTGCTAGACACTCTATATTACTGCCGAATTCATGAACACGCTGGAAGCGGACTGGTAATAAAACACCAGCATAAGCTCCGAATGGCATTCAGCAGGTGGATAACGGTTCTTCCCGGCACTGGGACTTCCCCGGAAGTGACTGGATGACATTCTCTATATTCATAAAGTAGTCATGTTGTGAGTCACAGACACCTCACCCACCACGGCTGATGCCAAGTCTTCCACCCCAATGATCAGCTGATCGCCTCACAGCAAGGTTTCTTCTTGTGGATTTTGACTCAGCCTTTTTGGGAATGCTGAGCAGTGTAGGACTGCAGCATGATAGATATACCGGTATATATATATATCTATACTGGGCGTGCATTGTATTTCTAGAACGTTGAATCTTGTCATTTTTTAATTTGGAACAAATAAAAATTTACCAATATGAATTGTAGGAATGAACCCAAAAAAACACTGTCTGTCATATCCCTGGGAATAAGGGGATGGGCATCTTGAAATCCAATATGTCCAATCTCTCTTTCCTTTGACACTGGCTTCACAAACATTAGAGCAGGGATGCCCAACCTGCGGCCCTCCAGCTGTTGCAAAACTACAACTCCCATCATGCCTGGGCAGCCTACAGTTATTTGGGCATGCTGAAAGTTGTTGTTTTGCAACAGCTGGAGGGCCATATGTTGAGCATCCCTGCATTAGATCATCGGCTACTTCTGCATGCAGGGGTATTTTTCCCGTAGAATGGCGACATTTATGCTGGAAACCCGTCGGATTATAGAGAATGGGGATCCGGCAGTGTCTGGCTATGCTGGATAGAGTAACTCCAGTAGTCTGTTCCTCTGCCCGAACAGACTACTAGAATTACCTGCTGCAGTTGTAAACCTACCCTTATAAAACGTAGGCTAGTTCCACACCTGCGGTAAAGATATTCGGCAAAGGAAGAGCCTGCCAGAGTTCACCGTATCCGGCCTAGCTTGATACTTCGGTTCACCATCAGACCTCACTGACTATATTAGGATCCGGGGATGATTTTGCTAGTTACCGCCAAGTTGCAGCTGGAAAAAAAACCTGTTCGTGCACCAGTTTTTCTCTGTCCCAAACCCTCTGTTCATGCCAGTAAGGGGCCAGATCCTTGCTGGATCCCATTATAGTAAATGGGGTCTAGGGGTGAAACTGGCTAGGCCAGATACGTGAACTCTGGCAGGCCGTTATTCTACCGGAACAGTAGTTTTACCGCAGGTGTTGAACTCGTCTAATTTAGTAACATAAGATTTTATTCATTTTTTGGTCCACTATATCTCTAATTTCTCAAAAATCAAACACTTTGGGGGTCATTTACAAAGATTGACTTTTTAATCGGGTCTTTGTTTCCCCCCCAGCACTGCCCGAGGATTTGCCGAATTTATGATGAGCCTTCATAAATTAGCCGCTTCTATGGCAGTCCGTGCTCCTGGAGGGAATAACTACTCTACTCCCTGAGTGGAGTCGTTTTCTGCCAACATTTATTCCTGTTTCCAAGCATAAATCTCTGTAAATTTGTTGGGGTCCCGCTATATCCTTGCCACTACCAAGTGGTAAGCACGGCATAAAAATGCCTGAGTAAGAAATTGTTGTCGCAACGGGCATTTTTTTTACACCAACACTTGGCGTTAAAATGTTAGTCAATGGGTACGGCCAAAAACTGCATTAAAAAAAAAACCTGCACGTTTGGTTGTACCAGATGGATATGAAGCTCTATTCCATAAGAAAAATGATACAAATGTGATTTGGATATTCAAGCGGAAAAAAAAAATGTTATAGTCAAGAAACAAACAAAGTGAAACTCTTCCTGGTGAGTAAGACAAAAACACTGTGGGTGTTAAATGGTTAAACGTCCTCTACTCCGAAGCCTTGTCATAGTGGCTGCTGGCCATATATAGCTGCAGCTGTGAGGACAAACAAGTCTGCAGATGGGACAAACCTCAAAATGTTTAACCATTTAACCTCATAAGGTTTATGTTGGAAATGATTTGCAGGGCAAAGGTTGGTCGCTATCCGAGAGAAACGGCCGGGGTCAGGGCAGGCAGCGCTACATGAAGGTCTGAGGTTGTGGGTCTGATCTACACCCCAAAAAGATTACACAAGTCCTGGGCTGAACAAGCGTGCATGCAAGACAGGGCGAGCACTGGCAGGCAGCATGGCACAAGACTACAGGGCACCTGAAATGAACCAGGAAACGTGATAAGAAACTAGGTCAGAGTAAGGAAAATCATGCAGAAAGGAGTGTGCTGCGCAGGAACAGGAGCAAACAATCCGGGCAAATCACAGGCTCCCCACACGCTAATTTGGCACGGGAGTTTTTTTTAACCTCTAAATAAGAGCCAGAATAGCATTTTTTTTTTCCACCTGCGGTTTTTGCTGTGTTTTTTGGCACAAAATGTGGATTACGACTAGCATTTTCTTCATGAGAAGGTGATGTGAAAACACCAACAGCTCCGGCATGCTAGGTTTCTGAAAAGAAGTCAGAAAAGCACCCTGATCATAATGCAGACCCATTGACTTCATGTCCTAACTTTTGCGGCATGGCTGCACAGACTCGGAAGCACACTTAGGCCTCTTCGGATAAGAGGCGGGTTTCGGGTTGAGTATTCTGTAGATTTTATTATTTTCCCTTATAACATAGTTATAAAGGAAAATAATAGCATTCTCAATACAGAATGCTTAGTTAAATGTGGATGGAGGGGTTAAAAATAAAAAAATTAACTCACCATATCGACTTGATCGCGTAGTTGCGATCTCTTCTTCATTCATTAGCTGTCGGCTAAAGGACCTGTGATGAGGTCACTAAGCTCATCACATGGTCTAATCACATGGTCCATCACCATGGTGATGGACCATGTGATGTGACGTCATCACAGGTCCTTTAGACGGCAGCTAATGCTTGAAGAAGAGAGAAGAGATCGGCAACTGCGCGATCAAGTGGATAAAGTGAGTTATTTTTTTTTATTTTTAACCCCTCAATCCACATTTTACTAAGCATTCTGTAGTGAGAATGCTATTATTTTCCCTCATAACTAGAGTTGAGCGAACTTCTATTTTTAGTTCGGCGTCCAAAGTTCGGGTTCGGGTTATCATAGCATCCCCTTATGGATTCCGCTACCGCGGACCATAACGGCATTTGGAATCCGTAAGCATTGACCCCGAACCTTGGACAACCCTAAGGACCTGGGGTGACGTCACCGTCATGTGATCAGTGCAGGGGGCGTGGCTCAGCACTTGATTGGATAAGAGGTGATCTAGTACTGAGCCACGCCCCCTGCACTGATCACATGGCGGTGAAGTCACCCCAGGTCCTTAGGGTTGTCCACGGTTCGGGTTCAATGAAGCAGCCCCTTATGGATTCCAAATGCCGTTATGGTCCACGGTAGCGGAATCCATAACGGGATGCTACGATAACCCGAACCCGTACTTTGGACGCCGAACTAAAAATAGAAGTTCGCTCAACTCTACTTATAACCATGTTATAAGGGAAAATAATAAAGATTGGGTCCCGTCTCTTAGTAACCTTGCGGGAAAATCGCACTGCATCCGCACTTGATTGCGGATGCTTGCGATTTTCCCGCAACCCCATTCAATTCTAGATGCCTAGAACGAGGGGGAGAGAAGCATGTGAAGGGATCAGTGGGGGTCTTAGCGCTCAGACTCCCACTAATCTAAACTTCTGCTGAAAGTGACACTTTAACATATCTGTCAGCAAACCTATTGGTCATCTGCATGGTAACAGATATCAAAACATATGACATTTTCCCTGTGAATGGGTGAGAATGCGTTCTTGATTTCCTCTTGTCCCCTCTTGGGTACAACTATTTCCTACTGCCCTTCACAGATTTCCTGATGTTAGGCCTCTGATACATACATGCTTCCTTAACTACATAAAGGAATGTAAGCAGTATACAACATAAATCGTAGGGATAGACACAAAGAGCAAAAGGGACCCTGTGAATAAACATTACATGGGCCACTTACTAACAGCAGCTTTAATGGAAAGCAAGGAAGTGCAGGATAAATTAATAGTCCCCATTTGTAGCAGTTTTTGGGTTGGGGGCGGTGGGCGCCACACTACTGCTCTCTATAGGCTTGTGAAGTATTGCTGATATAGTGTTAGATACCATTTAAAATGTAATAAATAGAAGATCTCATTAAATACTGTATACACTGACGAGCAAAAGGGTAACAATGTATTGAACTTTTGACTTTCAGGCTCCATATCTCATTATCCACTACAGCTTCAAATATGAGACTACCATCATTTTATAGTCAATCATCTTGGCTGACTCATACATAAATTGGACTTGAAACTATTTACCTTATAGTAAGGCTACTTTCACACTTGTGGCAGAGGATTCCGGCAGGCAGTTCTGTCGCCGGAACTGCCCGCCGGATCCGTCTAACCGCATGACAAGTGAAAGCATTTGTAGACGGATCCGGATGGGGATCCGTCTCACAAATGCATTGCTAGAACGGATCCGTCTCTCCGCTTGTCATGCGGATAGACGCATCCGTCTTGTATTATTCTTTCATTTTCAAGGGTCTGCGCATGCGCATACCGGAAGGAGGAATCTGTCCTTCGGGTACTTCTTGATGCCGGATCCGGCACTAATACATTCCTATGAAAATTATCGCCAGATTCGGCATTCCAGCAGTTTCGGCATTTTGGACGAAGATAAAACCGCAGCATGCGGCGGTATTTCCTCCTTCCAAAACGACTGACAGTGACTGAACTGATGACCTCCTGATGCATCCTGAACGGATTTCTATCCATTCCGAATGCATTGGGATAAAACTGATCAGTTTTTTTCCGGTATTGAGCCCCTACGATGGAACTCAATGCCGGAAAAGTTTGTTGCAAGTGTGAAAGTAGCCTTAGTTATGCAGATTCTTGTCAGGTAACTGCATTGTTACTGTTTTGCTCCTAAAGTTCTACATTTTTATTTTTATTATTTTGCCTGAATCCTTCTGAGCATGGTGTCGATCAGATTCAAGCATCTGTTTTGGCAGACTTTTGAAAGCTTTAAAATATTTTTCGTGGGACAACCCCTTTAAGTGAGACAACCCTTTTAAGGCCGGGTTCACATCTGCATTTGTGATCTCTGGCACTAAATCCTGTCAATGTATCCATGACATATGCCAGCTTTCAGCCGGACAAAAAAATACTACACAACACAAACCATTTTTTGTCCAGCTGGCATACATGCTGAAAGGGGTCCAGAATGGGTTGAATGGGGATCTGGCTGTGCATGGTGGTATCCGGCTATTCCGAATAAGGTGAACCCCGGCAGTCTGTTCCTCTGCCGGAAAACAGACTGCCGGAGTTTACAGAGCAGAAGTGAATTCGGCCTTTGTCTTTAATTTACAGTATGTTGCAAAGCTAACCCTGTTAAATTTGTAGTCTGGAAAAGACTGGGAAAATTTGATAAAAACACAAAACGACTGATATTTGATGGAAGAATTGGAAGACTGACTTTTCTTGCTATAATGGTGTAAAGGACAAGCTGACATCTGACTTGTTTGCATCCATTTTCCTATGCATTGTTTTTCATAAATGCCTTTGCATATCAGTGCCTGCTAGCAGCAAGATCAGACATGAACTGAATGCACAGATTTGACTGCTGGTACATAGAAGAATCTGTGAAGAGCTCAAGTGAGTCACGAAAATTGGAAACGGACCAGGTGGCAAAGAAAGTGATATGTCATCTGTTACTGAGAGGAAATGAAACACCATAACAAGAAGGATGTCTCGTAAATGTCACCTGTGACCAATCGAAATCCACTGAGCTGTAAAAATAGAGTACGTCGGGACCAGGAGCGGATTCAATGCATCCTAGACCCGGGGCTGTTTACCCAACTTGGGCCCACTCTCTCCATTTATTCCTGACCAACCCCCCTTCCATGTTCATCCACATAGGTTTTTTTCCTGGTAAATATTAAAGAAAACTATACCACATCATTGTGGATGTCCATATACACCAAGCAATCCCTGGCCTCGGCGGTATACAGCACATGCCTGCTGAAGCTAGTGATTGGCTGCAGCAGTAACCTGGTATGTACGGCTAATCTACGCTCCAGGGAGGACTGAAATGTAGTAGTATGCTGTAAGCATTGTGGTGGCATAACTAGCGAGAGTACCTGTTATGCTTTTAAATAAAGCCCCGCTCACTGGTTGTAATGGGAGGGCTATTGCGAATCAGGGGTTGGATGCCCCCCCCCCCCCACACACCATGATGTAAAGTCTTGCGTCTGCACTTACAGACTGAAAGTGGTGGAGCAACCATATTGGTGAAGGATCAGTCAGTGTGTAGCCCAGGGCTACCTCCTTGAGGCTGGGGACACACCTAGGCGTTTCTGAATCGCGCGTATGACGCGCGTTTTTGTAACTAAGAAACGCGCGTCATACGCGCGATTCAGTGATTCTCCCCTATGGCAACATTGTCCATAGGCGCGTTAAAACGCCCAAAAGAAGCTCATGTACTTGTTTGGGCGTTGGGCGTTTTACAGCGCGTTCAAACGCGCTGTAAAACGCCCAAATGTGAACCATGCCCATAGGGATGCATGGCTTTTCACATGTTGAGCGTTTTTCAGCGCGTATGAACGCGCTGAAAAAAACGCTCAGGTGTGTTCCCAGGGTAAATGACCCTATTATGATCCACCATTGTTCAGGACACAAAGTCATGCAATGGAGCTTTAATAAAAATTTAGGCCTCATGCACACGACCGTATGTGTTTTGCATCCGCCCAAAAAAACAGATGACGGACTGTTTTTTTTTGCGGATCAGTTTTTTTGGCAGATCCATTGTAATAATGCCTATCCTTGTCCGCAAATGTGAATATTTTTATTCACATTTACTATTTTTTTTGACGGAATGTAAACACGGACCACGGATGCGGAACAAAAACGGTTGACCATCCTCATTTTTTGACGGACCCATTGAAATGAATAGGGAAGCATGCTATCCATGAAATAAAAAAGGAACGGATGCGAAAACAAACAACGGTCGTGTGCATGAGGCCTTAGCCTAAGGAGTTAACAATAAAAAGTACTGGTGAACCTAAGGGGAAACCACATAGCTGTGCAAAGATAGCTAGAGGCGGCTGTATCCTATATATTTGTCTTCCTCTTTCTAGCCCCCACCTGGCGCTGTCAAGATGTTTTACATGAACAATAACTCTTAATTTACCTCTCAGCCTACGATCACATTAAACCTGAATCCTTCCTAACCTCCAGTAGAAACTTTAGAGGAATAAAGGTGGCCATACACCTTAGGGCCCATTCACACAACCGTAAGTGTTTTGCAATACGAAAATTGCAGATCTGCAAAACACAGGTACCAGCTGTGTGCGTTCCACATTTTGTGGAGTTCACACGGCCGGCCCTATGATAGAAATGATTATTCTTGTCTGCAATTGCGAACACGAATAGGACATGTTCTATCTTTTTTGCCGGACCACGGAACAGAACTACAGATCTGGACAGCACATAGTGTGCTATCCGCATCTTTTGCGGCCCCGTGGAAATGAATAGGCCCGCACCCCTTAAAAATTGCCGATCGGATGTGTACCCAAAAATGCAGTCGTGTGAATGGACCCTTAGACAGCCGTTGGCCCGGCAAGCCAACGGCTGTTTCTCCTGACCACCCCATACCCTTGCATGCTCAGCTGAGCGTGCATGTGTTGTCAACGTGGAAAGGTGAATAAGCCGCTGCCACACACATCTCCCATGAGAGCATAGGATTGGCATGTTGGCATTCAATATGCCCAATCCTTCTTTCCCCTGACATCTTCCATCATGGGGCAGTCAGGACATTTCCATGCACATTCTATAAAATCAGTGATGTTTATCTAATGTGTAAGGACCATTTTATGAAGATGAAGAAACCGGTTAGAGATGGGACACATGGAACAGTCTGATCATACATGGAGAAGAATGGACCAACCAGTGAGCTAACCTCATAAGGGAATTAAAAAAAAAACTTGGATGTGTAAGGTGGTAGAGCTACCCTCTTTGGACATGTTCAGGACTGTTATTGCTTTTTATTTGTAGTCAGGACTTGTGCACATTGAAATTGCCGCCATGGTGAGCTGTGTTTAACACGTTTTTCCTTGTGCATCACTAGGCAAGCAATTGTTGCTTTCATATTTATATTACTGTTCATGTTCTTCTTTGTTGCAGGATTTGGTGGCTCTTCTTGTAACAAGTGTTAGTCACCCCATGCCCTGTCCAGGATAGTGACGGGGGTGTATGGCCCTGGGCGCCATAGCTGTTTGGGAGTTTGGTTGCAGACATGGGGGGAGTGATCAATAATAAAAGGCACCCCCTTCCCACAGGTCCTAGCGTTATAGGATTTCACGTGTAATTGAGTGTACGTGAAATGGGCAGTAAGATATAACATTTTTTGTTAATTTTCTAAAAACAAAACAAAAAACTATTAGTTAGCATTGTAGTTAAAATGTCCATAAAGAGGTAAAGAAACAAAAAACGACTTTTCTTAAAGACTCAATAGTAGAGTCCAGTTGAGAAGGGAAGGTATAGTCATAAGGTATACCAGTGAGGTATATTTGTTCATGGTTCAGTGGAATTTGACCTTATCGCAAAGGAACTGTAAGGATTCTCATACAAGGGAGACCACAAAGAAAATTTATAGACGTGCTGCTACAACAGGTAGTACAAGGTGATGCTTTCACCATAGGTGGTCTCTCTATTACAGTCTGAACTTTCATGTTTCTGAGGGATGAGAAAAATTCAACCAAGATGCCTTTGGAGAGGGTCCCGCAGCTGTTTTTCTAGATGAGCACATTCCCTAAACAATATGTCCACCTTGTTACAAAATGAGATTAAGGCTAGGTCTGCGCGACACATAGGGCACAACTACACTGCAACATTTGTTGCGCGACATTTTCTATAATGATAGTCTATGGTGTTGCACTGCGACACGACAGTTGCAGAAAATTCAATTTCGAATAGATTTTTTGCAACTGTCGTGTCACAGTCGCAGCATGTCGCAATGCGACACCATAGACTACCATCATAAAAATTGTCGCGCGACAATGATGCGTCAAAATGTCGCGCAAAAGACATCGTAGTGCAGACCTGGCCTAACAGAGGATGGTAGGTCTTGAGACCACACTGTCAGAGGACTTACCAGGAAGGGTAGAATTTATTCTGAGGGTAATATTTGTCAATTGTGTCTGTGTTGGAGTAATTTGCTCCAAATTTATCAAATGTCACAAGTCAGTTAAATTTGCATCTTTAAACCTGACACTTCTGTCTAAAAATGCTACCCCACTTTTTCTACTCCACCGCCCTACTGGAGTGAGTTTGACACTTGTTAAAAAAAATAGCAGTGATAAATCTGGAGGAAACCTAATTAACATAGCTAACTACGTTCGCTTCTCCACCCACTTGTCAAAACTGAGGTCATTGGTGTAAAAATAAAAAAATTAGCAAAATGTTTTCCCAAAAAATTGCAAAGCCCTAAATTCTGCCCATAGATGCTACTAACATATTACATCTAGGGAATCGGGATAAATGGAGCAAAACACACATCATGGAGCAAGAGGATCATATCAGTAATATCCAGCTGAAAATCTCTCACACTGTGATATCCAGTGGTGAAAAACAAGTGACGGCGCAAACTATTACATGTCAGACAATGGTAAAATATGTGATTAGAAATGCTTCACATTACTCAAAATAAAAAAAAAGTGTTTTATTTTCACCAGATACAGCACCTGCAAAATTATCGGGATCCTGGGATTGGTACCCTATGCCTTGTGCGCCTGGTGTGTTTTTGTTTTTTTAACTAGATTGTAATAATGGGCCATAAGCAGATGGTAAGGATGTAGTACTCCATTAGACCCACATCAATATCCTCTCACCCAGCCAACCAGTACCCTCCTGCTCTGCACGGATGAGGACAAGAACCACAGCTCTGTGGAAGGGTGTCTTTTTCATATCGCTTTAGCCTGTTAAAGGTTCAGACATTGATTTATTGGGTAGCCATCCAATAGGTGGCACTACATAGCCAGATATTATCCTCCTGGATGAGGGCTTTGCCAGGAAGCACTGCCCGCCCTGTAAGTCTACCTGTGCCAACTGGTGCCTCCCACAAGCTGAAACAGTACCCCCTGGAGCTATTTTAATAAAAATAAAATAACTCTTTTAGGTTTAAAAATCTAACACCTTTTTATATGTTAGTCTATTCTCCATATGACACGTCAGCACTTACTCCTGCAACTGGCATTAGTTCCAACTGAAGGATAAACTCGCTGGATCTTTTGGCTCTATTTATGGACCAGTTTTGTCACTTGTGTAAGGTACCACTTTTTCAGTATGTCTGATGGGCCGACATTTTATAGAAATACTTTAATTAGAAACTGTATTACAGCCGCAATTCCTGGCTTGACCACCCGAATTTACAGAGTCATAGGCATATATGATACTGTAATTTCTTTCTTTCAAATTTATTTTTACTCACAAATTTTTTATTAGAAAATCAAAGCATACAACATCTTCCCTAGTGTCACAGTACAATGAAATACAATATAATTTGCACATCGCAGTACAAACTTTTAAAATAGAAGACATTGGATGAGAAGTTTACATTTATATATGAAAAAACAAGGCCGTGAAGAAATGGCCAACAAACAGTGATTAAGGGCTCTTTCACACTTGCGTTTTTGTTTTCCGGCATAGAGATCCGTCGTCTGGTCTCTATGCCGGAAAAATCCTGATCAGGATTATCCCAATGCATTCTGAATGGAGAGAAATCCGTTCAGGATGCATTAGGATGTCTTCAGTTCAGGACCGGAACGTTTTTTGGCCGGAGAAAATACCGCAGCATGCTGCGTTTTTTGCTACTGCCAAAAATCCTGAACACTTGCCGCAAGGCCGGATCTGGAAATAATGCCCATTGAAAGGCATTAATCCGGATCCGGCCTTAAGCTAAACGTCGTTTCGGCGCATCGCCGGATCCGACGTTTAGCTTTTTCTGAATGGTTACCATGGCAGCCAGGACGCTAAAGTCCTGGTTGCCATGGTAAAGTGTAGTGGGGAGCGGGGGAGCAGTATACTTACCATCCGTGCGGCTCCCGGGGTGCTCCAGAGTGACATCAGGGCGCCCCACGCGCATGGATCACGTGATTGCATGGATCACGTGATCCATGCACATGGGGCGCTCTGACGTTATTCTGGAGCGCCCCGGGAGCCGCACAGACTGTAAGTATACCGCTCCCCCGCTCCCCACTACTACTATGGCAACCAGGACTTTAATAGCGTCCTGGCTGCCATGGTAACCTCAAAGCATTTCGAAGACTGATCAGGATCCTGATCAGTCTTCTAATGCTTTCAGGCGACTTGCGTTCTGACGGATCCAGCGGGACGGAAGTGCCTGACGGATCCTCAGAACGCAAGTGTGAAAGAGGCCTAAGACTGTACCACATTCAAAATCATTTAGTAGAAATGAGATATTTATCTCCTACAATTGTAGATCCCGTAAAGAAGGATAGTTTCTGCATATGTAAGATGCCCATTTTTGCCACCTGACGCTGACACAAGACAACCGGCATAGTTTTTCCCCAATCAGTAGTTCCATGCCATAATTATAGTAGACTTCTGGTATGGCTGGGAGATCCCCGCTCTTTCACCTTTTAGCTATTGCAACTCTCGTTACAGTTAGTATATGAAAAGCAACAGTTAGGTCTGCTATACTCAAACATTCCAGCCCCAAGGAGAGCAACGCTATTTCCGGGGAGAGTGGGAGTGCAACCCCAATTACAGCATTCACAAGTGAAAATATACTAGACCAGAAACGGTGAACAGTGGGGCAGGTCCATCAGATGTGCATTAGACTGCCAATGGCTGACAGGCACCGCCAACAAACATTCGAGGTGGTTGGGTATATAATGGATAGACGATAAGGGGTATAATACCACCTATAAAGGAACTTCCTTGAGGCCTCTAGGTGATTGACACATTTCAAGGTTTTAGAGCTGAGGGAGAATACAAAAGCCCAATGTGCTGGCGTGAAAGTTTTATTTAGGTCTTTTTCCCACCTAATCTGGAACGGGAATTTTGATATAGTAACCGAAGTTGTAACCCCCTATAGGCCTCAGAAATAACTTCTTTCCGTATTAGAGGGTTCTGGAAATATACAGCATATGCAGAGGATTGTGTAGAATGCGTAGTGTTCTTAGAAGCTAGGAGGTGACGTAATTGAAGGTATTTATAAAAATTAGACCACAGGACTTGATACCGCTCTCTTAAATCCGTGAAGGATATAAGGGCCCCATTAGATAAAATCCGGGAAACTGAAAGAATCCCTTTGGATTCCCATTGTGAGAAATCAGTATCCGGCAAGCAGGCACTGAAAGCTGACAACGGAGCATCTATAATCCTGAACGGAAGAATTTTCGGGATAAGGGGACAATTGATCCACAAAGACATTCCAGCCTGGCTAGTGACTGATGGAGATCGAGGAGGTGTTTTGAAGAGTGTTCCTTGCCAAAGTAAATGCTGCAATGAGGGTGCACGAGTTAAGCTAGTTTTCATGTGTACCCATTTTTTCGCTGTTTTCAAATTTCTTTTTATTAAGCAAGAATAGTAATAGAACTTGAACATCTTACATTGACATTACACAGTTATGAATACCTGGAACATCCTCAATGTAGCACCATAAACATGTCACCGAAAACTTTTCAACCTGATATATTAGAAGTGCATGAGTAATGCCACTGTGTCACATGAATGGACTAACAGATATTAGAACATTAAAGGGGAGTGGGAGAAGGTGGAAGGAGGGGGAGGGGTATAGAGAGACTCATGAGAGAATGCCTCTCCTTCCCTTCCCCTCCTCAGGCACACACATTTACCTAGTCAAGCATTTGTTTGTTCTTTTTTTTTCTTTGTAAAGTTCATGCTAGTCCTTAGGATGGAAATGTGGTTTTCCCCGAGATTTGTTCCTGGTCAAGGGATTGACCCATATTTATAGCTTACTGGAATAAGTTCCAGTTCTTGCAACGCGCCCCGGTCTATGTTGTGTCGCTACATGAGTTGGTGAGTCTATAGTTTGTCCAGGGGCTCCATTGTGTCAAGTATTTCTCATGTTCCCTATCCTCCCAACTTGCTAGCTCCTCTAAGCGGCTCAATTGGTCAACTTTGTCCCTCCATTGGTCAGCAGTAGGAGGGTCCTCACTGAGCCAATTTAGTGGGATGAGCAGTCTTGCTGTCTGAATTAAGTGAGTTGCTAAGCTTTTCTTAGAAGGCCACCAAGTTGGTATGGGGAGCCAAAGGAGCACTATTTCCGTAGTAAGAGTAATGGTCTGGAGTACTAAACTATTAATTATGCGTGAAATCTCTGACCAGAACGGTTGAATCTTCGGGCATGACCAAAATATATGACTCAAAGAGCCTGATCCTATCTTACATCTCCAACATTTATCTGAGTCCTGTAGTCCCCTTATATACATCTGTCTTGGGTTTTATACCACTGGGTTAGGACTTTATAGGAATGCTCTTGGATCCTGACACATCTTGAAAACCCGTGAGACTGTGAGTGCATACGCACGATATCCGTTTCAGAGAACTCTCTACCAAGCTCCGAAGCCCAGGAGTGTATGTATTGTGGTATAATAGTCTCAGTGTTAGTAGGGAGAAGTATAGTTGTGAAATTAATTTCCCAGGAGTGGTCTCCATTTGCATCAATTTTTCAAACCACGTCCTATCCCTATCATCCCCTAATTTATTTAATAAAAGTTTCCCTGTGGAGTTAAGCTCTGAGGATTCTAAAAAGTTAGTTAGTAAAGCCTGGCCTATTGAGTGTTGTTCCTCTATCGTTGTGAAGAACCCCCCGAATCCACCGTGAAGTGTCTGAGTGTCTCCCAGACCGGAGCCAGGTCCACAACTTTGGGTATCACTGCGAAGGGTATGAAGTCAGCTGGCATATTTAGGGATGGGTTTTTTAGTAGGCTGTGGTCTGTTGTGATATTTCTCATCACTGATGCTGTTCCCCTGAGAAGAGGGTACTCTTTCAGGGAGATACTGTAATTTCTGATATTAAATTGGCATTAGGGCTGCAGCCATAATACAGATGATCACACACGCTCACCGCATTATGGTTGTCTGAATTAATGTGCAGGCAGTGAGCACCATGCAGCCATCTATGATGTGGCTGCCTAAAGGGGTTATCCCATTACTAATGTAAATGACATCATATAGTACATGACAATCTCTTTCTAATAAAGCCATTTCAATAAAGCCTGTACCTCACATAGATCCAGAGATCTCTTCATTCATTGCTCAGCTAGATTTATAATCAAGCTGGCAGCTCAAGGGGAGTGGCTTTTCTGCTGCAGCTCAGGGGGCGTGTCTCAGCTCTCCCTATCACAGCTCAGGAGGCCGATGAAGGATGAAACTGAGCATGTGCGGCCATCTCAGTGAGCTGGACAAGGAAATAAGAAAAAACAGCAGGTGGCGCTATACAGAGAGTTTATTGAATAACTTGGTGACTATACTAAGTTTTTAATTACATGCAGTTACAAAAGTATTCAGATCCAGGTGCTGGTTTAAAAACTGTACAATATTTTTTGTGGGACAACCCCTTTAAAGTGCCATTGGCCACCAGTAACCACATGCTGAATATCCACACAGCTCATCCCTGCGGCATTACATTACTTGACAATGATTTGTGTACTACTGTGGTGGTACTATGATTTGGGTACCACTTATTGAGTATGTCTTCCTTAGTGCGATATATAAGTACTATCTGTTACTATACTGCTAACCAAATCAAATTTAATAGATAGGCTACTTTTACATCTGCAGCAGGATGATCCAGCCTCCAGTTCTGGCAGAGAATGCCGGATATCGGTTGGACACAAACCGCAGTGTGCAGCGGTTTCTGCCTGGCCAATTCTCAGTATTTTTGCCGGATCTCCGCCGGATCCCATTTTAGTTAATGGGGCCGGTGGGCATTCCAGTTCCATTCAGCAGTGCTGGATCTAGAGAACAGTCTGCCGGAAATAGTGCTGCACATGTGAAAGTAGCCTAACCCAATGATTGACATGACTGCTGTTTAAAGAAGTTTTCTGAGAGTTTTTAACTGATGATCTATTCTCTGGATAAGTCATCATTATCTGATCAGTGGTGGTCAGACACCTAGGACCCCCACCAATCAGTTGTTTGAGAAGGCCCCAATGCTGACAGTAGCGCCACGGCCTTCTCCAGCTTTTCCTAGGCCATGTGATGCTATGTTCATTGGTCACATGGCCTAGGCGCTATACCGGCATTGAGCTGTAAATAGGCCGCACCGCATATGCCTTCTCAAACAGCTGATTTGCAGGGACCCTGGATCAGATACTGATGACGTGTCCAGAGATTAGGCTTTGTGATATGGTAGTGGGAGCCCCAAAACCAGCCTTATGAATCCTTGTAAATTACAATTATACCTCTTTACTTTCCAATGACTTTTACGGAAATGTAACAAGGTAAAATAGTTCTTAATTCTATATGGCGTCCTTCATATTTACAGACACAATTAGACCCGCTATAGGATAGGCATGTGGAGGTAAATGCTGTGCTTTAAATAAAGTGATTGCATAACTAGAGCAAGTTCTGTTGGAGTGTTTATGTGGTTGCCGGGAAAGTAAAGAAGCTCTACAGGAGGAAAAGGTCCTTCGTAATGTGGTACGTTCCATTGGCATACCTAGGATTAGAGCCTAGATTATTTCTGAGCTTCAACAGAATGAAAGCGAAGGTACACTGAGGTTTAGCATTATTTATTAAATCTTGGCTGGTTGTCAAGTCTCGCGGTTTGTCACACTTTAATCACACTTTAAGGGCCTCAAAGATCCTAAAACCTGATCGGGCACAAGACCCTGCACGGAAGAAGAATGCGTTCCACCAGTATCCTGCCAGGGTCCCAACAAATTATTGTCACAGGTGACAAAATGTAGGTGTCAGCACTTCTACTGCTAACTGAGGAAGAAACTAAAGACATACAGTATATTATAGGTACCAGCATATTGATCATTCCAGGGAGCCTGTCAGGACATTCATACCGGCTGAACCACAGGCAGCATAAAATACTAACAGGCTCCCTGCTTACAGTCAGCTAGGTTCACATGTGCGGTGGAGATTCCAGAAGGAGCCCCCATCCCAGATTCTGGCAAAAAAAAAAAGGCAGAAATACCGCTGCATGCCGGTATTCACAGTGGACACCGAACAGACACCATTATAATGAATGAGATTGGTCAGGCTCCGGCAGTATCCAGCATATGTCATATCCGTCAATTCCGGTATTCTCTTCTTATGCTGGAACATGATACCTGAACTGTGGTACAGATGTGCACTTAGCCTTTGTTTTATTCTGAAATTCTGCAGCGCTTCAGGGAAAATATACGGTAGTTTAAAGACAAGCGGCAATGGGGAGAAGAGCTATGGGGGTGGCTCTCCCTGTGTACAAGAAGGGACAGAAAAGTCTACAGGAAATCGGCCCATCACTCTGTCCCCCATTCCCAGCTTATTATATTTTAAATTATATTTTCTCCGAAGCGCCACAAGATGTTAAGAGTATAACATAGTTAACAGTGATGGGTAACCTCCGGCACTCCAGCTCTGGTGAAACTACGACTCCCAGCATGCTCCATTCATTTCTATGGAGTTCTGAGAACAGCCAAGCAAGTGTGCATCTTGGGAGTCATAGTTTTACCTGGAGTGCTGGAGGTTAGCCATCACAGGGATAGTATAATGCAGTTTATGTTGTCCATGGTTCAATTCGGTGACTAAATAATACATGGCATATAACACATGGCATATGTATGACATGGGAACTTATAGTGGCCCCTTGAAAAAAACTAAAAGTAGTTCTGTGTTCTAGGTTGGTCCAAATTGTCAGAAGATGGGACCTACACAAATAGGCAGGGCCAAGAAAAGTAGGGTCAGCATAGTGCAGCAAAAATGACCTCCCAAGCAGAACCACAAACAATAGTACAGCACAAAATACTGTCCTAGCAGAACCAAGTACCACAGGGTTGTATAATATACTGCCCCAGCACCACCAAATACCATAGTGCAGCACAAAATACCTCCCCAGAAAATGCCCGCTGGGGTGGCTAGTGACAGATACCACTTTCTGTCCTCCTCCTCCAGTAGTCTGTAAGACATAAAGGAGGGGGCAGAGGAGGTGAGACGCAGGCCACGGCACCAACCCAGCCCTATCGTCAGCATACCGCCTGGTCACTCTGCACTATCAAACATACAGGAGAATACAGCACTACATATCTATTACATTCAGTGACGTCTCCTCCGCGACCACACTGCCTCATAGGTTTCAAGCGAGGCAGTTGAATTCAGGAGGGCATCTGCGGCCACCGGCCTGCCAGATAAGTACCTGATGTTCCTAGCATTAAGGGCAGCCCCCTTGGCAGTGGCCTACCGGGCACATACCCTGGCACATGTAACAAATGCAACATGCCATGTAACATGCCCACGCCTGCCAATCAAATGACGTCTGTTACATTATCAATGACCACAGGATGTAGTCTCCTAACTGACCAACAGATCATAGCAGGGGCGGACTGGGAACTTAAAGTGGCCGTGGAAAAAATACTAAAAGTGGCCCCGTTTTGTAGTAAGGTCCAAATTGATGGAAGGCAGAGCCAGAAACACCATATTGTGGCACATTATACCACCCCAACATAGCCAGATATCACAGTCCATCAGAAAATACTGCCAGCAGCACAAAAAACATTCCCAAAAACTTCCACTGGCCGGGCATGAGGAGGGCTCAGGCAGTCACCTGGGCATCGGCCCACCTGGTAATTTCCCTGTAAGGTCTAAGGCCAATCCTCCCCTGGGTGACAGACAATAATTCACATAGGGTTCTGGAAGATAACAGGTCAGGGAGGTTTTGCCCATGCTTGAACTAGAGAATGGAACCCAAACAAGTAGAAAAAAAGGTGCAGATTCACATACAGCGAGTGGGTTCATTAAGCTTTCTGTGACAGAATCAGCTTTAAGCAGGATTGTGTTTGTGTGGTTTCAACGTTCGACTAATATTTGCTATACAGTTTCATCTTTACTAGAGACAATTGAAAAATATTTCCTATAGAAGAAATGCCACAATGTCTAATGTGAATTCGGCCTAAAAGCCTTTAAAAGGGTTGGCCGCTTTCTGGTTATTGTTGACCAGTGTGTTTGTAACACACCTATATGGCACTTACTAATATAGCCTTTGTGCTATTTCTATATTTCATATAGTATGGCCCCTTGTTGTACAGCTCTTTTATGCTGTCCACACAGAGGTCCTGTCCATAAAATGGCTGCTGATGGAGGGTCATGTGACCAGGCAAATCACCTCCATGCGGTGTCTCCTCCAAATACACAGCACCTGCTATCTGTACTTATTCTGTTGGGAGTTTATAGCAGGTTCAATGTGTTAGAATTGAGGAGCGTGAGTAATGTGTCTCGTCACATGACCCTCCATCAGCGGCCATCTTATGGACAGGAACTGTATGTGGACAGCACTAACAAGGGGACATGGCTAATGAAATATAGCGAACAGCACAGAATATCTACAAAAGCTATAATAATAAGTGTCATAATCTTTTTACATACACATTGGTCACAAGTAGGAATGAGCGAACTTTAAAAAAAAGTCCGGTGTTCGGCGTTCGGGTTGTGGTAAGTCGCGCATCCCGTTATGGATTCCACTATAGCGGCATATGGAATCCATAAGGGGCGGCTGCCACCAATCCGAACTGTTGAACAGCCGAAGGACCTGGGGTGACGTCACTGTCATGTGATCAGTGCAGGGGGCGTGGCTCAGCACGGGATCAAATCCAGAGATTTAACCATGATGGTAACCATTTGCACGCGGATTTACGGATCTGGCAGGCAGTTCCAGCAACGGAACTGCCTGCTGGATTTCTCTAATGCTAGTGTGAAAATACCCTTAGGCTACTTTCACATTTGCATTTTCCTTTCCGGTTTTGAGATTCGGCAGAGGATCTGAAAACCACAGGAAAACGCAAACGTGTGAATAATACAACCGCTGCATCCGTTTACAACAGATCCGGTTGTATTAGCAGTCAATAGGAGCAGGATCGAGTTTTTTCATGTATATGTATATCATGTGTGGTAAGGTGCAAGGTGTCATATGCGATGGCAGGTACGTGTCACCGAGGTTGCTGGCCTCGGTGAGGTGAGAGCCGGGTTTTTGTCTGCAGCAGCTAGTGCTGTTTTGACTCTTTTAAATAGCATGGCTGCAAAGCCGATCCGGGCCGGCTCTTACTGGGAGCAGCTAAAGAGTAGGGTGGGTGGCTGCTCCCCACGGTCCAGTCCATGTTTTGGGCTGGGTATAAAACACAGCCAGCAGCTGTGTCTGAGGGTGTGATTATCCTGGAGCCTGCAAACAGGGCTGAGGAGTTCTCTGTGCTGGAGGAAGGAGCTCAGCAAGGTGGTGTTTCCCTGCAACCTGAAGGAGGAATCGCCTGCGGCTGAACCGACTGCTAGGTGTGAACCCGCACTTAAACCACCCAAGGTGACTGGACCCTGTGTTGGCCTGTTTTTGGTTTTGCCACATGATTTCTGTTGTGTGTGAACTGTCACCAAGAGACTGTTTTCATTTCTGGTGTGCAAGTGTGAATAAAACACTGTTTGATGCACAATCTGGACTCCTTGTTTTGCCTCTAAACTGCACCCGCACCGCTGTCTACCAGAGCGACTCCCCACATTTGGTGTCGGATGCGGGCATGCGCAGTGAGGCTGGCGTGAGCGCCGAACTTTGTTTTGCTGAGCAAAAGTGCATGTCCTATATTAAGCCGGCAAAGTTGCAGCCTGTGATCCCCGACAAAATGGAGGCGGCTGTGAAAGCCCTCATAGAGGCTAACGTGCAGCAGCGGGAGACCAACCAGCTACTGCTACAGCACGTGATGGCGTTGCAAGCGGCAGGAGCGTCCCACCGCGTCCACGATGCCCGGAAAGCTGTCCGTGCCGCGATCCCTAAGATGACCCCCTCGGATGATGTTGAGACCTATCTGGCGGTGTTCGAGAAGGTGGCCGTGAGGAGAAATTACCCGAGAACAGTGGGCAGAGGTCGTCGCTCCGTTCCTGGCGTCTGGACCCCAGCAAGTTTTTGATTTGGCAGACGACCAGGCTGCTGACTATTCCACGGTGAAGGGGAGATCCTGGCCAGACTGGGGGTAAGCGTGTTGGTCCGGGCTCAGCGTGTCCACCAGTGGGACTTTAACGTGGCTGAACCCGCCAGGCCGCAGTACTATGAGTTGCTGCACAGGTTGCAAAAATGGCTGCAGCCTGAGGTTCTGAGTCCGACTGCTATGCTGGACCGGCTGCTGGCTGACATGTTTTGGAGGGCCTTGCCTTACCCCCTTCAACACTGGATCGGCCAGGTATCCCCCACCAATGCCCTTGAGATGGTCGACCTGGTGGAACGATATGAGGCCACCAGAAACCTGCAGGGGGTTCTTTTGGGAGGGGCCAGTCAAACCCCGCAAATCTCCACCCCAGTCCCGGCGGCCGGCCAAACCCGCCCGGGAGGTACCTCTTGCAGATCCGTCCCCAGTGGTCTGCTGGCAGTGTCGGGAGCCTGGACACATAAGGGCCAACTGTCCACAGTGGGGGAACCCATGGAGACTAATTATGGGTACCGGGCTTCCATGTATGCCCGGAGACTGTGTGCGACCGGCATCCCGAGACAATGGACAGTCGTCATCTGTGCCAGGTGCAAGTCGGGGATAACCTGGCAGTGGCGCTGTTGGACTCAGGGAGCCTGGTAACCCTGGTAAGTGCTGCCCTGGTACAGCCCACCCAGTATACGGGCCGGAAAGTTGGGGTGGTGTGCATACACGGAGACTTAAAGGACTATCCCACTGCTGAAATGTCTCTGTCCACGCGGCCGGCACCTGGACTTGTGAAGTGGCGATCTCCGCCAAACTACCGTATGAACTAATAATTGGGAGAGACTTCCCTGGTTTTCCGTCACTATGGCCTGAGGTGAAAGTGACTAATAGCCCTGAGACAGGGGTAACCCTAGCAGAGTGGCCTGGTTCCTGTGGGAGGCCAGAGCCCTGGGAGCCCGAGTCCGAAGGGCCTGCGGTAGGGGTGACCACCACTTCTGTGATAGAGGGGAGACACCCCACTGAGTGTAATGGTGGGAGACATGGAGGACTTGCCACCAGGTCCTGAGTTGGCAGACCTCCACGTCTCCGGAGATAATTTTGGGACCGCCCAACACCGGGACCAAACCCTCACCAGGGCCTGGGAGAATGTGCTGGAAATTGATGGTAAACCCCAGAAACCAGGGGCTGAATTAATGTTCCCACGATTTATTGTTCTGCAGGATATGTTGTATCGGGTGAACCAAATCCGAGGTGAACCTGTTGAACAGTTGGTGGTGCCCACAGCGTATCGCAAGCTTGTCATGGAGCTTGCCCACCAACATGTTCTTGGGGGACACCTGGGGTGGCAGAAAACCCAGGACCGCATACTGCAGCGGTTTTATTGGCCCGGTGTGTTCAAGGAGGTAGAAGATTATTGTAAGTCCTGTCCAACCTGTCAGATAACTAGCCCCCAGCCACATTTCCGTAGTCCTCTGGTACCTCTGCCAATTATTGAAGTACCGTTTGAGCGAGTCGCTATGGATTTAGTTGGGCCTGTACCAAAGTCTGCCAGGGGCCACCAACACATTCTGGTAGTTCTCGACTATGCCACTCGGTATCCGGAGGCGGTGCCTCTGCGACATACCTCAGCTAGGCTCATTGCCAAAGAGTTAATGGAGATGTTTTCCCGTGTGGGCCTGCCAAAAGAGGTTCTGACAGACCAAGGGACCCCTTTTATGTCCAAAGTAATGAGGGAACTGTGTAAATTGTTGCGTATAAAGCAGATTACGGACGTCCGTTTACCATCCGCAAACAGACGGTCTTGTGGAGAGGTTTAACCAAACTCTAAAAAATATGTTAAAGAGGGTGGTGTCTAGAGATGGGAAGGACTGGGATCTGCTTCTGCCCTATCTCATGTTCGCAGTGCGAGAGGTGCCCCAGGCCTCTACTGGGTTCTCGCCCTTCGAACTGCTTTATGGCAGACACCCTCGGGGCCTGTTGGATATCGCCAAGGAAGCATGGGAACAACAGCCTGTCCCCCACAAAAGTGTCATTGAGTATGTCGCCCAGATGCAGGAACGGATGGAAAGGGTGTTGCCCTTGGTCGGGGAGCATATGGAGGCAGCGCAACAAGCCCAGAGTAGGGTGTACAATCGTCAGGCTCGGGTGCGGGACTTCAATCCGGGAGATCGGGTTTTGGTTCTGGTACCCACCCTTGACAGCAAATTCCTAGCTAGGTGGCAGGGCCCCTATGAGGTGATCGAGAAGGTAGGGAAGTGAATTACAAGGTACACCAGCCAGGGCGGCGCAAGCCGGAGCAGGTGTACCACGTGAATTTACTTAAGCCGTGGAAAGATAGGGACGCGGCCGACGACCCCAGCCCCGGCCAGGGCTTCTAGGTGAAAGGGTCCAGCCCCACAGTTCGAGGCCTGTGAAGCCGTAACCACGGTAAAATTGCAGACAGCCTGTCTTCCAAACAAGTTCAGGAAGTCAGGGAGTTCCTCAGTCGGAACACGGATGTGTTCTCGGACCTCCCTGGCCGCACGTCTCTCATCCGACATGACATCGTCACTGAGCCTCAGGCCAAGGTCCGGTTAAAACCATACCGGGTACCCGAGGCTCGGCGGCGGGCCATCGCGGAGGAAGTGCAGTTAATGTTGAAGCTCGATGTCATTGAGGAGTCGAAAAGTGAGTGGGCCAGTCCCATAGTCCTAATACCCAAGCCGGATGGGACGTTGCGGTTCTGCAACGACTTTCGCAAGTTAAATGAAGTATCCAAGTTTGGCGCGTATCCCATGCCCCGAGTAGACGAGCTTGTTGAAAGTTTAGGACAAGCCCGTTATTTTTCTGTGCTGGACCTCACTAAAGGGTACTGGCAGGTACCCTTAACGAGTCGGCTAAGGAAAAAACCGCATTTGTTACCCCGCAGGGCCTGTATCACTACAAGGTGTTACCCTTTGGCCTGCATGGCGCCCCCGCCACTTTCCAAGGTTAATGGACATAGTGCTGCGACCACATCGTCGGTGCGCCTCGGCCTACTTAGATGATGTAGTCATCCACAGCACCGACTGGGAAAGCCATTTACCCAAGGTGCAGGCGGTAGTGGATGCCCTGAGGAAAGCCGGACTGACCGCTAACCCAAAGAAGTGCTCCATAGGGTTAGAGGAGACAAAATATCTGGGATATGTAATTGGGCGGGGAGTTATCAAACCTCAGGTAACTAAGGTAGAGGCCATTCGTAACTGGCCCCGACCGGTCACCACCAGGCAGGTAAAGTCGTTCCTGGGGATTGTAGGTTACTACATGAGGTTTGTGCCCCACTTTGCCACAATAGCAGCGCCATTGACAGACCTGTTGAAGGGGCGAAAGTCTGGGAGGCTTAGCTGGAGTGAGAAGGCGGAGGAGGCTTTCTCCGCGTTGAAGTCGGCCCTGTGTGGGTCCCGGTTTTGGTGACACCCGACTTCAACAAGGAGTTTGTCGTACAGACCGACGCCTCGGAGGTAGGCCTCGGTGCGGTACTGTCTCAGGAGGTCAACGGGAAGAACATCCCGTTGTCTTCCTGAGCCGTAAGCTCAGTCCCGCCGAGTCCAGATATAGTATAGTGGAGAGGAGTGCCTGGCTATCAAGTGGGCACTCGAATCTCTCCGCTACTACCTGTTAGGGAGGAGGTTCCGTCTGGTGACCGACCATTCCCCCTCAAATGGATGAGTCAGGCCAAGGAGAGGAATGCTCGGGTCACCAGGTGGTTCCTATCTCTTCAAAATTTCAAGTTTTCCGTGGAACACAGGGCAGGCCGCTTGCAGGGCAACGCAGATGCCCTGTCCCGCGTCCACTGCCTTACGTGTGTTCACCCCTCAGGGTTGAACAAAGGGAGGTATGTGGTAAGGTGCAAGGTGTCATATGCGATGGCAGGTACGTGTCACCGAGGTTGCTGGCCTCGGTGAGGTGAGACCGGGTTTTTGTCTGCAGCAGCTAGTGCTGTTTTGACTCTTTTAAATAGCATGGCTGCAAAGCCGATCCGGGCCGGCTCTTACTGGGAGCAGCTAAAGAGTAGGGTGGGTGGCTGCTCCCCACGGTCCAGTCCGAGTTTTGGGCTGGGTATAAAACACAGCCATCAGCTGTGTCTGAGGTGATTATCCTGGAGCCTGCTAACAGGGCTGAGGAGTTCTCTGTGCTGGAGGACGGAGCTCAGCAAGGTGGTGTTTCCCTGCAACCTGAAGGAGGAATCGCCTGCGGCTGAACCGACTGCTAGGTGTGAACCCGCACTTAAACCACCCAAGGTGACTTGACCCTGTGTTGGCCTGTTTTTGGTTTTGCCACATGATTTCTGTTGTGTGTGAACTGTCACCAAGAGACTGTTTTCATTTCTGGTGTGCAAGTGTGAATAAAACACTGTTTGATGCACAATCTGGACTCCTTGTTTTGCCTCTAAACTGCACCCGCACCGCTGTCTACCAGAGCGACTCCCCACACATGTTATCTATAAATCTGGTCACCGCTCACTGGATGCACTGGTACTGCAGCTAAAAAAGGTTTTTATTTTGCAGTTTTATTTCACTTTCTAGTTCAGATTCCACCATCATCTGCTTTTGTTACCTTTCATTACAAGTTGGTCCTGCAAGCAGTGTAAGCAATCTGGGGCTGCTGATGTCACAAGCCTTCCTACCAGCCTGCTATTCTTAGCCGTGTCCCGGCTATTCCTGTCCCTCCTCCTCACAGTGCTGAAAGCAGGATGACGGTTACAGACAGCGCTCACTCTTAAGATGATACAAGAAGTTTGCTATGGGAAGCGGGTGGGTGGCTGCGTTCTTCTACCCACAAGAATACAGCACACTCTGCTTTCTGATGCTTCCTTTTTTACTTACTGTACATATTGCTGAACATGATTAATAATAACTTGTGTTTAAATAGGAAGGAACTGCTTATACTGCAAATCTCTAATATACATCTATATGAGAATCTGTTTTTTTGTAAGTGTGAATAAATAGGAGAGGAGTCACACTACATTTGGCATAAAAACTTTGTGTTGCATGCTCTGAAAATATACATAGGGCCTCGTTGATCTGACCTGAAACAGTGTTCCTTTAGCATGGTTCGAGGTGGTATGTGTGGCATACCTTTTCTCTTACAGCATAGAATAGTATAGTCTACTACACTATTTAAAGTAGCACTCCCACAAAAAAATGTATTCTTTGACCTGTTAAAAAGTAGTGACTCTAGTTGTGAGTTTTACCCTCCCTTCTGATCCTCAGCTGTGTCATGTGAACAACTCTGATTTCCAACTGACACAGGACAGGAAGTCTCTATTTATTCCTATGAGACTATATATTCCTATGGGAGCCTCAATGTCAGAGAGACTCCAGTGCTGAGCCACGCCCCCTGCACTGATCACATGACAGTGACGTCACTCCAGGTCCTTCGGCTGTTCAACAGTTCGGGTTGCTGGCAGCCGCCCCTTATGGATTCCATATGCCGCTATAGTGGAATCCATAACGGGATGTGCGACTTACCACAACCCGAACACCGGACTTTTTTTTAAAGTTCGCTCATCTCTATTCCTGACCCTACATAAGATGCTGTGTTATTTGGAGAGTCAGAGTGCTGGTCACATGACACAGCTGAGGATCAGAAGGGAGGTTATAACTCACAAATACAGTCAATGGTAAGACGATTAACTTCACTACAGTTTACATCATGTACCTTTCTAACAGGGCAGAGAATAAAAAAAATTGTGGAAGTGCTTCATTAATACAGTGTAATCCAGTAAAAAAAAAATGTATACCATACATTTTTTTTTAGAATGGGACATTATGGGTGAAGTAGTCCTATATAGTGGCATGTATTGGAGCCGTCTATTGGAAGTACATGTCAGAAACAAACTCCTAATGTATACCTCTGACGCTCAAATGTGAACAGAGCCATGATGGCACAATGATACAAGTTTCTTCCTAGGAGGAGCAGGGGCATAGTTTAAAGGGGTATTTCCATCTAATGGCATTTCACTAGCGTGTGTCATAACATTCTGATTGGTGGGGAGGACCATGCCTTTGAAGCACACACCGATCCTAAGAACCATGAGACCAAGGTAGAGGGTGTCCCTCTCCAGAGCGGAATGGAGACTGAACTGATGCAAACTGATGCATTCTGAGTGGATCCTTTTCCATTCAGAATGCATTAGAATGCAAATTGATCCGTTTTGGACCGCTTGTGAGAGCAATTCTATATATAAAATGGCGTGGTATTAGAAGCAGGACGTGCTCCATCCCATATGCAGTGGTGGCATCTATACCGGGGGGGAGATCCTGCACTTATGCAGCGGACCGCAGCAGACCACAAGTACCACAATAGACATTCTACACAGGATAGAAAATGTGTGGATGTGATAAACAATATAACAATAACATTTACAAGGACAGGTGCACTCTGCGGTCTGACTAGACCCTCATACTGGTGTTAAAATTGAGAGTTTAGCCGACATATGCTACTCTGGAGGACATATCGGAGCCTATCCTGTGTAGGATGTCTATTGTGGTACTTTTGTTCCGCTGCAGGCACACTCCACTGCATTTTTTTTAATCTGACCCCCCCCCCAGTATAGATGCACCACTGCATATGGGATGTAGCACATCCTGCTTCTAATACCATGCCATTTTATAGTTTGTATATAGAATTGCTTGGATGGAGGTGTAAAAACTCCTAGTCTGAATGTGCCTTTATTTTCATCCACAGGCAACATTATGGTGCACCTGTGAGGCCTGGGCCATATCAGCCAGTCTTGGGTGGGTCTCACAGTCTTCTCCCTCCTCCCATTGTAAGCATGGCGACATGCTGGAGGTAACTGGGAGCTTGCTGTGAGTCTGACCTTACACTCCTGTAATTCGCCCACTGGCCCCTGGTATTGCCCATATGGCACAGGTAGGATAGCGTTAGGTCCCGAGCTACTTGAGATACCTTGGGGCAGTGCTCGGGCTCAGACATGTCCTCCACAGTAGGATATGTCGGCTAAACTCTCAATTTTAACATAAGTTTAAGGGTTTAGTCAGACCGCAGAGTGCACCTGTCCTTGTAAATGTTATTGCCGCTTGTGAGAGCCCTGAACGGTTCTCACAAACGGAAAGCCAAAACGCGAGTGTAAAAGTAGACTTATCACTGTCTGGTGACAGATACTTTTTCTATTTGGTACTATGATGTGGAACTTATGAAAGAAATAATAAGAATCGGAAGATTAAACAAACATGTCCACAGTGTTTGCCAGTCTACGTGATTTTCTGCTAATGATAAAGGCACACCGCCGAAACACGTCCTGATGTGGGACATACTGGAATAAACAAGCATATCTATTGGAGACCCGGCTGCTGGGATTTATTCTTATTACGTGATTTTCTGCAGCCCCCCCCCTCCCCCCAAGTTTTATCTATACACTACAAAGCTCCATTGGTGACACAACAGATGTTTGGGCGGTAGTCTAAACAGAGGGGGGAAATAAAAATAGGCAAACTAAAATAATGTGGTTGCATAAGTGTGAACACCCTCTTATAATTAGGGATGTGGTTGTGTTCAGAATCACATTTGTAATTATGTTAAATAGTAGTCAGTACACAGCTGCTATAATTTAAAATGATTCTCACCCCATAGAAAGTTCAAGTGCTCATTTTCTTAGTTGCATTTTACAGCAAAAGGCATCTCATTGTTGGAAGGTATCCGTCAGGAGAAGGGTACAACAAAAATTCCAAGGCATTAGATATATATTATGTAACACTGTGAAGACGGTCATCAAGATAAAATTTGCCCAAACCGTAACATTTCCAAGAACTGGATATCACTCAAAAATTGACGAAAAGACAAGAAAAAAATTCGTCCAGGAACTGTAGGAATTTCTGGCAAGTACTGGTGGTGTACATGTGACAACCATCTTCTGTATTCTTCATATGTCTGGACCAGTGGCGTAACTAGAAATGACTGGGCCCCACAGCAAATTTTTAAATAGGGCCCGCTCCCCAGTAATTTATTCACAACCACTTCTTTTCATGCCGCCCCCTTTCCTGTGGCTAGTAAAGATCGCTCTCTCAGACCAGGCCCGGCAGCTGTTCCATCCGTTTTCTACACTGTCTATACTGCCACTGTATATATTTTCATTGTGTAATAATGTTGAGGGGCCCTGAAAAAATCTATTAGTACTTCTCCTCCTCTTGGATGGGCCCCTTCTGGGTCAGGGCCCCAAAGCAGCTGCTGCCCCTGCTTCCCCTATAGTTACGCCCCTGGTCTGGACTGTGAGGTAGGGTGGCAAGACGGAAGCCCTTTCTTACAAAGATAAACACCCAAGCCTGGCTGTGTTTTGCCTGCCAAAAACTACGGTACATTAATTCTGCGAAAAACATGTGGGAAAATGAATTATGGTCCGTGTGAGGAACATTTGTAGGTGACTCTTTGTATTTCCTATATTCATGCATAATGTTTCAAAGGGTTAATGACTGAGTTGTAGTGAGTTGGCTGTGAGTTGTAGTTCACGGCCTCACATTCCTTCTGAGACTGGGCAAGGCAAGGCAAGGGAGGATTTTGGGATGGCTGAGAACCATATTGGAGAGAGTGAAGAAGAACCTCAAAACCATTTAGCCCTATTCACCAAATGGATTGGCTGAAGGGCAGGACACATCAGATAACATTCTATGTTAACCAAATGATTAGTCCCAAACCGCCCTAAAGCATATTGCTGCCGCCACCATGCTTCACAGTAGGTAGGTGTTGCGCAGTGTTGGCTTTGCGCCAAGCATACCTTTTGGATTTATGGCCAAAAAGTTCAACCTTGGTCTCATCGGACTGTCATAGTACGCTATGCCAAACACCACCTTTCACCACTAACACCTTGGCGATGTCTATATGCTTGCTTCCTTGTGGGTTGATATAGAAAGCTGTTCCCAGACTACACTAGGCTATACAGAATCAGATATAGTATTCTATCCTATGGGACCCTACCCTTCTCTGCTGGGACAGCTGCCTATGCTAGGACTATCCCACCGGTCTCTGTCCACACATGACTAGGAGGGTTTTTTAAGACATTGTCTGGGCAAACACACTCTATGTTTAATAGGGCGTGTTTGCCCGGCCAAAGTCTTAAAAAACCCACTTAGTTATGTGTGGCCAGAGACTGTCTGTAGGGCCATGAGATAACAACAGGACACAGCTCCCTGGATAAAAGGAGTATAAGAAATTTCCAATCTCCACTGGCAGGAATTTATGAACCACATCTTCAGAAATGTGATTTTTTTAAATTTTTTTAATGTAATTCCTTCATCTTTTACGTATCTTTGTATAGCCTTCAATATCAACCCATAAGGAAGCGAGCATTTAGACATATATTCGTATATAACATATTGGCCAATAACCATGGCCATTACATGGATCCAACATTGGAGGACATTTAATCAGTTGGTAATAATAGTTACAGTCAGAAGCTGTTTACAACTCCTAGGTGATGTCTAGAGGTGAGATTGGAATCCTTTTGTTTAAGTATGTAGACCTCAGGGTTTTCTAGGCCAGTGCAGACTCTCCGGCTGTGAGAACAGTGGATAACTGTTTCTGTCTAGAGGAACTTCTGTTTACAGTAAAGGTGACTATTGTCTGTCACCTAGGGTGTAAACAGAAGTGGCCGGACAATAATTTTCCCTCCACACTTTAAGTTATACAACTGCCACCACTAAAACAGGATTAGACAAACAACGAATCAGAATATCAGTTTAGTTTAAAACGGCCAATAGACTAGGGGAATTTGGGGTTTTGGAATTTTGTACTAGCCAATTAGATGTCCTCCACATGTTAGTTAATGGGTAAAAATGGTATAACAAGGAAGGTTATGGGAAATGAATGTATGGTTATGGGGAATGGAATGAGGAGAATGGACTGAGAGGCAACATCATTCTGGGTATAAGTAGGTTCATTCATCATAAGAGCTATAACCTTGCTGTATCGGGGCCTGATAATCAGAATAAAGCATCATCTCTGGAAAAGAACAGAGGATTGCTGCGATCATCGTTCATCAATTTTCATCATCCATCGTCTTAACAACAACATAGCCAAGCTATGAGTGGTGAGAAGTGGTGTTTGGCATAGTGTGCCATGACAGTCCGATGAGACCAAGGTTGAACTTTTTGGCCATAATTCCAAAAGGTGTGTTTGGCGCTAAGCCAACACTGCGCAACCCCAAAAGAACACCCTACCCACAGAGAAGCATGGTGGAGGTAGCAACATGCTTTGGGGCTGTTTTTCTGCAGCTGGAACTGGGGCTTTTGTCAAAGTGACGGGAATTATGAACGTTTCCAAATATCAGTAAATATTAGCACAAAATCTTCAGGCCTCTGCTGAAAAGTTGAAGAGAAAGAGGAATTTCACCTTACAGCACGACAACTCAAACCATACCTCCATATCAACAAAAGAATGGCTTTGGAAGAAGATGATCAAAGTTTTGGAATAGCCCAGCAAGACCCCAGACCTGAATCCAATAGAAAATCTGTGGGTTGTCCTGAAAAGGGCTATACACAGAGATGCCTCAAATCTGACATCTTTGGAGCACTTTTGCAAGGAGAATTGGGCAAAGATTGCCAAGTCAAGATGTGCCATGCTGATAGACTCCTACCAAAAAAAACTGAGTGCTGTCATAAATTCGAAGGGTATTTCAACAAAAGTATTAGTTTAAGGGTTTGCACATTTAAGCAACCGCATTATTTTATTTCTTTGTTTTTATGTTTTTACCCTAAAAGATTTCAGTTTCTTTTTCAATTGAATTGTAAAGATTATAGGTGACAAAGTGAAAAAAAATTCTTAAATTATTCTTTGTGGTCTGATCTTTTTACATGACAACAAGAGTGTGTAGACTTTTTATATCCACTGTATTCATAGCATTTTTTTAAACATGACAGCCTGATACACACCTCATTTACTAATCTGATTAAATGCTAAGAAGTAGGTGCAATGGGCTTAATTCTGATTTTCTGATTGACATTTGACTGAAGTGAATTACTGGCACTTGGAAAGCGTCATCTTCAAAGAATCTCAAGACAGTTGGCTGATGATATAACAATAACCATAATATCACCTAAAAACAACAAGCATTTCTTGGCTCAGTCAATATTCATGCTTCAGCTGAAATGTCTCATCAGTCTGGCATCATTTACTGGTGCGTGATTCAACCATTTACAGTATATCGAAATTGCCTTGGTAGGTGTTGTGTGATAATGCCCATCACTGGCCTGACATGGGCGATAATATTTTAATTTTATCAAAGTTGGCCATTTAATGTGACATTCAGGTGACATAACTACAGTTGTCTTTCACATTAGCCTGCCAAAGAAGCCACATGACAGGCTGTGACACAAAGTAACCCTCAGTGTCAGATGACAATAGAGCTTTCTGTATCTCTTTCTGCCACTTTTGCCAAGGATAATTACAATGCATCTCTAGATATTGCTGCTTAATTTTCCTGCTGGTGCTACATCTTGCATGAGGCCACGTACATTGGCTGATATCCGACTGATTATTAGGAACAAACATTCATTTCGGGTAATCAGCCCATGTAAAGGTGCTGATCACCCAAGGAGCATCAGGTGAAAACATCGCTAATATGGACTCCAAAATCAATGTTTCTGAGCAGCAGATGGTTGTCTCTAAACAGCGATCTTCTTCCCAGAAACAATGATTCGTCAGACGGATGAGCGATCACTTAGCCCCATACAGAGGAGGTGATTGTTGCATGTAAATGCTGCTCTCACCTCCTTAGACGAGCAAGCAATTATTGGGAAGGAACGGTTCATTCTCGATAATCCACGGAACTTCATTCACAGTTCTTTATTATCGTGCAGGCAGGGCTAAATTCAGGGAGATGATCAGCAGTGTAAGGCGACAGTGGTATTGCATCCTGTGACGCATCCTCAAGGCATTATGGGATCTAGCCATGGGCGTAGCTATAGGGGGTGCAGAGGTAGCAGTCGCTACTGGGCCCAGGAGCCTGAGGGGGCCCAAAGACCTTGTGCCGCATAAGAAAACACACAAAGCACTGAGGGAAGGGGGCCCAAGCTGAATTCTTGCACCAGGGCCCATGAGCCGTTAACTACGCCCCTGGATCTAGCGTAATCACACTTAAAGCCCCTGCTACATGCATTCACATTTAAGGAAACAATGTACAAATAAAAACTTCAACACAAAACACTACAAAGTTCTTGATAATCACCTGCTTGGTCAGCCTATGTAAATGGTGCTATAGTCTACTACTCAGTACAAGTACAAATAGTATGTTCTTACTGAAAAAACTTGTAAATGTCAGTAATGATAATGGACAAAAGTACAGCAACCCACAGGTCTCATGTTTGGCACTCCAAGACCCCCACTTACCATATGCCATTTAGAATGAGAGAGGTGAAGACTGGTGTTTTCTTATGTGTTATAACACCTATAATAATTGCTCAATTTGTTCTGTGTGGAATCACAATAGCTAACACCAACAAACACAATACCACACAGTATGCATAAATAGTACATCTTTATTAGAACATGATCAATAAAATAATGATAATAATCACATTAAAGAATCCACAGTCCTGGAGGAACTCCACATGTCACCAAACATGTCCCTGAGATCCTACAAAAAGGTCTAATGAATCAAATATCAACTAGTAGAACGATGGCCCCCCACCACTAACCAAATCAGTGTTACTGTTGTCAATTGCCTTCACTAATCAACCCAAATGGTATAACAGGAACAACTGCGGGGAAGTCTTACTAAAAAAGACAATATTTTGCCAACATCCACAGCAAATACAAAATAAATCAAGTATACCAGACCAAAGGATGTAAGGGACAGCGGTATCGTCACCCCCGACGTATGTTTCGCCCCAAAGCTTCTTCCTGGTGGCGCATCTATCACTCAGTCTCTCTCCATTTTATATATTTTATATCAACATCAGTCAATCATACGTTCCTTTACTCATACGATGTATAAAATCTATTAATTAATGTACATGAAACTTCCCCTTCTCCCAAACATGGCGTCATTGCATGCTGGTACTCCGTGTCGCCACATTCCGTTAGATCTCGCCCAAATGCGAGCGCTGCAGCGCCCCGCCAACAGGAACATTGGAGCGAGGCAGCACAGCCAGATGGGCAAGATCCCACGGATCCCATGATATTTTCCACGGAGGCCAGAAAGAAACAATCTACCCGCATATTGCTCATGCTCCCAAATGAAGTGTAAAGACATTTTAAGTGTGGGAATAAACCCACATGTATGAAATCTAGTACAAAGCTACAGAAAATACCAAAGTGCAAAGGTGCAAAAAGTGCTCCCCACGTGCATGTGCTCAGTGCTCAACAAAGTGCAATATGAACACAATTATTTCATATGTATAACAGAAAAATGAACAACACACATATATAAATCTCATGATAAAAACCTAAGTGATAATTCTAATTAATAATCAAAATTCATTAATATAGATAATAGTAAAGTGGATGGTGCATGAACATATCAGAAAAAGGGGGACTTGGAAATCCTACAGGATACTGTGTAAAACCCTGACAAATATTATTATTAATTCATATTCAATATACAATAATCACATTATGACAAAATTAAACCCAAAATATAGAAAAAAGGAAAAATTTAGGTAGCAGTTCTTGTCTGATTAAACAGTACATAATAGGGGTCGACCGATTATCGGTATGGCCGATATTATCGGCCGATATTCATGATTTGCACAGTTATCGGTATCGGCACCTAACCAGATAACTGTGCTATCACAGAACATGAGCACGGCGCTCTCAGCGCGGCCATGTTCCCTCAGCAGCACAGGGGAGAAGGAGGCAGTGTCTCTCCCTCCCCCTGTGCCGCGCTGCCAATGGAGAGAAGAGGAGGAGGGGCTGAGGGCGCACTGGTCACCAATGGACAGAGAAAAGAGGAGGAGGGGCTGAGGGCGCACTGGCCACCAATGTTTTTTATACTGTGGACAGGGGGGGCTGAGGGCGCACTGGCCACCAATGATAATAACGTTTAAGATATTACAAACACAGGCATTAGAAACACATTGCCCAGACCCTGCCTCTGACAGAGCGCTGCGATCCGCGGCAATTAACCCCTCAGGTGCGCCCTTCAGTATTAATATCATTGGTGGCAGTGGCCACAGGGTCCCCCACCTCCTCTCTTCTGATCAGAGCCCCAGCAGTGTAATGCTGGCGCTCCGGTCAGTTACCATGGCAACCAGGACGCTACTGAAGCCCTGGCTGCCATGGTCAGCTCCCTGCTGCTGTGTGCACAGAGCACAGGGCAGCAAAGAGAGTGTGAAGTCCTATTCACCCTAATAGAGCTCTATTAGGGTGAATAGGACAAGGGATGTAAAGAGCACAGGTTCTACCCCTAAGGGGGGAAATAGTAATTAAATAAAAGTAAAAATAGTAATAAAAAACCACCTAAATATTAAGTATAAATTAACCCTTTTCCAATTTTACATATAAAATATATAAACAATAAATAAAAAAACATATCGCCGTGCCCAAAAAGTCCAAACTATAAATTTTTTTTTTAAAAGTGTTGATCGCTGTAACAGAAAAAAAAATTCTAAAAATTAAAATGCGCAGAATATCAGTATAAAATATCGGCTATTGGCCTGAAAGTTCACAGAATATCGGTATCGGCTCTAAAAAATCAATATCGGTCGATCATGAGTACATAATCATGGAGTCTCTGTATTATTAGTCTATATCCAAAGACAGTTCAAATTCAGGATTGGATCCCAATGTCCCAAATCCCAGATTTATGAACAGCATACTATTATAAATCTCAATTTCATTGTTATTGCTACTATCCAATCTTCAGTATGAACCAATCCTCGAAGATGGATCCCAATTAACCAAATCCAGAGATCCGAGCAGCATCCTGATGTCAAATTCCAGAAGAGCTCAATATCCTATTGTGATGAACATAGGATAGGATATCTCGCCCATCCGGCTGCGCTGCCTCGCTCCAATGTGCCTGTTGGCAGATCACTGCAGCGCGCGCGCGTTTGGGGGCGAGATCTCACGAGATGTGGCGGCATGGAGTACCAGCATGCAATGGCGCCATGTTTGGAAAAGGGGAAGGTTCAGGTACTTTAACCCTTAGGATACCGGAGGTTTTTTCGTTTTTCTTTTTCTTTCCCATCTTCCTTGAGCCATAACTTTTTTATTTTTCTGTTCACATAGCTGTATCCACCGTTTTATGGGTTTTGTTCCCACGGCGTTCCATTTTTGGCAAAACTGACCTGTGCCCTTCATTCTCTGGGTCAATACGATTAAAATAATACCACATATACACTCACCTAAAGAATTATTAGGAACACCTGTTCTATTTCTCATTAATGCAAATATCTAGTCAACCAATCACATGGCAGTTGCTTCAATGCATTTAGGGGGGTGGTCCTGGTCAAGACAATCTCCTGAACTCCAAACTGAATGTCAGAATGGGAAAGAAAGGTCATTTAAGATATTTTGAGCGTGGCATGGTTGTTGGTGCCAGACGGGCCGGTCTGAGTATTTCACAATCTGCTCAGTTACTGGGATTTTCACGCACAACCATTTCTAGGGTTTACAAAGAATGGTGTGAAAAGGGAAAAACATCCAGTATGCGGCAATCCTGTGGACGGAAATGCCTTGTGGATGCTAGAGGTCAGAGGAGAATGGGCCGACTGATTCAAGCTGATAGAAGAGCAACGTTGACTGAAATAACCACTCGTTACAACCGAGGTATGCAGCAAAGCATTTGTGAAGCCACAACACGCGCAACCTTGAGGCGGATGGGCTACAACAGCAGAAGACCCCACCGGGTACCACTCATCTCCACTACAAATAGGAAAAAGAGGCTACAATTTACACGAGCTCACCAAAATTGGACTGTTGAAGACTGGAAAAATGTTGCCTGGTCTGATGAGTCTCGATTTCTGTTGAGACATTCAAATGGTAGAGTCCGAATTTGGCGTAAACAGAATGAGAACATGTATCCATCATGCCTTGTTACCACTGTGCAGGCTGGTGGTGGTGGTGTAATGGTGTGGGGGATGTTTTCTGGGCACACTTTAGGCCCCTTAGTGCCAATTGGGCATCGTTTAAATGCCACGGGCTTCGGCTAAAGCCGCTGTTGCCAAATCTGATATGTAACGAACAAGTGAGGTTTGTAGCGGGGAGAGAGGGGAGAATGAACACCACCCGCCTTATAAATATCATTCAATACGCACGTAGCCGTTCTGAGCCTTTAGTATTGCTAGGCACAGACGCCGAAAAAGCGTTCGATCGCATTGACTGGTTGTTTATGCAAAAGGCTTTGGCCAAATTTGGAATCCCTGCAGATTTTATCACTGCTATAATGGCAATGTATTCCAAACCTTCTGCTAAAGTTGTGGTCAATGGTACCCTCTCTCCCCCGCTGCAGATATCCAACGGGACAAGGCAGGGATGTCCTTTGTCACCCTTGCTATTTGTCCTGACGATTGAATGTCTCTTCCAGGCTATCAGACAAGATGACAGGATACGGGGTGTTGAGCTACAGGGAATTCACCACCAGTTAGCGGCATTTGCCGATGACTTATTGGTAATAATCACAAACCCAGATGTAGCCTTTCTGGCTATACAATCCATATTCGATCTCTTTGGGAATTTATCTAATTTCCTGATTAATCCTACCAAATCACAAGTCTTAAACGTAACATTGAACATTCAGTGGCAGAAGAGACTGGAGCTTGACACCCCGTATCAGTGGTCGACCTCGAGCCTGAAGTTTTTAGGTATTAAACTGACTTCTGATCCTACCCTACTATATGAAGCCAATTTCCAAGGCCTACCGGACAATGTAAGATGTTTACTAGACTCGTGGGACATACCGTTCACATCATGGTTTGGCAGACGATCCTTAATTAAAACCATTATACTACCCAAGATTCTGTATTACCTCCAAACCCTCCCTATACATCTACCTCCCCCTTTTTTCGCTACATTAGAGTCGATACTCACCAAATTTCTGTGGAACAAAAAAAAAAACAGACTTACTAAACAATATACCACCTTGCCTATTAACCAGGGTGGTATGGGGATACCAGATTTTTATGGATATTATCTAGCAGTTCATGGGATGAGATGTTTAGAATGGCTACGCTACAAGGGAGATAGATTGGATATCCAAACTGAGATGGCCATCAATCACACCATGGTGCGACCATTACTCTTGAAAGGGAAATGTGCCACTGAAGTGTCTATTTGGAGCCCTATCACCAAAAACACAATTTGATTATGGAAGGATAAACTGAGACCCAACCTGATCTCTACTAAATTCTCCCCCCTGTTTCAACTTAGAGATATTTTATACGATGCACCTCTGCAATTTATACAGACACTACCGGAGCGGGTGAACACATACACTTCACCAGTAGTGGACCTGTTAGACGCGAGGGGCGGACTGACAACTGATTGGGATAAAGGAGAAAATATATCCTCTCTATCATTTTTGCAGCGGTCATATATAAGGGATCAACTAAAACCAGGCTTACCAATAATTAAAACTGACCCAACAGGGTTTGAAAAAATGGTTCTCCAGAGAAGAGACCCTGATAAAAAAATCTCTACACTCTATCAATCCCTATATAAAAAAATGGGAAGTGGATTTACAAATAGATCAGGAAAAGAGTCCCCTAAACAAATGTCTTACACTCACCCCAAAAATCTCAACCTGTGTGAGATTACAAGAAAACTATTTCAAAATTCTCACTAGATGGTACTATACACCAGTGGTTCTTCATAAAATGTACCCTGAGGTTAGTGAAGCATGCTGGAGATGTACCAAGGACCCAGGCACATTTTTGCATATATGGTGGCAATGCGATATAATTAAGAAATATTGGGAACAGATATGTCAGGTGCTCACTGACATCTGCAACACTGAGATCTTGCCCTCTCCGCAGGTATGTCTTCTCAATTTACTGGAGCAGATAAAATGCTCTGCCCTCACCAGACGACTCATTACTCACCTCTTGGCAGCTGCAAGGATTCTAGTCGCCGTCAATTGGCGGAAAAATACCCCTCCTTTAATAACACAATGGGAATTAAGGTGTGACGATATATACAGGATGGAACAGATTGCAGGCTGGGAGAATAGACGTACCTCTGCGTTTCAAAAAATCTGGGGCCCTTGGGAAGTTCACAGAAGATTCTATCTTCCTAAGTAAAATTTCACTTTATCTTCCTCCCGAGGCTTTAGAGGACGAATAGATTAATAACCGAAACAGGTCGAGACGGTGGCTGCAATTCCCCCCCCCCCCCTCATCCCCTCATTATGCTGAGACAATGAATATATATTTATGCATGCAAGAACAACTTATGATAACATTGTATTTTGTCTTCATAATCTGCATTTACATACTGCATCAAATGGAAACAAAAGAAAAAAAGTATTTCAACTGCTTGCATATAAGAGATATCTTTGAATAAAAATTTGTTTGAATATAAATGCCACGGGCTACCTGAGCATTGTTTCTGACCATGTCCATCCCTTCATGACCACCATGTACCCATCCTCTGATGGCTACTTCCAGCAGGATAATGCACCATGTCACAAAGCTCGAATCATTTCAAATTGGTTTCTTGAACATGACAATGAGTTCACTGTACTAAAATGGCCCCCACAGTCACCAGATCTCAACCCAATAGAGCATATTTGGGATGTGGTGGAACGGGAGCTTCGTGCCCTGGATGTGCATCCCTCAAATCTCCATCAACTGCAAGATGCTATCCTATCAATATGGGCCAAAATTTCTAAAGAATGCTATCAGCGCCTTGTGGAATCAATGCCTTGTAGAATTAAGGCAGTTCTGAAGGCAAAAGGGGGTCCAACACCGTATTAGTATGGTGTTCCTAATAATTCTTTAGGTGAGTGTATATAGGTTTTTTATGTCTTTATGTCTGTTTTTAATTGACAACAGTAACATTTATTTGGACATTGTTGGGGGCCATCATTCTACTAGTTGATATCCGATTCATTAGACCATTATTTAGGATCTCTGGGACATGTTTGGTGACATGTGGAGTTCCTCCAGGACTGTGGATTTTTTGATGTGATTATTACCATTACTTTATTCTTCATGGTCTAACAAAGATGTACTATTTATGCATATATTTAGGCATATTTTAGGTTGATAAATGACCCCCTATCTCTTTATATCACTGCAGTCTTTCTAGACTCTGCCCGACTCCTAAATGAGGCTCCACAGTAATCTGCCTTCCGCCTCTGCTTCAAAAAACAAGGCCAGACAGATAAAGCACATTTCTATTATTGTAATTAACCTTGGACAGTCAAGCTTGTTTGACTTACTATTACGTCACCTAACATTGGGCCCCAGGTCATTCTTCTTTCATTAAAACATTTCTGAAGCCATCAGATGCAATAACTGTATTCTATGTGTATAAAACCTCACCGCGTTGGTGTATGCTATTTAGTTTATATCTTTGATATAAAATGAAATTATTATGATTCTTTTTGCTGAATGTGCTTGGAGATTATATTTATGTGATTGACTGTTTTTAAGTCACTTTGATCTTTAGCTGGCTTTTAACTCCTTGTGATTAGTTTGCATCCTAAACACCTGCAGGTGGCACTGTTGTTGCTGCTCTCCAGGAAAATGTACTGTCGCTCTTCAGGAAAATGGTCTGTCGCTCTCAGCAAGAGAAACAAAATAAGAGTCTTGCAGGTGTGAGACCTTTTAATGGCTAACAAAAGAAGAAGCAATAATGCTACACAGCAACCTTTCCGGACAGCTTAGGTCTCTTCATCAGGCATAATATAACAAAGAGCCTGAAGAAAAACACACATATTATATATATATACATATATATATATATATATATATATATATATACACACAAAAGAGCAGAGACAAGGGGTAATAAATGGACATTTAAAGAACTACAGAATAAAAAAAAGATTGAAGAGCGATTCCATAAAGAGGACCTTTCACCTATTTAAAAACTAAAAACTAACTATATCTGTGGGCAGAGCGGCGCCCAGGGGTCCCCCTGCACTTACTAGTATGTCTGGGCGCCGCTCCGTTTGCCCGGTATAGGCAGTGTAATGAAGAGAAAGTAGCACTCACATGGAGCGCTGCCTCCTCTTCAAACAGCTGATTGGTAGGGGTCCCGGTTGCTATGAGCTGTGTGCTGTGATTGGCCAGCTCTGTAACAAGGGACACGCCTGATACAAAGTACAAAGTCCCCGCCCCATACAACAGAGGGAGCTCGGACACCGGAGCCTATACCGGGCGAACGGAGCGGCGCCCAGACATACTAGTAAGTGCAGGGGGACCCCTGGGCGCCGCTCTGCCCACAGATATAGTTAGTTTTTAGTTTTTAAATAGGTGAAAGGTCCTCTTTAATTAGCGTACACATAAGCAGTGCAAAAGTTTTTGTTTGCAATATATGGGCACCGGCCGCATCCATGGTGCGGATGCGGACCCATTGACTTGAATCCGCAAGATACGGAAACACATAGGACATGGGTCCGTGCCTCCACACCGCAAAAGATAGGCCATGTCCTATATGTTTTTCCTATCTTGCAGATCGCAGACCCATTCAAGTCAATGGGTCCACATCTGCAAACGGGGGGCACACAGCTGGTGCCCGTGCATTGCGGACCGCAATTTGTGGTTTGCAGCACAGCACACTTACAGTCCTATGAATGGACATTTAATGAGAGCGGTAAACCATTTTTCTACTGGCTAACTCACTGCCAGCCTTTTTTTTTTGCTCTGCAAAAAGAACAGCTTGACGGACATATTTGAACAGAGGTCTTATTTACCAACAAAGAGAACCTACATATGAGCAATGACAGAAGCCATGTGTCTGGGTAACCCTACGTTCACATCTGCCTTGTGAAATGAGGCGGATGTGAAATCCGGCAGAGTAACAGCATAGCCAGATAATGCTGCAAACCTCTGGATCCCCATTGACTGCAATGGGATCTGATGGGGATCCAGCCACTTGTAATTACTGCTTTTTGTCTCACAGAAAGGCATCTTTAAGGGTTAATGCACACAACAGCACCGTGTTTTGCGGTCCACAAATTACGGATCCACAAAACACGGCTGCTAGTGGTTTACGTCCGCAATTTGCCCATGATGGAAATGCCTATTCTTGTCCGTAAAAGGGACAAGGATAAGACATGTTCTATTTTTTTTTTTGCTAGGCCACATCCCACTGTAGTCAATAGGGATCCGGCAGTTTGCGGCCAGATATGGTGATCTTCAGCAGGTTGTTCCTCTACTGAAACATCCTGCCTGTTTTCACAGTGCAGATGTGAATGTAGGATAAGTTTAACGGTGTATAGGCTGAAAATAGAAGATACTAGGCATAGCCAGGAGGGAGACCACAGAACATTGTATTTCTCCATTGGTGCCATTCTCTACTTGCATTTCTCAAACATAAAATTTAGGGGGTCATTTATCAAACTGCTGTAAAGCAGAACTGGCTTAGTTCCCCATAGCAACCAATCAGATTCTTCCTTTCATTTTCCAAAGGAGCTGTTCAAAATGAAAGATGGAATCTGATTGGTTGCTATGGGTAACTAAGCCAGTACTACTTTACACCAGTTTGATAAATGACCCCCATGGTGTTTGAGATAACAGGAGTATATAAAGTAGTTTCCTAATATATAACTGTAGATTTACTAACGTCTTTAAAATGATTTCTAGAGAAACTGGGCAGTGGGTGTGGAACCACTGCATCAACCAACCAGTTTGACTTACCCTGGGTTCAGACCTGAGCGTTCGTAAAACGCGCGTTTTAGTCGCGCGGATTTCAGCGCGTTTTTCCAAATAGGAAACGCGCGTTCGTACGCGCGTTCTTGTGATTGACTGCTGTGGTGTCAATCACAAAACGCGCGACAAATGCCCCAAAAAAAGCTCAAGTACTTGTTTATGTAAAACGCTCAAGTGAGAACCATGGCCATAGGAAAGCATTGGTTTTCATGTGTTGAGCGTTTTACAGCGCGCTTGAACGCGCTTTAAAATGCTCAGGTGTGAACTTAGGGTCAAGGTTTCTCCTAAGACAGTTATCTTGGCAGTCCTCTGGCATTTACGGTTTGAACCCCTGTAAATGGATCTGGACTTTGCTGCAGGGGAGCTACCAGGCAACTAACTGTTGGAGTAGTCCCAGTGTGGTCAGAGACACCGGGGAGAACCACTGAAGGGTCAGGCAGTACTTGTAGTTAATAACAGGCAGAGATCAGTGCAGGAAGAGTTTATGCGAATCTGAGAAACAAGTCTGAGGTCAGGGCAGGCAGCAAAGGGTCAAAAGGGTAAACAAGCACATGTTGGGTCAGGTAGCGGATGGTCAGAATCAGTAAACAAGCAGAAGTCGGTACATGGGCAAACAGAACAGCACACCTTCACAGGGAACTATAAACTAGGCAACCTGTTGCTCAGGCACCCTTCCATAGGTGCCTTAAATACCTCAGGTTAGCAAAACATTGGCTGGTCATGATTAAAGGGGTTTTCAACTGATGACCTATCCTCTGAATAGTATCTGATCTGTGGGGTTCCGACACCCAGGGACCCCTACTGATCAACTGTTTGAAGAGGAGGCAGCGCTCCATGTGAGTGCTACTTCTCTTCATTACACTGCCTGTCATCTCAGATGTCTCGGTGACGCAGTGTAATTACACGCCGAACAGCTGTTTAAAAAGGCAGCTGCACTCGCAGTAGCACCATGGCCATCTCTCAGGACATCATGTTCATTGGTCACGTGGCCTAGGCGCAGCTCAGCCTCATTGATGTGAATGGGGCTGAGCACGATATCAAGCACAGCTGCTATCAAATGTACAGCGCTGTGCTTGGTAAGCCGCAAGAAGGCCACGGTGCTCACAGGAGTGCCACTGCCTATTCAAACAGCTCATTGGCGGGGATCTCAGGTGCTGGAATACCCCCTTTTAGATACTGATGACCTATCCAAAATATAGGAAAGATTTGGAAATCCCCTTTAACCATCACCAGCCAATGGTCTGCTAACCTAGGGTATTTAAAGAGGAGCTTTCACCTGAAAATGCATGTGAAACTGAAGACATACCCTTACTTGCCTGTCCCCCGTGGTGCTTAATCAGCTCTTCTTTTTTCAATATGTGCCCCCGTTTGTCCGCGGTGCCCCCCGCAATATCTTCTGCCGTGTATGCTAATGAGCCATTCGGCTCAACTGGGCGGGCCTGCAAAAGTTCTCCCAGGCATGTCTTTCTTCTCCCTGGCACGGAGCGCATTCAATCACTGGCACTGGAGCTTCTTCTCCCTGGCTAAGAGCGGAGCGCGCTAATTGGATGCGCTCCGTGCCAGGGAGAAGACAGACACGCCCAGGAGAACTTTTGCAGGCCCACCCAGTTGAGCCGAATTGCTCATTAGCATACACGGCGGGAGTTATTGCAGGGGGCACCGCGGACAAACGGGGGCACATATTGAAAAAAGAAGAGCTGATTAAGCACCACGGGGGACAGGCAAGTAAGGGTATGTCTTCAGTTCCACATGCATTTTCAGGTGAAAGGTCCTCTTTAAGGCACCTTTCCCTGAGCAGTATGTAGTCCTGAAGATAGATCATCAGTTCTAAAGTCCTGGAAAATCTTTTTAACCACTTCAGCCCCCCTAGCCTAAACACCCTTAATGACCAGGCCACTTTTTACAATTCCGCACTACACTACTTTCACCGTTTATTGCTCCGTCATACAACTTACCACCCAAATGAATTTTACCTCCTTTTCTTCTCACTAATAGAGCTTTCATTTGGTGGTATTTCATTGCTGCTGACATTTTTACTTTTTTTGCTATTAATCAAAAATTACCGAAATTTTTGCAAAAAAATTACATTTTTCACTTTCTGTTGTAAATTTTTTTTTAAAAAAACTACATTTCTATATAATTTTTTCTCTAAATTTATTGTTCTACATGTCTTTGATAAAAAAAAGTCCAATAAGTGTATATTTATTGGTTTGGGTAAAAGTTATAGCGTTTACAAACTATGGTGCAAAAAAGTGAATTTCGGCATTTTGAAGCAGCTCTGACTTTCTGAGCACCTGTCATGTTTCTTCAGGTGCTAGAATGCCAGGATAGTATAAATACCCCCAAATCACACCATTTTAGAAAGAAGACACCCCAAAGTATTCGCGGAGGGGCATGGTGAGTTCATGTATCATTTCATTTTTTTCACAAGTTAGCGGAAAATGACACTTTCTGAGAAAAAAAAAAAAGTTTCAATTTCTGATAACTTCTGGCAAAAAAAAAAAATCTCAGACGGACTCACTATGCCCCTCAGTGAATACCTTGGGGTGTCTACTTTCCGAAATGGAGTCATTTGTGGGGTGCGTTTACTGTTCTGGCATTTTGGGCGGGCTAAATTGTGAGCCGCCATGTAAAACCTAAAGGTACTCGTTGGAATTTGGGCCCTTTGCTCAGGCTGCAAAAGCGGTACTTATGTGGTATCGCCGTACTCAGGAGAAGTAGGGCAATGTGTTTTGGGGTGTATTTTTACATATACCCATGTTGGGTGAGAGAAATATCTCTGTAAATTGTCAACTTTGTATAAAAATTTTTAAAAGTTGTCGTTTACAGAGATATTTTTCACACAAAGTATGGGTATATATAAAAATACACCCCAAAACACATTGCCCTACTTCTCCTGAGTACGGCGATACCACATGTGTGCCACTTTTGCAGCCTGGTGCGCAAAGGCCCTAAAACCAATGAGTACCTTTAGGATTTCACAGGGCATTTTTACGCATTTGGATTCCAGACTTCTTCTCATCCTTTAGGGGCCCCTAAAATGCCAGGACAGTATAAATACCCCACATGTGACCCCATTTTGGAAAGAAGACACCCCAAGGTATTCTGTGAGGGGTATGGTGAGTTCATGTAAAATTTTATTTTTTGTCACAAGTTAGTGGAATATGAGACTTTGTAAAAAACAAAATTAAAAAAAAAAAAAAAAATTTCCGCTGACTTGTGCCAAAAAATAAAAATTCTGTGGACTCACGGAATACCTTGGGGTGTCTTCTTTCCAAAATGGGGTCACATGTGGGGTATTTATACTCACCTGGCATGTTAGGGGCCCCTAAAGTGTGAGAATCCAAATGCATAAAAATGGCCTGTGAAATCCTAAAGGTACTTATTGGTTTTAGGGCCCCTTTGCGCATCTTGGCTGCAAAAAAGTGTCACTCATGTGGTATCGCCGTACTCAGGAGAAGTAGGACAATGTGTTTTGGGGTGTATTTTTACATATACCCATGCTGCGTGTGAGAAATATCGCTGTAAACGACAACTTTTTACATTTTTTTATTCAAAGTTGTCAATTTACAGAGATATTTCTCTCACCCAGCATGGGTATATGTAAAAATACACCCTAAACACATTGCCCTACTTCTCCTGAGTACGGCGATACCACATGTGTGACACTTTTGCAGCCAAGATGCGCAAAGGCCCTAAACCAATGAGTACCTTTAGGTTTCAGGGCATTTTTACGCATTTTGATTCTCACGCTTTAGGGCCCCTAACATGCCAGGTGCAGTATAAATACCCCACATGTGACCTCATTTTGAAAGAAGACACCCAAGGTAATCCGTGAGGGCATGGCGAGTTCATAGAAGATTTTTTTGGCACAAGTTAGTGGAAATTGATTTTTATTGTTTTTCTCACAAAGTCTCCCTTTCCGCTAACTTTTGACAAAAAGATTAATTTTTCATGGACTCATTATGCCCCTCAGCGAATACCTTGGGGTGTCTTCTTTCCAAAATGGGGTCACATGTGGGGTATTTCTACTGCCCTGGCATTTTAGGGGCCCTAAAGCGTGAGAAGAAAATGCGTAAAAATGCCCTCCTAAAAGGTACTCGTTGGAATTTGGGCCCTTTGCGCATCTTGGCTGCAAAAAGTGTCACACATGTGGTATCGCCGTACTCAGGAGAAGTAGGGCAATGTGTTTTGGGGTGTATTTTTACATATACCCATGCTGGGTGTGAGAAATATCTCTGTAAATTGACAACTTTGAATCAAATTTTTTTAAAAGTTGTCGTTTACAGCGATATTTCTCACACCCAGCATGGGTATATGTAAAAATACACCCCAAAACACATTGCCCTACTTCTCCTGAGTACGGCGATACCACATGAGTGACACTTTTTGCAGCCAAGATGCAAAGGCCCTAAAACCAATGAGTACCTTTAGGATTTCACAGGCCATTTTACGCATTTGGATTCTCACGCTTTAGGACTCCTAAAATGCCAGGGCAGTATAATACCCCACATGTGACCCCATTGTGGAAAGAAGACACCCCAAGGTATTCTGTGAGGGGCATGGCGAGTTCACAGAAAAAAAAAATTTGGCACAAGTTAGCGGAAATTGATTTTTTTTTTTTTTTTACAAAGTCTCATATTCCACTAACTTGTGACAAAAATAAAATTTTGCATGAACTCACCATACCCCTCACGGAATACCTTGGGGTGTCTTCTTTCTAAAATGGGGTCACATGTGGGGTTTTGTACTACCCTGGCATTTGAGGGTCTCCGTAATCATTACACGTATGGCCAGCATTAGGAGTTTCTGCGATTCTCCGTATATTGAGCATACGGGTAATGAGATTTTTTCCGTTCAGCCTCTGCGCTGAAAAAAAAAAAAAATGAACGGCACAGATTTTTCATTCGCATCGGTCAATGTGGATGAAAAATCTCTGCCAAATCAGTGACTGCGGTGCGGTGGGCTGGGCGCCAGCTACCTAACAAGTAGCTAACTAACTGGCGGTGATAAGGGACCCTTATGCCCCATTCACACGTCCGCAATTCTGTTTGCGGAACGGAATTGCGGACCCATTAATTTCTATGGGGACAGACTTTGTCCCGCTCGGATCCGGAATTACGGATCCGCGATTCCGGGTCTGCACTTCCGTTCCGCAAAAATATAGAACATGTCCTATTCTTGTCCGCAATTGCGGACAAGAAAAAGCATTTTCTATATAGTTCTGGCAATGTGCGGATCTGCAAAATGCGGAAAGCACATTGCCGGTGTCCGTGTTTTGAGGATCTGCGGATCGGATCCGCGGATCGGATCCACGGATCCGTGAATCCACGGATCCGCAAAACACATATGGACACATAAAGGGGTGTGATCAATGACAGGGGGTGATCAGGGGGTCTAGATGGGGTGATCAAGGGGTTAATAGGTGAGGGGGGGGGTTAGTGTAGTGTTTGGTGCAACTTTACTGTGTTACCTGGTCCTCTGGTGGTCGATCCCAGCAAATGGGACCACCAGAGGACCAGGTAGCAGGTATACCAGACGCTGTTCACAAAACAGCGTCTGGTATACATGTTTGATGCGATTTATATCGCATCTACAGCCTGCCAGCGATTGATCATCGCTAGCAGGCTGTAGTATAACTCTCCAGACGCGCGCTCCTGTGAACGCGCGCGCGCCTGCGCGCGCGTTCACAGGAACTCACGGGTCTCGCGAGAGGACGCGCCGATGCGTCCACTCAGAAGATCCCGGCCGCCCGCAGGACGCAATCCTGCGTACGGCGGTCCGGGAGTGGTTAAGGTGTGCGTACACTGGCTCTTTAAGGGCTAGGAAGCCCGTGTGCATCCTACAAGCTAGCAGGTAAGGCTGGCCTGACAAGTACAATGGGCAGCGAGCTAGAGGATTCCAGCAACCGCTGCAACCAGGCAGAGCAGGGCAAGCAGTTGGGGGCGCCGGGGCAACAGAAGCAGAAGCCAGGTGAGTGGTGCGGCGATCTGTATAGTGTGATGGCGGCAAGCACGGAGGGCCGCTGTAACAGCAGCGAAACATAGTAACATAGTATATAAGACCGAAAAAAGACATTTGTCCATCCAGTTCGGCCTGTTTCCTACAAGTTGATCCAGAGGAAGTAAAAAAAAAAAACCCTGTGAGGCAGAAGCCAATTTTCCCCACTTAAGGGGAAAAAAATTCCTTCCCAACTCCAATCGGGCAATTAGAATAACTCCCTGGATCAACCACCCCTCTCTAGTAGCTATAGCCTGTAATATTATTACACTCCAGAGATACATCAGGCCGCTCTTGAATTCCTTTATTGTACTCACCATCACCACCTCCTCAGGCAGAGAGTTCCATAGTCTCACTGCTCTTACCGTAAAGAATCCTCTTCTATGTTTGTGTACAAACCTTCTTTCCCCCAGAAGCAGAGGATGTCCCCTTGTCACAGTCACAGTCCTGGGGATAAATAGATGATGGGAGAGATCTCTGTACTGACCCCTGATATATTTATACATAGTTATTAGATCTCCCCTCAGTCATCTTTTTTCTAAAGTAAATAACCCTAATTTTGATAACCTTTCAGGGTACTGTAGTTGCCCCATTCCAGGTATTACTCTGAACCCTCTCCAGCTCTGCTATGTCTGCCTTGTTCACAGGAGCCCAGAACTGTACACAGTACTCCATGTGTGGTGTGACTAGGGATTTGTAAAGTGGTAGGACTATGTTCCCATCACGGGCATCTATGCTCCTTTTGCTGCAACCCATTATCTTACTGGCCTTGGCAGCAGCTGCCTGACACTGGTTTTTACATCTTAGTTTGCTGTTTGTATGCTCTCATGAAGGTGACCAAACACAAAATAACTGTTGGATGACCAGTTCATTCTCTCAAATCCACAATCAACATGTACACTTGGCTCTACTAAGCATGCATGTTTATGTCAATAGGGACACGGAAGTAAGCAATTGCTAGACAACTCTGACAGTGGGTTTATCTCCAGTGGGAACAAAGGATGGGGCATGTTGCAATGCCAGGAGGTCCCATATACATTATATCATAAGCCGTTCCCACAAAATACAAGATATTCTCAACTGTACGGAACTCCTGCTCCGTACAGTATTAGAACAAAGTTTTATGCGAACTGACTTCGGATGTTTCATCTGAAGTCGATTCGCTCATCTCTAATCATCAATATCTGATCAGTGGGGTCTGACCCTTGGCCTCACCGATCAGCTGTATGAAGAGGCCATGGTGCACCAGACAGCACTGACTGCAGCTTCCTCACAGCATACCAAGCACAGCGCCTTATATTGTATAGTGGCTGCGCTTGGTACTGCAACACAGGACCATTCACTTGAGCTGCAAAGAGGCCATGTGATCGATGAACATTATGTCACTGCCTAAAAGGGGCGGATTGGCCATAGACCCTACAGGGAAATTTACCGGTGGGCCAATGCCCCAGTGGGCCACCCAAGTCCTTCTCTCTGCCACTGACCAGATACATAATGAGCTCAACATTAATTAACTCTGTGAGAATCAGGTACTCATGTCCCCGGCCAATGACTGCACATGCCCTATGCCCTCCTGAATTCAACTGCTGTGCCCGCACCTCACCTCCTAAGCCCCCTGCTCCATAAACAACTGGAGGAAGGGGACAAAAGATGGTAGCTACTGATGGTCACCACAGAGGGCCAGCTTTTGGGGCAGTATATTGTGCTACACTGTGTTATTTGGTTCTGCTGGGATGGTATTTTGCACTATGGTATTGTTGACCCTCATTCTGTTAATTTAGACCTGCCTACAAAATTGAGCCACTTTTAGTTTTTTTTTCTCCCAGGACCACTTTAAGTTCCTATTCTGCCCCTGCTGCCTAAGAAGAGGTTTCAGCGCTCCCCAGCGGACTGCTGTCTTTTCGGATGATCGTCGGGGTGTCATGATTTGGACCCCCAGAGATCAGATACTGATAACCTTTTCTGAGGATAGGTCATAAATATTTTACCCCGAGAAAATCCCTTTAATGTAAGCCTAGCTATACTTCTCCTTGTAATAGTCTATTAGATAATTGTTATATTTCTATGCTTGACTATAGTTCAACTATGCTAGGAAACTGGACGTACTGCTATCAAACCCAGAAATTTTACAGCCCTTTCAACCCCACTTATTAAGCGATCAGCTATGACTGTTAGCAGTTCTCTGATATAGAAATTAAAGGGGTTATCCCATCAATTATGTAAAAAATGAAACTCATACATAATCTAGTACATGACAACCTCTTTCTAACAAAGCTAGAACCAGCCCTGTAGCTCACATAGATGCCGAGGTCTACTTTTTCGTTGCTCCAATTATTCTGGATCAATTATTTATCAGTTTAGAGGATGTGTCCTTTCTTGGGGGATGTGTCCTTTCTGCTGCAGCCGGTGGCAGTTGAAGGATGAAACTGAGCACGTACGGCCTTCTCAGTGAGCAGGACAAAGAAATTAGAAAAAGAGCAAACAGCAGGTGGCGCTGTACAGATAGGTTTCATTCAACAGCTCAGTAGCCATAATAATTGCCTAATTACATACATTTACAAAAGTATTCAGATCCAGGTTCTGGTTTAAAAACTGTAGAATATTTTTTGTGGGACAACCCCTTTAAGTTTACACAATTCTCTATACTCAAAAGTGGATACACTTAAAAGAAATGTTAGGCTGGGTTTTCACCTGTAAAACTGTAAAACGCCCTTTGCCCAAATAAGTACAGGAGCTTCTTTGGGGCGTTTTGTCGCGCGTATTGTGATTGATGCCAGAGTGGTCAATCACATGAACGCGCGTACAATGCGCGTTTCCTATTTCCAAAAACGCGCTGTAATACGCGCGACAAAAACGCACGTGAAACACGCGTATCAAATACGCTCAAGTGTGAACCCAGCCTTAAACGAAAACTCTTGGGTCAAGGATAAAATGCAATCAGCTTCGCAATTCATTGGAATATTTGGAGGCAAATAACAGACCGTATTGTTGATATGAGCCATAAATTGTCCCTTTCTGACCCTGTGCACAAAAGCAGATTTTTTACTCAGCCCGTGCACATCTCCAACAGTTTGCAAATACAATGGCATAAAGTAACAGAAAATGTGTCACTCTTACAATTTTTCTCTGTCTTGTAACTGACCCTTTGTGACTGTGTCCGTATCTCCAGAAATTGCAGCGTAGTAAACAGGAGACGTGTAGGACACAATGTACTTCTCCCTGAATAATACCCTGCACATATAACTGCATATTAAGGGGTAGTTCAAACTACAAGGTTACCTGCGTCTCACATCAATAGGGACAGTGACAGAAAACTGATTTCCAATGTGTGTAAGTATTCATTGGGAGGGGCGCTACATTATTTCGCGGTATAATCGTTTCGAAATCCGCCATACTAAATTCAGCTCAGGTTTTTCCAATGGGAAGGGGGTCGTGTGTTATATATCAATCTTGGCTAGAATTTATTCAGACACGGGAAGTGTCAGTTTTGACCTATCTTTACTAGGGATGAGCAAACTTCTGTTTTCAGGTTCGGCGTATAAGGTTCAAGTTCGGGGTATCTAAGCGTGGTGATCCCTCGGCGAGTCAGATCGTACACAATGCTCTATCCTCTTCAGGAAAAGGGCTCATGCACAGGACCGTATATATTTTGCGGTCTGCAAAAAAAACGGATGATGTCCGTGTGCATTCTGTATTTTGCGGAACAGAACAGATGGCCCCTAATAGAACATTCATATCCTTGTCCGTAATGCGGACAATAATAGGAAATGTTCTATTGTTTTGTGGAACGGACATACGGAAACGGAATGCACACGGAGTAACTTCTTTTTTTAAAAACTTAATGGACGCGGAAAGAAAATACGTTTGTGTGCATGAGCCCTAAAGCTGCAAAGATAGCACTCGAGAGAATAAACAACGATATCGTGCAGGGCGTAACGGTAAGAAAAGGTATTTCTTTTATTATACTCACAAAATAAAAATATATAAAAGCATATCAATTTAAAACCATTGGATGCAGTTACTCTGCCCGATCGGTTTCGACTACTTCGGCTTTCTCAAGGACAGCCCTTGTACAGGATCCCAGGTCAAAAATTAGACGGATCTTACGGCAGCGCAGAGGGGGAAACTAAGGGTACTTTCACACTAGTGGCATAGCTATCAGGCAGGCTGTTCCGGCGGGTGAACAGCCTGCCGGATCCGCCATGCCGCAAGTACCCGTGCACTGCCGTGCTGCTGCTCCGTCCCCATTGACTATAATGGGGCGGGTGGTGGGGCTACGGGGCAGCACGGCAAAGATCGCCGGACTAAAAAGTTGGACCTGCAGTACTTTAAGTCCGGCGATCTCTGGCCGTGCACTGCTGTGCTGTGCAGTAGCTCCGCCCCTGCCCCATTATAGCCAATGGGGACAGAGCGGCAGTACACGGGTACTTGCGGCATGGCGGATCTGGCAGGCTGTTCACCCGCCGGAACAGCCTGCTGGATAGCTATGCCGCTAGTGCAAAAGTACCCTAACCCTGGGTTCAGACCTGAGCGTTCTAAAAACGCGCGTTTTAGTCGCGCGTATTTCAGCGCGTTTTTGCAAATAGGAAACGCGCGTTCGTACGCACGTTCTTGTGATTGACTACTGTGGTGTCAATCACAAAACGCGCGACAAACGCCCCAAAAAAAGCTCAAGTACTTGTTTATGCGTCGGGCGTTTTACAGCGCGTTCAAATGCGCTGTAAAACGCTCAAGTGAGAACCACGGCCATAGGAAAGCATTGGTTTTCATGTGTTGAGCGTTTTACAGCGCGTTTGAACGCGCTGTAAAACGCTCAGGTGTGAACTTAGGGTAAGACTGATGTAAAAAGCCGGTCTTAGTAAATGTGCCAAAGTTACTGCATCCATAAACATGCATTCACAAGGCAGTTTTTAATGTAGCCAGCTGCAACGTATTAAATCATTTAGACGATTTCTCCTATGCAAACACCAGGGTTTAATTAGGTGCTAAACTCTAAAAATTGTACAACTGTGTTGTGAATGGATGTTTGTTGATTTTCCATTCTTCTGAGCTTTGAGAACAGAAAAAAAAACAGGATTCTGTACAAAAAAAACGGATCCTGAGCATCAGTTACGCACATTTGGCATCCGTTTTAGTCATTTCGTCCTGAGATCTAGCGGTGATGTCAACTCTCCCTAAGGGCTCATGCCCACAAATGTATTTTTTTCCTGTGTCCGTTCCGGATTTTTTTTGCCGACCATATGTGGAACCATTCACTTCAATGGGGCTGCCCACAAATGTTTTAATGACTCCAAGCGCATTCCGTTTCCATATGTCCACACGGCCATTCCGCAAAATAATAGAACATGTTCTATTATTGTCCGCATTACGGACAAGGGTAGGACTGTTCTTTTAGGGGCTAGCTCTTCCGTTTCGCAATTTGCAGACTGCAAAACATCCAACGGTCGTGTGCATGAGCCCTAAGGCTAGGAGTACAAGACGACAAAAAGGGAACAACTACAGTCGTGGCCAAAAGTTTTGAGAATTACATAAATATTGGAAATTGGAAAAGTTGCTGCTTAAGTTTTTATAATAGCAATTTGCATATACTCCAGAATGTTATGAAGAGCGATCAGATGAATTGCATAGTCCTTCTTTGCCATGAAAATTAACTTAATCCCAAAAAAACCTTTCCACTGCATTTCATTGCTGTCATTAAAGGTCCTGCTGAGATCATTTCAGTAATCGTCTTGTTAACTCAGGTGAGAATGTTGACGAGCACAAGGGTGGAGATCATTATGTCAGGCTGATTGGGTTAAAATGGCAGACTTGACATGTTAAAAGGAGGGTGATGCTTGAAATGATTGTTCTTCCATTGTTAACCATGGTGACCTGCAAAGAAACGCGTGCAGCCATCATTACGTTGCATAAAAATGGCTTCACATGCAAGGATATTGTGGCTACTAAGATTGCACCGCAATCAACAATAGGATCATCAAGAACTTCAAGGAAAGAGGTTCAATTCTTGTTAAGAAGGCTTCAGGGCGTCCAAGAAAGTCCAGCAAGCACCAGGATCGTCTCCTAAAGAGGATTTAGCTGCGGGATCGGAGTGCCACCAGTGCAGAGCTTGCTCAGGAATGGCAGCAGGCTGGTGTGAGCGCATCTGCACACACAGTGAGGCAAAGACTTTTGGAAGATGGCCTGGTGTCAAGAAGGGCAGCAAAGAAGCCACTTCTCTCCAAAAAAAACACCAGGGACAGATTGATCTTCTGCAGAAAGTATGGTGAATGGACTGCTGAGGACTGGGGCAAAGTCTTATTCTCCGATGAAGCCTCTTTCCTAATGTTTGGGGCATCTGGAAAAAGGCTTGTCCGGATGAAGAAAAGGTGAGCGCTACCATCAGTCCTGTGTCATGCCAACAGTAAAGCATCCTGAGACCATTCATGTGTGGGGTTGCTTCTCATCCAAGGGAGTGGGCTCACTCACAATTTTGCCCAAAAACACAGCCATGAATAAAGAATGGAACCATAACACCCTCCAAAAGCAACTTCTTCCAACAATCCAACAACAGTTTAGTGAAGAACAATGCATTTTCCAGCACGATGGAGCACCGTGCCATAAGGAAAAAGTGATAACTAAGTGGCTCGGGGACCAAAACGTTGTCATTTTGGGTCCATGGCCTGAAAACTCCCCAGATCTTAATCCCATTGAGAACTTGTGGTCAATCCTCAAGAGGCGGGTGGACAAACAAAAACCCACTAATTCTGACAAACTCCAAGAAGTGATTATGAAAGAATGGGTTGCTATCAGTCAGGAATTGGCCCAGAAGTTGATTGAGAGCATGCCCAGTCGAATTGCAGAGGTCCTGAAAAAGAAGGGCCAGCACTGCAAATACTGTCTCTTTGCATAAATGTCATGTAATTGTCGATAAAAGCCTTTGAAACGTATGAAGTGCCTGTAATTATATTTCACTACATCACAGAAACAACTGAAAGAAAGATCTAAAAGCAGTTTAGCAGCAAACTTTGTGAAAACTAATATTTGTGTCATTCTCAAAACTGTTTGCCACGACTGTACACTGTGACGTGTGTCGCGTGACATCTTTTTATAATGATAGTCAACGGTGTCGCACTGCGACGTGACATGCTGCAATGCAATGAAAAATCCGAAGTCGATTCGCATAAAACTTTTTTCCAATACTGTACCGAGCAGGAGCTCCGTACAGTATTAGAATGTATTGGCTCTGATGAGCTGAAGTTATTGCTTTGCGAAGTCTCGAGAGACTTCGCATAATAATTTCATAAATTAATTTTTACTGTAAAAAAAACATTTCCCGAACTCGGTTTCTGCTCCGTACAGTATTGGAACAAAGTTTTATGCGAATCGACTCCGGATGTTTCATCCAAAGTCGATACACTCATTCCTAATTAAAAGGGCTCTCCGGGCTTTTTAACATTGATGACCTATCCTCAGGATAGCTCCTCAATATCAGATCGGCGGGGGTCCGACACACAGCAACCCTGCCAATCAGCTGTATGAGGAGACATGTGTGTACGTGCTGTCTCCCTTCTCTCTTCCTGCTCGCTGCCACTGTCTATGGCAAAGCAGCAGCGAGCAGGAAGAGAGCCGATCTGATATTGATGAGCTATCCTGAGGATAGGTCATCGATATTAAAAAGCCTGGAGAACCCCTTTAAAAGTCTAACCTCAGGTATGTTGGCAGCTACCTTACTAGGGATTTATTGTATTAATTCATTGAAGCCATATGATTTGAATGTAGAAATTAGGATCACGCCTGGGATGATGAATTGAGGTTTGCCCATAGTGCCATTACTATTTCGTCTACATTACACTGTTGGGATGTAAATGATGATTATATTACTGGTTTTATTTTTTTTTCTTCCTTACAGTTACCAGTATGGAGAGGACAGGAGGATGCCGTTGGTCTGTGGGTTTTTACCATACAGTATAGTTTTAGCAGCAATTACAATAACATAATGATCTTCTACAGGAGAACTGGAGTATTCCCTATAGGAGACTATATGTCACTCTTATTGATTTGGTCACCCTTAGTGGGACCTATGGAAGGTGCAGAATACCGTTCCTGTGGTATAGGGGTCTATGTGCGACCTGCTCTGTCCCTCTCTGTACGGGAGTGTATTAGAGGGGGAGGAGGACATGGTCTGGAGGCTCTTGCTTCCATAAATGGTGGCTGAGGTACTCCGGTATTTCCCGTTTTATACTATGGAATTAGCTCTTTCTCCATGTCGTTGATGTGAATTAGGAGCCCCCATAGAACATGTGTGCACTCCATGCAGAAGGTGTGAAGCCCGGCTATAGCGGGACAACCCTAATACGCAGGCAGGATTCCCACAGAAGGTCTGCACTGTATTTCTGTTTAGCAGCGTTATATACTGGACTCTCTAAAGACATAAATATCACATAACAATGAATGGCACTTTCTGACTTCATATCCAGGATAATAAATGCCTTTCATGTTATAATGAATATTTAAGGCAAAGCCTGTAAAAAAAAAAAAAAAAAAAAAGGTCATCACAGGGGGGTTAAGATTTGCTTTTAACAAATATTTGCATGGCCTGCTGTGTTACCACGGAATTATCGTACTCTACCAGTAAATGGTTTACTACTGACTGACTCCCCATTGATTTTTCCTACTAAACAAAACTGCCCTCAATGATATCTGCACCATTTACATAATGGCTTATATTACTACCGCCTTAGGCCTTGTATAATTCTACATGAAGCAACTAAAGCAGAATATGTAACAAACTGTTCATCCTCAATATTGAAATCAGTTTCCATGCAGGCCGGGTTCAAGAAAAAGTTAATCTTTTAATTGTCTCAAAATTATACCCCCTGTTAGGGTCCATTCACAGGTCCGTAGTGTTTTGCGGACTGCAAAACACTGACACTGCACATCGCTGGCACTTAATAATAGTACAAGAATAGGACATGCTCTATTTTTTGGCGGAGCTGCGGATCCACATCTTTTCCGGCCCCATTGAAAATGAATAGGTCCGCACCCGTTCCACATAATTGCGGAACGGATCCGGGCCCATTCTACGGACGTGTGAATGGACCCTTAAAGGGGACCTGTTACCTCTTCTGACATGTCTCTTTTAGTAACTAGTTGCACTTCTCATGTAATAATGCTGGAGAATTTCTTCTATTGACTCTATGTTTAATTCATCTATTATTCCTCCTAGAAGGTCATGAATGAGTTGGCCAGCACTCTACAATAAAGGTCCAGATGGGCGTTACCAGTTAGAGATGTGTCTCTGCACAGTCTATCCCATCGGTTCTACCAGTGTCAGACTGTGCATGGACACACCTCCATCTAACACCCATCTGGACCATTCATAAACTTCTTGGAGGAACAACAGAGGAATGGCACAGCATAGAGTCAAAAGTACAGATGCTCCAGAATCGTTATTACATGGGGAGTGCAAATAGTTACTAAATATGTCAGGAGAGGTGACCGCTCCTCTTTAAGATTGTTAAGTATAGTACTAGTTTCAAAAGTAGCTCAGTACAGCCATAGAGACTGAACTATGCCTCTATACTCAAAAGACTGCCCTATATGCTCCCATTGTCACCTGTTCTCCCATGCTTGCTACTATGGGAATATAGGAGTAATGAGCCAGGATAGGAGAAGGTAATGATGAGCAAATCGCTTCATACAAATCCAATTTATTGAGCAGCGAGGGGCTTCTGCTCAAGGGACTCTCCCTCCGTGATTGACAAGTCCTGTCAATCTTGTGCCCGTACCATTGCTCCGAGTAATGGTACAAGCGCAGAGGCTCTGCTGCTGCTACCTGAGCAGTGGAGATGCCAACTGTGCATGCGCCTCTACACTTCTGCGTGTGTCTGGTCTTGTAAATCAAGATGGGGAAGTCTCTTAAGCAAGTCGGGTCAGCCCCTCGTTGTTCATTAAGGCTGATTTTAGAATGAGTACGATTTGTAGAAATCGATCTGCTCATCTCTAGGGGCAAGCATATCAGGCCAATTGTGCTGAGGTTGTGAGCCTCTGGCAGTCGCCATACACCACAAGCACCGTTTTGTAGGATTAAAAGTGTTTTCTGAGATTTTTTAACTGATGACCTTCGTCCGGATAGGTCTTCAGTATCTGACCAGCGGAGAGGCTAACACCTGAGACCCCCGCCAATCAACTGTTAGAGAAGGCACTGACCCTCGCAATGGCGACGCGGCCTTCTCTCGGCCATGTGATCTCACGATCATCGGCCACATGGCCCAGGGGCAGCTCAGTCCCAAAGAACTGCAATACCAAGCACAGCCTCTATACCAGGGGTGCACAACCTTTTCTGGTTGGGGGCCACATTGTCAACCTGAACCAATTCCAAGGGCCGAAAGTAAAACTTAAAGGGGAATAACCAACTGAAATACTGTATTTTTGGCATATTGAAGGTACAGTATATACTATAAATGTCTAGTTACAGTTCTAGGACTCCCATCTAAAAGGAGAATTCATAAAAGATACACGTAAGAAGCTATAAGACATAGACCTACATGTCTTTTACCAGATGTTTGGGGGCCGCACAGAATGGTATCGAGGGCCGCATGTGGCCCCCGGGCCGCAGGTTGTGCACCCCTGCTCTATACAATGTACGGCGCTGTTCTTGGTGAGCAGAGAGAAGGCTGCGGCTCTACTGCATGCATTGGTGCTTTCTGATCTGAAGGGGTCCTGGGTGTCGGACCCCCACCAATCCAGGGAATAGGTCATCAGTTAAAAAATCTTGGTAAACCTCTTTAAGTCTGGCCCTGTGTCTTTACTTCTACCTGAAAAATTGTAACCATTCAGGTAATAGAATTCTATATATTAAAGATCGTGCAACCTCCCTAAAAGAAGCCTTTGCTGTTACCAAAAAAAGTTCTACAGGTCTATTCGTCGTTGCAGGATATCCTAGGGAAGTGCTTACAACGTGTGGCTCTCCAGATGTTACAAAACTACAACTATCAGCATGCCCTGACAGCTGGATGCATACAGATTGGAGACCACTACTTCAGGGGTCTGAGCCACGAATCTATCAGTGGCACTGTTATGGATGTTGTCTGGATTGCAATATTATTTCATTTTCATCATTCCCGTGTACTGGCTGTGAAATGGGTAGATGCCACTTTTTCAGTTCATTATTGCACGGTTATAAAATTTATAAAAAAACTTCTTGGTATTTACCTCTCTGGAAAAATACAGAAAAGATAGATGACGCTATTTGCAAGCGCTTTATGTCTTGGTTTTGAAAATGCTTCTGCTGCTATAGAAACAGGAGACAAATCTTCCCATGCATTATTTGTATGGACAGCAGCGCTGCCAGCGTCACCTACCTCTGCAGCATGACGCTCTGTTTGTCTACATTAGAACAGTGCGTTCTAGACTGCCATCCTAAACCGCATTATTATGCTAAGTGTCTGTGACTGCGCAGGTCTGAAGTGGATTCTTTAGTAACTTCTTCTCCATCTGTACTTACATAGGACACAACCTATACAATGGAACAAAAATATAGTTTATGAGATATCCATGGCACTCAAAATAGTCCCTTCTCCATATTCTTCAATAAAGCGGCATTAAAGGAACTGTCCGAGATTTTGATATTGATGGCCTACTATCGTCATCAATATCTGATCGATCCGACTCCCAGCACCCTTGCCGATCTGCTGTTTGAAGAGGCTGGTGAGCGCTGCAGCCAGTTCATTGGTCCCGTGGCCTAGGCACAACTCATTCCTATACAAGTGAATGGGCCTGAGCTGTAATACCAAACACACCCACTATACAATATCCTGAGCATAGGCCATCAATATCAAAATCTTTAAAGGGGTTGTCCGAGATAATTAAAGGGTATTTTTCTAGATTTCTTTTTACTGATGACTTATCCTCAGGATAGGTCATCAGTATCTGATTGATGGGGTCCAATAAGATAACTAAAAAAAAAATTAAAAAGGCCCAGTGTTCTAGGCGGGTCCAAATTGATAGAAGGCAGGGCGACACAAGTAGGCAGGGACAACAGTAGTAGGCCAGCAATACCGGAGTGCAGAACAAAACACTGCCGCCCCTTCTGTGGTATTCAACTACCGTATTTTTCGCCCTATAAGACGCACCGCTCCATAAGACGCACCTAGGTTTTTGGGGAGGAAAATAAGATTTTTATTTTTTTTTACCAAAAGTGCTTTTGGTGGGTTTTGAAATAATGGTGGTCTGTGGATGGCACTATAATGGGGGATCTGTGGATGACGCACTGTTATTGGGGGGGGATCTGTGACGGACACTGTTATGGGGGATCTGGGGATGGCAGTGTTATGGGGGATCTGTGGATGGCAGTGTTATGGGGGATCTGTGGATGACACTGTTATGGGGGATCTGTGGATGACACTGTTATGGGGGATCTGTGGATGGCAGTGTTATGGGGGATCTGTGGATGACACTGTTATGGGGGATCTGTGGATGACACTGTTATGGGGGGATCTGTGGATGACACTGTTATGGGGGAATCTGTGGATGACACTGTTATGGGGGAATCTGTGGATGGCACTGTTAACAGTGCCATCCACAGATGTCCCCAATAAAAATGTCATCCACAGATCCCGCCGCTCCAGTGCTGCACCATAGTATAGAAATAAACAATTTCTTATTCAAATAACATTCATTAAATTTCCCCTCAGTTGTATATCACTATCTACGCACACCAGGTTTTTGTATAATGCAGGCAGGCCGTGACTTACTGACGTCATGTGCCTGCGCCGCCTGCTTCATTCATAAAGTAGGCGGCGCAGGAAGTTGACGTCAGTCAGTCATGCTGCCGCCCGCCCCGCCTGCCTGCATTGTACAAAAACCTGGTGTGAATAGATAGTGATATACAACTGAGAGGGAGATTTAATGAATGTTATTTGAATAAGACATTTTTTATTTCTATACTATGGTGCAGCACTGGAGTGGCGGGGCCGGAGCACAGTGAACTCAACGGCCCCGCCGCAATTCCCAGCGCCCAGCTCCTCCTCTCAGTCCCTCCCCACTGGAGCATCGCAGGCTTTAAAATGTCAGCATTCGTCCCATAAGACGCAGGGGCATTTTTCCCCCATTTGGGGGGGGGGGGTTTGTTATGGGGCGAAAAATATGGTATATCTCCATGCTGACGATGGTGATACAGTTGAATTCGAGAGGGCACCTGCGGACACTGGCCAGGTGCCTAAGTACCTGATGGTCCCAGCATTAATTACTATTGTGAGCATCAGATCATTATGTTTCCAGCCAGCGGCCATGAGGAGGTAGAGTTGTTTCGGTACCAAAATTTTGATTCGGTATTGATACCATAAAAAAGTATTGCGATACTCGATACCACGCAAAAAAAAAAAAAAATGCTAAAAAAAGCCGCGTGCATTCCTCATTTTATGGAATGTCCGGCCAATAATACAACAGTTCCGATCCTATTTTTTGGGGGGACAAGGCGACTAAAATAAAATAGTGAATTGTGCAGTTTTTCTTTTCTTTTTTTCTTTTATGGCGCTTAAAAGAGGATTTTTTTAATAGTTTGGACTTGAGACGTAGTGATATGTACTATTTTATTTATTGTTTATATATTTTATATGTAAAATTGGGAAAGGGGGTGATTTATACTTAATATTTTGGTGTACTTTTTTTAACTTTTTTTTTTACAGTTTATTTATTAACTATTCCCTCCTTAGGGGCTAGAACCTGGGATCTTTTCATCCTATTCACCCTAATAGAGCTCTATTAAGGTGAATAGGATCTCACCCTCTCCCTGCTGCCCTGTGCTCTGTACACACAGCAGCAGGGAGCTGACTATGGCAGCCAGGACTTCAGTAGCGTCCTGGTTGCCATGGTAACCGATCGGAACCCCAGCATTACACTGCTGGGGCTCCAATCACTGCCACCAATGAGGAGGAGGTGACCCTGTGGCCACTGCCACCAATGCTTTTAATACTGGGGGGAGGGAGGAATGGGGGATGGGGGCGCACTGGCCACCAATGTATTTAATAATGGGGAAAGGGGGGCATTGGCCAATGTCTTTAATACTGGGGAGAGGGCGCACTGGCCACCATGAGGAGTGACTTTACTATACAGATGCAGGCAGAAGAAGCTCATTGCCGACACCTGCCTGTGACCGGGCACTGCGATCCGCGACAGTTAACCCTCAGGTGCCCCTAACTACCGCGGATCGCAGCGCCCGGTCACAGGCAGGTGCCGGCAATGAGCTTCTTCTGCCTGCATCTGTATAGTAAAAGTCACTCCTCATTGGTGGCCAGTGACCCCGCCTCCTCCGCTCCTCTCGCTCTATTGGTAGAAGCAGCACAGGGGGCGGGAGAGACTGCCTCCTTCTCCCTGTGCTGCCGAGGAGAACATGGCCGCGCTGAGAGCGGCGCAGCCATGTTCTCTGATACTGGGCTGTGCAGTAGCGCAGCCCAGTATCGATAAAATACTAATCCTGGTATCGAGCTCGATACCAGAGAAAAGTATCGATTGGGTATCGAAACTTCGATACCCGAAACAACCCTATGAGGAGGGATTGGGCGGCCCCTCTGGGTATCGGCCCTCCAGGAAAATTCCCTGTAGGGTCTATGGGCAGTCCACCCCTGCAGATTTCTGAGACTTTTCTACTGATTGGTCATCAGTATCTGATTGGTGGGGGTCCGACAACCGGAACTACCACAAATCAGCTGCTTGAGAAGGCACCGGCTTTTGCAGTAACACTGTGCCCTTACTGTAGCTTAGCTTAGTCCATGTGATGTCATGTTCATCCATCCCATAGCATAGGCACAGCTCAGCCCCTTTGAAGTGAATGGGGCTGAGCTGTGATACCAAGCACAGCCACTATACAATAGACGGCACTGTGCTTGGTGAGCAAAGAGCACCGGTGCCTTCTTAAAGAGGACCTTTCACCTGAAATTGCATGTTAAACTAAACATATACCCTTACTTGCTGGCCCCCGGTGGTGCTGATTCTCCTCTTCTTTTCGATATGTGCCCACGTTTGTCTGGTGCCTCAATATCTCCGCCGTGTAGCAATGAGCCATTCGGCTCAACTGGCGGGCCTGCAAGTTCTCCGAGCGTGTCTGCCTTCTCCTGGCACGGAGCGCAGCCAATAAGCGCGCTCGCTCTTAGCCAGGAGAAGGCGCTCAGATCTCGCGAGATTCGCGAGAACTGAGCGATTTCATCCATCCTGAGCCGGCGCCATCTTGGATTCCCGCAGCCAGCATCGGCTCAGGATGGATGAAATCGCTCCAGTTCTCGCGAATCTCGCGAGATCTGAGCGCCTTCTCCCTGGCTAAGAGCGGAGCGCGCTATTGGCTGCGCTCCGTGCCAGGAGAAGGCAGACACGCCTCGAGAACTTTTGCAGGCCCGCCCAGTTGAGCCGAATGGCTCATTAGCATACACGGCGGGAGATATTGAGGGGGCACCGCGGACAAACGGGGCACATATCGAAAAAGAAGAGGAGAATCAGCACCACCGGGGGCCAGCAAGTAAGGGTATATGTTTAGTTTAACATGCAATTTCAGGTGAAAGGTCCTCTTTAAACAGCTGATTGGCGGAGGTCCTGGGTGTCAGACCCTCACCATCAGATACAGATGACCTATCCAGAGGATAGGTTATCAGGTTAAAAGTCTTGGAAAATTCCTTTAAAAATGTCAGACCTTGCCTAAATTTAACTCACCCCTTTTTGCCAGCACTGTTTTCTATGGCACTGGCCCGCTATTCCTGCCGCTACTCGTTCTCAAACAGCATTGGTGACATGCCGCATGTAACTGCTACAGCCAATCACTATTCCCTGTGGTAGACTGCTGAGGGCTGTGATTGGCTGTGACGGTCACCTGCAGTGTTCAGACCTGTCATCACTGCTGTTTCTAAACCAGCAGAGGCAGGAGATGAGTATAACATCATTTATTAGTTTAGGCAATTAGATTGATTGTCTGAGGTTTTTAATTATCTCGGACAACCCCTTTAGGCCCCTTTCACCTGAGCAATAAGAAATGAGTCAGGATCAGCCCAGGAAAAAAACTGATGGTTTTTCATGCAAGCTCAGTTTTGTCTACGACTGTTTCCAGTGTTTTAATCAGTTGTGATGAATTTTGAAGAAAATGAAGAAAAACTGAAGAATAATAATTTATATCTTCTAGAGAAAAACACAGTGCCCCGGCACTATGATTGGCAGCGCCAGATGTGATAACATTTACTATACCACCCAACTTTGGAAAGGAAGGAAGAGGGACACCATGTGAGGCTCGCAAAGCCCCCACATAGTTATTATTCCCCCTTTATTCCACCACACAGTAGTTATGCCCAGATAGGTGTCCCTCAAAGATTATGCCCAGATGTGTGCCCCCTCACAGTAGCGATGCCCAGATATGTGTCCCCTCACAGTAGCTATGTCCAGATATGTGCCCCAGCACAGTAGTTATGCCCAGATATGTGCCCTTTCACAGTAATATGCCCTGATATGTACCCCTCACAGTAGCGATGCCCAGATATGTGCCCCCTCACAGTAGTTATGCCCTGATGTATGCCCTCTCACAGTAGCGATGCCCAGATATGTCCCCCTCACAGTAATATGCCTAGTTGTGCCCCCCTTAAAGTAATATTCCCAGGATTGTGCCCCCTCACAGTAATATGCCCAGGATTGTGCCCCCTCACAGTAATATGCCTAGGATTGTGCCCCCTCTTAGAAATATGCCCAGGATTGTGCCCCCTCACAGAAATATGCCCAGGATTGTGCCCCCTTCACAAACAGTAAAAAAAAAAACTCCACCTACTCACCTCCATCCCCAGCAGCAGGATACACATCGGCTGCTCTGGTCTGTGTAGGAGGAGCACAGCTGACTAATGGCTGGCTCCACCCCCGTGGAGAACCGGCTTAGGGGAGGAATGATAGAGCATAGAGCGGACCGCTCTCTGTTTTATCATTACAGGTAACTGTCTCTGCTGAAGCAGGGACAGCTGCCTGAGAGCTGGACATACCTCCCCTGTGCCAGGACCGCAAGACAACCCCTGAAATCTGGGACTGTCCCGCCGGATCTGGGATGGTTAGGAGGTATGCATTTACACCGCCTGGCCCTGTCAATGGCGTGGCAGTTGCAGAGACAGCAGAGCCTGTAGGTGTAACGACAACACCCTCGTTGCTCTTAGAGCCTCATTTGCATATATTAAAACTAAATTATTCTCAGCTATGCGGGCACATATGAACATGGGACCAACATATTTGCCTTCATCTGCCAAGCGCACATGTAACAGGTCAGCCAGTGTCATAGGTACAAATCTAATTTAATTTTAATATATCCTGCACAGAATGATATATACATGAATTTCTTGTTTCTCTGTATTTTATAATGCTGATAAAACAGAACATCCTGCACAGATGATACCACTTCTCTCCAGCACATCCTGGATATGAATGAATACTCACCAGCTCTTCTGCTGACAGTGGCGGCAGCTCAGAGACATGTGACTTCCTAGGAAATGTGTGGAATCTGCCGTGCTGAAGTCCCCGCTACCTTTTACATGGCCCCACCATGTGGAAAGTGCGGTCTTGGAAGAGATAATGCTGACGTTGCCATCATAAGAGGGTGGGAAACAGATTTGCAGATTCCCTATGTCGAGTCACAAAATGCAATTAGCTCAGTCATATTCTACAGGGATTATTGTCCAAGCATGTAATATATTAGTATTACAGTGTATGGAACATAACTTAGTGGTGGGTTTGTCAGTTTAGGAATATTGGTTACATGCGGATTGAATACTGACGACATATGGATGCAATACACGTGACACACATACCATACTGATCATTGGGGATGAGCGAATCAGGCTTCTGATCCAAGATCCAAAGTCGATTCACTCAAAACTTTGTTTAATGCTGTACGGACATCTGTGAATAACTTTGGGATTAGATTTTTCAACTTAAAAACCATTTTAAAACTTGCTTTCGAAGTCGGCTTCAGTACCACGGTGTACCAGCCAGTACCGAAGTCGACAAATCGAGTGCCGAAGTTATTCAATGAAGTCACGTTCAGCTTCGGTGATAACTTAATTCAACTCGCCGGAGCCATACATTTGAATACTTTGTGGAGACGAATCTCCGCACAGCATTTAAATTAAGTTTTGACCGAAGCGACTTCGCTCATCACTACTGATGATATACAGATGAATGCATATTGTGAACACTCCCCAAAGATCTCAATTGGTGTTTTCTAACTGTAAAACGGAAATATAGTGCATGCTGCATTTTTAAGCATGCTTTTATACACCCATGTGAACAGCTCCAAAGGTTAAAGGGATTTTCCAGGCTTTTAATATTGATGACCAGGGCCGGCGCCACCATTAGGCAAACTAGGAGTTCGCCTAGGGCGCAGGCATGCTGGGGGCGCCCTGGTGGGCTCCCCCTGTCTGGAGCTGCAGCGCTGGGCAAGTGGCTCTTGAGCCGCCCCCAGCGCCGTTACAGGGGGACCAGGAGGTGGGGGTCCTTCTTAGATATGGCAGAGCAGGCACCTGCTTACCCTGATGGCTGGTGCCTGCTCTGCCAGTAAATTACCAGAGCAGAGGAGGCGGGCGGCAAAGGAGGCTGTTTTAGCAGTTCCCCACTCCTCCCTCGCGCGCCCTCTGTGATGCCGGGAATATAATGTCATTCCGGCCCCGGCATACTAAACGGCGCGCTGGAGGACTGAGGTGTATGTCAGTGAGTGAGTGACATGAGAGGGTGGCAAAATGGATCTTTGCCTAGGGCGGCAAAAATCCTTGCATCGGCCCTGTTGATGACCTATCCTCAGGAACCCCCGCCGATCAGCTGTATGAAGAGAAAGTACACGCCATGTGCTGCTGCTATGTCTATGGCAAGCAGGAAAAGAGACAGCATTAAAATGTATGGGCTCCCCGTAGCAAAACATTGTCTGGGCCGAAGTTGCGTGCGACTGCGGTGAATGACTTCGGTATTCCTATCTGCGTTTTTTAAAATCATTTTAAAATGTTTTTTAAATACACAGATAGGAATACTGAAGTCATTCACCGAAGTCTTGCTGATCCGTTATGCTTGGCCATAGACTTCTATCTTAACGGATCAAAACGGAATGCCTCTTAAAGGCTTCCGTTTTGCATTCCATTATATTCCGTTATAATGGAATCTATAACTGAATTTGTACACCACCCAAACTCTGAACCTGTAAAGTTCAGGTTCGCTCATACTTACTATGGATTGTAGCTGGTGGTCATAATAATGTGACTCGACTGTATATATCAGTAATATAGTATATATCATGTCTTCTATGTAGGACGAGCACACCTCATATGGATCCCAAATGGATAGAGTTTTTTTATGTAATATTTAGAATTCTGAATCAACTAGCTTGTTATAAGAATGCTGTTTATTACATAAAATACAATAAAACCATATAATAAAAATGCTGTATATACTCTATTCAACTTGTACTGCAGATGCTGATTCGTTAGTTGTGGTCAATGAATTGATATTAGTCCCCTTTGTACATTATAGGGTAGGATGGCAATCAGGTGTCACTAGTCCATCATCTCCTTATTTGCAATGTATTAGCATAAAGGCCGTTAGCAATTTGGAAAGAATGATAAAGTTGGGAAAAAAAAAAAAAAAAAAAAATTGGAAAAGTGGTAAAAGTAAAATACAAATAAGAGTAGGAGAGATATCTATTGAAAAATTGTATATGGGTTGGGAGAGATATATATGAAGCTGTTCCTTCTTTCTTGTTGGCAAGGTGCACTATATATTAGTTAATCGTAGTAACTCTCTTAAGTTTCGTTGGTGGGTATGTATAGGTGGGTATATATGGGTGACGACCGTACATCAAAAGTCCATCATCCTATTCACCCCCTTTTTGGATATCGATAGTCTCTGTCCCACGTACTTTTATATAAAGTGCACTGTGCATATGTGGATCATTAGTAATTTATGGTTGTCCTTATTTAGATATCCTCCTTTATCACAACAGATTACAAGAGTCAAGGTTAGTGTAATCTGCGTCTCTCCAATATTGCCAATAAGTTCTTACTCGGGTACCCGTCTGTAAGTCCAAGGGAGCAAGCCGCGGTTACCACTGGCGTCCCACGTGGTGTGCTGCGCGGTCTTGCCTTACCTCCTCCGGCGTATCTGTGCAGTCTTTCGCAATGAATCGTATTGCTGTTACCGGTCGGACTTGGGAGCGCTCCTGGAAAGTGTGCTGCGGGGGTCTCAAGGCACCAGACGCGTTTCGGGACTAAGCGTCCCTTCCTCAGTGGTGAAGACCACCCCGCATATGTTCCTGGGTTAAATAGTCTCCGTTGGTATTCCATTGGTGTGATACAAAATCTGGCATGGATTGAGTCCAGTATGTTTCTCAGGGAGGATTTGTTAGTATTAGGGCTCTTTTTGTATATTCCTCTATTTTTGATCAGCATACAAACCATATAGGGCATATATACAGTATATCTGTATATATGCTCTGTATATATGCCCTATATGGTTTGTATGCTGATCAAAAATAGAGGAATATCACACCAATGGAATACCAACGGAGACTATTTAACCCAGGAACATATGCGGAGTGGTCTTCACCACTGAGGAAGGGACGCTTAGTCCCGAAACGCGTCTGGTGCCTTGAGACCCCCGCAGCACACTTTCCAGGAGCGCTCCCAAGTCCGACCGGTAACAGCAATACGATTCATTGCGAAAGACTGCACAGATACGCCGGAGGAGGTAAGGCAAGACCGCGCAGCACACCACGTGGGACGCCAGTGGTAACCGCGGCTTGCTCCCTTGGACTTACAGACGGGTACCCGAGTAAGAACTTATTGGCAATATTGGAGAGACGCAGATTACACTAACCTTGACTCTTGTAATCTGTTGTGATAAAGGAGGATATCTAAATAAGGACAACCATAAATTACTAATGATCCACATATGCACAGTGCACTTTATATAAAAGTACGTGGGACAGAGACTATCGATATCCAAAAGGGGGTGAATAGGATGATGGACTTTTGATGTACGGTCGTCACCCATATATACCCACCTATACATACCCACCAACGAAACTTAAGAGAGTTACTACGATTAACTAATATATAGTGCACCTTGCCAACAAGAAAGAAGGAACAGCTTCATATATATCTCTCCCAACCCATATACAATTTTTCAATAGATATCTCTCCTACTCTTATTTGTATTTTACTTTTACCACTTTTCCAATTTTTTTTTTTTTTCCCAACTTTATCATTCTTTCCAAATTGCTAACGGCCTTTATGCTAATACATGGCAAATAAGGAGATGATGGACTAGTGACACCTGATTGCCATCCTACCCTATAATGTACAAAGGGGACTAATATCAATTCATTGACCACAACTAACGAATCAGCATCTGCAGTACAAGTTGAATAGAGTATATACAGCATTTTTATTATATGGTTTTATTGTATTTTATGTAATAAACAGCATTCTTATAACAAGCTAGTTGATTCAGAATTCTAAATATTACATAAAAAAACTCTATCCATTTGGGATCCATATGAGGTGTGCTCGTCCTACATAGAAGACTTTATAAACAAATTTTTCTGGAGAGGTGAGGCCATCCAGGATTTGTAGCACCCATTTCATAGACATCCAGCGTGAGCCACTCAAATATATAGAACCCTGTATTTTTACATAGTATATATCATATTTGTGTAAGCTGTTTTCAAGCTAAATGGTGGAGAGATCTTGAAACAAAATTATTCATCAACTCCTGCCCAAAAAAAGGACTAAAAGTGATTCACCTGTATTACAACGCATTGGTATATAAAATAACAAGAAGGTTTGGTCCTAGAGGCCTATATGTTAATATGGTTGATTGTATATGGTCATCTCCAGATTATAATCATCCCCTGATGAACCATTGGTTTAGGGAAATGCGTCCGGATATACCGTATTTTTCTCCCTATAAGACGCACTTTCGCTCCCCAAAAAAGTCCCTGCATCTTATGGGGCGAATATTAGGGAGTGATGCACAATTGCTTTTAGGGTAGCATACCAGTAGCTCTGTCATGTGCATGAGGCCTTAGGGTTTCACCACATGGCATGGTTGTGTGTTGCTAACGACTTGGCCACACTGCGTTCAAGTACAAAGTGGCCGTACAGGCCACAGCGGGCTCTAATTAAACTAATGAGACCGCTCTGTTCAGAGTCTCTGTATTGTTAATGGCACCTTAATACCGCACGGCAGTTAACAATACAGATCCACTGAACAATGCGGTCTTCATTCGTTTAATTAGAGCCCGGGAGGTACTTGAACACAGACAGGCCACATCGCGAATGCTACAAGGCCGTGTTGGGTAGTACCCTTAGGCCTCTTTCACACGGGCGTCACGTTTGACGCCCGGATAAGAGGCGGGTGCATTGCGGGAAAATGCATGATTTTTCCGCGCGAGTGCAAAGCGTTTTAATGCGTTTTGCACGCGCGTGGGAAAAATCAGCATGTTTGGTACCCAGACCCGGACTTCATCACTGAAGTCCGGTTTCGGGTTGAGTATTCTGTAGATTTTATTATTTTCTCAATACAGAATGCTTAGTAAAATGTGGATGGAGGGGTTAAAAATAAAAAAATTAACTCACCATATCCACTTGATCGCCTAGATCGCCTTCATTCATTAGCTGTCGGCTAAAGGACCTGTGATGAGGTCACTGAGCTCATCACATGGTCCAATCACATGGTCCATCACCATGGTGATGGACCATGTGATTGGACCATGTGATGTGACGTCATCACAGGTCCTTTAGATGGTAGCTAATGCTTGAAGAAGAGAGGAGAGATCGGCAACTACGCAATCTAGTGGATAAGGTGAGTTTATTTTTTTTTGTTTTTTACCCCTTAATCCACATTTTACAAAGCATTCTGTATTGAGAATGCTATTATTTTCCCTTATAACCATGTTATAAGGGAAAATAATAAAGATCGGGTCCCGTCTCTTAGCAACCTTGCGGGAAAATCGCATCGCATCCGCACTTGATTGCGGATGCTTGTGATTTTCCCGCAGCCCCATTCACTTCTATGGGGCCTGCGTTGCGTGAAAAACACAGAATATAGAGCATGCTGCGATTTCCACACAACGCAGAAGTGATGCGTGAAAATCACGGCTCATGTGCACCGCCCCATAGAAATGAATGGGTCAGGATTCAGTGCGGGTGCAATGCGTTCACGTCACGCATTGCACCTGCGCGGAAAACTCGCCCGTGTGAAAGGGGCCTTCATGTGAATCCTGAAGAAAATGAAATGTTCTGCATAGGAATAAAATCTTTTTCTTGGTGACGTTTTAAAAGAGATTTCCAGAGCCCCAGCTGCAGTTCTGCTTACTTATGATGTTTGTGGTAGTAGTGGAGTAGTAGTAGTAATTCAAAGTATTAGTATAATATAGTAGATAGTATATGTTTGGTTTATTTTATAAATAAAATGTAATTTATGACTAATTTATAACGTTTCCTGTGAGTACAATGATAAGAGCGAAGCTTCCATATGTTCGGCATAGTTAAAGGGTGAGCCATCTCGATTCCTCTTTCTCTAATTATCCTTCAAATGTTCTATTGCATCACTGAGATTTTATTTAAAGGGATTTTCTTGGCTCAGCTGTTTCAAACAACCATTGGTGTTGGAAACTATACAGTGGATAGAAGTCTGTGTTCACTGTGTAGTACCGACGTGAATAGTGCTTCCAGCGAAGAGCCAATCGGTGGGAGTACTGGGTGTCAGACCTCCATCAATCTGATAAGTCCCAACGTTTTTCAAGTGAGTCTAAAAAATTGGAGAAACTCTAGTTGCGACAAAATTGCGCCAATTTGTGCTACTTTTTGGACTGGTTCTAGGTGCAAATACATTAAAAATCTGGGCAACCGTTTGAAAAAAAAAAATACATGTGCTCATTCTAGCATTGTGACAGACCAAGGAAAAACCATAGCAGAGTTCTTTTTAACTCCACATGCAGAAGTCGGGTCCTGCAATATTTCAGCCGTGATATTAGAAAACTAAAATACATTTAGCACAAGAAGGATTCCTTCCTACAAGCGGACCCCATGGTCACAAATATAAGAGTGCATGATGACAGTAAAATGAGGGCTGAATAGAAAACTACAATAAGGTTACAAATTATCTGGATTTTCTTTCATGCTACGTAGTTATTTTGTGGTTTTCTTTAAAACTGCAATCTTCCACTTTGTCCTAAAAATGCAATTTTGGTGGAGAAGAAGAAGTGTTTCTATAGAAGGTTACCAAAAAAAGAATCCTATATAAATGGCTCTTACAATGAAATGTTTTGGTGGAAGATTTGGGCAGGAATTTGTTGGGCACTTGCTTACTGTACCCACAAAAAAACATAGGGAATTCCTTTTCCAATGTAATTACAGTGGTGTTTAATAGTTTGCGAACCCTTAGGAATTTTATTTATTTCTGCATAGATTTTTATCTAAAACTGAATCAGATTTTCACATCAGTCCTAAAAGGATATACAGATAGGGTACTTTCACACTTGCGGCATGGCTATCCGGCAGGCAGTTCCGTGGTCGGTGCTGCCTGCCGGATCCGCCGATCAGTGTGACAACTGACAGCATTTGTAGACGGATCCAGGTGCGGATCCGTCTACAAATGCATTGAAAGAACGGATCCGTCCCTCCGCTTGTCATGCGGATGGACAGATCTATCTTGCAGTCTTTTCACATGCGCAGACCGGAAGGACAGATCCGTCCTTCAGTTGTTTCACAATGTCTGATCCGGCACTAACGCAAGTAAATAGGCATCAATGCCGGATCCGGCATTCTGGCGACTGATCAGGCATTTTGGACGGACATAATACCGCAGCATGCTGCGGTATTATGTCCGGCCAAAACGCCTGACAGTGACTGAACGGAAGGCATACTGATGCAAACTGAACGGATTTCTATCCATTCAGATTGCATGGGGATATGCCTGATCAGTTCTTTTCCGGCATAGAGCCCTTTTGACGGAACTCTATGCCGGAAAAGAATAACGCAAGTGTGAAAGTACCCTAAATCAATCAAATGACTCAAATATATTAGATTTGGTTATTTATTTATTGAGGAAAATGATTTAATATCACACCAGGTATGTGAACCTTTAGGATTAGCAGATAGTTTGAAGGTGAATTTAGAATTGGTTGTTTTCAATCAGGTGACTTGTTTTATTCAAAAGGGGTTTCTGACATTTTAATACTGATGACCGATCCTCAGGATAGGCCATCAGTATCTGATCAGTGGGGGTCCGACACCCGGGACACCTGCGGATCAGCTGTTTGAGCGCTGCTGGCTTCGCACAGCTCACCAAGCATAGCGCCGTACATTGTATAGCAGCTATGCTTGGTATTGCAGCACAGCCCCATTCACTTGAGCTGCTCCTAGGCCATGTGCATGATGAACGTGATGTCACTGGCCTAGGAAAAGCAGTGAGAAGGCAGTACCGCTCCTGAGGATAGGCCATCACTCAGTCAAAAAAAATCTCAGAAAACCTCTTTAATGAACAGGGATCTATCAAAGTCTGATCTTTACAACACGTATGTGGAAGTCTATCATGGCACAAAGGAGATTTTTGAGGACCAAAGGAGATTTTTTGAGGAGTTGTTGATGCTCATCGATCGGGCTGGATAAGGTTACTAAACTATTTCTAAAGAGATTGGACTCCACCAATCCACAGTCAGACAGATTGTGTACGAATGGAGGAAACTCAAGACTCCCCAGGAGTGGATGACCACAAAGATCACACCAAGAGCAAGGTGTAATAGTCCATGAGGTTGCAAAGGAACCCAAGATAGTCTCTTAGAAACTAAAGGCCTTTCTCACATTAGCTAATGTTCATGACTACACCATCAGGAGGACACCGAACAACAGTGTAGTGCAGGCATTCTCAAACTGCGGCCTACAGCTGTTGTAAAACTACAACTCCCACCATGCCCTGCTGAAGGCTGATACCTGTAGGCTGTTCAGGCATGCTGGGAGTTGTAGTTTTGCAACAGCTGGAGGGCCGCAGTTTGAGGATGCCTGGTGTAGTGCATGGCAGAATTGTAAGGCGAAAGCTGCAGCTCTCCAAAAAGAACACTGCTGCCCGTCTGAAGTTTGTTGAAGATCACCTGGACAAGCCAGAAAGCTACTAGAACAATATTTTCTGGACAGGTGAGATCAAAATAGAACTTTACGGTTTACATGAGAACCATTATGTTTTGAGAAAAGAAATCCCTGTATTCCAGCATAAAAACCTTACCCCATCTGTGAAAAACAGGGGTGGTAGTATCATGGTTTGGGCAAGTTTTGCTGCATCTGGGCCAGGATGGCTTGCCATCATTGAAGGACATGTCATACTGCCGCCGGAACTCCAGCCCACCCCCATTATAGTCAATGGGGCCAGAGTGGACCTCCGGCGGCATGCGTGCATTAGCGGCAGCACGGATCCGGCAGTCTGTTCAACCGCCGGAACATCCTGCCGGAGAAGGCTGCCGCTAGTGTGAAACTAGCATTAGGCCCCTTTTCACACGGGTGTGATTTCTGCGCGGGTGCAATGCGTGAGGTTAACGCATTACACCAGCACTGAATCCGGACCCATTCATTTCAATAGGGCAGTGTACATGAGCGGAGATTTTCCCGCATCACTTCTGCGTTGCGTAAAAATCACAGCATGTTCTATATTGTGCGTTTTTCATGCAACGGAGGCCCCATAGAAGTGAATGGGGCTGCGGGAAAATCGCAAGCATCCGCAAGCAAGTGCGGATGCGGTGCGATTTTCCCGCATGGTTGCTAGGAGACAATCGGGATGGGGACCCGATCTTTATTATTTTCTCTTATAACATAGTTACAAAGGAAAATAATAGAATTCTCAATACAGAATGCAAAGTAAAAAGGGTGATTGAGGGTTAAAAATAAAGTAACTCACCTACTCCAATTGAGCGCGTAGCTGCTGGTCTCCTGTTCTGTCTTCAGCTGGGGGGTAAAGGACATTCCGTGAGGTCACTGGGTCACATGGTCCAATCACATGCTTCCAAGTGATTGGACCATGTGACCCAGTGACGTCACGGAAGGTCCTACCCCAGCTGAAGACAGAACAAGAGAACCCACTAATTGGAGGAGGTAAGTTGTTTTTTTTTTGTAGTGTAGTGTATATGTCAGTACTGTGTACATGTCAGTATTGTGTATATGACAGTATTGTTGATGTAGTGTATATGACAGTATTGTGTATATGTCAGTATTGTGTACATGTCAGTATTGTGTACATGTCAGTATTGTGTACATGTCAGTATTGTGTACATGTCAGTATTGTGTACATGTCAGTATTGTTGATGTAGTGTATATGTCAGTATTGTGAATATGACAGTATTGTTGATGTAGTGTATATGACAGTATTGTGTACATGACAGTATTGTGTGTACACGTCAGTATTGTGTGTACATGTCGGTATTGTGTATACGTCGGTATTGTGTATATGTCAGTATTGTGTATACGTCATTATTGTGTACATGTCAGTATTGTGTACACGACAGTATTGTGTACATGTCAGTATTGTGTATATGACAGTATTGTGTACATGTCAGCATTGTGTATATGACAGTATTGTTGATGTAGTGTATATGACAGTATTGTGTATATGACAGTATTGTGTACACGTCAGTATTGTGTACACGACAGTATTGTGTACACGACAGTATTGTGTACATGACAGTATTGTGTACATGTCAGTATTGTGTACATGTCAGTATTGTGTATAAGTCAGTATTGTGTATAAGTCAGTATTGTGTACATGTCAGTATTGTATACACATCAGTATTGTGTACATGACAGTATTGTGTACATGTCAGTATTGTGTACAAGTCAGTATTGTGTACATGTCAGTATTGTGTACATGTCAGTATTGTGTACAAGTCAGTATTGTGTACATGTCAGTATTGTGTACATGCGAGTATTGTGTACATGACAGTATTGTGTACAAGTCAGTATTGTGTACATGTCAGTATTGTGTACACCTCAGTATTGTGTACATGTCAGTATTGTGTACATGCGAGTATTGTGTATATGACAGTATTGTGTACATGTCAGTATTGTGTACATGTCAGTATTGTGTATATGACAGTATTGTGAATATGACAGTATTGTTGATGTAGTGTATATGACAGTATTGTGTATATGTCAGTATTGTGTACACGTCAGTATTGTGTATTGTCAGTATTGTGTACACGTCAGTATTGTGTACATTGTCAGTATTGTGTACATTGACAGTATTGTGTACATTGTCAGTATTGTGTACATTGTCAGTATTGTGTACATGTCAGTATTGTGTACACGTCAGTATTGTGTACGTGCTGTTGTATAGCTGCCTGCCGTGTGGTACACCCTTGGGTGGGGGGGATACTGCTCGGTGTCAGCCGGTCTGGGGGGCTCCCCACAATGTGGCGGTGTAGAAGCTGGTGGGAGCCATAGTGCTGACGTTGAAGCCCAGCCCTGTGAGGTTGCAGAAGCGAAGTTGTGCAGGGAGGGGATCTGGGCGGGAGGGGAGGCCGCAGCCGGGGCTGGAGGAGGAGAGGACGGCCTCTTGGAGATGCCTGATTGCTGGAGAGAGACAGTCAATCGTTTCTAGAAAGTCCCCGAGCGGAGGAGTCCCGTCTGCACCCACCTCAGAGAGGGCTCGGTGCTCTGCCGCCAGCACAGGGGGAGCCCAGACACTCTCAATGGAGGGGCAGGCTGGCCCGCAGCAGCACAGCTACTACCACCACCCGGGCAGCCTGCAGCATGGAGCAGAGGGCAGCGCCAAACACCAGCCAAAGCCGCTAAAACATGAGCAGAAACACGCCCTACCGCACCAGGAAACGCACCAGAAGAAAGCAGGTCGGCTCCGGGGGCGCTTACTGCAGGGGGGCGTCTGGGTGTGCTGGTTCCCCAGGACACACACCGGCTTGTTGGGCTTCTCAGCTTGCCATGTGGCGGTGTATGGGATGATGGCGATTATCATGCCATTTGGGTGTCCCCCCCCCCCATTGAAGTCAATGGAAATTGCACATCATTCCTATTGGGGACTTGGTTTCCAGAACCAACACTGAACCAGGCGACACCTGGGCGAATCGACAGGTTGGTTTTGGTGGCGGTGTGTGGTTGGGCCCCATTCCATTGACTTCTATGGAGTGTGATTTATGCCACAGGACTGGATCGCACAAAAATTGTCGCCAATTTAAAGGGGTTGTCTCACTTCCGAAAAAACGGCATTTATCACGTAGAAAGCGTTAATACAAGGCACTTACTAATGTATTGTGATCGTCCATATTGCCTCCTTTTCCGTCACATGATCCATCTAGGGGTTCTGGACGGGAGCTGCTGCGCTCGCATACCTATGAGCGCTCCTATAGTGTGCCAGCACGACCACCACTGCCGGATTATAGGGTGGATGCAAGAAGTGTATAATGTGCCATAGTATAGAATATAAGGCCGAAAAAAGACATCTGTCCATCCGGTTCAGCCCGTTATCCTGCAAGTTGATCCAGAGGAAGGCAAAAAAAAAACCCTGTCGGGTGATGGAAAAATGAATCCAGCCAGCAAGGAGGCAATATGGACAGTCACAATACATTAGTAAGTGCCTTGTATTCACTTTGCCTGCAGGATAAATGCCTTTTGCTGAAGTGAGACGCCCCTTTAAGGACTCATCCATATACTCAATTGTTACCAGGCCATTTTCATGTCTACAAAGCCATTGACTTTTGACCATTTTCGTTTTTTCCATTGTGTGATATAAGCCTTGCCTCTGTATATCTATATACCAGGGTGTGATCTCGGAGCGGGTGCTGGGGGTGAGAGCAGGTACCTGATGGGGTGTACTTGTCATGCTGATTCTTCCCCTGGGCGGCGTGTGTGGTTACGTAAAGCCGCTCAGGCCCGGCTTCTTGCCGCAGGGGGTTAAACTGAATTCTCCCAGCTCCTCCCCTTCCAGTCAGCTGCTTGATGTGGCCTGGTGTCAGCAGCCCGAGCCGGGGACTCGCCGAAAAAGCCTCTGTCCTGTGCGGACAGATCTGGGGCGGTGACGTGAGCTCCTGACACCCCTGTCGTGGTCTTCGGGGATGGGGAGGGGGGACACGTTCCCTCTGCTGAATATTCTAGAAGATGTGGCAGCCTTGGCCTGGTGTCTCCATTATATAATGGGCCGGATACATGCTGGGGGGGGGGCTTTCTACCAGTATGAATGGAGGATAGGGACTAGGTTTGTCATTTAACACATTCAGTGCCGGTACATAATAATCTTAATTTATATAGTGCTTTACAATTCAATTGTGAAAGGGGGTTTTCATGATGAAATTATGAAGTCTAATGGTGACCACCTAGGGCAGTGATGGCGAACCTTTTAAAGGCCGAGTGCCCAAACTGCAACCCCAAACCCACCTCTTTATCATTCAGTGCGCCCTGCGCTGATGAAGGCCAGGAAAAATCTAAGGCATATGGGTACATCATAGACTTTTTTTTTCCAGGGCATGGGTGCCCACAGCGAGGGCTCAGAGTGGCGCCTCTGGCACCCGTGCCATAGGTTCGCCACCACTGACTTAGAGGCCTTCCTTGGTGTCCTCGCCGTTGACGTAGGACAGTGGGTCCTTGTATAACCCTGATGCACTGGGTGCCCTTTGGCCACGCTCTGGTATTTCTGTACATTCCTGCATATCCATTAATACTGGTGTACCGCCACGCAGTTCTCCTTTATGGCATTTTGTGCTATTATTCTCCTAGTGTACATGATCTCCGCCTGTCCCATAAAGCGGACTGGATCGGCGAACACACTTTCACGTCTGCTGCTCCGTTCAAACAGGGAACACGGGCCCCAGCGATCGGACGTCTGACGATCAGATCTCCTATCCTGTTGTGATAATTTGGACCCTATCCTGGGTTGTCCAGGCATACTTTCCCGTATAGTGTCACATGGGTGTTTTTAAAAGTTGCAAAACAAGGTCTTGAAACTTTTTATACTCCAAAGACTGGCATAGCGCGGTTAGGGCTCATGCACATGGCCGTGTGCACCCCACATCACAGATTGGGTCCGCAATCCGGAAGGCCAGTGCGAAACGGAGGCACGCAAAAGATGTGGACAGCAGACCGTGGGCGGTCCGCATCCTTATGCCTGTTCTGCGGTCTCGCAAAAAAAAAATGTCCATTTTACGGACAAGGATAGGACCGCTCTATAGAGGGCAGGATGTTCCGTTCTGCGTATTGTGGAACGCACATTTTGCAGATCTGAAATTTTTGGACCGCAAAAACGGCCACGTGCATGATCCTTAGGGCCATATTCATGAGACCTTGGTGCCACCATGCCCGTGTTGCAGACTGCAAAACACAGGCTCCGGCCGTGTGAACTCTGCGTGGTAGTGCGGACCCATTGACGTCAAGCCCTTCCTTGTGCTCCCGGGTCCATGCCCCCATGCCGCAAAAGATAGGACATGTCCTATCTTTCGCTGCATCTTGTAGATGGCAGACCCATTGAAGTCCCGTTTGCGGTCCATGACACAGGCACAGCCGTCACACTGATAAAATAATATCCATGCGATATACAATTATTTTTTTGTTTTTACACTGTAGAATTCATTTCATGTGAGCCATATTGTACAATATGTAACATTATTCACCTGACGTGACAGACCCTACAGTGCTGTGAAGAAGTTTCTTCAGGGTGTCCCGCAACACTGAACAAATGTTAAACCATGTGCATCAGAATGGTGGACACACAGATCACCGCGTCAGGACACTTTGACCTCAGTTAAATTCTACACGGTAAGCCTACATGCACATGGCAGTGGTTTTTTGCGGCCTCCGTTCCGTTTTTTTTGCGGATCCGATGGTTTCCCATTTATTTCTATGGATCCGTTAAAAATGCGGATGCCTCTTGCGTTGCCTGTCCGCGTCCGTTGTCCGCATTTCACGTCTGCAAAAAAAAAATAGGGCATGTCCTATTCTTGACCGCAAAAAACGGTTTGCGGACCATTAGAAGTCAATGGGTCCGCAAAAAATGCGGATGACCAACGGAAGCCATCCGTTTGTCATCCGCATCCGTTTTTTTTGCGGATGGTTGCTTGGAAACCAGGGCATTTGTACATTTACTTTAAGAAACTAGTTCAAGCCTTCCGTTTTTTTTTTTTTGCGGATCCGCAAAAAAAAAACGGAAGACACATGGAAACACAACCTACAAAATTTGCGGACACGGAAAGGATGTGGATGTGAAAAAAAAAGGAAGACGGATCTGTGATTTGCGGACAGCAAAAAACAACTGTCGTGTGCATGTAGCCTAAAGGCTACTTTCACACTAGCGTTTTAATTTTCCGGTATTGAGATCCGTCATAGCGGCTCAATACTGGAAACAGCTCTGTTTTGTCCCCATTCATTGACAATCCTCATTCATTGTCAATGAATGGGGACAAAACTGAAGCGTTTTTCCAGTATTGAGCCCCTATGATGGATCTCAATGCCGGAAAACTAAAACGCTAGTGTGAAAGTAGCCTTTAGGCGTAACTGAAGAAAACGGAGTGCTCCAAAATGCTTTCCGTTCCGTTCTCATACTGGAGAGCAAACCACAGCAAGTTTCTGTTTTATTTCCGTCCTGGGATGCGGAGCAAGATGGATCCTTCATGACCCACAATGCAATTCAACGGACGGATCTGCTTAACTCTGACACAATAGAAAACGGATCTGTGCCCCATTGACTTTCAGTGGTGTTCATGACAGATCCGTCTTGGCTATGTCAAAGATAATACAACCGGATCCGTTCACAACGGAAGCAGATGGCTGTAATATCAGTAACGGAAGCGTTTTTGCTGAACCCTGCAGGATCTAGCAAGAACGCTAGTGTGAAAGTAGCCAAAGCCAGGTTAAAAGTGCCACTTCCAGTGTGTTTCTAAGTAAATTTTAGTCAAGATTGATATATGACATGACACCCGTCCTCCCGCTCTCAAAATGGAGTCCAAAAACGTTGCCACCACCAAATAATGCAGTCTTCCTACCAATGAATACTTGCGCGTATTGAAAAGTCAATTTTCCACAAATTACACCAGATAAAAGGGGTGCCCAGACTTTTGCCTCACCCTGTATATGTTGGGGAGGAGTCCACACACATGCATTTGACAGAAGCAAGAAATGAAGTGTGAACAGAGCCTTATTACAGATTCGTACCTACAGATCCACAATGTGGCCTTTTCCATGAAGGCTAAGACTGATGGGTGTGTTTTGGAAGCACTTTCCATTGATACATGTGAAGCTCCTGAGTCTTGGCACACTATAGCATTAAAGGGGTTTTCCAGTTTACATTAACATCCTTTACAATAATGCGTTATGAAGGTTGCTGTAATTTTGTAATGTATCTCCTCTACCTTTATTGCTGTGGTCACATGACCATGTCCATGCAGCCCCTGTTTCCTGTCATCTTTTGTCCATGGGCGGGGCAGTGATAGGGGAGTGTCCCTGTAACTAGCTGGGTGGGAGGAGCTATACACTAGCTGGGCATGGTTAGAGGCGGTGCTGGAGGTGTGGCAGAGAAAGGAGAAGTGCATCATGGGTTTGGTTGGATACAGGAACAGGAAGTGCTGCATACAGGATGGAAACAAACCAGTGATTTGTTTATATGGTAAAAATGGGTCACCAGAAGCCAAACTGAGAATAAAAAATTGCATGGGGAAGATGTACATGAGGTATGCTCATGTAGTTGCTTATCTGCTAAAAATCATTGTAATCCTGAAAAACCCCTTTAAGGTGGTCGTGGTGGGCATTGCCTCTGCCTGCGCCCAGTCGACCACTGCCGGGAATGCACCTGTAATGCGCTGTGCAGACTGCCTTTGAGCCTTTCATCACAGTGCGCTGCACTTTCCAGTACTGTTGGGGGGGGGGGGGGGGGAATCCTGACACATACCACCCCAGAGGGGGGAAAAGGGATATGAATGGCCTCCATCGGGTGAATGGGGCCCTATGGATAAAGCTCAGGGTCCTCTAAACAGCTGCACTTGTCTACATCTGCTGGGACCACAGAAAACTTATATTTTTAGTTTGATCAGATTGCTGCTATTGGGGCACTTCTGCTGTGATTCTGTGAAAAATTCAGCAAAAATTGTGATATGTCAGCAATGTGTGAATCGGCCTTTAGATCTTCGTTCACATGGAGTGCAGAGAACGCGCACCGTTGCCATGTTAAATGCGTTTAGGTATGCCACTGTATACGTGGTGAATGTGGTAAAAAATGTCACACCTTCAGCATGCTGCATTTACAAGTACTGCCACTGTAAGGCCTCATTCACAACTGAGTGACTCACGGACGTGTGCTATTTGTTTTCCCCACAGACCGTGCACGTACCCATTGATTTTAATGTTTGTCCACACTTCAGTGGTTTTACACTAACCATGTGTCTGGAAAAATGATGGGAGCTCGCACCACTTTGGTCCCTAATGTGGACCACACACGCCCATTGAAGTCTTTGGCTCCATAATAAACCACTGACACTACACGGATGACATTCTGGTTCTGTCAGTGGTTTTTCATGGACCATTGGTAGGAGCTGCTCTGGAAATTAATTTCCAGCTGAGCATTGTCCATGGAAGATGACACACGCACCAAACACTGATTCTGCATGGAGAGATGGATATTCCACGGACATTAAACAGACATGGAAATGTGAACAAGGCTTAAGGCCTCCTTCACATACAAGCCCTTCCCAAAATTAGAAAAATTGACAGAAAACTACATGAATTTCGAGTGCTGTTCACAAACATTTTTGGGTGGCTTTTTGTACAGAGATTTTGGTCATAGAAAAAAAGGCATGCCAAGAATATGATACGGTTTGGGAAAAGATGTCTGAGCCCGCTCCCCTACGTGGCATGTGCCAGCTGTGTAATACAGCTGACATTCAGCCACAATGACTAGGATTGGCGATGACTCCTATCCTGGTCATTTAACTCCCTCAGAGGTGGTCAGAAGTGCCCGTGGCATCTGAGCAATTACACAGTGGGAGAGGGCTCTTCTGTTCTCCAATCGGAGCCCCCACAGCCGGTTGCTTTGACAGCCTCAGGCCTGCCATCGCTAACTCCCTGCTGAGCAGTGCCTGCAGCAGGGCTTGATAGACAGTCAGTAAAAATCCCATAGACTGCAATAGTATACTCTTAGTCCCAAAGGGGACCAAAATGTACAGTAAAAAAACATAATTGGTTTGCTGTGTCCAAAAATCTCAACTATTAAAATATGATTATATTAAAGGGTTGGTTGGGGCTTTTACTATTGATGACCTATCCTCAGGATAGGTCATCAATATCAGATCGGCCGGGGTCCGACACCCGGCGCCCCCGCCGATCAGCTGTATGAGGAGATGGCGCTCACAGTGCTTTGCCGCAGCGGACAGGAAGACAGAAGGTAGATGGCACGTGCGCACTGTGAGCGCCATCTCCTCATACAGCTGATCGGCGGGGGCACGGGTGTCAGACCAACGCCTGAAGATAGGTCATTGATAGTAAAATGCGCTTTGAATGTCATAACAGAAAATAATAAAAATTGCCGATTTGCAATATTTTTCGTAATCTTGCCCTAAAAAAAAAAAAAAAATTTAATAAAAAGTAATCAAAAAGTCATATGTACCCTAATAAAACTTCAGGTGATGATTAAAATTTTAACTTGTCCTGGAAAAAACAAGCCCTTACACAAGTACAGTAATGGGTCTCAGAATATGGCGATGCAGACATGTCTTTTTTTTTTTTTTTTTTTTGGACAAATACATAATAGAAAATATATAAAATTGGTATCGCTGTAACTGTTTTGAGCCACACAATAAGATTTTCATGTCATTTTTAGCAAACGGTGAATGCAGTAAAAACTGAATCCAAAAGACCATGTCAGAATTGTGCTTTATATTTGTTTTTTTCAATTTCACCCCCACATTTTTTTTTTTTTTTTCAATTTAAAATATGGTAAATTAAGTTGTGCCATTAAGAAGTATAATTAGGCCCCCAAAAATAAGCCCTTATATCGCTATGTGAACAGAAAAGTAAAAAATTATGGTTCTCGGAAAGCGGTGGAGGAAAGGACTTAAACAAAAATCGACTATAATGGGGCTGGGGGCGGAGCTACGGAGCAGCACGGCAGAGATCGCCAGACTAAAAAGTCGGACCTGCAGTACTTTTAGTCCGGCGATCTGTGCACTGCCGTGCTGCGCCGTAGCTACGTCCCCCGCCCCATTATAGTCAGTGGGGACGAAGTGGAGGCACGGCAGTGCACAGCTACATGCGGCATGGCGGATTCGGCAGGCTGTTCACCACCGGAACAGCCTGCCGGATAGCTATGCTGCTAGTTTGAAAGTACCCTTAGGGTACTTTCACACTTGCGTTGTTTGACTCCATTCCATTGCTTGAACTGCCAGGCAAACTGTATGCAAATGCATGTAATTTTTTTTGACTGATCAGGTATTTTTCAGACTGATCAGGTCAGAAAAATGCATTGCAATACCGGATCTGTTTTTCCGGTGTCATCCGGCAAAACGGATCCGGTATTTATTTTTTTCACATTTTTAAAGGTCTGCACATGCGCAGACCGGAATGCTGGATCCGTCATTGCGGTATTTTTAATGCTGGATCCGGCACTAATACATCGCAATAGAAATTAAGGCCGGATCCGGCATGTGTTCTGGAATTTTGGACTACATGCTGCAGTATTATCTCTGGCCAAAACGCCGTACAGTGACTGAACTGAAGACATACTGTACGGATTTCTCTCCATTCAGAATGCATTAGGATATAACTGAAGCGTTTTTTTTTTTTTCTGGTATTGAGCCCCGAGGACGGAACTCAATGCCGGAAAAGTTTAACGCTAGTGTGAAAGTAGCCTAAAAAGGGTTAAGCCTCTTTGCAATATAAACCTTATCTTTCCTAATCATTTCACAGTTCTGAATGTCAGAAATAGATCCTGGCTGCCGTGATTATGTCCACAGTCTTGTATATTCGCACCCATTATACCCGGAGGCCACATTCCGAGTATCTGTTGGAAGGGTTTCCTAATATATACCCTGGATGCAGGGAAAAGAGATGTGAAATTGCAGTCACGTTCTATACATGGCCTGGACGTAGCAACCAGAAAGCGTCCAGGTATCCAGAGAAGTGGGAAACAACGGAAAATAGGAATCGGGTTTATATTGCAACGTGACTTTTTTATTTAATGACTAAGCCGCTTACATTGCTGCACATCTCATGATGGATGGCTGTAGGGCTTGTCCAGGCCTTAGATATTGATGACCTCAGGAGTCCAGTGGGGGTCCAACACCACCGCCGATCAACTGATCTCCACTGGCACAAAAAATAACACCATGAACAGAGCCGGAAGTTCTGGCCATTGAGTAGTGGCTATGTTGGCATACTGCAGCTCGAGCTGGGAGTTCTACCCTCATCGATCTGATATTTGTAGCCTATTCTAGACATAGGTCATCAATATCTAAAGCCTGGATAATTGCTATAAAGCTGTGCCCACAAAACATGGGCTCCGTCCGTGTGCACTCCAGGTCGCCGTGTGGATCCATTGTCTTCAATCTTCTATAGTTTGCGGTGTGGAGGCATGGACACGGAAGCACACTTATTAATGTCTGATGATAGAGGGCAGTTTTTTACTCGCACATCAGTGTCATAGACGTGTGCTGTCCGTGGTCTCCACAGGCCGCTCACATACCCATTGACTTTAATGTGGTTTAAGTGGTTCTTCACAGACCTTAGGTCAGTGGTGACACCATGGAAGCATGCTCTATTCTGTCCATGATTTCCCTCACACACATTATAATCTATTGTTCAGTGAGAACCATGGACATAACACGGAGCAGGTGTTTTGTCAGTGGTTTCCACAGACCATTGATAGGAGATGCACTGGAAAAACATTTTTAGCCTAGCAGTGCATGGAGAATACGGGTGACATGTGGAGGGCAGAAAATGGACACATGGACTTGTCGCGGATGTCATCACGGACATATGAAAGAGGCCTAATTGGGGAATGAACAGAACACTTACCTGGAGACCTCCTTTTCAGCTGTAGCTCCTCTACTTCCCGGGCTCCTGTTCTGCCATTTAAAGGGATTACCCTGTAGAGCTGCGGACATGTATGGCTAGATCGCTGCTAGCATGTCCGCAATATACCTGTCTCATAGTTCTGTGTGCTTTTAGGGTCCTGTCACATGTCCGTAATTTGGGTTCTGCATCCGTTTTTCCGGGATCCGATTTTTTTTTTTTTTTTTTTTAGGATCCGCAATTCTGTTCCTGAAAAAAATAGAACATGTCCTATTCTTGTCTGCAATTGCGGACAAGAAAAAGCATTTTCTATTATAGTGCTGGCTATGTGTGGTCCGCAAATTGCGGATCGCACATTGCCGGTGTCCGTGTTTTGCGGACTTGCAATTTGCGGATCTGCAAAACACTTACGGACGTGTGAATGGACTCTTATTTTGTTTAAAAAATGATTTTATTGATATGTGAAGGAGCCCAATGGGCTGTACTAACCTTCTTGTGAAGTAGCCCAGCACCGCCTGCGCCCACCGAATCTCCTCCTTCCTCTCAGTGAGCTCGCCGTAAATCTCGCAATGCGCGAGCTAGCGCATGCGCAGTTCCTTCCCTGAGGCTGATGCCAGCACAGGGAAAGAACACTATGTCGGAACTGGGCATGCGCAATCTCGCTTATCGCGAGATTTATGGTGATCACACTGAGAGGAAGGAGGAGATTTGGCGGACGCAGGTGGTGTTGAGCTCCTTCACGGGGGGCGTGGCTGGGCACCAGAATGGTTAGTACCGCCCCTTGGGCACCTTCACAAGCGAATTTACATATCATTAAAATCAATTTTTAAACAAAATAAGAGCACACAGAGCTATGGGACAGGTATATTGCGGACATGCTAGTGGCGATCTAGCCGTGCATGTCCACAGCTCTATAGGGTAAACCGCTGCACCGCTTCTCAGACTACCTGATGCACACTGACTATTTTGCAGTCCAAGACAATTCCTACTGCCCTCGGATTGGCCTGCGTTGCTGACAAGCGGTGGAGGCCAATCCAAGAGCAGGACTGGACAAGCAGGCATCAAGTCGTCTTGGACGCGGAGAGACCATCTTGGATGACAGAAGAGAAGCCGGGGTATTGACGGATCTGCAGCTGAACACGTGGAAAGGAGGTCACCAGGACAGTGTTCTGTTCGTTCCCCAGTTAACTAAATAGAGGGTTGCATTAAAGGGGTATTCCAGTTGTATGAAGTTATTCTCTATCCCCAGTATAGGGTATAAGTATTAAACCTACCACTGGGACCCCACCTATCACGAGAACGGAGGCCCCGTACCCAATGCAGCCCCCCTGAAAAGAACGGAGCGTCCAGTCGTACATGCGCGAGTCCACTTCATTCATTTCTATGGGAGTTCCGGAGATAGCTGAGTAAGGCCATGGGTTGGGTCTGGAATTGCAGCTGAGCTCCATTGAAGTGAAAGGGACAGATGTGGCTACCACCAAGTGGGACCTATCCAAAGTGGTTTGTGTTAGGGATGAGCGAATCGACTTCGGATAAAACATCGGGAAATGTTTTTTTACAGTAGAAGTCAATTTCGCTTAGTAGTAATTTCGGCTCATCGGAGCCAATACATTCTAATACTGTACGGAGCGCTCGCTCCGTACAGTATTGAAACAAAGTTTTATGCAAATGGTTAAACGTTATGGCAGTGATAATGATGACTTTAATGGCCGCACGATCGATGAATATAAAGTTTGAGTAGGTTCACACTGGCAGAGAACAGCTACAGATACTGCCGTTCAGCACCAGACGCCATTGACTGTAATGGGATCCAGACCCTTTCCGGTGAAACACTAGCATTAGGCCTCTTGCACACAAACGTATGGCATTTTCAGTGTTTTGCTGTCCGTTTTTACCGGATCCGTTTTTTTGCTTCCGTTGTGTTTCCGTTTCGGTTCCGTTTTTCCGTATGGCATTTACAGTATACAGTAATTACATACAAAAAATTGGGCTGGGCTTAAAATTTTCAATAGATTGTTCAGCAAAAACGGAACGGATACGGGAGACATACAGTTGCCTTTCCGTATGCTTTCCGTTTTTTTTTGCGGACCCATTGACTTGAATGGAGCCACTGAACGTGATTTGCGGACAAGAATTGGACATGTTCTATATTTAAACGGAAACGGAAGGCATACGGAGACACTTCAGTATTTTTTGCGGTCCCATTGAAGTGAATGGTTCAGTATACTGTCAGTATACTGAACTGAAAAAACGGCCAGTATACGGTCCGCAAAATACTGTCGTGTGCAAGAGGCCTTATAGTCAAGGGCTTCAGCAGTGACCGGCAGTATCCGACTAGGCCGGATCCGGTGAAGTTCCTCTGCCTGTTCTCTGCCAGATCCGTTTAACGCCATTGTGAACCAACCCTTATCCTTGATCTTTTGCAGCAATTACACTTATCATATGATAGCGTTTTTGTTCTCTTATTATTTTTCATTATATAACGCTGGCATACACTGGTGCTCTATACACTGTTTTTTCTAATCACTGGCATCACATCTTGCCCGGATGGGGCTCAGTCTCATTTTCTTAGCTTGCTCACGTATGTAAGTGCCCATACACCTTTAAAAGCTGTCAGCTGCTATTTTTCCCGAAGCCCCCCATACACGTACATGTTCAGTTTGGCCCAGCGTGTATGTGTTTTAAACTGGGAGAGAGTAGAAGGCTGCAGCCAGGCACCTCAGGTGGCGGCTTATCTCCCAAGAGAACAAAAGGTTTGGGCGAAAACATTCCGTTCATGATTGTCAGGTGGTCAGGCAGGTTTAGCAGACAATACAATAGTGTGTATGGAGGCCAGTTGACTCCCCCTGGTTTCTCTAGGCTTGATCAATGATAGATGTATGTTATGGGCATTGTACTTCAGAAAATGGAGTGAAATCTTGTCGCAGTGACTCAGTTTGTTAGAACATGTGGAGTTACTGATGGGCCTCCAATGGAAATCTGCTCTGTAATGCTTCATCTGTATTAATAAGTAGGCAGTTCTTATAGAAAACAGATGCTGTCTTCAACCTTAGGCCTCATGCACACGAACGTATTTTCTTCCCGGGTCTGCAAAAAAAAAACGGAAGTTACTCCATGTGCATTCCGTTTCTGTATAGCCGTATTTCCGTTCTGCAAAAAAATAAATAAAAAATAGAACATGTCCTATTATTGTCCGCAGGATAGGACTGTTCTATTAGGGTCCAGCTGTTCCGTTCCTCTAAATACGGAATTCACATGGACGTCATCCGTATTTTTTGCGGACTGCAAAATACATACGGTCGTGTGCATGAACCCTTAAATAGGTGTTCCTTTAACGCTGGGTTCAGACCTGAGCGTTTCTGAGACGCGCGTTTTCCGCGCGTTTGTGTGATTGACTGCAGTGTTGTCCAATGGCCAAATATCCCTGTCTATATGAAGTTTGGCCAATCAGAGCTGGGGTTTGGCCTTTCCAGCATGTTGCAAATTCATAAACGCGCGTTCAAACGCGCGTTTTCAGTGTGAAAAACGCGCAAAATACAAGCGTTGCGCGTTCCCATTGAAGTCTATGGGCCAAAACGCGCGACAAACGCCCCAAAAAAAGCTCAAGTACTTTTTTATGCGTCGGCCGTTTTTCAGCGCGTTCGAACGCGCTGTAAACGCGAAAATGTGAACCAGTCCCATAGGGAAGCATTAGTTTGCATCGGTTATGCGTTTTACAGTACGTTCGAACGCGCTGTAAAACGCGCAAGTGTGAACTGAGGGTAAAGCCCCGGGAAGAGGTTATATTACTGCTGTGTAAAGGCTGTCTGCATTTAACCGTCCATGTAGTAAATGCCTTATGGGCGTGCACGCGGCGAGGCTGCTCTCCGTTGAGGTCTTTCTTGTTTAAGGATGCTTGATATACTACAGACCCTTGTAAGAGATACTACATCACACACGGCTTATGATAAGTGCAGTCCTAACTTCATTAGAAAAAGAAAATGCTGCGTCATTTCTAGATTTACGGCAAAAGCAACTAGCTCCTGCATTGGCCTGGATGCCACTTGTGGGTATGCCCACGTGGGACGTATAAAGTAGTGGGAGAAATCCATCCAATGTGAATATGCATTCCCAAGCACCCCGCCATTCCGGAAGCATTTAAATGGCGTCCTGTTCGTGCATATGCCCCATCTGTTAAGCTTAGGCCTCCTGCACATGACCGTAGGTGTTGCATTGCCGTATTGCGGATCCACAATACATGGGCACCATTCCATGTGCATTCCCCATCACTGATGCGGACCCATTGACTTGAATGGGTCTGCAAATCCGGAGATGTGGAACTGTACTTCTGTTCTGCAAAAAGATAGAACTTGCTCTATCTTTTTGCGGACGGATGCTTACCCATTCAAGTTGAATGGGTCTGGATCCATCCTGGTAGGCATTCAAGGCATAGAACGGAATGAATACGTTCATGTGCAGGAGGCCTTACACAGATAGGATAGTATGGCGCTCTGTTCTTCCCATCAGTTCAGTCGGGATTGCAGCATCACTGCGCATGCGGAAAAACTGCTCCATTCTAATGCATCTGTAAGGGGTGGCTGGTACTCTGTTCTACTGATCGCTCAGGGTCCCAGCTATCGGATCCAAATGAATAACCAACCCTTAAAGGACCTACAGTATACGTCAGGGGTCAACAACCTTTAGCACTTTAGCTGTTATGAAACTACAACTCCCATCATGCTGAGCCCTAGTATATATGACACCTTCTAAACTTGTATTTGAGGAACCAGAGTAAAAGAATGAATGGCCTTGATATGTTACATCCCCGGTTTTACTGATTCTGAAATGTCCCTGGAGAATTGGAAAAACCACAGCCCAAGATCTGATTGACATTTCCATCATCCCTGCGGGGAATCTCCGCCGCGCCTCCGCCAGCCCAAAAATATTTGTAATGCATCATCTGTATTTAATTGGTCAAGCAAATGGCTATATGCTGTCTTATGGGAAGAGGACATGGTGACCCCTTATAGTGAAAGGGGTTGCCCCATTAAAGACTCCTTTTCCCCTCAGTGTCTGATCGGAGCTAAGCTGCAGCACTGTTTTTGTGGCAGCTGATAAGTGAGTGTGCCCGGTGTCGGACCCCCACCAATCGGATATTGATGACCTATCCTGACGATAAATTCTCAATATCTAGAAACCGGAGAGCCACTTTAATGAGTGGTCCAGGATCAGAAAAGCATGACTGCTACCTTCTGAAAACCACAGCAATCCACAGGTGAACTGCTATACCAGACACAACCTATGGACAAGTGTGGCGCTGTTTATGAAAGAAAGCGGCCATGTTTTTCGAATCGCCTGATGACCCAACCTCTTTAGCAGTGATTCCAAGGAGAACGACTCCTGCAAGGAATGTGGTGGACAATCTTGGAAAATGAATGGTGTTTTGTAAGCCCCTGAAACTGTGCCCACTTGTGTGACCCATTTATAGGTGTCACAGGGGCGTTTGACCGCTCCATGTGCCTGTGTGCGACCCTGTATTACAAAGAAATGGGGTAATTTATTTTATCTATTCAGTTTCTATATGAAATCAGACAGTAGAAGGACTCAATGAGTAACCACTACTTGTGCATTTCAGCGCCAGTCTGTGGGCCACAAACCCCTTTAAGGCCTCATGCACACAACCGTTTTTTTATGCTGTCCGCAAAAAGAGGTTCCGTTGTTCAGTGATCCGTGTCCGTTTTTGCCTTCCGTTGTGTTTCCGTGTGTCTTCCGTTTTTTTTAGCGGACATGACCCAAAAGATTTTACCAAAAGACAGGCTGACAATTTTTCCCAAGTGCCTGCCAAGGGATCCGCAAAAAAAACGGACACGGAACGCGGATGACACACGGATGGGTATCCGTATTTTTTCACGTACCCATTGACTTGAATGGGTCCGTGAACCGTTTTTCACGGACAAGAATAGGACAGGTTATATTTTTTTGACGGACTGGAATCACGGACGCGGAGGACAAACGGTGCATTTGCCGAGGTTTCCACGGACCCATTGAAAACCAATGGGTTCGCAGAAAATCACGAAAAACGGAGCAACGGACACGGAATCAAACAACGGTCGTGTGCATGAGGCCTAAGGCATCATACAGCAGAGGTTTTAAGGCCTCTTTCACACTGATAAGAGGCGGGTGCATTGCGGGAATATGCGTGTTTTTCCCGCGCGGGTGCAAACGTTTGTAACGCGTTTTGCACGCGCGTGAGAAAAATCGCCATGTTTGGTACCTAGACCCGAAGCCGGACTTCATCACTGAAGTCCAGTTTCGGGTCTTCTGGAGAATTGATTATTTTCCCTTATAACATGGTTATAAGGGGAAATAATAGCATTCTTAATAAAGAATGCATTTTAAAATGAAGAGGAAGGGGTTAAACATAATAAAAGTTAACTTACCTTAGCCACTTGATTGCGTAGTTGCGATCTGTCCTCTTTCCCTGCATCAGCTAACAGCTAAAGGACCTGTGATGACATCACATCACATGGTCCAATCACATGGTCCATCTTGCCACATCTTACCATGGTGATGGAGCATGTGATTGGGCCATATGATGTGACGTCATCACAGGTCCTTTAGATCATAGATGCTGCAGGGAAAGAGAGGACAGATCGCAACTACGCGATCAAGTGGCTAAGGTAAGTTAACTTTTATTATTTTTTAACCCCTTCCACTTCATTTTACTATGCATTCTTTATTAAGAATGCTATTATTTCCCCTTATAACCATGTTATAAGGGAAAATAATAGAGATCGGGTCCCGTTGCTAAGCAACCATGCGGGAAAATTGCAACGCATCCGCACTTGCTTGCGGATGCTTGTGATTTTCCCGCAGCCCCATTCACTTCTTTGGGGCCTGTGTTGCGTGAAAAACGCACAATATAGAGCATGCTGCGATTTTCACGCAACGCAGAAGTGATGCGTGAAAATCACCGCTCATGTGCACAGCCCCATAGAAATGAATAGGTCCGGATTCAGTGCGGGTGCAATGCGTCCTCCTCACGCATTGCACCCGCGCGGAAAACTCGCCCGTGTGAAAGGGGCCTAAGAGGCCCAACACGTGGAAGGAAATATTCAGGGAAATATATAACTGCCGTGACTTCTATATGTAACTGATGGAGTTGCACAGATTTATTATGGTAGAGATGAGGACGTGGGAGCATGGTTTAATTAAGAGGCCTCCTTAATTAAACCATGCTCCCATGTCCTCATCTCTACCATAAATCTGTGCAACTCCATCAGTTACATATAGAAGACATGGTAAATGCATTTCTTCTGGAGATAGGGAAAGAGTGACAGAAATGTTGTAAGCTGTGCACATAGGATATCTTTGCAGGTGCCAGGCTGCAACAGGAGCATGGTCTGGTGACACCCCGTGGTACCCCCACACCGGTGACATGTACCCCACATATGCCCCCTAAGGTCTCGTTCTGATCTGTTTTCCAAGAAATGAGCTACTCGAAATTGGATCTGGGCTGAAGATGGCAGCGCATGATTTCACTAACCCTGGGTTCACACCTGAGCGTTTTACAGCGCGTTCAAACGCGCTGTAAAACGCTCAACAGATTAAAACCAATGCATCCCTATGGGAGTGGTTCACACTTGAGCGTTTTACAGCGCGTTTGAACGCGCTGCTAAAACGCCCAACGCATAAACAAGTACTTGAGCTTCTTTTGGGGCGTTTGACGCTGCGTTTGTGATTGACACCACAGTAGTCAATCACAAGAACGCGCGTTTCCTATTTGCAAAAACGCGCTGAAATACGCGCGACAAAAACGCTGCGTAAAACGCGCGTTTTTAGAACGCTCAGGTCTGAACCCAGGGTAAGACATGCGTTACATACACCAGTCAACGTTCAGGTTTCTGCATGCAGTTTTTGAATGGATGATAAAAATAAAAAAAAGTTTGCGGAACGGGTGCGGACCCATTCATTTTTAATGGGGCCGGAAAAGATGCGGACAGCACTTCCGCAAAAAAAATCGAACATTTTCTATGAGAGTGCCGGCCATGTGCGTTCCGTGTTTTGCGGACGTGTGAATGTAGCCTTACTCTAAAAACTGCACTAAAGTAAAATCTGCCATTTACTAAGAGGCACAGGCCTGTCCATTCACCTGAGGATGAAATCTATGGGAGCTGTGACCTAGTGCTGCGGCCCCTTCTGACCAGGTTACAGCGCAGGGCATCTTCTAGTGGCTGGACCTGGTACTGCAGCCCACTACAACAACATCCCATTCGAGTGAATGGAACGGATCCTACTGTACGCGTAGAAGTCGAAAGTATATAAATGTTGACGCAGACGGCTTATATTTGGCTTGACCCTCTTTCTAACCACTTGGTGGTGGTAAGAAAGAGACCATGTTGTTTTTGGGTTCACAATTTTCTGTTGATTTAATTTCCTAATATATGCAGGATTGATACCCCCTGCATAGACGTGCTTTTTGGTTCTTTAAAATTGGCGCCGTATAAGTTGATAACCCCCTGCAGCTACCGCAGCGCCCCCTTTCTTTACCAGCACAGCTCCGTACATTAAGTGGATCCTGTACCTGGTATTATGATTCACCATCGCTTTCTCCCATTCAAGGGAATGCGACTGAGCAGTAATACCAGGTAGGGGTAGACGATATATGCGATATCGGCAATATAAATTTGGGCCATGATATGGATTTTGTGTATATCGCAGGACCGCAATATGATTGACTATGGGGGGCTGTAGTAAATGATTGCGCTGTACTGGCCAGGGCCTGGCGTGCACACAGCGTCAGCCCACTTTGCTGACGCTGTATGTGACGTCAGATCCCGCCCATTGCTGGAAGAAGATGCCACACCTGCGGACTCCATTAGCCAGCCGCTGCCGAGCACCCTGTAAGTAAGGTCACAGTGGTAAGGCTAACAGTGACTCTTGTGGGGGGACGGGGACTCTTGCTGATCTGAAGGCACTGGCTCACTGCTGGGGGACACATGGAGTCTGATAATGGCAAATGCAATGGGGCTGATCTGATGGCACTGGCTCACTGCTGGGGGACACATGGAGTCTGATGATGGCAAATGCCATGGGGCTGATCTGATGGCACGGGCTCACTGGGGGACACATGGAGTCTGATGATGGCAAATGCCATGGGGCTGATCTGATGGCACTGGCTCACTGCAGGGGGACACATGTCTGATTCAAACGTGTCCCCTGCAGTGAGCCAGTGCCATCAGATCAGCCCCATTGCATTTGCCATCATCAGACTCCATGTGTCCCCCAGCAGTGAGCCAGTGCCATCAGATCAGCCCCATTGCATTTGCCATCATCAGACTCCATGTGTCCCCCAGCAGTGAGCCAGTGCCATCAGATATTTTAGCCCCAGACAGTCTGATAGCTGATGGCAAATGCCATGGGGCTGATCATTGGCACTCAGGTCTGATGATGGCTATTGGCAAATGCCATGGGGCTGTGAAGCAGACTGATTGCAAATGGCATGGGGGCTGAATGGCGCTGGCTGGGGGAGATGTATGATGATGGCAATGGCATAGGGCCGGTGGGGCTGATGATTGGCTATATCACGCTAAAAATATTATTTAAAATAATATATCGCAATATGTATCGCATATCGCACATGATTTAAAATATATCGCGATATGTATTTTAGGCCATATCGCCCCCAGCCCTATTACCAGGCTTATTCTTCAAGCAATGCTTTATGGGAAAAAATGATGTAAATGATCTCTTAGCTTAATCAGCGTTGCCCCCGGGGGCTCTTGTGGCACTAGTATATTCACATGGTGGAAAATGCACGTTTGGAAAAGGTCATTGTGTACTTTCCGTGGAATCTGCAACAGACATGTGAGGCTGACCCTTGGAGATCTGCGCGGGCCTGTAGTCTGAACGCTGCCGGTCCAGCTGTGATTGGCCCCTCTGAATAGGGCTAATTCACATGAAGGCAGCTTCTGCAGTTTCTGGGCGGAAACTGCCAAGAAAGGACGCGTCCTTTCCTGAATCTGTTTGGAAGACCAGGATAGAGTGGCAGCCGGATGAAAACAATGGGAGGCGGATTTGGGCATGGAAATTACAGCACAAAATCCACAGTGTGAACAAGCCCTTAGGGTACTTTCACACTAGCGTTTAGGATTCCGTTTGTGAGATCCGTTTCAGGGATCTCACAAACGGTCCAAAACGGATCAGTTAAGCCCCAATGCATTCTGAATGGATAAGGATCCGTTCAGAATGCATCAGTTCGGCTCCGTTCCGCTTCTATTCTGTTTTGGAGGCGGACACCAAAACGCAGCATGCAGCATTTTGGTGTCCGTCTGAAGAGGCGGAGCCTAACGGATCCGTTTTTTTTTACAATGTAAGTCAATGGGGACGGATCCGTTGTCAGTGACACAATATGGTGCATTTGAAAACGGATCCGTTCCCCATTGACTTACATTGTAAAAAACGGATCCGTTAGGCTCCGTCTTCAGACGAACGGATCCGCTTTTTACAATGTAAGTCAATGGGGACGGATCCGCTGTCAGTGACACAATATGGTGCATTTAAAAACGGATCCGTCCCCATTGACTTACATTGTAAAAAAACGGATCCGTTAGGCTCCGCCTCTTCAGACGAACGGATCCGTTTTTTTTTACAATGTAAGTCAATGGGGACGGATCCGTTGTCAGTGACACAATATGGTGCATTTGAAAACGGATCCGTTCCCCATTGACTTTCAATGTAATTCAAAACGGATCCGTTTTGGACTTTGTCATTTTTCTTTAAAGCTAATGCAAACGGATCCGTTCTGAACGGATACAAACGTTTGCATTAGAGGTGCGGATCCGTCTGTGCAAATAAACAGACGGATCCGCACCAACGCTAGTGTGAAAGTACCCTTAGACGCAGCAGAAGTCTTTCTCCACTGCTTTGGGGCTCATGCACACCACCGTATGTGAGGTCCGTGTTGCATCTGTTTTTTGTAACAATGCCTGTCCTTGTCTGAAAAACAGACAAGAATAGGACATGCTCTATATTTTTTGCGGAACAGATATGCGGACATACGGACACGGAATGCACATGGAGTCATTTCCATTATTTTTTCAAGCCCCAGTGAATTGAAAGGTTACTGATAGGGATTAAACATCCAAAGTCGATTTGCATAAAACTTTGTTCCAATACCATTTCCCGAACTCGGATTCGGTTCCAAGTGGTACCTTGGAACCGAACCCGAGTTCGGGAAATGTTTTCTTTACAGTAGAAATTATTTTATTAAGTTATTTCACGAAGCAATAACTTCGCTCATCTGAGCCAATACATTCTAATACTGTTCAGAGCGCTTGCTCCGTACAGTATTGGAACGAAGTTTTATGCAAATCGACTTTGGATGTTTCATCTGAAGTCGATCCGCTCATCCCTAGTTACGGACCTGTAAAGGAACAGAAACGGAAGAAAAATAGGTTTGTGTGCATGAACCCTTACCTGCGATATAAGGCCTCTTTCACACTTGCGTTGTCCGGATCCGTCGTGTACTCCATTTGCCGGAAGTGCCCGCCGAATCCGTCACAATGCAAGTGACCTGAAAGCATTTGAAGACTGATCAGTCTTCAGTATGCTTTCAGGTTACTATGGCAGCCAGGACACTATTAAAGTCCTGGTTGCCATAGTAGTAGTGACGAGCGGGGGAGCAGGAAACTTACCGTCCATGCGGCTCCCGGGGCGCTCCAGAATGACATCAGAGCGCCCCATGCGTATGGATCACGTGATCCATGCGTGTAGGGTGCCCTGACGTCACTCTGGAGAGCTCCGGGAGCCGCACGGGCGGTAAGTATACTGCTCCCCCGCTCCCCACTACACTTTACCATGGCAACCAGGACTTTAGCGTCCTGGCTGCCATGGTAACCATTGAGAAAAAGCTAAACGTCGGATCCGGCGATGCGCCGAAACGACGTTTAGCTTAAGGCCGGATCCGGATTAATGCCTTTCAATGGGCAATAATTCCGGATCCGGCCTTGCGGCAAGTGTTCAGGATTTTTGGCCGGAGCAAAAAGCGCAGCATGCTGCGGTATTTTCTCCGGCCAAACAACGTTCCGGTCCTGAACTGAAGACATCCTGATGCATCCTGAACGGATTTCTCTCTATTCAGAATGCATTGGGATGATCCTGATCAGGATTTTTCCGGCATAGAGACCAGACGACGGATCTCTATGCCGGAAAACAAAAACGCTAGTGTGAAAGAGCTCTTAGACAACCAAATTACAGGGGTTGTCCACCTTGTATGAAAGCCTCCCCAGTGTCTCTGAGGCCCCTTGCACACGACCATATTTTTGTTCTGCATCAGATCCACATTTTTTGTGGATTACGTGCGGGTGCGTTCACTTCAGTGGGGCCACAAAAACTGTTGTTGGCGCAGCTTGTGCTGTCCGTGCCATAGTCCTGGGGAAGAGTAGAACATCTATACTTGTCCATTTTGTGGACCAGGATAGGACATTTCTACAGAAGGAAAAAAGAAAACGGTATCGTGCACACGGTGGGTATCCATTTTTTTTTTGCGGATGTGCAGTTTTCAGACATCTGCATGAGGCCTTAATGTGTTAAAATATAAAACAACACACATGCCACTTAGTCCCCAGCCATTTCCTGCACTAATGCACTCTGCTTTGGGTTTCCAGGCCGCAGTTACGGCACGTGATCTCAGCACCATTGACTGGCTGCAGTGGTCACATGCCGTACATAGCTCAGTCACCACTGCAGCCTGGAGATAAGGAGTGGGGCAGCCACGTTGGGCTGGGGATTAATTAGTGAGTATATGGTTTTATTATTTTATTTAGGGACTGTTTCCATCTAAGTCGGACAACCCCTTTAATCCTCCGCACCTTTAATCCACTCGCCCTCTTTTGGGGCTCACGGACGCTGATACCAGCCGTGTGCATTCCGCATTTTGTGGAACAGCGGGCCCCTAATAGAACAGTCCGATCCTTGTCCGTAATGCGGACAATAATAGGAGTTTGGGGTTGTTGTTTTTTTGTGTGGACGGCCATGCAATGCACACGGAGTCATTTCCGTTTTCTCTTTGTGGCCGCGTTGAATTGAATGGATGGAGCTGTGCTGCAGCGGGTTATTGGACCCTGTCCTGAGGGTCAGCCTTCAATAGTAAAGTGGTGGACAACCCCTTTAAGCTGGCTGTACAGATTACGGCAGATGATGGATAAGGACTGGGCTGCCCGATCCATCGCTAGAGGATCAGGGGGTCAACTTTACAGCAATGAGCAGAGATCTATCAAAAGTGGAGGTGTTGCCCATGGCAACCACCCAGATCCAATGGCTTTTTTCATAAAATGCAAGCATTAGTCTCACTGGTTGCTATAGGCAACTGGCCCACTTTTCTTTTGAAATAGTCTTTTTCTGCATTTCCCCTATAGTGTGTCTGACCACTAGGACTACGCCCGGTGCAGACAGGAGCCTGGCTCACGCAGGTGGCCGCACTGTAGTCGTTATTACGTGGGCGCCCGCTTTTGCTGACTCTCCTGTTTTCGCGTACAGTACACGCTAGAACGCCACACGTTGTCACCGCGCCGGGTGGTGTCACGTCTCCGGCTCTGATTGGTGGACACAAAGCAAGCAGGGGGCGGTGCCGCGCGTGCGTTCCTCTCATCCGCTCTCTCCCTACGTTCTCGCGTTGGCTTGCGCGTAATCTGGGCATGCGCGTTCCTCTTTTGCAAAGTCTCGCGTGACCTACAAGTTGTTGCGAAGCGAGACTTCCCCCGGCTCTGGCACCGTGCTGAATGGTGAGAGACCAGAAGCCGGGACGGTGTGAACAGCTGCCTGGAGCACGGGGGTGAAGCGCCCCCTGCTGCCCGTATTTACCTGCCAGCAGCGCCGCCTCCTGACATGTGCCTCCCGCCATGAGTGTGCTGAATGTGCGACAACCACCGCCGCCCGCCCTTCTGCAGCTCGGATTCGGGACCGTGCAGTCAAGGTGACCGATGGCTGTTGCAGCCTGGATAAGGTAGTGATATGGTGTGTGTCCTGCTATAGGACCTATGTACATACACTGCATGGTGTGTCTGTATAGTACAGCGGCCCGTAGAGAATGAATGGAGCAGTCCCATTCATTTTGGGGATACAGGAACCCCTTTTTTGTGAGGGAGGGGGGATGTCCTAGCAGTCAGACCCTAGGAAATCTAACAGTTAGCCCCTATTATGTGGATGAGGAGTAATTCTTACAGTAACTGGGGTACCCCTTTAAACGGGTTCTCTGGGATATTGATAGGTCATCAATATCGGATTGGTGGGGCAGTGACTCCCGGGACCCCGGCCAGTCAGCTTTGGTGCTGCGTCCTCCTTCTAGACCTGTGATGTCACGTTTATGGGTCACCGCGGCCTCAGCTCAGTCCCATTCACATGAACAAGCCAAGCACAGGCGCTATACAATGGGTGGCGCCGTGCTTGGTTAGCTGTGGCGCTCGCCAGAGCTTCGGCGAGCACCCGCGGCTTCCTCATACAGCTGATTGGCATGTGTGCCGGGACTCCGACCCCCACCGATATCGATGCTGAGGAGAAGCCATCAGTATGAAAACCTCTTTGAGGGACGACCAGTAGCTATGAAGTAGTGAGGAGTTAGTGGCATTCCCCCCCGAGACATTAATAGCATCTCTATCGGGTATACCACAAAGCTCTGATAAACGCGGGTCCCCCGACCCACTACCTGTACGTGGAGGGGTGGCTTGAAAACAACTCAGTCGAATCGTCGCTTGTTTGGTGAAAATAAACACAGAAACTTCTCGAAGACACAGAGTGCCACGGATTCTTTTAATCTTCTTAGAGAGGTGGCTCTGCATGTCGGCCTCCTCACAAGGCAGGGGAACCCTGTCCTCCACGTGGGGTGAGACTCCTGTCCTGTGGATATCCTCTAATGGCCCCTTCACAATTTTCCGCAACTTAAAATCCGTTCCATTTCCCTGAATGGGGCTTGCAGTAATCCACGCCCTCGCCTCCCCATCCAAATTAATAGAATGTGGTTTTCAGTCGCAGAAAATTCTGCATCAAAAACCGCAGCGTTTGAAGGCGCCCTAATTGTCCAAGTTTGGAGCGCCCCTTTAACAAGTGTAGTTTACATTCACACTGAACAGTAGTGCGGGGGTTTTGGTTCCCTCCATTGCTGTTATAGAAGTTTATTTCTCTCTAACTTCTATGAATTCAGATAATCAGTGTAAATGATTATTAATACGTGTTCTCGGGGAAGCTGGTGCCGACCGCTAGGGCTGATCCTGCACCTCTAACAGGTCGTCACTCTGCTTTCCTGGACTCCTGATCATTGTGTGTGATGCAGGGTCATGATTGATCCCGCAGGGCTATAGGAAATGTGGATGGACGCCTCCTATGGAAACGGTCTATTGTTTTTTAGGATAGCCGGCTTACAACCGATATAGCATTATTACAAACACGTGGCTCCGTTTTTAAAGGGGTTATCACATTACAACACATCCCTTATCCATAGGATAAGGGTAAAGTCTCTGATTGGCAGGGGTCCGCTGGGGCCCCTGCTGACCATGACATTCCCTCTATTTGAATGGAGCAGTGCACGCTGCCACTCTGTAGGGTTAGGCCTCTTTTACAATTGCGTTGTTAGGATCCGGCGTGCACTTCCGTCGCCGGAAGTGCCCGCCGGATCCGTAACAACGCAAGTGAACTGAAAGCATTTGAAGACTGATCAGTCTTCAAAATGCTTTGAGGTTACTATGGCAGCCAGGACGCTACTAAAGTCCTGGTTGCCATAGTAGTAGTGGGGAGCGGGGGAGCAGTATACTTACCGCCCGTGCGGCTCCCGGGGCGCTCCTGAATGACGTCAGAACGCCCCATGCGCATGGATTACGTGATCCATGCACATGGGGCGCCCTGACGTCACTCTGGAGCGCCCCGGGAGCCGCACGGATGGTAAGTATACTGCTCCCCACTACACTTTACCATGGCAGCTGGGACTTTAGCGTCCTGGCTGCCATGGTAACCATTCAGAAAAAGCTAAACGTCGGATCCGGCGATGCGCCGAAACAACGTTTAGCTTAATGCCGGATCCGGATTAATGCTCTTCAATGGGGGCTGATCTGGCTGCTGCTGCTCTCCTACAGGAGCAAGGGTTCAGGCAAGTTGAAATCCAGCACGTCTGATCCTTCTTTCTCCTGCCAACTGCTGTCAGGGAACGGTTGAGTGGCACCCATACAAGTGGGTCATGAAGTCCTGTCTGCCTGACTGTCTTCTGTATATGGCTAGCTTTACTAATCAGCGGGGCCCCACTCATCACCCAAATGGAGCACTTTTCTTGTACAGTGTTGCTCAATAGAGGAGGTTTGCCTGAAAAGCTGAAAGGGTTAAGGTGCTTTCGTTTAAGAGATTACTGTGGGACCCTGTTAGTAGATGATGGTATCTGGTATATCCTAGTGATGACATCACTTGAGACGCATTTACGTGGGTCAGTTATTGGACGTGTTTGTACGAATGCTCGTTCTGGATAATCTGCCTATGTAAATGTGTCACCGATCACTCCATGAACGTGTAAAACGGTCGCTCATCGGATGACTTTGTTGTTTAGGCAGACGCCTAAATCATCTGGCGGCTGGTCGTCCTTTGTGAACAGCACTCTGCTGCCCAGAAACGGTGAATTTGTGAGAGGATGAGGAACAGCAGTAGAGACCACTCGTCCTCGTACAGTGGAGGCGATTGCTGTGTAAAGCAGGGCTGTGGAGTCGGTAGATAAATTGTCCGACTCTGACTCCTCGACTCCGACTCCTCTGTATTTAATATGCAAATACGAAGCTGTTCCACCAAGTTCTTCTAATCTTCTCTAGCACAGAGAGGTAGTTGAGCAGAAGCTGCTGCCTTCTCCTTTGTGTGCTGATCTTCTGCTGAAGATAGAGCAGTGGGAGGATCCAGGAAGGGGCAGGGGAAGGGGCATTTATTTTAAAACATGATTTTCCTAGTAGAATCCCATAGTCATGTTTAAAATTTAAGCTAACAATCTGAGTTTACATGTTTTATAGCCTTAGCTGAATGATAGCAGTTTTTCAAATGGTTTACAGCTTCAGTCTTGAACTATTGACTATCCATTCCCTTCACTTATACAAGTGTCTCCAGTCCTTAATCAGTTATCAGTGAGAGGCTAGGATAACCATGGGTTCCCTGTAACAGCAGACCACAAGACAATGGAAAGTGTAAGTATTGCCGCTCCTTAAAGGGACACTGACAGGCTGATTTTCCAGCTAAAGATATATATATATACTGGTATTCATCAGAGAATTAGGAATAAAACTATACTAATGTTACCCCCAGTTAAGCTGTACTTGTGTTTAAGAAACATTTTAATCTGTATGCAAATTCACTATCTTTGTGCCCAATGGGGCAGCGTCTCCTGCGGCTTTGTGCCCAGCCGCGCCCGAGTACAGCTTCCCAGCGCTGTTCCCCTCGTTATTATTCACTGCACTGGCCTTTTTTCAGGCTAGCCGAACGCTGAATTCCTGCGCAGGCGCACGTGTAGAGTGCTGGCAGCAGCCTGGTCTGGCTATGCTGAGGCTGTGCCAGCTTTCTCTCTTCCTCCTCGCTACCTAGTCCTGTCTAGTGCTGCCAGTACTCTACATGTGCGCCTGCCCCTTGGGCACAAAGGTAGAGAATTTGCATATTGATTAAAACGTTTTTAAACACAAGTAATCCTCAACTGGGGGTAACAGTCGTCTAGTTGTATTCCTAATCCTCTGATGAATACCAGCAGATATATCAGCCTGTCAGTGTCCCTTTAACTGCATAGTAAAGCATATGAAAAGCTTCTTCACGGTCACTTAACGTCTTTGTTTAGCGGTAACGTGACGCACTGCATGCATTGGCCTTTATTCTTACAGTAGGGAAGTAATTAATTATAACTTTATCTGAATTGGGACATTTAAACTTGCTTTTTTTTTATTCCAATTTTTTTTTATTCCAATTTAAATCTAGTAGGAGTCGGAGTCGGTCCATTTTTTGCCGACTCCGACTCCAGGTACCCAAAATTGCCTCCGACTCCTCGACTCCGACTCCACAGCCCTGGTGTAAAGGCAGCTCTTCACTTCCTCTGACGAGCAGGCAATTATCAGGACTGAACAGTTAATTCCTAATAATTGACTGCTTAGTAGAAGCGTGTAAATGTGCCTTTAGGGCTCATGCAGACAAGCGTAGTCTTCTTCCTTTCCGTTTTTTTTTTTTACAGGTCCGTATATTGAACCATTTATTTCAATGGGGCTTGGGAAAAATGGAAATGACTCCGTGTGCATCCCATGTCTGCGTGTCCATTCCGCAAAAAAAAAAAATAGAACATGTCCTATTCTTGTCCGTTTGCGGACAAAGACGGGCATTGTTCAATGGATCTGCAAAAAAAAAACGAATGCAACAAAGAGTTCATCAATTTTTTTATGCTGACCGCAGAATCCATACGGTCGTGTGCATGAGCCCTTACTGTGATGGGCAGATACCGTTTAACGATCAACTTTGTCATGAGATACCCGAGGAATTTTCATGTTTCATTCTTTCTGTAATATTTTTTTGTTCTCTTCTCCCCTCATAGTACATGGAGAGCTAAATGGTACCACAGGAGACCGCAAGACCCCGGGCTCTGAAAAATCTGCAAGCCAGACTGCCTGCAGAATCGCCAACGGTAGCCAGCAAGCCCCTGCCGACATCAACACCCATTCTAAGCACCTAGCCAAGACTATTAACTTTGGAAAGGCGAACAACAAACCCAAAACTTTGCTTCATAAAAACAGTATGGACAAAAAGAATGAGAAATCTTATGAAAGCAAACCTAAAGATATCAAGTGCACAGACAAGGGGGAGAGTGGACCCGTTCAGAATGGTTTGCTGTCGAGCAGCTCTGGTTTCATGACCAACGGCTACGTAAGCAAGGGTGCGGAGAACGATGGCAGCGGTTCGGAGAGTGGATATGCCCCAGCTAACAAACGGAAAGCCAAGTTCACCAATGCCAAGCCTGCTGAGAGCGCCAGCTTTTTGATTGGCAAAATGTCAGACTCTGAAACCAAGCTGGATTCTGAAAACTTGAAGCCAGATTTGTTTGCAGATCAGAAAGGGGCGACCCGGGCAGATAATGGTAAAGCAACTTGGAAAAGTGACCCTTCAGGCACCAGTCGCGGGAGAGCCAACCCTGGTGACATTCAGAGGAAAAACTCTGACGCCAAACCTGCTGTAGGAAAGAAATTTGATGACCGGCCGAAGGGGAAAGCTTCTCCAGTTAGCTCCACTAAGGAGGACTCGTGGACATTGTTTAAACCACCTCCTGTTTTCCCAGTTGACAACAGTAGTGCTAAAATAGTTCCCAAAATTAGTTATGCAAGTAAAGTCAAAGAGAACCTCAATAAAGCGACCCAGAACAACGCAACTTCTCCCTCTTCCCTTTCCTTCTCCGCTCAACCAGCGGAGGCTACATCATCAAACTGTGTGTCCCAGGTTCCCATGTCTGCCATGAAGTCTGTGTCTACAATTAATTTTGCCAATGGACCCCTTCTTATTGGAGCTGATGGGGGTTTTATGGCCACCGCTGCTAGTACTGTTTCACACGCACTGCCTGGGGGAGCAGAGCCTTTGCCCACAGAATCCTCTTCTACCCCTTCAAACCCCTCTGATCAAAAGAAACCTGGCCTTTTCACTTACCCTTCAAATATGCAACATGCCCTGCCGGACGCTTTGCAGGGAGACCAGTCTGGACAGTCAAGTCAGCAAAGCTTGGGAGAAATTTTTCAGAACCAATGGGGCTTGTCTTTTATTAATGAACCAAGTGCTGGCCCCGAGGCTGGAGCAGATAAGCCGGACACTGGGCAGGTGGTCTGGGAGCCCCCAACCTCTCCTGTTTCACAGGGTATTGAAAGTGTACCCTCAGGAAATGAGCGCCCTGTCTTTCCCAAGGCCTACGAGCTGGAGAAACGGACTAGCCTTCAAGTTCCAGACAGTGCCACACTAAAAGCAGCTCTTGGTTCTGGGGGAGATGGGGGTGCATCATCCTTAGAGACTCTGCTGATGGGGGAGCTGCAAAAGCCGGAAGCTGCTAGCCAGGGTTTATTAGTGTTTCAGGCCCGGGTCTGTGAAAACGAAGAAATTCCTCAGACCTCTCTGAAAAACACTTTACAGGCCTCCGCCAAAGATAAGAGGTACCACGGAGATCTTGGTTGCAAAGATAGCTGGGGTTCTTTTGACCTGAGCGCTGCTATAATCTATCACACTAAAGGTAAAGATTGTGCCATGTGTGAGAAAAAGTTTTGTAGTCTGCAACGGGCACATACAAGGGTGGCAGACTGGCATTTTCAGTTGATGTAATGTACTTATAGCCAGTCTAAGTTCTCCAGAACATGTATGTGAGCAAGATGGGTATGGGCCTGCCTGAATTGTGTTATCCAGGTATATGATGTACTCAACCTTTCAATAGTGACATACTGTCTTGCTTGAGTATTTAGTAAGGCTTAGGTGCCTTAGGTCAGCGTTCTCCAACTCCGGTCCTCAGGGCCCACCTCTACTGGTGAGGATTTGAGAATATCCCACAGAATGAATACCTGTGATAAGTCCTGATGCACTGACACTAATTATATCATCTGCTGAATGCTAAGGAAATCCTGAAAACGTGACCGGCAGGTGGGCCTACGAGGTCTGGAGTTGAGGTACACTGCCTTAGGTGATGCATGAGCCACCCTTTCACACTGCCGACAGGTATTCATGACCGGCAGGTGGGCCTACGAGGTCTGGAGTTGAGGAACACTGCCTTAGGTGATGCATGAGCCACCCTTTCACACTGCCGACAGGTATTCATGATCGGCAGGTGGGCCTACGAGGTCTGGAGTTGAGGAACACTGCCTTAGGTGATGCATGAGCTACCCTTTCACACTGCCGACAGGTATTCCTCCCTCATACTTGGCTGAGCTGAAATCCAGCATACCAGCCAGTCCGTTTCCCCATCATGTGAAGTCTGGCCTGCATTGGGATACCCCATGAACATTGGTCTGCTGTGTATGAGCACCCTTAGACTTGAATCACAGGTTTTGTGTCTGTTGAGCTAAAGAGAGGTGTGGATTCCAGTCTTAAAGGGTCACTGAGTTTTCATAAAACTTATTGTCACAGACATCGAAGGCTTTGATCGGTGGTGGGTGTGATTGATGAAACCCTCACTGATGCCTACAACAACGACAGTAATAACATATATGGATAGAGGGTGTCTCTTGAAAGGGGTCATAAAGCTTTTGACCGTGGGGGGGGGGGGGGTCTGAGTGCAGAGACCTCAACCGATCACTAGAACAAGGAGAGAGAAGCAGTCACAGGAGATGGAAGCTATATGGGCCCATAGACTTCCTGTGGAGTCTGACTCGCTTCCGCTCCTGCCGTGAGATGAGCGAGCGCAATATGCGAGTGCTTCACACTCCTCGTTCTAGCCTTCTAATCATACATATGACATCAAAAATTTTGTGACGAGTCGGTGACCTTTTAAATAAGTTGTCTCTTGAAGACACCCTCTTTCCATATATTTTATTAGTGTATAATATGGAACTCGGAGGCGGGGGTCTCCTATGAGCCAGAACTGTAGCACCAGCTCCGCTTCACGTGCGCTGTCCTTGTAGTACGTGGATTCCATCCATCTGTATGGCCGCCATGTCGTACTACATTTTCCCTGCAGCGGCCACCTGGCTGGTCCTGGTTTCCCACCTACATGGGAAGATGGATATCCTGTAGATAAACCATGAATGTCTAAGGTTGGTATGCCCCATTAAAGGGGTTGTCACATATGGTCTATCCACAGGGTAAGAGGATGTGTCTGATCGGCAGCGGTGTCCACCAGTCATGCATATGGTGGCCGTTGTTTTCCCTGTTTGAATGGGTCGGTGGTCAGACATGCGCACTCCATTCTTCTCTGTGTTGCTGCAGGAGATAGCCAAATTCAAGTGCTTGGCTATCTTCAGCAGTCCCATAGAGTTGAATAGGAAAGCGGACATGCATGCACGTCTGCTGCTCCATTGAAATGGGGAGCGCGGACCCACCATTCACGTGATCGGGGGGGGGGGGGGGCTCCAGCATTTGGACTCCTGCCAAACATTTATCCTCTATTCGCAGGGGATAGGTTGTGGTAGTGGGACACCCCTTTGACTTTGCGATCCTCAACCTGAGTTGAAGGGCATCTGTCTGCAGCTTTGTACCTGAATGCCCTGTTACATGAGCGCTTGGCAGCTGGAGGCATCTGTGTTGGTGCCATGTTCATATGTGCCCGCATTGATGTTTTAATATATGCAAATGAGCCTCTAAGAGCAACGGGGGCGTTGTGTTACACCTAGAGGCTCTTTCGCCAACTGCTGCGACCTCTGCACTTTGATTGGCATGGCCAAGTGTGGTGATGATTATACTGCCAAGCAGAGAAAGCTGAGCCTCTAGGTGTAATGGCAACGCCCCTGTTGCTCCTAGAGGCTTATTTGCATATAATAAAACATCATTTTTCTCAGTAATGCGGGCACAAATGAACATGGGGCCAACACAGATGCCTTCAGCTGCCAACAGGTCAGCCAGTGTCATAGGGACAAATCTGCCGACAGATGCCCTTTAACTTTGCTGGACTTGTAATTCAACCGTAAATGAGCTCAGGAACTTGTTTACACTAATAGAGCTGAAGGCAGATGGTTGTCTGGGAGCAATCCAAATAGTATGGTGCGAAACGCGGTACAAGAACATAAGCAACATTACTTGCCAAACGGATCCCCTGCCACTCTAGCGCTCCCTGCTGGTCATTGCTGTGCTGCTGCAGTGACTTCACATGTGACTGCTGCAGCCAATCACTGCCCCGGGCTCATAAGTAGCTTGATGTCAGTCCTGCGTCAGGGGATCTAATAGGTGAGTGATTTTCCTTTTGATTTATGGCACTTTCCACCTCTGCCCTAATTCTGGTTGATCCCGGACAACCCGTTTTAAGTAACTTCACCTGTTCTGATTGGTATCAAGGAAGCTTAGAGTGGCTCCTCCCTCAGTGCACTTGACTGCTGCTCATTTGCATATGAATTAAAAGTGCACTTTCTCCAGAATGAAGCAACAGATGAGTAATTGAATGGACATTTCTGCAACTAAACTGCTGTGTGCTAATGTAGCCTAAAACATTTACCCTGGGTTCAGACCTGAGCGTTCTTAAAGCGCGTATTTCAGCGCGTTTTTGCAAATAGGAAACGTGCGTTCGTAAGCGCGTTCTTGTGATTGACTGCTGTGGTGTCAATCACAAAACGCGCGACAAACGCCCCAAAAACAGCTCAAGTACTTGTTTATGCGTCGGGCGTTTTACAGCGCGTTCAAACGTGCTGTAAAACGCTCAAGTGAGAACCAGGACCATAGGAAAGCATTGGTTTTCATGTGTTGAGCGTTTTACAGCGCGTTTGAACGCGCTGTAAAACGCTCAGGTGTGAACTTAGGGTTAATTGCTTATTGAGTAAGGCCCCTACTAGGCCAGGTTCACACAAGCATATTCAGTCCGTGAAATATGCTCTGTGTGTTGCTCTTGTGACACCAACTCACGGCATTATAACGATTTATAGTGCTGCGCGTTCCTGCCCAAGCGCGGCTGTACTGAATTTTACTGACAGCATTATGTGAGTACAGTTCAGTACGGCTGCAGTCAGGCAGGAGCAAACAGGATTGTAAATCATCATAATGCAGTGTTGAGTCCTGAAAATACTTCTGTCACACGAAGCGTATCTTGCGGACTGAATATGAAAAAATGAAATTAATATGGCCTTCGACGGCAGGATGAGAACAGACGATGAACGCATGGATCGGCACTCGTTTGCTTTGTCCTGTCTCCGGTCTCTTTCCCAAAGCTTACTTTGAAAGCCGCCCAGTTGATTCGATATTGCTGCATGACTCCTTCACTGTGATGTACGCAAGGTATATATGTCAGACATTTGCACCCACGGTATCCACACGTGAGCCTCCCACCAGAAAGCTTCTCTGGGACATGGTACTGTGTGAGAATTTTCTGCGTGGTCAGACAATTACATTTTTTTTTACCTTCTTTATTCCCCATGATCTTAACGTCTCCTCTCTTTCCTCTTTATTTTCTTAACAGAAATGGAATCTATTTTGAACTTGCAAAAACAAGGTAAGTTTGGACATAGAGGTGAAGGGCTTACATTTGCTTACCCTGGTTAAACAGAATGTCTTATCTGTGTCTTTTATGTTCTTGTAATTATTAACTTGGTCCTAGGCTTCTCACAGAACTAGTTTCTAAAAGACGCCCAATGTTGGGAAGGCCACACGGCGACCCCTGCTGTTCAGAGCTATTGTTGGATAGCTTCCCAGTATGGTTAAATAGACTGGGGCTACTTTTTATAGTATAAGCAGCCATAGAAAGTAGTTCTTATGGTCACCACCTCCATTTCATATCTGCACTGGTTTTGGAAGGGAGCACCAATATCTGGTTGGGTAGCACACGAGCCTATTTAAAAGGGGTTGTGGAATCGTGGATACTGAGCAGTGTATAATGTGATGGAAAAATGAATCCAGCCAGCAAAGGAAGCAATATGGTCGATAACGGTACATTAGTAAGTGGCATGTCTTGTATTAACTTCCTCTAAAGTGAGGCAACCCCTTTTAAGGGAAGCTTACTTACCTGCGTCCCTACATTGGCTCCCCTCTCCTCCTCCTTCCCCCAGCTTAAGATGCTCTCCTGGGCTCCCTCGCTGTAAACGTCCAGTCAATCGCTGGTCGCGGTGTTGACTAGCTCCCCTTACGTCATGACAAATGGTCACATGACACAAAGGGATCCGGTCGTTGGCACAGCCGGTGATTGTCTGCGGGCAGCGTCATACTGGATGTTTACAGCGACGAGGCCCAGCAGAGCATTGTAGGGTGGGGAGCCAGAGCTGTGAAGTAGGTAAGTAAGCTTCCCATAAGGCTCCATTCAGATGTCCGTGTGTGTTTTGCGGATCCGCAAAACACAGACACCGGCAATGTGCGCTCCGCATTTTGCGGACCGCACATCGGCGGCACTCTCCTAGAAAATGCCTTTTCTTGTCCGCAATTGCAGACAAGAATAGGACGTTCTATTTTTTTTTTTTGCGGACGCCGAAGTGCGGATCTGCAATTCCGGAACCGGGCGGGACATAGTGTCCCCATAGGAATGAATGGGTCCGCAATTCTGTTCCACAAACAGAATTATGGACGTGTGAATGGGGCCTAACAGGTCTGGTCAGGTGGGGGGCTTTGCTGATAATCATGAAAGGGGTTACCTGTTTTTTTTTTTTTTCTTTATATTGACCCATCCTCAGGATAGCTCGTCAATATCAGATCGGTGGGCGTCAACTCCCGTTTGCTCATACGGGTGCTGCCTTCTCCTCACTGTTTGTTGTCGCAAATGTAGCAGTGTAATTACAACTGCTCCGTCCCAGTTCTGTTCAATGGGGCAGCTCCTTCCTGCTTAAGTGAATAAGAAGGAGCCGTCCCATTGAAGTGAATGGGGGCGCCATGGTTGTAATTACACTACTCCTCGCTGCTGTTATAACCACTAGCGCTCGTGTAAACACTGCAGCCTCTTCTAACAGCTGATCGGTGGGGGTGCCGGGGGTCGGACCCCCCGCCTATATGACTTATCCTGATGATAGGTCATCAATATAAACAGTGAGCAAACGATTGCCTATCAATTTTTATCATTCTATAGAAAACAGCTGCTGCTTGCATGGACGCATGGTTTTGGGTCACGTCCACATCTTCACAGCCTGCCGGCTGCTGCATGTGGTCCTGCCTTTAGGGTACATCCACACCACACATAAATGTGGCGGGTAGTACCAGCAATGTGAATTTCAAGAAATCCACCGGGGTATTTTAACCTTCAGTGTGGATTTTAAAGGGGTTCTCCAGGCTATAGGTATTGATGATCTATCTTCTGGTTTGACACCTGGCACCCCTTACGATCAGCTGTTTTGGGCAACCGTGGCACCAAAAACTATCTAGTGTACGGTGCTGGAAGTAGACAGCCCCCTACACTATGTACTGCCTGTGCCATGGTTATGCATCTAAGGGGTTATGGCCGCCGCTGCAGCGCTGATACAAGGTGGCCAGCTCCTGTGCATTCGGACCTGTGCGCACTTCCACGGACCTGGACACCAGGGAGGCCAACCCTTTTTCTTAGTGTGCAAGCGCGACCACTGCTGCTGGATTGCAGGGTGGTCGTAACCCCTGGATACGAGCCGTGTATAATGTGATGGTAAAATGAATGAAGCCAGCAAAGGAGGCAACGTGGACAATCACAGTACATTAGTAAGTGCCTTGTAGTAACTTTATCTACATGATAAATGCCAATTTCTGGAGTGAGACAACCCCTTTAGTTGTTGTTTTTTTCCTATTGACATCAGAACTATAACTTCACCTTTTAAAACTTTTTTGCCTTGTACTTTGTCTTTCAGATCCCAGTAGGATAATCACTTACAATGAAGCCATGGACCGCCCTGATCTCTGAGATTGCTGCCAGAGGACTGCTGGCTTTTTCCTTTCCGAAGTCATTTCATCAGTGCATGAGAGACGTTGTCTGGATGTCATGCGCCTTTGAAAAAAATAAAATAGAAAATTGTTCAAGAAACGGAGGAGAAAACGAGAACATAATAGAAACAAATCCTCGGATATAGAATTATATAAATATACTTATACGTATATATATATTTTGTTTAGATAACTATGTATAGAAAATTCTATCTATAAATATATACAAATATATAGTTATTTAAACAAATTTCAAATGAAAATATTATGGAAACCATGTTGATCCAGTCAGGACCTAACCTTTCCCAGGAAAAGGAAGTTTAATTACTGGTACTTTTTTTTTTTTTTTTTTTTTTATTACCCAATTTTTTTTCTTTTTTTCTTTTTTTTTCTTTCCTCCTTTTGTCATTGTCGCATAAGACTAAAGTGCTTGAGTGAATCGAGTACAGAATCCTCGGAGGCACGACCCTGCTACGTGACATTGAAGAGATGTGCTTGTGTACTTACATTGCCAACCACGAGAGAGCACGTTGTATTATTTTTGGGATTGCCCAGCCCGTCCCAGTCTTACCCTCTCTCCCTTGTATTTTGTTTCACATGGCTTCTGCATACAACACTTATCCCGGCTAAAACAATGAACACGTTTTTAAGAAATAACCGTTTATATCTTTCTTTTTTTTTTTTTCTTTTTTTATTATTATTTTATTATGGCTTTTTTCTGTTTTCTTTTGGGACTTACAAAGGAAAGACACACAAAGAAAAAAAAAAACGCAGGCTGTCTTAATTTTTCACTTTTTTTGGAACTGGAGACAGATGCACTTTTTTCAATTCTGGAAAAATTTCGGACAAACAGGTTTCTTAATTTTGACCATTGGAGTATGCGTCCCATTTAGAGACGATTTAATGAAAGAACAAAGGACAAAAAGAAAAACTATAAAAAAAAAAAAAAAGTAAAACGCAAAAGAAATTAATCTATTTAGGCATTTAATATATTTAAAAGATATCTATATAGAAAGAGGCAAATCTGTTCCCTGTTTGATGTCATTGTATGAAAGGGGAGCAAGTTGCGTGAGGCTGTTCGGGACCCTGGCTGCATCATCTCCTTGTGTGTCGCTAATAGCTGTCCTTTTTTTTGGTCCTCTGCTTTTACCCTACTTGTGTTGGATGGAGTATCAACCCAATTGCACATGAACATTACGCTGAAAACCTCCATGACTCTGACAGGGGTCTGATTACATATATATAATTTTTTTTTTTTAACTGTATGCTTCTAAAATCTTTATGAAACTTTTTTTTTTTTTTATAATTTTGAGTGTGCCCTTTTCTGTATGAAGGACATTACTGGAAGCAGGACTTTAGCAATAAAGGTATTGACCCTTTCCATTTTAGCGAGTGGCCTGCAATGCATTGGGTGCTACTGGGGGATCTGTTGCACAATATGCACATGTTGGGAGTGCCACTCCTCAGTTGCTCACTGTCGCCATGTCTTCAAGCAATGTCCTCCATGCTCGTTTGCTTTCTCCCTTATGTCAGTCATGCAGAGCACACTCCGTTGGGCTTCAGGCTATAGCTGAGAGTGCCTCTGCTACAAAGCAAATGCTTTTCAGACTCAAATGGTGCTATACATATATATATATATATTTAGAATATCATGTTCTGTTTTTTTTTTTTTGTTTTTTTATGTTGTCGGCCCCTCCAGTGTTTGAAGGGGTTAATCTCTTAGTTGCCAGACGTCCCCTCCATCTCATCCCAGGTCTAGACATAATTTAACCATTAGTTGCTGTCATGGTCAACGAGCAGACTGAACTTATGTATATGATCAAAAACATTTCAGTAGAAAGACTGCTTGGATAATGTCTTGTCAGCAGATTATTATTTTTTTTGTAGAAGAGTTTGAATATTACATATCAACTCCTTATCGCTTGGAATTATTTATTTTACTGCAGGAAATATGCACAAAATGCTACATAGTTGATAACCATATGGTTTGTTAATGTGGTTTCCACAGTGTTTTTGTGTTTTTTTTATTTTTATGGTTATTTCTTCTGTGGATTCATTACCAGAAAACCAAGAGCCAACAGTTTAGGTTCCCTAAAATGTCATTATTTACATGTGAAGTGAGACTTCATCTTAAGCTGGCCATACCATTGGATGTATTTCATCACAACTCTCTGACCATCAGCGATGCCTCCCGAAGGCAGATGTCCTGGGGAAGAGAAGGGCCAGGCGTGTTGGGTTTAAAGGGCATCTATCAGCAGATTTGTACCTATGACACTGGCTGACCTGTTACATGTGCGCTCGGCAGCTGAAGGCATCTGTGTGGGTCCTATGTTAATATGTGCCCGCAATGCTGTAAACGTCGTCATGCATGCCTATCCCTTTCAAAGTGCAGAGGGCGAGGCAGTTGGAGAGAGAGCAGAGCCTCTAGGTGTAATGGTAACCTGAAGTTTTAACCCCTTAACGCATAATGCCATACATGTACAGCATTATGTGGGCCTGTGTATGAAGTCGACTGCTGCAGTGAGCCCGCTCCCTATGTGTCTCAATGACATGGGAACGGCGATCATGCCGCACCTAGTCATTTAACCCGTCAGATGCAGCGTTCAACACTGATTGCGGCATCAGTGAGGTAAGATCGAGGGACGAGGTTCCTTTTGCCTTCCGATTGGAGCCCACACAGTGAACACTTCTGAAGCCTTCCATGGTAAGCTCCCTGCTATGCTGTGCATGAGACACAGCTCAGCAGGGAGAGTGTTAGAATCCTATTCACCCTAATAGATCTCTAAAAGTGACTAGGAGAAGGGATCAAAAGATCCCAGGTTCTAATAGTAATTAAATAAAAAGTAAACAAAGTTTAAAAAACTAAATATTAAGTTTAAATCACCCCTTTTCCCCAATTTTACATATAAAATATAAAAAACAATAAAAAAACATTCCATATCGCAGCATCCAAAAATAGCTGACCTAAGAAAATATTGAAAAATAAATTCCTGTGTGGTGAGTGTCATAATGGGAAAAAATTAAAACCGCGATTTGCTATTTTTTGGGTTATCCTGTCCGCCCCCAAAAATTGAATAACTGATCAAAAAGTCGTACATGCCACAAAAATGGTACCAATAAAAACTAGTTTGTTACGCAAAACACAAGCCCTCATACAGCTTTGTACACAAAATATGTCAAACGATGGCAATGCAAAGAAAAAATATTTTTTTGTTTTCAAAGATTTTTTTTTTTTTAATTAAAATAAAAACTATTAAAGTTTTGTATTTCCATAATCCTATTGAGCTGCAGAATAAGGATGTAATGTCGTTTTTTTGGCGCACCTCAATGCCGTGAGGTCCAAACCCACTTTTTTTTTTTAATTTTACCCCACAAAGAATTTCTTTCCTGTTTAATTTACAAGACATGGTAAATTAAATGCTTAAATGCTGGCATTAAAAAAACTCATGTTGTCCCAAAAAAATAAGCCCTTATATGGCTATGTGAACTAAAAATTAAAAAAGCCATGGCTATTGGAACGTGGTAAGGAAAAATAAAAATAGGGGGTAATATATACAAATTAGCCTCTAGGAGCATCGCGTTTACACCTAGGGGCTCTGCTGTCTCTGCAACTGCCGTGCCCTCTGCACTTTGACAGGGACTGGCATGTGTGATAAGTTTACAGCATTGCGGGCACATATAAACATGGGACCAACGCAGATGCCTTCACCTGCCAAGTGCACATGTAATAGGTGAGCCATGGGTACTAATCTGCTGACAGATGGCCATTAAACATGCCCGATCCTTTTGTTCTTTGCGTAAATTCGAGTGGGTTTGCATCACGTTTTTCCCATCCTTTTAACGTATACGTTAATTGGATGCTTCAGCCTGATGTCATACAGTGGCATCCGTTCTCCATAGAGTTCCATTGTAAAAAAAAAAAAAGGAAAAAGTATACAACAATGTGGTGTGCTACGTTTTTGTATCCTTTTCTTTTTTGGAACGTATACGTCAAACGGAGGCGCAAAACGTAATGTGAACCCACCCTTAGCTGCCAGCCAGTAGTGTCTGTCAGGGGCTTTCTCACCCCTCCTTTTCACAATACATGATCCATTCATGCGTTTGTATCGAAGGATTTTGGGGAGAGAGCTGTTGGTCAAATGCGTGTTTGACCATAAGGCGGTATGTCATGTATAGGACTGGCTTTAGGGGCAAGGTACATGCGCTGTAAATGGCTACATAAAGATTTTTCCAGTAGCGCTACATTTGCTGTTCAAAGCAATTTATTGCGTTAAATGCAGTCTTGTGGCCCGCGGCTATCACCTGATGGATAAAATCAGTGAGTAGCACTACAAAAAGTCTTCGTGTGACCCTAGCCTTATTGTCTTAATTCGGAAACATAGAAACGCTAGTTCTGTCATATAAAAGGCATCACCGGTTGTGTCCTATAGCGGTCTGCGTATTTGTCTCATGCTATGATAGAATATGAATACAATGTGAAGACTAGGTTTGCACATTGCATATATTTACTTTTTGTGTGTGTTTTTGGTTGCAAAAACAGAAGTGTTCAGATAGTGAGCAGAGTCCCTACGGTGCCCAGGTCCCCGACGCGCTCCACTTCCTGCTCACGGGAATACCGCTCAGCCTATCACTGGTCGAGGCGGGTCATCTCTTCCTCCAATGATTGACTGAGCAGCATTCCCACCCATTTCCTGCTGTGTTGGGACAGGAGCAGAAAGTGGAGCACAGTGGGGACCCACCGCTCTGTATAATGGTGGCAGGGGATCGGGGCGGTGATTTTAAGATACTTTATTTTTTAAAATAGTAGGATCCCTCTGCAGGTCTTTTATTTTATTGGGGGTACCCATTTGAAAGGGTATATTGGGAAAATGCATTTTTTTAAACCCTTTGTGGCCCTTAAAAACAAAACCTACTCACCCTTACTGATTCCCCAGGTGTAGTCCATGCTGCTCTTCACTTCCTGGTATTGGATTGACACACCAGAAATGTCAGAAAAGGGACCATTCAGCCAATCACTGGCGGCTCCACTATGTCAAGCTAGACAAGGAAGTGAAGAGAAGCAGGGACTGCATCGAAATGCCAGAACCGTGGATTAGTGAGGATGAGTATGGCGTATTTTTTATTTTTACACCTTTTGAGCCTTTTTTTTGGTGGAAGCTCCTCTATTCTTCTCCTCCTTTGCGATCGTCAATATTAGTTTGAAATAAATTAACCCTTTCCCGTGCCTGGACATACTGTAAGTCCAAGGTGTGGGAGGGATGTATGGAGTGGACTCATGAGATGATCGCGCTCCGTACTCTGTGTGACACATCTGACACCCAGACGCAATGACTGGGATCAGAGATAACTCCTCAGATGCTGCAGTCAATGGCATCTGAGTGGTTACAAAGAGCGAGCAGGCTCCTGTGGCAAAATCACAGGGTATCAACCAGTTACTATGGCAGCCTGGGGCCTTGTGAAGACACCTTAGCCTGCCATAGCAAACTGCCTATTAAAACCTGCCAGCAGCAAGGCTTAATAGGAAGCCTGTCAAAACCCCATAGACTGTAATAGTAGTCTATTGCAATCTGTGGTACAAGTGAGCAGAAGCTCTTATATTCAAGTCCCCTGATGGGACAGAAAAATGACACTAAAAAGTTTTTAAAAATACAAAAAAATATAAAATTTTATACACCCTTTCCCCAAATTTACACATGAAAATAAATAGTAAAAAAAAAATATATAATTGGTATTACCGCATCTGAATATGCCATGTCCAAACTAATGAAATATAAAAAATATTTCTTGTGTGTGGTAAACACTGTAAAAAAAAAAAAAAACTAAATGGCTGATTTGCCTTTTTTTCGGTTCTCACACCCCAAAAAAAATTATAGAAAGTGATTTAAATATCCCAAAAATGGTACAAGTAAAAACTGCAGCTTTCTGCAAAAAAAAAAACAAGCTCCTACACAGATCTGTATACAGAAATATAAAAAAAATTGCACAGAATTTAAGGGTTTATATATTTTTTAAAAATAGTAAAACGTAATAAAAACTATATAAATTTGGTATCGCTGTAATCGTACTGACCCGCAGATTAAGGTTGTCATGTCATTTTTTTAGCATACTATGAACTCAATTGTAAAAACAAAGTATAAAATACCTTGGTGTAATTGCATTTTTCCCCCCACTTTCACCCCACCAAGCAGAAAGGCAAATTGACCCGGTTCTCAAGGAGTTTTAATGAAACGCATTGTGTAAACCTGCCCTGGGTTTTGTCTGTCTTCATGTGCCACTCTTGATGCTGGGCATTCAGGCCTTGGCCCCTGTTACCACTGTTCTGTGAACGGGATAGGGATATGTTCACATGGAAGCCAAGCCACGACCAGATCTGTAGAGCAATGTGCTGTATCCATGGGGCTTTACTGTAGTTTTGTGAGAATTTCCTGTACCCAAAATCAAATTGCCATATAACTGTAAATTATTACCTGAGGTTGATGCTGCTGATTTTTTTTCCCCATTGAAGTCAGAAAATATAGATATGCTGCAACTTAAAGAAAAATCACTCTTGCCCTACAACGGGCTCACTATAATGTGGCAACATACCTGCGGGAAGCTGATTTTTTTTTTTTTAGATTTTTTTTGTGCCCACTGTACTGTGAAACACTGCACCAACAATGTGCACATGAAGGCCAACCTAATGGGGAAATTCCACCCAGATCTAAAAATTCAGTCTGCAATGGAAATTTATCTTTCTTCATCCCTTTTAGAATATGTCGTTAACTTTTGTTTTCGACACCCCTACCCCAATCTTGCTGGCCATGTACATTGGATTAATCTTGACCGTATCCGCCGATTTCAGGCCGACCACCTAATGTGTATGGGCCCTCCTGACTCTCCCAGATATGGTGAAAGAGGAGGATCGGGTATGTTGTATTTAAATACGCCCAATTGTTTGGAGATAACATGCCGCCAGTGTTATCTGGCAAAGTCTTAGTTGACTCTCGCTGAGGACATATACATTCTGAACCGAGCAGTTTTGTATTTGGGGGACAGGAGAGATGACTATTGTCTGTGTGGGGCCAGCCTTACATTAAAAGGCTATTCCAGTTTTAACACGTTATCTCCTATCTACAGGATAGGGGCACTTAAATCAGTGGGGGTCTGACCACTGGGACCCCGTATTTCCTAATGAATGGAGAAGCGGGTCAAATGCACACTGCCACTCCAATTATCTCTATGGTACTGCTGGAGATGGCAGAGTACAGTCGCTCATTTATTTCCTGCAGTCCCACAGGGATGAAGGGAGCGGCAGTGTGCATGCTGGACCAGCTGTTCCATTCATTTTTGGATCCCAGTTGAGAGGATCCCCTCAATCTAATAGTTATAACTATTTACAACCGGAATACCCCTAATACTTTTCCAAAGATGGGAGTTCAGATTTGGGTTAATTTTAATTGACAGTCACTGAACTGAACCTAAAACACCTAAAACTTTGTTTTTAGAAATCCAATCACACAGTGCAGTTTTGTTCTTTTTTCCAATTGTACTAGTCCTGTCTTTGGGACAGTCATTATCTCACAGCTGGAAAGCATGTTTACAGGTTTTATATTCTACGACTGTCTGCTTGGTGGGGGTCTTGAGTTCCGCACCCCCACGATCCGCTGTTGTGCAGTAGTTCTTGCGCTGGTACTACACAGCGCTGTCCATTGTGTAGTGGACGGAGCTGCTTACTGCAGCACTGCTCCCATTGAGGAGAATGGGAGCAGTGCTGCAGTAACAGACTCCATCCACATTACAATGGATGGAACTACCACAGAACAGCAGATTGGTGAGAGTGTAGGTATCAGACCACTGCTTGTCATATATTAGGGGCCTAACCTGAGAATACATGGTTAATATAAAAGGGCTGGACAACCTCTTTAAAACAATTGAAGTCTATGGTGGCTATAATTAGGGGTTCAGGGTTTAGCCTTCCATATGGAAGAAATACAGTGACATAAAAGATATTTGCTGACTCAGCTCATCTCTACAAGAGTCTCCAGATTGATTCTGCTCATTGCAAGATTCTCGCAATGTATTCATTTTATTAGTTGCCGTATATGTGTGGATTACATTTTTTTTTATTTTATTTTTTTATCAGTAGTGTCGGGTACTGCAGAATATTCGGGATCATGTATTAAAAACATAGGGGGTATATTATCAAGGCTGGAATTTCCTTTGGGAGTCTCTGCCCTTTCTGCTCTGACCCTCTTATCTCTGCACGTTTCTGAAAGTGCAGAGAAGTGAAAAAAAAGGTCACAAATATGGTGTGTGCCATGATTTGCAGCTTTTGGAAACACTTTTTTGTTGTGTAGTAGGCTTATTCAATCTCCCCCATACTTTTAGGAAGTGGCACTAGAATTATTTCTGTAGCGAACCACATTATCTTGTAAAGCTGGCCGTAGATATGAGATGTAAGGTATGTCGCCTGAGCTCGCCCATGTCGGTGTAGTCCGGAGATGCATTTCGTTTTGCAGTCTTTAGTGCTGGCCCAATGTCTAAGAAATGCCAAGGCCAAGAAATACAGTCCGTGAAATACGCTCAGAGTGACTCGAACTTGTGGCATTATAAAAATTTATAATGCTGAATGTTCCTGCCCGACCTTGGCTATACTGAATCGTACTGAGTGTAGTGAATGTGGGTACAGTTTAGTACAGCCGCTGTGGGGCAGGAACACAGCATTGTGAATCATTCTAAAGCCTCATTCACACGTCGGTGTTCCACGGACGTGTGCTGGAAGTGTTCTCCACGGACAGCACATGTCCCCATTCATTTTAATGTGTGTATTCAGACATCCGTTTTTTGCCATGGTCCATTTTCTTTTGCACGGAAGCATGCTCTATTTTGTCTGTGTTTACTGATCCATCGTGCCCATTATAGTCTATGGGTCCGTGAAAGCCACGGGTGCCATCCGTGTTTCACGGATCATTAGGAAAAGATGCTTTCAAAATTATTTGTCAGCAAAACACAGATGGCACACGGAGAGCAAGAAATGGACACACGGACCCAACACAGATCCTGCACGGAGTCATCACAGACCACCCTCTCACGGATTTGAACAAGGACGTGTGACTGAGGCTTAAGGCCATGAGTTCAGTTCGGGAAATACTGGTGCCACACAGTGCGTATTTCACTGACGGAATACTCTTGTGTGAAATTTTCCATACAAATCCGTTAGCAGCTGAATGCTTGTTCAGTCGACAGCTATTCCTCCCCAATTGAACAATCCGATTGTTCCATCCTTTTCTCCCTGACATTTGCTGTTGGAGGAGATTCGTGAGCTCCCTATCCACAGATCAGTGGCGGTTATGGCCAGTAGTGGCTTATTCCCCTCTCCCTTTTGAGTACAGATGTATGGGATGCTGTGGAGTATGGGGTCTTCACTCTGCACAGTAGGACCTCCACTAAGTTGTTAGGGGTTTGTCACTCCTCAGACTAGTTGACCGACTCCAGCATCAACCAGCAGATTCGTTCATGCAGCTCTAAATGATAAAACAGACGAAGGCAGCGTTCACATTACTGCTTAATTTTCTGAAGAGCAGGGAAAAAAAACGGATCCTGGAATTTAGGCATTTGTTATGTACGTTTTCCATCTGTTTTAGCCATTTTTGTCTGAGATCCAATATTTTAGACTGAAAACTCCACCATGGTATAGCATCTGAATTACGCCATTGCGCCTGTATCCCTTTAAGGCTCTTTCACACAAGCAAGTTTTCCACCCGGATGCGATGTATGACCACCGAGCATTCAGACTGAATCCTGACCCATTCATTTCAATGGGTCTGTGCACATGAGTGTAGGTTTTCACGCAATGTCTTTGCTTTCCTGGAAAAATCCCAGCATGTTCCATATTGTGTATTTTTCAGGCAGCCCCGACTTCATAGAAATTAATGGGACTTGTGCGAAAAACGGAAGGAATTCGGATGTAATCGGATGTGTTTTTCAGCGATTGTTGCCAGGAGATGTAGATTATTCCGTTTTTCTTCAAGTACGTGAACAACGCATGCAATCCAGATGGGGGAAAAAACACACACACTGAACACAATCGCAGAAAAATCTGATTGAACTTGCGTGCAAAACCATGAGTTTTCCTGGCACAATCCATATCACTTTTGTAAAAAAGGCCTTCGGCTAGGGCTACATCGCAGAGAAGTTGCGCAACATTTTTTAAAATGATAATGGTGTTGCACTGCGACGCAACAGTCCCACAAAAATCCAGTCTGGATGGATTTTAGTGCGACACCATTGACTATCATTAAAAAAAAAATTTGAACGACATTTCACGCGACAAGTCTTGCAGTGTAGTTGTACCTTTTTTTGTTGCGTGACTTATTGCTGCCGTGTAGCCCTAGCCTTACTGTTCTTCTGAAGAGAACTTTGATCGACGTGTAGTTGGGGTCTGGCGCACTGCAGGTCCTTGTGGTCATAACGTTAATGCTAAAATACAGCCACAGTCATTTATAGAGATGAGCTGCTTCGCAGGCCAGCAAGGTTTTATTTTGTCAATTTACTCCATTCATGTCAAAGGAGTCAAAAATATGGTTCTCTTTAAATTCTAAAGTCCACCCTTGAGAATCGGTTTGTTAATGTCGTCGTAGCAGTTAAGGCTACATGCACAAGACCGTATGGCATCAGTTTTTTTTTGCAGATCCATTTTAATAATGCCTATCCTTAGGATAGGACATGCTCTATTTTTTTTTTGTGGGGCTACATAACAGACATGCGGATAGTCCACATTTTTTGTGGACCCATTAAAATGAATGGGTCTGCATCCTATCCGCAAAAAAAAAAAGACGGATCTGACACGGAAACAAACAACGTTTGTGTGCATGTAGCCTAAAAAGCAATTCTTTTCATGGAGACCTCCAAGTTCTCTTCCAATGCATAGTGCTCACCAGTCACCACTAGAGGGAGCTTATCTCATGTGGCAACACTCTTTGCCCCGATTCCAGTATTTTTGCACAAAAATTTTGCAACTTATTTTTTTATAGTTTTCCGCAGCTCACGGCACTTTTACAAAAAGAGTATGGGACTTGGCTAGAGTTGGCAGGGTCATCTCAGCCTGACACACTACATCAGAAAACTGGAGTTAATTCTAAGTGAAATCTAAGGTGTAGAGTTCAGTTAGGCTTCGGTCACAGAAATGTTGGTAATCCGATAGCCTCATCTGACAGAGGATCGGGCTACCGGATCTTACCCTAGCTGGCATTGCCAGACCCAACCGTGTACCACCAGATCCTCATTGATTATAAAGGGATCTGGCCGGGTTCCAGCATACATTGTCCAGCCGACAGCTGCCATTTATGCCGGAACATACAGTAAGCTCCTCCTTTTTGTTGATGACTTCAGGCAGACACAACTTTATCATTTAACCCTTTATGATGGAGATTTGGCGTTCCGACCATTATAAAAATGTATTAAGGACTCCCTCTGCATAAAATGTTGACCCTCACTAAACATGTTTTTAATAGGCAGACATTCCCTTTAAGACTTCCATTCTCTTCAGTGGGTTAGATATGATCCTGTAATATAAAGTTTCTCATTAATTTAAGATGCACATTTTTGCAAGGGGTGTTCATTTTTACACATGGCATCTCTGGTGTCTGTAGCAAAAATTACTGCAAAAAATAAAATGACAGTATAGAGCATAATTTTGCTGTGAGTGGAGTCTAGTGCTTTTACATGGCGGCACGTGATTTGGCTTTAGGCCTAGTTCACACTTCAGTAATTTGATGAGCCAAAACCAAGAGTCCACAGAGATGTAATGGAAAGATCTGCACCTGTTCTGTGTTTCTGACCTGGTTTTGGCTCACAATTAGGGAGCATTCACACGGCCGTGTTGGTTTTGCAGTCCGCAAACCAAGTTATCTTTCCGTTCCGTAAGTCCGTATAATATAGACGTGGTGCTTCCGTGTGTCTTCCGTTTTTCACGGTTAGCAAAAAAAAAAACGGAAGGGTTAAAATTGCCAAATTTAATGGGGTTTCCTAGAATGTTTTCAGTCCAGGGGTCCGCAAAAAACGGATGACATACGGATGCATTTCAGTGTGCTATCCGTTTTTTACATTGACTTTCTATGGGCCACGGACCTCAATTTGCGGCCAAGTATAGGACATGTTCTAAAATAAAAGGAACGGACACGCTTAACGAACAGCACACGGATGACACTGAAAGGCATTCTGCAATTTTTGTGGACCCATAGAAATGAATGGGTCTGTGCATTGTCCGCAAAAATTGTGGAACGGACGCGGAACAAAAATACGGTCGTGTGAATGCGCCCTTACTGATGGAAAACACTGACCAAATCACTGAAGTGTGAACTAGGCCCTAGTGGTCTTTTGAAAGGCCAGTAACACAGTTTTATTCATTGAAAAGCAGTCCATATTAAAACTTTTTTTTGTACACTTTTCTTAGGTTTATCCAATCAGGGAGACACATTTGGGTAGCCGATTGCTTCTGACGAGTCTTAATTTGCCAAAAAAAATAAATCACGATTCTGTTTTATTTGATGACCAGGAACGTTCACTATTATGTTGTTACTCGGCCTTTTAATGCAGGAAATGTTTTATTGTTTGTGCCGTTTCACGACCCTGATCGCGGATCGCTCTGCTTCCGCGATGTCACTTTATTTTTTTGCATTTTCTTTCAGTTTGTAACATGAGGTATATACATCACTGTCTGTACATCCTGTCCAGTATTATGTTCTAATTCAATAACTTGTTAATAAAACATTTCTCTGCAGTTAAACCTACATCTTTTCCGTATTGTTGCAGTATAAAATTACTCTGAGGATTCGTTTTTCCCAGTTTTTTTTTTTTTTTTAATTGCTGGATTATACCACTGAGCTTGCTTTCGGTGAATTGATTCGTCAACCCGAAGCCCCAGGTTACCACTGAAATGAGGTTTTGAGTTGGAAATTTCCAGTAACAAAAGAGGATTAAAGGGTCACTGAGCTTTCACTAAAGTTTAAGCGACATCAAAGTTTTGATCAGTCCCAGTGTGTGGGCTGAGACTTCCTCAGAGCGCGTTCGGTCCTTGTTCTAGCGATTGGTGTGGGGGGGGGGGGATCTCAGCACTCAGGCCGCCCCCAGTCAAAACCTTTATGATGTCAATTTGACATCAAAAGTTTTCACTACACCAATTAAGGAAACCACTCCCACACAGTCCATGATTAGTTCAAAAAATTTAATTACTATTCATCTCAAATAATGTTAAAAAATGAAATAACAGCGGCATACATGTACACTAAAAAGGAGACCCACTGGGCATGTAACCCTAATAATGATCCTAATGTGGTACAAATAGACTCCGCACCTACCTCTATCAGCACATACCCCCAGCTCTTCCAAATAAAGTGCTTAGTGCCCCTAAATAACGGAGGTAATAATTAGAGAGGTCGTGAACATAAAATCTTCGCGAAAGGGCGAACGCAAATGTTCGCGAAAGGGCGAACCGCCATAGACTTCAATAGGCAGGCGAATTTTAAAACCCACAGGGACTCTTTCTGGCCACAATAGTGATGGAAAAGTTGTTTCAAGGGGACTAACACCTGGACTGTGGCATGCCGGAGGGGGATCTATGGCAAACTTCCCTTGGAAAATTACGTAGTGGACGCAGAGTCGGGTTTTAATCCATAAAGGGCATAAATCAAATTCCTAAATAGTTTGGAATAACGTGCTTTAAAACATCCAGTGTGTGTATACGATTAGGTATGATGTTGTATCGATCAGGTAGTGTAAGGGTTATGCCCGCTTCACAGTGACAGACCAAACTCTCTCCGTTTAAATGTATATATTTAAAACTTTTTCTTTTTTTTTTGTTAACCATTTACTTGTTCAACAACAGGATGATCTTTTAATCGCTTCTATAGTACCCTGTACTGATTAAAACTAGGTAGCGACACATATCCTTTTTTTTTTCCTAATCTGTGCTTAGTTTCTGATTGCAGATTCTAAATTTTGAACATGATTATGGGGGCGGCCATCCTGCCTGAGCTGTTCTTCACAGCATTTAGAGAGTTACAGCAGCCATATGGACCATAGACACAATCGACAGGAGCAGATCCCATTGACTTAGCAACACCCAGCCCCTCCGCCCCTCATCTTGGCTGGACCTGTAAAGAGAAGCTTACTTACCTGCTTTCTGGCGCCGGTGCAGCGTGAGATGATCCTACCTTGTGAGTTTTCCCTACCGCACCAACTGAGCATGCTCAGTACAAGTAAAGTCCCGCCCACAGCCTAATTCTCCCTTTAGTAAAAACCCCAAATCTACATTAAGTTGTACCCTCGCGGGCTCGGCCTCGCTGCACTCGGCTCTTATAAAAACTAACTCCATGCCGCCATTGATAGTAAAGAATGAACTGGATAGTAAAGAAAAGGGAGAATAGGCTGTGGGCGGGGCTTCACTTGTACTGAGCATGCTCAGTTCGGCGGTAGGAAAAACTCACAAGGTAGGATCATCTCACGCTGCGCCGGCTCCCTGCTCCTTCTCCTCCCGGCTGGCAAAGCACCACTGGGCGCCCTTGCCATGAACATCTGGTTTGACATCATCACAGCCAATCGCTGTCCACTGCGGCGACTGGCTCCCCTTATTTTATGACAAATGGTCACATGATGCAAGGGGAGCCGGTTACCACCATGATTAGTGACTGGCTGTGGTGATGTCAAACCAGATGTTTTAAGCTAGGGCAGTGGTAGGCAACCTCTGACACTCCAGCTGTTCTGGAACTACAACTCCCAGCATGCAATACTTCCTCTGCTATTCTCAGAACTCTCATAAAAATTAATGGAGCATTCTGGGAATTGTAGTTTCACAACAGCTGGGGTGCAAAAGGTTGCTGACCGCTGAGCTAGGGCGCCCAGAGGAGCCGCCCAGGGCTTGGAGGAGAAGGAGCAGGGGAAGCAGCTAAGTAAACTTCCCTATACAGGTTTGGCCAAGTGAAGGGCTTTGCCAAAACCCCCAATTCTTGCACAACTCCGTTAAGGTCACGACTATTATCCGTGTTAGTCATAACAGAGAAATACATCTGCTCCTCACTTCTACCCTCCTTTCTTATCGAATTCCATTGTGAATTGTCCTTCACCTTACAAGCACTTCTACTTGGGCGCTGTGATTTCAGGCATGTAAGATATGTGCTGAACTAGTAATGTTATCACTGAGAAGTTAGAAATGACAAGCCGTGTTTCCTGATGTGTCCACCATCAAACCCAGGATATTAAATAAAAATATATATTAAAAAAAAGTAGGTTTACAATTAAACTGAATTGTATGTTCTTATAAATTTGTACACGTTTCAATTAATATTCTTACATTTCTTTTTTAAATCAACCAATTACCACCGTTTCAGGTCACAACCAGCCTATTGTGCTTTCATGCAAATGAGTTCTGACACTTTAAGGAAATATGCCATCAGAATATGACCTATGGTTTAAATCACGTTTTTACCTTAGGCCTCTTACACGCGGCCGTAGATGTCCCTTGCCCATGCTGCGGACCTCAAATTGCGGCCCGCAATGCACGGGCACCGAGCCCGTTCTGCAAAAAGATAGGACATGTTCTATCTTTTTGCGGGACGGAAGTACGGAACGGAACACCACGGAAGCACTCCGTAGTGTTCCGTTCCGCACCGTTCCACATCTCCGGATTTGCGGACCCATTGAAGTGAATGGGTCCGCATCCGTGATGCGGAATGACACTGGAATGGTGCCTGTGTATTGCGGATCCGTGTATTGCGGACCTTTCAGCAAAAAAATATTCATGGGATACTTATACCATCTTACAGGGCTGCTGCCGCTGATGTCCGCACACAGGTTTTTTTTTCAAACGCCCCCCCAGTTCGCCCGCAGCACTCCCGGTAACTTCTGCGCCTCTTATGCTAATGAGGCAACTTGGTTATAGTAGGAGGTTTCATTTAGTTATGGTGGGCGGTGTCTCTTCTCTCTGGCAGCGAGCGCATCCAATCGCAGCGCTCCTCTCTTAGCCAGGGTGCCCTTGCTAGGTCATCAATAGTAAAAAGCGGACAACCCCTTAAAGACCTCTTTGATTCCATTCTTCCAAAACAGACCCACATAAAATTCCTTGCAGGGCTGGGCAATCTTTCAATGACAACCTGATCTTGTCTTATACCATGCCCAATGAAGGAGACCTAAGGAATCTCAAAAACATTGCTATTTGTTATCATCTTTTTAGTTATCTATTCAAGGGTATCAGTGACTGAGGACTCTAAGTTTTTATCTTCCCTTTTCAGTGGCTAACATGGTCAACAGGATCTTTCCTTTAGTTGCCTGGGAATTTCTGGTAAGGGAAAAGGAAAGTGTATTTTTTATTACCATGCTGCACAAGGGTTAATATTTCAAACACCCTAAATCTTTCCATTGTTTTTACGTTTGACCTGTGTCATTGACATCCGCTGTTTTTCTCTACTCATTGTCCCAAGTACAGCAGCAGAAAAAGAAAAGTGGAATTTTGCTTATAAATCAGTTATTTTATTTTAGAGCTGAATTTTTTAGGTGTCAGCAAACATGTTTTTATAGAATTCAAAGTTTATGTCAGTTTAAAGGGATGTAGAACAGACAGAATAGAAGCCGAGGGCAAATGAGAATTTATTTTCAGAGGTCTGTGAAATTCTCATACCTGCCAAAAAAATCTGAGCAAAAACAATATAATGTAAAGCACCTTCCAAAGAAACCCGCAGTGCCAGCCATACCTCTACCAATTACATCCATGGAGCCTAGTCATAATAAAAGTATAACTGGCGGGTGGAAAATTGACTAAGTTGATTGCTGCTCAGTGGCACTTCTCTTCCTCCTAAAGTCCTGACATACAGGAATATTCTCATATGTAACATTGGTTCCCACTTGTGGACTAGGCTGTATATTCCTTTTAAATTAATTGAATTCAGGACCAGACTGGCAATCTACCTGCCTGGGCAGATTCCCGATGGGCCTCATGGTTCTTCCTTGTCAAATTCAAATTTAGTATGTACAGCAGAATCAAGGCTTCTTTCACACATTATTAAATTGACGACATGCACGTACCCATTGCATTGACTTTAATGTATTTGTGCACACATCAGTGGTCTACCAGGGAGTGGTCAGTGGTGACACTATGGAAGCATTACTTATTTGGTCCATAATTATGGATCCCTCCAGCACATTACCGTATAGTCTATGGGCCTATAAAAACCACGGGCACCACATGGGTGCCATCTGTATCTGGTCCATGGATTTTAAAGACCATTGGTAAGAGATGTTCTGGAAACGAATCTTTAACCTAGCAGTGTCCGTGGAATACGGATTACACATGGAGCATGAAAAAAAAATGGACACATAGAGCAACCTCTGATCCTTCACAAATAACTTCATAGATGAACCACGGTCTATCTTGTGACAGATGTCATAATCACGGGCACGGACGAGTGTCCAGTGTTGGTTCCCCCTCCCTCCTGCTCACTAGTGTCCTCCTCATTCAAGGCAGCAGCCAGTTCCTGAGGAAGCAACCCGGTGCATTCAACAATGATACTCAATTTATAGTGAGGCCGCAGCACAGCTTGGGGGTCGGAGAGGCACAAGAGTGTGGCCAGCAGATACTCTACTTTGCACTTTCCCGATTTGCTGTTTTTCACCTTCAAAGGGATGTCAGAAATGATCTGAGTGGCAGCTGCCCTGTTCTGTAGGAGACATAATAACCCCCTGCTCTATATGGATTGCATAGATTATCATCACGTGCATTTAAAGGGGCTGTCCAACATTAACATTAATGGCAGGCAGCAGGGTCTTGGAAAAAAAAAAAAAAACTCTCACCTTTTGAAAGTCTCGCTGTTCCAGTGCCGCGGCTCCCGGCAGACCCAACCATGATGACATCCTGTTCATGGTCAGCAGCACTTTCACAAAGTGAGTGATAATTTTTGTTTTTAACCAATTCTCCTGTCTTCCATTAATATTTGAGTTATGTTTGACAACTGCAATGTGATAATACCATCTGTGTACATCTGGAATTTGGCCACTATACGGTCATTGGTTATATTAGTGCTTATATTGTACAAGCATACACTTGTCCCTTGCTAGTGACACCGGTCCTTAACTGTGCTAAATTGTGTTTCTATGTTACACTCATTCATGTATTGATGTGGGGTATTTTGCGACTATTTGTCTCCAATATGAGTGGCTATATTCTATGTGTACTGCCTTTTGTCCTAGTCTAGCCCATAGAGGGAGGACTTTCATTATTTTCTTTTAGGCTGTAGAGGGAAGTGCATATATTGGGTATATATATATATATATATATATATATATATATATATATACCAGACCTACATATCTCTCCATGGGAGAACCCCCTGATCGATAGATTCTTCAATCAGTGTCAGATGAAAGTCGTGTCACTGCTGAAACGAGGCCATTCCACGGTTGAGCTTACCCCGGAAAGAAGGAGGTGCTTTGTGGATCGACCTAGAGACTGTGAGGATGAAGCCATCCCAGAGTCTGACCAGTAAAAGACGACATTGGGAGTGGCTGATACCTGAAGATCGGCACTGACAGACAGCAGAAATGAAAGAGTTTCATTGTGGAGCCAAGAAAGTCCCAGAGCAAGATCCAGAGAGAAGAAGACGGTGTATTCTGTGGATGGAGACGTTGGTTATGTTGAGCGGCAGGTCGGAGGTGTCAGTCGCGATGGGAGATGTCTAGATACCTAAGTCTAATAATTATACTTCATTCAATTCTGAATTGTCACCAGTCATAAGCGAGGTTGAGTAGGAAAGTATTTCCCAGCACAACTTTCCTCAAACTTCATTGTCGTGTTCTCGACAACAGGGGGATTGTAGAGGGAAGAGCATATATTGGGTGTATATATATATATATATATATATATATATATACCAGCCTACTTATTATGCTCTCCCCCACCTTCTATTTAGGGATTGTTGATGACATGGGCGTGTGGTTCCATTGTGTATCTCCGGGGATGTTCTCATTTACACATTGGACAGGAGTTCTTTTGTACTTTTGTCTGTACAGATCCTGAACTAGCCTCAGGGGGCCAATTGGCAGTTATCTGTTGCAGTCTGAGTGCATGCATTCCATCACACGCACAAGATGATGTCATATCCCTGTGCCTTAGGTTGAGGACGGGGGAGGTGGGCTGCTATGGGCTTATATTAGCCCAAGCCAGAACAAAGGGGCTGTCTTGAGCTCATCACCACAAGCAGAAGAAGGCCTTCACACCTAGAAGAGTGGACATGAGTTGAGCCAAGCAGCCCCTTCAGAGGCGTGTAGGTTTGGGAGGGTGCTGCTGGTACGTGTGTGTGTGTTAGTGTATATTTAAATAGATTTTGGGGTGGAATTGGTCTTCGCAAATATCTTACAATCAGTATTTAACAGCGAGATGGGACGGTATGATCCCACCTCTTCTTTTTTCCCTTTTTTCAGGATCAGTGTAATAACTGCCTCCATCATTGAAGGGGGAAGGGTCCCCTCCGCCAGAGAACTATCAAGAAGCTCCAACAACCTGGGCATCAAAAAATCCTTATATTCTCGGTAAAATTCAAAAGGGAGCCCGTCTGGCCCTGGGGAGGAATTTGTTTACTTGATTAACAAATACTTAATTGTTCAAGTACAGCATAGAGTCTTTTGTCACCGCTGTAATTTAGCGCATGCAGTTTAGCAAAAGTTAGAGTAACAGGTAGAATAAAGGAAATAGGCAGAGTCAGCAATAGATGACTAAGTCTATTTATAAATATTAATCCTAAATATTAATCCTAAATATTAATAATTAATATTTTCCTTTTACACAGGCATGTAGTGGCTATGCTCGGTATTGCAGTGTTCTCCCATTTAATAATAGAGTCCCTCACCAGAGTACCACAGCCCTTTAAACTTCTAGTCATCGGGGTTGCCAACAGTCCCTCTCTATATGTCTAGTGTATTCACGATCTAAACTCTCCGCTCACATAGAGACTGAAGCTGCTTTCAGTGTACCTCCTCCCCTGCTGCTGCTGAAATCCTACACTGCTCAGTACAAGCTGTAGTCTTCTCTGCAGTAAAGTGTGGAATTATAGTAGGACTCCCTAATGGAGTTCTCCGGGAATACTGTGTTTTTACCAAGTATCCACAGCCTGCCTCTGTAAATAGGAGATTCATACTTACCTGCTCCCCGCTTATCTGTGCTGCCTCTATTTTCCACGTTCCAGTCCCTGGCTTGTTTTCTTCTAGCGCTGCATGGTTATGGTCATATACTCCACTGCAGCCAATGACTGGTTTCAGCGGTGATGTGCTGCTTGCAGCTACTCACCACTGAAGCCGATCATTGGCTGCAGCAGAGTATATAACCATTCAGTGCCAGAAGCAAACAAGCCAAGGACCAGAATGTTGAGAAAGCAGAGGCAGTGGGGAGCAGGTAAGTACAAATATTTTATTTACGGAGGCAGGCTGTGGAGAAGTATTCCTGGAGAACCTCTTAAAGTGGTACATATAGGACAGGTCAATGGCCTGTTTTCCTATCTAGGTAAGATGAGGACTACTCAGCTAGATATGCTAAAACAGTCTGAGAACCACTGAAATAGGGACTCCATGTGGAGCGTGTGATAGTAGAATGATAAAGGGAAGGGACTGCAGGTCCAAAGCGAAGGAAGATAATTGGATTTCCAAAGACGAGTTCAAGTATCTTTTCAATCTATTAAAAGGAATCTGTCACCAGCATAGTAGCATAATTTTTTTTTCATGAATCCTTGTTTAATAAAGTACCTTATTTCCATAACTGTTAGTGGTTTTCTTGTTCGTCTTGTCATTTCTTGTAAAAACCGCTTAGGAGCCCAGGACTCGCAAGTTCACACGTACCATTGCTATATTGCACCTCATATAGTGCACTCATTATTGAGGACTATATGATTGCTACGACTATAACAATACCGCAACTGATACCGCGCTGACAACGCATGTCATGAACTTTCCTTCATTATATGTTTTCTCAGTCACATCAAAGACTGCATTTATAGTGCACCATATCCTATAGACTGCACATGTCCTAGGCCAAGTGACTATTGTTACCACAAGAACATCTCAGCAATACCGCGTCAATAACGCATGCTAAGGGTCACTATATGTACTTGCAGTAATTACTACAATACCGTAACCACACTGTGAGAATAACGCATACCAAATATTATCCTGTGCCATACGCACCTTCAGTTACATTCAAGATTACTTTTTAAGTGCACCCTTTGTATTGAAGTGCACCATCTGTTTTAGGTCAAGTGAATGCCGCTATCATAATAATATCGCAGCAATACCGCGTCATTTACGCATGCTAAGTGCTATTTATTATTATATGCACCTGTGACCTTACCCGAACTGATCCAGTAGGTGATACCTAGTTCCATATCGGATCAGACTTATTTTGTTTTTATTTTTGTATTTTTTATACATTTTAACATGATATGTGTATTTTGTTGGTATTTAATAAATTGTTGTATGTGCTGCCATTAGAGGAGTGTGTCCCCCTAATTTATATTCTAGTGCCTTTTATTCCTTTTGAGCTTTGTAGGGTAAAGCAAAAAGGGGCGAGCACCCCGCATCCTCTGTGCAAAGTCAGGTGTAGCCGCTGATCACCTTAGTACCTGCTATCTTTTCAATCTGCATCCTACGATTGTGACTTTGTATGCAATTCCAAAGGTGTATAAGCAAAAAAGACCGATTCCCAGTAGACCAATCGTCTCTGGCAATAATAGCCTTACAGAAAACATCAGCCAATATGTAGATGAATTTCAATCTCCATTTGTTCCAAGTCTGCCATCTTACATCAATACACAAAAGATGCGGTCACTAGACTCCAGGAGATTCAGGTCACAGCCCACACCAAATTGGCAAGTCTAGACATTGAAGCGCTATACACGAGCATTAAACATAATTTGGGTATTTTGGCCACTTCTTTTTTGTACACCAAGGGGACACAGTTTCATTAACATAACGAATTTGTTCTTACACTTCTACAATTTTTGTTAACGCACAATTATTTTTTATTCAATGGACACTATTCTTTGCAAATAAACTGTACCGCGATGGGCAGTAAATGTGCAAAGAATTATGTTAATTTATTTTTGGGATGGTGGGAGGACACGATTGTATTCACAGAACAATTTCACAGATTCACAAGTCACATTTTGTATTTTGGTAGGTACATAGATGATGTGTTAATTCTTTGGGACAGGCACCACAGAACTCTTCAATGAATTTGTCAGTCTCCTCAATCAGAACAATATTTGTATGACTTTTAGCTCAGAAATTGATAAACACACGTTGACATTTTTGGACCTTAAGATCTCCGTGGACTCTGGTGGTCGCATCCTAACTGAGGTGTATTGCAAACCTACTTCTACTAACAACTTGTTGCATTGGCAAAGCTTTCATCCTTTATCACTCCGCAAAGGCATCCCCACTGGCCAATATATCAGGGCCCGTAGAAATCGGACTGAAAATTCCAGTTTTATCAGAGAAAGCGAGAATTTATTTCAGAGGTTTAGACAACGGGGTTACCCCAAAAAAGTGCTACATAAGGCATTTGCCCGCAGTAAAAGTTATAAATTAGTCAGACTTGCTATGCAACAAAAGGCACACCACCAGTTCAAAGGTTATCAGATGCATAAGTACGTATGATGCTCAGAGTTCGAAAGTATATCAAATTTTGAACAGATATTGGCATGTCCTTCAGGCGGACAATGATCTGCGGGAAGTAATAACCACACGTCCTAGCATTACATATCGCAGGGGCAAAAATCTCAAAGATATGCTTGTTTACAGCTACTTCACTTCTGAACATCCTCCAACAATATGGCTCAAGTCTAGGGTAGTGGGAACGCATCCGTGTGGGAGGTGCTCTTTCTGTCCAATGTGTAAAACAAGCATATAAAATATAAACTCCCACATCCTCCTTCAGCCCGACCCGGGTTTCGCTCAGTTAGCTTCGTCAGGGGCAAAACCCGGGTCGGGCTGAAAGACGACACTGGAGTTTATATTTTATATGCTTGTTTTAAAGGACCTTTGTGAGTACAATAAACCTATTTACACTTATGGTGACTGATGGTACTTCACTATGGGGAGGGATTTTTGGTATCCCTAGGTCCACGACACCATAGAAGACGATAATAGAAGAAAAAAGGAGATCAGAATTTCACCTGATGTGCCTATAACTTGCTTATGTTTGTGAGTATATTGGTGTAGTCACAGCCAAGTGTATAATAGCGGTGCTTCACTATCAGTGCACTTTTCTGATGTTCCATAGGATGTTTTAAATTAGAAGACGTCTGTGGGACCCGACCTCCCTGTGTGAAAGGGACTATACCTGTGACAGCTCAAGCCGAAGAAAACGTTCGGTCTCGTCATCTTTGAATTAATTGTCAGACAACAGGCATTATCTATATTGCTAAGTGCCCATGCAAAAAAATCTATGTGGGCAAAACAATGCAAAAATTTACTCGCCGTATCTGTCAACACATTAGCAACATCAATACCAAAGCGGACACTGCGATTTGAAGACATGTTAGACATTATCACGATGGCAACACCAGTTGTTTAAAATTCTGGTGTATTTGCAAAAAGTCGCATGAAAAGGCAATTTGTATAGAATCTTATTACAAGAGGAAACAAAATGGATTTACAGGTTGGACAGTTTGAGTCCGAAAGGATTAAATGAAGGTTTCACTTATTCTTCATTTTTGTAAACACTGATGATGATTTGTAAATATTTGATTTCATAGATCCACATTTGTGCAATAGGGACTCTGCAATGTAGCCATTCGGGATTTTTCCCATATGAGTCACGATTCTACATAGATCTTGATTGAGCCAATTGGCGCTAAGTCTGGTTCTATACCTACCTGTGGTATCCTCATGGTCCGTTTTGTGTGGTTTCCTTTATACAGTCTCAGTTGGGCCAATTGGCTTTGTGCCAGGCTCTATACTTACCTGTGGTATCCTATGTATCCGTTTTGTGCAGTCTCCATCTAACTGTCCATGTGTAGGTATCCACATGCGAGTTAATGCCATCATATAAATTATTGTTCTTACAGGAAATCTTTATTCCCCTCTTCCATCTCTGATTCCAGTATTGTTAATTTTTATTAATACACCACCATGCTCTGTGTTGTAGCAGTGGGAGTAGACTAAGTTTTCTATGCATGTCAAGTATATTTTCATCTTCATCTCCAAATACTTACTATTTTCAATCCTTCATGCATCCATATTACAAATTTTCCCCTTTACAAACCTATGACTAAGTCCCTGCGCACCTGATAGCCGCGCAGGACATGCGCCTCGTGCCCCAGGGATTGAATTTCTACTATGTTCCTGCGCATCTTAGTCTAGCGCAGGACATCCGCACTACGTCGGATTGATTGGAAGATGGGTCTAAGTATTTGCGCATCCTCAGTGGATGCCGTGGAAGCAGGTATCGGCACAAGTCTGTGCGCATCGGTATGATGTGCATGACGACACATAGGATACTCTCAGAAAGATCGCGATTGGTGGAGCCACACAGAGAAGGCGGACATTCAAATTACACTATTGGTGAATTCCACAGGAGGTTTACTTCTATTCACAGGATGTGTTTTCAGCGAATTGGACCACATTTATATTAATCAACTTAGAAGGTTATTTATACCTCGTTTGCAGCGCTTTTCCCTTAATGCTGCCTAATACCGCTGATGAAGCCAGTTTAGTTGGTGAAACATGTCGGGGGCAGTTTCTAGGTTTTAGTTTTCTGTTCTCAGTCTATGTGTGCCTAACCTCCAGGATAGTTATTACCAGTCAGCAGCATTGGAGCACTAGCAGTGTGATGCAGTAGGTTCAGTTATGACGTGCCAGTGTGTAACTGGGAATAGGAGAAATGAGTTGATTAAATGTGGTATCACAGCAGGGAGAGTACACATCCCTGACAGTGTTACTACAACAAACACGCACACACTAGGGAATATTTTTTTTTTAACCTGTACTTTTTGGCCCACAAATTGTTTTTAGGCACAATAATTAAAAGTTATGTTTTATTGAAACATCGATATCTGGGTCAAGTTAGGTATTTAGCCTTCTAGGCTTCTTTTGTATTGGTTTCAGTTATGGAGGGAGACCTTTCAGTGCTCAGGTTATGTCAGTTCACGGTAGGATTGTCAGCTACAGTAATGATATTATATGGCTTAATTATTCAGTTCTGATGCGATAATTCATTCCTACAGCACATGTAGGAGAACTCTGGCATTTGGCACCAAGTCACAGCAGCATGTGCTGCAAACGTCAGATCTCACAAGCACAAAACCAGCATTCTTACAGATGAAACAAAGACGCGAAATCGCCACTGTTTTTTTCTGAAGTACATTTATTTTTCACTTTCGCAGTTGGTACAATTAATAAGTAATTTTGCCAACATGCATTCACAGTACAATAAAAGGTTTCTGTATCTTCTAGATTAGCATTAAAAGAGATTGGTGGCGCCACAGAAAGCCTGTGTACGGTGACCTCTCGCAAGCACGGCAAGGGTAAGTGACAGGAGAGTCTTGGCCCTTTACTGCTGGATGCGTCGGATAGACTGGATCTGGAAGGTCTGGGCGTGAGAGCCCCATTCCCTCCAGTGCTTGTATTCACCTCCATGGTGGTCACATTCCAAAATGTACTGGTAGCCACGATAACCAGGATATTGGTAGCACACCCAGCTGCAAGAGAAAGGCAGGTGTCAGGAGATCAGAGTCAACGGATGCTTTAATTCTTCCCATTGGTTTTAATATCTTGTCTTGAACTACTTCCAAATACTTACGCTCCGCATTGAACCTTCATGGATCCCACTTCATTGTTGACCCAGCCCATTGCTTGCAGAGAAGGATAGTCATCACATATCTCCCATTGCTTCCCAATGAAGTTCTCTTTCTCAAAAATGACCAGTTTGGATTCCTTATGATTCTGCAAAAGAAACCTCAAATGTAAAGTGCAGCAGTTCACCAAGCTACACAAAGTTTTTATGCATTAGTAATCTAAGGGTACAGCCACATGGTCGGTATGGAAGCCAAAAAAAGAAGAAACAAAAAGAAAATTAAACAAAAAAAGTCATTTCCGTCCTGTATAATGTCTCTCTTTTTATGATCCACTCCTGATTTTGGCTTCCATAACTTCATCAGGAGACCTGACCGTGAGGTTGTAACCTAAAGAAGAAATTTACTATGACATGCTATTCTATCTCCATATATGTCTTTACATTTTTTGCAAAATTTTTGGGCACTTACAGCAGAACAGATTGGGCGGAAAGACATCAGGCGCTCGATGTGATAGGCATTGCTGCCACTCCAAGCGTCCCAGCGTGGGTATTCTCCTCTCTCCAGGACAAACTGCTGACCACAGAAACTTGTGTGCTCGAATCCAATCCAGCTGCATGAATACAAAGAAAGCCGGTCAATATACTACTACTATACCAACTATACAGTAGTATAATCCCTTTATAATCTTTCTTAATACATTTTCATACTTACGATCCACATTCCACTTTTAGAGACCTAATGTTGTCAAAGCCGCACTCCATGATATTTGTGCAGGAGGAAGTAAATTCCATCCTCTTTCCTTGGAAATTTTCTTGTTCGTATACTGTGATCTGTAAGAGAAATGTAACTTATATCTTGGGTGTAACCCAGTTATACTTTATTTTTCTCGTCAGCTTGCACCCTTGGTGGAAACTTCCCAAATTTAATGCAGAAATAATCATATATCATATTTGGGCTGTATCTGCTAGGCTATTGCAAGTAAATATCTCTTGCACAGTATAACGTGTTTCCAATATCATTAAGTCTTAGATGACCTAAATCTATAACCCGTATAAAAGCTTTCAAACACAGCCTAGTTCTATTTAAAGGGGTTGTACAGATTTAGGATAGCACGACTACTTTCTTCCTGAGAACAGGTTACTGATGTTCATCCCTGTTCACTCGAAAGGACCTTATCTGCAATACCAGTCACAACTAATTTACAGGTGTGGTGCTGTTTTTCAAATCCTTTAAAATTCCTTTAAAGGGGTTTTCCTGGGATTTTTATATTGACAGCCTATCCTCAAGATAGATCATCAATAGTAGATCAACCAGGGTCCGACTCCTGGAACCCTTGCCAATCAGCTGTTTGAGGAAGCTGTGGCGCTCACCAGAGCTCCGATAAATGCTGCACCTTACTAAGCACAGTGCCTTCTATTGAATTGAGCCTGTGCTTGGTGTCACAGCTCAGGCCATTTCACTTGAATGGGACTGAGCTGCGCCTAGACCATATGACTAATGAACATGATATCACTGGCCTAGGAAGAGGCCTAAGAGCTCAAGGAGCTCTGCAGCTTCTTCGAACAGTTGATCGATGAGGGTGCCAGAAGTCGAACCCCCGACGATCTCATAATGATGACCTATCCTGAGGTTTAGCCGTCAATATGAAAATCCCAGAAAACCCCTTAGATAGTGCCCCTTTAGACAAAGTGTTACCAGTAGAGATCTAATGTTCTTGTTGGGTGCGTTTTTATAATAATGCAGATATGTGATTTGTGAATGCTTTAACATGCTGGTTCCTTGTTGTTCTTTTCTACTTTGTCCGATAAGGATGATGAATGGTTATTTTGTTCTGCTAATCTCATGGTTTCTTGTTCTTGGTGCCAAACATAAGAAACAATTTGAGTCGCTGACAAGAAATACAAGAAATAAACACAAGGTCCTCTTTTTAGTCATGTTTGGTAATGCTCTTCTAAAACTCAATCTCCTCACTAGAACGTATTCAGGGTAAAAGACAGATACTGGGGAGTATAATGCAGTCTCAGCTTTGTACGATACTTCTACTTGAGTATGTTATTGTTATCTCGCCTAACAATCCCATGTAAGCAATAACTGGATACCTTCCAGGGTCCCAAAGGAACAGGAAGCGGGTTGGTCTGGGCCATTTTTTCGGAGGTGATGTCTACAAGAAACAAATAATATAATTTAAACAATGGCATAGTTCACTGATCATTAAGCTTCCACCATAATATCAGTCAGGCAGTAAATTGCAAGGCAACCTCAAATGACCTGGGTCACCTTAAGATATAATAAAAAACTAATGACCTAAGGTAACACTTTCCGTATTCCTCCGCTTTTGGCACCAACAAATAGCTGATTTTGCCAGGAAAGCCTTGTCTAGCCATCTAATAAGTTATTTAATACATGGGCAGGTCCACCAGTGCAGCGCTTATTTCTGGTTCATAGGCAGGTTTCCCACCATCTATGAAGTCCATTCTCCCTTAAAGAGTAGATGGACAGGGGCTGTTTTCATAAGATATTCACTTTTATCAGAATAAGCCTTATTTTGATACAGCCACCAACAGGCCAGATTATTAAAAGAAAATCTAAAGCTCTAAATGCATCTCTTTAATTCCTTCCTGATATCGGGCATATATCTACGCTGGATTTCAGGTCTTTAAAGAGCTGAGAAGGCACCGTGTTCGCTGAGCTCCTGCTTTTGTGGCCACAGGATCTAAATGGTCAATTGCCGGGAGCGCTGCACTCCTGGTGCCCAAAAGGCTCCTCAATGGCGAGATTGTAGGAGCTGTTTGGTTGGTATGGCAGCCTCGGACCTTCTAAAGGCTCTAAGGCTTGCCATAGCAAAGTCCGTATCAAGCCCTGCGTACTGATTTTTCCATGGACTGTAATGGTAAACCATTGCAGTCTATAGGACAAGCAATAGCATGGTAAAGCCCCATAGGGGGACTAAAAATAAATGTACATTTTTTATTTAATATATATATATATATATATATATAACCACCTCAGTGAGGTGGACAGAGAAATGAGGAAAAAGAGCAAACAGCAGGTGGCGCTATACAGATATACATTATTAATTAACTCAGTGATTATACAAGATGTTTAATTACATGCAATTACAAAAGTATTCAAATCCAGGTGCTGGTTTGAACAATGCTGAATATTTTTCATGGGACAACACCTTTAATAATAATAATGTGCATATATTACGTATTTAATCCTTATTGCAAAGAGGTGATTTTCTACAACAGGTTTTCAAGTGTCTCAAACATATTGCATATTCTCGGACATTCTCAAAAATCAAGATTTTCTGTACATCATCTAATCAAAGAGGTTCACTTTTTAATTAGAACTGTTGCCAAATTAAGTCCTACACTGACCGTGTATAGAACTGACCTCCATGGCGCGTATTTATGAAAAGTGGTATTATTTTAGCCGGTTTCTAAGTTAGAACTAGACTACTTTATCGAGGCATACTGTGCCAAATGTATGACTGCACGTTCCCTTCTTCTCTCTTCCCACTGAAAACGCATGTATCCTCGGCTGAGCCAGGCATGTATGTGTATGGAGGATTCAGGGAGATGGCTATCGGACAAAAACTCAGATATTGAAGGTGTATAGGCACATTTAGGCTAGATCAAGACCCTGTTACATATTTTGCATTGGGGGCCTGGACTTTGAAGTTATCCTACCTCTGTGGGTGTTAATTCTGTATCGACCCTTGATTATTATGTGCTCAAACAGTAACCATTATAGATAGTATTAGTCATTACAGTGGATCATCAGCTGCATGTTAACATTGGGCTATTGTCTATGAAAAGGACCCTCAGAACATGGACTCACCTCGCTCAGTCTGAGTTGCTGGGATCTCCATCTGGCACTTGCCTATTTCAACTAACTCTGCTCCAGGGTTTATATAGGAAGCTAAAACATGGGTCTTAATGCCAGCTTTTTGCCCAGTGTCAGCATTATACTGTCAGCGTTATTGTCTCCTCTGATCCCTGCCCTCTTGTCTGAGTCTCATTGCCCAGCACAATGTACATTTCTGTCTGCATGACTGAGCCTGCCGGCCATGACTTCACTTCTCTACCCTCCTTCTGCCCGGATCCTAGAGAGAATTATACAGTAAAACCTCTTTGAGACTACATCACTATATTTAATGGAAAAGTGGTCTTCTAGGGGGATTGTCTTCTCAAAGAAGTTGGTCAGTAGGGGTGCTACAGATATTTATGACTTATCTTCTGGGTAGGTCATCAGTATCAGATTGGTGGGGTCTGACAACTGGAACCTCCACTGATCAGCTGTTTTGGGTTGCCGCAGCACCAGAGACGCGGAGGAAACAGTAGACTCTGTACACTGGTGCCGGCGTACTGAAGCTCTGCTCCTATTCACTTGAATGGGAGCCCAGCTGTAGTAACCCCGCACAGCCACTACACAGTGTATGGCGCTGCCTCCAAGCTCTATACTCGATATAGTCTCTGGCACCATGGCAGCCCAAAACAGCTGATCAGCCACGGTAGCGGGTGTCAGACACCCACCAATCTGATATTGATGAGCTATCCAGAGAAGCAAGAGAAAGTTAATACAAGGCATTTCTTAATGTATTGTGATTGTCCATATTGCTTCCTTTGCTGGCTTGATTCATTTTTCCATCACATTATACACTGCTCGTATCCAGGGGTTAGGACCACCCTGTAATCCAGCAGCGGTGGCCGTGCTTACACACTATAGGAAAAAGCACTAGCCTATGTAAGTTCCTATGGTCCCAGCCACCAGAGAGGCCGGTGCTTTATCTTATAGTGTGCAAGCACGACCACCGCTGATGGATTGCAGGGTGGTCTGTAACCATGGAAATTAGCAGGGTATAATGTGTTGGAAAAATGAATGAAGCCAGCAAAGGAGGCAACATGGACAATCACAATACATTGGTAAAAGCCTTGTATTGGCTTTCTCTACATGATAAATGCCACTTCCTGAAGTGAGACAACCCCTTTAAATAAGGAGCAACCTATTCACAATGTTCTAGTTGATATTTTTTTAATATTCAGATTTCTTGGAATCAAATGTTTAGAATTTTTACAGTTTACACATTTTAATGACTTCTGTCCCTTTAGGCAAAATATTTCAACTGTGAATGTAGTGCATTGGTTAAGGCACAGTTTACTTTTACATCTATATATAGATTTACTCCTCTTTCTGATAATATTTCAATATGTAATTAATCATTTATACAGTATATTTTATTTCATGTACAAATTGTCATAGGAAGAATATAGCTAGAATATTATTTTTGGCCAGACTCTTGGTTACCCGCGTCTGGTTTTCACGATATATTCCAGATGTGAATACGTGGATAAACTTGGGTAACAAGTTTAAAAACTATGAGAATATTCTATATAAGCAAAGAAAAGCCCAAGAGAAGTGGACCAAGATATGAAAGGCTTGAAGGCTTTAGGCCTCGATTATCTATTTGTCTTAACTTTCTCTCGTTGTAGCTTCCTTTCTTGTCTCTTTCTCTCTCAAGTTCTCTTTTGAGTGATAGTGAGATTTGAGATGCATCACAAGGGTGGGGGGAGTGGGAATCTGTGGTTTATGGGGAATGAAAACTTTAATAAGATTGAATTTTTATTTTGTACTAAAAATTTCATTGTATTTGTTTTATTCTAATAAAAATATTAAATAAATAAAAAACTGTCATAGGAACATGGCTTCAAATTAAATATATTCTAGATGTAGATGCACAGATGGGCAGGGAGGCACCATTACTGAAGAAATAGTAAAAGAATCCAAAATGCAATATAGCATAAAATCCAGACTTTTATTAAAGGGGTTGTCCCATGAAAAATATTCTACAGTTTTCAAACCAGGACCTGGATCTGAATTCTTCTGTAATTGCATGTAATTATAAATTTAGCATAGCCACTGAGTTATTAAATAAAATGTATCTGTATAGCGCTACCTGCTCTTTTCTTTGTCCGGCTCACTGAGATGGCCGCACATGCTCAGATTCATCCTTCAACTGCCTCCTGAGCTGTGATAGGGAGAGCTGAGACACGCCCCCTGAGCTGCAGCAGAAAAGACACTCCCCTTGAGCTGTCAGCTTGATATAAATCTAGCAGAGCAATGAATGGAGATCTCTGGACCATGTGAGGTACAGGGCTGGTTGTAGATTTGTTAGAAAGAGGTTGTCATGTACTGATTTTCATTCATTTTTTACATTAGTCATGGGATAACCCCTTTAAAAAGGACCTTTCACTAAGATTTAGGTAGTGAAATACTTACACTACCTTCCTGGGCGGCCCCCGCTGACCTCCAGGCAACAGTTTTTTTTCAAAATAACCCTCCGTTCATGCGCCCTGGTCCGCGTTAATTTTCACATGCGGGGATTTCTTGTCTTTTGCCTGGGGACTGGTTTTCCCCTATGATTGGCTGCGCTCGCAGCCAGGGAGAGGAAAAACACTCCCCAGGCAAAAGACAAGTCCCCGCCTAGTACAAGAAATCCTCGTGAATCCATGTGAAAATTAACGCCGACCGGAGCGCATGAACGGAGGGTTATTTTGAAAAAAAAATGTTGCCTGGACGTCAGCGGGGGCCGCCCAGTGAGGTAGTGTAAGTATTTCACTACCTCAATCCTAAGTGAAAGGTCCTCTTTAAGGTTCTCATAAGATCCACAGAGAACAAGAGGCTCATGCATTTCAGTGTCAGTATTGCTTGTATTGCTTTTTCCACAACATTTAATCTATACTCTAGGTTAACAACCTGCAGCACATTTTACTAAGGGGGTACATGCCGGGGTCCTAGTTTTGAATCTGACCAATACGGTGTCCATATTAGGACATAGTCAGACATCATCCACAACTCCATCCTCCGTCAGGCAAAACACCCTCCTTCGTCAGCCCAAACTCCATCAGTCCTCTTCCCTCAGGCAAAACTCCATCCTCTGTCCGTGTATAAAAATCCAGCTACTAGCCATGCAGTCTGCCTTTGGCCTCATGCACACGGCTGTGGAACACGGCCGTGTGCAGACCGTAGTATCCCAGCCTGGAATCCATTTGATAACAGGAGCGCACAGCGTCATTGGTTGTTATGACGCCGTGCACTTCATGCTGCCGCTGGACTACAGTAATACACCTGTACGAGTGTATTACTGTAGTCCAGCGGCTCCATGAAGCGCACAGCGTCATAGCAACCAATGACGCCGTGCGCTCCTGTTATCAAATGGATTCCAGGCCGGGAATCATGCATGACTGTGTGCATGAGGCCAAAGGCAGACTGCATGGCTAGTAGCTGGATTTTATACACCTGTGTCAATGGGACTGAATGAAACACCTAAATTCATTGATTAGGAGGAATGTCTCAATACCTTGGTCCGTATAGTGTATATTAGGTATGAACCGCAAAATCACTGTAGACCACTCACTAGAAGCATGTAAAGGGGTTGAAAACAGCTTTGTCCCTCTTATTAACCACTTGAAGACCACAGGTTTATACCCCCCTAGTGACCAGGCCCTTTTTTACAAATCCGCACTACACTACTTTCACCGTTTATTGCTCCGTCATGCAACTTACCACCCAAATGAATTTTACCTCCTTTTCTTCTCACTAATAGAGCTTTCATTTGGTGGTATTTCATTGTTGCTGACATTTTTACTTTTTTTGCTATTAATAAAAATTTAACGACATTTTTGCAAAAAAATGACATTTTTCACTTTCTGTTGTAATTTTTTTTTAAAAAAACTACATTTCTATATAAATTTTTCTCTAAATGTATTGTTCTACATGTCTTTGATAAAAAAAAGTCCAATAAGTGTATATTTATTGGTTTGGGTAAAAGTTATAGCGTTTACAAACTATGGTGCAAAAAAGTGAATTTCGGCATTTTGAAGCAGCTCTGACTTTCTGAGCACCTGTCATGTTTCTTCAGGTGCTAGAATGTCAGGATAGTATAAATACCCCCCAAATGACACCATTTTAGAAAGAAGACACCCCAAAGTATTCGCAGGGGGCATGGTGAGTTCATGTATCATTTCATTTTTTCACAAGTTAGCGGAAAATGACACTTTCTGAGGAAAAAAATAATAATAAAGTTTCCATTTCTGCTAACTTCTGGCAAAAAAATAAAAATCTCATACGGGCTCATTATGCCCCTCAGTGAATACCTTGGGGTGTCTACTTTCCGAAATGGGGTCATTTGTGGGGTGTTTGTACTGTTCTGGCATTTTGGGCGGGGCTAAATTGTGAGCAGCCATGTAAAGCTAAAGGTACTCATTGGTTTTAGGGCCTCTTGCGGACCCAGGCTGCAAAAAGTGGCACTCATGTGGTATCGCCGTACTCAGGAGAAGTAGGGCAATGTGTTTTGGGGTGTATTTTTACATATACCCATGTTGGGTGAGAGAAATATCTCTGTAAACTGACAACTTTGTATAAAAATTTAAAAATTGTCGTTTACAGAGATATTTCTCACACCCAGCAGGGGTATATATAAAAATACACCCCAAAACACATTGCCCCACTTCTCCTGAGTACGGCGATACCACATGTGTGACACTTTTGCAGCCTGGGTGCAAAGGCCCTAATTCCAATGAGTACCTTTAGAATTTCACAGGGCATTTTTACGCATTTGGATTCCAGACTTCTTCTCACGCTTTAGGGGCCCCTAAAATGCCAGGGCAGTATAAATACCCCACAAGTGACCCCATTTTAGAAAGAAGACACCCCAAGGTATTTCGTGATGGGTATGGTGAGTTCATGTAAAATTTTATTTTTTGTCACAAGTTAGTGGAATATGAGACTTTGTAAAAAACAAAATTAAAAAAATATATATCAATTTCTGCTAACTTGTGCCAAAAAATTAAAAAATTTTTTTGGGCACAAGTTAGTGGAAATTGATTTTTTATTGTTTTTTCTCACAAAGTCTCCCTTTCCGCTAACTTTTGACAAAAGTTTAATTTTTCATGGACTCACTATGCCCCTCAGCGAATACCTTGGGGTGTCTTCTTTCCAAAATGGGGTCACTTGTGGGGTATTTATACTGCCCTGGCATTTTAGGGGCCCTAAAGCGTGAGAAGAAAATGCGTAAAATGCCCTCCTAAAGGTACTCATTGGAATTTGGGCCCTTTGCATCTTGGCTGCAAAAGTGTCACTCATGTGGTATTGCCGTACTCAGGAGAAGTAGGGCGATGTGTTTTAGGGTGTATTTTACATATACCCATACTGGGTGAGAGAAATATCTCTGTAAATTGCCAACTTTGAATAAAAAAATTTAAAAAGTTGTCGTTTACAGAGATATTTCTCTCACCCAGCATGGGTATATGTAAAATACACCCAAAACACATTGCCCTACTTCTCCTGAGTTCGGAGATACCACATGTGTGACACTTTTTGCAGCCAAGATGCGAAGGGCCCTAAAACCAATGAGTACCTTTAGGATTTCACAGGGCATTTTTACGTATTTGGATTCTCACGCTTTAGCACTCCTAAAATGCCAGGGCAGTATAAATACCCACAAGTGACCCCATTGTGGAAGAAGACACCCCAAGGTAATCCGTGAGGGCATGGCGAGTTCACATAAAAAAATTTTTGACACAAGTTAGCGGAAATTGATATATATATATATATATATATATATATATATTTTTTTTTACAAAGTCTCATATTCCACTAACTTGTGACAAAAATAAAATTTTACATGAACTCGCCATACCCCTCACGGAATACCTTGGGGTGTCTTCTTTCTAAAATGGGGTCACATGTGAGGTGTTTGTACTGCTCTGGCATTTGAGGGGTCTCCGCAATCATTACACGTATGGCCAGCATTAGGAGTTTCTGCGATTCTCCGTATATTGAGCATACGGGTAATGAGATTTTTTTCCGTTCAGCCGCTGCGCTGAAAAAAAAAAATGAACGGCACAGATTTCTTCATTCGCATCGGTCAATGTGGATGAAAAATCTCTGCCAAAATCAGTGACTGCGGTGCGGTGGGCGGTAGCTACCTAACAAGTAGCTAGCTAACTGGCGGTGATAGGGGACCCTTATGCCCCATTCACACGTCCGAAATTCTGTTTGCGGAACGGAATTGCGGACCCATTCATTTCTATGGGGACAGACTTTGTCCCGCTCGGATCCGGAATTACGGATCCGCGCTCCGAGTCTGCACTTCCGTTCCGCAAAAATATAGAACATGTCCTATTCTTGTCCGCAATTGCGGACAAGAAAAAGCATTTTCTATATAGTTCTGTGCGGATCTGCAAAATGCGGAAAGAGCATTGCCGGTGTCCGTATTTTGCGGATCCGCCGATCCATGGATCCGCAGATTCATGGATCCGCAAAACACATACGGACGTCTGAATGAGCCTGTAGGGGGGTGATTAGTGACAGGGGGTGACAGGGGGTGATCAGGGGGTGACATGGGTGATCAGGGGTTAATCAGTGATGGGGGTGGGGGTGTGTGTGTAGTGATTGGTGCACTTTTCCTATTTTCCTCTGGTGGTCCCAAACAAAGGGACCACCAGACGAGCAGACATTAGGCATATCAGACGCTGTTTAAAAACAGCGTCTGATATGCGATTTAAATGCGGTTTTTTCCGCATCTACAGCCTGCCAGCGCATGATCAGCGCTGGCAGGCTGTAGTTTCAGTTGTCCCGGCTCCGATCACATGAACGCGTGCGCACGACGCGCGCGCGTTCATGTGAAATCTCAGGTCTCACGAGATGACGCCGATAGGCGTGACTGAGACCTGAGAGAGCCGCCGCGCTGACGCCCATCGGCGTTAGCGTGGCGGCAAGAGGTTAAAGAAATGATATGCTTTACTGTTGTCTGTTGTGCTGCCCGTTTCACCTAGTTGAACTGTTATATGACTGAGGACATGGCAGCATTATATTCATCCTATTTTTATGCACGCTATTGTATCTCTCCACACTCAGGGGTGGACTAGTCATCGACCCTAGAGGAAAGTTTCCCGTTGGGCCATTGCCCAGGGGGCCGCCCGGGCCCTCCTCTGAGCACATAGCGATCTGATGCTCTCAGCGTTAATTAATGCAAAGTGCCCTCCTGCATTTGACCGTATTGCTGTCCTCAGGATGGTGATACAGTGGAATACTGCAGCTGAGGTGGCAGTATTTTATGCTGGACTGTGATATTTGGTTCTGTTGGGGTGGTATTTTGTGCTGCACTAAAGTATTGCTGGCCCTGCCTAGTTAAGTTGGCTCTGCCTTCTGTCAATTTGGACTCAGCACTTTAATAGTGGGGCCAGGGGCGTAGCTAACGGCTCATGGACCCTGGTGCAAGAGTTCAGCTTGGGCCCCCCTTCCCTCAGTGCTTTGTGTGTCTTCTTATGTGGCACAAGGGTCTTTGGGGCCCCTCAGGCTCCTGGGCCCGGTAGCGACTGCTACCTCTGCACCCCCTATAGCTATGCCCATGAGTGGGGCCACTTTTAGGTTTTTTCTAGGGCCACTTAAAATTACAGTCTGCCCCTGTCCCCACTTGAGTATGTAACCTGCACCCATGGTGGTATGCTATGTTATGTACCATATTATGTGCCTGTGCCACTGAGAGACAAGGTAACCAGGTATGGTGTGCACTATTGTGGGTGAAACGCCCTACGACTATTGAGACAACACCGTATGTGTATTAATGACATCAAAGGTAACCTGTGGGAGCATATTGACATTTGGAGGGTCATATTCCTTGGGCAGGTTGCCAAGGGGCTTTACAGAGGATATGTGCTGATTACTGGTGATCCGATAGGGTCACACTAAGTAATGCACCATGCACAATGTGTAATATACTATTTCATGTATACCAGTGATGGCAGTGATTAACTTCTGGGAAACAAGGCAGAGGCTGGGCTGAGTCAGCAAGGGAGTCATACCACTTATGGCCAAACACAAGCTAGTACATCCTTAGAGAGGATATATAGAAATTCTGGCAATGCTTTGTGGTCAGATGTAGGAGATGCCAGTGAGCACAGGGAGTTATTTACTATGCTGAAATAAGCCTAAAATAGGCGTATTTCCGGTGCACCGCTATCTGCGACTTCGCCCCGCTCATACCAGTTCTAAAATTGTGGGTGTGGCATGGGCAGGGAAGGGTAAGTGCCTGTAAAAGACTGCCTACATTGAGACCATGCCATATGGAGGAGATATCATGGTGCCACTATTGCTTAGCCATCTTTACCACTGCCACCTTGAGGAGACGTTAGTCAGAGTGTCGGTGCCCAGAAGAGTTGGGTGACACAATGTGGCACATTTATTAAAGTGTTTGCGCCTGTTTTTAGTCTAAAAAATGCTGTTTTAGACAGTCTTATTTTTTTAATTGCATTTAATACTGAAATTGCACCTGTTTTGGAGGTTTTATGCGCCTTGTTTCACCTATTTAAATTTTAGAAGTTTTCTACCTTCGTCGACTGTATTCGATCTATTTATGTAGGCAGGGCCGGCGCGTCCTATAAGCGGACTAGGCCGCCGCGTAGAGCGCCCCTTGGCAAGGGGCGCTGCTAGGAGCGCCGGCCCTGTCTCATGCTGCAGCCACCCGAGCGCTCTGAATTGAGCCTCAGGCGGCTGCAGCACTGCCCGGGCTGGCGCGTCCATGAGGACGCACCGCCCGGGCTCAGCATGAAGAGAGGAGCTGACAGGAGGGAAGCGCCAGCGCTCCCTCCTGTCAGTCCATTAGCGCGGCCGAGCTCTTTATGGCCGCGGGTACAGGAGCATGTGTCTCCTGTACCCGGCCGGACTGACATGAAGTGCGCACACACTGTGCACTTCCTGTCAGTCCGTCAGGTACAGGAATCTAAAGCTCCTGTACCCGTGGACCATAAAGCGCTCGGCCACGCTACATTACAGGCGGGGAGGGAGGGGGAAGAATGACAAGAGGGGGGAAGAATGACAAGAGGGGGAGAATGACAAGAGGGAGGGAGAAGAATGACAAGAGGGGAGGAAGAATGACAAGGGGGGAAGAATGACAAGAGGGGGAGAGAAGAATGACAAGAGGGGAGGAAGAATGACAAGGGGGGAGAGAATGACAAGAGGGGGAAGGAAGAATGACAAGAGGGGGAGAAGAATGACAAGAGGGGGGAGAAGAATGACAAGAGGGGAGGAAGAATGACAAGGGGGGAGAGAATGACAAGAGGGGGAAGGAAGAATGACAAGAGGGGGGGAGAAGAATGACAAGAGGGGGGGAGAAGAATGACAAGAGGGGAGGAAGAATGACAAGGGGGGGGGGAAATGACAAAAGAGGAGGGATGAAGAATGACAGGGGGGGGGGAGAATGACAAAGAAGGAGGGGTGAAGAATGACGGGGGGGGGGGTGAAGAATGATAAGGGGGGGGGGGGGCGGCAAACTTTTCTTTTGCCTAGGGCGGCAAAAATCCTTGCACCGGCCCTGTATGTAGGTACTCCTTTTTTTTACCTGAATTTATAGCAAAAACAGTCTAAATTGCACTGCACCTCAGGTTTTGTTGGTGCATTAAAAGTCACACTTTCTCGAATGAGATTTTTCAGCCACAATGATGCAACTTTTTTCATGTGCAAATAAATTAGACCAGTCTAAGTGAATATGAACCTGTCTAACTGAAAAACAACCAGCAGAGGTCAGACTAATATAAAAATATCTAGTCTATTTCATCCACAGCTGTGTCAAAGGCAATTTTTTTTTTTATTACAATTTATATTTAAAATTTCTTGATTAAAAGAAATCTGGGGCCAGGCGCCCATACTAAGTTTTGCAATGGCGTCCTATGAGATTTGTGTTTGCCCCTGGTCACTGGGGTGCGGCACTTTGGAGTCAGGGGGAAGCTGCAGGTGACATCAGGACCAAAGAACACAGTCCGTTACTGTCATCTCTCCCCCTGAACAGCTGCAGTGACTCCAGTGGAGGATATAGGAGCTTATGTACATGCTATAACCCCTCTTACCGATCATAGAGTATTTGTACATTTTAACATCTGATCTCCCCTTGCACCTAATTAGGAAATTTGGTAATTCAGGCATCAATTTATGGAGATTTTTGGTATATTTAGTTCTGGTGGCATGCATTTTTTTTTTTTACTTTCCAGGTCGCTATATTTTTCAAAAATCCTAAAATCTTGCAGTTTTCAAACTGGCCATTAGGCCTAAAATATATGATAAGAGTTCCTATTCTCTGAGAGCAGCCACATGGGCCATATAGACAATAGACAGGAGGGGACTCCATTGACTTCTAGGGGAGATTTTTGTTACTTTTGGGCTACATGCACACGACAGTTGTTTTTTGCTGTCCGCAAATTGCGGATCCGTCTTCCTTTTTTTTTCACATCCACATCCGTTCTGTGTGTCCGCAAATTTTGTACGTTGCGTTTCTGTGTGTCTTCCGTTTTTTTTTGCGGATCCGCAAAAAAAACGGAAGGCTTGAACCAGTTTCTTAAAGTGCCTGTACAAGTGCCCTGGTTTCCAAGCAACCATCCGCAAAAAAAAAACAGATGCGGATGACAAACGTATGGCTTCCGTTGGTCATCCGCATTTTTTGCGGACCCATTGACTTCTATGGGTCCACAAACCGTTTTTTTGCGGACGAGAATAGGACATGCCATATTTTTTTTGCGGACGTGAAATGCGGACAGCGGACGCGGACAGGCAACAGAAGAGGCATCCGCATTTTTAACGGATCCATAGAAATTAATGGGAAACCATCGGATCCGCAAAAAAAAACTGAACGGAGGCCGCAAAAAACCACTGCCGTGTGCATGTAGGCTTACAGGAGCGTTTTTGCTGGATTCGGCAGGGTTCAGCAAAAACGCTTCCGTTACTGATAATACAGCGATCTGCATCCATTATGAACGGATACGGTTGTATTTATCTTTAACATACCCAAAATGGATCCGTCATGAACTCCACTAAAAGTCAATGGGGGACGGATCCGTTTTCTATTGTGTCAGACATGGGTGTAGGAAGCCCCAAAAATCTGAGGGGGACAGCACTTATGGGGCCCCTGTGTCCCCGCCCACCCTCAAGCCACACCCACATATCTCTCCGCCCCCCCAAGTGCCAAAATCTCTCCCCCTCCCCTTATGGGCCAGTGGGTACGGTTTAAAAAAAAAAAAACACACAGACACACACAAAACAAGACACCTGTACTTACCTCCATCAGTCACAGCGATGCGATGCAGGCCTCTTCCGGCCTGTATCCCGCGCTGTACGGCTCACAGACGGCGCGATGACGTCATCGCGCCGCCTGTACCAACATCTGATAGGCTGCAGGCCTAGTGCCGGCAGCCTATCAGAGGAGCAGGGAAGGGAGACGCCTCTCCCTCTCCTGCTCCGCAGCACAGCCATCTGTATCGCTGTCCTGAGGACGGCGATACAGATGACTATGGAGATGAACGTTTCCACAATGGAAGCGTTCATCTCCCTGTTCCCCGCCACTGCCGCACACATTGCGCTGCCACTGGGGGGGATTTTTGCATACCCGTCCCCCCCGCATTATTTCCTGGGGGGGATCCGACCCCGCGCCCCCCCGCTTCCTACGCCCGTGGTGTCAGATTGTGTCAGAGAAAACGCATCCCAGGATGGAAAGCAAACCGTAGCATGCTGCAGTTTGCTCTCTGGTATGTGAACGGAACAGAATGCATTTTGGAGCACTCCGTTCTGTTCAGTTACGTTTTGTCCCCATTGACAATGAATGGGGACAAAACGGAAGTGTTTTTTTCCAGTATTGAGACCCTATGACTGATCTTAATACCGGAAAATATTAACACTAGTGTGAAAGTTTATATACATGTTCTTTGACCTGTGCAGAAGTCAGAAGGGAGCAGATAAGCTGTGATATCGCCTACTGTGAACTGTGGATCGTATTTTATCTATACAGTAGTGATTTGTCATTGTAATCCTGCATGTGATGATAATGAGATGGCTACTGAAAAGTTACCAATCCAGAACAGAAAGCCTTGACATATTATTAGGTCTAGTGGCCAGTGTGAATACTCCATGATGTTAGGGATTTAAAAATATATACAGTATATAGGGACATGGGAAATTAAAACAACAACAAAAAACAAGAATTCTAAAAAAATATATTTAACGTGAAAAAATATATTTAACATAAAAACATGATTTAAACAATAGGTCATTACCTTTAAGAGGTGTTATGTGTCTTAAAGGGAGTCTGTCACCACATTTTCACGTTTTAAACAGTTCACATAGCGCTGTAGCCTAACCATAGATGATTGAAATGGTACCTTTCTTTGTTTCTGTTGAGCTTCAAAACAGGCAAAAACGCACTTTAATTCATATGTAAATGAGGGCTCGCAAGTGCCCAGGGAGGGGTTTACTTCGTTGGAGCCCAGGCTGCTCGGCCTCTTGGACTCATATCCCCGCCCCATCCTCTGCCTCAGCCCGCCCTTCTGTTCCCTGGTGTTCGTCTTCTTTCTATTACGATACAGTGATCTCGCGATGCCTGCGCTCTCCCTCGCTGGGCCGGGGCATGCGCACTGCGATGACCATTGTGGGCACGGCTTCACTGTCGCTACTGCGCATGCCCTGGCCCAGTGAGGGAGAGCGCAGGCATCGCGAGATCACTGTATCGCAATAGAAAGATGACGAACACCAGGGAACAGAAGGGCGGGCTGAGGCAGAGGATGGGGCGGGGATATGAGCTCAAGAGGCCGAGCAGCCTGGGCTCCAACGAAGTAAACCCCTCCCTGGGCACTTGCGAGCCCTCATTTACATATGAATTAAAGTGCGTTTTTGCCTGTTTTGAAGCTCAACAGAAACAAAGAAAGGTACCATTTCAATCATCTATGGTTAGGCTACAGCGCTATGTGAACTGTTTAAAACGTGAAAATGTGGTGACAGACTCCCTTTAAGCTCTACTTGGGTGAAACTTTTAGCCACAAACATGAATTAGAAATCTTTTCTTTTTTTCTTTTTCTTTTTTTTGTAACAAACTGCTATGGAGTCTATGACTGTAAAGTGTTAGGTGGCATTTTTAAAATATACCAAGTATCTACTTCCTGAATGGGTACGGAGATGTAATATATTTTTTTAATTTTTTTATTTTATAACTGTTATGTTTATCAAAATTGTGAAAATTGTCTTAGCTGCAAATGTCTAAAGAACCATTCCCATGTTTTTTTTCCAGACTTGAATTTTAAATAAAGTTACATTTGTAGATGCTTAGTTACAGAAATAGGCGTAGCTATAGGGGTTGCAGCGGTTGCAAGTGGAGTACTGACAATTACCGTATTTTGCACTTTATAAAACGCAGTGCATCTAATGGAAGCGCTCACTAGTATGCAGGAGGCACGAGAAGTGAAGCACTGCTAGCGCTGTACTCACCCCTTTCTGGTCTTCTCCGGGTCTCCAGGTCCATGCTGCACTGTCCTGACAGCTTACAGCGTCAGGACGTAATGCGCACATAAGACCTGACGTTGTACACAGTCTGGTCACAGTGCATCGTGAGCCCGGAGAAGATCATGGAGCACAACTGCAGAAGAGAACTCCGTACCTCCAGTGCAACAGTGTAGCAGGATAGGTAAGTGAATTTATTTGGTTTGGGTCGGATCTGAGGTCTGAAATTTTGATCTGACATGGAGCTCTAAAGAGGTTCTGATCTTAGATCTCATATGGGGGTCTGACATGGAGATCTAAAGGGGCTCTAATCTGAGGTCTTAAATAAGGGTCTGACATGGAGGTCTTATGGGGTCTAATCTGAGGTCTGAAATGGGGGTCTAAAATGGAAGTCTAAAGGGTGTCTGATCTGAGGTTTGATATGGGGATATGACATCGAGGTCTAAAGGGTGTCTGATCTGAGGTCTGAAATGGGGGTCTGACACGGAGGTCTAAAGGGGCTCATATCTGAGGTCTGATATGGGGATCTAAGAGGGCTCTGATCTGAGGTCTGATATGGGGATCTGACATGGAGGTCTAAAGGTTGTCTGATCTGAGGTCTGAAATGGGGGTCCGACACGGAGGTCTAGAGGGGCTCTGATCTGAGGTCTGTTATGGGTGTCTGACATGCAGGTCTAAAGAAGGTCTGACATGGGGGTATGGCATGGAAGAACATTATGGAGGAAATGCCCACCCTCATTTCCACTCTACCCCTTAGGACAGTTGTATTCTGGGATTTGTAGGCAAGACTGCAGCAACATTGGAAGGCATTTTGACACAGATGCAGCCATTTTTAATGAATATAGGAGAGAGAAAAGGCAGATAAAGATGACAGACCGGCACAGAAAACCCGAAAGCAGAAAGGAGACTTGTAACAGGGATGAAGCAACAGTAAAGAACTGTTTTGACATACTTGTACACATATCTTTAGGTTTAGAGAAAAAAAATTATGGAAGTACTTCTTTAAATATTATATAGTGAGTTGTGTCTTGTGCTAAAGAATAAATAGTAGCATACAATGAACAGCCAAATATCGTACTCCTGCCCCAAAAAACAGTACATGATACTATGCAAGGTGCCAAACATTTTGCACATAAATAAAGCATATTATGTATAGTACATAAAATATATATGTCACGATAGCACCAGTGCCCAGAATGTTCAGGTAGTACAGATCTCAGATAGAAACATTTTACAGGGACATTTATCAACCTCTGTGAAGGTGAAGCTCATCTGATGCCGGCAGGGGATACATTAAAGGGTTTCTGTCACCAGATTTAACCCTATGAAGTTAGCTGACATTAGCGATGTGCTAATGTCAGCTAAACCTAACTAGCCTATTCTTAATTTTCTCAGTGCCTGCATTAACCTAAAAATCTAACTTTTATAATATGCTAATGAGGCTCTAGGAGCAGGGGGGGCGTTGTTCCTGCTCCTAGAGCCTCCGTTCTCCCACCTTGGTCTCCTCCCTCCAAGTCTTGATTGACAGGGCCAGGCAGCGCTTGCGTCCGTCTGCCAGCCCTGTGCTCGGATGAAATCTCGCGCCGTTCTGAACTCAGCGCAGGTGCGGTGAGGGAAGTACGTTCGCCGGCTGCCAGCTTCCTCACCACACCTGCGCTAAGTTCAGAACGGCGCGAGATTTCATCCGAGCACAGGGCTGGCAGATGGACGCAAGCGCTGCCTGGCCCTGTCAATCAAGACTTGGAGGGAGGAGACCAAGGTGGGAGAACGGAGGCTCTAGGAGCAGGAACAACGCCCCCCCTGCTCCTAGAGCCTCATTAGCATATTATAAAAGTTCGATTTTTAGGTTAATGCAGGCACTGAGAAAAGTAAGAATAGGCTAGTTAGGTTTAGCTGACATTAGCACATCGCTAATGTCAGCTAACTTCATAGGGTTAAACCTGGTGACAGAAACCCTTTAAAGGGGTTTCCCAGTAATAATTATACATTATTCTAATGCCTGCAGCCAGCCATTCCGTTCTTCCATCTTCTGGTTCCTGCACTGTTTCCACCGGGTGCAGCATGGGCTGCCTGTGACCACATCATCGGAGAGGCTAGTCATTGGCTGGAGACTTGCATGGGACCATGACCATGGCTAACTGGATGTAAATAGCACAAGGACCAGAACATGGAGACCGTGGAGGACCAGAGCAGTGAGGAGCAAGTATGAATCTTCTTTTCCAGGAGGCAGGCTGCATGCATTACATAAAGGGGTTTTCTGGTAATAATTATATTTTAAGACCAGCATGAAAAAAATGGCCCCCATAAAGTACCCTAGTAAGTGATGTTAAATATATTTTCAGAACCATTGCAGGTATTGTTAAATTTCTCCTAAAGGTGTTTAGTGACCTGACAAAAAAAGGAATGATGTTGATGCAGAATTGTTCTGAACCACTGAGTCATAAAGACAATGTATGATGGGAATGGAGGTCACTGCGGCCAGAAAGTGGAACAGATCAAAGACAAAGAGGCGTCACCACCAAAACTATGAAATGACAGGTTTTTGTCGACATCATGAACGACCTCAGTACTGCACTTTCACCTTTTTCCTGAATGGTGCATTTTGCTGACTTGTGCCCTCAATTCTGATATATGTCACTGGAAAAGCTGACCTGTGTCACATGCATGACTGTATACTTCTATTCATGTCCAGCAGGATGTCGTTATCTGTAGACATGCCCCAGGCTAGGTTATGGATTCTATGTCTGTTTCCAAAGCAGAATACAGGTTGTTGTAAAAGGCATTCTGCTGTCAAATTTGCAAGACAACAGATGTAATAATGAATGCATATAGAGGGAGGCTGCAATGAAAGGTAAACAAAGGAATTGTTAGGGACGTTCACATGACGGCTTTTACAGCAGAATTTTGGTGCTAACAACAGCTCTGAAATGCCAACGAAAAAATCCATCGGCGGCTGCATCTTTTCTGCATCCCATTCATTTCACCAGGAGGCAGTGCTGAGGAACGTGGAATGGCGGCTTATAGCCACAGCGAGAAGGGATGACCCTTCTCGCCATGGCTTTAAATGGGTTATCCGGTAATTAAGATTAATGAGCTATCCTCAGGATAGGTCATCAATATCAGATCAGCGTGGGTCTGACATCAGCTGTTAAAAGAGGCCGGCGCTCCATGAGCCCTGTAGCCTCTTCCTCAGCCATGTGAGGTCACGGTACATCAGTGACATGGATGCAACTCAGCCCCACTGAATTAAATGTGTCACGTTCGAGTGTGGGAGGGAAACACCACACCGAACATAGGAGGGAAAGGGGAGAGGGAATAAAGCCTGGAAACTAGGGAAAGGAGATGGACACCTCCTAGTAAAACCCTAATCAAAGTTCCGACTAACTACCAGTATGAACAGACCCCAGAGGTAGGTGAGTTCATACACAGAAATACCTAATGTCCTAACTCACCCTATAGAACCCTGGTACTAATGTCAGGACTGAGACAACCTGTTCCTCCAAAAGGAAGTACGAACAGGAGTCTCCCTCAGGCCTTAATACAAATGACAGGGAAATGCAACACACAGAACTCAAACAAATACAAAAAGGGAAAGGAAAGACTTAACTTCAAAGAAGCAGTGGAAGCACCAGGAACTCCCCCGAGATCCACACAACAGCAATCCACAACTGAAACTGAAGCTATAAAACGCACAGCATAGTGGGAGAAGCAACTATCAATAAGAAAGGTTAAATGACCACATAAGCAACACCTGAGGCAAGGGGTGTGGCCATTACTAGAAACAATACAGACGCCTATTGATCCACGAGGAAACCTGTCAGATCAAGCCACATGTTGCCAGTTTCACCGATCTCCTGCTAGCTGTCGCAGGAACGTCTATGACAGAATGGGGCTGAGCTGCAATACTAAGCGTAATCTCCACACAGGCGCACTGGCAGAGGCATCGAAGTGCGCATGTGCCATCTTCCTGGCCTCTGCCAGTGCGCCTGTGTGAGATTATGGCGCTTCTCTTCAATTAGAGGCAAGTGAGTGCAGTGAATAAATTACCTAGGAGGCGGCGTGGAGGGGATCTGTGGATGATACTGAAAGGGGGATCTGTGGATGACTCTGAAGGGGGATCTGTGGATGACAACTATGGGGGATCTGTGGATGGCACCTAAGGGGGGGGGGTCTGTGGATGACACTAAGGGGGCATCTGTGGATGACACTTAAGGGGGGATCTGTGGATGACACTTAAGGGGGATATGTGGATGACACTTAAGGGGGGATCTGTGGATGACACTTATGGGGGGATCTGTGGATGACACTTAAGGTGGGATCTGTGGATGACACTTAAGGAGGGATCTGTGGATGACACTTAAGGAGGGATCTGTGGATGACACTTAAGGGGGGATCTGTGGATGACACTTAAGGGGGGATCTGTGGATGACACTTAAGGGGGGATCTGTGGATGACACTTAAGGGGGGATCTCTGCATGACACTTAAGGGGGATCTCTGCATGACACTTAAGGGGGATCTGTGGATGACACTTAAGGGGGGATCTGTGGATGACACTTAAGGGGGGATCTAGGGAGGGGTGTGAGGATATTGGGGTGGGAGGTCCTGGATGGGTGTTAAGGGGGGGGGGATCTGTGGATGGCACTTAAGGGGGGATTTGTGGATGGCACTTAAGGGGGGATCTGTGGAGAGTTAAGGGGGGGATCTGTGGACGACACTTAAGGGGGGATCTGTGAATGACACTTAAAGGGGTATTCCCATCTCAATGATCACTGTTAAATCTGTTAATGATTTAATAGTGATCAGTTTTCTAAATACGTTTAATTAACTAACTTCCACCCCTTAGAAGAAATTTAAGATATGCTTACCTGACTGTTGTCTTCCGTCTCCTCTGGTTACGGCCACCGCTCTCCTCCCGAATCGCGGTGGCCGCGCTTGCGCAGACGACTTCTTCTTTTCTCCCGGCCAGGCTGCGCGCAGTCCTGAAAGCGCACGCCGACGCCGCGCATGTGCTATCGTGACTTCTTCCTGGCCAGTATAGTATACTTGCCAGGAAGAAGTCACCAGGGCGCATGCGCGGCGAGGTGCGCGTCCAGTCCAGCGCGAGGCCCGGCCGGGAGAAGACGTCAATCAAGATGGAGCCCACCCACAGCCAGAATCCAGGAAGTGAACGGCGCGCCGGGAGCAGGTAAGTATGAAAAGGCGTCGTGGGACAACCCCTTTAAGGGGGGGATCTGTGGATGACACTTAAGGCAGGGATCTGTGGATGACACTTAAGGGGGGGATCTGTGGATGACACTTAAGGGGGAGATCTGTGGATGACATTTAAGGGGGGATCTGTGGTAAGGGGGGATCTGTAGAAAGCGGGGATCTGTGGATGACACTTAAGGGGGATCTGTGGATGACACTTAAGGGGGATCTGTGGATGACACTTAAGGGGGCGATCTGTGGATGACACTTAAGGGGGGGATCTGTGGATGACACTTAAGGGGGGGATCTGTGGATGACACTTAAGGGGGGGATCTGTGGAAAACGGGGATCTGTGGATGACAGTTAAGGGGGGATCTGTGGAAAGGGGGGATCTATGGATGATACTTCAGGGGGGGATCTGTGGATGACACTTAGGGGGGATCTGTGGATGACACTTAAGGGGGGATACTGAGAATTAAACCCAGTATACAGGACAGGAGAAGTGGTACTGTGCAGTGTATATATACAGAATAAGAGCAGATACTGAGAATTACACTCAGTATACAGGACAGGAGAAGTGGTACTCTGCAGTGTCCATATATACAGAATAAGAGCAGATACTGAGAATTACACCCAGTATACAGGATAGGAGAAGTGATATTGTGCAGTGTCCGTATATACAGAATAAGAGCAGATACTGAGAACTACACTCAGTATACAGGACAGGAGAAGTGGTACTGTGCAGTGTCCATATATAAAGAATAAGAGCAGATTCTGAGAACTACACCCAGTATACAGGACAGGAGACGTGGTACTGTGCAGTGTCCATATATAAAGAATAAGAGCAGATTCTGAGAATTACACCCAGTATACAGGACAGGAGAAGTGGTACTGTGCAGTGTCCATATATACAGAATAAGGGCAGATACTAAAGGATTACACCCAGTATACAGAACAAGAGAAGTAGTTCTGTACAGTGTCCAGATATACAGAATAAGAGCAGATACTGAGAATTACACCCAGTTTACAGGACAGGAGAAGTGGTACTGTGCAGTGTCAATATATACAGAATATAAGCAGATACTGAGAATTACACTCAGTATACAGGACAGGAGAAGTGGTACTGTGCAGTGTCCATATATACAGAATAAGGGCAGATACTAAAGGATTACACCCAGTATACAGGACAGGAGAAGTGGTACTGTGCAGTGTCTATACATACAGAATAAGAGCAGATACTGAGAATTACACCCAGTATACAGAACAAGAGAAGTGGTACTGTGCAGTTTCCATACATACAGAAAAAGAGCAAATATTGAGAATTACACCCAGTATACAGGACAGGAGAAGTGGTACTGTGCAGTGTCCATATATACAGAATAAGGGCAGATACTAAAGGATTACACCCAGTATACAGGACAGGAGAAGTGGTACTGTGCAGTGTCCATATATACAGAATAAGAGCAGATACTGAGAATTACACCCAGTATACAGGACAGGAGAAGTGCTACTGTGCAGTGTCCGTATATATAGAATAAGAGCAGATACTAAAGGATTACACCCAGTATACAGGACAGGAGAAGTGGTACTGTGCAGTGTCCGTATATATAGAATAAGAGCAGATACTGAGAATTACACTCAGTATACAGGACAGGAGAAGTGGTACTGTGCAGTGTCCATATATACAGAATAAGGGCAGATACTAAAGGATTACACCCAGTATACAGGACAGGAGAAGTGGTACTGTGCAGTGTCTATACATACAGAATAAGAGCAGATACTGAGAATTACACCCAGTATACAGAACAAGAGAAGTGGTACTGTGCAGTGTCCATATATACAGAATAAGAGCAGATACTGAGAATTACACCCAGTATACAGGACAGGAGAAGTGGTACTGTGCAGTGTCCGTATATATAGAATAAGAGCAGATACTGAGAATTACACTCAGTATACAGGACAGGAGAAGTGGTACTGTGCAGTGTCCATATATACAGAATAAGAGCAGATTCTGAGAATTACACCCAGTATACAGGACAAGAGAAGTGGTACTGTGCAGTGTCCGTATATATAGAATAAGAGCAGATACTAAAGGATTACACCCAGTATACAGGACAGGAGAAGTGGTACTGTGCAGTGTCCGTATATATAGAATAAGAGCAGATACTGAGAATTACACTCAGTATACAGGACAGGAGAAGTGCTACTGTGCAGTGTCCATATATACAGGATAAGAGCAGATACTGAGAATTACACCCAGTATACAGGACAGGAGAAGTGCTACTGTGCAGTGTCCATATATACAGAATAAGAGCAGATTCTGAGAATTACACCCAGTATACAGGACAGGAGAAGTGGTACTGTGCAGTGTCCAAATAAACAGAATAAGAGCAGATACTGAGAATTACACCCAGTATACAGGGCAGGAGAAGTGGTACTGTGCAGTGTCCGTATATATAGAATAAGAGCAGATACTGAGAATTACACCCAGTATACAGGACAGGAGAAGTGCTACTGTGCAGTGTCCATATATACAGAATAAGAGCAGATACTGAGAATTACACCCAGTATACAGGACAAGAGAAGTGGTACTGTGCAGTGTCCGTATATATAGAATAAGAGCAGATACTAAAGGATTACACCCAGTATACAGGACAGGAGAAGTGGTACTGTGCAGTGTCCGTATATACAGAATAAGAGCAGATACTGAGAATTACACCCAGTATACAGGACATCAGTAGTGCTGCACAATGCCCCTTTTCACGGGATAACAGCAGATACAGACACACATACACATTGGTCCTTGCCAACAAAGTTACAGTATGTTCTATCTTTCAACAGTTTTCCTGCAAGGCTCATTTATTCAAATAAACGGGTGTTTCCAGATGGAAAACACAGCTGATGAGTTTGCTATCGCTCACTTGAAACTAGCGTAAAGGTGTGAGGTGAATCATAGAAGCGTGTAGTAGGTGGAAAAACTGTTCATTTACATCTTCATGCTTGAATCTAAGGCCTTATTCAGATTACCTTTTTGATTCACGTCTGTCCTTCCATGTATGGTGTCTGTATTTTTTGTACAAGCCCATACGCCTGAATGAATTAGTTTCGGAGAGACAATGGACCCCAATAATGCATACAGCGAGTTTCTCTGTCATGGGAATCAGGCCAAAATGTTTGCAAAAATACATATGTACAGTGTATGTTTTCATGTTAGTGAGGGGCACACTTTAGTTTTTCTTAAGACTATACAACCTTTGTACGTGACTGGAAAGCTACCTGCACATGCGTGCAGGCAAACATTCAAAAGATCTGCTCGTATTTCCCTGATGGTTTCTGTGCATTTACACATTAAAACCGAACCAAAAACAGCATGGGGCACATTTACGAAGACGTAAAATAGTTACAGGTCCCCTTTTTAATTGGCCATGCGACAATATTTTTGCTGTGTCCGCCAGATGGTAAGTAAATTTGCTTACATTAAGGCCTGATCGTTTGCCTGTTTTGCGGTACTATAAGAGGCCTATAGGAGTTAAAAGAACAGCCAAGTAAGTGTGAATTCTGGGAGTTGTAGTTCCACAGCAGCTGGAGTGCCAAAGGTTTGTGATCCCTGCTCTAGAGTAACCATGGACCTCTTGGCTGCTTCACTAATTAGTGCTCTCCTTGCCTGGGCTGTCAGTTTAGGTGGATGGCCATGTATTGGCCGGTTTGCAGTTGTGCCATACTCTTACCATTTTTATAACCTAACCCTTTACACTTCTCCACAACTTTTTTTCTGATCTTTCTGCTATGTTCCTTGGTTTTCATGATCCTGTTTTATCATTAATGTTCTCTAACAAACCTCTGACGCCTTCGGGCCTCTTGCACACATGACGCCCGGATAAGAGGCGGGTGCGTTGCGGGAATCGCCACGATTTTTCTGCGCGTGTGCTAACATTTGTAGTGCGTTTAGCACGCGCGTGAAAAAATCCGCATGCTTGGTACCCAGACCCGAAGTCAGACTTCATCACTGAAGTCCGGTTTCGGGATGAGTATTCTGTATATCTAATTATTTTCCTTTATAACATAGATATAAGGGAAAATAATCGCATTCTAATTACAGAATGCAATGTTCCCTGGGCTATAGAGGGTTAAAAATAATAAAGAGTTAACTTACCTTCTCCCATTGTACGCGCAGAGCCCCAGAACGTCTTCTCTCTTGATGATTGGTTGCTTCAGGACATCTGTTGGATGAAGGACCTGCCGTGATGTCACAGGATCACATGGGTCACATGGTCCACTCAAATGCTTCTATGATTGGACCATGTGACCCTGTGATGTCACCACAGGTCCTGAAGCAACCAATCATCAAGAGAGAAGACGTTCTGGGGCTCTGCGCGTACAATGGGAGAAGGTAAGTTAACTCTTTATTATTTTTAACCCTCTATAGCCCGGGGAACATTTCATTCTGTAATTAGAATGCGATTATTTTCCCTTATAACTATGTTATAAAGGAAAATAATAACGATCGGGTCCTCATCCCGATCGTATCCTAGCAACCATGCGGGAAAATTGCAACGCATCCGCACATGATTGCGGATGCTTGCGATTTTCCCGCATCCCCATTCACTTCTATGGGGCCTGCGTTGCGTGAAAATCGCAGAATATAGAACATGCTGCGATTTTCACGCAACGCAAAAGTGATGCGTGAAAATCACCGCTCATGTGCACAGCACCATAGAAGTGAATGGGTCAGGATTCAGTGCGGGTGCAATGCGTTCACTTCACGCATTGCACCCGCGCGGAAAACTCGCCCGTGTGAAAGGGGCCTCACAGAACAGCAGTAAAACAGCTAATTTACTAATTAGGTGACTTCTGAAGGCAATAGATCACACTGGATTTTTTTTAGAAGTATCAGAGTACCGGCGGCTGAATCCAAATGGACGCCACACTTTTCAGATTTTTGTTTATTAAAAACTTTGAAAACCATGTATCATTTTCTTTTCACTTTACACATGCTTGCTACTTTGTGTTGGTCTATGACATAAAATTCCAATAAAATACATTTAAGTTTGTGGGTGTAATTATATATAATTATTATTATATAAAATATATATGCAAGTATCTTTCTATTCAAATTAGATATATATTAATTTATTATATAAGTTGTAGCAACTTCTTGTCCTGAAGTTTTATTGCTAACTGTACCTGTGTGAATGTTACAAAGGTATGGGCCTCTATGTTGCTGCATATGGAATACTTAGCTGTCAGTGTGACATCAGAGTGGCAGCATCACGTGACTGTCAGTTTACTTACCTAAATCTCTTGAACAAGTGAGGTAATGAAGCTGCAGACACCACAGTCAATAGGGTCAGCAGTTTTGTTCCATTGACTCCAAGGCAAAAAAATGAGACCTTTGTTATTTGCTGAGCTGTTCTGTGCACACAAAACAATAAGCAGCGTCAGCTCATAACCCCTTTTCTGCTCCCAAACCCCCCCCCTCCCCCTCCCAAAAAAAAGAAAAAAAAATATTCAAATTTGCTTTTGTACTTTATATGGGCTCTAGGCTAATACTCTGTCTATCCTCTATTCAATTTAGACCACACCTAAAAAAAAGTTCAAAAAAGAAAGTTTAGTGCAAGCAAATCTATGGAGTATATATTAGTGGGGAGGGGGTCTGGCTCAATATCAACGATCTTCTTCAGAGGCACAGTCACAGTGTTCCTGTGAGTAATTCTTGTGTGCTGCTGTTCAGATTTGTTTAAATTAGAATTTATATTTTTATATTTTATATATTTTTGTATATTTTGTTAACATGTGTACCTCATGTATATACACACACATATAGATGCACTTACAGTAGAATTACACCCAGATAATAAACTTGCATATACACATATTTATTAAGCTACATATATACATACCCACACGCATATAGATGCACTTACAGTAGCATTGCACCCATATAATAAACTTGCATATATACATGTACTGTATATTAAGCTACATATATACATACATTAATACACACACACATATAGATGCACTTACAGTAGCATTACACCCATATAATAAACTTGCAAGTGTATATTAAGATGAATATTCTGTGATGCCATGTAGGCCCAGCCTTAAAGGAGTACTGAAGATTTAAGATGATCATTGGGGTTACCTACATGGTTAAAGAGGGTATTTCCATAATGACTTATCACCTCCTCACAGGATGTGATAAGTGTCTGATTCCTGAGGGAATGCCCACTGGGACCCATACTGATCACTAGTGATGAGCGGCAGGGGCTATATTCGAATTCGCGATATTCCGCGAATATATGGCCGAATATTCACCATATATTTGCGAACTCGCGGTTATTTTCTTGATTGCGAAAAATCGGCAATGTAATATTTGCATAATGTGCACGCAATACAGGCGTGGGTCACTTTGATTACATTTTTCAAGCTGCTAGAAGTTTACTGAGACTGAAGATAATTGTTGGCATGGCAGAACATTACGATAGCTTTATATATGCAGGTAGAGTGCTCCAATATATATTCGCGATTGAGAAAATCATCATTTAATGATGCGCATATTTTTCGCAATACGTGCAACTGGGGGACATCACAGCACTATGTATGTATGGACAGCAGAACCTATCACACTACCTAACACCCTGCACTCGAACCTATCAGCTACACTATAAATCAATGTAACCTACACTGACTATCTCCCCCTAACTATCTGAATTATATATCTAAGGGTACTTTCACACTTGCGTTATTCTTTTCAGGCATAGAGTTCCGTCAAAAGGGCTCTATGCCGTAAAAGAACTGATCAGGCATATCCCCATGCAATCTGAATGGATAAAAATCCATTCAGTTTGCATCAGTATGCCTTCCGTTCAGTCACTGTTGGGCGTTTTCGGCAGACATAATACCGCAGCATGCTGCGGTATTATGTCCGTCCGAAATGCCTGATCAGTCGCCGGAATGCCGGATCCGGCACTAATTCCCATTGACTTGCATTAGTGCTGGATCCGGCATTGTGAAACAACTGAAGGACGGATCCATCCTTCCGGTCTGCGCATGCGCAGACCGGGAAAACTGTGAAAAAGACTGCAAGACGGATCCGTCCATCCGCATGACAAGCGGAGAGACGGATCCGTTCTTGCAATGCATTTGTAGACGGATCCGCACCCGGATCCGTCTACAAATGCTGTCAGTTGTCACACTGATCGGCGGATCCGGCTGGCAGCTCCGACAACGGAACTGCCTGCCGGATCACACTAACGCTAGTGTGAAAGTACCCTAAGTTAACTGTGTAATTATACAGCAAAGCACAGAGCACAGCAATGACACTGCTGTCTCTCTCAGAAGTCGATTACACTGCAGAAAATGGCTGCTGGGGAGGTTCTTATATAGTAAGGGGTAGGCAACTTTCCTATTGGTTGCTAGGGATGTTGCTAAGCTCAGATAAAGACATTGCAGCCTTCTCATTGGCCCCACAAGCAAGAGGGAGGTTACTGATGGGAAAAAAAATGTAGAATATTCGAAATTATGAATATATAGCACTATATTCTAAATATTCGCGAGTGCCGATATTCACGATAAATATTTGCACCCAACACTACTGATCACTTGAATGGGGGTTTCTTGTCTCCTGCCCCATACAAAGCCTACGGTACTGACGGAGATAGTGAGTCCTGTAAAGACTGAATGTAGCAGTAGTAGACCTGCATGACCACCACTCCATTCATACAGGGGTATGGCGGAACTCCCATTCTAATGTTTAGTGAGGTCCGATCAGACACTTATCACTTGTGATAGGTGATCATTGTTGACTATGGGAAAACCTCTTTACGGCAAATGGCACAATATATCTAGCATGATACATATAACAGTGTGTATGACTGATATTAATTTATTTTTCTGTAATACTCCATCAAGATAACTTCATTGCTGTCACATTACACTACATGAAAGGGTCACTGTTGTTTCATAAAACATTTGACATGTTGGTGTAGGTTTGGGTGCAGAGACCCTCACAAGCAGAGTGCCCCTTTGGCTCCCATTGCCATTTTTTATTTTTTTGCCCTTATGGATCCATGTGATTTTAAAGCAGTTTTTTGAGCCAAAGCCACAAGTGAATTTTGTAGAAAGAAGTTGAATAAGTCTTTTCTTTAGATTTCACATTCCTTTTTAATCCACTTTTAACTTTGGCTCAAAAAACGGCATAAAAATCTGCTGCATTCTTTAAAAAAAAAAAATCACTGGGTGTGAAATCACCTTTATGATGACCAGGGGCATAACTTACACTCAGTTCACACTTTCGCGTAAAACGCCGCGTTCGAACGCGCAAAAAAACGCACAACAGTACAGGAACCATGCATTCCAATGGGGGTGGTTCACACTTGCGCGTTTTTATGCGCGTTCGAATGTTCGCGTTAATTCGGGCGTTTTTCGAGCATTTGGTGCCAATATACCTCAATGGGAAACGCGATACGCGTGTTGTTCGGGCGTTTGTGCAGCGTAAAACGCGCCTATGGACGCGCGTTTTTCAAAGTTTGCAACATACTGGATCAGTAAACAAAACAGAAAAAAGACGCTAAAACTTAACCTTTAATGGTGTGTGTAAGATTAAAGAATAACACCCGTGGGTAGGATTACATGAATTGTGGGGTGAGAAACATGCTCATAGTACAAAATGATGGACCTGAGCAATGAGAATTCCCACGCCACAACACTAGGTTTGGGGATAACAAAAAAAGTTTGTTAAGAAAAAAACCGGCCAGTCTGAACAGACATGTAGGCTGCCGGACAGCAGGATTGCTGATTAGCAAGACCGCATATAGCCAGGGACCCAGCTGTAGTCCCAGGAAGACAGCATGCAGCTGTCAGTGCGGTAGCAGGTACTAAAGAAAATACCCCTCATATATGCTGGCTCGACGCGTTTCTTGTGTCAATGGTGACACATCATCAGGAGCAAGAGGGATAAAGGATGGTGACAAGAAGACCTGCCTAAGGCACTGCCACGCTAAGTATTCGTGGCGGCACCTGCCGGCGCTATGATGGCCGTGACGCGGCCGCGCCAAGCTCTGGATTAAATAGCAACCAACTCCTCCCAGGGAGGGAACAGGAGGGGCCAGCGTGCAACGTCACTGGAAGGCGGAGTATGCGAATGCAAACAAGCAATTCGCCCACCATCCACATGACGAGAAATACGCGCCAACCCAGATCAAATAGGTAAAAGGGATATAATGGGCAGAGCTTAAAGAACAAGGAGGCAGCGGGCGGGGTTAGTAAAACTATCCGCCGCTTAACACCAATGATAAGGATTGTACAAAGCAGAGACTAAGGGTATATAGCAAGAATGTGATATGAGACGGATTATGATGGGGACAATAAAATATGCAAAACGCATATATTAAGTTCACCCCGACTTTAGTCAATAAAACAAACGTAGGAAATCCGTTCATTGAGGCCATCAGGTTTGACAGTGCCCAATCTGAACGTCCATTGGGCTTCCTTACGCAGGAGTATAGTGTCAATGTCGCCGCCCCTTGGTGGTGGGCACACCACATCAATCCCTTGGAACCTGATAACAGGTGTTTGTTGTGGATGAAGCAGATTAACATGTCTGGCTATTGGTGTGTCTTCATTTTTGCGTATGTCACCAAGGTGCTCGCCAATTCTGCGGCGGAATTCCTGATGGTCTTCCCCACGTATTGCATGCCACAAACACATGTGGCTAGATAGATGACCCCAGATGTTCTGCAGTTAACAAAGCATCTGATTTTGTAACATTTGGATGTCTTAGTGCTGACAAAGGTGTCACCCGTTTGGATGGATGAACATGCAATGCAGCCCCTACATCGGAATGTGCCCAGGCTGCGATTAGTAAGCCAGGTCTGGGGGGCCGGGGTTTGGAACAAACTATGGACCAGACGATCACCGAGGCTGCGCCCCCTGCGATAGGTCACAGAGGGCCTTTCACTAATGAAGTCTGCAATGTATGGATCCATGCGCAAGATGTTCCAATGCCTCCTTAAGATATTCAGTACCTGTGGATTTGCTCCATCGTAGGTGGCAATGAGATGTATTAGACCGTCACCTTCCTGCTTAGGTCTGGGATTAAGTAATGATTCCCTAGTTGCTGCCAATGAATGTTGGTAGGCAGATGCTAGAACAGGGAAGGATAACCCCGTTTAGTAAATCTCTGCCTCAATTCACCAGCTTTAAGATGGAAATCGGAAAGATTTGAGCAGTTGCGACGGACCCGTAAATATTGGCCACGAGGAATCCCCTCTTCAGAGGGACAGGATGACAACTGTCCCAATGAAGAAGGGAATTGGTGGCCGTAATTTTACGATGAAGACTGGTGTGCACCTGTCCAGTGCCATCCCTGCAAATGGTCAAATCCAAGAAATTGATACTCTCAAAATGGATCTCAGATGTAAAGAAGAGTCCATATTTGTTGATATTGAGGGCTCGCACAAAGCATCCAAATTCATCAGCCGTACCTGACCAAAAATGAGAATGTCATCGATAAATCTGAGCCACAATGTGATATGTGAAGTCCACCACTGATCGTCATCAGAAAACACAGTTTCCCTCTCCCACCAGCCCAGATATAAATTTGCGTACGATGGGGCACACGGACTCCCCATCGCAACGCCTCTGAGCTGGTGGAAGAGGCGACGATCAAAGGTGAACACATTGTGGCCCAGAATAAACTCAAGGAGTTGGATGACAAATTCATTATGTTGGGCAAAAGCGATACCCGTTGGCACAGAAAATAACGTGCAGCTTCAAGACCTCCCTCGTGTGGGATGGAGCTGTATAGGGCCTCCACATCGAGGCTAGCAAAAGCATATTATCCTCGACGTGGAGGCCGTCCAGCTTGCTGACCACCTCCATTGAGTCCCGCACATACGAGGGTAAGGCCAACACAAACGGGTGCAGGATATTTTCTACATAATCGCTGATGCCCTGCGTGAGGCTATTGGAGCCAGACACTATGGGTCTGCCCTTGAGGGTCGCAGCCCCTTATGAATTTTGGGCAACCCATAGAAACAAGCAGTGCACGGATGTTTAGGAAAAAGAACCTGGAACTCATTTTTGTCAATAAGATTTTGTGACAGGGCGGCAGACAATATGCCCTTGAGCTCAACAGCATAATCATTCATGGGATTCTGAGAGAGAACACCATAACAATCAGTATTGCTGAGAATCTCAAGGCACATGTTAACATATTGTGCCTGGTTCATGATGACCACATTGCCTCCCTTGTCCGCTGTCTTGATCACTATGGAATTGTCACATTCCAATGACCGCAACCCCTCCATTTCTTCTTTGGTGATGTTGTATTTTACACGGACATGGTCAAGGGAGGCAAGGTCATCAATGACCAGGTTCACAAACACATCGGCCGGAGTGGTGTCAGTAATTGGGGGGGTAAGTTTAGACCGTGGCTTCATTGAGGTAAATGGTCCTTTACCAGGAGGACGTTCATTTTCCTTCACCAAATCCATAAGGTTTCTAATATCACCCAAATCGGCCTCCTCTATTCCCAACTCAGCACATTCACGTCTATCCTTATGTTTAAAGAATTTTTTCCATTTAAGTTTCCTAAGGAAGAGATTCAAGTTTTTGGCCCAATTGAAAGGGTCAAAAGGTTGGGTTGGGACAAAAGAGAGGCCTTTTTTAAGGACACCAATCTCAGCAGGCGTGAGAGTTCTATCAGAGAGGTTGATCAACATACTGGATCAGCCACCATGGAATGTCACACCTCTAAAGCACTCAGATTGGCCAAACTATATCATTGGTCATTGGCCAACTATGCAGTCAATCACATAAACGCGCGTCAAACTCGCCTACACTATTTACCAAAACGCTAGAAAAAAAGCCGCATTAACGCCCTTCTTGAACGCTCAGAAAACGCTAGGCTTCAAAACGCTCAGGTCTGAACCCAGTGTTAGAGCTCACAAGCCCCAATGCAACAGTTCAGCTGGGCCTGTAAGCTCTTAGTTACACCCCTTGTCAGCATAAGGCCTCTTTCACACAAACGTTTTTTGCGAGTGTACGGACCGTTTTTTTGAGTTCCATATACGGTCCGTATACAGAACCATTCTGTATTTCCGTTTTTCCTTTCCATGCAAAGATAGAACATGTCCTATTATTCCCCACAAATCACGATCCATGGATCCATTCAAGTCAATGGGTCCGCAAAAAAAACGGAACGCATACGGAAATGCATCCGTATGTCTTCTGTATCTGTTCCGTTTTTTGCAGAACCATCTATTGAAAATTTTAAGCCCAGACCAGTTTTTTATATGTAAATACTGTATACTGTATATGTCATACGGAAAAACGGAACCGAAAAATGGAACCGAAACGTAAACACAACGGAAACAAAAAATGGAAAAACGGATCCGATAAAATCGGCCCGCAATACACTGAAAAAGCCATACGGTCGTGTGAAAGAGGCCTAAAGGTGTTTCCAGTGATTTTTTGGGGAAAATACAGCAGAATTTTTATGCAGTTTTCATATTCTGACCCCCATAACTTTTTTATATTTACATCCAGGATGATGGCTCATTTTTTGTGGGGTGATCTGTAGTTTCTATTGATACCATTTTGAGTATGTATGACTTTTTGATCACTTTTTATTCCATTCCATTTTATTTTTTGGGAGGTGAAGCAATGAAAAAACAGCGAATCGGACATTTAAATTTTTTTCCTTTACAGCATTCATCATACCGGATAAATACATTTATATTTTAGTAGTTCGGGTGTTTTGGGGTCCAGCAATGTCTATTTTTTTTATTTTTTATTATGGGGATAAGGGGTTATTTAAATTTATATATATTTTTTTATAATTTTAAAAACTCCCTAATCCCTATTCCCTAAGTACCTAGGAAATTTTGAACATGTGATTGTTAGATCACAAGTCCCATAAAATACAATGAATTACCATTGCAGCCTATGGAAGTTGTATTATATTCCTATACAGCCCTGCCACAGGCAGGACTCCTTAAGAACTATCGCTGTGGTAGCCTCAAAGCCTTTAGAAGGCTTGAGGCTACCTTAACGAACAAACAGCTCTCCTGATCTAAGTGGGGGAGATTCTGTTTGGGCCCCGGAAGTGCAGCATCTCAGCTGCACAATTCACTGCAGCATCTGAGGGATTAAATGTCTGTGATCGATGTTATCGCCGATCACAGACATTAGCTCCAAGTGTTTGTTGTTTAAAACAGCAGAAACCTGGTGGCTATGGTACCCACTCAGCTTCTGATTGGGCTCCATGTTTAAAGATCAGACTTCCACCGTGCATGTACAGAGGGAGTCAGGACAGGGTAAGTGAACTGTCGATGCATCATTAGAATCTTTTCCTGTCTCCTCAACTCCAGCTTCTCAGATTTCTGATACTCTGGCTCCCAGACATCAAAGGAGATCAGAAAAGGGGACTGCGACCCCTATACTTACATAACTGATGCTAACAAATTTGCAGCTACAGCTGGAAATATGAAGCTCACCAGTGTCCGTATGTGCAATTATGGGATACTTCAGTAGGTTCCGAATGGAACATTACATACTGAATTGCTTTTTATAAAACATGCTTGTATATTCAATAAAACCTGGCTCTTACTTTTACGTCCTCTAAATAGCTGGATCAACATGCATGTCAGTAATGACTTTTAGCCTCTATAGATGGAACTGATATAACATCCAGCCAGCAGCCTATCGAAGATGGGAGTAAAGCATGGCATAGGAAAATAATTGTGACAATTTAATTATTGCAGGTTTCCTGAAGATTCACCGAAATGTCTCACACTGGAGCTCAAGGAAGCATTGGTAGCCACACTGCCTTGGGTCTGCAGAATTACAAGGTATATACCGTATAACAATAATGATGTATAGTATTACATTTCTGAAAATAAAAACTTCTATTCCCGTAAGGGTATTTTCAAACGCTTCAGTTACAGATAATACAACCGCATGCATCCGTTTGAACGGATCCGCTTGTATTAACTTTAACTATTTTTTAACATTGCCAAACAGATCCGTTTTGAACTCTATTGAAAGTCAATGGAGGACGGATCCGTTTTCGATTGTGGCAGAATGTGCTCCGCATCCCAGGACGGGAAAAAGACCGCAGCATGCTGTGGTATTTTCTCAGTCTAAAAAACATTCACATACTGAACGGAAGACATCCTGATGCATCCTGAGCGGATTCCTCTCCATTCAGAATGCATGGGGATAATCCTGATCAGTTTTTTTCCGGCATAGAGCCCCGACGACGGAACTATATGCCGGAAAAGAAAAACACCAGTGTGAAGGTACCCTAATGAAGAGCATTAGTTAAAAGGGTTTTCCGGGATCCTGATATTGGTGACCTATCCTCAGGATAGGTCATTAATATCCGATCAGTGAGGGTCCATCACCCTGCACTCTCACTGATCAGCTGTTCAGCACACCGAACTAGCACACCGAAGCAGAAAGAACAGCTCTATTTCAAGTGTAGTAGCCCTGCTGGCTTACTGCAGCTCCTCTCACATTACCGTGAACAGGAGCTGAGCTGCAGTACCATGTACGGCCACTATACTTTGAATGGAGCTGTGCTTCCTATTTCATTCAAAGTGCTAGTTCCAGCGCTGGAAGCTAAGGGAACAGCGGATCGGTGAGGGTGGTAGATCACAAGCCCCCACTGATCTGATATTAATGATGTATCTTAAGGATAGGTCATCAATATCAGTAACCTGGAAAAACTCCTTTAAATATCATGATTGATAGTATTTTGGTACACTATTAAATAGGCATTATACTTTGTATAATTCAATATTGCAAGTGAACACAAGTGCATCTTATGTGTTATTTGTCTCTAGTTATACACCACTTTTTTCCCTCTGCTTCGTGAAATTTGCATTCACCTTAAATTAACTGCTAAAATCTGTCTAAGGGTAATTTCACACTTGTGGCATTATAGTCAAAGGGGACGGAGCGGCAGCACGGCAGCACACGGGTACTTGCAGCATGGCGGATCCGGCGGGCTGTTCACTCGTCGGAACAGCCTGCTGGATAGCCATGCTGCAAGTGTGAAAGTACCCTTAACCCCAAGTTCACACCTGAGCGTTTTATAGCGCGTTCAAACGCGTTGTAAAACGCTCAACACATGAAAACCAATGCTTTCCTATGGCCCTGGTTCTCACTTGAGCGTTTTACAGCGCATTTGAATGCGCTGTAAAACGCCCGACGCATAAACAAGTACTTGAGCTTTTTTTTGAGCGTTTGTCGCGCGTTTTGTGATTGACACCACAGAAGTGGTGCAAAAACGCGCTGAAATACGCGCGACAAAAACGCACGTAAAACGCGCGTTTCAAGAACGCTCAGGTCTGAACCCAGGGTAAGAGACTAGCCGTGCCAGCAACTCACTGAGGGATCAGGTTACATGCTTCCCACTGAAGTTAGAGATGAGTGAATTTCATATTTTGAAATTCGTTCACACTTCGTTTGGTGGTAAAAGGTGAATTGCGTTATGGATTCCGTTACCACAGACTATAACGCAGTTCTATGACAGAATGCATAACGGAAGGCCTTTAGAGGCATTACGTTATTTAATTGTCATAATAGAAGTCTATGGGCTGCAAAATGGATCCGTCCCATTTCCGTTATGCAGGGGAGTCCTTATCTAATTGAAGTCTATGGAAAGGGGAGGCAGAGTGAGCTACTGGAGAGGGATAGACACTCAGAGATTGTGCTGAAGTCTCTAGCAAGTTTTCTATTTCACCTCAGTACTGAATTCACAGTCAGGGCTCATGCACACGAATGTATTTTCTTTCCGTGTCTGTTCTATTTTTGATGCACACCATATACGTAACCATTAATTTCAATTGGTCAGCAAAAAAAAAAAAAACGGAAGGTACTCCGTGTGCATTCCATTTACGTATGTCCGTATTTCCGTTCCACAAAAAAATAGAACATGTCCTATTATTGTCCGCATTACGGACAAGGATAGGACTGTTCCATTAGGGGCCAGCTGTTCCATTCTGCAAAATACATACGGTCGTGTGCATGAGGCCTCACACTGCTCAGTACCGTGGTCTAATTTCCTCCATGCTGCTACTGCTTTTGAGGGTGTGCTACAGATACTGGATAGATCATCAGTATCTGATCAAAGGGGGTCCAACACCTGTGAAACCCACATATCAGCAGCACTGACGCTCACAGTAGTGCCACAGCTTTTCACAGCTCACCAGGCACAGCGGCTGTGCTTGGTATTGCAACTCAGTCCCATTCACTTCAAAGGGGCTGAGCTGCATCTAGGCCATGTGACCAATGAACTCAATGTCACGTGGCCTAGGCAAAGCTGTAAGAAGGCTGCAGCGCTACTGCTGATCGGCAGAGGTCCCCGGTGTCAGACCCCCGTTGATGAGATCCTTATGACCTTTGCAGAGGACAGGTCATCAAATAAAATATCTTAGAAAGCCTCTTTAAATCTTTGTCATTACAAAGCAACATAAGATATATCTTCCATGAATAAGTATATAGAGCTGGATAAATGTAGCTTAATATCCACACCTGTTCTGCTTCCATTTTCTTACTGCTATTTATGCTATTTACAGCTGATATGCTACGAATATGAAAATTTCCAAGGCCACAAGGTAGAATTTAGCAACGAGTGCAGAAACTTGTGTGATCGAGGTTTCGACCATGTGAAGTCTATTCGAATTGAATGTGGACCGTAAGTTTCAAACACCTTAACCCTTTATAATATACCTTATAAGTACAATACTTCTCCGTGAAAGAACACATTTTCTTAGACCTCTGTATTGTGCCATTCTGTTGTTCCTCCTGAAAATGTATGTGACGTTACCATTTCCTTTGTCACTAGTGTAGGTCTTAACACAATCGTTCACAATCAACACTTGATTGAAAAGTATCAGGGTATGTGGGGTCATGCTCCCCCAATGGTAAGGCCTCTTGCACACGAACGTTTTTTTTGCGAGTGTACGGGCCGTTTTTTTGTGTTCTGTATACGGTCCGTATATGGACCCATTCATTTCAATGGGTCCGCAAAAAAATGGAAGTGTTTCTGTGTGCATTCCGTTTCCGTATTTCCGTTCCGTGCAAAGATAGAACATGTCCTATTATTGCCCGCAAATCACGATCCGTGGCTCCATTCAAGTCAATAGGTCCGCAAAAAAATGGAACGCATACGGAAATGCATCCGTATGTCTTCCGTATCCGTTCCGTTTTTTACGGAACCATCTATTGAAAATTTTAAGCCCAGCCCAATTTTTTCTATGTAATTACTGTATACTGTATATGCCATACGGAAAAACGAAACGGAAAAACGGAACTGACACGGAAACACAACGGAAGCAAAAAAAGGGAAAAAAGGATCCGATAAAAGCGGCCCGCAAAACACTGAAAAAGCCATACGGTCGTGTGAAAGAGGCCTAATGCTGAGATTTCGATATAGGGTACTTTCCCACGGCCGTAGGTGATGCGAGCCCGTACTGCAGACCGCAAACAGCAAACACCCATTGACTTGAATAGGTCCGCAAGGTACGGCATGGTGAGAAACGGATGTATGGATCTGAAGTGCTTCCAAATTGTGCTTCCGCACCGCAAAAGATAGGACGTGTCCAATCATTTGTCGTATATTGCAGATCGCTGAACCATTCAGGTGAATGGGTCTGCACTGCAATATGGGATTCACACGGCCAATGCCCCTGCATTGCAAACTGCAGCACCGACACAGACAGCTTACATTGTGTGAATGTACCCTTATTCTTACATTTCCAGGAGGAATAGTAGAAGACAAAACAACAAATAGTTCAAAGAACCTTAATCCAGAATTGTTATTTTGTGAGGAATAGAAGTATTTACTACAGCAAACATGTCAGGAGAGATGACAGGTCCAGTTCATTATTATATATCAGAATTGTTCGGTTTGTTGGCAGGAACAGTCCAGAGGATAGGTCATCAATATCAAATTGGCAGTGGTCTGACAACTGGGACCCCACCAGCGACCTCCGCAGCCTCCTTGCAGCTTACCAAGCACATCACTGCCCATTGGATAGTAGATATGCATGGTATTGCAGTTCAGTCCCATTCACTTGAATGTGCCTAGACCATGTGAATGATGAATGTGAGGTTTCTGGTAGGGTTGAGCGAACTTGTATTTTAAGTTCGGCGTCCAAAGTTCGGGTTCATCGAAGAATCCCGTTTTGGATTCAAAATTCCATTATGGTCCGTGGTAGCGGAATCCATAACGGGATTCTTTCGATAACCCCAACCCGAACTTTGGACGCCGAACCTAAAATACAAGTTCGCTCAACCCTAGTTTCTGGCCTACTCAGAGGCTGTGGCACTCATTAGAGGACCACAGCCTCTTCAAATAGCTGATCATCGGGGGTGCCAGGAGCTGGATAGGAGGACAGACCGTCAATATCAGAATCTCGAAAAACCCCTTTAAAATGTGACATATGTGTTCCCAAGTGCTGTCACATATTTAGAAAAATCTCTTCTCATACATCACTTCAGAAATGTGTTCCAGCTGAAGCTCGATGAGCAGTCATGTCTAACCTATTAAGATGGACACTATAATTTTGGAGGTGATACTTCAATGTCTACTCTATGGTTCAAATTCACAGCTGGGTCGCTTATGAACAGAAAGATTACACTGGAGAGATGTTCATTCTGGAGAAAGGGGAATACCCTCGCTGGGACTCCTGGTCTAACTGCTTCCGTGCAGATAGGATCATGTCCTTTAGACCAGTCCGTATGGTAAGATCTATACTACAATTGAAATCATTGAAACAAAGAACCATCCTATTGTCATTTTCTCCCAACCATTGTTGGTTAGTATATGGTTTGTAAATTTAGGGTTCAAGGGTGTATACTGTATGTACCACAGTGCTCCCACCTTCTTGTCCATGTTCAAAATACTGTAGACATGCCGGACTTCCCCGTTCCATAGGCATCATACAAAATTAGCATGTAGACCGAAAATTCACTTGGCGAACCTCACCTACCAGGGGAGAGAAGGGATGTTAATAGGCAGTGGTCAAAATGGTAAAAAATTCTTCCTAATATAAATCGTTCTTTCTTATAATGACTTCTTATTTACTCCTCTTAAATTATAGGACACTCAGGACTATAAGATCTCTCTCTATGAATGTATCAACTTTGAGGGCAGGAAGATGGAGGTCTGTGATGAAGATATCCCCAGCTTGTGGTCCTATGGATTCCAGGATAGAGTTGCTAGCATCCAGGTCCTTGGAGGAACGTAAGTGTTTGAAAGTGGACTAACTGTAATGATGTTCGGAATGTTTTGTATCATTAGACAATTTGAATTCTAAATTGTTGATTAAGACACTGACCCTGCACCACAATTGAAGATCGTCTTTTTTTCCTTTTTCAATTTGAACCCCAGCCTATTGTACTTGTGGAAAAATTCATCCATCTGCTCTCCGCTACTCCCTTCTGGCTCCCTTCACTGGCCTTCCACCCCTTATCCTGTAAACCTTCTAACAGACAATGCCAACTGCAGCAGCCAGTGACTGGCCTCAGAGTTGATGTGTCCCCAAGTGGCCTGCTATTTGGGGACATATCAGTGCTAATTGGATGCAGGCATGCACATGACCCTGTCCATCCTAAAGTGTACGTTAGTCCCTGCTCAGACTTGTAGTTAGACTGGTAGAGCAGTGGTAGGCATCACTTTCTTCACTGTCAATAAAAAGGAACAACTATGAATCAATAGGATATTACATTGTACAATTTAGTCTATGGACTGAACTTATCTTCTTTATATTGTAAATAAACTGTAAAGTTACTGTATATTAATTACAGAATGTATCTAATGTGTTTGTCTAGATGGGTCGGATACCAGTACCCTGGTTACAGAGGTTATCAGTACTTAATGGAATATGGACCATACAAACACTGGAACAATTGGGGAGCCAACCAGCCCCAGATTCAGTCTATCCGCCGAGTAAAGGACATGCAGTGGTACAAGAGAGGAAATTTTGAAGCTGGAAAATAAGGAAGCATTGAGGATAAGACACGAAACCTGACTGACGGAAGAAAGGGGCTTGTTTCTTTTTAATCTTTGAACCATTCTCTGTATATTGGAAAGAGAGAGAGATGACTGTTGCTTTATTTATTTGTCTACAAGGTCATTTTTTTTTATTGAGGGCATTTTTTGGTTTTCTGGCGTGTTCTCCTAGCTGCTAGTCCAGCAATTACTGTATATAATGGGGTAATCCTCTCACCAGGATCGCCCTCAAAGGTAAAAGTGGGAATGTTGAACGTACCACCTCTTTCTTCTCTGTGCTGGATTTTCAAGAGCTAGTTCTACCCTCTTACCTAAACACATACATTGTCATATTTTAAGACCAAATCCTCTTGTTATAGATATCTTGATCTGCCCCAGCACAGCCAGGTTATATAGTGTTACCATATATAATGACTGCTAAAAGTAAATGATTATAAGTATGTGCTATCAAAAAAGAGCTTGAGCACAAATCTATAGCCTATTGTCCTGCAAAAGTAGATTTTTGTTCTTTAAACCCTAGACTTCTTGAGTTGTATCGTACTACACAATGCTCTGCGTCCACCGTCGATGATCCGTTCAACAAGCTCTCTCTCTCTCTCCAGTAACATAAAATATCCAGAACATCTGGACGCTGTCACCCTTCTCAGGGAGAAACAAGTCTTGTTTTTACTACACAAAAAACCTCAGCAAACAAATGCACAGCAAGAAAGTTTTCATTGTTCCTGTCCAAAGCACTGTCCATCCATATGCAGCTCTACCAAACCACCGATACATGTGGAGAAGTCTTCGCAGTTTAACACTAATAAAAAGGGTATATAAGAAATGGCTGATGTTTGTTTGTTAATTTGGAGTCTCGAGTCATTCAAGATCTGGAGGCTTCCCATGAAACTGGCCTCTGATTCCTTGAACGGATTAAAAGAATAGATTCCATGCACACTACAGGAAACACAGTATGTTAGAACTATAGAAGTATCAGGGAATACAGAAATATCATCAACACACCTAGGGGACCACATTTATTAACTAAAATATCATAAAAGATGATTTGTGACATTTTACTGGTGAAATTTGCCACTTTTCCCATTGCTCAACATATGTGGAATGAGATATGAAAAGTGGGTTGATTTCCAAAGAATGAATAATCTACACCATATTTATTATTGCACATCGTTACTTTAACTACGACAGATTTAGAACAGGCCGAGTAATGTTGCAGGAAGCATTAGGCGGGGCCTACTATTTTTTGTGGAAGGAATGAAACACAGAAGATGTATATAGCGCGCACTTTCGGGTGTTGCCGGGGGGCATATCATGTATGCAGCAGTCCCTGTCCTATCCTAAAAACTATACATATGTGGTATCACCATAATTGTACTGACCAATCACTATGCATTGGTGTAGGTAGCGCCCTGTCCATAAATGAGATTAAGTGGCCTCATTGAGGATAATCTCTCAGTGCTATCCTCAGGCAGGATCATTTTGTCACCATGGTAGGGTGTAATATGTGGGTAGCCTGCCACTGTTTGACTCAGATCTTGCTAAACTAATATATCACTATTACCAGAGGTCCTTTGCCTTAACTGTGGCATGCCTTCTACCACTACTGTTCAGTTTCTTTCAGGGGCGTAGCTATAGGGGGTGCAGAGGTAGCAGTCGCTACCGGGCCCAGGAGCCTGAAGGGGCCCAAAGACACTTGTGCCGCATAAGAAGAAAGACAAAGCACTGAGGGAAGGGGGGCCAAAGCTGAACTCCTGCACCAGGGCCCATGAGCCTTTAGATACGCCCTTGGTTTCTTTATTGCTACTGTCAGTCAACCTCCCATTTCTACTAATATGCTGCTTCAAACCATTAGATGATCCAACTACACATCCAATGTCTTGCAGTCAGTACATGAATCTCAAAGGGCCCCATAGCAAAACTCAGTATGACCCTCCCATCCAGTTCCCCAGTGCACATATAACACTCCCAGGAAACACAGAACTTACAATTTTTTTTATTATTAAGGCCTATTTCACACTAGTGTTAGGCATCTCTGGCAGGCTGTTCCGGCAGGGAGCAGCCTGCCAGAGATGTCTGAATCCGGCACTGCCAGATGCTAGCTGACACCCACTGGCCTCTTTCACTATAATAGGGACTGGTGGTGATCCAGAGATGCACAGAATCGGCCAAAGAAAAAACGCAGTTTTCATCCGATCAATTCTTGGCATATGTTCCGGGTTGTGCTAGGATCTTTGCCGGTCCCCATTATAGTGAATGAGCCAGACGGAACTCCAGCAGCACCTGGCAGTGACGAACCCAGCTACTGTGAAACAGGCCTAACTTAAAGAAATTTGCAAACTACTTTATCAAACTTATATGTCAGAAAATGTGGAACAGGTTAGTCATAAATACAGCACTTATTCTGAACAGCATATTTCTCAGTGTATTTACCCTAGACATCTAGTATAATTCTCCTTGTTATGCAAGCGGGTGTGGACCCACTGCGCCACTGACTGGCTATATCCTGGAGGGGCGTGACTAAGCAACTTCACTAGAGCCTCTGATGGTGAGGATAGGCTTGGGCTGTTTGGGTAGTTACCAGGTGCCACTCCAGGGCAGTCCCCGAGTCAGTGGCAGCTGACCAGGGGGTCAGAGATACCGGTGCAAGCAACGAGGGGAAGGACGTTGTCAGGAAGTCTGGAGTCAGGGTAGGCAGCGACCAAGCAAAGTCCGTAATTGAAGTACAAGGTCAGAGGCAGGCGGCAAGCAAGCAAAATCTGTTAAATCAAGAAGCAGAAACTTCCAAAACACCTTCACACTAGGAACTAGACAAGCTAGTGACCAAGATTGCTCAGGCGCCTCCCCATAGGCTTGGGAGATAGAGGGGTTGTACTTGCTGCCTCACAAGGGAAAAGAGACACGCCCGTGCACTCCCTAACAACAGTTCAGAATTCAAGCAGGGAGCAAACTCTGGCACGAAGCACAGATACAACAGTTAGGGCTCTTTCACACGAGTGGATGCCATGCGTGTAATTCGCTGCGTGAAAGACAGCCAAGCCGCGCTCTGGACAGCAGAGGCACAAAGCATTAACATGATGGATAATGCTCCGTGCCTCTCTGTGATCTTTTTACTACAAAATCACAGTGAGATAAAGTTGCCACTGTGATTTTGTAGCAAAAAGGTCACAGAGAGGCACGGAGCATTATCAATCATGTTAATGCTCCGTGTCTCTGCTGTCCAGAACGGGGCTTGGCTCTCTTTCACGCAGTAGTTTAACCGCATGGCATCCGCTCATGTGAAAAAGCTACCTGCTGCCCACACTTGTCAATACAGCACGGCAGCAGGATGGAATGGGGGGAGCCTTGTGCCCGTGTGTAGGACCAGCAGAGCAGGCACGGAGCGCTGGGCTAACACTCCTGCTTCCTTTCCCTACCCAGTATATTATAAATCTGTGTGCCTGTAGCCACCACTAGGGGGAGCTCAGTGCATAGGAATTTACACAGGATTGTTATCAAGAGAAACCTTAAATAATCTCTTTGCACTGAGCTTCCCTTAGAGGCCGCTGTAGGAAAATGCAGTAAAACAGTGCTGGGTATAGGAGAAGCAGTTCTTTGCTGGGCCCATCATCTCCCCGGGTCCCACAACAGTGGCATGCTCTAAAGGTAACGGCACACAGTGAAGATTAAGGTACGTTTCTCTGCACAAATTTTACTGTGGAAAAAAAGTTGAGTCATATGGTTCCAGCAAAGCGAATGAGATTTAACAAATCTCATGAACACTTTGCTTTTTTATTTTGTATGGAAATTGTGTGAAAAATGTCAACTGTTGTTGTTAAACAGAAAATCCTCAACAAAATCTGCAGTTTAGGATTGTGCATTTCAGTGCAGTTTTGGTGCATATTTTATGCAGATTTTCTGAATACATGTTTGGCAAACAGCTCAGGGCCTATGGAGTACTTAATACTAAATTGGAGGTATATATATTAGCATATAGTGGGATAAAACACTAGTGGGTCATTTATCAAACTGGTGTAAAGTAGAAGTGGAGTAGTTGTCCATAGCAGCCAATCAGATTCCACCTTTCATTTTTGACTATGGGCAACTAAGCCAGTTCTACTTTACACCAGTTTGATAAACGACCCCATAAATATAAAATGTATATTGTGTGGTATACAATTCATTTGGAAAGTCTTCAGTTCAGACCCTTTTACTTATCTCAAATATTTTTGATGTTGCAGCCTTGTGCTAAAATAAAAAGAATCAAGTTTTTCTCAATCAATCTACACTCAATATCCCATAATGAGAAAGTGAAAACAAAATGTTCTAAGTCTTTGCTATTTAGTGAAAAGAAAAAAGTTAAATCTTGCATTGACATAAGAATTCAGACCCTTGAGTCAGTACTTAACTGAAGCACTTTTGGCAGGGATTACAGCCTCCAGTCTTCTTGGGCACGACGGCAAAAGGTTTGTACACCTGAATTTGGAGACTTTCTGCCATTCTTCTACGCAGATCCTCTCAAGCTCTGTCAGGTTGGATGGGGATCGTCGGTGGACAGCCATTTTCAAGTCTCTCCAGAGATCTTTATTTGGGTTCAAATCAGAGCTCTGGCTGAGCCACTCAAGGACATTCACAGACTTATCCCTGAGCCACTGCAGTATGGTCTTGGTTGTATGCTTAGAGTCATTGTCTTGTTGGAAAGTAAATCTTCAGCCCAGTCTGAGATCCAGAGCACACTGGATCATTTTTTTTTTTTTAATAGTATCTTTATTGATTAAAAGATAACAAAGCAGTACAGACACTCGAATTACATGCACAACGCCTCCAAGCCCAGTACAGTAATCAACATGGGGTTAACCATAACATCCTTATTTAACTTTTACCCAGTTCTGAAGTGGAAAACCACTGGATAATGTGTGCAACACCCAATGGAATATGACTTGAACTAATAAAGAGTATATTCATACACGCCCTCATCGGCCAGAGACAAAGCCATCACCGTCCCTTAAGGTAGCAGTGTTTGGGCGCCAATCCAGGGACTCCAGATTTTCATAAATCGGTCTGGCACCCCTCGTCTCTCGTATATAAACTTATATAGCTCGAGATTAGTGTTAACTATTTGTATCCATTGTTGCATAGTAGGGTTCTTAGTGGGTTTCCAGTTAAGGAGGATGATTTTCCTAGCATAAAATAGCAGTATTCTGTACAATTTCCTGCCAAATCTGATGGGAACAACCTCATTAGCTATCCCTAATAGACTCGTCAGTGAGGTACAAACATTGGGAAGACCCAGCCTGCCATTAATGCAGGCATGGATCTCTGTCCAGAAAGCATGGATGACTGGACACTGCCAAATCATGTGAATGACAATGCGGGTCCGGTAATTTGCCCATTTTGAATAGTCTCTCAGGAGTATAGTATACCCTATGGAGCTATTTAACTTGAATCACCTGGTCTCTAGCACTTACTACTTTTGATCTCCAGTTGCAACTAATTTCCTTCATATGTGCATCTTCTAAGTTTTCTACATCTCTTTTCCATCTCACCATAGATTCATCGAGGGGGGAGTCTTGCAGCATCATTAGCGACGCATAGAGAGCCGATACCGGTTTGACCAGAGGAACCCTTCTTATTACTGTTTCCACTGGACCACACTCCAGGTTTAGAGGGGCTCTACCAAACTGTGCATGACAGGCGTGTCTAAGTTGAAAGTATCTGTTTAGACTACTAAAAGACCTGAAAAAACCCCTATCATATAATTGGGTGTGATATCGTATCCCTTTTTGGGGCCAAAATTCGAATTCTGTTAGTGACAATAGCTCTGGTAAGGCTCTATTTCTCCATAGCGGCAAATATGGTGACCAAGTGCCACTGTCCTCCCCAGAGTTTTTCATCTGACTCCATCTAGCCCAGATCTTCACCACCACAGCCATTGATTGGGTGTAGTGGTCTGTAGCACTGGCCCCTTTCCTGTATGCTAGATTCTTAGTGCTTCATAGGATCCCATTAAGGACGCTTCTAACACTACCGCTGGATTGCCCGCATTCGCCCATACCCACCATGCCATGTAGTTCAGCTGCGTAGCCACATAGTACATGTATAAATTAGGCAGAGCAAGGCCTCCCTGCATGTATGCTGCCTGAAAAGTGCGTCTCACTATCCTGGGAGTGGATTTACTCCATAGAAAGGGAGTGATCGCTTTATCTATTGTGGTAAAGTGTTTCTTAGGAATAAGTGTCGGGGCAGCCCTGTATATGTACAGCAATTTTGGGAGAAGAATTATTTTTATAATATTGATACGTCCCATGAGGTAGGTTTTCCCAGGCTTCCAGTTTTTTACAGATATAGTGAACTGCTGGAATCACATTTAGTTCACAGAACTTCGCTACTTCTTTGTGAATAACAATCCCCAAATATGTGAATTTCTCCACAATCTGAAGGCTGGTTTTCAGTGATATGTGAATAGGATCAAACTCGTCAATTAGACATAGGCTGGACTTGGCCCAGTTCACCCGAAGGCCTGAGAGACTACTAAAATGGTCCACCACCTTCAAAAGGGTGTCTAAGGATTTCCCTAGGTCAGCTAGGTATACCAACATGTCGTCGGCATATAACGACAGTTTTTCAGTTATTCCGGCTATGTCCCAGCCCTCAATATTCGAGTCAGAGGAAATAAGTATCGACAGCGGCTCCATTATTAATGCAAACAGTAGGGGGGAGAGAGGGCAACCCTGTCTGGTGCCCCTCCCTAGGGAAAAGGGTTCTGATATAGAACTGGATCAGGTTTTCATTACGAATATCTCTGTGCTTCCATTCAGCCCTGACAAGTCTCCCTGTCCCAGACACTGAAACTCTATCAGCCCACAAATCGTGATGCTGCCACCATACTTCACTGTAGTGATGGTATTGGGCAGGTGATGAGCAGTGCCTGGTTTCGTATAGACAAGAAGCTTAGAATTGAGGCCAAAAAGATCAATCTTGTTTTCAACCTACCAGGCAATCCTATTTCTCACAGACTGAGAGTCCTTTAGGTGCTTTGACAGACTTTCATGTGTCTTTAACTGAGGAGAGGACTCTTTCTGATGGAGTGCTGCAGTGACGGTTGACCTGGAAGTTTCTCCCATCTGCACACAGGATCTTTGGGGCTCAGCCACAGTGACCAATGGGTTCTTGGTCACCTCTCTAAACAAGGACCTTTTTCCTCGATTACATAGTTTGGGACGTCCAGCTCTAATAAGAGTCCTGGTGGTTCCAAACTTCTTCCTTTTAAGAATTATCAAGGCCACTGTAGTCTTGGGAACTTTCAGAGCAGCAGAAAATGTTTGTACCCTTCTCCAGATCTCTGCCTCCACAAGATTATGTCTCTGGGCTCTACAGGCAGTTCTTTCCTTCTCATGGCTTGGTTTTTTTCAGCTGTGGAATCTTATAGAGACAAGAGTTTGTATTTCCAAATTATGACCAATCAACTGAGATCACCAGAGGTGGACTCCACTCAAGGTGTAGAAACATCTCAAAGATGATCAAGAGAAATGGGAGGCCCCCAAAGCTAACTTTCATGTGTCACAGTAAAGGGTCTGAATACTTTTGTCCATGTAAAGTTTTAGTTTTTCCTTTTTAATAAATTTGCAAGAACACATATATGGATATATATTTGAGGACAAGAAAACTTTCACACTCCCTACTTATAACTGCTACAGCTATTTTACTCCTCCATTCGTACTGATCTGCTTTGGGAAGAGCCCTGAGTAGTCTTGAAAATTTTCACATGGAGTATGGTGGTATATCTGAACGGAGGAGACGTCACATGGAGGTGATTTGCCTGGTCACATGACCCTTCATCAGCAGCCATTCTGTAGACAGTACAAAAGACTTATTGTACCTTATGAAATAGAAAAAATGGTGCAGAATTTCAACAAAGCCTATATTAGTGTCATATAATCATCTTATATACACATTGGTCAACAATAACCAGAAAGTGGCCAACCCCTTTAACATTTTAAATAAATTTCGATGATGTGATTTTTAATTTTCTATGTCATTTTTATATTTAAACTAAAACAAAAGATCCTGCAATTTTTGCACTGGCCAATGTGTCTACTAATTGACGTCACTTCTTTTGTTCGTACAGATACTTTTACTACAGTTAACTCATTCTAATCCTGCCTGTAATAATATCACTTCTGTGTATAGATAAGACACCATTCACAATAGGTGATATCACAACTTGCCTACTCCCTCCTGTCCTCTGCACATGTCTCAGAGCATGCCTAGAAAACTCTCCCGTAGAAGTCAATAGGGTTCCCTCTTGTCCATTGTGTCTATGGCCCAAGAATTTTTTTTTAATGCTGTGTAAATGTTAAAAACAGCTCAGGCAAGTTGTTGGCCCCCATAATTCTGTTCAGGATATAAAATAAAAAAATATACAATTAAAAAATAAAAACACATTAGAAAAAAATATATGTTTTACTGTCTGGTTTCAACTGGCAGATAAAATTTTTTGTTTCACATTTCCTTTAAGTAGCGAGTAATAGTTTCATATCTGCGTTAGAGCTCTCCAGCAGGCTGTTCCAGCAGAGAATATGTGCTGGGTGGCGGCCAGATCTCCAATGGATCCCATTATAGACATTACAGTCAATGGGTTCAGTGGGCACGTGGTAACATCCAGTTATGCTGGATCCAAAGAGCTTTAGTTCTCTGCTGAAACAGTCTGCCGGAGTGCTCTAAGGTTACTTTCACATCTATGGAAGGACATCTGGCCACCTGTAGATCCAGTAGAGAACGCTGGGAAATGGTCGGACACAAACTGTAGCGTGCAGTGGTTTGTGTCCAGGGGATTTTCAGCATTTTTGCTGGAAGGTGGCTGGATCTCTGCCAGACCCCATTGTGCCTAATGAGGCCAAAGAGCATTCCATTTGCATCCGGCAGTACTGGATCCGGAGAATTCCAGCAGATTGTTTTCTGTTTGGGAACAGCTTGCCGGAATCCATGGAACAGATGTTAAACGTTTTTTGCTTTCCGTATACGGGCCGTTTTTTGCGTTTAGTATACGGTCCGTATACAGAACTATTCATTTCAATGGGTCCGTAAAAAAATGTTATGTACTCCGTATGCATTCCGTTTCCATATTTCCGTTCCGCAACATTTTGAGTCTGGCACTCAAAATGTTGCGGATATTACCTGGCATAGATATTATATTGTCAGTGGATTTCATTGATATCAGCATAGAAATCAGCGTCTGACAAATATCTGATGTCTATGGGCAGCTTTGGTAATTGATGTCAATTGTGTAGAGCCTATCTCCACCTACTTCACTAATTTTGTCATTTGACAACTGAATATCAATTGATGCCCTATAGTATGCATTCACAAGTGTATTGGTGCCTGCCTCAGTGAAATACCTGCACCTCAGATCCACTGTAGCAAATAGCTTATCCACTTCTTCTCTTTGCCTTTTTTTCTGGCATGTTCTGTTGTGCTGAGTTGCAGAATAGCTGCAAAAGAGGTAATGACCCCATGTCACACTTGTGTCTTTGTCACTCACTGTAAATTAAACCTTTGTCCTCCTATAGTGTACAATGAGCGTGTGTGCTAAACAAATTGGATGTGTGCTGTCAGCCTATTCTCCAAACAGGGGCCCAGAGAGACAGTCCAGCCCAGACCGATCTAACCTGAAGCTACACAATGTGACTGTCACCTGTGAGAGCCTCCAGTTCACTAGGACACACACAATACGGTAAGTTTGTGACATTTATCAATGTTTACTTACTGTACAAGGGGTAAATTATATATAGGGACTACCCATTTAATGCCCATAGGAAACTATTTACAAATAATAAAAATGGGCATTATACATTCTGACAGTAACAGAGGAGTAATAAAAGAAACAAGTAATGAAAGAATAAAGTAAAAAATCAAGAATTAAAACCTTCACTCTACCTATCATGTATACTGAATTTTAATTTATGATAGACAGTAACCTGTATGATTGGTGAATGTGAATATTTTATATGATCGCAAATTAACACACAAAAAGAATTTTAGAAATAGGACACCGACTCTATTTGGAACATTCACTATTACAATACTTTGCTAAAATTCTTCTTATCGAAGAACTCAAATCACATCTTAATATTTGATTTTCTGACAGCTTGTTTCTAATCTGGAAATGTATCAGAAATATGGTCTTAGAATGCCTAGATATTAGATTATTGTTGGTAAGTCGTCCATTATCAATATCACTTGTAGATTTCCCCAAGTATTGGATTTACTTCCTCCTCTGGACTAGATTCTCTGGAAGCATACACCTTTGTGATGCCTGTGGGACTGATTAGTTGGCTGACTCTCCTTAAAGAGACCAACCCTGTATGGAGACTTACTGGAAGTGCTCAATGGTATGGAGACTTATTGGCAATGCTCCATGGGAAAACAAAATGCAAAGAATTATCTCCCAAGGAAAGAGTTTCATCTTGCTAGCACCACCTTGTGGAAGTGGATCCCTATGGGCCAAAATCTGACTTTTTAACAAGCCTTGGGACATGACAAGGGAAAATGGATATCTGGCTTGACTATTTTGCCTTGTCATTTCCCAAGACTTGTTAAAAAGTCGGATTTTGAGTCCTAGAGATCCACTTCCACAAGGTGGCACTTGCGAGATGGTTCTCCATTCTTGGAAAATATGTCTTTGAATAAGGTATACAAACTAAAAGTAAACACATATAGTCCCCCCCAAAAAACATTGAAAGGATAAGGAATTTAAACACTAGGTAAATTACAAGGTTACATAACTCCTTATTAAGTAGTAGATAAGCTTTCTGTATATAACACCTGAGTACACAAAAGATACCGGTATGCGATAAAATTGTGTGTGGTATGACAGACCGTATAGAGTGCTCTTTAGTATTTTACAAAGATGGAAATACAGTCTGGTCATGTCTGGTCAATTTCTCCTTGAGGAAGAAGACATTCCTACCAAATTTCCTTTCAGGGTTGTCTATATTCCTATAGGACACCCCTACCTAGTGAGGTCTCTAAGTCTAAAAAATGTAAGTTTAGGAGCTTTAATTCCATTGCCATTACAATATTAAGATACGTAACAAGTGATCATAGTTCCCTGTCGTAAAACTTGGAATGGTGCCTAATCTCTGACCTGACCACCATCATCAGCAAGTAAATTCAAGAAATGGAGAGATTATGATTATTATAATGTTTGCTATACATTGACTCAGCTGCCCTCTCCCATAGCTTGAGGTCAACAAGATCAATATTATGAACTGCTTGAGAACATTATTTTTTCTATTTGACCTTACTTGATTTCTATTGAAATATGTGTGCACATTGTAATTACGGTAATATTTTATCATTCCTTACTATCCAGGTTAAAAAATGGGCGACTGGTCGATTTTAGGTCGTCTTTTAACAGAGGTCCAGAACCACTCAACAGTCATTGGTAAAATATGGCTGACGATGCTACTCATTTTCAGAATTCTCTTAGTAACGTTGGTGGGAGATGCAATGTATGGAGATGAACAGTCTAAATTCACCTGCAATACCCTTCAACCAGGTTGCAACAATGTATGCTATGATAGCTTTGCCCCTGTCTCACATCTTAGGTTCTGGATATTTCAAATTGTCCTGGTGTCCACGCCTTCCATCTTTTATATAATCTACGTCCTCCATAAAATTGCTAAAGATGAAAAAACTGAACTGGAAAGGGCATATATCATGGAACTTCTTCAAAACTTATCAATTGGGGAAAATTTCCTACCAAGTCCAGAAGCAAGAGAATACGTAGAAGATAAAGATATATCCAGAAAAGGAGACAGTTCTAGTACAAATTTTTCTAATGATGCCCTCCAATGTCCTATTCCAGTGTTTGACAAGATGCACATCATTTACATTGTTCATGTGGTCCTCAGGTCAGTTATGGAATTGGCATTCTTAGTTGGACAATGCTACCTTTATGGTTTTGAAGTTCCTCATCTTTTCCAGTGCCACACTTACCCTTGTCCAACCAAGACTGATTGCTTTGTCTCCAGGGCTACTGAGAAGACTGTCTTTCTTAACTTCATGTTTGGAGTTGGACTTGGGTGTTTTATACTGAACATTGCTGAGCTGCATTACTTGGGTTGGTTCTATGTGTTTCGGATCCTTACAGTTGCCTGTAACAGCTGTTGTGAATTTAAGAGCAAGAAGAAGAAAGGGCCCAGGGTGCTGCACCCAGAGCAAAATAACCTGCTCATCCATTTGAAAGACACCATACAAGAACGGTTTGTCCTAAAGACATCTTCAGGTCTATCTCCAGAGAGGATAGGTTTTCTTCCTTCTCCGCCAACGAGTACAATATCATTCACTAATGAAGATAATGATGATACTACCTCAAGACAAAGTCCAGATATTAAGCACAGTAATAAAGCTAAAATAGCCAAGATCAAGAAGTCCTGGCTATGATAAGTCAAACAGCAGTATACTGATAACTTCAGGGAGATAAATTCATAATGATTGGTGCCTTGCCTCTACAGTGGGGGTCCAGATTCATCAACAGGGTGTACAACGTATCGATGAATTTTGTGTAGCCTGAAAATGATGCCAGGTTCGTAGTCAAAAACGTTAGCAATCGGGTTATGCTCGTTGCAACATTGATAAGTGCTAACATTTTCAGACACGTTTGTATGTGTCCACTAATGGGGCACAAGAGCTGCATAAATATGGCATTTCACTAGAATGTCATATATAGAGATGAGTGAATTTCAGGTTCTGAAATTTGTTCACGCTTCGTTTACTGGTAAAAGGTGAATTGCGTTATGGATTCTGTTACCACGGACCATAACGCAATTCTATAACAGAATGCCTTTAGAGGCCTTCCGTTATTCATTCCGTCATAATAGAAGTCTATGGGCTGCAAAACGGATCCGTCCCGTTTCCGTTATGCAGGGGAGTCCACTCCTGCATAAAGAAAACGAGACGGAATCGTTTTGCAGCCCATAGACTTCTATTATGAATGAATGAATAACGGAAGGCCTCTAAAGGCATTCCGTTATAGAATTGCGTTATTTCCATGGTAAAGGAATCCATAGCGCAATTCAGCTTATACCCGTAAACGAAGCGTGAACAAATTTCGAAATATGAAATTCGCTCATCTCTAGTCATCTTTTTAAATGTATTTATGGTAGAAAGTTGGTGCAGATACATTAATAACTCTTCCTCAGTGTATAGAGTTTGACTATTGCATGCACATGTGTGATCTGTACATTAAACTTTCTCTACAATAAAATGGGTGTAAACCCTTATATACAATTCTACTGGTGTCAATATTTTACAGTGTTCTGTACTGTTAGAGCTTTCCTAAAAGGGTGTTATGGCAACTGCAGGACACCCTCTTTCAAACCTGTCTCTTCCTTCTCGTGAAGGGGTCAGCCCATCACAAATCCTAATCTTATAACATGGTTATAAGGGTAAATAATAGCATTCTTAATAAAGAATGCATAGTAAAATGAAGAGGAAGGGGTTAAAAATAATAAAAGTTAACTTACCTTAGCCACTTGATCGCGTAGTTGCGATCTGTCCTCTCTTTCCCTGCATCAGCTAAGAACTAAAGGACCTGTGATGACGTCACATCACATGGTCCAATCACATGGTCCATCTTACCATGGTGATGGACCATGTGATTGGACCATGTGATGTGACGTCATCCAGGTCCTGAGTTCTAGCTGAAGCTTGAAGAGAGAAGACAGATCGCAACTACGCGATCAAGTGGCTAAGGTTAGTTAACTTTTATTATTTTTAACCCCTTCCACTTCATTTTACTATGCATTCTTTATTAAGAATGCTATTATTTCCCCTTATAACCATGTTATAAGGGAAAAAAATCAATTCTCCAGAAGACCCGAAACCGGACTTAAGTGATGAAGTCCGGCTTCGGGTCTGGGTACCAAACATGGCGATTTTTCTCACGCGCGAGCAAAACGCATTACAAACGTTTGCACTCGCACGGGAAAAAACGCACATATTCCCGCAACGCACCCGCCTCTTATCCGGGCGTCAAACATGACGCCCGTGTGAAAGAGGCCTTAGATGGAATGCCCATTTAAGCCCTTGGTGCCACATGTCGTACATTCAGGGCACTGGAAGCATTCTATTAAGGCCCAGTGCCATAAATGTTTGTCATGAGGACAAGGGCAGAAAAGCTGTATCCACACCATCACCCATAGGAGGACTGCTGAGAGTGACATTCAGCCCTCGGCAGCAATTACTCTGATCTCCTCCATTTAACCATTTAGATGGTTGACCAAGTGTTCAAGACAAAGGGACGTGACTAACTTTGTCATTCATTTCTGTAGGTTAAATATGGCAGCTGGGGGCCTAACAAGGCTAGCATATTTAGCTGCTTATGGAATAATAGCAGCCCACAGGTAAAAAACAATGATAGAATTTTTTAAAAGTTTAAAAGTTACACTTATCCTAAAATGTTGCTATTAAATAACATTAATAAATTGTCAAGCAGAAAAACCCTCATCAATGTATATAAAGGGAGAAATAAAAAGTTATGGCTGTCAGAATGCAGCGAGGCACAACAAAAACATTTCCTCTGTCCTCAAGGTCATTCCTAAAGGGGTTGTCCAGCTTTCCTCAGGATAGGCCATCACTAGCTGATTGCTGGGTGTCCAGCACTTCTGGCGACAAAGCTACAGAGAACAGCTGATTGGCAAGGGTCTGGGGTGCCGGACCCCTACCGATCAGCTAGTGATGGTCTATCCTGAGGATAGGCCATCACTAAAAAATGGCTGGACAACTCCTTTAAAGGGTTAAAGAGCACATGTCAGCATGAGCAACCACGTGGGACTGAACCCGAGTTCGGGAAATGGTTTTTTACAGTACAAATTAATTTAGAAAGTTATTGCGCGAAGTCTCGCGAGACTTCACAAAGAAATAACTTCAGCTCATCGGAGCCAATACATTCTAATACTGTACAGAGCTCCTGCTCCGTACAGTATTGGAACAAAGTTTTATGCAAATCGACTTCGGATGTTTCATCCTAAGTCGATTCGCTCATCGCTACTGATAAACCACACCCAGGAACAGACCAGGGAATGCTAACCCCTCCAGAACCAGGAGTAACCAGAAGCATAAAACATACAATCACAAGTGTCAGTTCACACCAGTCACAGAATGCTGCAGCCAGCACACCCCAAATGACAACCAGCATACACAGGATAACAGTATGCAGTACGAGTGATAGAACTGCACACTGCATCCATACTCAGACCCTGTTCACACTCAAGGCCTCAGCCAGCACGCATTACAGAACCAGCATACATGGGAATGCCACAGCCAGTAAACAAAGTGCATGCAGCCAGCCTGCACGGCACCCATGGCAGTGGCATCAGACATATGAAAGTGGGGAGACACAAACACAGACAACAGTTCACACACAACACCGCAGCCAGCACGCAGTCCCAAGCAACCAGCATACACAGGTGTCAGCCTGCAGCCAGTACGGGAGAGAGCATGCAGCCAGCCTGCACAGCCACAATTGTCACAGAGAACCCGCACCGTGACACAGTGAAGCCCTCATCTGCACACAAAATAAAAGCCTTTTTTTAAATCTTGGGAATACCACCACTGATTTTCATTGGTATCATTTAAATCAGCAGGATCAATCCTACCGGTCAGTATGCCTGGTGATAGGGTTGTTTCTGATGACAAATGCTTTTTAAGAATGAATCATGTATGATACAATTATATCAACATCAATGGTTGGTCATATGTAAGACTGAGTGCCATTCCAACAGTATATTTTATTCTACCACATTAATAATGGGCAGCAATCATAGTACACTACCACAAATGAGACCTGTGCACTGGAGAGCGAGGGTTTGGCTCTGACATGATAGCCATGCTCCTGCTTTAATGGCCAGGACCGGCAGAAGCGCCATTCCGGGCCGTTTAACTCCTTACATGCCATAGGCAATAGCGCCCAGAGCATGTAAGTAGTTAAAGAGGGTGCGGACTCCCTCTTCTGCCATCGGCACCCTGTAAATGAGATCATGGGGTGCCAGTTTCAGGGTACGAAATGCCAGCCTCCTATGTCTCCCAGCAGACTGTCGCACTCTGCTGGTGAATGTCAGTATAGCACTGTCAGTAAAATACATTGTACTGCATGAATAGTGCAATGTGTTTCAGAAGCAATCAAAAGATTGTTTATCATAGTCCCCTTGTGGGACTATTAAATAATTAAAAAAGAATAGAATTTTCTTTATAAAATAGAAAAATTCCAAGTTCAAAAATACACCTTTTTTCCATTGGATAAAATGCTTTTCAATGGAAAAAACTGGAAAAATAAAATCTCAACATATTTGGTATCACCGTGTCTGTAATGACCCAAACTACACAATTATTAGTGAACACTGTAAAAAAAAAAAAGCCAGAATTTCTGTTTTTTGCTCATTCGCCAAACAAAGAATAGAATACAAAGCAATCAAAAAGTCTCATAGACCCAAAATTATATAAATAAAAACTAAAAAGGTGTCCCGCAAAAGTCAAGCCCTCATGCCGCTCTGTAAAAAAAAGTAAAAAAAATATAAGTTATGCGTATTAGGGTACTTTCACACTTGCGTTTGTGCGGATCCGTCTGTTTATTTGCACCTATAATGCAAACGTTTGTATCTGTTCAGAACGGATCCGTTTGCATTAGTTTTAAATAAAAATGACAAAGTCCAAAACGGATCCGTTTTGAATTACATTGAAAGTCATTGGGGAACGGATCCGTTTTCAAATGCACCATATTGTGTCATTGAAAACGGATCCGTCCTCATTGACTTACATTGTAATTCAAAACGGATCCGTTAGGCTCCGCCTCTTCAGACAGACACCAAAATGCTGCATGCTGCGTTTTGGTGTCCACCTCAAAACAGAATAGAAGCGGAACGGAGCCGAACTGATGCATTCTGAACAGATCCTTAGCCATTTAGAATGAATTGGGGCTTAACTGATCCGTTTTGGACCGTTTGTGGGAGCCCTGAAACGGATCTCACAAACGGAGTCCACAACGCTAGTGTGAAAGTACCCTTAGGATGTGGCAATGCAAAAAACTTTTCTTCTTTTAAATAAAAAGGATTTTTATTGTGCAGTATTAAAATGTAAAAAAAAAACTATATGTATTTGGTATTGCTGTAATCGTACTGAAACAGAGAAAAGAGTTATCAGTGTTATTTATGTACAAAATGACCACAACATTTAAAAAGTAAAAATTCAGTGGCAGTATTGTGGTTATTTTCACATCCCCCTCTGTCAGAATGTTTATACTGCTCTGATAACATCTACTGAAAACAGGCCAGGATCTGCAATGGAGGAGATTCCAACTTATTTCCACAAATCAAAAATTAACAAGAATTCGTTATCTGCCCTGAGTTGAAGACAAGAGGGAAACAATTATATGCAAAATATATATATTTATAAACAATTTCAGTGCAAAATAAAAAAAATATAAAATTGGTGATAAACAAAGGATAATGATCAATTAGGTTCAATCAAATTGAGAACATTGGTAACATATATGAAATAAATGAGACCAATAAAAATAAATTTATTAATGAAATGGGTATCTTATCAATAACTCACAGAATAAGGAAATAACAGGCTCAAAATTGACACGTGACTTCTCCCAGCAAACAGATGTTCATAACTCAAAAGTTTGGATCAAATGACGTCTGTGTTGTTTCTGGTGCTTGGCACACCTTCTTTCCCCAGGTGTGGCTATTAGGGTCATTTAACCTTCTCTATTCATAGTTGCTTCTCCCACAATGCTGTGTGGTTTATAGCTTTTGTTTGGACTTTTGGATAGATTGTGGTTAGATCTCAGCTGAGTTCCTGGTGCTTCCATTGCCCCTTTGAAGTTAAGTCTTTCCTTTCCCCTTTGTATTTTGTTTGGGTTCTGTGTGTTGCATTTCCCTATTGTTTGTATTAGGCCTGAAGGAGACTCCTGTTCGTCCTTCCTTTTGGAGGAACAGGTAGTTTCTTCCCTGCCATTAGTACCAGGGCCCTATAGGGCTTGATAGGACTCTAGGTATTCCTGCGCATGAACTCACCTACCTTTGGGGTCTGGTCATACTGGTAGTCAGTCAGGATTTTGGTTAGGGTTTTCACTAAGAGGTGTCCATTTTCCTTCCGTAGTTCTCAGGCCTGATTCCCTGTTCCCCCCTTCCCTCGTATGCTCGGTGTTTCCCTCCCACACCGAAGCGTGATACCTGAGTTCTTTAAGTACTCTTGGGTGTAATTTGGAGACAGCGCCTTGTTCACATTTACCTTGCTTAACTTAGCTCGCACCATGTCTACAGTTAGCAAGTCTAGCATATTACTGGATGTACTAACAGCCCTGTTTTTTTTAGCATTTGTATACTTAAAGAATTTTTGGGGTTTTGTTTTGCTTTCTTTTGCCACCTGCCGTTCATTTTCTATTTTTGCAGATTTTATTTCTTTTTTACAGATTTTATTAAACCATTTGTAAATTTCAAAGACTACAGCTGACCCCTCATATGTTTTTTTTTTAAATGCCCTTTTGTTGTTTATTGCCCTTTTCACAGTAGCTGTAATCCATGAGGGGTTTAATTTTACTTGTTTATACTTGTTACCTATAGGAATACATTTTACAGTATAATGACCCAAAGTGGATTTAAAGCTTTCCTATTTATCCATTTTATAAGGGCTCATTCACACGACTGTATCCGTTTTGCAGACCGCAAATTGAGGATCCGCAGTACACGTATAACGGCCATGTGCCTTCTACATTTTGAGGAACGGAACATCCTTCTCCATGATAGAAATACCTATTCTTGTCTGCAAATACGAGGAACAATAGGACATATTTCTATTATTTTTGCGGGGCCGCAGAACGGACATACAGAATCTTTGTCCGCATCTTTTGTAGCACCATTGAATTGCATACGCATCTGATCCGCAGAACTTCAGAACGGATGTGGAGAGAAACATACGGTTGTGTGAATGGGCCCTTAGGGTGTATTCACATGGCTGTAAAGTCAATGGGCCTACACTGCGATACAGGGTGCAGGCGGCCGACGTCTCTGCTTTGTGCATCCAAAGTTTGCAGTCCGCAAAACGGACACAGCCATGTGAATACATCCTTACTGAGTGACACAGCTGCTCCCAGTCTATGCCCTGAAGTGCTGACCTCAACTAAATTAAAAGGGTAATCCAACTTTTGTTTAAGACCTCGCAGAGTGGCTGCATCCACAGTGTTGATCATACTTACCTGGTCCCCACCTCTGGGTTCCAGCTCCATCTGTCCACCGCCAGATCTGCAGATTTCATCTCTCTTAGCATCAACATCCTGTTGACGGAGGAGGGGGGGCACGTGACTGGTGCAGCCAATCATTGGCCGCAGGTGTGACGCGTCAACCAGTGACGCGTCGCATGGGTGATAGGTCACCGGTAACAATCTGCAGATAGCAAAAATGGAGATAGCACACAGATAGGTCATGTGCATGAAGCCTAAGGCCCCTTTCACACGGGCGAGTTTTCCGCGCGGGTGCAATGCGTGAGGAGAACGCATTGCACCGGCACTGAATCCGGACCCATTCATTTCTATGGGGCTGTGCACATGAGCAGTGATTTTCACGCATCACTTCTGCGTTGCGTTAAAATCGCAGCATGCTCTATATTGTGCGTTTTTCACGCAATGCAGGCCCCATAAAAGTGAATGGGGCTGCGGGAAAATCGCAAGCATCCGCAAGCAAGTGCGGATGCGTTGCGATTTTCCCGAATGGTTGCTTAGCAACGGGACCCGATCTTTATTATTTTCCCTTATAACATGGTTATAAGGGAAATAATAGCATTCTTAATAAAGAATGCTTAGTAAAATGAAGATGAAGGGGTTAAAATAATAAAGTTAACTTACCTTAGCCATGATCGCGTAGTTGCGATCTGTCTTCTCTCTTCAAGCTTCAGCTAACAACTAAAGGACCTGTGATGACGTCACAGCACATGGTCCATCTTACCATGGTGATGGACCATGTGATTGGACCATGTGATGTGACGTCATCACAGGTCCTTTAGTTCTTAGCTGAAGCTTGAAGAGAGAAGACAGATCGCAACTACGCGATCAAGTGGCTAAGGTAAGTTAACTTTTATTATTTTTAACCCCTTCCTCTTCATTTTACTATGCATTCTTTATTAAGAATGCTATTATTTACCCTTATAACCATGTTATAAGGGAAAATAATAAATTCTCCAGAATACCCGAAACCGGACTTCAGTGATGAAGTCCGGCTTCGGGTCTGGGTACCAAACATGCCGATTTTTCCCACGTGCGTGCAAAACGCATTACAAACGTTTGCACCCACGCGGGAAAATCACACATATTCCCGCAACGCACCCGCCTCTTATCCGGGCGTCAAACATGACGCCCGTGTTAGAGAGGCCTAAGTCTGCTTTTTATGTAAATTAATTGTACGTGTATATTGTGATATGATGAAAGGTGGAAGTATACATTAACTCTGTACTACCGCTTAATAATTATAAGTCTATCAAGTATACAATTATCCTTTTACTTTAGGTTTCTTATAAAATATAAATACGATAGATACCCGCTAATGCAGTTGTGTGGACAATTCCAATAACGCCCAGCAGAGGTCCTTCTATCCTTTCTATTAAAATACAGTTATGCTTGCAACATATAATGTTACTATTGGAATAACGTGTTCTGATAGGAAAATGCCAATATCCCACAGCTGCCCTGTAGTCTGTCAGCAGATATGTCATGCCATGATTGGCAGCATACTATACTGTACATTCTGGAGTTGGTTCACATAAAAAGGAACAAGTCTCACTACATAATAGGACTAGGGAATTGCATTTCGATATATGATATTATTTCAGCTACTACGTTTTATTTTTTAGGAAGTTACACCAACCACATTTTTATTGGATTTATATTCTACATTTGTTACAAACACTAATATATCAATCTTATTAAATGGATATAATAGAAAGTAGTGCCCCTGTGCATACAACAGACATAAATGGCAACTGATGGATTCCATATTTATATGAGTTATAATGGGGTCCATTGTGTTTTCTGTTGCATGCTGTGCTATTCTCCAAATCAAAAGTGAACAAAGCCCCGAATGAAGTTCCAAATTTCTATGTAATTAGAGTCTCAATACCTTCCTGCACACGGCAGTATTTTGGCTCTGCATCCAGATCCGCGGTTTGTGGGATGCAAAATATGGCCATGTCCATGAGGCCCTAATGGCTTTTTCCTGTTAGGACAGGCCATCGGTATCTGATCAGTTAGGATCCGCACTCCTGCTGAATGGCTGTCCTGGGGTAGCAGTCAGATTCTTGGCCATGTCAATCAAGAAAGAATGGGAGGGGCTGGTGGAGGAAGTAGGAGGAGGAGCAAGGGCGCACGGTGAATGCTGTAAAAAAAAAAAAAAAGGCTTATTCGCCGTATCTGCATCACTCTACCTGCCCGAAAAAATTTAATAAAAAGTGATCAAAAACTCTATTCCACCTAAAATTGTATTACTATAAACTACAGAAAAAAATGAGTCCTCACATAGCTCCGCATGTGGGTCAGAATATGGTCAATATGGAATATGATTTGTCAGTATCAAAACACAAGAGAGACTATATGAATGTGACATTGCTGTATTCTTGGAGCTAAGGAATGAAGAGAACAGGTCAGTTTTACAGCATAGTGAACGCCGTAAAAACAAAATCCATAAAACTATGGCGGACTTGGTTTTTGTTCCAGCTTCCCACTACATTGTATGCATTATTAAATTGTGCCATTAGAAAGTACAACTTGTCCCCCAAAACTTAAGCCCTCATACAGAAAATCTCCAAGTCCTAAAATGGTTAAAGTGTACATTGGTAATAGAGTAATTATTGCTAGTTTCTGAAAAATCATTTATACAAGACCAGATTTCATTAAGCACGTGTCTGGGTTAGCGCCATAAGCTATGGCAAATGGACTGGCGGGCAGCAGGAGCAGGAGAAAACAGCAAGTGAAATCCTGAAAGTTGTGCCACATGCCGTCGATGCTGACTCTAGGGAGGAGGGGGCATTTATTAAGACCAGCGTTATAGACTACGGTCTAAATAAGGTCCTGTGCTGGCGATGGATCCGCCACTAGTTCTAAATCTACACCATCTCCCTTGCTGGTGTAGACTTAAACCATTTTCTATGCCTAAAACAGGCGTGGAAAATGATGAATGAGACGGGAAGAACATTTGCGCTGAAATCCTTGCCAGAAATACGCCTAATATAGGCGTATTTCTGTTAGTAAGTAACCCCCTAGGTCTCTACAGATTTCTATGGACCAAAGGACCCTACAAAAATTCTACACTAGTTCAATCCCATTGTCATTTATAAGGGCAGATTAAAGGGGTTGTCTCACTTCAGTAACTGGCATTTATCATGTAGAGAAGGCACTTACTAATGTATTGTTATTATCCATATTGCTTCCTTCGCTGGCTGTATTCATTACCACATAGCAGCACACAGTGCAGCACAATATATTGCCCCTCGCAGAGCCAAATACCACAGTGCAGCACAATATACTGCCCCTCGCAGAGCCAAATACCACAGTGCAGCACAATATACTGCCCCTCGCACAGCCCAATACCACAGTGCAGCACAATATATTGCCCCAGCAGAGCCAAATACCACAGTGCAGCACAATATACTGCCCCAGCAGAGCCAAATACCACAGTGCAGCACAATATACTGCCCCAGCGGAACCAAATACCACAGTGTAGCACAATACACTGCCCCAGCAGAACCAGATCAGCACAACATCCTGCCCCAGCAGAACCAAATACCACAGTGCAGCACAATATACTGCCCCAGCAGAACCAGATCAGCACAACATACTGCCCCAGCAGAACCAAATACCACAGTGCAGCACAATATACTGCCCCAGCAGAACCAAATGCCACAGTGCAGCACCATATACTGCCCCAGCAGAACCAAATACCACAGTGCAGCACAATATACTGCCCCAGCGGAACCAAATACCACAGTGCAGCACAATATACTGCCCCAGCGGAACCAAATACCACAGTGCAGCACAATGTACTACTCCGCAGAACCAAATACCAAAGTGAAGCACAATATACTGCCCCAGCAGAACCAAATACCACAGTGCAGCACAATATACTGCCTCAGCGGAACCAAATACCACAGTGCAGCACAATGTACTACTCCGCAGACCCAAATACCAAAGTGCAGCACAATATACTGCCCCAGCAGAACCAAATACCACAGTGAAGCACAATATACTGCCCCAGCAGAACCAAATACCACAGTGAAGCACAATAAACTACCCCAGCAAAGCCAAATGCCACAGTGCAGCACAATATACTACCCCACAGAACCAAATATCATAGGGCAGCACAATATACTGTTCCAGCACCGCACAATATATCCTTAGAAGCTGCCTCTCCTCCCCAGTTGTCTCTAATTAAAATAAGGGGGGGGGGGGGGTGAGGAGTTGAGACATGAGCCACAGTACAGAGCCAACCCTAAATTCAGCATCCTGCCTGGTCTATCAGCACTACTAAACATACAGACAAATACAGAACTACATACCTATTACATCCAGTGACGTATCCTCTGCTGTGGACATTCTCTTTTCTCATGTTCTCTATTAGGACCAGACCGTCATGATGACTTCTTTCAGCCACGTCTGGTCTTTACATAGTTTTCCACACAGATATCTTAGGCTGGGTTCACACGAGCGTGTCCGGATTAGGTCCGGATGCGTTGCGGATGCGTTCAGTGAAAACTGTGCGATTTCACAGGCAAAGCCATTCAGTTTTGCCTGCGATTGCGTTCAGTTGTTCAGTTTTTTCCGCGCGGGTGCAATGCGTTTTGATGCGTTTTTCACGCGCGTGATAAAAAACTGAAGGTTTACAAACAACATCTCCTAGCAACCATCAGTGAAAAACGCAACGCACCTGCACTTGCTTGCGGATGCAATGCGTTTTTAACGCAGCCCCATTCACTTCTATGGGGCTGCGGATGCGTTTATATCGCATAAGATAGAGCATGCTGCGATTTACACGCATTGCAGAAGTGATGCGTGAAAAAATACGCTCATGTACACAGCCCCATAGAAATGAATGGGTCAGGATTCAGTGCGGGTGCAATGCGTTCACATCACGCATTGCACCCGCGCGGAAATCACGCTCGTGTGAATGCAGCCTTAGATTCCTCACTTTTCCATCATGCCATCCTGGTGCTCCAATAGTGTCATCCTGCTACCACCCCCAATAATGCAGTAATAATAATACTCCTATAGCCCCCCTGTATTAATAATGTTCCCTATAGTGCCTATAACAATGATGCCCCCATAGTGCTCCCAGTAATAATAATGCCCCAGTAAATATAATATACTCTACAGTGCTACCAATAATAACAATGGCTCCCATAATGCCCCCAGTAATAATAATGCCCCCTGTTGTGCCTCCAAAACGAAGTTCCCACAGTGCTCCACTAATGTCCTATAGAGTGTCCACAGTAATGTCTCCCATAGTGCCCTAGTAATGTCCTGCACAGTGGCCCCAATAATGCCCCCCACAGTGGCCCCCAGTAATGTCCCCCACAGTGGCCCCTTGCAGACGAGCGGGTGTCACGCTGCGAGTCCGCAGAGCAGCTCCCGGCCTGACCTCCCAGCACTGACGGGGTTACATAGCATCATAAATCAATATAATGCCATGTGACTCCGTCAGCGCTGGGAGGTCAGGGCTGGACCTACGTTGTGGAGTCGCAGCGTGACAAATGCTCGTCTGCAAGGGGCCTTGGTCTCCCCCCAAAAGACCTGCATTGATTGCCTCATAGGCCTGCCATTGTTTCCCATGCCCCAATACAGTATTAAACTATATAACCATTCTCAGGACGTTTTGAAAAATACACGTCACTGGCCCCCCCCAAAAAAACAAAAAAAAACTAAATCTCATAACCAAAAATGGATTGCTTGTATTGCATTTATTACTGCGTTTATTAAATAGCATTTATGGAAACAGCTGGAAAAATGCAGATAAAGATGCAATGACAAAAACTACGAAAAAGTGGCACGTGGAACCAGCCATAGACCATCTCTAAAATTAAAATGCACCTACGGACACAAGTTACACAGTTGTAATTTCTGGTGTAGTTCTTGTTAATTGAACTTCTTGAGGGAAAAGTCGAGAATTTCATGTTTCATATACACGACCAGCAAACATCTGAAAATAATAGAAAAAAGCCACTAAAAATGCCAATTGAAACTTGACCTAAATGCTGATTGTGACTCCAGCACGATGATAAGGACACATCAAGAAACTTTTCCCATAGTTTAGTAATGAAAACATTTGTGTTTCTTGGTATTTGACCAGGGTTCAGATATTGTAGATTCCACAGTCTTTGGCCTCTTGCACACGACCGTATGGTTTTGCGGTCCGTTTTTAAGGGATTCATTTTTTAGTTTTTTTTGTTTCAGTAGTGTTTCCGCTTCCGCTCCGGATCGCAAACGGAAGCATGTCATATACAGTATACAGTAATTATATTGAAATATTGGGCTGGACATAAAATTTTCAATAGAAGTTTCCGCAAAAACGGAACGGATACGGAATACATACGGATGCATTCCGTATCCATTCATTTTTTTTACAGCCCTATTGACTTGAATGGAGCCACAGAACGTGATTTGCGGGCAATAATAGGACAAGTTCTATCTTTTAGTGGAACGGAAATACGGAAAAACAGAATGCATACGGAGTACATTCCGTTTCTTGCTGACCCATTGAAATGAATGGTTCCACATACGGAACGCATACAGAACGCAAAAAACGGAACGTAAACGGAAAAAAAAAACTTTGTGTGCAAGACGCCTAAAACAGGACATGTCCTATCTTTTGGAGAGTGCAGGCACGCATCGGAAGCCCACGGAAACACTCCAAAGTGCTTCCGTGGGCTTTCTGGTCCATGCTTCCACACTGCAAAAGACAGGACATGTCCTATCTTAGGTATTTTGCTGAAAGTGGACCCATTCAAGTCAAGAGGTCCGCAATACAGGATTCACACGGCCAAAGCCCGTGAATTGCAGCCAGCAACACAGGCACGGCGACCTTAGGCTGAGTTCACATCTTAGGCAGAGTGCCATTTTTTCTGTTCCTAACTACCGGATCAAAGTTTGTCAACTTTCCATACATTCCTGGACAGTCCATGTAAATAAGACACTTTTGGGGGTGATTTATCAAACTGGTGTAAAGTAAGACTGGCTCAGTTGCCCATAGCAACCAATCAGATTCCACCTTTCAATTTGCACAGCTCCTTTGGAAAATGAAAGGTGGAATCTGATTGGTTGCTAGGGGCAACTAGGCCAGTTCTACTTTACACCAGTTTGATAAATCTCCCCCATTTTTTTCCAGTGTCCATAACAAAAAGTTGATGTGTCCACGATTTGTATGAATCTGGAGGAGCTTGTGCAGGCTATGACTATGGTAATTATCATGGTTTTACAGGTCACAGTGATGGCTGCTAATAACTTTATATGTGTGTCCTGGGTTACAGACATAAACAGGGTAAGGGCCCTTGCACACGACTGTATGCCCTCCAAGATATACGGTCCGTGAGCGGGCCATATGTGCCAGAGCACCATTGATCGTGCGTATGGGAGGGAGTACACAGCATCATAAATTACAATAATGCTGTGCACGTCGGGCCGCCCGCCGGGCTATTGTCCAGCACTCATATGAGCAGGTGGTGCGAAGTGCACAGCATCATTGTAATTTATGATGCTGTGTGCTCCCGTACGCACGATTAATGCCGCTCTGGGACATATGGCCTGCTCACGGACCGTATATCTCGGAGGGCATACAGCCGTGTACAAGGGCCCCTTGCGAGATCAATTGGATGAGGTGAGTTAATTTTTTTAATTTTTTTAAATAATACAGTAAATTGACTTTTATCAATTTACTAATATCATCTCCTAGCAACCATGCGTGAAAATCGCATTGCATCCGCACTTGCTTGCGGATTCTATGCGATTTTCACGCAGCCCCATTCATTTCTATGGGGCCTGCATTGCTTAACCACTTCAGCCCCCCTACCTTAAACACCCTTAAAGACCAGGCCACTTTTTACAATTCCGCACTACACTACTTTCACCGTTTATTGCTCCGTCATACAACTTACCACCCAAATGAATTTTACCTCCTTTTCTTCTCACTAATAGAGCTTTCATTTGGTGCTATTTCATTCTTGCTGACATTTTTACTTTTTTTGCCATTAATACAAATTTAACGAAATTTTTGCAAAAAAATGACATTTTTCACTTTCTGTTGGAAAATTTATCAAATAAAACTACATTTCTCTATAAATTTTTCTCAAAATGTATTGTTCTACATGTCTTTGATAAAAAAAAATGCAATAAGTGTATATTTATTGGTTTGGGTAAAAGTTATAGAGTTTACAAACTATGGTGCAAAAAAGTGAATTTCCGCACTTTGACTTTCTGAGCACCTGTCCTGTTTCCTGACGTACTACAATGCCCAGACAGTAGAAATACCCCATAAATGACCCCATTTCCGAAAGTAGACACCCTAAGGTATTCACTGAGGGGCATAGTAAGTTCATGGAAGTTTTTATTTTTTGTCACAAGTTAGCGGAATTGTTTTTTTTTTTTTTTTTTTTCAAAAAATTTCATTTTCCGCAAACTTGTGACAAAAATAAAAACTTCCATGAACTCACTATGCCCATCAGCAGAATACCTTAGGGTGTCTACTTTCCGAAATGGGGTCACTTGTGGGGTATTTTTACTGCCCTGGCATTTTAGGGGCACCTAACCGTCAGAAGTAGTTTGGAATCCAAATGCGTAAAAATGTCCTGTGAAATCCTAAAGGTACTCATTGGATTTAGGGCCCCTGTGCGCATCTTGGATGCAAAAGTGCCACACATGTGGTATCGCCGTACTCAGGAGAAGTAGGGCAATGTGTTTTGGGGTGTATTTTTACATATACCCATACTGGGTGTGAAAATATCTCTGTAAATGACAACTTTGTATAAAATTTTTACAAAGTTGTCATTTACAGAGATATTTCTCACACCCTGCATGGGTATATGTAAACATACACCCCAAAACACATTGCCCTACTTCTCCTGAGTACGGCGATACCCCATGTGTGACACTTTTTTGCAGTCAAGATGCGCACAGAGGCCCCAAATCCAATGGGTACCTTTAGGATTTTACAGGACATTTTTACGCATTTGGATTCCAAACTGCTTCTCTCGCTTTAGGGGCCCCTAAAATGCCAGGATAGTAAAAATACCACACAAGTGACCCCATTTCGGAAAGAAGACACCCCAAGGTATTCTCTGATGGGCATAGTGAGTTCATGGAAGTTTTTATTTTTTGGCACAAGTTAGTTTTTTTTACAAAGTCTCAGATTCCACTAACTTGTGCCAAAAAATCCAATTTTACATGCACTTACCATACCCCTCACAGAATACCTTGGGGTGTCTTCTTTCTAAAATGGGGTCACTTGTGTGGCATTTTTACTGCCCTGGCATTTTAGGGGCACCTAACCGTCAGAAGCAGTTTGGAATCCAAATGCGTAAAAATGTCCGGTGAAATCCTAAACGTACCCATTGGATTTAGGGCCCCTGTGCACATCTTGGATGCAAAAAAGTGCCACACATGCGATATTGCCGTACTCAGGAGAAGTAGGGCAATGTGTTTTGGGGTGTATTTTTACATATACCCATACTGAGTGTGAAAAATATCTCTGTAAATGACAACTTTGTATAAAAATTTGTACAAAGTTGTCATTTACAGAGATATTTTTCACACCCAGTATGGGTATATGTAAAAATACACCCCAAAACACTTTGCCCTACTTCTACCGAGTACGGCGATACCCCATGTGTGCCACTTTTTTGCAGCCAAGTTGCGCAAAGGGGCCCTAAATCCAAGGAGTACCTTTTAGGATGGCATTTTTACACTTTTTTCTTCTCATGCTTTAGGGCCCCTAAAATGCCAGGGCAGTATAAATGCTCCACATGTGACCCCATTTTAGAAAGAAGACACCCCAAGGTATTTTGTGAGGGGTATGGTGAGTTCATAGAAGATTTTTTTTTTGCCCAAGTTAGCGGAATTTGATTTTTTTGTTTTTTTCACAAAGTCTCCCTTTCCGCTAACTTGTGACAAAAGTTCAATCTTTCATGGACTCAATATGCCCCTCAGTGAATACCTTGGGGCGTCTTCTTTCCGAAATGGGGTCACATGTGAGGTTTTTGTACTGCCCTGGCATTTGAGGGTCTCCGCAATCATTACACGTATGGCCAGCATTAGGAGTTTCTGCTATTCTCCTTATATGGAGCATACAGGTAATGAGATTTTTTTCCGTTCAGCCTCTGGGCTGAAAGAAAAATGAACGGCACAGATTTCCTCATTCGCATCGATCGATGTGGATGAAAAAATCTCTGCCAAAAAATATGCAAGAAAAAAAAGAGGGGCCTGGCGATTGCCAGGACATAGGGGCTCCGCCCAAACATCCATACCCACTCAGCTCCTATGTCCTGGCACACGTGATTTCTCCATTCACATCGATCAATCCATCGGTGTGGAGGAAGACATCTTTGCCAGATTTTTTGATACAAAGTGTTTGCCAAAGCATATGAACTCCAACACCTCTCCTCAGCTCACATGCCAGGGCAAACGTACCTGTCCTGCAGAGGAGAAATCTCGTCTTGCAGCGCCGCATACACTGACTTCACGTGTCTTCTGACAGCAGCGCAATGCTTCTCTCAGAATTCACATCAGTGCTGCGGCGTTTTGTCGGTTGGTCCGTTGGTCTGTTGGTATACCTGGAAAATAAAGGGTGGTTATGGGGAAAAAAAAAAGAAGAAAAAACAGGCAGCAGGCACATGACTTGAACGTTGCAAACTTTATAAAACCAGAACATTTTAAAACTTTTATAAAACATGAACATAAAAACCTGAACTAACTCAAGATTTTTTTTTCTTGCTACCTGTTTAATTTTTTATTTTTTTTACCATTTCACTCTTTATTTTCCTAGCAGAAACCTCTCCTTTCCCATGGGACAATGTGTAAAGTGTAAATCACACAGAGATGGTGCGAAGTACATTATACGCGTTATCCCAAGTGAAAGGAGACGTTTCTACCGTTTCACACTTCTGCTGTAGCACACCAGCACCGTCCCTATGTGTTAGGGTCTCTCAAAACCTAGTGTCCTGAGAGACCCTAGAGCCTGAGTGGAAAAAAACTACCTGTGTAGTGCTGTCCCTAGGTCCCTAAGTGTACCTGAGTGTGGTACTTCCGGAAACACTCTCCAAGGCATAGGGCAGGGTGGTCAGGACAGTCAGGACAGAAATAACGGGTGTCACGCCTTATTCCTCTCCTGCTACAGACACGACATTTTTTTCGGGGTGGCGGTTGGTTTGAGGTACCCGGCACAACGCTAGGGAAGTGCCGCTCGTGTAGACGGCTAACTACACTGGTGGATGGGGCCACGGAACCTCCTGGGTACAGGAGGTTCTCGACGATCTCTTCCTGGAATTTTAGGAAAGATCCAGTTCTCCCAGCCTTACTGTAGAGAACGTAACTATTATATAGAGCCAATTGAATCAGATAAACAGACACTTTTTTATACCAGCGTCTGGTCTTTCGGGAAACCAAATAAGGGGCCAACATCTGGTCGTTGAAGTCCACCCCTCCCATGTGGAGGTTATAGTCGTGGACCGAGAGGGGCTTTTCAACGACACTGGTTGCCCGTTGAATTTGTACTGTCGTGTCTGCGTGAATGGAGGAGAGCATGTAAACGTCACGCTTGTCTCTCCATTTCACCGCGAGCAGTTCGTCGTTACACAGTGCAGCCCTCTGCCCCCTTGCAAGTCGGGTGGTAAGAAGCCGTTGGGGGTAGCCCCGGCGACTAGGTCGCGCGGTGCCGCAGCAGCCAATCTGTTCTAGGAACAAATGCTTGAAGAGGGCCACACTTGTGTAAAAGTTGTCCACGTAAAGATGGTACCCCTTGCCGAATAAGGGTGACACCAAGTTCCAGACTATCTTCCCACTGCTCCCTAGGTAGTCAGGGCAACCGACCGGCTCCAGGGTCTGATCTTTTCCCTCATAGATTCGAAATTTGTGCGTATAGCCTGTGGCCCTTTCACAGAGCTTATACAATTTGACCCCATACCGGGCGCGCTTGCTCGGGATGTACTGCTTGAAGCCAAGGCGCCCGGTAAAATGTACAAGGGACTCGTCTACGCAGATGTTTTGAGCAGGGGTATACAAATCTGCAAATTTCTGGTTGAAATGGTCTATGAGGGGCCGAATTTTATGGAGCCGGTCAAAAGCTGGGTGGCCTCTGGGACGGGAGGTGGTGTTGTCACTAAAGTGCAGGAAACGCAGGATGGTCTCAAAGCGTGTCCTGGACATGGCAGCAGAGTACATGGGCATGTGATGAATTGGGTTCGTGGACCAATATGACCGCAATTCATGTTTTTGGTTATGCCCATGCTGAGGAGAAGGCCCAGAAAAGTTCTAAGTTCGGAAACTTGGACTGGTTTCCACCGGAAAGGCTGGGCATAAGAGCTTCCCGGGTTGTCGGCGATAAATTGAGTGGCATATCTGTTTGTTTCTGCCACGACTAAGTCAAAGAGCTCCGCAGTGAAAAACAGCTCAAAAACCCCAGCGCCCGATCCTATCTGAGCTGTTTCCACCCGAACTCCTGACTGGGCGGTGAAAGGGGAACTACTGGTGCGGCTGAAGATGGGGGCTGCCAATCAGGGTTTGCCAGCACCTCAGGGACTCTAGGGACTCTACGGGCCTGTTGTCTTTGCGGTGGCTGCGACGGGAAACTATTGCACGTGCCACCGTACCAGCTTCTACTGCCCTTCTGGTGCTCGCCACTTCACCATGTTCTACGGCAGTGCTGGTAGAAGGTCCAGGACGGGCTGCGCTGCTGGTGTATGCCTCACCACGTAATCCGGCAGCGCCAGCCCCACTCTGCTGCCCTTGAAGCGGATCCTGCGCAACCTGTGGTCTAGCGACACGGGGCCGGGTACGCCTGGTTCTATCAGGGACCTCCACCTCCTCGTCAGAACTTTGGGTCAGACTGCCACTGCTTTCTACAGGTTGGTATTCTGACCCGCTGGATTCGTCAGATGAGGGTTCCCACTCCTCATCCGACTGGGTCAGAATCCTGTAGGCCTCTTCAGAGGAATACCCCTTGTTTGACATTTGGGCGTCTAAATTTAGGGGTATTCCCTGAGACTACCCAAGAAAAAAGCAAGCCTGTCTTACAATTGAGAGGGTAGCGAAGTACAGAAGCCGCTGCGATTGATAAAAATATCAAAACTGATTTTTTATCGCCGCAGCGCTGTGAAGGGATTGTGCAGTGATTACAAAAAAAATTTTTTGTCACTGCGGCGGGGTGGGCGTGGGTGAACGCAGGTGTGGGCGACCGATCAGGCCTGATCGGGCAAACACTGCGTTTGGGGTGGAGGGCGAACTAACGTGACACTAGTACTATTATATATCTGACCGTGATCAGTTCTGATCACTTACAGATACTATAAAGTACAAACGCTGATTAGCGCTACGCTAATCAGCGAACCAGTGACTGCGGTGCGGTGGGCTTGGCGCTAACGCTAACTACCTACCAAAGGGGACTAAACTAAGCTAAACCTAACAGTCAAACAGTTTACACTGATCACTTTTTTCCCTTTCACTGGATGATTGACAGGTGCTGAAAGGGGTGATCAAGGGGTTAATTTGGGTGATGGGGGCTGATCAGGGGCTAATGTGTGGTGCTTGTGTGTACTCACAGTAGCAGTGTGCTCTCTCCTGGGTCCAACCGACGAAAAGGACCCAGGAGAGAGCACAGAAGCCATTTAATCCATCATATTTACTAATATGATGGGTTAAATGGCTCCTGATTCGTTTTTTTGAATGTCATCAGCCCGCCAGCGCTGCCGATTGGCTGGCAGGCTGATGACCAAGTTCTTGTGAATTGACTGCGATGCGCGATCTGCGCATGCGCGGGCGCTTGTGCCCGAAATCTCGGGCATCGCGAGAGGACGCCCCGATGCGTCCAAACAGAAGATCCCGGCCGCCGGCAGGACGCAATCCTGCGTACGGCGGTCCGGGACTGGTTAAAAAACGCAGAATATAGAACATGCTGCGATTTTCACACAACGCACAAGTGATGCGTGAAAATCACCGCTCACGTCACGCATTGCACCCGCGCAGAATACTTGCCCATGTGAAAGGGGCCTAAGGGTTCCCACACTTACAAATTTGCACTGGTGATTTTTTTTTCCCTTAAAAACACCAGAATAAGGCCTCTTTCACACTTGCGTTCTGAGGATCCGGCGGGCACTTCCGTCCCGCCGGATCCATTAGAACGCAAGTCGCCTGAAAGCATTAGAAGACTGATCAGGATCCTGATCAGTCTTCGAAATGCTTTCAGGTTACTATGGCAGCCAGGACGCTATTAAAGACTTTAGCGTCCTGGCTGCCATGGTAACAATTGAGAAAAAGCTAAACGTCGGATCCGGCGATGCGCCGAAACGACGTTTAGCTTAATGCTGGATCCGGATTAATGCACTTCAATGGGCATTAATTCCGGATCCGTCCTTGCGGCATGTCTTCCGGATTTTTGGACGGAGACAAATCCGCAGCATGCTGCGCTTTTGTCAACGTCCAAAAAACGTTCACATACTGAACGGAAGACATCCTGATGCATCCTGAACGGATTTCTCTCCATTCAGAATGCATTAGGATAATCCTGATCAGTATCTTTCTGTCCTAGAGCCCCGAGGACGGAACTCTAGGACGGAAAGCAAAAACGCTAGTGTGAAAGAGGCCTAACTGCAAGAGTTTTTTTTAAGGGAACCTGTGCTTTTGCTGTTTTTTTTGTGTGTTTTTTTTCCTGGCATTTTTGCAGAGTGTCTTTGCCCACTAGCATTTTCTTTATGGCATTTTTCCCCCATAAATTTTTTCATGAAACGTAAAAAACTAACAAAAAAACACCATCTAGTTTACAAAAATGCTAGGATAAAAAAAAATGCTTGCGTGTCCCGTGTTTTATATTTCCCATAGAAATTCAGCTAACATCTGGAGTTGGAATTTTTATTGAAAAAAAATGCACACATAAAGCAGGAAAAAAAAGCCACACAAATGCAAAAGTGCAGAAAAACGGCAGCAAAAACGTACTTGTGAACACACCCTCGCAGAATGGGAAAAATGTGGAAAACTTATCCCAGTTCAGTAGGGAACTATTTTAGCGAGGTGTGTATTATTGCTTCATGGGAATCGACCGGTCTCAGTGTATACTGTATTTTAGTACCTTTTCCAGGTATTCAAACTTATACCCCCAGCAGAAAGCTTTATAAGAGTGGACCAAGTGTATTAGGGTATGGCCACATGGTCAGGTTTCTGCATGCAGCTTTGGAAGCCAAAATCCAGATCATAAAAGACGAGAAAGTATAAAGGACAGATACAACTTCATCCCTTATTTGAATTCACTCCTGGTTTTGGCTTCTAAAACGGCATGCAGAAACATGAAGGTGCGGCCGTACCCTAAAGGTGTGTGAGTGCCTTCCTTCTGGGCAAAATCACATTTCCAACTTTTTCAAAGAAGGTCACTTGAAAAAGTGTCTGGCTCTTATAGGGACACTTTGATAAGTTCTTGTGAGGAAAGTTTGTAGGGCTCTTGATGAGCGGCAAGAGCAATTTTAGAATTTGCGATATTTTGCGAATATTCGTCATAAATTTGAAAATTCGCAATTGTTTTCTTAACTGAGAAAATCTGCAATGTAATATGCGCATATTGCACGCACAATACAGGCGTGGGTCACTTTTGCTACATTTTTCAAGCTGCTAGAAGTTTCCTGAGACTGGAGAAAATGGTTGGCACGACAGAACATTACAATAGCTTTATATGCAGATAGACTGCTCCGATATATTCGTGATTGCGCAAATCAGCAATTATTGATGCGCATCTTTTTGCGCAATACGTGCAACTTCACATTTCAGCAGGTCTGACTACATATTAGTGATTGGTGCAGCTAAGTATTGTTGTGAACTTGTGACATCCAGCACTATGTCTGTAGAATGTATGTATGGACAGCAGAACCTATCACCCTACCTAACACCCTGCACTGGAACCAGTTACACTATATCACAATCTAACCTACACTGACTACCTCCCTCTAACTATCTGTATTATATATATAAGCTACGGTAACTAAATAACTAACTAACTATCTAAGGTAATGACACAGGAAAGCACAGAGCACAGCAATGACACCGCTGTCTCTCAGAACTGCAAAAAAACTGCAGAAAATGGCTGCTGGGGAGGTTCTTATATAGTAAGGGGTAGGCAACTTTCCTATTGGTTGCTAGGGATGTTGCTAAGCTTAGACATTGAAGCCTTCTCATTGGCCCACAAGCAAGAAGCAGAATCATGGGTTCAGATGAAAAGAAAACTAGAATATTCACAAATACAAAGATATAGCACTATATTCTAAATCTTCGCGAATTCTCAAAGTGGCAATATTCGCGATTAAAATTCGAATATTCGCGCCCAACACTAGTGGGGACCAAGCAAGATCTTGTGGTGACTCATGGCTGCCTCTTGTGGGGACTCTATGCTAGGCTGTTGTGGGGACTCTTGACTTGTTATTATGGGGAAACTTTGGCGGGCTCTTGTGAGGACACTTTGGCGGGCTGTTGTAACACTTTGGTAGGCTCTTGTGGGGCCTTGTTTGACTCTTTTAGGCCCCATTCAGACGTCCGCAATACTGTTCTGCATTTTGCGGAACGGAATTGCAGACCCATTCATTCCTATGGGGACACTCTATGTCCTGCACTTCCGAGTCCGCACTTCCGTTCTGCAAAAAAATAGAACATGTCCTATTCTTGTCCGCAATTGCGAATAAGAAAAGGCATTTTCTATGAGAGTGCCGGCGATGTGCAGTCCGCAAAATGCACATTGCCGGTGTCCGTGTTTTGCGGATCTGCAAAACACACACGGACGTCTGAATGGAGCCTTAGGGACAGTTTGTAAAGCTCTACTGGGGACTTTTGGCTGGCTCTTGTGAGGAAACATCGGTGGGCTCTTTTGGGGAAACTTTGGGGGGCTCTTGTGGGGAATCTTGGCAGGCTTTTGTCAGGACACTTTGTCAGGGTATTGGGGGGACACTATAGTGGGCTCTTTTAGCATGGATGGACTGGCCATAGACCTTGCAAGGAAATTTACTGGTGGGGCCACCGCAGCCCTCCCTGCCAGTTGACTAAATAAGAATCGGATGCTCTCAGCATTAATTAATGCTAAGAGCATCAGGTACTAATATACCCGGCCAAAAGCTACAGGTGCCCTCCTGAATTCAACTATACCAGTGTCCTCAGGACGGTAATAAAGTTGACCACTGCAGCAGAGGTGGCAGTATTTTGTGCTGCATTCTGGTATTTGGTTCTGCTGGGGCAATATCTTATGCTGGACTGCGGTATTGCTCCCACACACACACACTTCTTTGGCCCATGCCTACTTGTGTTGGCCTACAACACAACATGGAGCTACTTTTAGGGTTTTTACTTTAAGTTCCCAGTCAGCCCCTGTCTTTTAGGGCACTTTGACTATGTCTTGTGGGGAAACTATGGTGTGTTCTTGTAGAGACACTTTGGTGGTTCTTATGGGGACACTATGGTGGTCTCTTGTGGACTCTTCTAGGGACACTTTGGTGGCTGGTGTGTTGACACTATGGCGGGCTCTTCAGGGGACACTGGTGGCTGGTGTGTTGACACTATGGTGGGCTCTTGACAGGCTCTTCAGGGGACACTGGTGGCTGGTGTGTTGACACTATGGTGGGCTCTTCTGGGGACACCTTGATGGCTGGTGTGTTGACACTATGGTGGTCTCTTGTGGGCTCTTCTAGGGACACTTTGGTGGCTGGTGTGTTGACACTAAGGCGGGCTCTTCTGGGGACACCTTGATGGCTGGTGTGTTGACACTATGGTGGTCTCTTGGTGGGCACTTCAGGGGACACTGGTGGCTGGTGTGTTGACACTATGGTGGTCTCTTGGCGGGCACTTCAGGGGACACTGGTGGCTGGTGTGTTGACACTATGGTGGGCTCTTCTGGGGACACTTTGGTGGTTCTTATGGGGACACTTTAGTGGCTTGTGGGGACACTTGGCTGGCACTATGATGGGAGTAAAGTGCCTGCTCCCATGGGCACCACTGTTGTCCTCTCAGTCAGGGCACAGTCTCCTCCCGTTACGGAGCCATGCGGCATCCCTTCTGTGACTATACTTCTTTCCCATTGCTAGGCCTGATATAAGCGGCGGTCCCTGGATAACTAGCACCATATAATGAGCACAGTCGTCATAGTCCGGGCAGACCGGCACTGTACAGTAGGTGACACCGCGGGGAGATTAGCCGCTACCTACAGTACAGGCTGGGGCACGGGTACATCACATTCCCACATTCCAGGTTCTTTCTGCTGGCACAGTAAGAGTTAACGTAACCCAGACTGGTCATGTGACGCGATGACATTCACGGGGAGGCGGGGCTATGGGCCTCCATTATTTGTAACTAGCTCTAGGAAAAAAAAAAATTCCATAGAGGGAGGATCGGGCTGAGCTGTGGATGCAGATATTGTGCGGCTCGTGCGGTACTGCAGGCGCTCCCCGGCGGTATGTACACGGGGGCTCTTGGACGGGCTGTGCGGAGTGCGGCGCCGCCGGGATCCAGTCACTGATCCGTACTGCACCGTATGTATACACTGTGCTCGTGCGGTACTGCCTGGCCCACACATGATCAGTGCGTTACCTGAGCTGTCACACAGTGCGTTTTATGGGAGATGCACCCACTTTATAGCAGAGACATGCAGTGAGGTGGTCCTCCGCCCTGACTGCTGCCAGTAGCCCCTCATAATAAGTACAGGGGAGATGTAATAATGTGTATGTGGCATGTCATAATATATGTAAGATACTAGAATGAGAGTATGTAGATGTGAGATAATAGTGAGTATAGGGGAGATATAATAATAATGTTATGTATGAGATATAAGAAGTATATGTGAGATAATAAAAATATAAATGCCATATAGTAATACGTATATGTGAGATACAATAATAACGCTAAATAGGAGATGTATCAATAAGTATATGTATGATACAGTAATGAAAATAATAAGTGTATGTGAGGTAGGAAATGCATGAAGAGGAATTTGTCCTGCGGAAAGCGGCCATTTATGGCGGAAAGCCGCCGGATGTCATTATGGTCAGTGGGCATCTGGTGGCGCCCGATAGTGTCCGGCCATGCTAATAATCCTGTATGTGAGATACGGTAAAAATCCTGTATGTGAGGTATGGTAATAATCCTGTATGTGAGGTATGGTAATAATCCTGTATGTGAGATATGGTAATAATCCTGTATGTGAGATACGGTAATAATCCTGTATGTGAGATACGGTAATAATCCTGTATGTGAGGTATGGTAATAATCCTGTATGTGAGGTATGGTAATAATCCTGTATGTGAGATACGGTAATAATCCTGTATGTGAGATACGGTAATAATCCTGTATGTGAGATACGGTAATAATCCTGTATGTGAGGTACGGTAATAACCCTGTATGTGAGATACGGTTATAACCCTGTATGTGAGGATACGGTAATAACCCTGTATGTGAGATACGGTAATAACCCTGTATGTGAGGTACGGTAATAATCCTGTATGTGAGGTACGGTAATAATCCTGTATGTGAGGTACGGTAATAATCCTGTATGTTAGATACGGTAATAATCCTGTATGTGAGGTACGGTAATAATCCTATACGTTAGGTACTGTTATAATCCTGTACGTGAGATACAATAATAACACGTGTTCGCACCACAGTATTCCATGTCCTGACTGTTGTTGTGGTTGCACCGCGGTATCGTCTTGTCCCGACTGCCGGTGTGCTTGCACCACGGTATCGTCTTGTCCTGACTGCCGGTGTGGTCGCACCGCGGTATCGTCTTGTCCTGACTGCCGGTGTGGTCGCACCGCGGTATCGTCTTGTCCTGACTGCCGGTGTGGTCGCACCGCGGTATCGTCTTGTCCTGACTGCCGGTGTGGTCGCACCGCGGTATCGTCTTGTCCTGACTGCCGGTGTGGTCGCACCACGGTATCGCGTTGTCCTAGCTGCCGCTGTGGTCGCACGGCGGTATCGTCTTGTCCTGACTGCCGGTGTGGTCGCACCACGGTATCGTCTTGTCCTGACTGCCAGTGTGCTTGCACCACGGTATCGTCTTGTCCTTACTGTCAGTGTGGTTGCACCGCGGTATCGTCTTGTCCTGACTGCCGGTGTGGTCGCACCGCGGTATCGTCTTGTCCTGACTGCCGGTGTGGTCGCACCACGGTATCACGTTGTCCTGACTGCCGTAGTGGTTGCACCGCTGTATTTTGCTGTCTTGACCGTCGGTGTGGTCGGATATTTGGCTGCAGGTTACATATGACTTTACCATCGCTCCCGCGGTGTGAGACATGAGTGGGACTTGCTTGCCACTTTTTCCCCAAATTTTTTGAAACCTTAAAATAGTGGCGCAACAACAAGTCTCACACATGTTTTTGTTGTGCGACTTATGGAGACTTTACGTTGCGTTTACGGCCTGGGGTAACACGTTCCAAGGCTTTACCTCACACACTGACGGAATGGGGTTCAATCAAGCTTCTGTCACTGCGGCTCCAGAAATGTGTTTTCCTGTGTCTGCAATGAATTTCCCAATCTCTGATTCTAATCCCTTCCATGATTTCTTGTGAAACAAGACTGTGAGGAGTCTAGGGGCCATGTTGTCTGTAGCAACCAATCAGAGTTCTTGTTTTCTTTTTTTCTGATAAGGTTAGAAAATGTAAGCTGACTGCTGATTGGTTGCTGTGGAGAACTAGGCCTCAGGCCTGTAGGTCGGCTCCCAGCGTTTCCACAGCGGAGCAGACGGTCTGTGGTAAGCTGGTAATTCACTAACGAGCCGTTACGTTGGTGTAATGATCTGAGCTCACAGAAGTCTTGTGTTGTGACTTATTATCCACACGTTTGTGTTATTTCACTTCTTCTCCAGATGTTTGGAGACTTGTAACAATAATCAGATTTTGTTCCAGGAAGCGGCCAAAGAGGCCAATGGTCAGACCCCCACCAGTCCGACGTTGATGACTATACATGCGCCACCAATATCTGCTCGGCATGGTTGGACATTGATTTAGATAGGTTGACCGTGTGGCCTACTGAGAAAGTGAAATGGTGCTGACAGGAGCCGGAGCTTTCCGGGTGCTCGGGTAACTTTATTCTACTCACAGCAGCTGGACTCGTATTTTTTGGCAAATAATTGGAAAGCGTGGGGTGAAAATTTCCCACTCAAAGCATAGTCTCTGCCAGGGATGGGCAAACTCGGCACTCCAGCTGTTGTAAAACTACAATTCCCACCATGCCCTGCTGTAGGCTGATAGCTGTAAGCAGTCTTTGCATGCTGGGAGTTGTAGTTTTGCAACAGCTGGAGGGCCGAGTTTGCCCATCCCTGGTCTATGACATTCCCCGAGTCACAGGAGGGGGCTGTGCAAAATTTCTTGATTGTTAATGTGACGGTGTGGATTCCTTTAGCGGACATACATACATACACTCAGCTTTACATATCAGATATATTATTATATATTTTTTTTTGCATCCTTTTTTCCCCAACGTATATGTTAAATATGGGACAAAAATGTGATGTGATCACAGCTAAACAGATTTATAGTACATTGCAATACAGAAGTATTGCAGTGTTGTACTAAAGCGATCAGACCATCATATAGCGGTAGTCAGGTTCCCATAGTGGGACTAAATAAAAAAAAAAATGTGTATATGTACATAGATAGATATTTGTCATCACATACATACAGCTTGATGTGCATGGGGAAAAATTCCAGTTTTTCCCATTAATCCCAATAAAAAATGTAACAAAAGATAATTAATGAGTTATGTGTACCCCAAAATGGCACCAGTGCCCCAATATATATATATTCCATCTGTGTATCTCAATCCTGTGCATATCTGGATTTATACATGAGATGAGGGGTCATCAGGCTGGTCCTGCGCAGCTGTAGTGTGGCGTCTCCTGCGCGGCTGTAGTGTGGCGTCTCCTGCGCGGCTGTAGTGTGGCGTCTCCTGCGCGGCTGTAGTGTGGCGTCTCCTGCGCGGCTGTAGTGTGGCGTCTCCTGCGCGGCTGTAGTGTGGCGGCTCGCGGCGGAGGCACTGTAAGTAACCCCAGCACATTTATCCTTTGGAAATGTTCTGCTCCATTTTAAAAAAAAATTTCAAAGTGTCACCATTTTGGCAGAACTCAAGGTAAATCAAACCTGTGGAACAAGCATTTCTCCTCTTGTTCTGACCTCTGAGGAGGAATAGCTCCTAACTGGCTTCTCGCATGTATCTACAGGAGTAGCGAGGAGGAGAGGACAGTAGGTGGCCGCAGTATTGTATTTTTTGCCTTATGGTCATGGATCGGCTCCATGACTTGTAATATATATATATAGATAATTTGAGAATACAGTACAATAGTGTCTTCCATCTTTTTTTTTACCATCTCATTTAAAGGGAGATTCTGGTTCTCACAAGTTATCCCCTATCCACAGGTAATAAGATAACTATTAGATGGGTGGGGGTCCTACTGTTGGGACCCCCAGAATGATATAGGGAATCCCTGTAACCCTTGGCACCCCCTGAAATGAATGTGGCGCTAAGCCGTGCATGCACACTGCTGCTCCATTCAGCTTTATGTGCGCTCCGGGAATAGCCGAGCGGCAGTACTGTGGCGCTCCTATAGTGATGGATGGAGCAGCAGTGGGCATCCAGACCTGCCGCTTTATCCATTTCAGGGGGCCCTAAGGGGTACAGGGTCCCCGTTCTCCTGATCAGCATCTTTTCTTCTAACTTTGTGTTCCTCGTAGGAATTTTTGAGTAATTTAATAGCTGGGTTTTACCAGTAGGGGGTGTGTCCCTACGCATCATGACACTGTCCAATCGGTGCAGACCGTGTAGGGACACATCCTTTTGATAAGGTGAATGGTAACACCCATCTTTTTATTTATACATTTAGAGGTGGAATAACAGAGGGACGACACCACAGTTTTCTTTTTATTTTATTTTTTCATTGGGAATACAAATATGTACTAAAACGGACATGTTGGGTAAGTGGAGGGATGCTGGTTAACCAGTGAGTGTGCTCTACCACTGAGCCCTGTATTATCTGCGCTGTCTAATCAGTATCACATATCACATCACATATCACAGTATCACATTTCCCTCATTATGTGGTTGCTCTGCTGGTAAGGGAGGGAAATTGAATTTAGTTAGTTAGTTTAGTACCGGCTGTAATACATTTAACTATGTGGCTGACGATTGTCGGGGCGGCTAGCGTTCCTTCCCGACTGGCTGCTCGCTGGTGGAGGAGACGGTTGCTATTGCATGCAGCGATCTCCTCCACAGTATGCTCTGCCGCTGGCAAACAATGATTTTTTTTAAGCGCGCTTAAAAATCTGGATTGCCCAATGAACGAGCTTGTTCATCGAGTAATCGGTGGCAGTATTACACTGCCAGATCATCGCTGACGAGTATTCATACGAGCGCTCGTTAGCGATGATCTGGCAGACTATCTGCCAGTGTAATACAGCCTTAAAGGGTTGTGTCACTTCAGCAAGTGGCATTTATCATGCAGAGAAAGTTACTACAAGGCATTTACTAATGTATTGTGATTGTCCATATTTCCTCATTTGCTGGCTTCATTCATTTTTCCATCACATTATACACTGCTCGTTTCCATGGTCGTGCTTGTACACTATAGGAAAAAGTGCCAGCCTCTCTGGTGGCCAGGACACTGGGAAAAAGCACCAGCCTATGCACGCTTCCAGAGTCCTGGCCACCGAAGAGGCTGGCACTTTTTCCTATAGTGTACAAGCACGGCCACCGCTGATGGATTGCAGAGTGGTCGCCCTTTAAGGCAGAAGAGGTAGAAGGATGGCACTCATTACTGTGATTTTGTAAAAATGATCCTTTATTCATCTAGGATACCATACAACAGGGCTGGTGGAGCGAAATAAAAGTTCCCCACACATAGTAGCAGCGACGGCTGTTTCGCACAGGTTCGCGCTTCCTCGGGCCACTTCTGCTTTTGAAGCTCTTTGCATTCTATGTGGTCTTCAGCGCCGCTACACTGTATTGGAGACGTGCGGGGGACATCTATTGTTGATCTATAAGGGCCCAGTAGCTGTGCCGCCCTTTCTCTTTCTATGATCGATTTGGTCGCCCTTTAAGCTTGTCTATAGATTTACCAGGAGGAGAAAATCTACCAAGACTTAAAAGGCTTGCCCAGAACATTTAAAAATTGCTGAGAAAGCAGGGCTTGTGGTAATATATCAACATTTTCAAATGTCCTTCAAGTCTCAATTAAGTTATTGTGATGACAAATGTTGTCCTAATTCCCCACGGATTTTGCAGGTCTGTGTCATGCGATGACTGTGTATCTGCCCTCTTTTCCCATAACTCAGAAGGATGGTTCGCTGCCGCTCCACTTGTTGCTGCTTGTCTAGGTGGCTCCTTCTCGGTCCACTTGCCATCTGTACCTCAGCAGCTTTACATCAAGTGCCTCCTGAGATGGTGGTGGAGGTCTGGTAATGTCACTGTAGCGGGGACCTCGTCCTGTTTTGTCAGGGAAATTAGTAAGAGGTGAAACGGTTGCGTGGTTCCTTGTATTCTCCAGCCAGACGTGCAGACAGTAGATGACAGGGCTCAGAAAGACTGCGTTCTAGATCTGGCCAGATTCCAAGCATTACAAGCGCCCATGTCACCGCCGCACCTACAGACACATGCATATCCTGGACTGCAGACTTATGAGGAAAAAGTAAAGGGTTTCTCCCAGGTGTTTAAAGGGCATCTGTCAGCAGATTTGTAGCTATGACACTGGCTGACCTGTTAGGGTACTTTTACACTTGCAGCAGGACGGATCCGGCAGGCTATTCAGCCTACCGGATCCATCCTGCCGCAAGTGCCCGTACACTGCCGTGCTACCGCTCTGTCCCCATTGACTATTATGGGGCGGAGCTACAGCGCAGCACGGCAGTGCACGGCAAAGATCGCCATACTGAAAAGTCGGACATGCAGGACTTTTAGTCCGGCGATCTCCGGCCGTGCACTGCCGTGCTGTGCCGTAGCTCCGCCCCCCGCCCCATTATAGTCAATGGGGACGGAGCGGCAGCAGGGCAGTGCACGGGCACTTGCGGCAGGACGGATCCGGTAGGCTGAATAGCCTGCCGGATCCGTCCTGTCGCAAGTGTAAAAGTACCCTTACATGTGCAATTGGCAGCTTAAGGCGTCTGTGTTGGTCCCACGTTTATAATTCTCAGCTATGCGGGCACATATGAAGTTTTAATGTATGCAAATGAGCCTCTAGGAGCAACGGGGGCGTTACCGTTACACCCAGAAGCTCAGCTCTAGGTGTTTCGTCTGTAACTTGCCATGGTACAAATATCCAGCAGTGGTGGCCGTGCTTGCACACTGTAGAAAATAGCGCCTTCCTCTCTGGTGGCTGGGACCACAGGAGGGTGCATCTCATCATTAGGTGCGGATTTTAGATATAATCCTCTGTTTATTTGAACCGTGGATGAACCTGTGACACGTTTTCCAGGGTGTGGTAGAAGATTAGGTGAGCTGATGACTTCATTACCATTTCCATAGGGTCTTTGTGTTCCTCCTCTTTGGGACTCCAGGATACTGGTTGGTAAGTGACTGATTGCTATCTTCTAGTGGCTTTCATTGGTGCTGGGGGTTGCTGCTGAGTAGGTGGGGGTTGGGGAGTTTTTGGCATTGTTTTAAGGGGAATGTGTCAACAGAAAATAACCTATTGTTTAAATGGCATTTTTGTTAAATAGTTTTTTTTTTTTAGATATTTTATATATATTTTTTTTTTTTACTATCTATATTTATTAGACCTAGTGGTCAATGTGAACATTGCAGGATTATATGCAGTTCTTTTTTTAATATAGATGGTGACATGGAAGAATAAAAAAAAAAAACTGACCAAAATTCTAAAAAAAAAAAAAAGTTTAACATAAAAACATGATTTAAACAATAGGTAATTTTCTGATGTCACATTCCCCTTAACCTCCAGTAGTAGTTGAGGGATATTTCATTGTTTTTATCATTTTTACATCTAGAAATTGAAATCATTATATAACGAAAAGATCTGCAGCTGTCTGCTTTTGTATTTCAGTCCTTCATCATTTTGAAGATCTCTGCCTGCTTTTAGATTTAGGGATCCAGCTCACCAATGACTAGCAGTTATACATTAATTACACTTTTTCTTACAGAGAAACCTTTCCGTTTCATATACATGTCCGTGGACAATTTCACACGAGTGCATATTCACTCCGTGAAAGATGTCCTGTGGGACAGTGGTATTTCTAGGACTGAACAGTGCTGTTCTGTGACCAGAGCTCACAGCATTAGGCCTCATGCACACGACCGTATGTATTTTGCAGTCCGCAAAAAATACGGATGACATCCGCGTGCATTCCGTATTTTGCGGAACGAAACAGCTGGCCCATAATAGAACAGTCCTATCCTTGTCGGTAATGCGGACAATAATAGGACACGTTCTATTTTTTTGCAGAGCGGAAATACAGACATACGGAAACGGAATGCACACGGGATAACTCCCGTTTTTTTGGGGGACCCATTAAAGTGAATGGTTCTGCATACGATCCGCAAAAAAATGGAACGGACACGGAAAGAAAATACGTTCGTGTGCATGAGCCCTAATACTGTAGTCAAAATAGCAACCAATGTTTCCTGACAAGGGCTATTATGCTTTATTACTCATACCATATAAGTTGTATGTATCGATCTCCGTGAACTCTGAACAGCCATTAAGGCTATGTGATAGTGGTAGGTCTAGGGTTTGGCTCCACCTGACAATCTCCACATTGTGTCTATTCATTTCCCATGATAAGAAGATATTTTAAAATAATGAATTGCTTCTCCTTCTCAGCATTGCTGTACATTATAACTAAGGCTACTGTCACACTCGCGTTTTGACTTTCCGTTTGTGAGATCCGTTCAGGATCCGGTCCAAAACGGATCAGTTTTGCCCTAATGCATTCTGAAAGGATAAGGATCCGCTGAGAATGCATCAGTTTGCCTCCGATCAGTCACCATGATAAAGCGGAGCCAAACATTTTCATTGGCACAATAGAAAACGGATCCGTCCCCCATTGACTTTCAGTGGTGTTCAAGACGGATCCGTCATGGTTATCGAAGACCTAATACAACCGGATCCATTCATGACGGATGCATGCGGTTGTATTATTGTAACAGAAGCGTTTTTGAAGATCCATGTCTGATCCGCAAAAACACGCCAGTGTGAAAGTAGCCTTAATAATTATGAAAACAATAATAATCTAATCATTTTTGGACTCCTAACCAGTGATGGTCAGTCACTAGTATAAGGGCTAATGCACACGACCATATGTAATTTGCGGTCTGCAAAAAACGGATCCGCAAAAAATACGGATGACGTCTGTGTGCATTCCGTATTTTGCAGAACGGAACAGCTGGCCCTTAAGGGTCCAATTACACGTCAGTATTTTGTAATCCGCATCCATTCATTTCAATGGCCCCGCAAAAAATGCAGACAGCGCTCAGTGTGCTGTCCGCATCCGTTGCTCTGTTCCGTTATGCGGATCCACAAAAAAATAGAGCTTGTCCTACTATTGCCCGCAAAATGCGGTCCATGGTCCTATGGTAGTCAATGGGTCCGCAAAAATGCGGATGACATGCGTAATGCATCCGCATGTCATCCGCAATTGCAGATCAGTTTCCAGGAAATAGAAAGAAATGTTTTTTAGTACCCTACCAACAAATATTCCTCCGTCCGTTTTTTTGGGTGGCAAAACGGAAAGGATGCGGATGTACAATTGGTAAAAACTGAAGGTTTTTGTGGAAACTCGGATCTGCAAAAAAACAAAACGAAAATCTGGAAAAGAAAAATTCTGACGTGTGAATGGCCCTAATAGAACAGTCCTATCCTTGTCCGTAATGCAGAGAGTAATAGCACATGTTCTATTTTTTTGCAGAACGGACATACGGAAACGGAATGCACATGGAATACCTTCCTTTTTTTTTTTTTGTGGACATATTTAAATGAATGGATCTATATACGGTCTGCAAAAAAACGGAACGGACACGGGAACAAAATACGTTTGTGTGCATGAGCTCTAACAAATAGGTTCCATGGCCGTATTGTGACCTGCATACAGTGCGTCCGCAATACACGGGCACCGGCCGTGAGCACCCCGCATCACGAATGCGGACCCGTTCACTTGAACGGGTCCGCAATCCTGGAGATGCGGTACGGTGCGGAATTGAAGCACGGATCGCAAGCACTATGGAGCACTTCTGTGCTGTTTCTGTCCTTGCCTTCGCACCGCAAAAAAGTAGAACATGTTCTATTTTTTTTTTTACAGTGCGGATGGATCACGGATCCGGCCGCCGCACGGTTGTTGCCTGTGCATTGGGGACTACAAATAAACAACAACTTTCTTGGTATTTTGTTGTCCCCAACAGTTTTATTGAAGCGTGGATATTCAGTCACACATCCACCTTTGTGTCATGTGCTGTGGAGATTTCCACTCTCCTTGCATGAGTTTGTGACTTTTGGCTGAAGACTTATCTGCTGGGCCCCGTCGATCTCTGGAGAGAGCTGCGGTTTGAATAGAAAGTTAGTGAACTTTTTCTATGAGCGAAGTCTGAGAGGGACTGCATCCAAAAACGTTGTGGTTACTAGCAATTATAGAAGATGACATTTGGCTTCTTCACAAAGCCCATGGAGAGGACAGTCAAACAGTTACTTACACAGAAACAGATGTCAACTTCTCTCCTGTTACCGGTAAAGTATTGGATATATCGATAGTCAATACCGTAAAGCAGGCCTGGCCCCCATCTGAAGCGAACATGTCTATATGTCATTTCACATTGTGTTCACACCGACGTATGATCTGGAGTGTGACATATCGCAGGCATCAAACTTCCTCTGGACAGGCTGCAAGCTCCTACTGCAGCTCCTGCCCAGTGGGGGGGGGGATGAAGAGCTTACGATTATTACGCTAATTTCAAACGAGTGAGTTTTCCAGCCGGATGCGAACATCCTGGACCGAATCCTGACCCATTCATTTCAATGGGTATCTGCAAACGAGCATCTTTTTCACTGATCATTAGAGTTGAGCGAAGCAAGCTTCGGATGCTTAATATATGCTTATATTCTAATAATACATACCGTCTCCGTACAGTATCAGAATGTATGGGCTCCGTTGAGCCAAAGTAAGTTATTTGCGAAGTCGCGTGTGACTTCGTTGAATAACTTCAGTAGTTGATTTTTAAAGTGGAAAAACACTTTAAAACTTGAAACCGAACTCGGCTTTGATTCAGACTATTACCTCTCAAAGCTATTTCAACGAAGTCACGCGCGACTTCACAAATAACTTACTTCGGCTCATCGGAGCCCATACATTCTGATACTTTACGGAGACGGAGCTCCATACGGTATTCTGAAGTTTTGAACGAAGCAACTTCGGATTAAGCATCCGAAGCTCACTTCGCTCAACACTACTGATTATCTTTGCGTTCAGGAAAGATTACCGCTTGTTCTGCATTGTGCGGTTTTTAAGCAGCCCTGGCACCATAGAAATGAATGGAGCTGTATGAAAAACGGAAAGCATCCAGATACAGTCCTTTTTTTTTTTTTTTACACTGATGGTTGCTAGACAATGCTGTTTGGTAGGCTAGTTTCACACTAGCGCTAAAATCTTTAGCACTAGTGTATTTTCCCCAGTATTTGTCCAGCCGAATCCCGGCACTAATCCCAAAGTCAAAGGGCTCCGGCAGGAAAAGTTAGTATCCGGTTATGCCAGATATGATGAACTCTGCTTGAAGATTTTAGCGCTAGTGTGAAAACGGATGCAATCCTGATGAAAAACTGGAACACTAAACGCAGCATACAAAACTTTGAACTTGCGTGAAAAACCAGGAGTTTTTCACTGAACTCATTCCACATTAGGCCTCATTCACACGTCAGCGTTTTATCAGCCATCAGTGATTGGAGCCTCCACAGACATAAGGTCTAAGGGAAAGATCTGCCCCTGTTCTGTGTTTAGAAACTCTCCTGATTTTGGCTCACAATCACTGATGGAAATCCCTGATGAAAACGCTGCAATTTGCGGACCACAAAACACGGCAAGTTCGTGTGAACAAGCCCTTAATGTGATCGTTCATACCCCCTTCCTCTCATACCATTTACATTATGTCTGCAGAACATCTCACGGTTTACATAGGGAGATGTGCTGCAGAATAACAAGCATTTTTATGTCCACATACAAGATGTGATTGCTTGTTTTTTAGCAGGATATTTACGTGGCACAGTGAGTGAATACATTTGTCTGTTCCCCACTGTCCATAAATTTATTCTCCTCGATTGAAGTATAGAAGAATGAAAGTGCTTGAAGCTCGTACCTGGCCTACGGCTATTGCGAGCCTGGGTAATGCTTTGTCAGGACATGACAAGGAAGGGGGAGTGAAAGCCTTGTATACAGAATTGTAAGGTGCTCGCTGTGCTACATACATGTCCGATTCTGAATGCAGAGGGGGATGTATCAAAGCTCTATACCTGTTTTCTGGCTTAGAAATGTGACAAATGTTGACGTAAGTCCCATTTTGCGTCACTTTGCTGTTTAAGCCCCAATTGTCACGTGGAAGGGAAAGTTGACGTGGCTAGTTATGTTAATTAGTATGTTAAGTGTTAGGTTTAAAGGTAAAGAGGACTGGTCACCACAATATGCAGGCAGCATGTCATAGAGCAGGAGGATTTGGGAGGATTGATATATAACCGTATGTTTTGCTTTATAAGATGCACCTGATAATAAGACGCACGTAGGTTTGCAGTAGATCTCCAATCTTCATCAGACCTCAGATCAGACCACCATATCAGACCTTTAGGAGACAAAAAAAGATAGGACAGTTAAGCGCAGCGCCTGAAGAAGACCAGGGAGCCAGCAACGCTACACTCGCCACTCCCCACACTTACTGCACACTAGTGAGCGCTTCCAGGGATACTCATCCACCTGATTTGGCTTTGGACGTGGAGATATGCAACTGTATGATAGTTGCTGACGCAACAGCCGATGACCTGCAGGTACTGTGCATGGGTCCCATTAATTAGAACAAACCCATACATGAGATTTGCTGGGCACCAGATACTTCTTTATTTGACGCACTTATATAGCGCTACTATATTCCCCAGCGCTTTACAGACATTAGCATCCTGTTGTCCCCAATGGGGCTCATAATCTAAGTTCCCTATCAGTATGTCTTTGGAGTGTGGGAAGAAACCGGAGTATCTGAAAGAAACCCATCAAACACAAGGAGAACATACAAACTCCATGCCAATGTTGTCCTTGGTCGGATTTGAACCGACCCCAGTCCTGCAAGTGCTAACCACTGAGCCACCGTGCTGCCCAGGGTGTGGTTGCATCTCTCCACACCAGATGTCGCATCCCTTTAAAGGGGTTGTCCGGGCTTTTACTATTGATGACCTGTCCTCAAAATAGGTCCTTAATATTAGATTGTGGGGGTCCGACACCCAGCACCCCCGCTGATCAGCTGTATGACGAGACGGCGAGCGGAGTGGGCACGTGCCATCTTCTCGCACAGCTGATCAGCGTGGGTGCCGGGTGTCAGACCCCCGCCGATCTATTTATTGATGACCTATCCTGAGGATAAGTCCTCAATAGTAAAAGCCTGCACAACCCCTTTAATGCTGGCTCTGATAGAAACTTGTCAGGATAGGCAGTGCACCGCCGCTTGCTGCATAGTAGGGGTGGGACGATATGGCGATATAGACGATATGCGATATGAATTTGTGCCACGATATCGATTTTGTCTATATCGCCATATCGCGGTAGAACATGGTATGCGCCGCTCTCGGCGCATACCATGTTCTCCTGAGCCGGCACAGTGGAGAAGGAGGGAGTCCCTCCCTCCCCACTGAGAGCCGCCAATGAGAGCGGAGGAGGGGAGGGACTGTAGCCACTGCTACCAATGAGAGCGGAGGAGGGGAGGGACTGTGGCCTGTGGCAGAACGTCACAGGCAGGGAGAAGGAACGCCCAGGGAGAGAAGCTGATGTCTCCTCCCTGGTGTTCCCACCATGTGAAGGGGGCCAGAGCGGGCGAACGGAGCCCCGCACAGACATAATAGTAAGTGCCCCCTAATTAAAGGTCCTATATGCCTGCATGTGCCGGCCATATCCCATACCCGGCCTCTATGACTGCCTGCTGCGATCCGCCACAATTAACCCCTCAGAACCTGAGGGGTTAATTGCGGTGAATCGCAGAGTGCAGTCACAGAGGCCCAGTATGGTATATGGCCGGCACATGCAGGCTACGTTTCTATTCACTCACTGGTGGCACAGTGCCCCCCCCCATCATTGGTGGCAGTGGCAGTTGTGATCGGAGCCCCAGCAGTGTAATGCTGGGGCTCCGATCGGTTACCATGGCAGCCAGGACACTACTGATGTCCTGGCTGCTATGGTCAGCTCCCTGCTGCTGTGTGCACAGAGCACTGGGCAGCAGGGTCAGTGTCAAGTCCTATTTACCCTGACAGAGATCCCTATTTACCCTGACAGAGATCTATCAGGGTGAATAGAACAAGAGTTCTAGCCCCTAAAGGAGGCTAAATAGTTATTAAATAAAAAGTTGAAGGAAAAAAAAAAAAAAAAAGTTTAACAACCCCCCCTCCAATATAGAAAATTTATATCGCGATATATATCGCATATCGCACATGCTTCATATTATATCGCAATATAAATTTTAGGCCATATCGCCCACCCCTACTGCATAGCCACGTAGTACACAGTATAAGGCAGTGGGTTTTAATGTTATGGCCGATTGGCACAGAGCTCCACTCTTTTTAGCGTGTAACTTAAGATCAGAAGAGGCCGCTACCAGTGACGCCAGACTTCTCAGTTTTGCTATTTTTGGTTCATAGATTGTTTTTGTTCTCCTCACATACGAGGCTCTGCTTTGTGTATTTGTTTTATGCATTTTTCTATCTAGAGACTTGAACAGTTTTCTTTTTTTTTTTTTTTTTTTTTTTCTATACGTGAAATGCATTTGTTGCTTCACGGCCGGCTATTGGGTATTGCCTGGAGCCATGTGCACAGTATTGACAGTAACTGTGCTCTCCGGTCATGACATACATAGGGAGCATTTCTGTATCTGTATTAAAGGGATTTTCCAGGTTCAGAGCTGAACCCGGACATACCCATAATTTCACCTAGGCAGCCCCCCTGATGTTGGCATCGGAGCATTTCATGCTCTGATGCTCTCCCTTGCCCTGCGCTGGATAGCACAGGGCAAGGGCTCTTTTATTTACAACAACACACTGCCGGGCATAGACTTCCGCCCAGCAGTGTGTTTGGTGACGTCATCGGCTCTGATGGGCGGAAGCCTCCGGCTGGCAGCCCTAAGGAGAGCCTGGTTCGTCACCGGAACTGCAGAAAATGCCTTTGCCCTGGGCAAAGGAAAGCATCGGAGCATGAAGTGGTCCGATGCTCAAGTCAGGGGGGCTGCCTGGGTGAAAATGGGGATATGTCTGGGTTCAGCTCTGAACCCGGACAACCCCTTTAAGTGTATTTTCCATGTATTATCACGCTGCTGTGGTGAGAATTGAACGTGGCTGGTGTCAGTTTTACTTTTCATATCTTATGAATTAATTCAGAATTAATGGACTCAAAATACTTATCTGCAAGAGATTTACTCCCAGCTCTTCTCTGTAAGAGGCTTACTAAAGAAACTGTAGACAAAAGTAATTTTCTTAGGCCAACTTCTTGTTTTTTTTATTCTGTTTTGCTCATTTTTGGGTTATAGCATAATGATCTCTCCCATAAGAATGTATGTTCTGCTTTCTCGAATGATCTTGTTCACACTGTGGGGGCTAGCAGCTGTCAGACATCTTGGGTTAAATAATAGGTTTGAAACTAAAAACTGTAGCTGCCCACTTTTTTATTTTTATTCCCCTTCACTTTATTTGGTCAGTCGATCCTTCTGTCAAGTATGTATGGGCAGCCTTTACTTCATTTATTTGTGATCATGCTGATGTGTTTGCGTTGTGATGTTTGTTCAGTGGTAATATCTATTGGACGGCCTAAATTTTTCCTGTGTTGTTAAAGGGGTCGTCCAAGATGGCTATTTTTTTTTTTTAATTATCCGAGTTAGGGCAAAAAACGAATTTGCTTACTGTCTCAAACTCCTACTGTTCCCTCTTCTTGAAACCAGTTATTTTTTCCTCACATTGCCCCTCCTCCCTCCAGCCCCTTCCTGTTTAGTATACTTATATAAGGCTACTTTCACACCAGCGTTTTTGCTGGATCTGGCAGGGTTCAGCAAAAACAGATCCGATTTGTATTATCTTTAACATAGCCAAGACGGTTCCGTCATGAACGCCATTGAAAGTCCATTGGGGACGGATCCATTTTCTATTGCATTGACTTGCATTATGGGTCATGACGGATCCGTCTTGCTCCACATCCTATGACGGAAAGAAAACTGCAGAATGCTGCGGTTTTCTCTCCGGTATGAGAACGCAACCAAACGGAATGGAATGCATTTTGGAGCACTCCGTTCTGTTCAGTTACGTTTTGTCCCCATAGACAATGAAGGGGGACAAAAACGGAAGTGTTTTTTTCTGGTATTGACGGATCTCAGTACTGGAAAATAGAAACGCTACCGTAAAAATAGTCTAAGCTGCTGTGCTGAGGCTGCTGTAATCACAAGACTTTGATAACTAGCAAGTTCCCTCTACAAACACACAGACTGCATTCACTCTTTGGGTCACGTGTTAATTTGTTATATATATATATATATATCACTGTGCACAATGAAAAAGACCTCTAAAGCTAATTTGCAGCAAGTTACAATTTTAGGTTATAAACTGTTTATATCATTTGAGGTTGTAAGGCTAATTTTCCTTGAAGCAAACTGATACTGCTGTTCTTTAGGCCCCCTGTTTTCTCTTTTGTGCTAATGAGCTATATCATGGTTTGTTCTACGCTTCTTGCGATAATGCCTATACAGGACATAGCCTCTGTCTCCATGGACGGACCCTAATGGAGCCTGTATTGAAATTTGTAGATATGAGAGCACTTAACTGCTCATCGGGCAAAAGTGCTGAATTGACTATTTATTGTTTGAGGGTCAGTTGAGTTGGGTTTGAGTAGGTCAAGCATGACAGATAAGGAGTCTTTAAGATCCTAGAGGCCTAATCAGTGTTATCCTTCCAAAATGAGTATGGATATAGGATTCCTGCTTGTACTGATATGCGGTGCAAATAGTATTGCTGCCCCTTGTTTAAATAAGTGATGAGAGCTTAAAGGGATTCTGTCAGCCGGATTCTAGCTACAGAGCTTTTCAGGTCATCACGTCAGTCTCATCGATTTAGTATACTATTCTTACCCCCATATGTCTTGTCATTTAGGCTAAAAATCTATTTTATTCATATGCTAATTACCTCTCTAAGGACCCCAAGGGGCTGTCCCTCTGGCCGTTGGAGCCCATTATCTTGGAGCCCAGCACTGCCCCGCTGTTAATTATTCACTCCTCTCCTCGCTGATTTATTAGTTTTTTTAGTGCGCTGTAATCTTGCGCATGCGCCCTGGATCCACTCGTCGGGGCCCGCGCAGTGTCCTTGCATCAGTCTCACCAAACGAAGCGCGCATGCGCCAGCTGTCTGCACACTTCGCTCGGAAAGAAGAGCTGGGATCCAACAGCCGGAGGGACAGCCCATTGGGCTCCTTATAGAGGGAATTAGCATATTAATAAAATCGATTTTTACCTAACTAACTAGACATATGGGGTTAAGAATAGTATATTTTAAACTCGATCGAGGAGACTGATGTGATGATGTGAAAAGCTCTGTAGCTAAAATCCGGCGGACAGAATCCCTTTAAAGGGGTTGTCTGAGGTACCTAGAAATTTCAGACAACCCCTACACTTGCTTAAATTGCTTCACTTTGACCCTGGATGTATGCTTCCATTTTGGTGCCAATCACTGGCTGCAGCAGTGACCTGCTGTCCCTGTGTCATGTCAAATGGTCACGTGACGCAAGGGGATCAGGTCACCGCAGTTGTGTCAAACCCGAAGTTTGACTAGGGACCCGAGCGCAGGAACCGAGAGGAAGCAAGTAATTATGCTTTTCTTCACAGGTCTGCCCAGGAGAGGGGATTTGCCAAACCCCCACCCCCTCCAAATGTGCGATACCCCATTGAAATCTAAATACGTGATATTCTCCCCATTTCTTCAGCTCTGTTCTCTGTGGCTTTGGTCCACTTTTCCTGCCTCTTGTGATGTGCCTGTGTACGGCGTGTGACTGCTGCAGCCACTAACTGTCCTCAGCGGTCTACAGCTGAGGACAGTAATTGACTGGAGTGATGAAGTGCCAAATCCAGGCACGTCACCGTGTTGCAGCAGCTCATATGGCCCTGTCTGTTTAGGAGGCTTGCATGCAAGAACCGAGGATGCAAACGAGCGACAAGGAGCAGGTAAGTACGCTGGGGAACACCCCCTCCCTTTGTGTGCAATAATTTTTTTTTTCTTAATATTTATTTTAGGGCTCTTTTACATAGGACTGCAGAGTAGGTAAAGATCAGGAGTTCACAATCCTGAGAAATTAATGCAAACCCGGCAAACCATATCTAAATTGGCTGTGTGAAGCGCTAGTTGGCTCCGGGTGGCCGGGCTGCATGCACAGTGATTGCTGGATGGATTGTTCACTGACTGCTTCTTACAGACGAGGGGCTGCCAGCAGCTGCTTCTTTGTCTAAACTGGAAGGGATTAGCCAGATCCAGGTCTTGATGTTTATTGCCTGCAACAAGCTTTGATGTTGAGAAAACAATCCCTTGTAATGGCAGATTATACAGGTGAATACAGTTTCTATCTTACTAATTAAATAATTTACTGAGTTCTATTGTGTAAGTGCTCTATTAGGCTGAGCAATTTTTTTTTTTTTTTTTTTCTCAGACCAATTGTCTGAACAAACATTCATAGGAACACTAGTTCTGGATAACTGGCCCATATACTGGGCCAGTTATCATATATTTGTCAGCTGATTTTGCATCTTTCATCAAAATGAATTATGCCCGATTATCGTCAGTCCATCTCGCTATGTGATCAGGAATGTACTGCCGATAATCGATAGAAGTGTGGTAGCGATCAACCCCCCCATTCACCTTGCATCGGCCTGTGAAGATGAGCGCCTTATAACATGTATGTCTTGACCAGAGCTCGTCCTGCCCGAACATCGGGCAGTCTAAGGGTACGGTCACACGGTCAGGTTTCCGGATGCAGTTTTAGAAGCCAAAACCAGAAGTGAGTTCAGAAAAGAGGAGAAATTATACCTGTCTTTTATACGTTCTCCTTTTATGATCCACTCCTGGTTTTGGCTTCAAAAACGGAATCAGAAAATGTGACCGTCTGGCCGTAACCCCGTAGTGTCTTTACTTACATTGACTCTATCATTAAACCCATTAACGGGGGAACTGAATGACATGAATTTGCTCATGACAATGGCCTTGTGTGAAGGGGTGGGATATATTCCACCATAAGTGAAGTGTCATGGGGTAATTTATTAAGACAGGTGTTTTAGACCCGCGCTAGCACTTGATGCGCCTAAGTTATGTAGAGGCGCCGACCTCTACAGAACTTAGGCAAGTACAAGAGCCTTAAATCTACGCCAGCTCCCTTGCTGGTGTAGCTTTTGATAATTTTGGATGCCAAAAGCTGGCATGGAAAATGATAAATGACACGGGCCTGCTGGCCTACCCTCTTCAACGCCGCTCCCCCTTTTTTTAAAAAAAACATATGTACGTGGCGTGAAAGTGGCGTATATTTGTCATAAATGACCCCTTTAGTTCTTGAAGTAGTTGACCTGTGAGCAAGAAAAATGGGCAAGCATTAGGAGCTTTTTATGGATAGATGGCTGGGTCAAAACATCTCTAAAAGAACAAGGTCCTGTAGGGTGTTCCCTTTATACAGCCAAACTCAACGTGTATGGGGAAGCTGGGAAGCAGTCGGGGGGAAAGAGCTGTCAGCTGAACTATTGTTATTAAATGGGCATGAGCAGGTGCATGTCTGTTGGCAACTTAAAGGGGTCTTCCAGATTTATTTATTTTTTTAACGATGAGCTATCTGCATGACCCCTGTCAATTAGCTGTTTGAGAATGTAGCGGTGCTGTGGACTTTTACTAGGCTATGTGACGTCATGTTCATCGGTCACGTGGCCCAGGCGCAGCTCAAACCCATATAAGTGAATGCGGCTGAGCTGTGATAGCTGCTATACAATGTACGGCGCCATTCTTGGTAAGCAGAGAAAAGGCTGTGACAGTAATGTGAGTGCCGCTGCCTTCTCAAACAGCTGATCGACAGGGGTCCCAGGTGTCAGACCCCCACCGACCAAAAGATAGGTCATCAGTAAAAAAAAAAAAAAAGAAAAAAAACACTTGGAAAACCCCTTTAAATGTGTAATAATGGCAGCCTTGGTTATGAAACATGCTGTATAATGTATAAATGCTGGAATTGTACTTCACCAAACGAAGCGCGCAGTTTGGCAGCAGATGGTCTCCAGGTTCCACCCGTCTGATATGTGCAAAATATGCCTGGAATTTGCCAAGCGTCCAATTGTCCAGAACCAAAAGAACTGGTTGCTCAGACATGCCACTGAAGTACTGAGGTTTTTCTTAAAGTGAGGGGTAGCGGTATAGGTCAGGTGTCTGCAGACATGGAATGGGCTGTCCACCCGTATCCACTACTCAGTTTCTGCCTTGCTCGTCTGTAACTTTACATGATGTCAGGTTTTTATTTAACGCACTTGTTATGTTTGTGCTAAAGATGACAACTAGAGTATGTTAAAAATTCCCTTTTTTTCCTCACAATGTGGTCTGTGGTCTAAATGGGAAATAATTATGGTACTTGGACCAAACACTATGGCGGGCTGATTTTTGGCCGACTTAAAGCATGTTGTGGAGTCAGGTCTGTGCAGATTGTTGCAGTCCTTCTTTGTAGAACATGGCCCCGAGCCATGGTTAATCTTTAACCCAAAAAGTCAACGATACACATAAGATAGCTGTTGGCTGAAGTTTTTTTTTTTTTTTTTTTTTTTTGCTGAAAGCTCTGACTCCCCTATAAGTATTCACATTATGCTTGGTAGATGGTGATGTTGGGGCAGTCAGGCTTTCACATATACACGGGGTTAAAAGCAAGTCCCACTAAACTCATCACGACAGCTCTCAACCAATTTCTAACACGCTTTCATGTTATCTGTGTAGATAATGGAAGTGTATGCATTATTCAGGAACACAGGCAGGTTTAGGAAATATACAACTGGCCATATAAATTACATTAGGTCAGCGTTTCTCAAATAGTGGGGCGCGCCGTAAAGGGGGGCTCCAGGTGACAGGAGAGGCAGTGGGATATTTGTTGCTCTTTTTCACTTTAGACAAAAGAAATTGCAACTTGTGTCTTGTGTTTATCCATCGATAACCAGAAACTGAAGCTGATCATACACATTAGTTTAATCTTGGCCGAATCCGCTTACCATCTACGGCAGGGATAAGTAACCTTTGGCATTACAGCTTTGTGAAACTATAACTCCCAGCATACACACTAACTCCCATAGAAGTGAAAGGAGGATTTTGGAAGTTGTAGTTTCAAAACAGCAGGATTGGCGGAGGTTGCTGATCCCTGATGTACGGTTGAGGCCATCGGAGTCTTCCCTCATAGCAGATGTCAAGAGAGAAAAAGATGGAGCAATAGGATTTTAACATGGCCGACCCTTTGATTCTTGAGGAGATAAGCCATGTGTCACGAATCAGTGGGTGTGGACCCAGTGCGCGACGTGACAAACCTCCTCTAAGGGTTTTCTCTAAGTGAACCCCTTGTTCTTCACAGTACCCCAGTTGGTGGGGATAGACTTTTCTGAGGAGATCACCAGGTCGCTACCTCTTGAGGTGGGTTGGCACACAAAGCAACTGGCCAAGGCAGACCAGGGGGTACCAGTGCACGGCACCAGAGGTACAGATGTAGTCAACAGGACATAACCAGGAGCGACAGTGCAGGATGAAGGATGAGGCAGAGGTATAGTCATGCAAGCAATGGGTCAGGGCAGGTGGCGGTCAGGCAATCCGGGTCAGCAACAGGAGAGTCAAGACGGAACAGGCAGTGATCAGACAGGCAACGAAATCCAGAAGACAAGTACGGGTCGGGAGTTCAGGAACGTATGAATGCAACCTTAGCAGGACATAAGGACCTTTGATGCTCAGGCAACTGGGATGAGGGCTGGACCATTTATTATAGATGCAGTAAGGCAGAAAACAGGCTGGAAAACATGCCACGCCTTCGGCTGGTAGGAAACCGTGGTGAAAGCGGCCGGGGAACATGATGCCCGCTACAACAGAGCCCTGGACTGCAGCGGTGCACAGAGAAGGCCGGTGGCTGACCACCGCCACTACCTACCCTGCAATGCAGCAAAAGAAATTCCACAGCACTTCCTTGTCGGTGAAAAAAGGTTGCTACCTTATTGATCGGGTAAAAAGCTTTTTACCTGATCAATAAAGTAGCAACCTTTTTTCACCGACAAAGAAGTGCTGTGGAATTTCTTTTGCTATATTTCCGTGGACATAGGGGATTGTCCTCACAGCCACTGGCACTCCATTTTGACACTTTGGAACCTGCTGTGCGATCCGGCACAATTTCTTCTACCCTGCAATGCAGCTAGACGCTGACAGTGGAAGTGGCGGGGGAGGACAGTACCAAGGCGGTGAGTAGGGGGACAGCGGAGGCCAGTTACTGCCGTTACACTGGTGTCTCCCCCTCCTCATTTATAACACATGCAGAGATAGTGATCAGCTAAAAGGATTTATGGTGTAATGGTTGACCATTGTGTTATGGACGTTTATTACTTCTGTGTTTGCATCTGCAGTAATGAACAGTCTGTAATCACTTATATCAGTCCTTGAACCCAGTTGGGCTAACAATAGAATTACCCAATCTCAGACTAGTACACAAACACTTCATGGTCAGTTTGATTGGCGTCTATGAAAGGAAACTTAAAAGTCTCTTTACATGGCCCGATGATTGGGGCAGTTGTAGAGAGATAGTGTTCCTAAAAATGCTTGTCCTCGATAATTGCCTTCTGTGAAGGTACCGGCGACCACCCAATGAACGAGCAAACGCTCAATAATCAGGTGGAAGCATTTTTTAAGCGTACACCAAAAGGATATTTTCTGAGAAGCATATCATCTTCTGTAAATGGCCTTGAAACAATGGATGCGTATGGTTACAACTTATATCAGTAAAGACCACTTGTCTGTGTACAGTGGAGGTGATTGCTACATGTCAATGCAGCTCTCAGGCGAGTCAAGGAGTGAATTGTAAGCTTAGGCTAGGCTTGCATCTGCACCGAAATTCATATATTTTTATTTATTTTTTGTTTTGTTTTTTTGTTCTGGGTTAGGAACAGAAAACTGTACTTAACAGATATGGCATGTGCTGGACACCACCAGCGCCTGATGGATCCCATTGACTATACTGGGTGTAGAGGGTTTCCGGCGTGTCTGCCAGACTAATGACCATTGCATACAGCAGTATTTTGTCCCTTTTTTTCCCCAGAATCTGTGACGCAGGCACTACCAGAACCCCTGCCGCAAAAAAGTGTACTTGGCCTTAGATAACCAAACATGTTTCTGTAGACTCCAGTGAACAACTGTTGCTGTTGCCTACTGTAGCATTTGTATGTTCACCTTAAAGGGCGTTGATCAGCAGTTTGGGCCATGCTAAACTTTCGAGGGCACTAGGTAGGGGCTGTGGAGAACATACCGTTTTGAAGCTTTTCTCAGGAGTAGTGTGAATATGAAGTTTTATGGGGTCATTTATCAAACTGGTGTAAAGTAGAACTTGCTTGGTTGCCCATAGGAACCAATCGGATTCCACCTTTGATTTTTGACAGCTCCTTTGGAAAATAAGAGGTGGAATCTGATTGGTTGATAACTGACCCCATTGACTAATAAATGATATCATTAGGGTCCATTCACTCATCCGTTGTTTAGTTCCGCATCTGATCCCGATTTTTCGGACTAGTCACGGAATAGTTGCGGACAGAATTCGGACCCATTGATTTTCAATGGGTCTATAAAATATGCGGACAGCACAAAGAGTGCTGTCCACATAATTTTCTCAGTACATAGTGTCCGTAAAAAAATAAAACATGTCCTATTCTAATCCGAAAATTGCAGGCCATTGTGCAATGCAATTTTATTCTTCTATCCGTTTTTTGCGGATCCGCGAAAAACGGATGACATACGGAAAGAAATCTTGGAAAATAGGATCCGCAAAAAACGGTCCTATTTTCGGATTATAGAAAAAACAACGGACGTGTGAATGGACCCTAAGTCTGCTCTATTCTGCTCTGCCTCCAGTAGCCTTGCAGGAGCAGAATCTCCTGATGAGAAAAGCTCCACTAAAGGTATAGTTGTACTACTCTCTCCAGCCCCTTCCTAGTGTCAGCAATTTAGCTGGTCAAAACTGCTGACAGACTCCCTTTAAGGGTATGTTCACATGGGTTGTATATGCTGCTGAACACCTTGAGTGTTTTACGTTAGCAGTAAAGTGGATGAGACTTAAAGGGGTTGTTTCATCATGGACAATGGGGGCATATCGCTAGGATATGCCCCCATCGTCGTATAGGAGTGGGTCCCACTGCTGGGACCCGCACCTATATTGAGAATAGAGCCCCACAAGTGAAGGAGGCCGCACTGTGCATGTGCAGTCGCCCTCCATTCATTTTCTATGGGGCTGGCGAAAATAGCCGAGCGTTGGCTCGGCTATTTCCGTCGGCCCTATAGAAATGAATGGGAGCGGGGGGCGCGCATGCTCGGTACGCTCCCATTCACTTCTATGGGGATCCGGCTTGGTGATGGCCAGACCGGAGTGCCCCAGCCAGCACCTTGCGGGGCTCTGTTCTGGATATTGGTGCGGGTCTCAGCGGTGGGACCCCCACCTATAACACAATGGGGGCATATCCTAGCGATATGCCCCCATTGTCCATGATGAGACAACCCCCTTTAAACAAACCTTAAAAAAAGTTTGCGGAAACCATGACTTGCAATACAGATTTTAAACCCTCCTGTCTTCTGCCGCTGATTTTGCTCCTTGCAGTGTGTAGTGTGAGATATGCAGCAAAATCCATGTTAAAATCCAAGTGTAATTCACACAAATTTGTTGCAGATATTTCCATGGCGGATTTGTTGTAGCAAAATATGTCCCATGTGGATGTGCCCTTAGGATAAAAGTATAAGGAATGAGGAACTAACGTCAGAAGAGAAAGAAAACTTGAACCTTGAACAAATCTTTAGTTTGAGTCATGAGCCTGCGCTTACATCGACTCGTGTGACCCCTGTCTGTCTTCTTCTATGTCTTCATATACCCTGGTGTTCAAGTCGGAGACTGCACCGTACGTCTAATGTCTGTCCTGTATGCTCACTATTATGTAACCTCTAGGTGCTGAGCCGTCTGCGTATTAAAGAACATTTCACCCTACAGGAAAAATGGTGTTGCTGCCATCACTAATTCTCTTCTCCTAAACATCGTCTACTTAGACTACGTTCACAACAGCCCAACCAGTCTACCATAGTTAATGCTAGAAACTGCTGGAAAAATAGCCAAGCCTATGCCTCTTAATAAATTTGGTTCATTTTCCGAAGACTGGTATATGGAATGTACCTAAAGTTTTTTATATTTGCTAGTGCTATTGATTCATGCAAATTTTGTTGAAAGTACAGTGCTTATTTAAAGAGGCCTTGTCACTTCTCCCTAGAAAAATTTTCATTCCCACGTAACAACAGTTCTAAAACATCTATTCTTATGATGCTAAGTAGTGTCATTTTTCTATTATTCCTGCTAGAAGTTTATGAATAAAGGTACAACTGAGCAATTCCAGTTGGGGGTGTGATACTGGCAGCACTGACTGGACATTGTCAGGCTGTGCACACCCCAAAACTGGTAACGCCCAGTTGTATCTCCATTCAAAAACTCTAGCAGGAATAACCGAGAACATAACAGAGCAACATGAAGTGCTAAGAAAAAGTTCTCTAGAATTGTCACTTCATGTATTTAATAAAACCGACCTCCCCGGAGTGGTGACGGGTCCTCCTTTACCAAAGGTGCTGACGTTTAGTATTTTATTTTTAAAGAATGATAAATGCATGCGTACATTCAAAGCTGGCTTATGTTTGCTCAAGGCCTCCGGCATTGCTACTGTAGACATTATCCTTCCGTGCTTCTCTCAATTGGCTTATATCCCTATTACTCTGACAACCGTCTCCACAAATAGTGACTCGTATAATTTATTTTTTGGTGGCCTCATTGGTTTGATGGTCTGCAGGCAGTTTGTTTCCCACCGAACAGAGAAGGAAGGTTGCATGGTAATTGTGTGAAAGCCGCTCATGTATGTTCTATGAGAAAATTTAGAATAAAGTCATCACTCAGGTGAGTTCTCGGACATTATGGGCGGTCATTTTATCAAGCCCTGCACTCCAGAATTCTGACTTCACAATTCGCAAAACTATAGGGTTTTGGGACATATTTTGCATTTCTTTACTACTAACTGCAGTTATGAAAAGTGGGTGGGAAAGTGGACATTGTTAGGGTGCTGTTACACTAGCGTTATTCTTTTCCGGTATTGAAATCCGGTAAAGGGTCTCAATACCGGAAAAAAATGCATCAGTTTTGTCCTAATGCATTCTGAATGGAAAGCAATCCGTTCAGTATGTATCAGGATGTCTTCTGTTCCGTCCCTTGTACGGTATTTGACCGGCCAAAATCCCGGGACAGTACCGAACTTGCCGGATCCAGCATTAATTTAAGAGATGTATTAATGCCGGATCCGGTACCGAGTGTTCCGGAAATTGCCACGTTGCCAGATCTGGCTTTCCGGTCTGCGCCTGCGCCGTGATATAGGAGGAGCTATTTTTCCCTTTGATCTTTGAAAAAAAGGAATACCGGATCCGTTATTCCGGATGAGACTGATCCAGTATATCACCAGATCCGTCTAACTGATCTAGAAAAAACTGGTTTCTGTTTGCATACAGTTTGCTGGATCCAGCAGGCAGTTCCTTTGCCGGAACTGCCTGCCAGATCCGTATGCTGCAAGTGTAAAAGTACCCTAAATACTTTGTTTCCTAGTGGTCTGAATGAGACTATTGAACTAATCAAGAAGTAATTTGAAAACTGATAAAATTCTTACATTTTTTTATCATTAATATTATTACATTTTTATTTATTTATTATACATGAATTCACTCGGTGATTCATCAGATTCACCTTTCAGATAATATATCCTTGTACAGCAAATTATGCATGTTGCACTTTAAGTTGCTCTTTAGGTGGACATCCATTATATGGGTGTACATTACTATTGTTTAATAGCGTTCCACTATGTCTAGATCTATTATTGAAGAGCATGTATGTATGCGCAGATGTACAGGCGCATCCCATGCATGTGCATATTGGGATCCACACAAATTGTATATCTGCATTCACACATGAAGCAACGTTTGGATATCCACATGAATTATATTATATTAAATTATGGTCTGATTATTTTTTGATTATTTGGATCATGCTTTTTCCTTAAAATGTATTATTATTAATCTGTATCCACTCCATGTATTCTCGATGTTTTTGTATTTTGATGTGGTTAGCCCTATTTGAAGGTATGTATTTTCTTCTGACCTTACAGCCTGATGAAGGTGGCGGCCCGGCACTGAAACGCGTAGCTAGCCTTTTATTTATAGTGTTTTATGTATAACTTTTAGGCTGGCTTCACACGGATGTGAACTGTCCGTGGTAACCTGGGCCATTGGTTGCTATGACGCCGTGCGCTCTCTGCTGCCGCTGCAGTACAGTAATACACTCATATAGATCATACCAGTGTAATCCTGTACAGCAGCGGTGGCTGAGGGCGCACGGCGTCATAGCAACCAATGGCGCTGTGCGCTCCTGCTCTAAACAGGAATCCAGCCCAGGTTATCACGGACAGTTCACATCCATGTTAAACGGACGTGTGAAGCCGGCCTTATAGCTAGCAGAGCAGCGCACTTTTGTTTTTCCTTTTCTGCTCCTTGTTGAGTGAACATGTTCCTGTAGATTCCTGGGAATTTAACTGAAAGCCAGGTCACATGATGCCTTTGAGGCTCACATGACTGACACCATGTTTAGTCCTAGCTAGCTCTCCTACAGATGCATTTTACGGGACTAAAATGGACCATGCAATTTTTTTTTTCCTTTAGAGAGAGGCAAATGCACATATATAATAAAGGCCCATGAGTGAAATATTAAATAGATGTCAATGAGAAAATTGCTCAACATCCTATTGTCTAAAGCAGGGAAGCCCAATCTGCTGCCCTCCAGCTATTGCAAAACTACAACTCCCAGCATGCCCGGACAGCCTACAGCTACCAGCAGGGCACGGTTGTAGTTTTACAACAGCTGGAGGGCCGCAGGTTGGGCATCCCTGGTGTAAAGAAATACAGGTCATTATTAAAGCCGGAATACCTGTTTAAATTTTGCAGGTTACGCATGGGTGGGGACCTGAAAACATTGAGATAGATTGTATGTAAACATTCGTGGTATGGTGTCATGGCCGCTTCGAAGTACGGAGATTGATGGCAATATTACCATACAAGTGTTAGGTGGCGGACAGCTACTAGATCCTAGAAGACTTGAAGGTTGCATGTGTCGATTTGTAGGAACAGGACACAGGCGGCGTGTGTGTTGCACACCTAATGACAATGACTGTATAATTGGATTGAAATGTAATATGTGACCAGTCCACTTGATGGAAAAGCCAGGCTGATGCCTCTCCTGAGCTTCTGCTGAGCGGCGTGCCCTGCGCCTGCCGTCATCACATCGGGTTTTCTTTTTGTTTGCAGAGGTCTGAAAAGCGCAAGCCCAGCTTTCTAGAACTGACCGGCCTGTGGCTGCGCCTTTTGTGTAGGATGCTTTTGTTATTACTCGCCGGCTGCTTCCTTGTCATGAATAATTGAGATGGTGTTAAGTTCTGAACAAACGTCATAAAAAAGTGAGAAGAGGGAGAGCCGTGGCGGTGGCAGCCACCTGAGGAATTGGACATATGTTAAATGCATTATAAAGGGAATGATTGTGATGAATTGGGATTTCCTGGAGGAATACCAAGTGTACGCAATCCAAAGAAAAGCCCCCAAATAGTATGGGAAGCTGTGCGGAGAAGGGGTGTGGTTTTCCTGGGAACAAAGCCTGGCTGGTGGTCCTGCCTGGAATATCACGTCTCTGCTCATTTACTGACAGCCATCTCCTGGAGGTGTGTACTTACTGACCGGTTTGTGGACAGGAATGTGAGGCTGAAGAGTAAGTAGGAACACCTCTACACAATATTTGCTCACTGTGTGTGCGTGCACGCTTGTGTTAGCTCTTTATGTAGCCGGTCTCATGGGATCTATTCATAGACCATTGGCATACTTTGTGGGATTCAGTTATTGTCTTCATTGAAAAATGCTGGATTTTTATTTATTTTTTTACCAAGAAGCATAGCCGCTTGTAGACCTATAAATCCCTCACTGCTGTTGGAATTAGCATAGTAGTAGTGGTGGTGGTATTAGTAGTACTGCTTTGAATTGCCTTGGTTAGATTTAAAGAGGACCTGTCATCTAGAGCATAGGGGATGACTATTAGATAGGTGGGGGTCCTGCCACTGGTACTTCCACCAGTCGAGCTTGCGCTGAGCCACTTCATTGGTTTCTATGGGAGATCCAGAGATGGTCGAGCGAGCGTCAAGCTGAACATGCATAAAGCCAGAGGAACTGAGTAGATTGAGTATATACGGTAATTTTCTGTAAAAAACATTTAGTATGACCCGCATTCTGTCCATTTAAACCCCTGCTCTTTTTATGCTTAGGAGTCCAGTATGCGGTCCTACTTGGTGATTGATAGCTCTCTTTGTATGCACACTTGTACAAAGAAGGCCGTCAGTCCCTGAATAGGACACTGGACTCCTAAGCGTAGGTGGACAACATCTCAAGTTTTGCTGAATCTTTTATTTTATTCACCCATGTGGCAAAAAAGCGACGTTTCGGCTCAACAATAGATCGTGCTCTCTCAGGGGTCAGCAAAGACAGACTTCTCATCAAACAGGGGGTTTTTAAGCTCAAACAGTGCTTTTTTTGTCACACAGTGCATCACTTGGCACAATGAAGTCGCAGCTTCACTTCATCAACACAAAACAACAAACCCTTGTCCGGCTAGGCACTTACTATACAGAGGTCTCCCTAACTCACCTCTACCTCGGTGTTCACACTGCGGTATTCGGCTTTGGTCACACAGCTTCCTAGCTGTGACTAATGCAACCCACCAGGGTGGAAGCAGCAAAATACCTTGGGGGGATATGGTCCAGCAGTCCTCCTGACTATGACTGTTCAGAACCTCTCTTCTTCAGGTGTCGCTGGGTCCCCCCAACTCAGGCTTCCTCAGCCTTGTGGGCCCCCCAGCCTTCCTAGCTGGGACCACACAGAGCCTCTGCAGGTCTGTTCCCTAAGGCTTCACTCCTCCTCTCACACTCTGCCTCACAATACAGTATATATAAATCTTCTCTGCTCCTCCAAAGCATACTGAAGGTGACAGACTCTTTCAAACAGCACTTTTGGAGTTCATTCAGACAAGCAGTGTTCACATCTGTAGAAAAAACGTCACGCAGTCTAAACGTTGACCTATTCTACTGAATGGGCAAATCAAATTTATGTACAAGAGGTTCTTCAAAATTGCGGGTTCAGGCCTCATGTCCATAGTCAATGATAGTGTGTCTCTGAGAGCAGCTATATGCAGAGAGACATGCCAGTATAGGACACACGACATGGTTCTATAAACATTCACCCACAACCGTATGTATGTTGCGGTTCACATAACGCTGATCTGCATACGGGAGATGTCCATGCTGCATCCGTTATTTTTTATATATTTTTTTTGCACACCCATTGTAACGATGTCTATTCTTTTCAGCAAAACAGGCAAGAATAGGACATGTTCTAGCTTTTTTGCGAGGCTGTGGAACGGACATACGGATGTGGCCCTATTGAAAGGAATGGTCCCGCATCCAATCCTCAAAAAATGCGGAGTAAAGTCATGTGAATGGGCCTTACCCTGATCTGCCTTTAACGCACAGCATTCTTGTTGTAGCTTGTGTTGTTGTTACTTGATTTTAACTGTAATATCCTTTTACTGAACCATTTGCTTCTCTTTTTCTGAGCCGTTGAAAGAATAGGTAACTTGATTAACCGTATAGGATTACTTGTGCTGGACGCTGACTCGTGGGGTTTTCTAGTATCTCTGCGCTGTTAGGAAACCCTGTAGAACGTGTTCTGAATGTTACAGTTCATATATGAGCGTTTTAGATACTCAAATTGTGTTCTATTTATGCTAGAAATTGCACAACAGCAACACAATAAAAAGGCAAAAGTGAGTGCTCAGTGATACCTATGGGCACAACGCCCTCTGACGCTTGTACTGTGCCAAACTTCTAGATTTAGTAGGTACCAATATTGAGTTCTGTATCTCCTCTAGCTGTGCTGATCTCACTATCCTTTGTTTTTTGCAAACATTTACACCTATACGCTTTATACGTGATGACATTTTTCTAAGGAGAGGAACATGGTTTCTTGAAAGCTTAAGCACAGGGCTGGCCAACCTGTGGCTCTCCAGCTGTTGTAAAACTACAGATCCCACCATGTCCTGCTGTAGGCTGTCTGGGCATCCTGGGAGTTGTAGTTTTGCAACAGCTGGAGAGCCGCAGGTTGGCCCTCCCTGCTTTAGCACCTCATCTGCTGGTGAAAAAGTACAAAATCAGTCATGAAAATATGAGATTGGCATTACTAAACTATACAGTCTTTCCAATCCCTTTGACAAAATGCCAGCTTTTTAGCCCCTTTTTAGTCGAGTGTAGTGTAGTTTGAATGTTGTCTTTGCTTCTTTTTTTTTTTTTTTTTTTTAATATGTATTAATTTATGACCTGAAGGCTACAGCCACACAGTGACATGTCCCAAGTGCTCCTTCACTGAAATTGGGCTGATTTGCTGTATCACACAATCCACGGACCAGTCTAGCACTGGAGGAAAGCAGCTCCTTTAAATGAGGGTTTCTGAAATGAAAATATTAATGTCCTGTCCTCGGGATGGGCCATCAGTATTAGATCATGGGGTTTCAGCAGCCCCACTAATCAGCTGTTTGAAGGGGTTTCTGTGCTTGTGCAAGCACTGTGGCCCCTTTGTTTTTTTTTTAGGACTGTCTACCTACACATCTTTTACTTAGTAATCGCAGTGTAGGGTATTGCAGCTTCATTCCATTCAAGTGAAGGGGCCCACGCATTTCTTGGCTAGTTTAGGCTCTTCATGTGATCTTCGAAGCTGTATTTAGGCTAACGTGAGCCTTCAGGGCAAGATATACACTCAGAAAGTGCCGAGTGCTCCTGCCATAATTCTAGAAGAATGACTCTGATTTGTCAGAATTATTACGGAGAAGCAAATCTAGAGAAAAGAAGTTTAACGTCTTATCCACTCGCTAGGAAAACTTTTAAGAAGTTTAATCCACCTCTATGGTTTGTTCTTTCTGGATAGATTTCTTTTGGGAAGCTGCTTATATGAAAGTCCCCAAAACAAACGGCATGGCCCTCATCCTAAAATGAGTAAAATATTTATTTTGGTATAATACATGTCAATCAGAAAAATCATTCATGATTCTGCGTGAACAACCTCAAATGGTCTCTTGATTTGGTTGGTGAATTGGCTTTTGGGTTTGGGGAGACGTTTTGGGAAGACTAGATATCAACATACCCGAATCTTTGTTCCCCCTGGAGATGAGCAGTGCCAGATGTGTCTGGCTGCAGCTTATCCTATCTCCCTATTGAGACGGACATGGACAATCAGCAGATCTTGTGTCTGGCCTGCTTTGTCATCTACTAACTTCACTAATCTCAATGTAAATTGCTTATATAAATTTTGATGCAGAGGTTTTGAAAATGAGTCGAATCTTTGGTTCTCTCCGCTTATGTGGAAACCAGAATCTCTAACCAGACTGGTTACATGAACAAGAGCTTTTCTTTCTTTTTGTAGTAGGTGTGTTGCTCAGCCATGTGTGTTCTCAATGGGGGTACTGAATAACCTGCTACCAGAAGCCTCGGACATATATAGGCTAGGAGAAACTAATGCAGACTGCAACATCAGATAATGCCCTAAAAAAGAAGCTGTGTATGGTAGGACACACCGATGGGTGGTCACCTAGTTGTGTTGGGTAAGCCACAACAACTGTAGAGGCATGTTATGTAAGCTTTCCAGTGGAAGGGTGTGGGCTCAGTAGCGCATCTACATCACTTGGTCCAGGCTGCCAGGTTTCCAGACTTGTAAACAGATGAATAGTAGAACAAATCAGAAGATCACTGGTACCCATGCATGATCCAACCCAAGCAGTCTTGCAAGCACCATGTTAAAATCCAGCATGCTCAATCTGGTTTTCTCCTCAACATCTGACGATGTCGGATAGTTTAGAAATCCCCAAATATGTTAGATGGTCATTTGGTGGAGGGTTTTGTCAATGTTCATCTAGTGCAGTCCTCCTTTAACATCCTTTGATGGCAGTCTGACAAAAATGCTACTCAGAAGAACATGGCTAACTATGAAATAATAGAAGCGAGGTTCAAATGGCAAAACATATAATTTGATCAGTGTTTGAGTGATTTCCATCAGTGACTATAAGGCAAAGCTGGGAGTGAAGCCTACACAGAAAACAAGGTATAATGGAAAGATATGAACCTGTTCTGTGTTTTTGGCCTGTACCTGGTTTTGTCTCTCAATCATTGATGGAAATCACTGTGAAAATGGCCTAATGTAGGACGGGACAGGTCCTCAAGAGTGAGAGACTCTCTTTGTAACTGTTCTCCACTCTGACCAAGAGAGCAGGGCCCTAATCACCCTTTATTATCTTGTAATATCCTAGAACAGTATATGGAAATGTTTTTCTAAATTGAACCTTGTTAATTGGATATCATGCACATTCATATACTTTTTTATGAGTAATATTTGTAATTTAGTGCTTAAAGGGAGTCATTCACCAGGAAATTCACTGTTAAACTTGACACAACACCCTCTAGGCCCGTTTTATCTGAATGTAATGATGTCTTTCACTTGGCAAGATGTTGCATTATTCTTTATTCCATCTTCCAATGAGCAGTTAAGTGCGCCAAGGGCAGGCACAAGCCAGCCTCCTCCTCTGTCATCCCCTCCCTCCCTCTCTTTCTTGACTGACAGTCCAGGTACCTGCATAGTCATCTCACCTGGCCCTGTCAATCAAGATGGAGCAGGAGAGGCTGGCAGAGGAAGCAGGAGGAGCAAGGGTGAACAGAGTGGCTTGGGCTCGCCCTTTTGCACTTAACAGATTATTTGCATAAAAGTACAAATGAAACAATGGCTTACTAAGTGAAATGTATATATTTATTATTTATTTTATGTACTTTTATAGCGTCGTTATAATCCGCAACATTTTACAGACATTCGCATCAGGCTGTCCCCAATGGAGCTCACAATCTAAGTTCCTTATCATTATGTCTTTGGAGTGTGGAAGGAAACCGGAATACCTGGAGAAAACCCACGCAATCGCGAGGAGAACATACAAACTCCATGCAGATGTTGTCCTTAGTCAGATTCGAACCTGGGACCCCAGAGCTGCAAGGCCCTAACCACATTACATTTAGCGGAGTTATCCCCAAATGTCGTACCTGATTTAAAGGAGTTTTCCGAGCTCTTTTTACTGATGACCTCTTCTCAGGATAGGTCATCAGTATCTGATGGTGGGGGCCTGAGTGACACCCAGGACCCACACAGATCAAATACTTCTACGGTGGATAGGTCATCAGTAAAAAGTTCTTGAAAACCTTTTTAACAGTGAATTTCCTGGTGACAGACTCCATTTAAATTATACCAAAATGACATCCACATTATGAATTTGTATGTAATACATTCTGCATTGCTTCAATATGTGATGGTGACTGAGGGAATAGATACCAACGGATTCATACATACAAAGTGTCAGATTCTGAAACCGGACAATAGAAATACTGTACTTTTCTCAGCTGCTGCAGCCGGCTCATTTCTCTAGTGATCTGTGTTTAGTCTTCCATGAAGTCATTCTTCTTATCTCATTGTCTTGTCTCTTCTTATTTTCAGTGAAATATTTATCTATGAGGATTGGAGAAACACTAGAGAAAAGAATATATTGACACTGGTACTGATCACATTCTGCACACCACATCAGAAATACATTCCAACATGTTCAACTTAATGAAAAAAGATAAGGACAGAGATGGAGTCAGAAAGGACAAAAAGAAAGAAAAGAAGGAGAGAATGTCTGCAGCGGAGCTAAAGAGCCTGGAGGAGATGAGCATGAGAAGGGGCTTTTTTAACCTTAATCGTTCCTCAAAGAGGGACTCCAAGACCAAACTGGAAATATCTAATCCTATACCTATTAAGGTAGCTAGTAGCTCTGAACTTAACCTCACCGACATTGACTCGGACAATATCAGCAATAGAGGAAGCACCTTCTATGACTCTGGACACCTCAGTACTGCCAGCTCCAGCGATGACTTGAAGACTGAGGAGATCAACTTCAAAGGTAGTGTTCTCCAGCGAGCTGCTAAGTTTGGGTCTCTGGCCAAGCAGAATTCTTCTGGAGTGGCTCAAATGGTCAAACGATTCTCCTTCTCCCAGAAGAGCAAAGATGAGAGTCAGTCTGAAACCTCTACCCCATCTGAAAACTCTGCTGCTCCTTCACCACAGGTTGAAATCAGAGCTTTTGAAACCCAACTTGATAAATACTCTGTGCCTTCAGTGCAGGTAACCCCACCAAACAATACTCAACCTGCTGTCAAAATTCCAGAACTAGTGGCGAAGACCTTTCCAGCTGATCTGCGGTTACCTTCTGTGCTTCCACCTCAGGCACCTGTGCCAAGAGAATTGGTGCTACAGAGGAGAAACACTGGAGACTTTGGCTTCTCGTTACGTAGGACAACCATGTTGGATAGGGCTTCTGATGGACAAGTATATAGGAGGGTTGTCCACTTTGCAGAACCTGGTGCTGGCACTAAAGATCTTGCCTTGGGATTGGTTCCCGGTGACCGGCTGGTAGAAATCAATGGACGTAATGTGGAGAATAAATCTCGTGATGAAATTGTAGAGATGATCCGCCAGTCTGGAGATACAGTAAGGCTAAAGGTTCAGCCCATCCCTGAACTGAGTGAACTTAGTAGAAGCTGGTTGAGGAGTAGTAAAGGACTACGAAAAGAGGCTTATGATGTAAGTATTCGATCACATTACATTTTTGTTGACCAAAAAGAGTCTTACTCGTTTAACCTGCCAATTCTTTTTGTACTTGGTGGATTTGTCTACAGATGTTGACTGTATTGTTGGTCATATTGTATCGTAATATCTTTTATTTTGGCTTTGCAGGTGGATTACTATTAGAATTGTAGGCTTTTTTCAGCCTAATGCCTTATTTACACTGCTCAGTTGTCGGGCACATTATCCGGAATGAACGTTTGTACGAATATTTGTTCCCAATAATCTGCCCGTGAAAAGGTGCCGCAGATCACCCAATGAACGAGCAAAACACTTTTTCATTGGGTGAAAGGATCTTTCATGCAGACACTTAAATCATAGTCTCTAGGCAGCAGATCGCACTGTGTGAATAGCGATCTGCTGCCCAGAAACTATGATTTTGTAGCAGTAGCCATTGCTCATCCTCATACTGTGATTGCTCCACTTAAAGGGCATCTGTCAGCAGATCTGTCCCTATGACACGGGCTGACCTGTTACATGTGCACTTGGCAGCTGAAGGCATCTGTGTTGGCCCCATGTTCATATGTGCCCGCATAGCTGAGAAAAATGATGATTTAATATATGCAAATGAGCCTCTAGGAGCAACGGGGGCGTTACCATTACACCTAGAGGCTCAGCTCTCTCTGCAACTGCCGCACCCTCTGCACTTTTATTGACAGGACCAGGTGTGATGTTTACACTGCCTGGCCCTGTCAAAATGCAGAAGGTGCAGCAGAGAGCAGAGCCTCTAGGTGTAATGGCAACGCCCCCATTGCTCCTAGAGTCTTATTTGCATATATTAAAACTTCATTTTTGAGCATGGGACCAACACAAATGTCTTCAGCTGCCCAGCGCACGTGTAACAGGTCAGCCAGTTTCATAGGTACAAATCTGCTGACAGATGTCCTTAAAATAAAGCTCTTCACCTCCACTGATGAGCAGGTAGTTGTCGGGAAGGAACGGTTCCTTCCTGATAATTGTCTACCAGTCCGTACAGTGTAAACGCGCCTTTACTTACCTCATCTGCATGTCTTACACCATATAGGACTTTTAATTGGTTGCTTGTTGGTACTCGCTTGCTTCCATCACCGTGTAATGTATTAAGAGTTGCGTTGTGTGAAGAATGTGACTTTTCTATAGAAAGTTCATCTTAAATTATTCGACTCCTTTTAAGCTAAAAAATGCAGGAATATTCTGGCTATTGCTGATACCGGCTTAGTTTCCTTGCCCGCAGCTCTAGAAATGTGGAATATGGATATGCACTTGTCCAAGGGACCACCGGGCTTGGTGAAATGCATTGCATGAAAGCCTATTAAAAGCATACTGGTTTACAGATAGAAATCTACAACTTTATTCAGAGGAAATAATGTGAGTGTGGAATGTGTAGTCTGTCCAATTCGGCCGTTTTTCAGCCGTTGGGGGTTGTGCTGCATTCCTGTTTATAGAGATGCCAGGTGGGAGGTAATTGTACTATTTGTCTTTTGGAGGGCTGCCTTACTTTATACATGTATGTAAATGTTGGCGTCTTATGTTTTAAAGGGGTTGTCCAGGGTTCAGATCTGAACCCGGACATACCCACATTTTCACCCAGGCAGCCCTTCTGATGTTCACATCAGAGCATGTCATACTCCGATGCTCTCCCTTGCCCTTGCGCAGGATCGCGCAGGGCAAGGGCTCTTTTATTTACAATAATACACTGATGGGCGGAGCAGTGTGTTCGGTGACGTCCCCGGCTCCGATGGGCCAGCTTTAGCGCTGCCCTAGCCGTTTTACAGGCTAGGGCAGTGCTAAAGCCCGCCTGTCAGTGCCGGTGACGTCACCGGGGTCACTGCTGGGTGGAAGCCTCCACCTGGCAGCCCTATGGAGAGCCCGGTTCATCACCAGAACTCCAGAAAATGCCGTTGCCCTGCGCGATTCAGCGCAGGGCAAAGGAGAGCACTGGCAAATTAGATGCGCCGATGCTCTTGTCAGGGGCGAAATTCTGGGTATGTCTGGGTTCAGAGCTTTAATACTGAATTTTGGTCTTTTGATGGACCCTATATACATACTTATACCTTAGTCTTCTGTCTTCCACTTAGATTAGAAGGTGATTTTCACCAAAAAGGTTTCTCGTTACTTGAAATGTCATAACTGCAAGCCCCCTGGTGTATTGCGTGGAGTAACCAGGTACATGTGGCCACCTCTCCAGAGGAGTAACATGAAGCTCCTGGATACAAACTGAAATGGGGCCCCCACCTATTATAACACTGGTGCCTTCTTCTGTGGCAGAGAAGGCTTTGGGAATCATGAGGCACCGTGAGCTAGGTGTGACTGCACCCCTTATAACATACAGTGCCTAGCAAAAGTATTCACCCCCCCCTTGACTTTTTTCGTATTTTGGTGCCTTACAACCTGGAATTAACGTGGATTGTTTGAGCATGTGCATCATTTAATTTACAGAAAATGCCCACAACTTTGAAGATTTTTTATATTTTTTTTTATTGTGAAGCAAACAACAAATGCGACAAAATAACAGAAAAAGTCAATGTGTACAACTATTCACCCCCTAAAGTCAATACTTTTTTGTAGAGCCACCTTTTGCGGCAATCACAGCCTCAAGTCGCTTTGGATAAGTCTCTATGAGCTTGCTGCATCTTACCACTGGGATTTTTGCCCATTCCTCCTTGCAAAACTGCTCCAGTTGGACGGTTTGCGCTTGTGAACAGCCATCTTCAGGCCTGACCACAGACTTTCTATTGGATTGAGATCTGGGCTTTGACTCGGCCATTCCAACACCTTTACATGTCTCCCCTTAAACCACTCAAGTGTTGCTTTAGCCGTGTGTTTGGGGTCATTGTCCTGCTGGAAGGTGAACCTCCGTCTTAGCCTCAAATCACGCACAGAGTGGTAAAGGTTTTGCTCAAGAATATCCCTGTATTTAGCACCATCCATCTTTCCCTCAACTCTGACCAGTTTCCCAGTCCCGGCTGCTAAAATAACATCCCCCCAGCATGATGCTGCCACCACCACTGTGGGGATGGTGTTCTTTGGGTGATGTGATGTGTTGGGTTGGCATCAGACATAGCGTTTTCTTTGATGGCCAAAAAGGTAAATTTTAGTTTCATCAGACCAGAGCACCTTCCTCCATACATTTTGGGAGTCTCCCACATACCTTTTCGCAAACTCACAACGTGCCTTTTTGTTTTTTTTATGAAAGTAATGGCTTTCTTCCGGCCACTCTGCCATAAAGCCAAACTCTATGGAGCGTACGGCTTATTGTCATCCTATGTGCAGATACTCCAGTCTCTGCTGTGGAACTCTGCAGCTCCTCCAGGGTGACCTTAGGTCTCTGTGCTGCCTTTAGGATTAATGCCCTCCTTGCCCGGTCCGTGAGTTTTGGTGGGCGGCCGTCTCTTGGCAGGTTTGCTGCTGTGCCTGTTCTTTCCATTTGGTTATGATAGATTTGATGGTGCTCTTGGGGATCATCAAAGATTTGGATATTTTTTTATAACCTAACCCTGACTTGTACTTCTCAACAACATTGTCCCTTACTTGTTTGGAGAGTTCCTTGGTCTTCATGGCAGTGTTTGGTTAGTGATGCCTCTTGCTTAGGTGTTGCAGCCTCTGGGGCCTTTCAAAAAAGGTGTGTATATGTAATGACAGATCATGTGACACTTAGAGTGCACACAGATGGACATCATTCACTAATTATGTGACTTCTGATGGTAATTGGCTGCACCAGAGCTTTTTATGGACTTCCTAACAGAGGGGGTGAATACATACGCACATGCCAATTTTCTGTTTTCTATTTCTAAACAATAGTTTTATTTATATATTTTTCACATTTCACTTCACCAACTTAGACTATTGTGTCCTGATCCATCACATAAAATTCTAATTAACAAAACAGTGAACTTGAGGCTGTAATGTACCAAAACACGAAAAAAGTCAAGGAGGGGTGAATACTTTTGCAAGGAACTGTATCTGTGCCCCTGAACTTCTTCATTCTGGATGAGGCCTCCCTATCTTGGATGTGTGTGAGTCTTGGACCGGATATGGCATAACAAGGGGTTTTCCGCTGGCATGCATTAATATATATATTCAAATTAAAGTTCAAAAGTGGAGCTGCACTTCAGAACAAATTTGTGCGTGCCGACAGCATAATGTGCCTGACTGGAATGATTAGTTAGGAGCTTGCCGAGTCTTCTCCACTGACGGCTTAATGATAATCCTGTAAAGTAATCTTATATGGCTTCAGGTAAATTGGCACCTTTCAAGGATGTATTATTTGCTAGGAAGTGTCAGCTGTAATTTGAGGAAGATTAAAGGGAGTCTGGTGACTGTTTTTCCCAGAATATTATAAATGACGCGGGGTCAGTGGTTTCTTGTCTGACACCGTGAGCCATGAAGTTTTAAGGACTAACCAATAGAAATACTATGTGAGGTCTTAAAGGGGTATTCCCATCTGCCACTAATGGGATGTCCCCCATTGGTGTGGGTCCCAGCTCGACAACGGAGGGAGAAGACGTTGGCTGGAGGACCCCGGGTTCCCCCAGGTCTGGCCACCAGCAAGCTCTGTCCCCATAGAAGTGAATGGGAGCACACCACTCTTGCGTGGCCACCGCTCCCATTCATTTCTATGGGACTGATGGAAAAAGCCATGCTAGTGCTCTATTTTCAGTGGCCCCATATAAAAGGAATGGAGGGCGGATACGAATTCGCAGTGCGCTCTCCACCACTTTTAGGGCTCTGTTCTTGATGTAGGTGCAGGTCCCACCTAGCGATATGCCCCCATTGTCTTTGATGGGAACACCCCTTTAAGTCCTATTAATTTGTATCGGGATGAGCTGCAATACCAGACATTGCCAATGGAAAAGAGTGGTTCTATGGGGGGGTCTGGGGGATAGACCCCTTTTTCTAATCTCGGCAACCCCAGCTATTGACCTCAGCCAATTTGCGTTCTACAATTCTTGGAATGGACATACAGAGGCGGACTGCACACGGACCACAAAACAGATTCGGTCGTGTGCATGGCTTATACCAGGAATCAGCAAACTTCGGCACTCCAGCAGTTCTAAAACGACAACTCCCAGCATCCTCCTTTCACTTATGAGGGAGTTACAAGAACAGCCGAGTAAGTGTGAATGCTGGGAGTTGTAGTTTCACAGCAGCTGGAGTGCCGAAGGTTGCTAACCCCTGGCTCATACTGTATTTGGACCCCAGGAGCAGGACCAGAATTGTGGGGCTAAGAACAGTGGAGGAGGAACAGGTGAGTGCAGGATGATTTTCTAGCATTTGGTGGAAAATTGATACTAACTCAGACATCCCCCTTAAACAATATATTTGAATCCAATATCTACAAGATCATCTTTATTGGGAAAAAATATGTTTTTAGTACCTGATTTCGGGAGAGTGCTGCTCTTGGTGAACTGGTTTGGCAGTGTTGCTCCTGCGGGATCCTGCTGTGCTCTTCTCGTGCCTGTGATAGATTAGTGGTGTATAGTGTTACCTAGGTGCACACACCATACATACTGCCGAGTATTAGCAGAAAGACAAGCATTCGAGCAATATGTGCAAACAGGAAATTCCACATTAGAAGGTATGTCTCCATTACAAGAGGAGAAGACAGTTCTGAGGATCCTCAATTCTGGGAAATTTACTTCTGTCACCCTTCTTCCAGTTAGTTACCGCGAAGTTACCGAAAGACCCTCAAGGAATGAGGGAATTGTCTACAATCAGTTAATCTTTGGAAGCTGCTAGTGAAAGGCCCCTCTATACACCTTAGATGTCTCGGGGCAAGATTCACTTCTGTAACTAATTCTCTGGTCAAGGCACAGTTATTGTAAGGAGCATCCAAACAGTCTAATGTGAATTGGGGCATCCTGATGGTTTGTTGACGGCAAACATCCTGGCATAGGACGTGTTGGATTTTCACATAGCTGATCTTTAGATCTTCTAGGACAGGGGTAGGCAACCTCCGGCACTCCAGGTGTTGTGAAACTACAACTCCCAGCATGGACATTTGCTCTCCTCTTCTCATAACTCCTATAGAAATGAATGGAGCATGCTGGGAATTGTAGTTTCACAACAGCTAGAGTGCCGAAGGTTGCTGACCCCTGTTCTAGGACATAGAGCAGTGTCATAGTTGGCAATGAGGATCAAACTGAAAAAATTCAATCAGCCCGATCTGTATTTTTTGTGTGACAATCGTGTTGTACTCGACAACAAATCTGGAATACTTATGGCATGTCAGAGTTTACAGGCCCAGATATAGCGACAGGAAACATGTATACTTGATGAATACATTTTATAAAATCTGGTATCATCCGCTTCCTGACCCCATGTGAAGAAGAACCAGAAGGAGAGGGTCTCCACACCTGTCTTCCACCAGCCATGTCTTCTATAAACCACTTGGCTAAAAAATTATTCATTAGACAGTGTGTAAGCCCCCTTAAAGGACAGGATGCACTTCTGGATTTGGCTCCATAAAAACGCATCAGTTGTTAGCCGTATTGTCCTGCTTTCTAGGCCTTTCCACAGCTGGACAGCTTCAGCCAGGCTGGTTCAGTCCGTGAAGGAGAGTCCTCATGATGGCTGCATCTCCTGGTTTCATCGTGGCTTAGCTAACCTGAAATCACTGCATCATCATAATGATTTATGACCTGACCGTGTGTCTACTGTCCTATAATTACACAATACTGTGAGTTTGCGTCAGTCCGTGAAATGCTGCCGTAATACGGAACATGTTTCGCAGATCAAACAAGTCTGAAGCTGGCCTTACACTCTCTGTACATTTCCTCATCCACTATGATAACTGTGCTTCTGAAGTCTATCGGATGGGATGTAGTTTTGCTTATTTCATGAAACGGCTTTTTGGGAAGGAGGCAGGATAAATAGAGGAAATATTTGGTTGCGCTGCCAGCGCTGAGCCGTGTCCGGTCCTGCTGAGCTATTCTTTTTTTTGGACTGTGGAGGGTATTTGTTATTATTGTCTTGAGGTTCATCCTGTATGAGCGCTCTCAGCACGCAGTTATCCAGCGGCTCCTCCATCCACGGGATCTGGGCTCCTTACACTGAAATAATCGGGAACCTCTGGGCCTCTGTTTAATGCATTTCCTATGAAAATAAAAAAAAAATACAAAGAGAATGTGTCATCCTTAACTTAATGCCTTTTGGAGTTCATTTCATCTTCAACTTACTTGACTGTTCACTGTAACAGTAACTTTGACCAGGGGTGCCTAAACATTTGCATTCCACTGTAGAGTCATAGGCATAGATGATGCTGCACCTTACAATCGGGGAATAGAGGCTCCAGAATTTACATGGGGAATGCAAGTAGTTGCTAAAACAGACGTGTGGAGCAAGAGTTGAGGCAGTGTTGGAGATGTATAAAAGTACCCCACCCCAATTGTAGAAGGATATAACTAAGCTCACCCTCACAGCCCAACCTGCAATACAACGAGCTGTCCTTATTTCATAAGACCCTAAATTGTATTTATCGTCTGGGGGTCAATGGTATACATAGATGGGAGGCCACTTAAAGGGGTTGTGCAAGAATAGGGGCGGACTGGGAACTTAGTGGCCCTGGAAAAAATACTAAAAGTGGCCCGGTTTTGTAGTTGGGTCCAAATTGATGGAAGTCTGGGCCAGCAATACCATATTGTGGCACATTATACCACCCCAACAGAGCCAGATACCACAGTCCATCACAAAATACTGCCAGCAGCACAACATACATACCCAAAAACTTCCACTGGCTGGCCACGAGTAAGGCCCAGGCAGTCCCCTGGCCATCGGCTCACCTGGAAATTTCCCTGTAAGGTCTATGGCCAATCCGCCCCTAGGTGTGTGTGAGGGGATGTTTTGGCAAACCTCTTCACTTGGCCGGACCTGTAAAGTGATGCTTGCTGACCTGCTCCTCCTCCTCCAGGCCTGGGCTACTCCAATGAGTTCCCTCGCTGTAGACACCTGGTTTGACATCGTCACAGCCAATCTCTGGCTGCGGCAGAGACCGGATCCCCTTGTGTCATGTGACCATTTGTTATGATGTAAGGGGAGCTGGTCTCTGCTGTGGCCAGTGATTGGCTGCAACCATGTCAAACCAGATGTTTACAGTGAGGGAACCCATTGGAGCAGACCAGGCCTTGAGGAGAAGAAGCAGAGAGCCAGCACCAGGAAGCAGGTAAGTAAGCTATCCTTAACAAGTTTGGCCAATTGGGGGGTGGGGTTGCCAACCCCCCCCCCCCCCCATCATTCTTGCACAACCCCTTTACAACACCAAAGCCTTCTGTGGTCTAATGATGGCGCGGAGTCACAGCGCTTTCTGCTATGATGATGGTAGACATGTGTGTGCTGGAAAAAACTGGGATTAAATGGACAAGCTCCTCCTCACTTGAGAAGGCCCCACGAGGAAAACCAGTACCTTCCAAAGGCTAGCACGTCTTACCGAAGTACAGCATGACCTATGTGCGTCCCTACGAAAATAATTGACATTTGTGCAGCAAGATGTTCTCTTATGAAATAAGTTTGACCGGCTAAAGAGACTTTCCATTCTGTGTAGTGTCTGTGTGACCACGCACACTTCTGACAATTCCTTGACCCTGCATTTTGGCCAAGACTAGTGTTTTCTTGCTTTGGAATTTAAAAAACAAAGGAGATGGAGAACGAGGGAAACAAGCCGCTGACCTGTCACTATTAATATAAATGACGGTCAACCCCTGTCAGTGGGGTGATGGTGTGCTCTAGCACTTTAAAGAAATCTCGAGGAAAGGTCAGCATGTGACCATTAATAAAGAGAAGATTCCTCCCAGATGACCCTCCAGGGACTGACATTCCTCTCCTGTGACTGTCCTCTGTTTTCACTGGAGATGACCAGCCTTTATGCTTAGGAGTTTTTTTTCCAGGTGTTAAATGTCTTTTAGCATTTATTGTGCTTGCAGATAAAATTACTTTTTATGGTGCGGGTCTTGAATTATGATTTTGTGCAGTGTTTCTTAATTTACATTTCTCCAATATTTGATAAAGATCGGGAAAAGTCTGCGGAAGGAAAAAACCTACCTCTGCCTATAGACATAGCCGTATGGTTAGTCCGAGCATATATAGACTGATATAACTATAGGATTTTGCAGGGGTCACAATATTTGGATTGAAACCTAGTATCAAAATCACACAAAGAAATAAATGCAATCGGCTGACCGCCTTTGTTAGTCCTCGGTGCACAGATCCTTAGGAGAAGCAAATCCACTGTAGAAACAAAGTAGGGGGTCCAGTACTTAAAACCATAAATCTTTTATTTCAAATGTTTAAAAATATAATTTTAAAAATATGTCAAATAAAAGCTTTACGGTTTTATTCAAGACCCGCTACTTTGTTTATATATTGTCAAAATCACCTTCAAAAAAGCTACAAAATCTCAGCCGTAGATTGGAGAATCTGCACCATACCTAGAATCTGCTCCGGATTTTATGTGGTTTGTGAACGGGGCATGTAGTAAACCTTGTTGCAGAATTAAAATTCTTCAACAAATGTACAATGGAGGGAGTTTATCAAGACTGGCGTTTCATAAATGTCAGTCTTGATCTAGTCTGCGCTGGCGTGAGATGCACCGATATCATTAAGAGATTACCTTGGCGGGATAACAGGCTGAACTGCGTGAACGTATGTATTTTTTCAGCCTTACAATCTACCGTAGGTTACTATGTAAAGAGGCGCATTTCAAGACGTCTGAGCTGGCGTAGATTTCAGGTGTAAAATCCATTGGGCTGTATAGGCCATACCCCCACAATTTTTATTAGAAGAATGTCGAGCGCAGAATAAATGAGTAAAAAGTGGCAAACTTTTGATGCTATTTTTCTGATGCAGTTAGATAGCTGTCATTTAAAGAGGTAGTCCGCGATCTAAAAAAAATTACGGGTGGCTGAATGTGGGTTGACAAAAAAAACAAACCTCTACCCACCTCCTCTGGCACTGCGCCTCCTGTCCCCTGGCATCTTATACTACATTTTGTATACGGCGGCCGCTAGGGGGTGCGTGGTTGATTTAAAACCTTCTCCAGTAAATCAGCTGTTTGCCAGGGATGCTGGTGTCTGACTTGAAAGGGGTTATTTCTGAGAAGACAGCCCCTTGAAGCAATATGATGGCTCTATTTTATTATTATTTTTTTTATTGTAATAAATTCCATTGACTTTGAGTCTGTCAGTATCCTTCTTTCCCCCATTAAGGGCATTGGAAACGTGATGAACAGAACCACAAAGCCATTTTGACCAGAGCTTAAGGCCTCCTGCACACGACCGTAGCCGGTTTTGCGGATACCTTCTGCGTGCGTTCCGTCCTGGCCTCTATAGAACAGTCCTATCCTTGTCTGTGATATGGACAGGAATCAGATATGTTCTATGTTTTTTGCTTTATTCCAAGGAACGTAAATATGGATTGGGACGGAACACAGTGTGCTCTCTGCATCTTTTGTGGCCCAATTGAAGTGAATGGGTCCACATCCGACCCGCAAAAAATGGAACACCTGTTACGGTCATTGTACAAGATCTACTGTCTGTCTGTCTCCTGACACGCCCCATGTTCTCTTACCGTGCAGCTTCCATAGTCCTTTGGATAATAGTTTTTGGGGTTTTCATGTTTCGATAAATGAATCGTGAGTGAAGAAGCTTCCAGAGATGGGTCTGCAGGATTTATGGAAGCCTGTCCTCTCTGCACCTCTTGCCTGCTTTGCTTTGATAGATTGAAATTTTCTTAAAAGACCACACGTATCCAGTACCGGAGAGATTTACCCCATGGAGCAAGTATCCTGATTATCTGGGAAGAGGGATTATTTTACCTTTATTTTACATATTGTGCAGAACACACGTTACTTAGTGCTAAAGTGTGTCCGGCTGCGAAGGTTTCCTGCTGGTCCAGCGCTCGTAGAGGAACGTGAGCTACAACATTTTGCTACAGTAAAAATGATATCCTGAAACATCCTTAAATTGTAGCAAAAATATATCTAAATGTCTTTTATTATCTTTCTGTTAAATACTATGAAGACAATAGTAACCATGAGCGTGAAGAAGAGCATTAAAGGGAATGTGTCATCAGAAAATGTTTACATCATATTTTTATGTTAATCATATATTTTTTTTTTCAATTTTTGGTGAGTTTTAAAAGAAATTCTGTCCCTATGTATATTTAATAAATGTGTATATAATCCTGCCGTTTTTGCACTGGCCACTAGTTGTAATAATAGTTCTGTATAGGTTGGGTGGTGCTCTCCTCGTAAGGTGTGGGTCACATTAAATGGTTCCCAGGCCAGGTTTATAAGTGAAAAAAGAAGGTTCCTGGACACCACTGCTGTTGTTCTCTTGTGTCTTTATTATATAGCTTAGATTACAGTATGCGGTATGCCAGTTACAGGTAAATATTGTAGCAACGTTTCGGCGATAAACGCCTTCATCAGGACACTGGTCGTGCCGCACTATGTGGAAATCCGTAGGTAAAGTTATTGTATGGAGCTCTATGGTTCCAGTGGCAAAGCTATATGGACTCAATGTTTGTAGTCTCCTAGCTGCTATTTGTTCCTCTCCTCCAGCGCGATCCTCTTCATCTTGCCGCCGGCTGTGCTGTGAACTGGTGCGCACAGCGTGAGGTTACAGAGCGCCCTCATGCTGTGCGCAACCACTGCACAGCCGACAGCCAAGCGGTGAGTACAGAGCCTTCACCACTTCCTGGTCTTCCGGTACTAATGAGCGCTTCCATAATGGAAGCGCTCATTAGTATTCACCCCCACTCATGCAGGCGCATTTCCCCCCCACTTTTATGGGGGAAAAATGTGTCTTATTGGGCGAAAAATACAGTGGCTTCCTCCTGAGTTCTTCACAGGTCACAGAGCATGCATAGAAAATTCTCCCATAGAAGTCAATGAGATCCCCTCCTGACCATTGTGTCTATGGCCCACTTAGCTGCTCTCAAAAAAATGAAAGTCTTAACATATTTGTTAGTGGCCAGTGTGAAAACTGCAGGTTTTTTTAATATATTTTTTTAAAATATAGATTGTGACATGGAAAAATTTAAGAAAACCAAACGTTTTTAAATTTAAATAATAGGCCATTTTCTGATGACACATTCCCTTTAAGCGTGTCTGGTAAGTTTCAGGAGGGGTTTCTCCTTGTAGAAAGTGCCAGAGCTGGTGTAAGGAGTGGTAAAGGTCAGGCAATATAGGCGTATTTCTGGATATAAAATGACCCCCAAAATTCTTGGGAGAAGTCCACAGGGTCATCTACCAAAAACCTTGCGTGTAGACAGCATGAAGGAGTATTCCCATCTGCACATTTATGGCATATCCATAGGCTATGCTGTAAATGTCTGATAGATGCTAGAACTCCCAGAGAATTGAATGGCCATCTCTCCATTCACTGTGGTCATGAAATCGGGGTGCCTGGTGATATGCCATAAATGTGCAGATGGGAGTACTCCTTTAATGGATCCAGAGCTAAAAGGTAGCCCACCAGAAGAACAAATGGCAGGTAGGCATATTTGGACTTGGGGTACTTTCACACTAGCGTTATCCTTTTCCGCCATTGAGTTCCGTCCTAGGGGCTCAATACCGGAAAAGAACTAATCAGTTATATCCTAATGCATTCTGAATGGAGAGAAATCCGTACAGGATGCATCAGGATGTCTTCAGTTCAGTCACTGAACGGCGTTTTGGCTGGAGTTAATACCGCAGCATGCTGCGGTATATTATCTCCGTCCAAAATTCCGGAAGACATGCTGGAATGCTGGACCCGGCATTAATTTCCATTAAAATGTATTACTGCCGGATCCGGCATTAAAATTACCGCATTGACATATCCGGCATTCTGGTCTGCACATGCGCAGACCTTTTAGAAATGTGAAACAAATACTGGATCCATTTTGCTGGGTGACACCGGATAAACGGATCTGGTATTGCAATGCATTTTTCTGACTGATCAGGATCCTGATCAGGCAGGCAGTTCAGGCAACGGAACTGCCTGCCGGAATCGAACAATGCAAGTGTGAAAGTCTTTTAATACATGGTACTTCTTTATAGAGTCCCCATTTTTGTTTTTTTAACTTTTACCCCTCTGGTTGATTTTGTTTTTACGCTTGCTACTTGTAATGTTCTAGATTATTTTAGTTTTTGGAGGATGATAATGTTTTACCAGGTTAATATCTACCATTACATGAACACATGGCACAGAGATAGATGCAAGAGTCTAAGCGGACCCCCTTGAGATCAGGGATAAATCGCACATAATGACTCTTGTTTGTACCTTTCCTTTTCTTTTTTCCAGCAGGTGTAATTAGTCACTATGAAGGACAGAAGCTCAGGTACCGCATGGGTTGTGTTCATGAAAGTATTGGTTTCGCTAACCCACTATACTGCTGTGTGTGCGCCTGCACATTTCACTTACGCTGGGTGCATGTTTGCTTGTCACCAACGGTGGAATCGCACATTGGTATCTTGAGTTTGCCTTCACCTTTGGAACCACTGTGAACATTATTTTAGTATATAGTATAATTAGTATATATTGTAGAATTGCTCTCGCAGTTTGAAAACTTCAGTCATCGGATATTTCCAGGAACTGTGTAGGTTCCTCTAAAAGTGCCCATACATATTCAGTAGGCCGGTTTTTGGCTGCCCCATACACTCTCTGCTCAGATTTGTTTCTTTTGTTATTTTATGTACTCGTAGACCTTCTACTAGGTAAGAGCAGGCAATGAGCTTTTCTCCACCACAATGTGAATGGCATATTTTTCCTACTTTTGCCAATTTGCTTTATGTCATCCAGTACTACTAGACGATGCATTCTGCTCAAAACCTTTGCATAAATGGAAAACGCATTGCATAATGTAGAGGAGAATACGTTTTTCAGTAGAAATGATATATTTCTTACAGCAGTCATTGAAAGGCATCTGTCAGCAGATCTGTACCTATGACACTGTCTGACCTGTTACATGTGCACTTGGCAGCTGAAGGCATCTGTGTTGGTCCCATGTTCATATGTGCCCGCATTGCTGAGAAAAATTATGTTTTATTATATACAAATGAGCCTCTAGGAGCAACAGGGGGGTTACCATTACACCTAGAGGCCCTGCTCTCTCTGCAACTGCCGCAACTTCTGCTCTTTGATTGACAGGATCAAACATAATACGTTTTCACTGCTGGGTCCTGTCAATCAAAGTGCACGGTGCTTGGCAGTTGCTGAGAGAGCAGAGCCTCTAGGTGTAATGGTAACGCCCCCATTGTTCCTAGAGGCTCATTTGCATATATTAAAACTTTATCATTCTCAGTAATGGAGACACATATGAACATGGGACCAACACAGACGCCTTCAGCTGCCAAGTGCACATGTAACAGGTCAGCCAGTGTCATCGGTACAGATCTGCTGACAGATATTTTAAAAATGGAGCCCATCGGTTAAATCTCATGCTTCACATTTTCATTTATAATAACCCTGATAGTGAGTTGTGATGCCTGGTATGTATATGCACTCAGAGCTGTTAGTCATCATTATACACAGACATCACACCCAAAGCCAATGAAATGGCCGATTAAAAGGAAACCTCCAACCAGGCATAAAATTTTTATTTTTGAGATGATCACAAACTTACAGGGGTTATCCCATTAAGATAACTTATCACCTATTCACAGGATAGGGAATGAGTGTCTGATCTGCAGGGCTCTGACTACTGGAGCAGCCCCCACCGATCACTAGACTGGAACTTGAGCAGCGAGACGCATGTGTGTCCGACACTGCACTGAACTCAATGGGACTACAGGTGATATGTACATCAGCCCCATAAAGCCAAATGGAGCAGCAGCGTGTATTTGTCACCGCCTGTCGATTAGAGGATAATGCTACTTTCACACTCGCATTTTGGGCAGATCTGTCATGGATCTGCAAAAAACGGATCCGTTTGTATTATCTGTCACATAGCCAAGACGGATCCGTCATGAACTGCATTGAAAGTCAATGGGAGACGGATCCATTTTCTATTGTGCCAGATTGTGTCAGAGAAAACGGATCCGTCCTGGCACACAATGTAAGTCAATGGGGACGGATCCGTTTTCTCTGACACAATCTGGCACAAAAGAAAACGGATCCGTCCCCCATTGACTTTCAATGCAGTTCATGACGGATCCGTCTTGGCTATGTGACAGATAATACAAACGGATCCGTTTGGCTCCGCTTTGTCAGGCAGACAGCAAAACGCTACAGTCGCCTCCAGAGCAGAATGGAGACTGAACGGAGGCAAACTGATGCGTTCTGAGTGGATCCTTATCGATTCAGAATGCATTAGGGGAAAACTGATCCGTTTTGGACCGCTTGTGGGAGCCCATGACGGATCTCGGAAACGGAAAGCCAAAGCGCGAGTGTAAAAGTAGCCCAAGCTGTCTTATTGGGACAACTCCTTTGAACTCCTCTCTAATGTGTGGCTAGTGGGAAAGTCACGGGGCCACGCTACACACTGTCAGGCAATTATCTTTGGATTCGTTTCCAAAGATTGGCAGACACTTTGGTCTGGGGTAAAGAACGAGATCATAATTACTAATTTGTGTAGGATATTTTATGTGTGGCGACTGATGAGAAACCTCTATGAGCTAAGCCTAATGTTCTCGAATAATACTATGACAGATGCTGGCGGGAGGTAAATAATTTACAAGTTACCCATAGTCATCATCATATACTTCCTCTATTAACAGTTTTAGTAGCCGGTTTCTCTGCCTTCCTCTAGACAGATCATGACAGGACGCTGCAATGTAGTTTCCTTGTCTCTGCCCTAGTGATGGATGTTAGTGCATAGGGGCTAAAGTTAATAAAATATGTACTTGAGGCAGATGCATCTTCCCATCACTCCACTGCTGCATTAAAGGAAACCTGTCACATTGAACATGCAGGAGCTGAGCAAAACGATATATGGTTTTATGGGAAAATATTCACTAAATATTTAGTTAGGGCCCTTTCACACTTGCGTTTTTGTTTTCCGATATAGAGTTCCGTCGTCGGGGCTCTATGCCGGAAGAATAAATACTGATCAGGATTAACCCAATGCATTTTGAATGGAGAGAAATCCGTTCAGGATGCATCAGGATGTCTTCAGTTCAGGACCGGAACGTTTTTTGGACGGAGAAAATACCGCAGCATGCTGCATTATTCTTTCCGTCCTGGGATGCAGAGCAAAACGGATCCCGTCATGACCCCCAATGCCGTTTTCTCTGGCACAATCTGCCACAATAGAGAACGGATCCGTCCTCCATTGACTTTCAGTGGAGCTCAAAACGGATCAGTTTTGGCAATGTTAAAAAATATTTAAAGTTAATACAAGCGGATCCGTTCAAACGGGTGCATGCGGTTGTATTATCTGTAACGGAAGCGTTTCTTTCCGGCATAGAGCCCCGATGACAGAACTCTAGGGCCCTTTCACACTTGCGTTTGGAAGATCCGGCATAGTCATTTAGTCATTCAGGCTGTGTTTAAATGTAACTAATAACACTGCAGAAAATAATGCAAAATCTGCTGCAGTTTTTGCTACATTTCTGCGACAAAAAATGCAACAAACATCACATCAGAGACGCATGTATTGCACGCACTTTTTCCACAGAATTGGTAATGGTAGTACTCCTCCCTCCATTGCAAAGGGTGAAATCCACAGCACAAAATGGCATGCTGCAGATTTCACATCCACACCTCTGGTCCATTTACACTGTGGTTTTCGTATGCAGCGTGTAGATGACATTTTTTAAAATTGTATCCACTTTGCTGGTACTGTACAACGCTGCGGATTTACTGCACGAGAATCCGCAACAGCAAATCCGCAGCTGTACAATCAAGTGTGAACCCGACCTCAATGGGAACCTGCCACCAGGAAATTCACTCATAAACCAGGCACAATGTGGGTCATTTATCAAAGACCAGTGTTTTACATCGGTCTGTGATAATCCCTGCGCAGACGGAGGATGCATGTAATTTATGACAAGCCGCATTCTCTGGCGGACAGTGTCCTTGAAGTGAGATCTACTCCAGCCATGACAAGAGTAGACTACTGACATCATTTACGTCTGTTTACTGAATTTGCCGAGGAAGAAGTCGCAGAAAGAGGCCTTGCAACTTTATTTTTACGCCAAACTGTTGTTCGTAAATGACCCGCCTAGTGCATTTCAATGTATGATGTAATGATACCTTTCACTTAGCGATCTGCTGCTTCATTTTGGAGATGCAAAGAGGTTTCTCCCAAGAAAGAGAACCATCCTGCCAACATCACCTATTGGAAGTGGTTAAGCTCCCACTTTCCGACAAGACTTTGGACTTGACAAGGCAATATAGCCAGGCCAGATACCCATACAGTTTTTTCGGATTGCTTGCCCCTCGTCAGTACGGAGTAGGATTCTGGCTGGCTCAGTGTGATGCCGTAAAAGCGGCTTAGACAGGGTGCTGAATCTCCTTAAAGAGACCAGTCCTGTATGGAGACTTATTGTCTCTGGGGAAAAAGTCCTTTCAATCCCAGTTTGTAAAATCAATCGAGCACAGTTCACAGCGACAGAATATTTGGAAGCATGTCCTATAAAGTATACTAGAGGGCACCCCTTTGTATCCTTCATAGTCCATGCTTCCAAAAATTCTGCCGCTGTAATCTGTGCTCGGTTGATCCCATTGACTGGTATTTGGTCTCTTACTTCTTTAGAATTATGGTTAAAATGCCCCAAATCAGAGGTGCTTTGTGTGATAAACTAACTCCCATCAACAGTATACTCCTATCTTGATGATTATTCTGGATCAGTCAGCATTTCCGGCTGTTAGGGAGGATCTGTCAGCAGGGGCATGAGGGCTGCTGACAGTTTCACCGTGTGGTCCAATAAATGTCATCCCTGAAACGAGCCATTACATCACATGGTTCCATAGATGGGGCTAGTTTACTGGCCAGTGGTCCAAAGAGGGCCAAAAATGAAGTAGCCCTTCTACTACAGAAGAACGGTTCCTGCTTCGTTACGATCTGATGGACTTCTTGAATTCCAGTGCAGTTATTGACATTCTTCACTGATGAGATTACGTAGTAGAAGAGGCAGCGGGGAAGGAAGGGCCTGCTTCCTGACCATTATATTTTAAACCTGGACATCAATTGGATGCACTTGACTGGAGTCCCGCTATTTGTCCCTGGCAGAAGTCTGTCTTCCTCTTGTACGGGACTTGAGTCCCTAGATATACTCTAGAGGAGGAGGTGTACAGGAAAGGAAGGGAAATGAGACTCTTTAATGTACGTGATGCACAGTCTCTTTCCTGTACCGTAGCCGGGTTTTGTAGACGTGCATTCCCCGGCTGGGATGGCCACTCTTCCTTTGCTGAAGTCTTCTTCCTGCTTGCTTCGGCTTGAGAGACCTGATGGACAGTGTCTGAGCCATGTGGGTGTTCTCTCACCCTTAGGAGTAAATGCTTATTTATTACTCTGTCACAGCTCTAATTGTGCTGTTATCATGACAAGGTATGCGGTAATAGGAGATTAATCACTTCAAAATCTGTTCACACACCCAAAACTGTGAGCAATGGACAGGCCATGTCAAAGGATCCTGCTGAATTCCAGGAGAAGATTGGATGGCTATGGGTGTGGTGGCAGGAAATATCTGTACGTACATACCTGAGCAACTGATTCAGACAGCCACAGTGCATGAAATCAGTCTAGAACCTCTGCCAATATTCCACAATACCTTATAGCGGTGGAGGATCCACTCCTGTTTTGGATAGCATCCCTTACCGAAACACTGATCTGTGAATAAGCCCTTAGAGGGGTGGAAAAGGTGAGGGGTAGAGAAGTGGCCGTGCTCGCACACTGTAGGAAAACACATGTGCCTATGAGCACACCCGTGGTCCTGGCCACCAGAGAGGCTGGCTCTTTTTCCTAAATAACATTTGTTGAAATGAGACAGCCCCTTTTAAAGGTGGTTGTTCAGTCCTTTTATATTGATGGCCTATCCCCAGGTTAAGCAATCAATATCTGATTGGTGGTGGTCCGACACCCCACACTTCCACCGATCGGCAGTTCAGGAGTAGTGCTGGACTTAACTCTGTATTACACAGCCTGATGTGGCAGATTGTCTGGAGGTAAGCGTTCCTTCCTGGCAATTGCCTGCTCGCTAGCGGAGGAGACAGCTGCTTTTACATGTAGCGATCTCCTCCACAGCACGGGGAGAAGCGATCGCTATGCCATTGCTCGTCCCCATGGTGTATAGTAGTTTGCCGGCAGCAGATTGTAATTGGACAGCACAATCTGCCGCCTGCAAATGATGATAATTTTTTAACATGTCAAAAGATTTGGATTCCCCGATGATTGAGTGTTTGCTCATTCATCGGACAATCGGCGTCAGTATAACGCTGCCTGATGATCGCTAACGAGGGATATGTGGGAAATGCAAATATCTTCTAAAACTGACACGTCAGGAGACCGCATTTCATGGACCAATTTTCTAGGTGCATTGATTCCTGGGATATATTTGGCCCTGAAATAGGCTTATGGCCAACTGTCATACATAACGGCATGTTAAACTAGTTGGAAAACACAACAATGGATCAAGACTGCAATGGAAGTCTAGTAAAGCTCAGGTAACAGGATACTGTGTGCAGTGTGTATAACTGGAGGAACGCTGCCGATAAATTGGAGAATGTAGTGCGGCTGCATTCCAGGAGCAGATAGTAATCACTGCTGATGGTATGTGGTGGTGCCGCAGCAGCCTGCAGCCCGTCTGGTCAGACCCGGGGAAGTGTTCAGGACTGCACATGTCAGGGGTCTTATGGCTGCTGCCTTTGTACATTCATATGACCATGAGCACATCAGAGACCGGAATATATTGCTTGTGGAAGACCTTACAAGATAAAATGCTATACTGTAGGTTGAAAGGTGATGATGGTGGAAAGTGGGCCAAATAAGTTGTCATTTTAGGACAACCCTTTTAAATGTGTTTTTCACTGTTAGGCTAGCAGTATGATTTCCATGCAGCTTTGTAGCAATGTTAGTATTGTGAGGGGGTCAGAACTGTCAACAGACTTCCTTTAGGGTCCCTACCCACAGAGATATATAGCTGCATTTAGCCACAAAAAAAGAAACTCCATATGAACTGCTTGTCGTCCCCCCCATACCTCATGCGTTTTAATTGCCTTTTTCAATGTGCTGCATTAAACAAAACGCCAGAGAGACAAAAAACGTCAGCGAATTAACGAAAATGGTGTGAACTCGCCCTTATGTCTCCTTCGCTCGTCATTCATTCACGGACGTGTGCTGTAAGTGTTCTCCATGGACAGCAAATGTTCCTATTTATTAAAATATGTGTATTCACACATCATTGTTTTAACATGGTCCGTGGTTTTAGCAAGGAAGCATGCTCTATTTTGTCCGTGCTCAGCTGGAAATTAATTTTCAGCTGTACAGTGTCCGCGAAACACAGATGATACATGGAGAGCATAAAACGGACACCCGAACACAGATCCTTCATGGCCATCCTCACGGATGCATTACTGATAGGGATGAGCGAACTTGTGTTTTCAAGTTCGGCGTACAAGGTTCGGGTTATCTAAGAATTTCGTTATGGATTCCGCTACCACGGACCATAACTTATCATCTGTGGTAGCGGAATCCATAACGGAATTCTTAGATAACCAGAACCTTGTACGCCAAACTTGAAAACACAATTTCGCTCATCGCTAATCACTGACGATCTTTTCACGGATTTCATCACTGACGTGTGAATGAGGCATTAGGCTGTGTGCACACGATCGCGTGGAGTCTGAAAAACAAAATGGGGGTCATTTTTACAAACATTTTGCACCAGTTTTTGGCTTAAAAAAAAAAGTCGTAAGACCCCTTTTAGTGACTTTTTAAACACCTTTTTAACAATTTTGTCACACAGGCGTTTATCTGCTGTACTTGGGAGTGGCAGAGGCCAGCCGGGAAATCGGCTCCGGCAAATATACTACCATTTACGCCTGAAAACAGGAATAAAAGAGGAGTAAAAACTACTCTGGTCAGGGGCTGGAGTAGTTTTTACTCCAGGTGCATGAACTGCCGAAGGTGAGCCTAATTTATGACGAGGTAGATCCTTGTCATAGATTAGACGACTCCTCCGGCAGCTCAGGGTCATAAAAAGCCAGTCTTTGTAAATGACCCCCGTCTGTGTGTCTGCCACATCTTTCAGACCGATGGCGGCTCCTCTGTCGCACACTCACTGCATCATGGTCATTCACGATGCAGCGAGTTTCTATCTAATGGGGCTATTGTACTGTACTCGCATGATGATGTACAATAGACCCACGTCAGATAGGAACTCACTGCATTGTAAATCGCTGATGCAGCAAGTTTGTGTCAGAAGAAGTGCCGCCATCAGTCCGTGAGATGCGGCCGATACACGGACTGTGTTTCGCGGACTGCACACTGTTGTGTACATGCAGCCTAATGTCATTTTAATGTTGCTGATATAGGCCTTATTCACACGTCCGTAGTGTTTTGCGGATCCGTAAAACACCTTGCCACCAGCCCTATAGAGATGCCTATACTTGTCCGCAATTGCGGGCAAGAATAGGACATGCTCTATATTTTTGCGGAGCCGCCGTCCAGAGGATCGGCGGCGCGCTCCGCAAATGCGGATGCGGAGAGCACAGTGTGTGCTCTCCGCATCCATCACGTCCCCATTCAAAATGAATGGGTCCGCACCCATTCCGCAAATTTGCGGAACGGGTGCGGACGTAGATTGCGGACGTGTGAATTAGGCCATACTGTGACTGTTCTTCTCCTGGATTGCTTCTCAGCAGATTACAGTGCCTGCAAAATGGATGAGATTTTGTCAAATCTGCACATTGTGGAAAAAGGGCAAAATGTAAATTGACCAGAGGTGTATATTTTTTTTTTTAGATTTTCAGTATGTGAACGCATTTCATGGATTTCCCCCTTTGTAACGCATAGGGTGAAATCATCATGAAAACTATACATAAATCTTTAGATTTTGCGCGGATTAGCCTCTGATTTCTTTCCTCTGAATCTCCATCTCGTATGGTCGCGCCCCTGTGCAGTATTTTCCAGGTGTAAATGTGCAAAACAATGTCAACATGCTCATAGATAAAATACATTGCCCTTTAAAAGATGAACGGACAGAGTCTTACATTTCAAGAACGAAACAAACCAAAGGTCGTGAAGCAGAAAACCTGAGGTCCTTGATCCCAGAGGGGGCTGCTTATTGCCAAAATATTCTCTGGGTGAGTAAAGTTGCATTCCAGAGCTGGTTCACTGCTGAATCTGTTGTTTTCTTAGGGGCTGAAATCTGAAAATGGACTTCGGAAAAGTGTAAAGACAAAAGAATGCACATTTCCATATCAATTCGTTGACTGCAGGAAGGAAGCGATCCCTGCGGGGACCACAGTTTATTTATAGGAATGCCGTCTTAATCCGCTCTCGGTTTTTGGAGTGATTTGTAGAAGTGGTGACCTGTGCGGAATAGCAGGGCTATTGCAGTCCTTAACCGCAGATATGACTTAATTTTGCAATATTAAAGGGGTTTTCTGACTTTTTTTTTATATTGACGATCTATCCTCAGGATAGATCATCAGTATCTGATTGATGGGGGTCCGACACCCGGGACCCCGCGATCAGCTGTTTGAGAAGACAGCAGCCCTCCGGTCTCTCAGCTTTTCCTAGGCCAGTCGGATATCCGTATCGGAATTAACAATGCAAGTGTGAAAGTAGCCTAGCCGTTGTTTTTTCTAATTTGTTTGTGATTCCATTGGCTTGGTCTATCTATATGGGTTTGTGTGTGCTGCATTTGTCTTGAGTAAAGATCATAATTCTCAGATCCGAAACGCGTAGATGCTGCGCTGTTCAAGATTTGTACCTGTACTGGCTTTTACTTCACTAAATAAAGGTCATCTCTTTTTTTTATTGGAAACTGGACCTACTTTTTTTTTATTATTTCTCTGGTGCTTTGTCCTAAGGACGTCTGTGCTTCTTAATTTTATTGCCAGCAGTTGAGCGCTACATTACATTATTTTTACATTTAGGGAAGTTTTATATCTCCTATATCAGAGACTCCAGTCCAGTTATCTGATGCCAGGCAATCGCTGTAAAACGTACCACTGACTGTAAGGGCACCTCTGCATGAAGATAAAGGAAACCATGCCGTACGTATAATGGTAGATTATACATTCGGCCTGCCATGAAAAATAGTTGATGAATCAAAGGCCTTTCATCTTTCAGTTGTGTAATAAAGTTAGACGCAGATTTTGTCCTCGATCAGAAAGAAATTCTTATTTGTTCTACAGACTTCAGCTGTAGCTGACATTTTAAACAAATAGAATAGAAATAATTTTACAAAAAATATTCCCGTTAAAAAAAAATAAAAAATTCTCCTTTGAGCTTTTACGAGCAATTGCACATGGACGTGTATTGTTACGCAGCTGTTTTAAAAAATTCTTCAGGTGGCATGTGACTTCTATGAAGCATTTTTGAGGCTTGAAGTCCATTAGGCCTTATTCACACGTCCGTAGTGTTTTGCGGATCCGCAAAACACCTTGCCACCAGTCCTATAGAGATGCCTATACTTGTCTGCAATTGCGGGCAAGAATAGGACATGCTCTATATTTTTGCGGAGCTGCCGCCCGGAAGATCGGCAGGGAGCGCTCCGCATATGCGGATGCGGAGAGCACAGTGTGTGCTATCTGCATCCATCACGTCCCCATTCAAAAAGAATGGGTCCGCACCCGTTCCGCAAATTTGCGGAACGGGTGCGGACGAAGATTGCGGACGTGTGAATTAGGCCTTAATGAGGTAAAACATACTGAGTAGGAGGCTTATCTGCAGTGTATTTGGCCACTTTTATGCCACCAAAACCAGCCTGTATTCAACTGGTGATTTTGCCCTGTGAACATAGCAGTAAGTATGGTCCATGGACACTGTAGTGGCCAAACTGGTGTGTTATGGTGATTTATGAAGTTTCCTTTCATATAAAATCTGAAAAAAAAATTCCATCAGCATTTTTAAGCCAAAACCAGAAGTCAAACCTACCGAGAAGAATAACAATGGAAAGATTTCTTCTGTGTCCTAGATCTACTTGTTTTTGGAAGCCTTGTGAAAAATGTCTATGAAAGAGAACTAAAAGTGCTGTGGTTAGAAAGCTGGTCCAGATTTACTAATCCTGTAGATGGTGTAAGCATTGGCCGGCTGTCTAGAAATGCGCCAGATATATCACAGGGGTCCAGGCTGGATGGTAGATGTGGGGCAGGGACACCATTGACTCTATATCAACTATTGGTTTGCTAAGGCCTTCTTCACTTCTTCGTTCGGACATATGGCACAGATCAGCCCGCTGGATCTTGCGAATCCGGCATTGCCGGTCCCTTTACTTCACCACCGGATTCCCATTGACTGTAGTGAGGTCCAGTAGTTATCTGGCCGAGTTCCGGCATAAATGCTGTTCAGTCGGACAAATACTGTTTCATGCAAGGTTTTTTCTCTGGCTGACAGCCGGCATTTGTGCCAGATCTCTGAAACTGACATGTGAATACAGCCTTGGGCCTCTTGCACACGACCGTATGGCTTTTTCAGTATTTTGCGGTCCGCAAAAAATTGATCCGCCAAAAAAAAGGATGACGTCTGTGTGCATTCCGTTTTTTGGGGAACAGAACAGCTAGCCCCTGATAGAAGAGTACTATCCTAGTCCGTTATGCGGACAATAATAGGACATGTTCTATCTTTGAACGGAAAAACCGAAATATGGCATACGGAGTATCTTTCAATTTTTTTGCGGATCCATTGAAATGAATTGTTCCGTATACAGACGGTATACAGAACGCAAAAAACGCAACGTAAACGGAAAAAAAAACGGTTGAGTGCAAGAGGCCTCACTATGCGACAGATTTTTATGCCAGAATTGTGGTGCAATTTTGGCCTCGCCTTTTGCCTTGAAGCTCTGCCCCTGTTGTAGAAAACGTAGCTGTGCCAATTTGCGCAGACCCATTAGATTTGTTTTGTGCTCTATAGTGTTTTGCCTGTATAGTGATCATTACTACAGTGGCCATTCTGTGGTGAGACCACGTATGGAGTGGGACAGTGGCTGCAGTCTTAGCATATGTTTTAGTAGTAATGCCCAGATAACATAGATCTGTGTTTCCCAACCAGTGTGCCTCCAGCTGTTCAGAAGCTACAGCTCTCCAGCATGCCTGCACAGCCAAAGGCTGTCCAGGCATGCTGGGAGTTGTAGTTTTGCAAAAGCTGGAGGCACACTGGTTGGGAAACACTGACATAGATGTATTTTATATTAGGCTTCAGTTACGTGCTCCCTTCTGTGTGCAGACATTATGTCCTGTCCTGAGTGTGAATTTTCTGGGAATCCTCTCTCTTTCGGTCACAGGATATGATGTGGAGGGTTCAGTGCGGTGACTTATTGACAGATCGTGTTAGGATGTCAGCTCAGGCTCCGCTTTTGTATACTCCAGCCTGTATATTGGTATGTGGAAGTCGGAGGGGGGCATGGGAAGAAAATAACTTCAGTGACTTGAAGCAGCTGGAGGAAAGGGGGAAAGACAGTGGCAGAGGAGGAAGGAGATGGAATTTTTTCTTTTTCTTTTGAGGGGTCCTTGTTTTCCCTTATGCTGCTGTATGAACATATGACATAGTGCCAGCATATTCCGCAGCACGCTACAGAGCACGCTGATTTGTGCTGTTTGGGCTGTTTTTGTAGTAATTTCTGTCTCTCACCGTCCAGGGCTTTACATAGTAGTTTATTCAGGTGCCGATGCAACATCGGGTATGACAGATGTAGAATAAAAGGGAGTATCAGTATATTACCAGGTAAATTACGTAATAGTGCGGATCGTTACGGATGCAGCAATACCAAATATGTGTAAAGGATTTTATTTTTGCATTTTTTTTCTCCATTTGAAAAGCATATTTTCAATGGAAAACGGTGCATTTTTTAAAAACTTTTTTTATTTAATAAAACTTTATTTAAATGTTACTTTTCCTATTTATTAGGCTACATGCACACGACCGTTGGTGCTTTGCGGTCCGCAAACCGCGGATCCGCAAAACAAAGAAGCTGCTCCGCGTTCCGCAAAACGGACAAGAATAGGACATGCTCTATTTTTTTTGCAGGGGCACGGAACGGAGCAACGGATGCGGACAGCACATGGAGTGCTGTCTGCATCTTTTGCGGCCCCATTGAAGTGGCCGAGCCGCGAAATATGCGGCTCGGACGCGGACCCGAACAACGGCAGTGTGCATGAGGCCTTAGTCCCACAAAGGGACTTTGATAGGCAATCTTCTGATCGCTTCTGTCATACACTGTACTGCTTATATTGTCAGTGGGATACTGACGGGCACTATATGATAGGTCAGGGATCAGTAACCTTCGGCACTCCAGCTGTTGTGAAACTACAATTTTCATTTCTAGGAGAGTTCTTAGAAGAGCAGAGCAATTATGCATGCTGGGAGTAGTAGTTTCACAACAGCTGGAGTGTCGGAGGTTGCCTACCCCTGTGATAGGCATATACTGCAGGCTGTATTCATTTATTAGGCCCTGGTTTGCCATACTAAGACATTGGCATCTTGTTTCTCGCGGTTCTTATGCCTAAGAGACGGAGCTTTCTCCCTGTAAACCACTTAGATGCCTCAGTTGCTATTGACAATGGCATCTAAGCGATTAAGAGACCTGGATCAGTGCTTCTGACGATCCAGGCAATTAGAGCAGGAGCCCGGCTCTACTGTACAGCACTGCTTATTTGCCCCCGAAACTCTTTGATGACAAATTCGTAGCGTATCCACCACCTGTGAACGTACCTCTTATTGTTCTTGGGTCGTAATCCTTTAGAGTAAGGCCACGTTTAGTGTGTTGTATTAGACATTTGACCTACAAGACTGTCTCGCTGTATGTAACTACATGGATTACACCCTCCACCCAAGGTGGAAGAAACTAGGTCATAGTGTGTAGATTACATACTGGCTGTCGCCTGCATTAGGGCGAGGCACTTATTTGCGTTAATGGTGACATTAATCTGCGTGCAGCTGCAGACTACATTACCAGCAGTGGGTAGAGCAGCGTCCAGTGCCAGCTGTGGGGGTTCTCCAGGAAAGTATCACTGTGACTAGAAGTGCTCGCCCACTACAGATATTGGAATGGCCAGTCTAATGCTGTGTTATAGTCCAGGCTGCCGATAGGCGCCTGGAGCTCAAAAAAGAGTCCTACAACTTTCTATTTTATGTTGTAGTTCCTTATGAATCTCAGTACCTTTTAATTTTTTGTGAATATTTGTGTATTTTCACTCTCTCTTGTGTATGAGCCCTAAGAGCTGTCAGTCTAGAGAAGTAGAGTGCCTTCAGCTGTTGCTGAGTTAGGACCTATGCACTCGACAGTATCTTTGGTCCGTATTTTTAGAAGATTGGATGCAAACCCATTTATTTCAATCGGGCTGCAAAAAATGCGGACACATTGCATTACATGGTGCGTTACGCATCCGTATGTCTGTTCCGCAGCCTCACAAGAAAAATAGAAAATACCCTATTCTTGTCCATCCTGCATACAAGCAAGAATAGACATTTTTACCATATGGCGAGACAGGCAGGACGGAAAAATGCAGAAAACACATAGCTGGCATCCTTGTTTTGAATTTTGACGACCACAAAATGGGTACGGCTGTGTCTGTGGGGCCTTCGGATTCTCTAAACCACAGCCTGCCTGATGCCTTCCATTTTTGTGGCATTAACATTCATTTTGTACATTGGTTTCAATGGATTAATGATGAATGCCAATTAAACCACAAGGGAAAGTTTGATTGTTTTCATGCAGCACCACATGTGGTTTCCACAGGAGGGTTCCTAGGAGAGAACAGAGTGGTAACATGTTTTTGGACGCCATGGTGGTGCCGCTTCACTATGCGGTCCCAGTGCGGTTTGTACTATTTCTTTCCATTCATCAGTTATCTACTAGAAGTATTTTGTGTGAGGATTCCTCCATCCCTTTGATAGAAATACCTCTCAGCCATGAACTGCTTCCAGTGATCTTCTGTAATCTGGGGGCGAATATGTGGAGAAGTTTTCTGTTTCTTTCTCTGCCGCACCATCTTGTCCCACCATGTGGCACTCTTCCCTGACGAATGCGTGAGGCGTGAGTTCTGAAGAGAAGACCCTCTCTACTTTCTCTGAAGCCCATAATAGGGTGTATTAAAGGACAACCCCAGTTTACAAATGTATTTCTAAGAAGCAAGAGCTATGAGAGGATCACAAGGCCTAGAAGTGCTCATACACCAGAGGTAAGCAACCTCTAGAGCTTCAGATATGAAACAACAACTCCCAGCAGGCACACTTGCTTGGCTGTTCCTGGAACTTCCATAAAAATCAATGGTGCATGCTGGGCATAGTAGTTTCAAAACGGCTGGAGGCTGCTAACCCCTGCCAAACACTTTCACCTGTTTGGCCGAGATATTCCTCTTCAGCTCCCTATACACAGGAACTCTTGGTTTTGGTTTGGCCAAGCATGCATGTGTTGCTGTTGGGGCGAGAGGAGTTGGGCTACGTTCACAGTAGCGTTGTAAATCTGGTAGCCTAATCCGACGGGCTGTTCCGGCATAAATGTCGGTTGGATGAAACCTGGCATTTATGCTGGAAAAGTGGCCGGATCACCACCAGAACCCATCTTAGTCAGTGGGGATCCAGCAGTACATGGTTGTATCAGGCAATGCCAGATACAGTGAGCTCAAACGTAACTGTGGACGGGGCCTAAGCTGATCCTCCTTTCCCCTCTTGGGAGAGTTGGAAGGCCCCCATACACATAAGGTAGTCACTGTCCTCCTGAATTTGGTGGGTTTGCACTAATTTCCTCCGATATGTATCGGGGCTTTAAGTGGAGATTTTAAAACCAGTGACCGTAAAATCCTGTATCCCTTATGGCCCTCATGAATGCACTGGAGGGCCTCCAAATGTCCTCTAGGTGAGTTATTGGAGTAATACTGCAGCCGTCACCTTTTAAACCAATATTTTCCAGATTCCTTGACTGTCCTCTAGTAGTGAAAGAGCAACCAGCTTGTTTGAGCCAAAGGAATGAGAGGAATTTCTGTATTATCATTTCTGCTGAATTTCACAGTCTCCGTCCCGGCCTAGCTGAGGGAGTCGCTGGCGTGTGGAGGCTTAAATCATTTAGCATAATATCTGAAGGTGGATTGGATTCCTCAGACTCTAATTACGACGATGTTCTGGCACAGATCACAACCCTGCCTCTGTTCCCAAAGATCTGATATAGCACAGCCACTGACGGCAGGATCCCCTATAAAGTGCTAATAAGTGTGACTTCCATAATGAAAGCCTCCAATGTGACCCCATACTGGGGAGTGAAAGGGAGTAAAAGTGGCCATCCGCATTGGGCCGCATTCATGTGACTATGGGTCAACGGTGCTCATGTTGTCCGCAATCTGCAAGATGCGGTGAAAGATAGGGGATGTTCTGTCTTTTGCGACGCAGGGGCACAGACCCAGAAGCAGACAGAAGGGTCCGTGCCTCTGCCCCACAAAAGATAGGACATGCCCTTTCTTTCACCGCATCTTGCAGATTTTGGACCCATTGAAGTCAGTAAAACCCCCAGAAATGCGGATCAGATGCGGACTGAAAATACGGTTGTGTGCATGAGGTGTAACTGTGTATCCGGACTTTTTCCGTGATCAGAACTTGAAATGTTATCTTTCTCGGCCCCAGTGGTTGTATGTTTGTTCATTCTTCTCGTTGGCTTGTGTCATTCTGGCAAACATCAGTGAGAAGTCACTTACAAACCAAATAACTTTTGTAACTGGACTATGAAGGTAGGACAGAAAAACCGGTTTGGCTGACTTTTGTCAGTGGCTTGAGTTGTCAGAGGTACAGCTAAAAAAATAAGACTTTTATGCTCTTTCGGGGAAATACCTGTATTTAGTTGCCTAGCTGGCTGTTGTCCAACAAGATGATGTCCCCGCCCGTGTACAGCTGAATTCACCTGGGGGGCCGTGATCCTGAAATCTTTTTGTGTTTGGACGTGGCAAACAACATACCTGCTGTTATGTGGTGCGTTTTGTTTCCGCAAAGGGGAAAAAAAGCTAATTACACACACCGAAACTAAATTACATTAATTACAAAATGAATGTAATTTAACTCTGCTGTGTGCTTTCCCTAGCTGGAAGAATACTCACCATACCAGCAGGTATGCGGTTGCAAAAAACGCATGTATTTAATGCGGTTTTTGCCACGTCCAAAACACAGCCGCAATGTGTTGCAGCACTAGGGCCTACATCTTCATCTTAGTTGAAGCACCTTTTGGCAGGGATTACAGCCTCCATTCTTCTTGGGTATGATGACAAAAGGGTTGCACACCTGAATTTGGGGATTTTCGGCCACTCTTCTCTGCAGATCCTCTCAAGATCTGTCAGGTTGGATGGGGACCGTCAGTGGACAGCCATTTTCAGGTCTCTCCAGAGATGTTAGATTGGATTCAAGTCAGGGCTCTGGCTCAGCCACTCAAGGACATTCACAGAGTTGTCTCTAAGACACTTGTGTTGTGGCGATGGTGTGCTTAGGGTCATTGTCTTGTTGGAAGGTGAACCTTTGGTCCAGTCTGAGGTTTAGAGCACTCTGGATCAGGTTTTCAATAAGAATATCTCTGTACTTTTCTCTAGTCATCTTTCCCTCAACCCTGACCAGTCTCCCTGTCCCAGCTGCTGCTGTAGAGTGCTGCAGTGATGGTTGACATTTTGGAAGTTTCTCCCATTTGCACACAGGATCTTTTGGAGCTAAGGCAGAGTGACCACCAGTCTTCCTCAATTTCTTAGTTTGGTGAGGCGACCAGCTGTAGGAAAAGTCCTGGATATAAGAATTATGGAGACCACTGTACTGTTCCCCAGATCTGTGCCTCCACACAATCCTGTCTCTGAGCTCTACAGGCAGATCTTTTCTCCTTATTGCTTGGTTTTTGCTCTGATATCCATTTTCAGCTGTGAGACCTTATATAGACAGGGATGTATCTTACCAAATCATGTCCGATCAACTGAATTTAGATGGACTCAAAGTGAAGAAACATCTCAGAAATGATCGCGATAAATTGGAAGTTCCCAGAGTATAAATTCAAGTTTCATAGCAAAGGCTCTGAATACTTGTGTCCAAAATGTATTTTATCCTCTTTTATACATTTTCAAACATTTCTAAAATTCTGTTTCCACTTTCTCGTTATGGGGTATTAAGTGCAGATTGATGGGGAAACCTTGAGGGTTTAAGACTTTCCAAATGCATTGTGTATATACCGTATTTTACGCTTTATAAGATGCACTTTTTTCCCCCAAAAGTGGGGGGGAAATGGTTGTGCATCTTATAAAGCGTATACTAGTGAGTGCTTCCATTATGGAAGCGCTCACTAGTATGCTTTAGGTGTTGGGAATAGTGAGTGAAGCGCTGTAAGCGCTTGTAATACTCACCCTCCCAGTCTTCATTCCTGGGGCCGGCGCTGCACTGTCCTGACCCCGTACAGCGTCAGGACATAGTGCATGCACTATGACCTGATGCTGCACTCAGTCAGGTAAAAAGTGCAGCGCGGGCCGGAAAAGACATGGGAGTGCGCCTGCTGTAGGAGATGGAGAAGAGCCGCGGCGCAGGAGAAGAAAGAGAAGTTTTTTTATTTTATTCTGATGTGAGGTCTGATGGGGGTTCTGGCAAGGAACTCTGATTGGGGGTGTCTGATTATGAGGGCTGATCTGAGGTCTAATGCATAGGTTGGAAAATGAGGGCTGATTTGAGGTCTGATAGGGGTCTGGTCTGAAATAAAGGGCTTATCTGAGGTCTGATGGGAGTCTCACATTGAGAGCTGATCTGAGGTCTGATGGGGGTCTCACATTGAGGTCTGATGGGGGTCTGAACTAAAGGGCTGATCTGAGGTCTGATGGGGGTCTCTCATTGAGAGCTGATATGAGGTCTGATGGGGGTCTGAAATAACGGTCTGATATAAGGTCTGATGGGGGGGGGTCTGACAATGAGGGCTGATCTGAGGGTGCGTCTTATAAAGTGGGAAATACGGTAATTTGCAGAATGCTTTTGCTTAGAGAGGTAGACTAAGACTACTATGCTATTCAGTATAGTAAAAAAAGAAAACAACTAATCACCTGACAGAGGCCAAAAGAACACCCTCCAGTGAATGGAGCCCCTTAGATATGTTGATCGTATATACTTCTTTTTAACACCCTGCATGCCAGTGTAGGGTGTAATGTGATATTAACAAGGTCTGTGTCTCTTCCTCTAATGCTTGTTAGTCTAAAACATACTAAACTATTTGGTTTATCTTCTTTGTATGTCTGAGCCCCAAATCCCCCCCCCCCCCCATCTACAGTTATATAATTATTCTGCGCGTCCTGTATTATATATAGGGGTTAGCTATGGGGGAGGGGCTGAGACTACAGACCATATTTTTTTGGCTTACAAGATATCAATAGAGCTTTGTTCGGTGCAGTGTATGTGAGGGCCTGGGATGAAAGGCCAACTTAATATGTAAAGGTTGGGTGTGTCCCTTTAACCATTGCAAAGTGTACAACACCAATTAACCTCTTTGTAGAATACACAGCCACCGCTGTTCTGCTATACACTCCCTATGGACCGTGCTGAACACTGGAGGGTGGGGGGGCTGGAAGTTCTGCCAAGTTATAGATCACCGGTCTCCAGCTTGTAGCTCTCCAGCTGTTGTATGGTAGTTTGTTCCTACAGGTTAAGGATACATTCACACGCCCGTATCAATTTTGAGATCCACAAAATACAGATGACGTTGATGTCACATGCTGCCGTAAACCAAATTTGGCAGCCAAGTATAGGATATATTCTAAGGGTACTTTCCCACTAGCGGCATAGCTATCCGGCAGGCTGTTCCGACGGGTGAACAGCCTGCCGCATCCGCCATGCAGCAAGTACCCGTGTGCTGCCGCTCCGTCCCCATTGACTATAATGTAATTCTCCAGATTGCTGGATATTGCCGCCTGCCTGACAGACCCCATTGACTATAATGAGATCCAGCACAGATCCAGCCGCCGTTACCTGGCAAATATACTGGAAATCCAAAAACCACTGCATGCAGTGTTTTTGTCTGGCAGGTTCCCGACATTCTCTGCTGGAGCAGCCTGCCGAAACGGGGAGATTCATATGTGAAACTAGCCTTAGAAGTCTGTGGGGAAATATTTATTGAATGCGGGTTTTTTAAACCACAGCATGTTTTGGGTCTGGCAGTATTTCCCTCATTGTTTGGGGCCCCTACCCTCCATAAAACTCAATTGTTGTTGTTTTTTTTGCCCTGTTTGAGGAAAAAAAAAAAAAGTAACTCAGGCGCCCGCGTGCTTCTTGTTTAACCAGTCCCCGACCGCCGTACGCAGGATTGCGTCCTGCGGGCGGCCGGGATCTTCTGTTTGGACGTGCCGGGGCGTCATCTCGCGAGACGCGAGAGTTCCTGTGAACGCGCGCCTCGAGAGTTGGACTACAGCCTGCCAGCGATGATCAATCGCTGGCAGGCTGTAGATGCGATATAAATCGCATCAAACAGCTATATCAGACACTGTTTTATGAACAGCGTCTGATATACCTGCTACCTGGTCCTCTGGTGGTCCCATTTTCTGGGATCGACCACCAGAGGACCAGGTAACACAGTAAAAGTTGCACCAAACACTACACTAACCCCCCACCCCCCTCACCTATTAACCCCTTGATCACCCCATCTAGACCCCTGATCACCCCCTCTCATTGATCACACCCCTTCTAAGGCTCCATTCAGACGTCCATATGTGCTTTGCGGATCCGTGGATTCACGGATCCATGGATTCACGGATCCGCTGGATCCGATCCGCTGATCCTCAAAACACGGACACCGGCAATGTGCTTTTCCGCATTTTGCAGATCCGCACATTGCCAGAACTATATAGAAAATGCTTTTTCTTGTCCGCAATTGCGGACAAGAATAGGACATGTTCTATATTTTTGCGGAACGGAAGTGCAGACTCGGAGCGCGGATCCGTAATTCCGGATCCGAGCGGGACAAAGTCTGTCCCCATAGAAATGAATGGGTCCGCAATTCCGTTCCGCAAACAGAATTGCGGACGTGTGAATGGGGCATAAGGGTCCCTTATCACCGCCAGTTAGTTAGCTACTTGTTAGGTAGTTAGCGCCCAGCCCACCGCACCGCAGTCACTGATTTTGGCAGAGATTTTTCATCCACATTGATCGATGCGAATGAAAAATCTGTGCCGTTCATTTTTTTTTTTTCAGCGCAGAGGCTGAACGGAAAAAATCTCATTACCCGTATGCTCAATATACGGAGAATCGCAGAAACTCCTAATGCTGGCCATACGTGTAATGATTGCGGAGACCCTCAAATGCCAGGGCAGTACAAAAACTTCACATGTGACCCCATTTTGGAAAGAAGACACCCCAAGGTATTCCGTGAGGGGTATGGGAGTTCATGTAAAATATTATTTTTGTCACAAGTTAGTGGAATATGAGACTGTAAAAAAAAAAAAAAAAAACAATTTACGCTAACTTGTGCCAATTTTTTTTTTCTGTGAACTTGCCATACCCCTCACAGAATACCTTGGGGTGTCTTCTTTCCACAATGGGGTCACATGTGGGGTATTTATACTGCCCTGGCATTTTAGGGGTCCTAAAGCGTGAGAATCCAGATGCGTAAAAGTGGCCTGTGAAATCCTAAAGGTACTCATTGGTTTTAGGGCCCCTTTGCGCATCTTGGCTGCAAAAAGGTGTCACTCATGTGGTATCGCCGTACTCGGGAGAAGTAGGGCAATGTGTTTTGGGGTGTATTTTTACATATACCCATACTGTGTGTGAGAAATATCGCTGTAAACGACAACTTTTTACATTTTTTTATTCAAAGTTGTCAATATACAGAGATATTTCTCTCACCCAGCATGGGTATATGTAAAATACACCCCAAACACATCGCCCTACTTCTCCTGAGTACGGCGATGCCACATGTGTGACACTTTTGCAGCCAAGATGCTAAAGGGCCCAAATTCCAACGAGTACCTTTTAGGAGGGTATTTTTACGCATTTTCTTCTCACGCTTTAGGCCCTAAAATGCCAGGGCAGTATAAATACCCACATGTGACCCCATTTTGAAAGAAGACACCCCAAGGTATTCGCTGAGGGGCATAATGAGTTCATGAAAAATTTAACTTTTTGTCAAAAGTTAGCGGAAAGGGAGACTTTGTGAGAAAAACAATAAAAAATCAATTTCCACTAACTTGTGCCAAAAAAAATATTCTATGAACTCGCCATGCCCCTCATGGAATACCTTGGGGTGTCTTCTTTCAAAAATGGGGTCACACGTGGTATTTCTACTGCCCTGGCATTTTAGGGGCCCTAAAGCGTGAGAAGAAAAATGCGTAAAAGCCCTCCTAAAAGGTACTCATTAGAATTAGGGCCTTTGCGCATCTTGCCTGCAAAAAGTGTCACACATGTGGTATCGCCGTACTCAGGAGAAGTAGGGCGATGTGTTTGGGGTGTATTTTACATATACCCATGCTGGGTGAGAGAAATATCTCTGTATATTGACAACTTTGAATAAAAAAATGTAAAAGTTGTCAGTTTACAGCGATATTTCTCACACGCAGCATGGGTATATGTAAAATACACCCCAAACACATTGCCCTACTTCTCCTGAGTTCGGCGATACCACATGAGTGACACTTTTTGCAGCCAAGATGCGCAAAGGGGCCCTAAACCAATGAGTACCTTTAGGATTTCACAGGCCATTTTTATGCATTTGGATTCTCACACTTTAGGGGCCCCTAAAATGCCAGGTGAGTATAAATACCCCACATGTGACCCCATTTTGGAAAGAAGAAACCCCAAGGTATTCCGTGAGGGGCATGGTGAGTCCACAGAATTTTTATTTTTGGCACAAGTCAGCGGAAATTGTTTTTTTTTTTTTTTTTATTTTGTTTTTACAAAGTCTCATATTCCACTAACTTGTGACAAAAATAAAATTTTACATGAACTCACCATACCCCTCACAGAATACCTTGGGGTGTCTTCTTTCCAAAATGGGGTCACATGTGGGGTATTTATACTGTCCTGGCATTTTAGGGGCCCCTAAAGGGTGAGAAGAAGTCTGGAATCCAAATGCGTAAAAATGCCCTGTGAAATCCTAAAGGTACTCTTTGGTTTTAGGGCTTTTGCACCCAGGCTGCAAAAAAGTGGCACACATGTGGTATCGCCGTACTCAGGAGAAGTAGGGCAATGTGTTTTGGGGTGTATTTTTATATATACCCATACTTTGTGTGAAAAATATCTCTGTAAACGACAACTTTTAAAATTTTTTATACAAAGTTGACAATTTACAGAGATATTTCTCTCACCCAACATGGGTATATGTAAAAATACACCCCAAAACACATTGCCCTACTTCTCCTGAGTACGGCGATACCACATAAGTGCCGCTTTTGCAGCCTGGGTGCAAAGGGGCCCAAATTCCAACGAGTACCTTTAGGTTTTACATGGCGGCTCACATTTAGCCCCGCCCAAAATGCCAGAACAGTAAACACACCCCACAAATGACTCCATTTCGAAAGTAGACACCCCAAGGTATTCACTGAGGGGCATAGTGAGTCCGTCTGAGATTTTTTATTTTTTTGCCAGAAGTTATCAGAAATTGAAACTTTTTTTTTTTTTTTTTTCAGAAAGTGTCATTTTCCGCTAACTTGTGAAAAAAATGAAATGATACATGAACTCACCATGCCCCTCCGCGAATACTTTGGGGTGTCTTCTTTCTAAAATGGTGTCATTTGGGGATATTCATACTATCCTGACATTCTAGCACCTGAAGAAACATGACAGGTGCTCAGAAAGTCAGAGCTGCTTCAAAATGCCGAAATTCACTTTTTGCACCATAGTTTGTAAACGCTATAACTTTTACCCAAACCAATAAATATACACTTATTGGATTTTTTTATCAAAGACATGTAGAACAATAAATTTAGAGAAAAATTTATATAGAAATGTAGTTTTTTTAAAAAAAATTTACAACAGAAAGTGAAAAATGTCATTTTTTTGCAAAAATTTCGGTAATTTTTTATTAATAGCAAAAAAAGTAAAAATGTCAGCAGCAATGAAATACCACCAAATGAAAGCTCTATTAGTGAGAAGAAAAGGAGGTAAAATTCATTTGGTTGGTAAGTTGTATGACTGAGCAATAAACGGTGAAAGTTGTGTAGTGCGGAATTGTAAAAAGCCTGGCCTGGTCATTAAGGGTGTTTAAGCTAGGGGGGCTGAAGTGGTTAATGGCATTTTTGCCTGGTGTTTCCTGTAACAATGTATTGTCCCCATGCTGCTCTACTGAGGAAGTGACATCACACATCTGCATACTTTAAAACATAAAATGTTATGGGGAAAAAACGCAAGGTGTTAAAATACTATATATTGGTAAAAATGCTACAACAATGTACTGAGCAAGTCGAGCTTGCTCCGCGTAAAAATGCATAAGAGAAGACTGTGCAGTAGCACCCTAAATGAGGAATCCATTGATAAGTGGAGCCAGAGATGTTTAATAGCCGCTTATCCCTCTTCTCTTTTGCAATTCCATTGTAATCAGGATTGGTAAATGTGAGCAGTTTTGTTGGCTGTTTTTCGCGGTCTGCATGTATTTTGGTCAGATTGCAAGAACACCCGCTGTGGGGTAGGCCCTGCCTAGGAAAATAGGAAATTTACAATAGAGGTTTACAGTTGCCGTTCCAATACTGGCCCGACAAGTGATCGGACTGATCTTTGTGCTGAGCGGGTGTTTGTGAGTGTTATCGGTCCACATGAATCCGAAGTGACCATCAATCTGACGTGCTGTCACTTTATTTCCCTGTGTCGATGGGTGACCTATGTGTAGAGATATACACTTCTGTTGAATGGCATAATAAATTAAAAATAACAATTTCCTGCTCTCAAGACTAAATTTACGTTCTCTTAAAATCCTGATGGGCGCTTCTTGATCTTCTCAGCCATGTACTTTTTGGAAGCAATATATCATTACTATCGTAAATAGGATCATCGCAATAAATAAAGGAATGTCATATTGTAGTTGAAATCCTAAAAAAAAGAGAATTCATTTGTATCTCTGGAGTTTAAGGAATTCTGAAATTCTGAAAATCCCCATAAAAGGATAAAAAGCCTTGGAGGAAGAATTTACGTGGAGCCATTGGCATTCTAAATGTAGTGTGTTGTCTCCCTCTAGTGGCGAAAACATGACACATGCATGGTTAGTTGTGTATGGAAGAACCATACAGTGCATATGAATGGATAGATTTCAGGTAGCTTACTAGTAAGGTGTTACCAAAGGGAATACGGACACCCACCCTTCTGTGAAACTGAATTCTGTGACTGGCATTGAGGCGAACCATGATTTAAGTTGGATTTTAACATGCCCCAACCTTTGTTCAACCATGTATGTTGCTGCTGGTTCTTATTTTGAAGGTATGTACTCCCTCTTCCTATTGCAATAAATGTACTTGTGCAACCTCAAAATATCTTCTGCAGGAGAATTAAGCAGCGTTTTTTCCTATTGTCGGACAGTGAACATTTCTAAGGGAACTGGGCGGTAGGGGCAATGAATTTGGGTTATATAATTCAGCCCTGTGTATAAGTATTAAAGGGCATCTGTCATTTGTACCTATGGTTCTGGCTGACCTGTTACATGTGCGTTTGGCAGCTAAAGGCCTCTGTGCTGGTCCACAAAAGTGGGATATGTTTGTTAAAAAAAAAAAAGATCCCCGAAGTTTTAATATATGCAAATGAGGCTCTAGGAGCAATGGGGGCGTTGACGTTACACCTAGAGGCTCTGCTCTCTCTGCAACTGCTGCGTCCTCTGCACTTTACCAGCACCAGGTTTGACGAGGTTTACACAGCCTGGCACAGTCAATAAAAGTGAAGGAGCCGTGTGGAAAAACCGCAGCGTAGTACAGCCCTGAGCAACGTGTTTTTTTTTCCGTGCGGAAATTGACCTGCCATGTGGATTTCCAAATCCACAGCATGTTAATTATGCTTGCATTTTTAGATGCGGATTTCACCCTTTTCCAATGAAGGGTGCTGCACAGAAATTTGTGTGGATCTTCCGCGTGTTCACCCACACTTGTGTACAGGCGGCCAAATAGATAAGCAAATCGATCGGATTGGGTAGACATGGAAAATTTTTGATGTCTGTTTCAGATTTCAAGTGCATGTCGGTGCATTATGATGAAGTCACCTACCGTAGACAAAGGGGGCGATTTATCAAAACTGCAGTAATGATAAACTGGCTTAGTTGCCCATAGCAACCAATCGGATTCCACCGCTTATTTCCAAAGAAACTCTTTTAAAAAAAAAAAAAATTTTCTGCTAACCCAAGATGACTGGATCAGTGACTCCCTGAAGCTGGCCATACACATTAGATTAAATATAATAGGGCTGAGCTGCGCCGTGACAAACGCTCCTTCCTGACAATCTGCCGATTCCCCGAGAAAGCTTGTTCCCCATAACCCCCCCTCCCCCCCTAACAATTAAATGCGGGATCACCCCCTTCCCCCAAAGTAGTCAGGAAGCTGCTCCTCATCACCCCCCCAGCAATTACATACAGGATCACCATCCTCCCCCCACCGCCCAAACTAGTCACAGTGCTTGTTCCCCCCATTTCATCATTCTCCCTCCCACCCCTAAAGTAACATAGTATATAAGACCGAAAAAAGACATTTGTCCATCCAGTTCGGCCTGTTTCCTACAAGTTGATCCAGAGGAAGGCAAAAAACCCCTGTGAGGCAGAAGCCAATTTTCCCCACTTAAGGGAAAAAAACTCCTTCCCGACTCCAATCAGGCATCAGAATAACTCCCTGGATCAACGACCCCTCTCTAGTATCTATAGCCTGTAATATTATTACACTCCAGAAATACATCCAGGCCCCTCTTGAATTCCTTTATTGTACTCACCATCACCACCTCCTCAGGCAGAGAGTTCCATAGTCTCACTGCTCTTACAGTGAAGAATCCTTTTCTATGTTTGTGTACAAACCTTCTTTCCTCCAGACGCAGAGGATGTCCCCTTGTCACAGTCACAGTCCTGAAGATAAATAGATGATGGGAGAGATCTCTGTACTGACCCCTGATATATTTATACATAGATATTAGATCTCCCCTCAGTCGTCTTTTTTCTAAAGTGAATAACCCTAATTTTGATAATCTTTCAGGGTACTGTAGTTGCCCCATTCCAGTTATTACTTTAGTTGCCCTCCTCTGAACCCTCTCCAGCTCTGCTATGTCTGCCTTGTTCACAGGAGCCCAGAACTGTACACAGTACTCCATGTGTGGTCTGACTAGTGATTTGTAAAGTGGTAGGACTATGTTCTCATCACGGGCGTCTATGCCCCTTTTGATGCAACCCATTTTCTTATTGGCCTTGGCAGTAGCTGCCTGACACTGGTTTTTGCAGCTTAATTTGCTGTTTATTAAAACTCCTAGATCGTTTTCCATGTCAGTGTTACTGAGTGTTTTACCATTTAAGGGTACTTTCACACTAGCGTTGGTGCGGATCCGTCTGTTTATTTGCACAGACGGATCCGCACCTCTAATGCAAACGTTTGTATCCGTTCAGAACGGATCCGTTTGCATTAGCTTTAAAGAAAAATGACAAAGTCCCAAACGGATCCGTTTTGAATTACATTGAAAGTTAATAGGGAACGGATCCGTTTTCAAATGCACCATATTGTGTCACTGACAACGGATCCGTCCCCATTGACTTACATTGTAAAAAAAACCGGATCTGTTAGGCTCCGCCTCTTCAGACGGACACCAAAATGCTGCATGCTGCGTTTTGGTGTCCGCCTCCAAAACGGAATAGAGGCGGAACGGAGCCGAACTGATAAATTCTGAACGGATCCTTATCCATTCAGAATGCATTGGGGCTGAACTGATCCGTTTTGGACCGTTTGTGAGAGCCTTGAAATGGATCTCACAAACGGAATCCAAAACGCTAGTGTGAAAGTACCCTAATATGTACGGGTGACTTGCATTATTCCTTCCCATGTGCATAACTTTACATTTGTCAGTGTTAAACCTCATCTGCCATTTCTCTGCCCAAGCCTCCAATCTATCCAGATCCCTCTGTAGGAGAAAACTGTCCTCTTCAGTGTTAATTACTTTACACAGTTTAGTGTCATCTGCAAAAATAGATATATTACTGTGCAAGCCTTCTACAAGATCATTAATAAATATATTGAAGAGAATAGGGCCCAATACTGAACCCTGAGGTACCCCACTAGTGACAGTGACCCAATCTGAGTATGTACCGTTAATAACCACCCTCTGTTTTCTGTCACTCAGCCAGTTACTTACCCACATACAGACATTTTCTCCCAGTCCAAGCATTCTCATTTTATATACCAACCTTTTATGAGGTACGGTGTCAAATGCTTTGGAGAAGTCCAGATATACGACATCCATTGATTCGCCGCTGTCAAGTCTAGAACTTACCTCCTCATAGAAACTGATTAAATTAGTTTGGCATGACCGATCCCTCATGAAGCCATGCTGATATGGCGTTATTTGCTTATTTTCATTGAGATACTCCAAAATAGCATCTCTTAGAAACCCTTCAAACAGTTTACCAATAGAGATGTCCCGAACTATTTGCCGGCGAACATAGCTTGTTCGCGTTCGCCACGACGGGCGAACATATGCTATGTTCGGTCCGCCCCCTGAACATCATCATTGAGCAAACTTTGACCCTGTACCTCACAGTCAGCAGACACATTCCAGCCAATCAGCACCCTCCCTCCCACACCTTACCACCTCCTATAAAAAAGGCAGCCATTTTAGATTCAGTCTGAAGCTGCATGTTAGTGAGAGCAGGGAGATGATGATTCTGAATTCATAGGGAAACCGTTAGTTAGGCCAGTGTTCTGTGTCCACAGAGTCATCTGCTGTAAGGACAGCGTCACAGCACCCCAAAATACCTTTTTAGGGCTGCTACATTAGTCTGCTTTTATTTATTTCTTCTCCATATATATGTTGCAGTTGCCTGGCCTGCCCGTGTGTGAGGAGCTGCAGGCCCACAGACTGTAGTGTGCCCACTGCCAGTGCCCACCACTCATCCCGTGTGGCACAGGACTCTGCATCAAAATAAGGCATTTAATTTTTACCCTTTAATCTAAGGTTAGTTGCCTGCCAGTGTGTGTCAGGCCGACTTCCACTGACTGTAGTGTGCCCACTGCCAGTGCCCACCACTCATACCGGTTGGCACAGTAGCTTGCCGATAAATAAGGCATTTCATTTTTACCCTTTAATCTAAGGTTAGTTGCCTGCCAGTGTGCGTTAGGCCGACTTCCACTGACTGTAGTGTGCCCACTGCCAGTGCTGATAGGGGACGTAACAGGGATTAAACTGATAAGAATAGTACTAAGTAACACACCACTCATATAGGGTTGCACATGACATTGCACGGCGCACGCGCAGTGCTCCAAATTGTAAGAGGACCAACCAAGCTTCTTTTTCCATCTCCCGGTTCCTAAAATCTATTAGATACACGTCCCCTGATAGGGGACGTAACAGGGATTAAACTGATAAAAATAGTACTACTGATTACTGAACACACCACTTATATAGGGTGGCACAGTACATTGCGCGAGGAAGAGACTTTCATTGACGTCAGTGAGGACAAGGAACGGGACATGGCTAGCTTGGTATCCAACCTTCTGCAAATGGGGAGTTTGCAGTTGTGCAAATGGACTGTTTGCGGTTGTCTGCGGTGCGTTAAACGGGGAGTTTGGTCTGTTACAGTTAGGTCTGTCACTGTGAAGCGGGCGTAACCCTTACACTACCTGATCGATACAACATCATATCTGATCGTATACACACACTGGTTGTTTTAAAGCATGTTATTCCAAACAATTTAGGAATGTTAGGTGATTTATGCCTTTTATGGATTAAAACCCGACTCTGCGTCCACTACGTAATTTTCCATGGGAGTTTTGCCATGGATCCCCCTCCGGCATGTCACAGTCCAGGTGTTGGTCCCCATCACTACTGTGGCCAGAAAGAGTCCCTGTGGGTTTTAAAATTCGCCTGCCTATTGAAGTCTATGGCGGTTCACCCGGTTCGCCCGTTCGCGAACATTTTCGGAAGTTCGCGTTCGCCGTTCGCGAACGGAAAATTTTATGTTCGCGACATCACTATTTACCAACAAAAGATGTTAAACGTACCGGCCTATAATTTCCAGGATCTGTTTTTGGACCCTTTTTGAATATTGGCACCACATTTGCTATGCGCCAAGTAGTCCCAGTTCTTGTTCCGCTATCTCCCTAAGCTCGCCATGCTCTCACCAGTCTATTCAGATACCTTTCTCTAGCAGTCCTGAGGAGCAGCAGCGAGGTGGCAGGCCCGCACTCTGCTATTGCTCCTCTGTGGAGGCCGCGGCGGCCCTAGCATAACTGTCATGTGTGATGCGCTTTTTTTTATTGCCAGACAGCGCATCGGCCGGGAAAAGTAATAAATGGCAACAAGACTGAAAAGTCTTGCTGTCATTGGGAGACAGCTGGCGTGCCAGCTGAATGCAGTCTACGTGCCAACTCTGCCACCCGTGCTGCAGGTTGCAGACTCTTGCACTAAAGCATCATGTGACTCCAAAAACCATACTGATCAGTGGCACAATCCCCCAAGATGAAGGATAAACATCACTGATCTTATTTTTTTTCTCTGACCAATTATTACAATCCTTCAGAAGCCATCAAACCATGATGAGGACCAGGCGGTAGGACCTTCCATGAATGGAGTTGTGCTGCCATTCCCTGCTCGGTGGGTGACTGGGGGTGCTGTAGTGCAGGGGCCATGCCGCGTTGTAGCCCATTCATTTTTGATAATCAGTATGAGGCCCAGTAGTCTGATCCCCACTCTGATCAACTGTGTCACTTCAGTTTTTTATTTTATTTAAAGAGGACCTATGAGCAGGACCAACTCTATTAAACCAGACATACGATATGTTAGGGTTGATCCTGCTAATTCAAATGGTACCTGTCTTTTGAAAATCAGTTTGTCTTTATGAAACTGATGGCTTAAGTGCAGGAGGGGTGAAGCCTAGCCCCTCGGTGCACCTCAGCTTTCCAGTGCTGGCTACACCCCTTAGTGCACAGAAGCCCTCATTTGCATAATTTTTTTTTTCTTTCGAATATTGCAACCAATTTTCCTAAGGTCAGTCTTACTAGGCTGTATGCCTGGTTTGCGAGGGTTGATCCTGCGGGCAGGTGCTCTTTTATACCACAAAACCTAATTTGTAGATAGAAGATGAATTGATATAAGCAATGTGTTACTGTAGCACTTTGAAGAAATACTATGAAGTCCTGCGCATAGGTTTAGAAATCACCGTTGTAGTGCCTGCATGTCACCACAAGATGGCGGGATGAGCACACGCCTGGGTTCACTGCTTGGAGCACTAGTATGCTTCCGTCCTCTGATCATATTAACAAATCCTGCTTGCAGCGTAACTGAAAAATCCTCTTAAGCATTGCTAGGCACTAGTAATAAAAACTCTAACAATAGGCCGTCTGTGCCGAGGGCTTTTATCAGGATTGAGCTTTCAAGTGCCGGTGAGTGGAAAGTACTTGAGTGATTTTTTTTATTTCTTCTTCATAGATCACTTCCATTAATAGGATCTCTGAGGAATACAGCACCCACTCAATGTTAGAGGGATTGCCCAGCTGGGAAAAATTCTGTTTGTGTGTTTAAAAAGATGATATATCACCTGCTAATATACTTGAAAGGTGCCCTGATCTCCCACTGCCAGCCTCCACCTGTGTGAACGGGTATCCCTTACAATAATACATCCGCATGTATCCGTCATTAACTGATCCGTTTGTATTATCTGTAACAAAGCCAAGATGGATCCGTCATGAACTCCATTGAAAGTCAATGACTTACGAATCCGGATCCGTCCCCGTTTGGCTCTGTTTCATTAAGCTGACAGCAGAACTCTGCAGGCAGCGTTTTGGTGTCCGCCTCCAGAGCGGAATGGTGACTGAACGGAGGCAAACTGATGCATTCTGAGCGGATCCTTTTCCATTCAGAATGCATTAGGGCAAAAGATCCGTTTTGGACCGCTTGTGAGAGCCTTGAACGGATCTCGCAAACGGAAAGCCAAAATGAGTGTGAAAGAAGCCTTACACAGGGAATACTATCAATCGCTGATAACACCTCCCCGTGTACAGCTATTAGTGACTGCCAGCTATGTCTGTATACACTTACACAGAGAATGCTATCACTGATAAGACCTCACTGTATACAGCTATCAGTGACTGACAGCTATGTCTGTATACACTTACACAAAGAATGCTATCACTGATAAGACCTCACTGTATACAGCTATCAGTGACTGACAGCTATGTCTGTATACACACTTACACAAAGAATGCTATCAATCACTGATAAGACCTCACTGTATACAGCTATCAGTGACTGACAGCTATGTCTGTATACACTTACACAGAGAATGCTATCACTGATAAGACCTCACTGTATACAGCTATCAGTGACTGACAGCTATGTCTGTATACACACTTACACAAAGAATGCTATCAATCACTGATAAGACCTCACTGTATACAGCTATCAGTGACTGACAGCTATGTCTGTATGCACACTTACACAGAGAATGCTATCAATCACTGATAACACCTCCCCATATACAGCTATCAGTGACTGACAGCTATGTCTGTATACACTTACACAAAGAATGCTTTCACTGATAAGACCTCACTGTATACAGCTATCAGTGACTGACAGCTATGTCTGTATACACTTACACAGAGAATGCTATCACTGATAAGACCTCACTGTATACAGCTATCAGTGACTGACAGCTATGTCTGTATACACACTTACACAAAGAATGCTATCAATCACTGATAAGACCTCACTGTATACAGCTATCAGTGACTGACAGCTATGTCTGTATACACACTTACACAGAGAATGCTATCACTGATAAGACCTCACTGTATACAGCGATCAGTGACTGACAGCTATGTCTGTATGCACACTTACACAGAGAATGCTATCAATCACTGATAACACCTCCCCATATACAGCTATCAGTGACTGACAGCTATGTCTGTATACACACTTACACAGGGAATACGATCAGTCACTAATAACACCTCCCCTATGAACAATGAAGTCAGAGATAGCAGAGATATATGGTAAATAATATTTTTTTCACTTAAGGGTACTCTTACACGTGCGTTATTCTTTTCCGGTATTAAGTTCCGTCCTAAGGGCTCAATACCGAAAAAAAAAAAGATTCGTTTTATCCTAATTTATTCTGACTGGAGAGCAATCCATTCAGTATGCATCAGGATGCAGCAGTTCGGTACCTCTTACGGTTTTTGTATGGAGAAAATACCGCAGCATGCTGCGGTATTTTCTCCGGCGCACATTCCGGAACACTAGCATTAATTTCCATTGACATGTATTCGTGCCAGATCCAGCAATAAAATTGCCGGATCCGGTCTTCCGGTCTGCGCATGCACAGTCCTTTAAAAATTGTAAAAAAAATATATATACCGGATCCGTTTTTCCAGATGACAACTGGAGAGACGGATCTGGTATTGCAATGCATTTGTAAGATGGATGTGCTTCCGGATCCGTCTACAAATGCTGTCTGTTTGCATACAGATTGCCGGATCCGGCGAGCAGTTCCTAAAGCAAGTGTGAAAGCACCCTAACAAATCTATGTTTCAATCTGCTAAGCTCCTCCTGCTCTAGAACAAGCTGCCTGAAGATTTCATTGAATTTTGTGATAACAGATCCTCTTTAACGGTGTAGTACGATTTAACTAAAAACCCTGTACATGTGCTAAAGAAGCAAAACATTTCTCTCCTGCTGCTTCTTGTGTCACACTCTGGCTTTCCCTACTACTGATGTCATCTTCCTGGTTGCACCAGTGACATATCTTGCACACAGGTCACAGTGCAGCCAATCACAGGCCTCAGCAGTATACTAAACTCCACTGCTGACTCCAGTGATCGGCTGCAGCTGTGACCTCTGTGCGGGGAACAGGACTGTTGCAGCCAGGAAAACAAATAGCAGTTGGAAGGACTGGAGCTCCTCGCTGGAAGCAGCAGGGCAGAAAATGGGCAAGTATCACTTAGGCCTGAAGCTCAGGACCGTATTCATTTTGTGGTCCGCAAATCATGATTACAGCGGTGTGCATGCCGCAGTTTTCTCAGTAGAAATGCCTATTCTTGTCTGCAAAATGGACACGAATAGGACATGTTCTGTAATTTGTGGAACAACCACATGGATGTGGACAGCACACAGATGACATCCGTGTACTAGATGTATTTTTGCGGGGATGCTGACCAAAATGCCGGTCGCGTGCATGAGATATGTTAGTATAGCACATGTACAAGGGCTGCCCGAGTTTTATTTATCTCAGGCGACCTCTAACCTCCCTAGATAAATCTGGGTTTAGATTTACTTTCCAGAGGACGCGCTAGTGGTCCATCTTCTGGTGCGATGATCGCTCTGAACATAACCGTGTAGAGGGTTCTTCTTGAACTTCTTCCTTTTTTTGGGATTTATACCTCAGCCCATCAGTGTATATTTCTGAAATAATTCCGTACAGCTCAGTTAGAAATACATTGGTATCTACTTTTCATCATTTGTCAGAAATTTCTCCCGACTCCAGGGAGTTGTAGAGTTTCAGTTGGAAAATCACTTATATTTTTTGGTTTTTAAAATCGGGGCAGCATTTAGCTTCCACCTGAACAGGTTCTGGATAAGATGGTGTAGGATATTATAATATTCCATCCGTCAAAGAGCAATGAAAACCTGACAGGAAAGTATTTACAGATATGTGAAGAAAGAGGCTAAATAACGGAGCAGGGTCAGTGTTAAAAACATCTGTCCCCCAGTGCTGGTCACAGGGACCACTCAATATGTTTTATGTAGGGATGATGTCTTGATGGACTGAAAGTGTGGGATCTGTCCACAGCGAGCACTGTACTGTACACTTCCTGTGGTAACTAACAACTCCCCACCTGTAACAGTAGCAGGCCCTCCATTATCCATCAGAATGGTAGACGCCTCGCCCAACAACCCCATTACAAGTCTGTGGAGTCATTTGGGTCCCGCTGACGTCTGTCATGTAGTGGATCTAGCAGAGCGATGCAGCCTCCATTATAAATGAAATCCACAGCTCAGATGTGAACGGAGCCTTAGAAAGTTTTAGACCATGGTGTCAAAAGCATTTTGGTCTGAGAGGATGATTGCTCAACTGTGCTTCTTCAAGGAGCAGTAGTAGAACTTCAGATGCTTTAAAGGGGTTAGCCGACCAAAAATGTATATTATGCAGAGACCGGGGTTTGTGTAAAACCATATTAAAAAAAAAGAACCAGTCATGTATGAAAAAATACAGTGTGAGTGCTGAGCCTCTGCAGTGATGCGTCGTTCTTGCTCATTTCACTGCTGAAGCCGGTGATTGGCACTGTTCCGGGGAAATATACTGAGGATAATATCTGACCTTTGTTTTGCTTGAGCCTGTGTTGGATTACCTTGTACCAAATTTATCAAATGTCGCTCGTAAAAATTTTTTGGTCTAGGAAAGTGACTCATTTATTTTTATTTTTTTTAAAATCCCCCCTCCCCCGACTGGACAGATTTTTGCAACCCTTTTTTGTGACTTTAAAAAGTCGCATTGGTAAATCTGCAGAGAGTCATTAACGTAGCTAACCACGCTCAGTTTTCCACCTGCTTTTCAAAACAGCGAGTGGCCCAAAAATGCAAAAACTCACAAATTTATTTAAGGTCAAAATGTCAAAAAAAAAGTCCTGCTTTGTGACTTTTTGAAGCCAGAATTCTGGAATGCAGGGTGTGATTTTCCGCACAACAGTCTGGACGTAATCCGCACCTTGTGAATGTGGCTTTACGGCTGTGTCACCTGGTTTTCCCGTGCTGGTTTTTGCTCATGCACACGACTGCATCCGTTTTGCAGCCTACAAATTGTACATCTCGGCCGAGTGAACGCCACCATTTATTTTCTGTAGAAATGTCCTGTCCTTGTCCACAAAGCAGACAAGGATAAGACATGATGTATCTTTTTTCTGGGTCTGCGGAACAGATGTGGAAAAGCGAGTGGCACACGGTGTGCTGTCTGTATCTTTTGTTGCCCCTTAGAAATAAATGGGTCTGCATCCAATCCGCAAATAAAATGCGGCTCGGATATGGACAGAAACTACGGTCAGTGTGCATGAGTCCTTAGTATTTTCTTACTTTTATGAACAGCACCTCTTGGCTAAGATGTAACGAAGAGGGAAGATTTCTAAAAACATTCACTCTGCCGTTCCTCGTCCCTGTGGTTGTATGCCGGATAGTTCATGTAAAATCCTGAATCGAGTTGGTACGCAGATAGTGATACAGGCTATGAAGCTTGCTGGTATGTACTTCTTGGCAGCCGAACGGTTAATAATACAGCGCACCACTCTGAGCATGGGGAAAGCTGATGCCTCTTCTCTTTTATTTCCTTCCTGCGTGAAATGCTTCATTTTTGCATCTCGCCTCTGCCCACAGTCGCTCAGAGGAAACCGTTATCCTGCCCTCTGATAGACCAAGGTGGGTAAGCTGAGGGGACCCAGCAACTGTAGGACGCGTTCTGGCTGCCCCCCCTACAGCATTCCTAAACTATATTTAGGAAGCCAGTATCAGTGCAGCTGTCCCCTGGCTTGGAGCTGCAGTGTTAGGGAAATTGACTCATAGGCCTCCTCTCACATTTCAGTACCTCTCTCGGTGTTGGCCGGAAAGCCTGTGCTCTCTCTGTCTCTCTCTCACTCAATCCCCGCTTCCACGTCTTAAGGTTTCCTATCCCCTTGGGCTGCGGTAAGGTGCAAATATTAATGGAGGAGGCGACTTTTGTCTTCTAGACGCCTCAAACTTGTGACTTTTTAAACTTTTCCATCACTTGATAGCACAATACACTTGGCAATCCATTGCTGGTGTTATCAGGCCCAGACTATTCTTAGAGCTGGCTCGTCGTGTCTGTATGGTGGCGAAACGCTACTCCTTCTAGAGGCATCGAGGATAGTGCGCTATTCTTTATTATTTTATCATATTTATAGGATTATTACACTACTTGTATTTATTCCTATAACACGGTGCGGCTTTTACTCCCAGGCTGCTAACGCTTTGTCATTGCTGAATTAATGAAATCCCCTAATATTACTGAATATCTTTGTTATGACGTGTTGTAATTAAGAATTTATTTATATTTTTATCATTTTGTCTTTAGTTCAATATAATTTTCTTTTTTACGTCCATTTTGGACAGATTTCAGCTGGGGGAAGAGAAGTTGTAGAAGTGTTGCTTTATAATCTATGTAAAAGCTGCACTCATTGGATTTTAGAGCTTTTGTTTTTTTCTCTTACCTTTTTATTTGCCTGTAGATATTTTATGTTCTCGTTTAGGGTTTGCTTCCACATAAAAGAACTTTCATTAGTTATGAAAAAAAGTACAGAGGAAGGGAGGGAAACTCCGTTTCCTACCAGTGACTTCTGTTTTGGAGAGTATCATGCAGCGGTTCCATGTTCCCTTTTTGTGTTTTCTTTTACTACAATTCTCTTGATTTTGGGTGTTCCTTTCATATTGTTGTAATGAACCCATTGTTGTTCTATTAGAAAAACTGGCCATAGATGTAATTATTATTCACATAATACAGCCAACAATGACCATGGCTAACAGTGTCGGACTGGGGTTCCTTAGGCCCATCAGAGGAAATTATTCTCAAGGTCCAAGCCCTGCATTGTCAGTAAAGTCTAATAGGTTTTGAATCAAAGAAATAGACCTTAGTGGCAAGTGAATGGCTCCAAATTTGTTTTTTTTGTTTTTTTTTTCTCCTGGACTTTTGGGGCCCACTATGCCTTCAGAGACTTTGGCCCACCGTAGGATCCTCTGGTACTCTGGTGGGCCAGTGCGACCCTGATGGTTAACGATAACTACTGCAACCTTGTTACCCCAGCATCCCTGTAATGGTAAGGCCGCAGATGGGGTCAGAACCCACAAATGGGGGATATGCAGACAACCTTGTAGCAGTTTTTAGCTGATAAAACCATGATAACTACTTTTTGCTATTTTTTTTATGCATTTTGATCACAAAACTGGTGAATTGTGTCTAGGGAAGAGCGAATCGACTTCGGCTGCTTCATCCGAAGTCGATTTGCATAAAATTTCAGATGAAGCAGCCTAAGTCGATTCGCTCATCCCTAATTGTGTCCATTGTTTTCTGTATTTTCATGATTAGTAGTTATGTTATTGTTAATACGTGTGTATACTTGCTTTTCTGTTCTTTTAACACAATTCTGTCCTAGCCAAGGAGATATTGGGTCATTTGTCATTTATAGTGGCCATGGTACTGTGTGTCTATGGCCAGCTTTAGAAAAGATTCAGGCGTTCCATGCTTTATACATCATGAGATAAATGTTGCTCTTAGGTCATCAGACATGATGACCGGCTGAAGAGTCAGGATCTGTTAATATCTGCGAGCTGGGTCCACGGACTTAATGGCCCACAGTAGATTTAGGATATAGCTCAATAGCTGTTAGTCCCGCAGTAAAATCCTGCGTTACTGCCGCCTCAATGTTAACTTATTGGGGGCAAAAGAGTCACCATGGTTGCATTTACACCAACAGATTATCTGACAGATTTTCTAACCAATCATTGGTCAGTTGGCCGTTTACACACACAGATCTTTTGTTATTCACACCAGCTAGTGGTCTGATTGGACAGAAATTGGTCAGATAATCTGTTGGTGTATATACATCCCAATAGACTGCACATTGATAGGTTGGATTTTGCAACAGAAGATTTCTTTGATGGAAAAATAAGTCTTAAAGGGGTTGTCCAGGTATGTAAAAAAAAATATTGTCTAATAGCAGGGGATATGTTAAAAAATAAATAAAAATAACCTGTTAAATTTCTTGTTGTACCAGTGCCGGTGGTCCATGTGTGTCTTTTTTTTACACCACTGGTCCCTGTTGCTTTTTGCTTTGCTGCAGTGATGACATACCCGTACATGCAAGTGACCAACGCAGCCAGTCATTGGCCTCAGCGGCCTGATGTCGTGCATGCAGCCATCACCGCAGAGGCAGTCATGTGTATGTATCATGTCATCACTGACGCAGATTAAACAATGGCCAGCAAGACAGGCTAGTAATGGTTGTTTTTTATCTTTACAAATATTCCCTTTTATTAGCTGATATTTTTTTTGCATTTTTAGACAACCAATTTAAAGGGGTTTTCCAGCGTTTTTTTTTCATAATACATTTTTTAAACTTAAGATAGCAGCCTGTGGCAGCCGGTTCATGTGCGGCACCGCATCCAATAATTGGCCTAAGTGGTGTCATGTCTCCAAGCGGCAAACTGCAGAGTACGGAGCAGTTGCAGAGAGAGCAGAGCCTCTAGGTGTAACGGCAACACCCCCGTTGCTCCTAGAGGTTCATTTGCATATATTAAAAAATTTCTCAGCAATACGGGCACATGTGAACATGGGACCAACACAGCTGTCTAGCACATATTGAACAGGTCGGCCAGTTTCATAGGGACAGTTCTGCTGACAGATGCCCTTTAATGTAATGAAATGTAACATGTGGCTGCAGCTTTTTTACCTAAAGCGAATCCCACAGTGTACAAAAGCTGTGTATGAATCCAGCCTAAAAGATCTTTCAGCAGTCCTCCTCCGTTAGGTTGTTGAAAAAAATCATACTTAGATATTTTAAAAGGGTTTTCTGAGATTTCGATACCGATGACCTATCCAGAGAGATGAGCGAATTTCATATTTTGAAATTTGTTTGAGCTTCGTTTGGTTGTAAAAGCAGAATTGCGTTATGGATTCCGTTACCACGGACCATAACGCAATTCTCAGAATGAAGAGAAAAACGGTCCAGCTACACTGGAAAACTTGAGGCTTTATTGAATCCCGTGCAGATAAAAACCAACGTACAGCAATGCAAGAAATCGACCGGTTTCGGATCACTATAGGTGCGGATCCTTAGTCATGATGTGCCGGAATGCCTTTAGAGGAATTCCATTATTCATTCCGTCATAATAGAAGTTATGCAGGAGAGGACTCCCCTGCATAACGGAGACGGGAAACTTTACTCAGGCCATAGACTTCTATTATGACGGAACGCCTCTAAAGACATTCCGTTATGCATTCTGTCATAGAATTGCCTTATGGTCCGTGGTAACAGAATCCATAACGCAATTCTGCTTTTACCACCGAACGAAGCACAAACGGATTTCATAACATGAAATTCGCTCATCCCTAGTTATCAGTATCTGATTGGTGGGGGTCCGACACCCGATACCCCCGCCGGTCAGCTTTTTGAGAAGGCTGAGCTGTGATACCAAGCACAGCCACTATACAATGTACAGAGCTGTGCTTCGTAAGCTGCAAGAAAGCCTCGGCACTCACAGGAGATCGGCAGGGTTCCTGGGTGTCGGACCGCCATGATCAGATACTGATTACCTATCCTTAGGATACTATCAAAATCTTGGAAAAACCTTTCATTTTGAATTTGATTCTGGGAAAACTGGGTCCCTACCAGAATAAGGACACCAGCTTCTACAGGACTTTATGCCTCGCTTTACCAAATCTTCCTGATGTAATAACATTTCTAATGCAGGCTATCCGCTTTAGATGGACGCTTAGATTGGAGTCTGTATCGCTCCGAGCCTATTGGGCTTCTTCCCGCAGCTGTAGTGGTCACCGAAAAAGTCCCAAAACAGTGTTGATTTAACTAATAGGCAGTACCTTGAAGAGTGCAGGACAGGTGCTCCTCGGCAGCTGACCCCACAAGAAGGGTAACAGATGGCTGGATAGTGGCTGGTTTATCCTTGTTTATACTGGAAAGCAACATGTCCATTATTACCTGAGCCTTGCCCGAGAGAAGGCAACATTTGTTTCCCTTTGAAAACTATTCCCATGGTTGTTACAGTGTTGGGGTTTGTTCACACAGAGTTTGAGTGCTGGAAAACTTATGTGGAATCATTTTTTTTTTTTTTTTTAGACATATTTTGTGATGCATTTTTGATGCTGTTTTGCTATGGTTTTTCATTGTGCCCAATTCAATGGGAACTTTTCCATGCAGAAGCAGGATCAAGAATGTCACCAGTTTTTTTATGGTGAGGTTTTTAATACCATAAATAGAAAAAAAGCTATTATTTCACATATGAATTCCCCATTACAATCCATGGAGAAGGTCTGTATGCATTTTTTGCGCAAAAACCACCCTAAAAATCCGTTATGTGAACATACCCTTAGTGGAATTGCACTAAAGCTGCTCCAAAACTTTTCTTCAAAATGGTATTAAAAAAAAGAGCCATTGAACAGGCCTGCTGCTACATGTAGTCCCACGTGTATGGCTGATGTACATAGAAATATCAGGAACATCAGACTTCTCTTGTAACGTCTATTATCGCGAGGTAACAATTGTGACACTTCCTGATTGCTCTTCTGTCCCTGAATGAAAATTTGGCGGTGGGTCACAAGAAATATTTTTGTCACCAGGAAGTGGTAGTGTAATGGAGGAAATGCAGCATGCGCAAGGCACACATGGCTCCGCTATACTGTCCGAGTACCCCCACCTATTCCTTCATAATGCTGCGGGGGCAGGGAACGTTTCACTGACTAGGAAGAATTACCATTCAGTACTCTAGTACTCTAGAAAAGCTGTGTAACAATCCCCGAGGGAGCCGCAATTGCATCACCCAGCTTTACCAGAAACGGATAAGAAATGTCTGAATACGCAGAGAATAATAATGCTAAGGAGTTAACACGAAATGTCCAGTTAAAGAGCATCTGTCATCTCTCCTGTATTCCCCATGAAATAGCAATTCTGGGACACTGTGTCATTCCTCTGTTATTCCTCCTGGAAATGTGTGCATAAATGAATTGAAACGTGGCTGATACCATTCCCTTCATCAGTACTTCTAAATTTGCTATCAGTTATGATAGTGTCAGATTGTGAAATGATACAGCCTGTTAACAAGTAGGATGGTAACAACCAGATGTCAACTTATTCCTACATTTTCAGAAGCTTTAACAGAGGCATAGCCTTCAAAAATTAGTGGCACGTGCTTTTCTCCTGGTGCGCTGTGTTTGCTAAAAATTGTAATTTTATTATATTTACATGTATTCTGTGGCTGTTTATGGCCTAGAGCCAATTTTATATGTCCGGCTTCCTTGTCCATTTCCATCCTGCGTGTCCGGGGCTGTGTGTCTAGGCCCGAAAAGAACTAAGAATTTATGCCTGGTGTCTGGAAAACTCAAAACATTTCTGATCCTCTGTTTCTCCTTTAGACGATCAGAGTAGGACCCTTCGTCTCATGACTGCCCTGCCATGGCATTCTCCTCGCGCTTTGCTTTCTGGGAGCAAAAGGGAAGTGTTGTAGCACCCTGCATGCTTTTCATTGTGGTAGTGACAATAATCCATTATAAGGCCTTATGCACACGGCCTTTGTTTTGGTCCACGTCCGAGCCGATATTTTGCGGCTCGGGCGTGGACCGATTCACTTCAATGGGGCCGCAAAAGATGCGGACAGCACTTTGTGTGCTGTCCGCATCCGTTGCTCCATTCCGTGGCCCCGCAAAAAAAAAAATAGAGCATGTCCTATTCTTGTGCGTTTTGCTCCCATTTCTACAATGGGCCGCGTTCCGTCCCACAAATTGCGGATCGGAACGCCGACCAGCTTCCGTGTTTTGCGGACTGCAAACACATACGGTCGTGTGGATGAGGCCTAAGACAGAAGATAATAACATGCTTTAGGGTTTGCAGGTTATGCTTACGGATTTTTTTTATAGGAGTTCTTTAAGAGTTTTTGAAATTTGGCAAGGAGCAGGTGGCATGTACAATTGGGAAAAAAAAACTTTTAAAATGTTCCACCGCTTCTTCATTGCCACTTTTACCCTCAGGGGCCACTTTAACCCTCAGTAGTCACAGGCCGTTCTTGCACATGTGACCTGCAGCGGTCACTGGAACAATGTACATTACATGATGTCATCACTACAGGCCCAGAGGGGATTGGAGTGGGCCCAGAATTGGGTAGGGACATGCTCCCTTCCAAACTTTACAAAATCTTGGAGAACGCCTTTAAGTATGCCCGTCTCTTACTTGTAGTAGAGGTAGACATTTTGCAGTCTTTATTGATTTTGATGAGACTGTAGGTCACAGATTTTTTTTAAGAAGTGGTTTCACTACAGCTTTATGGGATTTTTTTATTTTTTTAATGAAAGTTTCGTACAGACCTATATGCATATCGTCGTAGTTAACTGTTCTGGTAGTTAAGTTCGCTTTCCATGTAACATGAGAGAATGTCTTACTAAAAATGGGTACGGATACCATCACAGTGACGGGACTCTTTTTTTTTTTTTTTTGTTATATGTACATTCATTGCAAAGACTTTGGGAAGATATATCTTTCCTCTAGTAGGCTGGCTGTAAATGAGTTATCTACCTTGTTCTGACCCTCAAATGCGTCATGTGATTGACACTCTGACTCTCTAGCTAACACCAGGTCTTCTGATGTTGAGGCCATCATAGGAATGAATAGAGAAACTGACTTTCTGTCCACACATAAGACGTTGTGTCAGCTAGAGAGTCAGAGTGTCGGTCACACAGGTGAGGACCAGATTAAAGCAGGTAAATGAGAAATACATTCAGTAATAAGAAGAATAACTTCACTATAACTTAACTTGTGTACCCTTCTAGGGGGCCAGAGAATAAAAATTTGTGTGAGAGTGCTTCTTTAAATGCTTAGTTGTCACCATAGATCATATTGACTATGCGGCTTTGGGACTAGCTGTCATGCTTCTGGTAGATACTTATTGCCTTGACCCGTATCATGGCGATTGATCCACTTTCAGTTTTTATGACCTTGCCTCCTGCTCCTATTTCAAAACTTTAGGTTAAGGATGAAGATAAGCCTTTAGCAAAGAAAAAAAATGGTGTCGCTTCCAGCCAGAACGGAGCTGTAAGTGTAATTAGTAAAAGTGTTAAATGTGAGCTTGTATTTCTGCATGACAAGCATGTCTCTGGGCTCTCTAGATGTTATAGCGGTGTGTATTCTTGTTTAGTAGCACATTGATTTGGCTATATTTCCTTCCAGGGCAGATGAGATGCAGAAGATGACTGGAAGTAGAATGAGGAACAAAAATATAATTCATATTGAGTTAAAATGAAATTTCTTTATCCAGATTGTCCGTCAGTTCTTTTACCTGTCGTCTTGGTACGCTGGCTGCCCTGGCCCAGGGGATTTCTTCAGTCCTGCACCTGTATACTTACACATTGTCCATACCTACCAACTTTTTGGACTGTGAAATAGGGACAGTTATGGTGCATTATGTGAAAGATCCTCTTTACCTGCATCTCTACACACTTTGGTGGTTTTCTTTTACACTAGCGCACAAATTATCTGAATATAGAAATTTCTGAAACCCAAATTGCATCAAATAATGAAATATTATACAAGGCTCTAGTATACAGAGGTAAGCTAAACATCTTCTGGAATAATATTGTACATGTATTAATGCAAATCTATACATCTGATCAAAAAGAGGGACGTCTATGGAGCAACGATGGACAGAGGGACTTGAGTCAAAAATAGGGACTGTCTCTCCAAAAGAGGGACACTTGGGAGGTCTGCATTGTCTCCCATGGACACATTTTATGGGAGATTTTTTTTACTATTGTCTTAGGGCTGAATCACACGACCGTGCGTAGTCTGGGAGACATGGCCAATGTCTCGACCGCATCTCCCGGATGCACTGCAGCTTCCCTGACCTGAAATTACTGCATCAGAGTGATTTATCTAGGTTCCTAGCTGATTGTGCGGGTCTGTTGCCCTGCTGAGTATAGGGCTCACATCACCCCACCAATCTAATACTCATCCTGTTGACAGGGGATAACTTGAAATTACTGGGATACCCCTTTAAGTGTGAGCACTCCGTCCCAGAGGAACAGTGAACCTTCTCAACCATGAAAGCATTCAGCCCCATAAGACCTGCCTTGTGTGTGAAATCGGCTTTTCTTCAAGATATCTGTGAATTTCCCAGCACAGTCTGATCTGTCTGATCTCTGGGAAGGTAACTTGTCTGTTTGCCTTTAAGACAACTGGTTTGGAACAAATTTGGGATTTCACAAAACCATTTTGGAAGATGTAATGGAAAAGTGGTTTGAAAATTGCCATTCTCCTGTTATTCCATGACTGCCTCCTTGGTGACGCTCATGGCTGAACCGCTGAGAGCAGGGAAAACCTCTTTATTCTTTCGGAAAACTTTAACCGTTTCCTTTCATGTTGGTCATCTTAGAGGCAGCACTGCACACCTGAATAGATTTGTTGTCCAGTTCAGTTTACGGATTGTGATAACATTTCAGACAGGAGGCTGATTGGCATCGCAACACTTGCAGTGAGGCTAGACTACAAAATCAGGTTACAACGTCCTAGCGGCCTAGCCAGATGCAGTTCATACAACTATTTCTTGTTTGAGTCAGTAGAAATGGATTGGGTAACTTAAAGGGGTTGTTCAAGAAATGGTGGAGGGTTTGGCAAATCAGTCCATTCTGCCAGACCTGCAAAGTGAAGATGACTTGCTTCCTGGGTGCTGGCTCCCCGATCCTTCTCTTGGAGCTGGGCTCCAGCGAAGTCCGCTTCCGGTTTGACATCGCTGCAGCCAACAACTGGCCATGAAGGGTGTCCAGCTCACCGTTCCGTTATGACAAATGGTCACATGACGCAATGCATCGTCATGGCCAGTAATTGGCTGTGGTGATGTCAAACCGGATGATGACATCGATGGAGCCCAGCGGAGCCTCACAGGCCTGTAGGAGAGGAGCCAGCGCCCCCTCGATCCTTACACCTTTAGGCCTCTTTTACACAAACGTATTTTTTGCGAGTGTACGGACCGTTTTTTTGCGTTCCATATACAGTCTGTATACGGAACCATTCATTTCAATGGTTCCGCAAAAAAACGGAAGTGTTTCCGTGTGCATTCCGTTTTTCCGTTCCGTGCAAAGATGGAACATGTCCTATTATTGCCCGCAAATCACGATCCGTGGCTCCATTCAAGTCATTGGGTCTGCAAAAAAAACGGAACGCATACGGAAATGCATCCGTATGTCTTCCGTATCCGTTCCGTTTTTTGCGGAACCATCTATTGAAAATTTTAAGCCCAGCCCAATATTTTCTATGTAATTACTGTATATGCCATGCGGAAAAAAGGGACAGAAAAACAGAACTGATAAAAAGGGCCCGCAATACACTGAAAAAGCCATACGGTCGTGTGAAAGAGGCCTTAATGATTGTCTTGGTCCCCGTTCACTATAATACAGTGTATTTGGTATGTGCCAAATTTCCATCAAACTTTTGGGTGCTGAGTATTTTTGACATATAGGCCTTTAGTGTTCCTTTACGGTACATCCACACATGAAAAATACAGAAGAAAAGTCTGCTGCAGATCTGCGGCAAAAAAGTGTATGTATACATGCATTCTTCTTCTGCAGAGATAGCTATGGACTTCACTTTCTCCCTTGCAAAGGGAGAAATTGCAGTTAAAATCCACAGCATAAATTGACATGCTGCCGACTTCAAATCTGCCCTGCCGGTCAATTCCTAAAAACCTCATCAACCTTGCTGGAACTGTACAGCACTTAGAATTTGTTACATGGAAATCTGTAATGACAAATCCATGGTGCATTAGCCATTTGGGAACATACCCTTAAAACCCATTGTAGGCACACAAGCTGTCGAAATAATAATAGGTAAATGTGCCCCAGTACTTCATTTGTTAGAGCTGCAGTTTTTTTTTCTTGCTCCAGAGCTGATCTTCCTTGTGTATCTTTTGCCAAGAAGCTGCAACCTAGAGAGCTATATAACGGTGTTCAGTACAGACACCTCCTGCAGACAGTTGTGTGTGTATCGGTGCCTAGTGACTAGAGGAAGGAAGTGCACTACAGAGACCCCCACATGGCAGTGAACGAATGATGCCCAATCCTATATAAGGGGTTCCATTCTTTTCTGTTGGCAGAACAGCTTATGAGTAGTGATTTCATAGACATGTCAGCAGATTTAGTAAAATAGCCGTCAGTGCATCTGCTCTGCTGTACGCAAAACTGACGATGATCGCAGTGTGAATACGGCAGAGGCTACACATAGTTGTCTTAACTTGGGATCCGTCCAGTGAGGTCTGCTGGGATAATTGCTGCTATACATATAAAATGATTTCAGACCTCGCTTCTCTTTAAATAGCAACAAGTCTGCAGAGAACAGAGCGCTCGCTGATAAGTTTCTGGACTCGTTACTTAATATTTCACAGATCTGCACTGCCCCAAGAATTTATGTCAGCAGATTTCTATCAGAGCTCCCATCACACTCTTCTCTGCCGCAGAGCCGAACTTGACAAGGCTTTCCATTATCCTCTCCTGCTCATCTCCGGCTCTTGCACCCTTCATGCACTAAGGTGTCTGTTTTTGTATAGCGGACGTCAGAAACCCCTGAAAGGTATGGAGGTTTTGATTTAAAATAATGATGCGTTTATGGGTTAGAACGAAGTGGCTGGTGATAATGTGACCTGCCCTGTAAATACCACATTTCTGGTGTATGACTGCAGTCCACATTGGGAGGGATGATGGAATAAGAGAGTCATGGCAGGCTCAAGCAGTGCTGCTCCATCTGCTTTATTGTAGACACGGCTACGGACAGCGGCTGGAAGATAATATCTATGGTGGTGGCCGCTTTAGTTAGATGTTTGGGCCTTGAGGTTCGGTTTGTAGGTTCTTTGGTAGAGGGCATGTAGCAGAGCTTTCCCTGCACTGCAGTCTTTCATATGTGTACCAGATACTACTGCAGCTGTGTAGTGACAGGCTGATCGGATGTATGCTTTTACAGCACTTTGGTGCCTGCTTCACTGAGGCCATGGAAGTTCTACACTGGGGAAACGTCTCCGTCTGTTTTATACATTGGGACGTATGGACAGGGGAGAATACAAGCAGCAGGTGCAGACCATGGTCTTTGTAGTCCTAGTTTTATCTCTGCTGGGGGAAGCTTTAAAATGAAAAGTTATCAACAGAATGGAATGATTTACCCGATACTGGGGAGCAATGTACACGTCCCCTCTGACTGGGCTGCGCGAGGTCCCCTCTGACTGGGCTGCGCGAGGTCCCCTCTGACTGGGCTGCGCGAGGTCCCCTCTGACTGGGCTGCGCGAGGTCCCCTCTGACTGGGCTGCGCGAGGTCCCCTCTGACTGGGCTGCGCGAGGTCCCCTCTGACTGGGCTGCGCGAGGTCCCCTCTGACTGGGCTGCGCGAGGTCCCCTCTGACTGGGCTGCGCGAGGTCCCCTCTGACTGGGCTGCGCGAGGTCCCCTCTGACTGGGCTGCGCAGGTCCCCTCTGACTGGGCTGCGCGAGGTCCCCTCTGACTGGGCTGCGCGAGGTCCCCTCTGACTGGGCTGCGCGAGGTCCCCTCTGACTGGGCTGCGCGAGGTCCCCTCTGACTGGGCTGCGCGAGGTCCCCTCTGACTGGGCTGCGCGAGGTCCCCTCTGACTGGGCTGCGCGAGGTCCCTCTGACTGGGCTGCGCGCGGTCCCCTCTGACTGGGCTGCGCGCGGTCCCTCTGACTGGGCTGCGCGCGGTCCCCTCTGACTGGGCTGCGCGCGGTCCCCTCTGACTGGGCTGCGCGGGTCCCCTCTGACTGGGCTGCGCCATGTCCCCTCTGACTGGGCTGCGCGCGGTCCCCTCTGACTGGGCTGCGCGCGGTCCCCTCTGACTGGGCTGCGCGCGGTCCCCTCTGACTGGGCTCGCGTCGCTGGTCGCGTCCTCTGACTGGGCTGCGCTGCTGGTCCCCTCTGACTGCGCGCGGTCCCTCTGACGGCTGCGGTCCCCTCTGACTGGGCTGCGCGCGGTCCCCTCTGACTGGGCTGCGCGCGGTCCCCTCTGACTGGGCTGCGCGCGGTCCCCTCTGACTGGGCTGCGCGCGGTCCCCTCTGACTGGGCTGCGCGCGGTCCCCTCTGACTGGGCTGCGCGCGGTCCCCTCTGACTGGGCTGCGCGCGGTCCCCTCTGACTGGGCTGCGCGCGGTCCCTCTGACTGGGCTGCGCGCGGTCCCCTCTGACTGGGCTGCGCGGTCCCTCTGACTGGGCTGACTGGGCTGCGCGCGGTCCCTCTGACTGGGCTGCGCGCGGTCCCCTCTGACTGGGCTGCGCGCGGTCCCCTCTGACTGGGCTGCGCGCGGTCCCCTCTGACTGGGCTGCGCGCGGTCCCCTCTGACTGGGCTGCGCGCGCACAATGCAATTATCAAAAGTAAAATGCATAAAAAAGATGTGTGTGATTCTTTATATGAATTGTAAGATCTCAAATCACTTTCATATTTTCTTTATTTCAAATATTTTTTATTGGATTGTATTTGCAAACAAGACTTCATATCAAGAGTACCTTCACACGAACGTAAGCTGTCCGTGCCTGAGCTGCGGTCTGCACTCCACAGGCACCGGCCATGTGACTCCCGTATTGTGGCGCGGACCTATTCACTTCAATGGGTACGGGATCCACAATATATGGCAAAACATAGGACATGTGCTGTCTTTTGCAGTGCGGAGGCACGGACCAAAAAGCTCTTCCGTGGACTTCCTATACGTGGCTCCGTACCGTGCCGTATCTTGAGAATTGCGGACCCATACAGGCATGGATGGCCTATGGTTGTGTGAATGTACCCTAAACAATATCCAGTTTAGATATCTAGGTAAAATCAATAATTAACAAGTAGGTTTGTGCATTGGGCAAAAAGTGCAGAAATATTTCTTAACCATTCGGACTCTTATAGTAAAGGCTGCAATTCTGGAGTATCTTTTCTTTTAACACTGTGTTGTGCTTTTCCTCCATTATTCCTCCAAGAATTTTGAACATTAACAACTGGGTGCTACAGTCTGGCACTGGCACTGTCCATTCAGTGTCATGACAAGTAGAATGGTAACATTTGATTCATATATTTGTAGGAAAGATAATAGAAGAACGGCACACCACATAGATATAATGTTCCAGAATTATTTTATGGGAATGGCAAGTATTGACTAAAATAGACGTGGTGATAAGTCTCCTTTTTAATGGATCCTGAGGTGTGCCTCCTTGCTCTAGGAAAGTTTGATATTTTAATTTTTATCTAGATATCTTTTTGCGTCTTTCTGTTTTATAGCATACTAGAGAGCCCAGATATGTGTGTTTGATTTGCAGAAATTTTTTATGAAAATTATAGAATACCGGTAACTGTTTTTTTCTAATTCAAAATTGCCTTTTTTACACTATTTCTTTGTTCAAAATGTAGTCTGAAAACTCAGAGAATGAGGGAGAGCAGCCTTTAAGCAATCCATCATCTCCAACAAATTTATTATCTCAAAACCCACTGAGAGCAAAAAGCCCAGAGCCAAGACAAAATCTCCTTAGGGTGAAGAGTCCGGAAAGGGTGCAAGTCCCTGTGCGTGTAACCAGCCCAGAACCGGTGCAGAACGGTGATGAAAAACCAGCTAGCACCATGCAAAGAGCCGAAAGTGCAAAGTCCATTAACTCAGAGGCTGGTTCTGAAGAAACTGGTACCAAAAAGAAAGTGGTGAAAGTTGTTAGAAAAATGGTTAGAAAAGTCATTCCACAGGAGGATGCTGGAGGCAAAAATGAGCCTGCCCAAGGACAGGAAAAAATCCAGCCTCGGTCTCCCATTCCACAGGCACCTGCTGTGCCAAAAACCGAAGCCAAGAAAGAGAAGGATGACATTTCTGTAGGCCTTACCAGCCTCATGACCAGGGGTAAAACAAAAGAACATAAACATAGATTTAAGCTTTCCGAGAAAAAAGTAGAACCTGCAAGTGAGAAGGTGGCTTCACCAACTCCACCTGTTGAAAAACCAAGCGAGAAGTCCTCCAGTCCTGACCCTCCTGCTTCTGTGGAAGTGACGATCTCTGACAAACAGGATAACCACCCTTCCAAAGCAGTTAGTCCTGACCTGACCGACAAAACGCCACAGAAACCATCTAAAGGATTTATACTAGAGGTACCCACATTTAACTATGTGTGTGCATGAGCAGGAAAAAACACAACAATGTCCTCCTTCCAGTTTGGTTGACCAAAATTAACAAAGCATGTGACCAGTGTGCAGTGCTATTATGCTCTAGTGTATTAACTCTTTATAATGATTACTGTGCATGACTTAATTAGACCATTTTATTTTATGCTCTACAATGTATACGCCTTTTTTGGAGTTGGCTTTGAAATATTTTTTGAGCCCGTGTCTTGATCCTGTGGCTATTCAGATTTGTACTTTGGCTGCTAATTGAACAACTATATTTGGCTCCTCTTAAGTTTTAGCTTTTATCAATGAAGAATTGAGCTGTCGGCCTAAAATAGCAGTAGTAGAAAAGGCACAAAACCATTTGCTGGCTGCGCTTGGGCCTTATCTGTGTTAGATAGCAGCAGAGTGAACTTTTGGCTCCAATAATTTTCCTACCTCTGCTCAGCACTCTCTGAAGAAGGGCATTGCACCGCCCAGACCTCAGAAGTCTAGGTCTTCCCAGGTCACTCAAGAAAAATGGATCTCAAACAAGGTGTGTTGTTTGAAGTGATGTTTTGGATCTGCTAAATGGAATAAGAGATGGAATTTTCTATGTGATATGGAACAAGTTGGGTAATCCACCAAATGCTTCAAAAATCTTAGCGCCTCTTTGACTCCTCCAGGAGGTTTTGAAATGTTCATGTGAAACCCCACATGGATGTTGATACCTATCATCTAATAAAGGTCTTCTGCTCAAAGGAGGAGAGGCATCCTCTACGAGTTAGGAGTAAGGGCCCCCTTCTGGCCTGAAATGCTCAATTGTTTGTAGGATGGACAAGCTTTCTATACACTGTGGATGCTGGAGATCCTCCTCCTGACATGACCTCCACATTGGTCAACATGATTATGGTTTCGACGAGAGTGTTGCAGAGGGCATTGTGTTAAGACTAGGGTTGAGCGAACTTGTATTTTAAGTTCGGCATCCAAAGTTCGGGTTATCTTAGTATCCCGTTATGGATTCGCTACCATGGACCATTCCTTCTTCTCCTCCACACACAGCACAGGAGCTCCGCCCCTCATGTCACATGATCATTATACCAGGCCCTTTACCACCTCTTATCCAATCCAGTACTGAGCCACGCCCCCTGCACTGATCACATGACGGTGACGTCACCCCCAGGTCCTTGGTGCTGTCCAAGGTTCGGATTCATCGAAGAATCCCCTTATGGATTCAAAATTCCATTATGGTCCGTGGTAGCGGAATCCATAACAGGATTCTTCGATAACCCCAACCCGAACTTTGGACACCGAACTTAAAATACAAGTTCGCTCAACCCTAGTTAAGACACATTGTTTAGTCACATTTTTAAATAATTTGAAAATTTGCTTCAAAAAGTTGTCCTGTAATTGCTGCCACATTAAATATTTTTGGGGGGCTTTGACCACATCAGATGTTCTTATTTGTGTAACCTTGGAAATTAGCTACTTTTCAGTAAGGGAAATGACTTTATTTTGGTTGAAGTGCTGATGGATGTGCAAGGAGAAGATCCAGCGTCCTGCTATAGTTAGGGCCTTCATACATGTCTATCTTTATACTCTGTTCAGCTCTGCCATGTCTGCTATTTTTTCCACTCGTGATAAATGAAAGGACGTTGTTTTAGGCTAGAAGAAACTACTGGTTTCAGGGGCAAAATGTCAATAATATGCTTTGTTTTAAAACATTTTGTACAATTTTTTCCGTTATTGCCATTCTGTTTGCTTTTTACGAAGCAAGATGGCCTCTCTTATCGAATGTAGCAGGTGCCTTTTTTTATAATGCAATCCTGTGCTGAAACTAAAACTGCTAGCATGCCCCATCAGCAAGGCTAACATTTGCCTTGTGTGTGACATGATTCTCACGTCAGATCTAAATGTGTACAGGAGCATTTATCCATTCCATGTCACAGTGACTCATCTGAGTACTAGGATCTCCTCTGGTAGGTTAGGGTCTGACAGAGTTATGGGACCCAGGGATGTTCTTAGCGCACCTACTATAGAAAATAATGTGTAAAAACTTCTCTAATATAAAAAAAACCTCAACAACATTGCATTACTTGCTGTATTTTTACTCACTACCATTACACATGGTAGTACATTTTAAGAGAATGTACTAAGATCCGTCATCACTGATATTGTAGTAGTTTTAGTAATCTCTCTTGGTAGGGTGTGACTATTTTAATTTTTTTTTTTTCTCACTGTAGGGAATAGTGTGCGAGATTTGTGGCATTACACAGTAGTCTCCATTTACATGGGCCATTACACAGGGCAATAATCGGGAACAAACCATTTTTTCCCGATCATTGCCAGCTTGTCTAAATGATCACTACCGACAAATAGACCGGTCCACGGGGATGTGATTGGGAAGGAACCTTCCGATCGTATCCTCATGCAGCGTTGTTGTTCATTGGCAGCAGATCACTGTTAACACAGTACGACGTGTTTCTGAGTGACTACGTTTTGCCACTTAAATGATCAGATTACCCGTCAACCAAACATTTTTAATGTTGGTTGGGTGATTCGCATCACCTTTTACACAGGCTAATTATAGGGAATGACTGTTCAGTGGACTATCCATTCTCAATAATTGGCTCCTTGAACCATGTAAATGGGCCCTAACCCTATCTTTTTGAGTTATTTTTTTTTCTTTTCTTTAATAACATGCATGCCAGATAGGATATTATCTCTACAGTACATAAATAATTAATGCAAATTTGACCTTTAGGCTACAAGTCCTGTATCCCAGCAGACCGTGCCAGAGGAGGCCCAGAAACGTCTGGAGAGGATCTTCATGGCATCTGTAAATAATGTTTTAGGTTACTCCATGTTTCTTGTGCTTGGGCGCCTCTGTGTTCCTGCTTCTAACTGTTGCTTGTGTATAACGAATGTTGATGTCTGAGGAACATCCACTATTATCAGTGGGATTTGGTGACTGACGTTTGTGAAGGCCGTTGTACAGCCCTAATTCTTGAGTAACATATTCTCGCTCGGTTGACTTGTACCTCTTGGAGACATGTGATAGTAACTTGCCTATTGGTACATGAAAGAACATAATGTATGAAGGACATTGTTGTTGGTCGGACAACTACTTGTGCTCCTCGCCAGCTACGGCTTACGTCTTGGCATTCTTATCTAAATACCTGCAGTATTTCAGATGTCCCTATTGTCGACGAGTTTTGTGGGTAGAGTTTGTTCGGTATGGACAAGTTCAACTTTTGATGCTTACATGCTGTGACTTTATTGCCACGCGCTGGTGTATATACAGCTGTCTGTAGGAAATTGAAGAATGTGCATGGGGCCCTCTTGAGGTTTTTTTAGCGCCTTTTGCAGTTTTTAAAAACACAGCAGGGCCCTCCTCTTTGGTGATAGCTTTTTCCACTGATTTCAGTAAGGAAAACCACCATAGGACAATGATGTATGTTTGTGTTAATTTGGAACAACTAATGCTCTTGCATGTGCTTTTGGTCAATAACTCTATTGGTGCCGGATGGCACACGCACAGTCTTATGGTCTTTTTCATGCAGGCTTTTTTTTTTTTTTTGAGTCAAAGCAAAGAGTAGTGAGAAATACACAGGAAGGACTCCTACGTCTCCATCCTAATGGATGCTATTCTGGCTTTGGCCCAAAAAATAGCCACAAAAGCAAAAACTGTAAATGTCTTTACAGTGATGGCGATGAACAGCATATACTAAAATTATCATGATGTCCTGCTCATGCTTTTATTAACTTTTACAATGTATTACAACTTTTTACCCTCAGGAATATATAAGTATATGAATCCAGGTTGCACCTACCGTCTTCTACTAACCATTTTCTTCATGTTCATGCCTCCATGGACGGGATAACAGATTTTTTGTATTGAACGTTGACGTTAGATCTTAGTCTGATAGTCTTCTGCCGTCTTCACCTTAAAAGGAACCAGTCATGTTGAAAATGCAGTCTGATCTGCAGCAGCATGGTATAGAGCAGCAAGAGCGGAGCAGATTAATATATATTTTTTGTGGCAAAAGATTCATTATAACTTAGGCTGCATACACATCTCTGTTTCGGAGATCCATTTCAAATGAAGGCTGTTGGCTGGATGAAGAATCGTTGCATGCCGTGTTTTTTGTCCGGCCCTGGCATTTATGCCTGAAATTGTCCGAATCACCGCTGGACCTCATTGCAGTCAATGGGGATCTGGCGGTGAAGCATTGGATCCGGCTGGTTCTCCGAGATGTGAATGGAGCCTAATTGATTGAAATCCATGCACTTTCTGTGCTTAGGAGTCCAGTGGGCCGTCCTGTCTGTGACTGACAGCTATATCTGTATAGGTAATATCGCCAGTCATTTTGTGAATCCTCCCACTGGACTTCCAGACTCATTGATTACGCTGAATCTTTCCTCCTATAACTATATATCAATCTGCTCAGCTCCTCCTGCGCTATAACATGTGACCAGTAGATTAGAGAGTGTTTTCATGGTGACAGGCTCACTTTAACACACCAAATATTTTGTTGGTCTTTTATTTGCCAGTGATGTCAGGTCTGAAGGCGTCCGCTCCGTTCATTCATTGATAGTTTCTGCTCTCTTTCATTTTCTTGCTGCTATAGCTGGAACCAGCAGCCTCTTCTTCCTCTGCACTGAGCCAGGTACTGTACCCCTGCACACAGGATCTCTCTGCCAACCCAGCCTCGTCTTCTATCCACATCTGGGCTGGTGTCTGTGCGCGTGTGTCATGCTGGAGTGTAAGGCTCAATTCACATCTCCTTCCTGCATTATTAATCCTGCTGTCCTCCACATCTCCCTGTGCATGTGTGCACCCTGACACCTGATGGATCTTCTGCATGTACTTTCCTATTACAATTTCTGGCATGATTTATAACCAGGCCTCTCCTGAGCATCTCAAGCATTAGCTGGCGGCCATGACATCTGTGCTTTCCAGTATTTTTCCCCCCTTTTCCGAATGAGACGTTACTGCATGCTAACCTGATGCTAACCTATTGTGCTGCTCTTTCCTAGATAATGAGCTCAGGAAACCTGTGTATTATATGTATGGTGGTTGCAGTTGATGTGTTACACACAGCAGACCTCCTGCCCAGCGTTCCCATTGCCAGATGCCTCTCCTTAAAGGCTGAATCTAATTATAAAGCGGTTTCCTGAGGTTATATAAATAGTTTAAGGGGTTGTCTGACTTTTATGAACCCCCCTTAGGCTCTAAATTTGTAAAAGATATAAAAAGTCGTATGCCCACCACTTAAGTCCCCACTGTTTCCAGTGATGCCGATCTGATCCTCTCCTTCGGTTTGTGTGTACAGGCTGCAATGAACAGTTTGTGACCGCTGCAATCACTTTCCTTGGTGGTATACGGCAAGAGTCCACTGAGGCCAGGTACTGACTGCAGCAGTCACGGGCTGTGTAAATAGACCATATGTGAGGACCAGAGCAGCAGCACTGCAAATGGCAGCGAGTATGTGACCTTTCTATAATTTTATTACATTCAAAGGGGTTGTCTCATCTTGGTAAACATTGGTGTCATATCGCCAGGATATGCCACCAGTGTCCGATAGGTGCAGCTCCAACCTCTGGGACCCATCTCCAGAACGGGACCCTCAAAGGGAAAGGAGAGCGACGGATCATGCGTGGCCGCCCTCCATTTATTTTTATAGTCCATCAATATGAATCGTGGACTACCCCTAATGTTTTGAGGTGTTGTAACAGGGTAAGGGGGGGTGGGGAATTAATCTGGTAATAACTGGTTATAAAATGAAGTAAGGCATTATTTGGTAATTGACGTGAAGTCAGTAATGAGAAAAATTGCTAAGACGAGATGTAGGCCTAATGGACTATATTTTCTGACCTGTAATGGTATTAACCCGATTCATTATGGTCACGTTAATTTTGCAGGACATTTCCCATCGCAGCGTGTGGTTGGAACACACACTTGCATTTCTAGGACTTTCACGGTTTATAAGGCATTTATTTGTAAGATTTGACAGATACGTGGGAGGTTTTAATGACGACACTTGCCTCTGATTCCATGACTGGCCATGCAGTAGCCATTAACTAGACCTTGCTTTTCTCCTTCCACCCAGTCTGAAGAAGCCTCCACTTTGTCTCTGAGCTCGCCCAATGCTCTGCCTCAGGTTGGCTGGTGATATGCCGTGATGTTGCTTTTTTTTGTGTGTGTGGTGTGTCTTTTCTCTAAGGCCTAATTCACATGTCCGTAGTGTGTTTTGCGGAAACACGGATCCGCAAAACACGGACGGCTGCAATGTGCATTCCGCATTTTGGCGGACCGCAAATTGCTGGCACTATATAGAGAATGCCTTTTCTTGTCCGCAATTGCGGACAAGAATAGGACATGTTCTATTTTTTTGCGGAAACGCGGATGCGGAAATGCGGATGCAGACATCACATAGTGTGCTGTCCACATCCATTCCTTCCCCTTTGAAATGAATGGGTCTGCAACCCTTCCGCAAATTGCGGATGGGATGCGGATCCATTTTGCGGACGTGTGAATTAGGCCTAAAAGGTATCCACTCCATGATAGCAGGTCGCAGGCACATTGTCGCCCTCATTTAATTGTCAGATGCACGGCACATGGAAAGGGACCAGGGCCGTGCAGCTCAGCAATGTAGAAGAACTTCTTGCCATGTGGAATGAAAGCACAAAGCAGACGTGATATTAAGTTGCACATAAATTATGCAATGTACGGTAATCTACCATTAAGATGATTGCAGACCTATGCATATCTTCTTATCTCAAGCATTATAGGGATTAGGGTTGTTTTTTCTATTAGTCCGTTTTTTTCGTATTACTTTTCAACCCGCTTTCTACATAGAAATAGGTCTTCCTTTATATTATAATTAATATATTGTATATTATTAGAGACTTGAGATAACTAGGTCACATTTAGGATTTCATCTCCAATTTTATGGTCTGAAGATGTCCTGACCTTCTTTGTATTCACAGATGAAAAATCGGCGATTTTCATATGGTATGCAATAAGGAAGTCTGTCATTTTTAATAAAAACCCTTGTTGCCTTATATTGAAGTTATGCTTCCTCCTGGATAACAAAAGTAATCATGATTTTATGGTAGCACCCCTACTAAGCTATATTGTGGGCCACTACCCTTATAAGTCCTGTCTCTCTGGCGGTGACACCGTTAATTCCCAATTGTGGCATCCTGGTCTATATGGGCCACTACTTATCTCCAAACTACAAATTGTGACTTGGTAATATAGCGCCGATTGATGGCTAAATGACAGCGGAGAACTGGGGGTATAGATGATTTAACAATTGTGCCGACGTTCCACATGGTGAGCAGACTTCTTCCTACTTCTAGAGGGTTATCAGGTCGCGCTTCCTTCATTTCCAGGCCACCTGCTGTCATTGGTATTGGCTTTCCAATCAATTTTGTGTGATTTTTCACCTTGGTTTCATTTATATCGTATTATAATGTTATCACATGATGTCTTTTCTGCTCCTGGTTTTCAGTTTTGTTTGTTACGTGGCTATAATATTGTCTAAATTTCATTTTAAGAATCCTGTAATTATTAAAAAACGCTTCAATAATGGGTAGAGGCGACGTTGGCTTCTCATAGGAATGTTATGTGGTTCCAAATACAGTAAGTGTCCACATCCTAAAGGGCGGGTGCGGGGAGCTAGTCAAGAAAAGACGGTGTATTGGAACTTGTCATCAAAGTTTCTCGGCCTCCGATTCCTGCAGTGTATTAACTGGACATCCATAAATCAAAGTGCGGAAACTGGCACTGTGGTATTGGTCATCTCATGGAAGCTCTGTATATGTGTGCGGTGATGTTTGTTGTTTCATAGGTTGTGATGTGTTCTATGTAATGTTCTATACAAGACTTTGTTGTCCTTGGCTTGTCTTTGTTTCCCCCTCCCTTTCATGTTTCGACCCAGCCTTGAGGACCACATCTGGAAAACCGGCTTCACCCTGGAGGCCCACCGATCTAGTGTCGTCCAATCTAAATGGTATTGTTTTCTCTTTTAGGCCAAGACCGAGGAGCAGATCTCTGCAGAGCAGAATTGGTATGAGACCGAGAAGGTGTGGCTGGTTCACAAAGATGGATTCTCTTTGGGTAAGTTACTGACGTTGATGCACTCAGGTTGACAGTCCATTGTAACGAAAGCTCTTCCACTCTGCTTCATTGAAGCCATTGTCACAAGATAGATTTGCCCTTTTGTTATTCATACTAACCTAGCAGTTGGTAAATTTGAGGCATTTAGACCAGGTTCACACTTCAGTTATTTGGTCAGTTATTTCCATCAGTTATTGTGACACAAAACACCCACACCTGGTTTTGGCTCACAATTTGCGGACCGCACATAACCGGCAATATAATAGAAAATGCCTAATCTTGTCTGCAATTGCGGACAAGAATAGGACATGTTCTATTTTTTTGTGGAACCGGAAGTGCGGATGTGGACAGCACATAGTGTGCTGTCTGCATCTTTTCCATCCCCATTGGAAATGAATGGGTTCGCATCCGTTCCACAATTTTACGGACGTGTGAATAGAGCCTAAGGCCTCATGCACTCTGTGTGCTGTCCGCATCCGTTGCTCCGTTCCGTGGCCCCGCCAAAAAATAGAGCACGTCCTATTCTTCTCCATTTTACGGACAAGAATAGACATCTCTATAATGGGCTGCCCGTTCCGCAAATTGCGGAAGGCACACGGAGTGGCTTCCGTGTTTTGCGGATGGGCAAAACGCACGCGGTCGTGTGCATGAGGCATGAGGCGTAACTCTGATGAGATGAGACACAGTCCCGACCACCAGATGGCCGGGAAACAGCATTTCGGTGCAAGAGAGCTACAGAAACAGCGTAGTCAGGCAAGCTATGCTGATTCCCAGCTGGCTGGTGGTGGGGACTGTGTCTCATCTTGTCTTAGTAACCGCAAGATGAGACAACCCCTTTAGGCCCCGTCCCAGGAAATCAGCTGAAACTGCCCGTGTTTGGGTCTGGCTTTTATAAGCCACACAGATTTTTGGCATGGGAATTTGCCAAAACAGTCCCTGCAAAATCAGGACTGTTGGCAGCTATGTTTATTTTAGAAATTACCATTTTGTGCTGTATCAAACACTTGTAAGAAATGCTCTTCACTTCTCATACGTGGTCTGACTATGGGTTATATCATTGCTTTGGTGCAAAATTCCACGTTTTGGCCAACTCTGGGTTCTCTATTCTTTACTGGTAAGTAATTTCCAGCTGCCCCCTGAAGGGTGGAATCATTTATAAAGTATAAGAGAACCGCTATAAAGACTATTTTCGGTCTTCCCTTTCATACCTCCCTGCCTCTTAGTACTGACTGGGAAGGTAAGAGCAGGCTTGGCTTCTGCGCCCCTCCGGATCTACTATTATTCTGAACCGCTCTCCTGTGCATGGCATGGACCGTGTCTTGCAAATATAGGATCTCCTGGGGGGAGAAAACGTATTATTGACTTAATACAACTTTTTATGCTGTGATTATAGCCGCTTGAAATAAGCAATGGAGGTTTATTGTCAAACGTTCAGAATCTCGTTTTCTGCCCCGATTCCTAAGGCTGCCTGCACACAATGTGGATTACACATGTTTTTTCTGCATGGATTTTCGTGCGGAAAAACTGCAGCTTAGTACAGTACCAGCAAAGTGAATGAGATTTGCCAAATCTTATGTACACTTTGCGTGTTTTATAGTTTTATTTTCTGTGCAGAAATTCACCTGCCGTGCAGATTTTGTAATCTGCAGCATGTTGTTTCTGTGGCTTTTTAGTGCAATGCAAAAAGTGAGATCCACAAATCCATTTCAGAATCCGCAAGTAGCACATATGGATTTTGGTATGGAAACACAGAGAAATCCATACTAAAATCAGTGCTGATAATCTGTTTGTAAGCAGGAACGTGTGTGCAGGTAGCCTAAGGAGACTTGACAGAAATCAGATAAAGGTGTGGTAGGTTTCCTTCTTGGCCTTTCATATGAATAAGATTCGTGCCCCATCTACACTTATTGACTCTGTGTGAACACAATGCGCTGGGATTAAGGCCCCTTTCACACGAGCGAGTTTTCCACGCGGGTTCAATGCGTGAAGTGAACGCTTAGCACCCGCACTGAATCCTGGTCCCATAGAAGTGAATGAGGCGTCAGTGAAAAACGCATTGTAATCCGGATGCAAAGCGTTTTTCACTGATGGTTGCTAGGAAATGTTGATTTTTTTTTTGGCACTCGTGAAAAACGCATCAAAACTGCTTGCGAAAAAAACTGAAACACTATACCCAATCACAGGGTACTTGAACTTGCTTTCAAAATGGTGCGAGTTTTTCTGAACGCACCCTGACACAATCCGTATCATTCATGTGGAAGAGGCCTAATATATGTTAAGGAGTTTTGAAGACCGGCCCCATCACAAACAATGTGCAGAGGGTCTGGATGAATTTCACATTGTTCAGGCCTTTCTAATGGTGGTTTTCTAAAGTGAATCTGTCACCAGCGACCTCACGAATCTGCAGTTTGTATAGACGCATAGCTGTGTTTTACCTGATTAAAACGCTGTTTTACTTTTGTTGGTCTAAGGTTCTATTCCAAGTTAGGATACTTTTTCTTAATATGCAAATTAGGCAATTGGTGCAATAAGGGCGTCACCATTGCTCCTGTTGCACCCAGGCTCCATTCCTCTCTGTGGTCAGCTCTTCCCTCACTGCTTTGATTGACAGGGTCAGGCAGTGGTAAAGCAGAGAAGGGAGGGTCTGGCCACAGAAAGCAGTGGAGCCTGGGTGCAATGATGCCCTCATTGCACCAAAGGCCTGTCATTACTAATTATCGTTACTCGGGAACGGAGCCTCAGATCAATAAAGGACAAACAGCTTTTTAATCAGGTGACCACAGCTGATTAAAACCATGGGGCACGTTTATTAAGATCGGCGTTTTAGTAGTCGGTCTCAATAAACCCCTTTAGCTGGCGGTGGATCTGCCGGCGTTATGAAGAGGCGCCGGCCTCGTCCGAGCTGTCTTACATTTAGACCTTTTTCTATGAAAATGGTAGAAAATGGTAAATGAGACGGACCTAGATGGATAGGGAGATCACTGGGGACAGATTCCCTTTTGTTCTCTCTATTCTACATATTTTCCATCTATAATTTCTGATAACCGTGTTGTGGTGTTCCTCTGTTATTCCTCCCAGCAATGTATGAATAAATCATCAGTTGGGCATTACTATTCCCTTGTCATACATGTGTGGTGCTGATTGGAGAGTTTCAGAGTCTGTAGGGGCACTCCCAACTAATAACCCTCAGTTGTCCGTTTATGCATACGTTTCTTGAAGGAATAACTGTGGAACAACGCAATGCAGTTGTAAGAAAAGATGCTCAAAAACTGTTCTTTGAATGGGAGTATTTACAAAAACCGACATGTCTGGAGAGATGGCAGTAGATAATGATAAAAACGTAATCACTTGTAGAAATAGACGGTTTGGAATGAATATGTGTATACAGTATATTTCCATTGGCAAAAAACTTGCAAATATTAGCACTTATAGTTTTCTTTTGTTTTGAACAGCGAATAAGCTGAATTCAGAAAACGGCAATCTACCTGAAGGAAAAGTGAAAATTCGACTGGAGAATGATGGGACTCTACTGGACGTGGATGAGGATGATGTGGAAAAAGTGAGTTTTCTCTGCGGGTTAAAGGTAGTATAAGGCGATTTGTAAAAGTACATTTAGTTAGGTAATGGCGGGGTCTTCTCCCTCTCACTACTGAAATAACATGACTGATCCGAGTGTGCATGTTTATGGGGAAGCCAGGTTTGATAGCTGATGTCTGGACGGGCTTTTACAGCCCCATGTTCCTCCTCCCTCTATGACCACAGTGAGTAGGTGGTTAAATGGGCAGTGGTCACACATGCGCACCCCCGTACCATTCAATGTCTAGGGGGTGACAAAGCAGCCTAATTCAGCGCCTGGCTGTTACCCTCAGCCTCATAGACAGGGCTTATGAATGATCACCACCTCCTTGCTGCGGCCGTGCGGTGAGGAACAAGGGCGTCCTTGTGCTAGTGATCAGTGGGGGTCCCAGCAGAGGGGCCTCCCAACATCCACATATTTATCACCTATCTGTGGATAAAAAAGCTCCTCCTAGATTGTAAGCTCTTGCGAGCAGGGCCCTCATTTCTCTTGTTTTAATTGTTGACCTGTCTGTTGCTATGTAATTTATGACTCTGTTTGTACATGAACCCCCCCAATTGTAACCCGCTGCAGAATATGTTGGCGCTCTATAAAGATGATTATTAAGACTCCTATAAGGGTGCGATCACACTTGTGTATTTTACCATACACGGTTTACATATAAATGTAGGATTTATGGAACGGGGGCCGCCATAATCACTGTCCTCTGTTACATAGACCACATTTTTGTCCATAGTCTGGGAGAAAGCATTACTAGAAATATCTAAAATGAATAGCGCATCCCAGGGCTACAAAAGTGATCACCCCTGGCTGGAAATGAAATGGACACAAAGGAGGCTATAAATGAAATGGGGCCTGTGTATATGTGATAACAGAGCACTGCAGTCAGTGTGATCACTCCCATACTCCGACTAATTCTGCTTGTCATTTTACGTAGGCGAACCCGCCGTCTCATGATCGGGTGGAAGACTTGGCTTCACTAGTTTATCTGAATGAATCCAGCGTACTGCACACACTGCGACAACGATACGGAGGGAACTTGCTCCACACGTTTGCCGGACCAGCTATGGTTATTATGAATCCCATGAGTTCTCCTTCTATATATTCTGAGAAGGTAGGACAGGGTGTTGCATTGTATGTACGTGACCAGTAGTCACAATTATGTTTACTTATCACATGTTTAATTATTTTACGTGTATTTAACAAGCCCAAAAATTTCCCAATGTCGTAAAAATTTGTATGTTGTATTTAATGCAGTTGGAACACACTGTCCTGTAGGTAATCACTGGCTCTGTGCTGTATACGTGTAAGGGTACTTTCACACTAGCGTTTTGGATTCCGTTTGTGAGATCCGTTTCAGGGCTCTCACAAACGGTCCAAAACGGATCAGTTAAGCCCCAATGCATTCTGAATGGATAAGGATCCGTCCAGAATGCATCAGTTAGGCTCCGTTCTGCTTCTATTCAGTTTTGGAGGCGGACACCAAAACGCAGCATGCAGCATTTTGGTGTCTGTCTGACGATGCAGAGCCGAACGGACTCAGTTTTGAATTACATTGTAAGTCAATGGGGACGGATCCGTTTTCAATCGCACAATATGGTGCATTTGAAAACGGATCCGTTCCCCATTGACTTTCAATGTAATTCAAAACGGATCCGTTAGGCTCTCGCTCTTCAAACAGACTGCATGCTGCTTTGGTGTCTGCCTCCAAAACTGAATGGAAGCAGAACGGAGCCTAAATGATGCAGTCTGAACGGATCCTTATCCATGTCATTTTTCTTTAAACCTAATACAAACGGATCCGTTCTGAACGGATACAAACATTTGCATTATAGGTGCGGATCCGTCTGTGCAAATAACGAGCGGATCCGCCAGCATGCGTAAGTGTACCTAAGATGGTTACCAAAGGACCTTTCACTGAAATTGCATGTTAAACTAAACATAGTACCCTTACTTGCTGCGGTGGTGCTGATTCTCCTCTTCTTTTTCGATATGTGCCCCGTTTGTCCGGTGCCCCCTCAACATCTCCGCCGTGCATGCTAATGGGCCATTCGGCTCAACTGGCGGGCCTGCAAGATTCTCCAGGCGTGTCTGCTCCCTGGCAGGGCGCAGCCAATGCGCGCTCCGCTCTTTTCAGGGAAGGCACCCAGATCTCGCGGTCGCGAGAACTGGGCGATTCCATCCATCCTGAGCCGATGCTGGCTGCGGGAATCCAAGATGGCGCGGCTCAGGATGGATGAAATCGCCAGTTCTCAGCGCAGATCTCGCGAGGCAGCTGCACGCCTTCTCCTCGTGGCTAAGAGCGAGCGCTATTGGCTGCGCTCGTAGCTCAGGCACGGGCGGCTGCGAGCCCGCGCAGCCTGACCAGTACGGCGAGGCGTCGAGTACGGTGATGTGACCTATGCTGCAAAGAGCCAGCAGTAAGCATATGTTTGGTTTAACTGTCTGAGCTCAGGTGAAAGGAATCCTAACAAGTCAAAACCATTTGGATGGAATATCTCCACCTAGTGGAACTCTTTGGAAATGCAGTTATTTTGACGGGCTGGGAACCTGGATAGCTGCACTCCAGCATAAGAGGATTCATTATTATTGATGCTCGTCTAAAAAGAAAAGCAGCGTCCTTATTGAACTGAAGACTCTCTTTACTGTGATTAAACTGGATAATTGTTTTTTTTCAATAATTGTCCATGAACCACATGTCAGAAAAAAAGTTTAACATCTGTATGTGGCCCATTCAGCACAATATACTGCCTCAGCAGAGCCAAATACCACAGTGCAGCACAAAAGTGCCTTATGCTTCTACATTGATTAATGCTGAGAGCTTCAGATCGTATGAACCTTGCTGGTGGCCATGAGGAGGGCTTGGGTGGCCCTCCGGGCATCATCTCACCAGGAAATCTCCCTATAGGGTCTATGGCCAGTCCACCCATGCCCAGAGGCCAAGATGGAAATCGCTGCTGCACCCTTAAGCAGAAACATAAGTAAAGTAATTTATCCAGCCATTTTTCTTTTTTTCTATACCTCCTTTTTTGGGTGATTCTGAGGCAGAGATGTTTTTCCCAGTAAGAAATTTAGAAGCTTCTTATGGCAGCAGCTATTCACAAGGTATTATTTCCTAAACTAGCTCCCCAGCAGGATTGGCGACAGCCGCCTGTGAGCAGATGGAGATTTGAACACATGATGATAGGTGTATCTGAAGCCGGTTCCATTTGCTCTTTATGAAATATAGTTGTAGGCCTCGGGGGATGCCATTTTGCTCATAAATTACCCTTCCTTTCCAGCAGCAGAGACCCCTTATTTTTGAGCACAGAGACATCAATCTCACAGTCTTCATTACAAATCTCCTCTGAAGGGAGACACATCGGGGCAGCCCCGGGTCATTCAATCCCTGTCAGTTCTTTTCCGTTTTTTCCTGCGAAATGTGTTCCAGGTTTCCATGGTAACAGCCATTCCCCCGAGCTATACAATGGAGGTGCATTCAGTCCTAATTATGGTTGCCTAATAAAATCATCCCTCATCCTCCATCCATTCTGTCATTTTTGAAAGCCATTTGGGTAAAGTGAAATCATTCTGTAGGAAGAGAGGATTGCCAGGACACCAGGGGGCACATCGAAATACAGGAGAGCAGGTTTTATCAGATATATGCCATCTTAACAAATGGCGCTCGGGTGAATTTGGCACAAGAGTTATATATTGACTTGTAGATGAACCTAGGGCATTGCAATAAAATGTACTTAGACTTTTATATGAGGGATCCCAATAGTCAGTAACGCGCCCCATCTCTGACCTCAATATTCACCAAAAACATGTGAAACAGAAATAATTATAACACATGAATCTAAAGTAAAACACATTTGCTATGTTCCCAACAGTTCCGGGAAATGGGCAGAGTCATTTGGGCATCCCTGGGACGGGATTAAATGTCCAAAATTCATAGAGGGTCATTTACTAAGCTGAAATATGCCTAAATTAGGGGTATTTCCTGCGCGGATGGCGGTACAACGTAAAGTTGTGCCGCTATCTGCGACTTCTCCGTCCCCGCCTACTCCAGGTCTAAAATTGTGGCTGTGGCGTGGAAGGGGAGGGGCCGGCAGCCATGTCTCATTTATCATTTTCTATGCCTGTTGTAGGTGTACAAAATGGTCTAAATGTAAGACCGCTCGGAAGTCGTCTTAGATTTAGCATTGGTGGATGCGCCGCTTCATAACTTTGGCAGATCCACCACCAGCTTAGGGCTTTATTAAGACCAGTCTTAATAAACGTGCCCCATAGTTTTTAGAAACAATCCTGGCAAATTTGGGCTTATCCTAGGTGGGTTTGGGGGTGTTTCGGGGGTTAGGGGGGAGCTTATGTACCCCAAATTTACCAACTACATTGTTGCTAAATATGTAAATTGCATTGGCAGCTATGCATTTGTAATACACTTTCATTAGCTTTTGGATTTTTCTTGTCACACGCATCCTCCGATCGCAGCGACTGGACTGCACAATTTTTAGAATCCGTTTACACATTGGCGGAGATTTATCATTTAGTTTGCAACAAAAAAGTGGCGTTACAAAGTAGCAAACCGTGGGTTCTGCGCTTCCTTACAGCAAAAAAACAACAACAAAAAAAACACAAGGGCACACTTTTAACCTTAGTTGGGTTCTTCACATATTCACCGGGAGCCTTCCTGGCAGTGTCAATGTAGCCTTGCACGTGGAAATGTTCTACTTTAGATAAGAAATGCAGATTTTTCTGTGGATTTGTTGCGGACTTGTCACCTGAAGTCGCCCTTTGTCTGCAGACCGCGTTCATCCCAGCATTGGAATTTAAAAAGCATTTAGGGCTCAGGAAGAAACCTGCTTTGCTTGATTTCTCGAGCTTTATGTCACATAGCTTTGTCTCCTTACTAATAATCTGCATAATTCCTCTCCAACTGAGGCGGCATCTGTATAGAGCATAGAGAAAATGGAATTTCACCCAGGAAAGCGTGTCGTGACAGACGCATGATGTCTGCACTAATGAGTTATACTGCATGCTGGGTATGTTTCTAGGGTCTGACACATTGTCACAATTGTATTGTTCTCCGTGCCCTTGTCTTAATCGCCATCATCAATAATAAAATGGTCCTATATCTAGTATGTGGGTGAGTGCCGGCTTATTACATCTTGTTAGAACTTGGGGGTCATGGTCTAACATGGATAAAGTTAGATGTGCATAAATATCCAGAAACATTGCAACATTTTGCACAAAGTGAATATTATTGGACTAGCACTGAGGAGAACATAAATCCCCAAGATGAGAATACCCCTTTAAGCTAACATGACCCCTCCATGGCACCATACAGCACTTGGGAAGATAAAGGGGGTCATTTGTTAAGCCGAAGTACGCCTATTTCAGATAGCGGTGCAGTGGTTAGTTGCGCCACTATCGGTGACGTCGCCCGCTCACGCTAGGCCTAAAATTGTGGGCGGGGAAGGGGACGGGCCGGCAGGCCTGTCTCATTTACCATTTTCTACACCTGTTTTAGGCATAGAAAAAAGTCTTAATGTAAGTCAGCAAAGAAGCCGTCTTACATTTAGAACTGGCGCTGGATGCGCCAAAGTTATAGAGAGGCCGGCTCATCTTCATAACTCCGGCGGTCTTAATAAATGTGCCCCCAAGTCTCTCCTTGTGGTGACTGCCTGGTTGGTATAGGGAGCACCTGGGGGAAAAGGTGTGAAAAATTACTCTCCTCCAGGAAGAAGGAGAACTGTCTAGTGCCGCCCTGTACGTCAGTGTCTGACCTTTCAACATGACAAGGATATAAACCAAGCCAGACTCCTCTCAGGAAGGAACATAGCCCCACTCTCGGACAGCAGATTTGGGGATTTTGCTGAGTGAGATGCTTTTTATGTGAGTCCGGGGGAATATAATTTCTTCTTGTGGAGACTGCCAGGTTGGAGTAGGTGGTCTTGTTGGCCAGGAAATGCTCCCTACCTCCAAAATGTGGCACTAGAGAGACCATTTTCCATCTTTCTGGAGGAGAACTACTTTGCGCACCTTTTTTTTTTCCATGGAGCATTGCCCGACATGCTCTGTCTTGGTTGGATATGATGATGTCCTATAAATTTGTCTTGTCTCGTCACAGGTGATGCACATGTTCAAAGGATGTCGCAGAGAAGACACATCTCCTCACATATATGGCGTGGCCCAGGCTGCATACTGGAATATGCTCATGACTCGGCAGGATCAGTCCATCGTCTTACTGGGTAGCAGTGGTTCCGGTAAAACTACAAGCTGCCAGCATGTTATCCAGTACCTGGCCACAGTGTCTGGTAGCACGGGAAAGATCTTTTCAGGTATAGTGGCTCATATGAAGGACGTGTAGGAATACACTATGTATAATTATTTTGTCTTGGAATATTGTGCAGATATTTTAGTTCTTGGAAAGTTTTTTTTTTTTTTATATTGCAGTGCTAGTGTAGGCCTCTAGGTGTCACTGTTGTATAAGTGTGTGCGATTGTGAATTTAAAGGTCTAACCCCATCCTAAGCAATTCTGAGCATATGCTGCCAATGCTTAATATGAATATTAGAGATAAGCGAATTGGCTTTGGATGTTTCATCCGAAGTCGATTCGCTCATCCCTAATAAATATGATATAAATGCATAAGATGGGAACAACTTTTTTATATGTATTCGCTGTGGTAAGGGTTGATTGCTTTATATTTATGTGTGAATCCATTTTATTTGAATGCAGAAATTTTGATAAAAGGTTTCCCAGTTATTAAAATGGATTATTAAGAATAAAGTCTTGATTTTTATTTTTGCAGCTGAAAAATGGCAAGCTGTATATACCATCCTGGAAGCCTTTGGCAATAGTGGCTCAAGTTTGAATGGAAATTCCACACGGTTCTCGCAAATCATTTCGTTGGACTTTGACCAGGCTGGGCAGGTGGCTTCAGCAACTATACAGGTGGGCGTGTGGACTTTGAAATAATTTTGAATGAGCTTTAGGTCATCAAGACTTTTCATGAGAGATGTGCTTGGGTTTGGAAACCTGTGTGATGTGCTATTTAGGGGGTTAATACTGGATATTAAAGGAGTTAGGCTACTTTCACACTAGTGTTTTTGCTGGATCCGGCAGGGCTCAGCAATAACACTTCCGTTACTGATAATACAACCCTCTGCATCCGTTATGAACGGATCCGGTTGTATTATCTATTACATAGCCAAGACGGATCCATTATAAACTCCACTGAAAGTCAATGGAGGACGGATCCATTTTCTATTGTGGCAGAAAAACGGATCATGCCGTCCCCATTGACTTGCATTGGGGGTCCGTTTTGTTCCGCATCCCAGGACGGAAAGCAAACTACAACATGTTGCGGTTTGCTCTCTGGTATGAGAACTCAACTAAACAGAACAGAGCATTCCGTTCAGTTCAGTTTTGTCCCCATTGACAATGAATAGGAGACGAAACTGAAGCTTTTTTTTTCCAGTATTGAGCCCCTATGACGAATCTCAATCCTGGAAAACTAAAACGCCAGTGTGAAAGTAGCCTTATACCATAAGTAGTGTAAAAAAAAGTGATCATATAGTATAGTACATGACAATCTCTTTCTAACAAAGCTAGAACCAGCCCTGTACCTCACATGGATCCAGATATGTCCACATTCATTGCTCTGCTATATTTATATCAAGCTGACAGCTCAAGGGGAGTGTCTTTTCTGCTGCTGCTCAGGGCGTGTCCATGCTCACCCAATCACAGCTCAGGAGGCAGTTGAAGGATAAAACTGAGCATGTGCGGCCTTCTCAGTGAGCCGGACAGAGAAATAATAGAAAAAACAAACACCAGGGGCACTATACACCTAAATTTTTTTGAATAACTTGGTGGCTATTTTTAAGTGCATACAATTACAAAACTATTCAGATACAGGTTCTCTATTTAAAAACTGTAGAATATTTTTTGCGAGACAACCCCTTTAAGCATCTTTTTATGTGCATTGGTTCATTTATAATTTCTAAAAGGAAAATTATAGTCATGTAACAAGTTAGTAGTTTAGGCCTTAACAGGCAAGTACAAACCTTTATGGGACCCCAACTCATACAGTACTTCACATCACAAGCTTTGATATAGTGCCCTTCCCTGAGCAATGGTACCAGCAGAGTGCCTTTTCGAAGGTAGTGGCATCGGCAGATAGCTGCTCATACTGGTGACGTTCCACGTCATTTTGTGGTAGACTTGGCTGCTATGTCTGGAGACTGGAAGATCTCCTCTATCTAAGGGAGACTCATGGATAATCTATACAGTAGGAGCTTTGTTGTAAACACGTCTTGATCCTGGTACAAGGTTTATCGCTTGGGGACGGTGGTTCACTCTGGAAGAGATTATAGATATGGTGCTACGAACCCAAATAGAGGGACACCCACCCTCTAATTATAAATGTAATAAAAAGGCTAAAGAATTGGGTGAATACATACCGGCGATTTTTATAATTTTATGTGAGTTTTTTGTTTATATTTTTATTTTATTTTCATCTTGTATGTCATCTAACAAATTGATTTTATGATGTTTAATTAAACTGTTCTATTACTAAGACCAAGTGCAGAGTGCTCACCCAATTCTTTAGCCTTTTTATGCCTTGATCCTCATTACGTTTTTTTTATATATTTCAGACTATGCTTTTGGAGAAACTCAGAGTGGCTAGACGTCCAGAAAATGAAGCAACATTTAATGTCTTTTACTACCTCTTGGCCGGTGCAGACAGCACACTTCGGTAACTCAAGAAGCTGAATTTTGCTGTTGAACTTGACTCCATGTCCCAAATGTTCTTTAACAGAAGCAACTACCTGAATGCAGTTTAGTCTCCATAATCCACTCAAAATCCTGAACATAGATATTTAGGTGTTTCTGTTGGGTATTTTATTATCCACATTCATCCTATCTAACTAAAACTGTTTGATTAAATTCAGGAACTAGGCTGTAAGTCACTGAGTTTTCTGTGCCTAGGATCTTATCGCGACTTGGGTTCCTGGCCAATTTATGCCTATTGATCATAGAAGACTAGTTTGTAGATTATTTGTTAGGCTGGCATTACTCAAGGCAAGTTTTCATTTGATAAAAGGATAGTTTTTTTTTATGGCGACTACAATATATACATGTAGATCATCTGCATTTCATAGAACTGTGTGTCAATAGACAGTAATCAATGGAGTCTAATGGGCGTCATTGACCATTGGGTTCCGCCATTGTGCCTGTTACTTTTCCGGAAACATAGCAACACATGCCGCCAACCTAAGTGATCACATGGCACAAATTACAGTAGACCACAAAATTCACCTTTTTTAAATATAGATTGCATATCAAATCTTTGGAAAATCGTTTCGTGTAGAGACCTCTCCACCGTGTATAATCATGTTTTAGTTTCAAATGCAGTACTATATTTTATTATACTATATTATATAATTTAGTAGTGATTGGAGCTCAGATCTTGGAGTAGGGGCTGCTGAATGAGATCAGTTGTGCATTTGCCAATTGCAATCCCGCCAACGCATACATGAGATTTCAGGGCCAAACAGCGGAGCAGTGAGGGGGAGTGGCAGTGGTGCTCTGAGGAGCAATGATGGCCCCTGTGCTCCAAGCACCTCATTAGCATATTACAAAAGTTAGGATTTCTCTGTAGTGGAACATCTGATTGCAGAAAGGAAGGAAGCTGTTAAAGCACGATCAACCCAGGCAGTTTGCCTGGTTTAATAGGGTAGATCATGTCATGGAGACAAATGCTCTTTAATGCCTATGTTACATACTTTTAGAATTGTGCTCTTTAAAAAAATGTTTTCAGAATTCTAATTCTTTGTATGGGGATAAGAAACAATTTGACGAGCAAAGCTGTCCGTTTTCTCCAGTATGTGCAGATTTCTTTCAGGTGTTTTGAACCTGAATAAATAAGACCCACAATTTGGTGCACACAAGTATTCTGGTGATCCGTTGTAATTTCTCCAAGCATTTCATTTTTTTTAATGAGAATAGTGTAGTCTGCAGTGCTATACTGGTAATGCAATAGACCCCATTGAAGTCAATGAGTTCTATCCGTATCCATTTAGTTTGGTTTGGAAGTGGATCAGTTGCTGTGGACAGAAGAAATTAGGTAAAGTGAATACCGCCTTATGGGGTATTGGGGCATATGAAAGTAATAGAGAGTGGTTGTCTGCTTGATACACCCACTCTGTTAGACAGGAAACCTGATGCATATTAGACTTATGCCCATTGTGGGTACTAGCAGGGGCGTAGCTAACGGATCATGAGACCTGGTGCAGGAGTTCATCTTGGGCCCTCCCTCCCTCAGTGCTTTGTGTGTCTTCTTATGCACCGCAAGGGTGCTTGGGCCCCCTCAGGCTCCAGGGCCCGGTAGCAACTGCTACCTCTGCACCCCCTATCGCTACGCCCATGGGTACTACATATAACTACCTTTCCCCTGCAATGTTGATTAAGACATATAAATAGTAAGCAGCCACCAGTTTATTATTGAGGTCAGGGTTGTGGGACGCCCTGTGATCAGCTCTCTGTAATAGTAAGTCACTGATGGACAGTGCAATGGGGGCATCCCGTTTCAGTATAAACTTTACTGCATCGTTTAGCATTACTATTAGTAAATCATTCTAATTAAAACTTGTCTTTACCTCTGTAGGACAGAGCTTCATCTCAACCACTTGGCAGAAAACAATGTGTTTGGCATTACGTCAAAGGTAAGCAGTTCTCTGCATATTTGGCATATTAAAGGGAATCTGTCACCCCAACTTAGGACCGTTAACTATAGTAATACATGAATAGTACTGCAGATATGAATTCCAGATTTTCAATCTTTTTCATTTTCCTACTGCCTCCATTCCCCTGCTGTCAGCACACAGCGCTGCATTGACATACACAGCCAGGACTGCTGTGCTGTTCTAACATAATGGACAGGACTCCTGTACATGTGCACGGCAGTCCTGACAATGTATTTCAATGCAGCTCTGTTTTCTGACAGTGGGGAACAGGGGGCAGTAGAAAAATAAAAAATAGTGATCTGGGCTCCATATCTGCAGTTTAAGCGCTTGTGGCCACGAACTTGGTTTGCTTCTGCATCCAAGCCGCATTTTTTGCACCTTGGGTGCGTACCCATTCACTTCAATGGGGCCGCAAAAGATGCGGACCGCACCGCGTGTGCTGTCTGCATCCATTGCTCTGTTCCATGTGGCCGCAAAATAAATAGATCGTGTCCTATTCTTTTCCGTTTTGCGGACAAGAATAGGCATTTCTATTATGGGAGGCCCGTTCCGTTCCACAAATTGCAGCACACACACGTGTGGCATCCGTGTTTTGCGGATCCGCAATTTGCAGACCGTGGGCATGAGCCCTAAAGCGTTTAAAGACTTTGACTGTAGCGTTCAAGTCACCTATCCTGACATGTCTGTTTTAGTAAATACTTGCATCCCTTTGTAATAACCATTCTGGAGCTTCTATTGTTAGAACTTTGTTTGTGCCCTTCCTCTGTTAATCCATAAACTTCTAGAACAGGGTTTCTGAACTCCGGTCCTCGGCACCCACCTACTAGTCATGTTTTCAGGATTTCCTTAGTGTTGAGCAGGTGATATAGTTAGTGTCATGCATTAGGACTTAACACAGTTTTTCATTCTGTGGGATATTCTCAAATCCTGACCGGTAGGTGGGTCCCGAGGACCAGAGTTGAGAAACCCTGTTCTAGAAGGAATGATTGCCAGTAGTCTGCAATAAAGGTCCATCTTGGTGTTACCAGTTGAGGGTGTGTCCCTGCACAGTGTGACACTGAATGTATTTATTAAATAGTATCAGAATGTACAGGGACACACCCCCAACTGAAAACATCCAGATAGACCTTAATTGCATAGTACTGGTAAATGGCAGAAAATGCAGTTGAAAATATGCTTGAGAATTATTACATGAAGAATGCAAATAGTTACTAAGACATGTCAGGAGAGGTGACAGGCCTGCTTTGTGCATGATGAATGGAATTCAGACTTTAATCTAGCATTGGTGATCCACCATAAATGCTGGCAATCTGACACCAACCTGGTTCGGCAACCTCTTTGTGCACGACTGATTCAGTCTCTTCTACAGTAAAGTTGACTACAATGGAAAAGGTACGTTTTTATGGCTTTGAATCATATTAAAGTTGTTTTTCACCTTGAAAATACGCTAGGACACAATGATCTAAAGCCCTGACCTTCTGTAACGTTGCCTAGTGTAGTACAAAATGAGCGAGAACATGATGATAAAAATAAAAACAATCAGGTAAACTCATTTCAAACCTAGCATTAACTAATACAGAGGGAGCGGGCCTATATTCACACTTGTGTCATGGTTTTCCTTTATAAAAGATAACATGCATTATACAATGGGCAATACCATCCGCCGTAAATGATGTACAGTGGTGCTTAAAAGTTTTTTTTATTTATATTTCTGCATAAATGTGACCTAAAACTACATCTAATTCTAAAAGTAGATAAAGATAACTAAATCAAACTAGTGAGTCAAAAATATTAGACTTGGACATTTATTTAGTGAGGAAAATTATCCAAATTATCCTTTATGATTAGCGGACGATTTGAAGATGGTGAGAAGGTGACCTGTTTTATTTAAAGAATAGGAATCTATCAAAGCCTGATCTGCAAACGTGTTGTAAAGACTTGTATCATGGCATGAACAAAGATTTCTGAGGACCTCAGAAGAGTTGTTAATACTCATCAGGCTGGAAAAGGTGACCAAGCCATCTCTGAAGAGTTTGGACTCCACCAATCCACAGTCAGACAGACTGTGTACAAGTGGAGGAAATTTAAGACCATTGTTACCTTATTACCACAAGGAGTGGTTGACTAATAAAGATCACGTCAAGAGTAAGGCATGCAATAGTTTGAGATCACAAAGGAACCCAAGATAACCTCTAAGCCACTGAAGGCCTTTCTCATGTTACGTAATGTTAATGTTCCTGAGCCCTTCTTTAGGGGGTCATTGAGCAACAATGGAGCACATTACGGAATTGCAAGGAGAAAGACACTGGTCTCCAAAAAGAACATAGTATACCAGAAGTACCGTCTTGCTCTGCACTTCATCAATCTCCAAAAAGAATATTGCTGCCCATCTGCAGTTTACCAAAGATCACCTGGACAAGCTATCGGAACAATGTTTTGTGGATGAATGAGACCAAAATAAAATGCATTCCAGCATAAAAACCTCATACACACCAATAGCTGATCTCAGGGAGACCAGCTACAAAAAACACTGCGGAGCCTCGTTTAAGAGTCTCAACACAGCAATCCGAAGTGCAAATAACCTCATAAAAACCTCATCCCATCTGGGAAACACAGTGGTGGTATCATGGCCTGTTTTGCAGCATCTGTGCCAGGACGACTTGCCATCATTGAAGGAACACTGAATTCTGAATTTCAGGACATCTGTCTGTGAGCTAAATCTAAAGAGGACATGGGTCACGCAGACAACGACCCTAGGCACACAAGTCATTCTACCAAAAATTGTTCAAATTTTGGAGTGGCCAAGTCAAAGTTCTGACCTTTAATCCAATAGAAATTTTGTGGAAGAACCTGAAGCGAGCTGTTCATGATCATGAGAGGAAACCCTCCAAGCCATTGTGCAGGACTAAACAACAATTACTGCTCCTGTTTAGTGCCCAAGGGAGTCACACCAGATACTGAAAGCAAAGGTCCACATACTTTTGCCACTCAGACATGTGATATTGGATAATTAAATGACTAAGTCTAATAACGGTCAGAAGGTTGGAGCAACATTCAGAAGCTTTTCTTTAAATAATATATTAGGAACTTACATAAATGATAAACCCGTCATGAAATAGTATAAAAGAATGTATCTGTTCATCCATCCATCTTAAAAAGGTTTTCTGGGATTTTTATATTGATTGCTCATCCTCTGGAGATCAGTGGGGTCCAACTTACGGCATCCCTGCTGATCAGCTGTTTGAAGAAGCTGTGGTGCTTCGTGAAGCTTCTTCATAGACTGTGACATCACATTCATCCGTCACTTCGCCTGGGCTCAGCTCAGTCTCATTCAAATGCCTGGGGCTGAGTTTTGATACAAAGCGCGGCCGTTATTCAATGGATGGCGCTGTGCTGGGTAAGCTGCGAGAAGGCTGCACTGTTCATCGAAGCTCCGGTGAGCACTGCGGTTTCCTTAAACAGCTGATCGCTGGGGTGCTGCGAGTCTCATATTGATTAAGATAGGCCATTAATATGAAAATCCTGGAAAACCCCTTTAATATGTAGGGCTTGGTGAAATTTGCAGATCACTACAGAATACAGGACAAATCAGAATGCAGATGTTAGAGATACTACAGTAGCATTAAAGGGTCACTAGAGACATATCAAAATGATTGCTGAGACCCCCACCGATTACTTGAATGAGGTAAGAGAAGCATGTGCACTCCTCCTCAAGACAATCTCCATAGAAGTCTATGGGCCCGTCTCAATTCCGTCCAGCAGAGGGGAGGGAGCTCGATATGGGAACACTTTTGGTACGGATTGTGGGGGGTGTCAGCGCTCAGACTCCCACCAATCTAAACTTTTGATATGTCTGTATGACATATCAAATGTTTTTAGAAAAGTTAGTGGCTGTACACCTTAGAATAATGTTGGCTGAACCCAATACTTTCAGCGGGACCAACCGACCATGAAATGTGTGAGGGTCTCCTGACTTGATGAAAAGGGACAGAAGGATTGGGCAGCTGGATTTCAACATTCCTTATCATTTTTCTCTTGAGGTATTGGACCATCAGCAGGTTACTCACCTGTCTCCATTCAGAACACATACACACTCAGATGAGCATGTTTGCAAAATACCTCAAAAGCTGGATTTCTCACCAACATGGGTCATTTTTAGTCAATTGTAGAAATATTTAATCAGGACAAGAAAAGATTTACTAGTAGAAAATTTGCTGCACACCGCTGATTCAATTTGCAATTGGTTAGTGAAGGTTATTGACCAATTTTTAACATGTTGCATACATGACCCAGTTAATTGCCCGTATGTACGTCACCCAGTGTAGACTCGGCCTTCAAGTATAACTGTCAAAAAAATTTTTTTTTTTACTATTGGATTTTGGTGATTAATATCACCTTGTTGGCCCTGTTTTAATTTCTGATTGTTTAATAAATAACTCCTAAAAGCCACCTAAAAGTCCCCAGTATTGGCTATTTATACCTGAGATTAAAATCAGGTTGCTATGCTCCTTCCGTCTACCAGGTGAGGATGGAGCACGCTGCATTCACTGGGAACTGATAGTGAGTCAACATTGTAAGGGAATGTATAAAAAGACAGGAGATAACAGTGCTGGGCTGCGTGTGTGAACTTCTCCACATGCCTGTGCTTGGCAGACACTCCCTTAGCAGTGCAGGACAACGTGGCTGCTCAGTGTATAAATGACAACCTTATCTGATAAGAGGAGAGCTTGTAGAAGGACTATAGTCTTCAGCCAGACCTGGGAACTTCACTGCAAGACCCCCCTATACAGAGCTGGTCTTCACTAACTTCACTGCAGGCGTCCTATGGATTAGCCTCAGGGCTGAGGGCGGCCATTTTAACAGAATAGTGAAGTTGTAGTTTTATGCAGACTGGTTGCTAAGAGCTGAATCTTATTAAATAAGGGATAAGTAAGTCTAATAGTTATTGATTCAGGAATATTATCATATTAGTAACTACATATATGAAAACTGAAATTAGGGTCTAAATGTGACAGTTATCCTTTCAGCGGTAAGAGATTTGTACGTGCTGGATCACAGGCTTTTAATATTAAGTGATAAAGAAGAGTGAATCGTCCTTATTTATGTACCTGCTGTCCTTGCTTTCTGAAGTCACCAGGATCCATATTCAATGTTTTGTACAGGGCGAAGACAAGCAGAAGTCAGCACAGCTGTTCAGCAAACTGCAGGCAGCTATGAAAATCCTGGGCATCTCCACCGAGGAGCAAAAGGCTTTTTGGTTAATACTTGGAGCAATTTACCACCTGGGATCTGCTGGAGCCACCAAAGGTATCAGTATTGTCCCCGTAGGACCGCAGTATACTGATGTGACATCTGCTCCCGTAGTGTTACTCTACAGACACAATAGATGCGAAAAATGATCCCAGTCGTTGTAGACAAACCTAAATTAGCACGCATGATGGGTATGGAAACTAGCTAATAACCTATAGCCGCAGAGGTTACAGGAATGATATGATGATCTGTTTCTTAGCCCGACGTGTATTACTAGGTCTACCTCTTGATGTAAGGCACGCTGAGGTCTGCTGCTTGTACCAGAATGAAGCCAAGAGTTTTGCAGTGCCTGTTATTACGATGACGACAGATAGAGGAAGGAGCCTTAATAACTGGAAGATGGGTCTTCATTGGCACTTAAATGTTGAGGCTCCTTAGTTTAGTAGTATCTGAAAAAGTGTGATTTGTGTAGGACAGATCTTTCTGAATGCACATGGCCGGTATTCGTATTTTTCTGATCTGTGGTTTGCAGACTGCAGAACCAATATGGGTGTGTCCATATAGCCTAATGTCTCGTGCACACAGAAAAGCCCGTGAAGTTCCTATCGTTCTGTATTACAGAGCTGTAGGGGGCGTGTGGGGTCCTTTTGGGGCCCCCATGCAGCACTGAATTTTCCCTTAGTATAACATGCAATGAAGCATGCTGCCATTGTTTTCTCGTATTCCATGTAATTCTATGAAAATAAATCTTGGTATACCTCTGTATACATCCGGAGACATATAGATATAAAGTATGGGCCCATCAATGCAGTATTATGGACCAGTACAACATCAGTCCAGTACATGGGCGTGTGCATGAGTCTGAAGTTGGCACTGTGGTTTAGTTGGTAACAACGGCAATATAACATGGACATTTTGGCATCGACAGTGGGCAGCTTTATGAAGACTGGTGTTTCATACCCTGTCTTAATGAGACGTGTGCTGGAGCAGGCGGTCTGGCATGAAGGTTTTGATAAATTCTCAGAGGCTTTTCCTATATGGGCCATACCCTAGATTTACCTGTGTGATGGTCTAGACATTTATAGAACATATGTTCAATAGCATCTGTCAGCAGATTTGTACCTATGACATTGGCTGACCTGTTACATGTGCGCTTGGCAGCTGAAGGCATCTGTGTTGGTCCCATGTTCATATGTGTCCACATTGCTGAGAAAAATGATATTCTGATATGTGCAAATGAGCCTTTATGGGGCGTTGCCATTACACCTAGAGGCTCAGCTTTCTTTGCAACTGCTGCACCTTCTGCACTTAGACAGGACCAGGCAGTGAAAACATCCTCACACCTGACCCTGTCAATCAAAGTTCAGAGGACAAGACAGTTGCAGAGAGAGCAGAGCCTCTAGGTGTAAGGGCAATGCCCCTGTTGCTCCTAGAGGCTCATTTGCATTTATTAAAACATCATTTTTCTCAGCCATGTGGGCACATATGAACATTGGGCCAACGCAGATGCCCTCAGCTGCTAAGCGCACATGCGGCAGGTTAGCTAGTGTCATAGGGACAAATCTGCTGACAGATGCCCTTTAACGTGCACTGAGGTTATTTTAGTGTCTTGTCCCTTCTCAGCACACTTTGTTGGCACTTATCTGTGTACCCTAATAACTGGTAGGCAGATGGTATGATGTGGCTTGTATCTGCAGTGAATAACCCGTCTATACCCTTACCTTCCCATGCAGTTTCAGATGTTGATGCTCTGGGTAACTTGGTTTGACTCTTGCTGTTTGATCTCTTGTGTGCATTTCTTTCTCATCCTCCAGCTGCGGATCACATTCTACCTCTCCATATAGCATGGAGCATGACCAATCCGACCGGCACCGAGCCTTGGAAATAGTCACATCACTCCATCACCAAACTTACATGCAGCCACAGTATTCACTCCTAGACCTCGGAGCTCCCCAGAATAGAGTTTTTTTTTATTATACAAAGGACTGAGTCCTTTGGCTTCTGCACTTTGCAGTTTTTGTACTTTTGTATGAGTGCACACTTTTATAAGTACTGTACAGTCAGCCACGTTTTATAAAGCTGGTAATGCTTCGTAGTGGAAAAACTATTCCTAAATCTAGTTGCTTCTTGGTCGGAGACCAAGGGCAGCCTAAAACAAGCTTTGTGTGAGCAGAAACAACTCCCTTAACCCTAATAGGGTGCACGTAAAACACAAGTGTAGAAGTCCACACGCCAGTCTGGGGTCATTTATCAACCTGGTATAAAGTAGAACTGGCTTAGTTGCCCATAGCAACCTGATTCCACCTATCATTTTTCAAAGGAGCTGTCAAAAATGAAAAGGTGGAGCCTGGTTGGTTGCTATGGGCAACTATGCCAGATCTACTTTACACCAGGTTGATAAATGATCCCCAAAAGTATCTATATAATGTGATTTTATTGTCTGTTCTAATAATTTTTTTGTTGTTTGTGTAACCTTTTAACAAGGGTGCAGTTAGATTTTGTTTGCAGTGTAAGGCTGCATTCACACGACCGTATGTGTTTTGTGGGCCGCAAATTAGGGATCCATTGTAACAATGCCTATCCTTGTCCGCAAAACGGACAAGAATAGGACAGGTTCCATTTTTTTTTTTTTGCGGGGCTACGGAACGGAAATACGGATGCGGATAGCACACAGTGTGCAGTCCGCATTTTTGGCGGACCCATTGAAATTAATGGGTCTGCATCCTATCTGCAAAAAAAACGGAACGGACGCTGAAACAAAATAAGTTTGTGTGAATGTAGCCTAAATGTGAGGTATACATGAGAATAATTTCTTGATGTATATATCTGATACAGTGGCATACTTTTATCCTAGACTCCCATTCCTCATGCAGTAGCGATTCCGGGGACTCTTTTGACCTTTGTTGGGTGAATGGTGTCCTGGGATCTGTTTTACATACTTTATATGCCAAACCTGCCCTGCAGTGTGAATGCACCCATTAGAGTGAGAAAACATCCCTGCATTGCCCCATTTAGACTATTTGGGGAGAATTTATCATTCCCCTCACCCCAGTTTTTGGTGGTAAAAAGTCACAAGCTGCATGTTTGTGACCTTTTAAATGCCACTTGCGCAAAACTTTTTTGGCACAAGTGGCGTTTCTTTGCTGCCCTTGCCCCTTACCCGAAAAGGGGGCATAGGAATCTGTGCCAGCCAGCCACCTTTGTCATGTACCAGCTGTTACTGGACTATTTTCTCTCTATGGTGCCAAGTGGTGCCACTCTGTGCATGGGGTCTATAGGTCAGTCATCATCTGCTTATGTTCTTAATAATACCTTGAATGCATGCTTTCTTCACACTACACACGGTTGCATGATTTAGTAACCTATGGTATCTTGTCTTTTGTCCTGGCCAAAGACACCTTTGGATTGTATCATTTACTAGTGCACCTTTTCCATGTTACTTTAACGTATTCTTCCCCACAATATTTTTTAATCTAAATTTAAAATCTCCAGCTTGTCTCTAGGTTTGCTGGATAATGCATGTGTTAATGCCAAGGGTTGTATTATTATTATTATTTTTTTTTGTTTAAAGAGCAGCTCCAATCCGATATAAAGAGTCTTCAAATCCATTCATGCCCATACTCTTAACCTTAACATATATTATTATCATGTTAGTTAGTGCTGACATCAGAAGCATAACTTGAAGCTAATGTACCCCGGTGAACATTCTGTCTCATGCCCCCATTGCTTAGTACATTACTTAGTTTACTAGACACATGACTTAAAGGGAATCTCTCACCTCAATTTTGGATCATTATCTACAGTAATACATGTATAGTTCTGTAGAGGAGTCCAGATCATTCTTTATTTTTGTACTACACCCCTTTCCTCCTTGTGTCAGCATAACAGAGAGGGTGTACACAGCAGTCCTGACAATGGGGTGCAGCAGGAAAATAAAAATAGTGATCTGGACTTCTTATCTGCAGTACTACTCGTGTAGGTAATGGTCCAGAATTGGATTGACAAAATCCCTTTAGATGGTTACTTTTCCAGGATCATTAATCCTTCTAAATGTTGCCCCTTTCCTGTTTCTTCATTACTCAGCAGGGAGCAAAGATGATCTCAGATATCACCTCACAGCATGAAATATTTCAGATGTTATCAATGTGTTTGAATTAAACTAAGCTGTGCGCTAAGCGTTTTTCCCCGTTTACTCGGAGTTGGATTGGCCCTCCAGAGGACCAGAAGATCCTCCGGTGGTCTTCTGTTCTAATGTGCCAATGAGGCATGCAAACAACAACAGCGCTTATAGGGTCCAACATTGGAAACCCATATCTATAACTGCTGGGATCTATCATGCATCACAGATAATTCACAACTAACACAGTAGTCCATCAGCATACGTCCCATGTGAGCTATGACCTAGAGCTACAAAGCAGTGTAATGTGGCCTCGCTCATGGAGGTTAGACCTACAGAGTATTTCCTCTGGGGAGCACGGGGAACCCCTTTCAACACTCTAGTGATGACTAGTAATACTAATGGTCATATCCATATTGACTGGAGCTGCTCTTTTACAATATGTTATCAGTTGCCTGATCGTAGGTGCTGCATCGTTAGGTGCCCGTCCAGCATTCATGCACTATCCATATGTAAATATTATATGTAATATGATGGCAACCTCCAAATTTAGAAAATGCTGAGGTTAAGAAGGCTAAATCTCTTAATCTCGGTGCATGTGGAAATGGATTGCAAGATGACTCCAATTATGTGGCCACAGGAGTGATTAATAGGATTATTTATAGGGGTTTTCTTTACTTTTCATTAGCGAGAAATCTGAAGCTGATGCCATTAATGACCTGTAAACCTCTCAGCTTCTGTAGGTTTTCAGAGGACGCCTTATGCTGTAGTAAGGAGATCTTCTTATCTATAGAAGTCTGTGTGCTTTCTGCACGTTTAAGGCAGCATTAACGAAGACTGTCAGTATGAGGATATTGGAGCCATCTGGATAAAATTGTGTGCTGAGAGAGCGGCATAATTTATTTCACCTATAACTCCTCCTGTCAGTGCCGGTCTAGCTTTTGTCCGTCACCGAGTAGAGGACCTGAGGTGTAATGAATCTAAAGCTGAGTACCGGAAGGGAACATTGAATAGAAACAGGAGTACTTGCAGGTATGAGAGTACAGCTGTTCACAAGATCTTCTCCCAGTCCCATCAGAAACTTGTAGGAGTTTCTAAATGAGGTCACCATCCTGTGATACCTTCCCTAAGGCCTCATACACATGGCCATATTACAGCTTCATCTTATATAGAGCCGTACTAGGCCACCTGTAGAGTAGGTGCATGGGACCTTACTGAACTCTTGTATGTCTTTTAAATGTGGCATACTCCATTACACCTGATGAAGCATAGTTTGATGGCACTGAGTCTCTGTGGCTCCATAGTACTGAGCTACATGTCAGTCCCCATGTATGATAGTGGTTGAATGAGCTAGACCAGGGATGCTCAACCTGCATCTCTCCAGATGTTGCTAAACTACAACTCCCAGCATGCCCTAATAGCTGTAGGCTATCCATGCCTGAGTTAGACAAAGGACAAGTTTGCCATCTCCTGTCCTACTGCAGAGATCCCATCATATAAACCCTTAATTCAGCAGCACCTATGGTCAGTGCACTGTGGTTGCAGAGTTGCGGTTTGAAGAAACTTTCCTAAGAGTCTTTTCTCTGTCCCTTTGTGTTTGAAGCAGTAGCCGACATAACAATTACAATTTGTGTGCTCGTTTTCTAACTGCGTGTTTTTATTTGCATGTTGCATGCTGCTCGGTTGCAATACAGAAGCAGATGAAGGTAAAGAGGCGTTCCATCCTTCGTTCTTTCATATCTCTCCAAGTGAATTTGTTTCTTCTGTTATCTGTTATCACGCTCGGTCTCTCCTCGGCGGTCACAGTGTGGCAGATGTTTAATTAAGTCATTGTCGTATTGACACTAGTCTTTCTCATCTCTCATGCCCGTGCCTTGTTGGGTAACAATATTATTTCATCTTTCTGTTTAATACACTGCCTCTGCCAAGGGTATTGTCACCCCAGAGCTAGCATCAATCCTGATATTTCCATCCTTGTAGCTAACAAAAACTTCAGTCCTCGAATAATGCAGCATAATAGCCCGCTGTTTGTAGCGCTGCCACGTAATTTACTCTGGATGGGATGAGTAGTTTAGAATACACCTCAAAGTGGTCTTTCTCCATTAACGTTCATGCTGTCAGTGCGTGATTTGCGAGGGTCCTAGAACAACCTAGACAACATATTCTACAGCGCTTCATCACTTGATGTCCCCAATGGGGCTCACAATCTAAATTCCCTTTCAGGGTGTTTTTGGAGTAATGGAGAAAAACCACATAAACATTAGGAGAACATTCAGACTCCATGTAGATTTTGTCCTTGGTCGGATTCAAACCTATGACCCCGATGCTGCAAGGCACAAGTGCTAACCACTGTGCCACCATGCTGCGATTCTCTTAAAGGGAACCTGTCACGTTGAAGATGGTGCCTTAGCTGCAGGCGGTATGTTATAGAGCAGGAAGAGCTGAGCAAATTGATGAATAGTTTTGTGGAAAAAGAGTCAGTAAAACTTGTAATTTAGTCATTTAAATTCCTGCTCATTCTGGGCTTTGAAGTCCAGGAGGCGGTCCTATCAGTGATTGACAGCTCTCTCTGTATACACAGTTATAGAGGGAAGGCGGTCAATCACTCATAGGACCGCCTCCTGGACTTCATTTATTTAAATTCCTGCACATTCTGGGCCATGAAGCACAAGTTTTACTGAATTCTTTCCCATAAACTCTATATATTGATCTGCTCAGCTCCTCCTGCTCTATAACATGCTGCCTGTAGCTGGTATTGCATTCTCATAGTGACAATTTTACTTTAAAGAGAACTTGTCCCCAGCAGCATGTTATAGAGCAGAAGGAGCGGAGCAAATTGATAATCAATCCAGCAAATCTTGTAATTTATACAAGTCTGCCATTCATCTAATGTGTATGGCCAGCTTTAAGGGAGTCTTTCACCTAATCTGAGCCTTTTGGACCGCTCAGATCAGGTTATAGACTCCTGTGCCGTAATTCCAATGGTACCTTTATTTGTGCAGTCCCTCGACGAGATGTTCCAAAAAAGACTTTTAAAACTTATGCTAATTAGGTCCGGAAGGTGTCCAGGGGCGGCGTTACTGCAGATGTACCCAGATATCCAGACCTCTTTCACACCTCTGGCCACGCCCAAATTCCTATTATTACCTCCTCCTCTCCCTCACATATCTCGTGCCTGCTAGAGGAAAGATGACGCTGCGCTGACCCGCCCCTTCTTTGGCTTCACTGCAGTCCTCTGCGCATGCGCCGGTCCGTAGTTTGAAATCCAGTGGCGCGGGCAGAAGTAACCGGCGCATGCGCAGAGGACTGCAGTGAAGCCAAAGAAGGGGCGGGTCAGCGCAGCATCGTCTTTCCTCCAGCAGGCACGAGATATGTGAGGGAGAGGAGGAGGTAATAATAGGAATGGAGGGCGGGCCAGAGGGGTGAAAGAGGTGTGGATTTCTGGGCACATCGGCAGTAATGCCGCCCCTGGACACCTTCCGGACCTAATTAGCATAAGTTTTAAAAGTCTTTTTTGGAACATCTCGTCGAGGGACTGCACAAATAAAGGTACCATTGGAATTAGGGCACAGGAGTCTATAACCTGATCTGAGCGGTCCAAAAGGCTCAGATTAGGTGAAAGACTCCCTTTAAGTGTGACAGTCATACCATATATTAAGATGTTCATCCCAGGCTAATACATTTATTAAAAGAAATTCTAGAAAAATTTAAAGAATCCCACTGGACTATTCCTGAACAGTCTTCAGCTAGAACAAACATATACATGTTAAATGTTCTCATAGTGAAGTCTCACATCCACACCATCCCTAGGATTACTGTTCTGATATACACTTGCTCTTTGGTAAAGATGAGCCTTTCATTTAAAAACCTGTGTTCTTCTAAAGCTGGCAGAAAGCAGTTTGCCCGGCACGAGTGGGCACAGAAAGCTGCATATCTCCTGGGCTGCTCTCTGGAAGAACTTTCCTCATCAATATTCAAGCACCAACCTAAAACCAGTGGCCTGCAGAAATCAACCTCCTTCCGTCAAGGACTGGATGATGCAAGCCAAGGAGATGGACCAGGTATGTGGTGCCGAAATGTACTGCCGTTGTATTACAGCCTAGGTACTCGATGCATAGATAGCAATCTAATTACACTTGAAATGAATGGAAGACGTGTTTGCAGAAAACACCCTGTTAGTGTAAGGCTCCTGTGTTTAAAATTAAATGGCTGCTTATTTAATCCCATCATTTATAGCCAGCCAGTGCTGTACCTGCATTTACTATGCAGACATGCCAATATCCTTCCCAGACTATATGAAAGAAGTGCTGAACGCAATGTAGTGGATGCTGCAAAGGGAAATCTATTAGTGCATCTTGGTCATTCAAATCAAGTTCGAGGCTCCTTCACCCAGGCGGCTTCTGCTCTGGTTCATTTGGAGCAAATGGAAGGCTTCTGTTTTCTAGTTCGGCGTACAAGGTTTCGGTTATCTAAGAATTCCATAATGGATTCCGCTACCATGGACCATAAGTTATGTTCTGTTGTATCAGAATCCATAACAGAATTCTTAGAGAATCTGAACCTTGTATGCCGAAGTTCGCTAATCCCTACTTGTCATGGTGAAACAACTCTTTTAAGGAATTGCTTAAAGGGCATCTGACGGTATATTTGTGCCTATGAAACTAGCTGACCTGTTACATGTGCATTTGGCGGCTGAAGGCATCTGTGTTGGTCCCATAATTATATGTGCCTGCATTGCTTAGAAAAATAAAGTTTAAATATATGCAATTGAGCCTCTAGGAGCAACGGGGTCGTTGCTGTTACACCTAGAGGCTCTGCTTCTCTGCAACTGCACTTTGATTGACAAGGCCAGGCGTGATCACGTTTACACTGCCTCGTTGTTTCAAACATAGTGCAGAGGGTGTGGCAGTTGCAGAGAGAGCAGAGAATCTAGGTGTAATAGCAACGCCCCCATTGCTTCTAGAGGCTCATTTGCATATATTAAAAAAAAATCTCAGTGATTCGGGCACTTATAAACATGAGACCAACACAGATGCCTAGTCAGTAGACCAGGCTGCTTTATGACAGCCTGTAGTATGGTGTCAATAGCTGTAGTCTGAGCAAGTATGCAAGCCAACTGTTGGGTACACGACTGTCCTGTGTTGTCATTGGAGTGCTTCCTACATAAAGACGCTTTCTAATAGTAATGTTAGTATTGGAAACCCTTATTTGAGCAATTCTCTAATAAAGTCTGTCCTTTTAATCGTGTCTTAGAGTCTTTAACTTTTATATTCTTGCCAAAGAAGGGCTTCTTTTTTATAATAATGACATTTACAGCTATGTTTCATTATTCTTTCACAATATTAAAAGATGGCCTTGACTCCAAAATTCTTTTCACTTTTTATAATCTCTACAATTTTCTGTTGACTTTACATTTCTTAACCTTTTTAAAATGTAGAATTCCCGGCCTTTAATTGAAACCTCTCCTTAGCTGCCTCAGATGTTCAGCTGACATTTTCTTTTCATTTTCTTTTTTTTTTTGCATGTTGCTGTTGCTTTTTACTGTTTCATTTAGACAAATCTGTAGTACAGTACATAAGTGACTCTATAACGTTGTGCCCCTAACTGAGTACTTCCATAACAGTGACCTACATTATGATCGGACATGCTGACCTTACCTAACTGTCTGTGTACCTGCCTTCTCCGACTACAGTTCACTTGTACTTCTAGGCTGTAATGCCAGGGCCACACAGCAGCCAAGTTACGATGAATGGCTTACTGTGTTGCCCCAGTCATGTCCCATGTTTGTGAAGCAAATTTGTTTGCAGCCCTGTGGATTGTTAGCAGATTGCTCCACCATCATTATTAAAATCATAAAAATGGGACTTGACTTTATTTTAAAGTGGTAAACTTTCATTTGACTTCTACTAAAGGGAATTAGGAGCTTAGAAAAAGTTACCAATTATGCAATTATTTGTTTTTTCCTTTTTCTTGTTTACAGGTTCCAAGTTGTCTGCTTTGGAGTGCTTGGAAGGGATGGCCTCTGGATTGTACTCTGAGCTGTTTACACTGCTCATCTCGCTGCTAAACAGGTATAGTGACTCTATAACAAAGTTTTAGAAGCCAGTCTTAATAAACCCCTAAACTGGCGGTGGATCCACCGGAGTTATGAAGAGGCGCTGGCCTCTTCATAACTTCAGGAGGTCCTCCGCTAGTTCTAAATGTAAGACAACTTCCGAGCTTTCTTACATTTAGACCATTTTCTACTCCTAAAACAGCGTAGAAGATGGTAAATGCCACGGGCCTTCCGTCCCGTCCCCTTTCACATCCGCGCCACTTTAGACCTGACCTAGTTGTTAGTGGAGAGAAGTCGAAGATTGTGGCGCAACTAATCATTGCACCACAATCTGCGCCTGAAATATGCCTAATTTAGGCGTATTTTAGATTAATAAATGACCCACATAGTATATACAGAATTTATGTACCAAGTGTTGCCTCCATTATGTCTCTGCAAATGTTCTTACCCAGTATTTCTAGACTGATGATTTCCAAATTGGCCTAGTTATGTAGTGATAACTCACTTCATATAGCTAGACCAACATACCGTTTCAGCACCTAGGAAAGCTGTACCGCTGCAGCATTGTGTGTTTTTTATGTAACCTATATGCCCCCATCATGCCCCACAGAGATATTTACCCAACTTTTCCAGACTACAGAATGCCAGATCAGTCTATTAATAAATTGTTAAATCTCCAGTACAGAATACCTAGCTAGATTTGCTAATCAGGAAACCTGGGTTACATGCATAATGTAAGGGTAACATTATATGGACAGTGTGTACACCTTCCCTAGACTTGTAATCCAGCTCTACAACACTGATGAATGTTAGGTTTGCATAGACAGGCAGTGAAAAATTCTTCTGGCTTATATAGGCAAACTTGATATTGGAGGTTTGCAGTCTCCAGCTCTTTCACAGTGCTCTGGGTGTCCATTGTAGTTAACCTCCACCCTTTCCCAAATTTAATGTTTTGGCTATAAGGTCATGCTGGTACATAGTCGGTCCCCAGGCCCCCTGGTGGGAAAGGAGACATTTTCTGACTGCAGGAAATGTACTAAAAATGCTCAAACAGCTCTCAGACGTCCATGCAAAAAGAGCTAAACACAAATCTTTCTTTCTTAGCGGGTTACACTTATTTTTCCCCCCATGCTTTTCAGAGTTTAGTCACCTTATATTTAAGACAGTAATTAACTTACCAACCGGCAGCAGTCTTGGTGTCAATCTTTCTGCCTGTCTCCAGCAGCCCCTTCCTTTCTTCCTATTCTCTGCTCCTTATAGACTTCTATGTAATCTGATCCTTCATTGAGCAGGTTAAAGACTAATCTGAGCAGTAAACTCAGCCTGATCTAAGGCTGATATGAGAAGGAAGCATCTTTTAATGATAAGCTATATTACAAAGTTCTTTATAATTGAAAAAAATGAAATTACAGTAACTTGAATATGGAGGTCCAAGTAGATCCTCCCAGGCCTCACAGAAATTGTGATGCCGGCAATGTTACTTATTAGTCATTTATACTGTTTCTTGACCCTTTTTTTTTCTTATTTTTTTTTAACCAAGAGCAGGATCTCACTGTGTACACCCAGATTTATTCCACCTGCAGTTGGCTTTAGTGGTTATTTAAGGTGTACGCTTCCATAGTTTCAGTGAAGCTGAATGACTGTAATAATTCTTTTTCTCAGATATGAGCACATAAAAGTCGGTTATAAAACAAAGAAATATGTAGCATTTTACTGCTTTTAACAGTGAGGAAAATGCAAGGCAAATAGGAACAGGCACGTTCAGTCGTTACGTTACTTAATGTACAAGATGACGAGCACCTCCTATGGATGGATAGGTGTCTTTGCAGATTTTTTTGTCCACCTTATTCTGTAGCAACTGCTTTAAAATGCATAAAGCGTGCACACTGCAGTACTGAGGCCTGTTTAAACTGACAGGGATAAGTATGGCGGTGATGTGGAAATTGCGTTCTACTGCTGATGGGCCTTCAACATGAGTTTTTTCTTTCTTTCTCTAAATGTGCAGAGAAAGACCTGCTTCTGCTCTGATAAGAAATGCCATTTGTTGGCCTTGTAGTTTAGTAAATGGAGTGAAAATCAGTACATAAATGGGGAGAATAATGGAAACTTTGTTGCCCACCACAACCATTTACTCATATTTTTTATTTTCACCATAGCCATTGAAAGCTGAGCTGTGATTGGTTGCTATGAGCAAAAGAAATATTTTAATAAATCTCCTAAAAAAAAAAAAAATAATATCTACCAATTAGCAAATTCCAGTAAAGTGCAGAATACTGAGATCTTATGACTGTATCCAAAATAGCAGCGGTCACGTGGTATTAGGCTAGGGCTACACAACGACATGTGTCGCGCAAAGTTTTTTATAATGCTGCGACACCATAGACTAACATTACAAAATATGTTGCGTTACATTGGTGCAGGATCGCAGTGTAGATTTTACCTATAGGTCGTGTAAGCCGTGTACCGGGGTGGGCTCCGCAGGATACAGCGAAGTCACAAACAAGGAAAGCAACTCCAACACCAGCTTTTACCAAAACAGAATTTTACTACCACGTGGTAATGAACACAACCACAAATGCTGAGAACATAAAATACATTTTCATACACCCAACCCGAAGGCTAAGACTCCTGTGTTGCACAGCACGACGTCCTCTGAAATTTTGCGGTAATTTACCTACTGACGGGCACAATTAAAACTGCCTTGCCATACCTATTATTACCCTGAAGCAAACACGAACAATTGTTTGGGTGCTAAGTACGGGTTAACCTGCGGTGCAACACAAAAGCTTACAATCTTACCGTGCTCTATAGTATTCCCCCTCCCATAACTAGTCTGGTAGCACGTGCCTGAGTATTACTCCTGAGCAAAACGCTGAACTGTATTGAGTTTGTGGGGGTGTTTTTCAGCTCTCAAATGTGCAATGTCCCTTTTAGTAATGGAGTCCTTGTAATAACAGTAGCAACACTTTAGGCCTGACACAAAGCAGAGACTCTAACTAGCTAACTACAGGCCTGGTCTCAGTCTCTAGGCACCAACACTGCAGTGAGGTGCGTGCACGATCTTACCGACCCGGGTCTGCTCTTTATCCACTGATGACTCTGAACCGAACAACCAGTCTCTCCAGAAAACATGAGGTCCCACAGGGTATGCAGCTTCATTCCTCAGCCCTTATCAGCCTTCCTGGAAAAAATCCTCCTTTCCCTGGACAGGATCTGGGTCTTGGACAACAATCAGCTTCACTTAGCTGCAGCTGTGGTCACCTAGGGATCCTCTCACTCCTGGATCCATCAGATTCTCTGCTCACACACAGTTCCTCAGTCTCAGCTAGCTTCTAAGATGGCTGCTGCCTCTCTTCTAGCAGGTCCTTAAAACCCCACCTCCTTTGAATATTCAAATATCTGCAGTGTGTTAGCTGTGTTTAAGAAACAGCGGCATCTTGTGGCCAAACAGCAGAATATCAGTCCTGATCATTTAACTTAACCCACATATAAACAGTGTTTAAACAATGAGAGTGGTTTCTCAATTTCACAGTCGTGCGACTTATTGTCATCATATAGCCCTAGCCCTAGTCTTAGTCCTGGAAGTAGATTGACCTACACAACATTTACAGCCATTCCTTAGCAGTCCTCTGCTCTTTAACAGGGCCAGGCAGTGAGAACATCAATCAAAGTGGCCCTGTCAATCAAAGTGCAGAGAGAGCAGAGCCTCTACAGGCTCATTTGCATATATTAAAAATCATTTTTCTCAGAAATGTGGGCACATATGAACATGGGACCAACACAGATGCCTTCAGCTGATAAGTGCACATGCAACAAGTCTGGCTGACCCCCTTTTTCTTGCAGTCCTGGAACAGGCAGTTTCATAGGTGCAAATCTGCTGACAAAAAATGTGTCCCCTAACCATTCCCTCTACCATTAGTAGTTCTTGCACATGAGTTGTTATGACTTTCCACAGCTACTTCTGGTCATGTCCCAGGTGTATTCACATATGAGAGTGTTTAACATGCCGTTGACTGGGGTGTTGGTCTTGTAGCTCAGTCACTGCTGTTGATGTTCTCCTTTTAAATGGATTGTGTTGCCACCATCAATCAGGCATGTGATTTACTTCTCACTTGAGTGGAAGTTACGCTGCACGCTCAGGCCGAAGGAGAGACGCCTGTTCACAGACCGTGTCTACTGCGCCACATTTACTCTTCTGCATGGCAGGTCTGAACAAAATTCCTATGGTATTGATGTATAAAATTTAAAGGGGTATTCCAGTATCACTCCTATTTAAATCTATGCTTTACAAAGTAAAAATGCTCAATATATTGTAATGGAATCTATATGGTCACTGACCACTTATGGTGTCCATACACCTTCAACAACTCATTCACTGTCTGCTATGTCTCCTGACTCCCCCATACATATACAGGGTGGCCCACCAAAAAGTAGCCTTCCAATATCTCCATATCAAACTGCCTAATGGTAAATCTGTCTTAGTTGTCCATAGTAATCAATCAGAGATCAGTTTTTATTTTTTCAGAGTCCTGTAGGAACTAAAAGCTGATCTCTGATTGGTTGCTATGGGCAACTAAGACTGACGTATTATTCAGTTTGATAAAAGTGGCCTATAGTGTCAGAAAGATGGTGTTCTCCCTGGAACAACGAATAGTGATTGTGGAAGGCTATGTGCGAAGCAGGTCGATTAAGGAAATGCAAGAGACCGTTGCTGACAAGTACCCAGGAACAGAACCACCAGCTAAACCTTGTACTCAGAGTCTGGTTCAGAAATGCCATCAGACTGACTCTGATGAAGGCCTCGGTTCCTTAATGTTTTCAACAATCAGGGCGGCTGAAGTTGTACATGAAATTCAGCAGCGGATTGCAAGTAGCCTCCAAAAATCAAACACGAAGACTGTCTCAGCAAGTTGGTGTATCAAGAACAACGTGTCAGCGAGGGCTGAAATCTCTGAACCTGAAACTGTACCAAATAACGTGTGTCCAGTAACTGAGAGAGTCCGACAAAGCTAAACGCGTAAATTACTAGACTATGCTGACTATGATTGCTGACAGACATTTGGACCCATTACCGTACTTCATGACGGCCAGGCTTGGTTTCATTTATTAGGCCGCGTAACTTCCCAGAATACGAGGTACTGGTCTGCTGAAGAGCCCCATTTGACTCACGAAACGCCAATTTACAATCAGAAAATTGGCGTCTGGTTCACAGTGTCAGGAACACGAATAGTGGACCCAATTGTCTTCAAATCAACTGTGAATGCTCAATTTACCTGGACATCTTTGAACAGTTTTGCAACCAACTAACACAAGCAGTAGGACCCCCACCAATCTGATAGTTATCCCCTATCCTGTGGATAGAGAATAACTTTTGCCTACTGTAATGCCCCTTTAACCGATCCAAAATGTGATGTTTGTAGCTCGCTGCCTGTAGTCTAGCTTCAGTTTGCTGGTCGAGCATGCTCAGTTCAAGCATTGCTAGTTTGTTTACTAGTGTATTAAGATGCAGTGGATTATATTAGTCCCAGATCTGTGAAAATTAAGTGTGCCATTTGCAAGTTTAAAGTATAACTGTCAATTTTTTTTTTTTTTTACTATTGGATTCTGGTGATTAATATCACCTTGTTGGCCCTGTTTTAATTTCTGATTATTTAATAAATAACCCCTAAAAGTCCCCAGTATTGGCTATTGTTACCTGAGATAAAATCAGGTTGCTATGCTCCTTCCGTCTACCAGATAGAGGACGGAGCACGGACGGAGCACGCTGCGTGCACTGGGAACTGATAGTGAGTCAACATTGTAAGGGAATGTATAAAAAGCCAGGTCCTTCCTGACAGGAGATAACAGTGCTGGGCTGTGTGTGTGAACTTCTCCACATGCCTGTGCTTGGCAGACACTCCCTTAGCAGTTCTGGAGAATGTACATATGCGGCTGCTCAGTGTATAAATGACAGCCTTATCTGATAAGAGGAGAGCTTGTAGGAGGACTACAGGCTTCAGCCAGACCTGGGAACTTCACTGCAAGACCCCCCTATACAGAGCTGGTCTTCACTAACTTCACTGCAGGCGTCCTATGGATTAGGCTCAGGGCTGAGGGCGGCCATTTTAACAGAATAGTGAAGTTGTAGTTTTATGCAGACTGGTTGCTAAGAGCTGAATCTTATTAAATGAGGGGTAAGTAAGTCTAATAGTTATTGATTCAGGAATATTATCATATTAGTAACTACATATATGAAAACTGAAATTAGTGTCTAAATGTGACAGTTCTCCTTTAAGACCACACATAGAAGGTGCTCTATAGACTGCATTTTAAAGGACATTTATCAGCAGATTTGTGCCCATGACACTGGCTGACCTGTTACATGTGCTCTTGGCAGCTGAAGGCATCTTTGTTGGTGCCATGCTCATATGTGCCCGCATTGCTGAGAAAAATGATGTTATAATATATGGAAATAGCCTCTAGGAGCAACGGGGGCGTTACCATTACACCTAGAGGCCTAGCTCTCTCTGCAACTGCTGCACCCTCTGCTTTTTAATCAGGCAATGTAAACGTGATCACTCCTGGCCCTGACTTCTCTTAATGTCTGTCACCGCACCATATGTTTCAGTATCCAGACATTAGGAGAGGTCAGGGCCAGGTGTGATCAAGTTTACATTGCCTGACCCTGTTAAAGTGCAGGGAGAGCTGAGCCTCTTAGTGTAACGGTAACACCCCCTTTGCTCCTAGAAGCTCATTTGCATATATTAAAACTTGATTTTTCTCAGCAATGTGAGCACATATGAACATAGGACCAACACAGATCCCTTCAGCTGCCAAGTGCACTTGTATAACAGGTCAGCCAGTGACATAGGAACAAATCTGCTGACAGATGCCCTTTCATCAGCTAAGTTGTGATAAATTGTTTATGGGGCTCAAGCTGGATTTGAGGAGCCCTGCATAAGCTAAGTGTTGGCAGGAGAAGGAAAGATTGCGTACCATGGTCACTATATTTTCTGCAACTGTCAATTGTGTACCGATTTATAACCTATTTAGGCTACATTCACACGTCCGTGTGTGTTTTGCAGATCCACGGGTCCGCAAAACACGGACACAGGCAATGTGCGTTCCGCATTTTCCGGACCGCACATCACCGGCACTCTCATAGAAAATGCCTTTTCTTGTCCGCAATTGCGGACAAGAATAGGACATGTTCTATATTTTTCGGGAACACGATTGCGGACCCGGAAGTGCGGATCCGCAATTGCGGACCCGGGCGGGACATCGTCTGTCCCCATTGAAATTAATGGGTCCGCAATTCCGTTCCGCAAAATGCGGAACAGAATTGAGGACGTGCGAATGGAGCCTTACAGTAAGCAGAGGTTAATTTTTAGATTACGCAGACTGAATACTATAGCCCAACATGTAAACCTACAATAAAACTGGTAGTAACATTCCCTTCTGTAGAGCTGCCTGCTTTATTTAAAAAACAAAAGCAAAAAAAATCCTCCACATTGTGGGTAATGACCACCAGGTAATGATACCGCCACTTGCGCAGTTTAGAGGCTGAAGACCGTAAACCTGTGCTCTGTGATGAATGTGTTAAGACCCACATGAGAATGCATTGCCCTCTATCTGTAGTGGTTAATCAGAGCTCACTCGATGCGTATAAATCACTCTTATGTGAGGGGTGCGGAGGAATCCCTGCTCTGGAGAGATTCATGATTGTAGGGTTCTTCTGCAGTGCATAGGGTAACATTGCTCTGCTGCCCTCGCCAGAAGTTATTTATGTTCTTTTGTTCATAGCCATGCTTCCAGTCTTTTATATGTGCAGTTAAATACTGGATGAGGCTTTTACTAACTTGGCAGAGAATGTGTACTTTGTGCAAAGCGCCGTACATTTGCCCAGTTTATTATAGATATGCAAAGCTCCGACGTTTCTGTTTATAATTTTCTTATTATTTTTTGTCGCGTTTCCTTCTTGCTATTAATATTGTAGCTGATAGCCGGCGTAAGTGAATATGCAGGAGCTAATGCTTATTATTCTCCCTGAAATGAGCTGAAGAAATCCTCTGTGGATACGTGCCAGCGCGTTTCACACGCGGCATTATCCTACTTCTATAATTTTCTCTGTAATCCTTTATGGTTGTGTTTTTTTTTTTCTTTGTTGCTTTGACAGAGCCTTGAAATCCAGCCAGCATTCCCTTTGCTCCATCATGATTGTAGACACCCCAGGCTTCCAGAACCCAGAGCTGGTGAAACAGGGACGCGGTGCCACTTTTGAGGAGCTTTGTCACAACTACGCACAGGAGAGGCTACAAGCACTGTTTCATGAGAAGACTTTTGTCCAGGAACTTGAGAGATACAAAGAGGTATTTGCATCGCATGAGTAAACACCCACCCAAAAGAAGTGTGGTCCCCGTCTAGGCTGATTCCATACTGGTCACCATGTACTGAACATTAAAAGGTCACGAACTTTTCACAAAACGTTTGATACGTTGTAGAGATGTATCAGAAGTTTAGATTGGTGGAGGTCTGAGCGTTGAGACCCCCACGATCTCTAAAACGAGGAGCGAGAAGCGCGCGCATATCACCCTCTCACTCGTCATTGCTGAGGACGGAATTGAGATTGCCCCCTACACTTCTATGGTGCAGCAATGAGTGTGTACACTTCTCTTACCGCCTTCTAGGGATCAGTGGGGCATCTTAGTGCTCAGACCCCCAGAAAACGAAACTTTTAATATGCTTCTATGACATATCAAAACTTTTGTGAATTCACCCAGTGATTTACTAGGTTTTGTGACTAGTATGTGGCTTGGTTTTGAGATGAAAATGAATTTTAGATCACGTGTTCAGCTAATTTTAAAAAACAGAATCCGCATGATATCACAAATCCTACAATTTAATGAAAACAAAGCAAGTATGCTGCAAATGGTGCTATACTGATGTTTTCTATCATATCATCCCTCCTCTAGATGAAGTAGTTGAGTTTGCTTTGGACTGATTTTATGCAACTCATGATGTAATTTGTTTTCCCTTCCTATGACATCTCATAGAATCTTTTTTGCTGCTTTTAATGTGACCTTCATGTAAATTTGCACACTTTATGTGGTGTCCTTTCACTGAGAATAGTTGACGGTAGCCCTAACCTCTCAACAAAACATAATGTAGAAGTGTGTTACATAGGTCTCCCTTTTTACTGATGATGAATTCCTAAAAGCTGCCTTAATGATAGCATTTGGGAGCTTGTTTATATAGGCATGTGTGTTTTCTATTTTATTCTGTAGTAAAAAATAAAAACAGACTGTAGCTAAGAGAAAAAATTTTGAGGACACTTCATTGGAATTATGAATGGAACCCAGCAAATGTAATGGAGAGAAAAACCCGTCTAGAATAGATTCCATTGTTGAAAACCAGGAAGGCTTTTCCATTGGAAATGTTTTCCTTCTTTTCTAGGATTAGTTCTAGTTTTCAGTCCTGATGCGGATACGGTCTACTCTAGATATTCTCTATGCTGATAGAATTCCTGCAGTGAATTTAAAAAGGCAAAAAAGCAAAATCTGTGAATGGGCACCATATAAAAAAAATTGAAGCTGTGCAAAAGAAAGCACACGTAACGTGGTCTTAAAGGAGTTGTCTCACCTGAGACATTGGTGACATATTGCTGGGATATGTCACATAGGTGCAGGTCCCACACCTATCTCTAGAACAAAGCTTCCAATATGAATGAGTGAACTGCACATGTGCGGCCACCCTCCCTTCATTTCTGTGGGAGTGTTGAAAATAGGTGAGCGCTGGCTTGGCTATTTCCGACAGTTCTATAGAAGTGAATGGAGCGGTGGCTGCTATTGCGTAGTGCACTCTCTATACATTGCTTTTGGACTTCCGAAGATAGCCAAGCTCACCGTTCTCCTTCACTTTGGGAGCTCCCTTCTAGAGATACCCTTAAAGGGAACCTAAACCTTTGGTGGAACCATGATCGTGCAGCAGCGCTTCTCTGCACCGTCGGGTTTCACCTGCTCTGCTTGTTCAGTGTGGTGAGTACAGATCCTGTATACTTTTTGTGCATCCATACTCCATATGCTGGAAAAACTCCCAAAGTTACCAAGCGCTCTGGGAAGTGCCTTTGCACGATCGTGGCATCACCAAAGGTTTAGGTCCCTTTTTGAAGTTACAGGTGCTGGCACCCATATACTTAAATCTTTGTGTAGCTATCACCTCGTAGCAAGAATATTTGGCTTATATGACTTTTGGTATTATTAAATTGTCCTTGCCATCTATTATGGTATTATGTAGTGAGGGACGGATGCAGTTTGCCTTTATGCCTTGAACAGTAGCATTCGTTGAAGGAGTTTTATAAGATTGAAAACGTGTCTTCTTCCTTCCGGCACCACTGGTGTCCATGGGATGTAGCTGATATAACATCAAGTGAAAAGCTGTTCCATATTTGTTCCAGTTTCATGTCATCACTTTAAGTGTTCATCCCAATGATTTACATTACCGTAGTCCCCTAGTTGGAAAGTCCATTATACCCAATCCCTCCTACCTTGTATGTCTAGTTTTTTGTTTTTTTTCTAGCTTTCTACTTTCAATGATTTCTCATTAGTTTCACGGTTAATGATGATCTTAAGCGTAGTCCTAATTTCTTATTCTCTCTGATAGATGTACTGCTGTAGCCGAACCTTAAATTAAACCTAATTGGTTGAGTGATCTGGTGCAAGGGGTTCCTGCAGCAAAGTATTTAAAGTTGTTAACTCGATTCCATGGTCTCTTGATATAATTGCCTCTATATCGCTGTGGATTGACTCGGCGGCCACTGCCCATACATTATTCAGAAGAGTCGCCTTCATAATTTTGCTTTTGTCTAGTTGGATATTTGCTTTCCAGCTTATCATACCATATGATTTGCTGTTATTAATGTTATTATTATCATATCTCCTTTTTGCATGTGCCATTAGGATCACATATTATTGTCAGATTGGATCCATGTTGAATCTGGCATTTTACAACTGATGCTTGAGGCGTTATATCAAGTAGCAGCGATACCCCGTGCACCAGCCTGCGAATATAGCTTCTAGTTAACATGACTGATCTCTAATGATGTCATAACTTCAATCGTAGTCTCATGTATACTAATCATTCATCTGTCCCCTTTAGGAAAATATAGAGCTTGCTTTAGATGAAATTGAGTCCAGTACATCTGGCTCAGTAGCTGCTGTAGACCAAGCGTCGCATCAAACACTGGTAAGCAAGGCAGAGGAGGATGGAAGTCCTAAAGAGGTGGCGGAACTATTAATTGTTTAATATATATGAATTAGTATTAATGAGGAAAAGTCATTGTATGGTTTGTGTTGCATTATGTGCATTTTAGAACAAGGATCCGAGTACAAGGTGAGTGGCTTTACATTGATAGGTGAAAGAAGTTCATGTTTAGCTGTATAATTGGATGTGTAAGTGAATCTAGATCATTAGAGGGTTTGTATCATCTCAGACATTGAGGTTATATCACTAGGAGCGATAGCCCCAATGTCTGATGGGTCAACACCTATCTTTAGAACGGAGCCCACAAAGTGAAGGAGGGCGCACCGCGCATGTACACCACCCTCCATTCACTTCTATGGGACTGCCGAAAATAGCTGAGCTGTAAATGCTGTATTATGACATTGAATAGTCTGCTCCCATTTACAGGCTGTAGACTACAGCAGTGTTTAGCTTGCTGATGTAAACTCAAAGTCTTATAAGGACTTCAGACGACCCCACATAGTCCTTCTCCACTTTTAGATTACTTCTGCGGCTAATGGGAGAACTTCCATTCATAACATTATGTCGTTTAATTTGTTAGTTGCTATCCGAAAGAGCGGAGTGAGCATGTTCAGCTTCTTCTGACGGCCGGTTTAAATCTACAGTATGGAGAAGGACAGTGCATGCTCACCGTGCTGTACAGTCAAGAACAAGCACTAAGGGGCCTCTCATTTTTGGCAATGGTTATGGCACCTGAGGTCAGACTCCCAACATTATTACCTTTATAACCTCTGATTGATAGGTTATAAGAGCAAAAAAGTTGCTGTGAGACAACCCTTCTAAAGAACTTGTCAGCATTTTGATAATTACATACCAATTACATCAACCTCAGCATGTGAAAAAAAATTGTTCCTTTTAGGGCTGCAGCTATGGATTATTCTAGTAATCAAGTATTCTACCGATTAATCCAATGATTAATCGAGTACTTTAATCAAAAACTAATTAAAGGAATATTTTCTATAAAAACTCATCAGCCACCCCTGCCATGCCATTGGCTACCCCCAGTGCCATCAGTTCCCCCTTGTTTGTGCCATCAGTTCCTCCCCCAGTGCCACGAGCTCCCTCCAGTGCCATCAGCTTCCCCCGTGCTATGCCCCCCCCCCATGCCCTCAGCTCCCCCTTCTAGCCATCAGCGCACCAGTCAAATGAAATACCTTTCCTGCTAGGGACACCACTGATACTCCACAGCTCATCCAACGTCTTCTTCACGCACTGCACTGTCCTCCTGACGTCACACAGCTTCATGTCATATGGCGCGCTTACGTTCGCAACATCCTGGCGATGCGTGTACGTCAGGAGGTCACCTCAGTGCCGTGCTGGCCGTCGGGAGACCATGGAGCATGAGTAATAGCAAGCGCTTCACTCACGCTCCGTGGTTACATGGCACAAACGAATCCTCGATGCCAAAATTTAGCATCGAGATTTTTTTGGTGGTGTTAATCGATTGATTCGAGTAATCGTTTCGGCCCTAGTTCCCATTCACTGACAGCATCTTGGTAGTGTCACTAAATCACAGGAACTTTTTCTTAGATAACCTAGCTTCAAACTGTAGAGCTAAAAAGTAATTTAAATGTATTTCCCTTTTTTTTAGACTCATCCTTGGTTATGTGCTTGCCTTTTCCTTAAGATTTCTCTGCGTTTCTACAAATAGAAGATATACTTTCAGTACAGGTTATGACAATCAGAGAATAGAGAAATACATCCTGGCGGTCTCTAAGCATTATCCCGTCAGATGCTTTTTGATCCAATCAAACGCAGCTTTTAAATTTATTAGGCGTAAAGTGGCATCGAGTGGGTTTTTTCTGACTTCAGAGGAGGCTCTGGAGAACGAGTTCTTCCTCCCCCCTCCCCTTCCTTTGGCTGCTTTGCTTAACTTAAGATCCACATTAATAGGAAAAGTAACAGAAATACTTGCAAAGTTTAATAGAATGTGACAGCAGCCGCATGACTCATAAAAACGTTGACAATAAATGTCTGTGGCTGAAGCTCTTAAGAAGCTGCATTTCAAAGCAGTTCATAAATACCCATATGCTCAGATCTGGCAGGTTCTGCAGCCAAGGTAGAGGCAGGGAGCAGTAAAGCATTTTCACCCAGGAGAGCCTGTTGTGGCTTCATAAATGATTCATCTACTCCTTATATTTAATTTATATGGTATTTATTCCATAAGGCCTCTAAATAAAGAGGCGTCTTAACCCTTGTTAAAGCAGAAACAATAGCTTTGGAAGGAGAGAGGGAGTTTGTTTTAAATGCACCTTTGCAAGGACACTGAAAGACGAGCTCTCCAAAATGCTGCTTCTCGGGGGAGATTAGCTGGGTCAGGTAAACTTCGCTTTCATTCTCAGGCAGCCTGCAGATAAATCTTCTAATGAGAGGAGAGCGTTAGGAAAGATTCCAAATATGGCATTTCCCTTCAAGGGGAAACACTATATTTTTTTCATAGCTCAGTCGAGGATCCGTGACCTGTTTGAGCAGTGTTGGAAGATGCGGAGCTTTCCTGTAGATTGCCTGCGCAGCAGCCTCGCTCTACGTGATCGGTCATTTAAAGATCAAAGGCAAACTTAACATTGTTTGTGTTTTATTTTTTTTGCTGGCAAGACTGGCATCGTAATGTGTGCTGTGGCATTAAAGAACAGGTAAAAGGCTTACTGTGATACACATGGGCATACTGGAGCTAGGAGAGAACGCTTTAATCATAGACGAAATGAGGGTTTCCAGCGACCCAGTGCGGTCATTTCCATACAAATATCCAAATGCTTTATAGGAATTGGCAGCGACTGTCACAATTTGTGGCTTTATGCAATAGAGAAGTTCAGTGAAAAGCTTTGAGTGAGGAGATTCAGTCTTCAGTTTTTGATATAGGATTTAATAAAAGGGTTATCACTTAAAGGGGTTGAAAAAAAAATCTACATTTTTCAAACCAACACCTGGATCTGCATACTTTTGTAATTGCATGTACCGGTAATTAAAGTGCAAATGGGATTTCGGTTTAAAGCGTCTTCTATCAAAGCTGTATCTGAGTGCAACTAAATAGTCTGTCCTTAGCTTTTACTGAGCACTAAAGATGCCTGTGCGTAACATGTTAAGATAGGCAGGATGATGGACAGTGATAGTTAGGCCACATGTCCATTGTCAGGGATGACAAGAGGTGGCTGGATGCCCTTGCATGTTACATGCGGGCGTCTACTGCAGGCTGAAGACAGATTCTCCTTAGTAACACTATTAGAGCTTTACACTCTGTTTTCTAGTAGAAAGAAACCTCTTTCCCTAATAAACACTTTTGTAATGTACTTTAACATCCCCCTCCCTACACAATATTAAAAATAAACTGAAACGACGATTACACTTAAAATAGTTAGGCCTCTTTCACACGAGCCTGACTCATTAGGTTCAGGTGTGTTCAGGGTGCGTTCAGGGAAACGCGCACCATTTTGCAAGCAAGTTCAGTCCGTTTTGTGTGCGATTGCGTTCAGTTGTTCAGTTTTTTCAGCGCGGGTGCAATGCGTTTTAATATGTTTTTCACGCGCGTGATAAAAAACTGAAGGTTTACAAACAACATCTCTTAGCAACCATCAGTGAAAAACGCATTGCATCCGCACTTGCTTGCTTCTATGGGACCAGGGCTGCTTGAAAAATGCAGAATATAGAACATGCAGCAATTTTCACGCAATGCAGAAGTGATGCATGAAAAAAAACGCTCATGTACACAGACCCATTGAAATTAATGGGTCAGGATTAATTGCGGATGCTATGCGTTCACGTCACGCATTGCACCTGCGCAGAAAACTCGCTCGTGTGAAAGGGGCCTTAGTATCGCCACTGAGCTATTAAATAAAATGTATCTGTATAGTGCCACCTGCTGTTTGTTCTTTTCCTTATTTCTCCATCCACCTCACTGAGGTGGTCACACGTACTCAGTTAAAATTTTTAGCTTTTTTGCCCAGAGATGGGCAAACTGCGGCTCTCCAGCTGTTGCAAAACTACAACTCCCAGCATGCAAAAACTGCTTACAGCTATCATCCTACAGCAGGGCATAGTGGGAATTGTAGTTTTACAACAGCTGGAGAGCCGCAGTTTGCCCATCCCTGCACTAGCCGTATCTTCTGGTAAAAGCTGGGGCAGTTAGGAGAAAGAGCTACAGCAGAAAAGACACATCCCCTGAGAAAGGACATGCCCCCTGAGCTCCCAGCATGAAATAAAATTAGCAGCACAACTGGAGGGGGGGACTCTGCTTCCATGTGAGCTACAGGGCTGGTCCAGTTTTGTTAGAAAGAAATTGTCATGTACAATATGATGTCTGATTTTAATTTTTACCATCAATCATTGGATATCCCCTTTTAAAGGAGTTTCCCATCAGGATAACCTCTGTTCATATGACCTGTGATGGCATATGTCAGGGATCAGCAACCTTCAGCACTCCAGCTTCTGCGAAACTACAACTCCCAGCATGCACTTACTTGGCTGTTCTTGTAACTCCCATAGTGAAAGGAGTATTCTGGGAGTTGTAGTTGCATAACAGCTGGAGTGCTGGAAGTTGATATCTTTGGCATATGCATATCCTAGATGGAGGTTGAGGCCTCTGTATGAGACAGAGCTTAGACCGATGTCAGATGATCTTGGAGGCATCTTTTATTTTAGACAACTATCTTAATGTGGATGACAGCTCCTTTCCGAATGTACCTAAGGTCCAACACTCTCCACAAACAACTGACTTTGCTGGTGGAAGCTGCAGGAAGCCATGGCAGTGTAATATTACATGGAAGATCTTCAGATGAACGGCCATCCTCATAATGAAAGGATAGCTCAAATCAGAACATCGGCCAGAATGGGAGCTGTTCATGCAGGTGTCCATTGACCCTAATAATATATATGGATAGGAGTTGTCTTCATAAGACGAGCCCTTTAAAATGTCCGTGTACTTAAAAAAAAAAAAAAAAAAATAATTGTGACATCAAAGTTTTTGAGCTTGAGACCCCCACCAATCTCTGGAAAAAGGAGAAGGAAGAGCTCTCTCCTCGCTGCAGAAGGTTGTGCTCAATGGAAAGTCTGGGAGCGCGCCTCGAGTCCTTCTCCTGCAGCGAGCCAAGACAGAGCGCTCTCCTTTTTATCACAATTTATCTTCGGAAATAGGTGTTAAAGTCCTTGATTCCAATATTTTAGCATTCACCACTGAAAATGACCCTGTCAGTGCTCTCTAAATCTCAAAGATCTGTCTGACTGTGTTTTAAATTCCATCCCACAATTCTTCGGAAGCCAGATGGGAAATTATTGGCGCCTATGAATATAAAGTCCCTTATGAATTGCTTTTACCTCTTAATGGCCTGTGGTTGGAAGTTGGGACGCCTCATTTATTTTATGTTCAGCTCTAAACCTTAGTAATCACTGCTTTGATTGACATTTATGGTAGCGTTCTTTTATACTGATGTTTTATTCAGAAGGCTACTCTAAAATATATGTTTTGCTGACCAGTAGACTGTTATCTTCCCAAGCCTCCAGCAGTGACAATATTATAGGCGAGATTTATCAAAGACCAGCGTTTTACACCTGTCTTTTGAAGTCTCCTCCGCTGCTGGAGGATGCGCCTAAAAAAGTTTGTCGCCTTTTTTATGACTAGGTGCACGCCTCAGCATACATTAGGCACTGCCACCAGCAGTCTGAATGAAATCTACAGGAGCTTGGAGCTGCCATAGTTTTCTGTTTCATTTGCGCCACAAAACTGGCGCAAATGAAGATAAATGTCTCAGACCCTCTGCCACTCCCTGTCCCCTCCCTTGTCATGCCCCCTTTCAAAACCCAGTGCCCGCAGCGTATAGACGCAGCCGTTTTTTTAGACAACATTTTGTTGCAAGTGGTATCTAAAAGAAACGGCTTTTTAATTCCAGAAAATTATCACGGGGATTAATATCCCCCTATTTGTGGCGCTATGGCTTGGTCAACTACAACTGTGCAGTAGATGACCTCAGCAAATGGCAAGTTAGTAGTTATAGCTTAGGCTACTTTCACACCAGCGTTTTTGCTGGATCTGTTATGGATCAGCAAAAACGCCTCCGTCATAATAATACAACCATCTGCAACTGTTCTGAAAGGATCCGGTTGTATCTTCTCTAAAATAGCCATGACTTTGGTGTCCGAGAAAACGGATCCACCACTATTGACTTGCATTGTGTGTCATGACGCACACACCACATCGCGGCCAGAAAAACGCGATGGGGACGCAATCAAACGGAACTGAATGCATTCTAGTGCATTCCGTTTCGTTCAGTTTTGTCCTCTTTGACAATGAATGGGGACAAAACTGAAGCGTCTCGCCTGCTATTGAGATCCTTTGACGGATCTCAATAGCGTAAAGGGAAAGCGCAAGTGTGAAAGTAGCCTTAGCAGCAAGACTGTGTCGGGCTGTAGTCACCTGCGCGTCCATCAGCTCCGATTTTCTGCTCTGGCATAGTAACAGAATCATGAAATAGATAGCTGATACAGTAGAGGAGAAAGGACTTTTCCTATAGATATGACTTTAGTCATTCCGGATTTTGTGTCGCAGCCATGCATAAACAATCTGGACAGAATTGCTGAGAGCTGTTTTGTCAGATGTTACATTAATGAAGAGACGGCAAGTCTCCGTGGGATTGAGAGCTGAAGTTATTCCCGACACGTCCATGAGATTTAGAGTAGAACAGTATAGCTGAATCACAGCCTAAAACCACAGAGAACAGTCATGTTTAAGTAGATCGTAACTATGAAACGCTCCTCTAAATTGTATGAATTATATGTAGTAACAATAAAGTGCTGGCTTTTTAGGAAGTCGAATGGCATTTGAGTCAGCAGTTTGTAATATCTTCGGCACACATGTTGTATGTGCCTGTAAAGTCCTGTAGAATACACATTGCCCACACACAGCCCAGGCGGACATTTTTCTTTTTTTTTTACTCCCCCCTCAATTGACAAAGTAGTTTTGAGCAGGGGATAATGACACAATCCTAATGATATAAATAATTGCTTATACTATTGATTGATCTTACACTGTAGATCCACAGCAGTAAGAACAGTTTGCCACCACTGTAAATGATGACTTGCGGTTTATCAGATTCCAATTACGTGGCACAATTATTTATATTTTCATCAATTATAGTGCTTTACTGCAGCCCTAGAGCAGAGTAAGGGCCCGTTCATGGCAGCACATGGCGTCCCAAGGGAGGTGCATTGTATAACGTTAGGCATTCTGGGTACTGCCACCGAAATATAGTACCTTCATAGTACATTATGTGATGGAACTTTTTTCTCATCACAGATTCCATATGAATGAGTGAAAACCGTTTTGTGTCACTGACACAGGGGTATAGTACGAGCCCAAACCAGTGCATGGTACTGTATTATGGATTTGTGCTAAAGTAGGTGAGCCTAAGTCCCAAAATACAAAAATGACTACAGTCCCTTGCAATGGCAAAAGGAGAGGGAAAATAAATAAATATTATGTGATTTTACAACACATGTAACCCATTTTATAAGCGGAATTTTCTTTGATCACATTTAAAGAGGATCTGTCACCACAAAATGCGGAGCAATCTAAAAGCACCAAGTTATAGAGCAGAAGCCGAGGGCATTGATATACAGTATATAGTTTTGTGGGAAGGGATTCAGTTAAACTTGTAATTTTTACATTTATATCTTTGCTTTTTTCACTTCCTACCGGTACAGGATGGAGGAGTCATCCGTGACTGACAGCTATCTCTGTGTGCACACTTATACACACTGCTGATAGTTGTTAGAAAGAGCAAAGATAAAAATGCAAAAAATTACAGGTTTGACTGAATCTTTTCTCCCTAAACTATATATCAGTCTGCTCAGCTCCTCCTGCTCTATATCCTGCTGCTTTCATATTGCACTGCATTTTGGGGTGACCGGTTCTCTTCAATGTTTAACTACCATTGATATACTGATGACTGGCAAGACGTCTTTGAGGCATGCACAAATAATGAAGAGGACTCGAGAATGAGCACCGGTTTGTGAACGTATAGTGTGGGAATGGTGGTGAACATAAACGTACAACTTAGAGATCCACAGTCAGGGGCCACAGTACTATTCATCTAGTACTGCACTTCACAGGGCTCGGGGGAGGTGCCTATTTAAAAAGAAATGGGCACACAGATAAATTTTGGTCAAACTTGCTGATTTCAGAGGCACCAGCTGACCATCTAATTTGGAGAGATGTTGGAGGGAAATGGGGATTGTGCTGCTGGATCCCTTTGTCCTCTCCCCTCTCTCTATTCACAACACATGCATCCTTGGTTGAGCTAAACTTGCATGTGCATGGTGGGGGTGGGACGAAAGCATATGGCCAGCTTTACGACTATATAATATATATATATATTTTTTTATTACATATACTGTATAAACCAATAAAGTTCTAACGATCTTAAAAACCTGTTAAAGAGCAAAAAAAACCTCTAGTTTACGAGCTGTAATTGGTGAATGTGAAGGAAGTACAGGGACAATGTCTCCGCTGAGGATCTTTATCTCATCCTACAATGAAGGCTGTAATTTTACCTTGTAGTCTGACCTAGACTGAATTTTCAAAAGCGCCAAGAAACCAGGCTAAAATGTTTTACTGCAAAATGATGTGTTTTTACTATCTCGAGCATTAAGTATTGATTCCTCCCTTCAAGTGCCTTTTTAAAATAGAATCACCCCTGCTGACTTGTCTGCTTTATTATTATTTTTTTTATCCCCTTTACTGCCATTTCATCAAGAAAATCAGGCTGGCAATTAGAGGCAGAGCTGCCTGGAGGACGGGAGAAATGAGATTGCGGATAAGAGGGGATGGAGCAGTTTGTTACCCTGATTAATGGGGTTTTGTTAGCAGGTCTCATTCCTTGTGCTTGCACTCCTTTGCACTTGAAAAATAAGTCACAAACTAGTGTTTGACAGGGTTAGACTGGAGAACTGATTTCTGGGTAATGAACTTGGTTTTAATCGCAGGTAAGGACCCTTGCGAGGACTGACGAGGCCAGAGGTCTTTTGTGGTTACTGGAAGAAGAAGCATTGCAGCCTGGTGGCAATGAGAACAGCCTTTTGGAACGACTTTTTACTTACTATGGACCTCAGGAAGGAGAAGAGAGTGGTAATAACATTTGTCTCATCTTCTTGTTACTTAACATTTATGAATGAGGCTGCAACAGTCATACTATACCACAATTGTATGTATTATCATTTTTGCAGTTTTTATTTTATTTATTTTTTCTGTTTCTTTTGATTTTATGCAGTGCACAAACAATAATCTTCTCTTACCATTCAGAAATGGTTATGAAGCTTCTGCTGGTGGAACTGATTTTCTTATTATGTGTTATTTAGTAGTTTAAACTCAAGGTTGTGAATAACACTGTATTACACAACGTGCTGTACTGATCAAAGGGTCTTAAAGGGCATCTGTCAGCAGATTTGTCCCTATGAAACTAGTTGATCTGCTGAATATGCGGTTGGCAGCTGAAGGCATCTGTGTTGGTCCCATGTTCATATGTGCCCGCATTACTGAGAAAAATTATGTTTTAATATATGCAAATGAGCCTCTAGGAGCAACAGGGGCGTTGCTCTAACACCTAGGCACTCCGCATTCTCTGCAACTGTCACACCCTCTGTACTTTGATTGACAGGCCAAGGCAGTGAAGACGTCACCATGCCTGGTCCTGTCAGTCAAAGTGCAAAGGGCACAGCATTGCAGAGAGAGCAGAACCTCTAGGAGTAATGGCAACACCCTGTTGGACATAAAGGCTCATTTAGGGCTCTTGCAGACGAGCGGATCTCCTGCGTGTTATCCGCAGAGAATGAGAGCCAAGCTGCGCGGTGGACATCAGAGGCACGAAGCTGTAACATGGTAGATACTGCTCCGTGCCTCTCTGTGACCCTTTCACTACAAAATCAATGTGAGATAAAGTTGTCACAGTGATTTTGTAGTGAAAAGGTCACAGAGAGGCATGGAGCAGTATCTATCATGTTACAGCTTCGTGCCTCTGATGTCCACCGCGCAGCTTGGCTCTCATTCTCGCTGCGGATAACACGCAGGAGATCCGCTCGTCTGCAAGAGCCCCTACATATCTATAAAAACATTTTCTCAGCAATGCAGGGAAGAAAAGGATGCAAATGAGCTTTTAACAAGCCTTGCCTCTAATGCTACCAGATGTAAGGCAGCTATCCTATAAGTTAATGTTTGATCCCCTTAACTAGGCCTTGAGTTATGACTTGAATAATAAATAAGCCAGCACCTTATCTGCAGGCAGCTGTTTCTGGGTGAATCCCCTCATTAGTGCAGAGCAAACAAAACCGCTGTCTGCAGATGGGGTGCTGGCTTTTTATCATCCAAGTCATGTCTCAAGGCCTAGTTAAAGGGTCGAACATTGACTTAGGATAGTTGCTTTACATCTGGTGGCATTAGAGGCAGAGCTTGATAAGAGCTCATTTGCATCCCCTTCTTCCCAGAATTCCAGAGGAGCATGTATGGCCTGTAAGTCTCCTCACGCCGATTGAGGTGCTCTCCCCAAGGAGAGATAGTACCCCACAAATCTCAGCAATACAGTCATATATGAACATGGGACCAAAACAGATGCCTCCAGCTGCAAGAGCACATGCTACAGGTTAGACGGTTTCATAGATGTAAATATGTTGACAGATGCCCTTTAAAACAATAAGCTGATCACAGCAAATTTTAAGTGTTCAATTCATCTGCAGCACCACCGCCACCGGACTAAAACTACAACATGTCTGACTTTCTAGTCCGACGGCCTCTGCTGTGCACTGCCGTGCTGCGCCGGAACTCTGCCCGGCAGGACGGATACGACAGGGTGAACAGCCTGTCGGATTCGTCATGCCGCAAGTTTGAAAGTAACCTAAGGTCCTCCATGGCGAGAGATGCTCTTTTAGCTACAATTCAATTGGCTAAAAGTCGAAAGTCCTGAACAGGGAAGCCACCCCTCTTTGTGACAATGGTTTTCTAAAATGGACATGTTCTTTAAAAGAGGTTAACTCACTAAAGACATTGACATTATATCACAAGTATATACCATCCATCAATTTCTAATTGATGGCGGTCTGACCTCTGTTACTCCCACCGATAAGTAGCGAAGAAAGTAGCCTCTGCTTTGCTTTTTTATTCAGAGGCTGTATGCTCAGCCTCTTATAGTTGATGTTTGACCATTTGGCCTCCAAAGAAGCTAATATAACATTAGTCTTTCATGAGGTAACCTAATGCCACCTGCAGTCCTTCTCAGGAAAAAACATGGACCTTGAAAGTGTCATTTAGCTGCCCTGGGTATTCAGACAAAGCATAATCTCAACACATCATAATGCTATAATAGGATCTGTCACCAGAAGTTAGTCAGGGTTTCCAGATTGTAGCAGACATTTTTTAACAGTTGGCAAAATGCCTGTAAGAGAACACAAATATGTGTATGTATGTATGTATGTATGTATGTGTGTGTGTGTGTATATATATATATATATTTTAAAGGAAAAAAAAATATATAGTGTATATGTATATATATATATATATCGATTGATGAGGCTTTACTTGACCATAGAAAAGAAAAATAATAATAAATTCAGTCTTAAACTGGCCAAGGCCTTGCCAGTGATCAAAGTCCAAGACGATTGTTTTGCTTTATAAGGGTACTTTCAGGTCTGTCTTGCACTGCGGGAAGCGCTGCATAAGCCTCAGCATTTTGTGCTTTGACAGCTGGGCACAGTCAATACTGAAAGTTGAGAAATTACAATTTAAAGAGGCCCTGTCACCACTCCTGACATGCCTGTTTTAATAGATACATGCGTTCCCCATGTAATAACAGTTCTGAAGCATCTGTGTTGTGCCAGTCCTCTATTACTTCTACTAGAAGTTATGAATGAATTGCTATTAGCCTTCAGTAAGGGTACAGAGGGGAGCTAACCAGTTGGGGGGTGTACCCGCACAGACTTAAAATGGCAGCACTGATTGGATAAAATGAGTTTGTGCAGGTACACACTCCCAACTGGTTACCTCCCCACTGTACCCTTACTGAAGGCTAATGGCAATTAATTCATAACTTCTAGTAGAAATAATAAAGGAATGGCACCACCGTCATAAGAATAGATGCTTCAGAACTGTTATTACATGGGGAATGCAGGTAGCTATTAAAATAAGCATGTCAGGAGTGGTGACAGGGCCTCTTTAATTGATCTAGGATGCTGAATGAGGTAACTTCCATTAGGATATGTTTTATATCTGATTTTCCGAGAACCCCAAAATTATGTTTGTTGACATATATGGTGGACTTTTTATCAATTTACTGTTTTACACCTAGAAAAGAACTAGTGACTGTTTGTTGATTATTTGTCGGTCACTTTGGCTCTGGTCGGGGTCATGTAGAATTTTTAGAGAGTAATTGGCCTTTGGATGACAAAAAGAGAGCATTTTACCTTTTATTCTAAATGTCAGTACTGGATAAGGATGACATTTCCCAAACTGAACAGTGTTTCTGAAGAAAATAAAAACAAAGAAACATTATTAGTGTTAAAAATATATATATATATACATCAACATCAGTTTTTGGTAGTGATATTTCTATATAGCAAATAATTTACCTGTAAGAGTAGTAGAGTAATAGAAAAAAACAGGTTGAAAAATTAGTACATGCATGCCACTCATTCCGAGTAAGGGAACGGTCACATCTGTGGCAGCGCATCCAGCAGGCTGTTCTAGAAGAGAGCAGCCTTCCTGATTTTGCCGCATCCAGCATTGTGGATTCTACAGCTCACCACCATATCCTCATTGACTATAAAGGGGACCGGTCGGGGTCTGGCCAATCTACGATATAAAAGCCCTGTTTTGGCCCAGCGAAAACCATTGCATGCAACAGTTTTTGTCCCCCCAACAGCCAGCATTTGTGCTGGATCAGGCATGCCAGACATGTGAACATAGCCTAATTGAATCATTAATTGAAAGGGGCTTGATCAAAATAAGAGCAGTGAAGAATTAAATTGGCATCAATTTTGGTCCTTATTTAAGGAAGGAGGTTGGCAACAGCTGCAGATGTTGGTTATAGTGCATTTCCTTCTGAAATATTGGGGAAATGGGTTGTTCCAGACAATGTTCTGATGAAGATATTTTGATCAAAATGTTGATTGGAGATTGAAAACCTCTAGAGAAGTGCAGCAAGTTATAGGCTGCTCAGCTAAAATTTATGGAAATAAGTCATAATAATTTTGTGCTTTTATTAGCTTTTTTTAAACTCACTGCTATTTTTGAATACTACTGTATGGTCCCCTACAAAGCAGTGTAAGAAGACCATCCTGCATCAAGTCCAGTCTTTCTTATGCAAGTTAATGGATATTTATTGTATGAGGACAGGGAGCAATTGTCTGTTCTAATTCTCTATTTAATATTGGATAAAATATAATGTTAGGCAAAATCTGAAATTAATCTTTGTCTCCAGGTAAGATTTTGTCAGGTGGAAGATCCTGCCATGCAAAAATCTTGGAGATACTCAACTTTCCTTGTTCTGTCTGCGGGTTTTTGTTCTCCTGAACTGTAGGCTAATTATTGGGTCATGAAATTACTTCTGCTTTGTGCCACCTACATGATTATACTTTTATCCATTATCAGGTAAGAAACCATTACTCCGAAGCAATAAAGAACATCACTTCATGCTGGGGCACTCCTATGGCACGAACTGGGTGGAATATGACGCAACCGGATGGTTAAACTATGTCAAGCAAAATCCAGCCTCTCAGAATGCCGCTAGTTTGCTGCAAGATTCCCAGAAGTAAGAAAAGTCAAAGATTTTTTTTTTAAAAGTGTTTCTCTGTCCACTTCGCTCAGGTGGATCTATATGCTCAGTTCTATCTTTTAACTGTGATGAAATGGGAGCTGCAGGAGAAAGGATAAGCCCTTTGAGCTGCCAGCTTGATATACATCTATTAGAGTAATTGGCTCAATGGGGAGATCTCTGGATCCATGTGAGAGGTACAGGGCTGATTCTAGATTTGTTAGAAAGAGATTGTTATTTAGTATATGATATCGGATTTTCATTTTTTACATTAATCGTGGGATAACTCTTTTAAGGAAAGGATATATGTTCAGAGGTCAGGCCCCGTTAGCTTCAGCTTTTGTAGTAGTCAATAGTAACTGATAATCCAAGTGATCCCATTGTGTGCCACAGAATTCATTTGTGAACGTCACTATGTCTAGCGTCTTTAAAAGCTGCCAATTTTGCCCAGAAAAATTCTACTCTACGTTCCTTCTACCATCACCTTTCTATCTCTAGAGTTCTTGGTGCACGTCCACTTCTATGTTTTCTGTAAAGATTCTAGAAGATGGCCGATTGTAAGCTGGGACCATCATTGATCACTTGAGCAAACGGGTGATTGGTGTTCTTCTAAACACACACATCATCACAAATTTGATTATATATATTCATATATATGAACTTCACATCTTAAGCCTCACCCTTTTCCTTGCTATACAACACCCACCTGACGAACTGTGCGCCATGGATTTTTCTACAGCTAGGTGTGTCGAATTGTTGTGAGTTGTAACAAAATTTGTCACAGTTTAGGGCATTTCTAGCACAATGTCTAGGTGCACGCACATTAGTAAAAGTGGGCCGATTGGTTCTGAATTAAAGGGCTTATTCCATGATTAATGTAAAAATGAAAATCAAACATCATATATTACATGACAATCTCTTTCTAACAAAGCTAGAACCAGCCCTGTACCTCACATGGGTCCAGAGATCTCCCCATTCATTGCTCTGTTGGATTTATATCAAGCTGGCAGCTCAAGGGGAGTGTCTTTTCTGCTGCAGCCTATGGGGGCGTGTCCATGCTCTTCCTATCGCATCTCAGGAGGCTTTTGAAAGATAAAACTGAGCATGTGCGGCCATCTCAGTGAGCAGGACAAAGAAATAAGAAAAAGAAAAAAGAGCAGGTGGTGGTTTGAAAACTGTAGAATATGTGTCGTGGGACAACCCTTTTAATATAACTTCATAAAGCTGCATGCCATATGAGAAAAAAAACTTGTGTGTGCCTCGTATTAAAGGAACTGTATTCCTGATCTGTACAACATGCACCCATTTTATTGCAGTGTGCACAAAGCCTTAGTTAAAATGAAACACAGTGAGAATGTTTGTAAAAACAAGTAAGAAAGGTTTTCGGTTGAAATATTTCGGCTACCATTTTTCATTTTCACTTTGTCACTTCTAAGCTCCCATGTGATGGTTTCCCCTGGGAGTGCTGATCCTGCTGTACATATTGATGAACACTCCAGTAAATGTGCCGCATTATTACTTCTGAGATATTTTGATATATTTTATCTTTGTTTAGCGAACTTTTATTAATATAAATGAAAATTGTCTTTGAAACACGCATACAGCTTAAAATCCCGTCCTTACTCACCCGCAGGAAAATAATTAGCAGCTTATTTGCTGGCAGAGCGGGCACAGCGACCGTCTTATCGGGTTCAGTAGCTGGCCTGGAGGGGGGGTCCCAGCTGGCCCTCCGCAGAGCAACCAGCATGCGAAAGACATTTACGACTGGCGTGGCAGCTGTGAAGAAGAAGTCACTTTGTATTCAAATTAAACTTCAAGTAGTAAGTGGAGATTCTGAGATGTCTGTCTGTATGTGTGTGTATGTATATATATATATATATATATATATAAATTATTTGTATCTGCCATTCATGGACTCATGACTCATCAATGTTTGGATACAAATCCCTCTAGAATATATTAACACATGTATACCAATACTAATATGGGGCATTTTTCGTGTGTATTAGGCCGCATTCACACATACCCATCCTGAGTGCAGGAGCGCAAGGCGTCATTGGTTGTTGATTGCCGCCGCCGCTGTACAGTAATACACTCATATGATCTATAGGACCGGTTTTTACGGACCCTGGTCCGTGAAAATCCACGTGTGTGTGAATGCGGCCTAAGGCTACTTTCACACCTGCACTTTCCCTTTCTGCTATTGAGATCCATGATAGGATATCGATAGCGGAGGAAAACGCTACCATTTTGTCCCCATTCATTGTCAATGGGGATAAAACTGAACTGAATGAAACAAGAGTGCACCAGAATGCATTCCGTTTGGTCACGTCCCCATCGCAGACAGAATAAGGTTGCAAGTGATGTGGTACGGATCCGTTTTCTCGGACACAAAATAAAACTGATCCGTCCCCCATTGACAATGGTTTTAGAGACGGATCCTTCATGGCTATTTCACAGATAATGCAACCAGATATGTTCATAACAGATGCAGGCGGTTGTATTATCATGACGGAAGCGTTTTTGCTGATCCATGACTGATCCAGCAAAAATGCAGATGTGAAAGTAGCTCTAGATGTTGGTATCTTTACAATTTAGTAGAGAACTTTTTCTCTCTGTCGGTCTTCTGTTGTGTGCCCAGACCTAGTGATGCCATTGTTGACAGCTGTGGTGCTCGCTGTTTTTACTTCAGCAACATAGTAGTGTCTACACGTGGAAATATTCCACACTTCAGTAAAGAGGCGAACATTAATAACTATGGGTCCCTGTGCAAAAGCAGAATATGGACCCCTTGATCTCCAGGGTCGGACTGGGAACTTAAAGTGGCCCTGGAAAAAAAACTAAAAGTGGCCCCAAGTTGTAGGCGACTTCAAATTGACAGAAGGCGGGTCAACACAAGTGGGCAGAGGTAGGTGGGGCCAGCAGTACCGTAGTGCAGCAGAAAATACCGCCCCAGCAAAACCAAATACCACTGTGCAGCATAAAATACTGCCCTATCACCCTAACTTCAAGTCAAGGTAACCGCACCCCCTTCCCTGCCCCTTCCCCTGAGACTGACAGCCGGCTGTTCAGCAAAGCCAGCCGAACTCTCCTGCATAAGAGCTGTCAGTCACAGGCAAAGGAGCAGGGAAGGAGGCGCAGTTACCTTGACTTGAAGCAAGGAGGCCGCTTGACTAGAAAATAGCGCGGGCAGGGGAAAAGAACCATTTCAGAGCTTTTACCACATCTGACTGCTGAAAGAAAATGATCATTAGAAACATACTGCGGGCTACTTTCAGGTACTGCTGGCAGTTTGGGATGGTTTTTAGAGGCGACAAGTTTCCTCTAAGTGCCAGCATTTAAGTTAATTGAATGGCTCATTGACGATAATGGGGTCTGTTCATTTTCCATTTGGATTGCTGATCTTTTTTTACCAGACAGAAAAGTCCTGCACGCAGGACTATTTTGTTCTGTTTTCTTGATGGAATCTGCCATAGAGGCCCCGAACAGAGCCTTTGATGTAGACGTGAACGTGTCCTTGTTTGACGAAAACCAGTTGTAATGTCACAGCAGTTTACCTGACTGAAACACTTAGGCCCCTTTCACACGAGCTTGTCCGGATGCGTTCAGTGAAAACTGTTCGATTTCGCAGGCAAAGCCATTCAGTTTTGCCTTCAATTGCGTTCAGTTGTTAAGTTTTTATCGCGCGGGTGCAATGCGTTTCAATTCGTTTTTCACGTGCGTGATGAAAAAAACTGAAGATTTACAAACAACATCACCTAGCAATCATCAGTGAAAAATGCATCGCACCTGCACTTGCTTGCAGATGCAATGCGTTTTTCACCCATCCCCATTCACTTCTATGGAGCCAGAGCTGCGTGAAAAACAACGCTCATGTACACAGACCCATTGAAATGAATGGGTCAGGATTCCGTGCGGGTGCTATGCGTTCGCATCACGCATTGCACCCGTGCGGAAAACTTGCTCGTGTGAAAGGGGCCTTAGGCCGGATAAGATGCTGGTGCGTGGCGGGGAAATCTTGCAAGTGCACACGCAATTTCAGTCCGTTTCGACTGCGATTGCATTGCGTGGTTTAGTTTTTTTCCGTGTGAGTGCAATGCGTTTTTCACGCGCGTGAGAAAAAACTGAATGCGGTACCCAAAAATAACAGTTAACTCACCTTAAAGAGGACCTTTCACTAAGATTTAGGTACTGAAATACTTACACTACCTTCCTAGGCGGCCCCCGGTGACTGCCATGCAACATTTTTTTTTCCAAAATAACCCCCCGTTCGTGCGCTCCGGTCCCCATTAATTTTCACATGCGGGGATTTCTTGTATGAGGCGGGGACTCGTCTTTTGCCTGCGCCAATCATAGCGCTCGGCTCGCAGCCAGGGAGAGGAAAACCACTCCCCAGGCAAAAGACAAGCTCCCCCTCATACAAGAAATCCCCACCACCGACCACCTCGTATCTGCGCTGCAGCGGTGGTTGTAACCATGGAAACGGGCAGTGTATAATGTGATGGAAAAATGAATCCAGCCAGAAAAGGAGGAAATGTGGACAATCACAGTACGTTATTAAGTGCCGTGTATTAACTTTATCTACATGATAAATGCCATTTGCTGAAGTGAGACAACCTCTTTACATAAGCAAAGAGAAAGGGTGTGTACCCAACAAATGGTGACACCGGCCTCATTTGAATAACCATATGCATATACAATTGAGAATTGTGCATGATACATATAGATGTTCAGATGCACCCAATGAAAATGTGGCATATGTGACCACAACTTACTGTGAATAATGTCCATGTAAAGGACAGGAACACACATCGCTTGTGACAAGACCACGACTAGGGTCGTGTACGGCGCATGAGCCAGACGGCACACGATCAAAGGTGCTGTTTGAGTGTCAGCGCACCCGCTATTAGGAGGAGGCATGATGTCACTTTAAGGGGAGGTGATACGGTGGCATCTGTAGTAGCTAGGATCTAAAGGTCTTGTTTGTGTAGTGGTGTGCACGTTGTGCAGCAAAGACATGATGTTGCGGTAGTAGAGTGCCTGATTCTTCTCCCAAGATAAAACCCACCGTCAGAAGTGTCTGGCAGTCGCGCTCACTTCTCTCCCAATTGACTATACATATACACACTTGGCCAAAGTGTATGTGTAAAATGAAGTCTGGAGAGCTAGCAGATGGTTTGGCCAAAAGCTATTGACTATGTATGGCCACGTTTAGGCCCCATTCACACGTCCGCAATTCTGTTTCGCATTTTGCGGAACAGAATTGCAGACCCAATCATTCCTATGATTAGAATATGAAAAAATAGAATATGTCCTATTCGTGTCCGCAATTGCGGACAAGAAAAGGCATTTTCTATGAGAGTGCCGGCGATGTGCGGTCTGCAAAATGCGGAATGCACATTGCCGGTGTCCGTGTTTTGTGGATCCGCAAAACACACACGGACGCGTGAATAGGGCCTTAGAAGAGGCTGTCAGACTCATGAGTCTTGAGGCTGGGGAGTCAGGAGTCATACAAGATAGGCTCATGAACGGCTTGGCCACGCTGGATGAATATATCTACACATACTGATCTAAAACAAAAAATTACATATTTCTAATTTTGTTTGCATATTAATTAAAGGGATACTTATATCTATTTACAATGAAATTTCTTGTCCTATTCGCCTGTTATCTGTTAATAATACGCTTTTTCATTGTTCTCTGTAGGATGCTCTGATTGATACCATTAAGAAGTCCAAAATTCACTTTGTCTACTGCTTTCTGCCTAAAGCTGAGTCATTTACCAGTGGGGCTCGGCTGGTACCAGCTGCACGAGTTGGCTCCAGTGAGTCAGATCTGTCAGGTGAACGTTGTGATGCAGAGCTTATGCAAGTCGACGTCCCTCTGTTGCGAGCTCAGGTCCGAGGGTCCCGCGTTCTGGATGCTCTTCGCATGTATAGACAAGGTAATTGCCTACTGCTGATTGCAAATTGCAATTCTTTTGTTTGTTTTAATGCAACAGGCAGATGGATGCTGGAAGTCACTAGCAGAGTATGGAGTTCTCTACACACGCTTAATACTAGCTCACCACACCAAATTGGACGTCCTGCTGTTAAATGAAGAGCGTGCTGACAATATTGCATTGCCAACTTGTACCTGGTATTGTTTGCCACTAAAATCACTTCCTAGTTCTTGCTAGTTTTCGATCGAGTAGGTACAATAGTCAGAAGTGATACTCCTCTTGCTTGGAACTGTAGTGTGTTTTTTGTATTTTATATATTTTTTTTTGTATAGGTGACTATGCTACCTTCTACTGTTCATTTTCTAGAGCAGAAATCAGCAACCTCCTGCACTCCAGCTGTTCTAAAACTACAACTCCCAGAATGCTCCAGTCACTTCTATGGGAGTTAGAACAGCAGAGAATGTTGCACGCTGGGAGTTGTAGTTTCACAGTGCCGAAGGTTGCTGATCTCTGTTCTAGACAGTTAAAAGCATTCTGGGACATTTAAAAATGTGGCAGAAAGCAGACGAGGTGCCAAAAGTATTACCTCGAAAAATCCCCTGCCACTTCCGGGGTGCCACCCTGATGCTGCAGTTTTTTCTCATGCTTCTCTGCAGTAATGACATTGTAACGTCAATAGTTATTTTGATATTTTTGCACGTCTCCTGCTTTCTGACACATTTTTAAATGTCCCCGACAACCCCTTTAAACAGAAAGTTCTAAGTCTAGGCAGCAGATTCTCTTTTATTGGGACCTGAGATGTGGCTGTGTGTCTGATTAAATTTGGGCTACAATACCACAATTGCATCCACTTCAGCCGCCTATCAGAGCCATTGAAGTGGGTGCTCTTGTTCCACTAAGTGGCTGCAGTTGGGCTAGGGTTCATTGTTAATAGGATATCTATAAAATACACTAAAGTTGGCTACTCTAGCGACAGGTTCCTGTTTAACTCATATATATATATATATATATATATCTCTTACTGTTTCGTCCACCTTACATTCACGCCCCAGCTTACTCTGGTGGCAGGAAGCATTTTTGTTGAAACATTACCATTATTCCCATCTCCTATGGTCACTGAAACAATAGCTCTCTATCCATGGAAGCATCTGACTTTAGGTATGCTGCTCGTTATGATAAAAAAGGGAAGAAAAAACTGTTAAAATAAACAAACAGGTCCCCCTAAAAAAATCAATGGACATCTCCCAGCAATGGGATCAATACAGGCTCCCTACTGAGCTTGTGCTGGATGGTGCATCAGTCAATAGATAGCGACAGATTAGGAGACGGAACATAAGCGTCTGGGTCTCACCAGTCAATTGAAGTGGAATTCTCAAAACAATTGCAAGCAGAAGCTGCTTTTCCAATAACCAGCTCAGTGCTTGATTTAATTACGCACACACACAACCGCATTCAGCTCCTCAATCTCCCGTATAAATGAATTTCAGGTTGTTTTCCCGTTCTGTTTGCAGACACTCGGCACAAACATGACCCCGACCGCACTCCCGCTTGTTACATTATCACTTCCAGGTTCTTGCATCAGTGAAACAAATTGTTACATAGTTTTCAGGATAATTATACATGTCATGTACTTCAGCCACAACTTTTTTGCTTTTTACACTTTTATAAAATGGAAAATCTGATGTTGCGTGAAGTTGGCTTTGATCTAGAAGGAAGAAAACAGTCTTGTGCCTTGTTTTAGGTAGCTACCCTGTACATTAATTAATTCAAAGTTAAAAACCAGGGAAACTAGCAAAACTAGAGTAGACACCCATCTATAGACAGCTGTACCAGTACCCCTCAGAGCATCTCATCTAGCCAACCAGTACCCTACTTTGTGGTGGCAAGAGCCCTAAAAGAGATGGTGTATCATGTTTCAAGGCTTTTTAATAGACAAGACATTAACTTACATGGTGTTACCTATAAATGGCACTAGAGAGACAGTGTTCTTGGAGGAGAGCTAGTTTGCTTTTTACCCCTGGACCATTTTCTGTAAGTCTCTGAGAACCAGTGACTCCCAAGGGCTTTACTGATGGGAAATGCGGGGACAACTTCTATAAGACATGTGCATATGGATTCAAAGTACTTGTTTCTAGAATAAAGCAATGGATCGCTAAGTGCAAGGTTTCATTAGCTGAGCTAGCCCTACAAAGGTCGATCTTGTGGCAGACTTCCTTCAAGCAGTATGAGGTATATTGTCATGAAACGTATGGGTAAAGTCACCCTAATGTCCTGTTGAATTCATATTTTATAGGTTATCCTGATCACATGGTCTTTTGCGAATTCCGGAGACAGTTTGATGTCTTAGTTCCTCACCTTACGAAAAAACATGGTCGCAACTATATTGTCACAGATGAAAAAAGGGTATGTTTCCTTTAATTTATAATACTGATGCTTGTGAGGCACTTCACTTGACAGTATATACAATGTATGTCTCCAGTTGGCTATACCAGGCACTGACGGGGCCTATAAGTGACATTTATCACTTAGCCACAAGATAGGTGATAAATGTCTGATTGCCCCATCAATCACAACGATGGGATCCCAAGTCCCCACCCCCACCCGTTCCTCCTGACTGCATGACCACAGTGAGAAGGACTTTAAATGGGGCGGCACATGAGCATGAGCGCTACTGCTCTGTTTAAATTCGATGGAACTGATGGAGACAGCCAAGTACAACGGTCAGCAGTTTCCGTCAGCTCCATAGACACTAAATGGAGCAGCAGGACGCATCGGTGGCACTCTAGAGGTCACCCCCTCGTGTCTTCTGTGGATACAGTAGGTGATAAATATTAAGTGTGGAAAACAACTTTATAGGAGTTATTCCATGGCTAATGTAAAAAATTAAAATCAGACATCATATAAAACATGCCAATCTCTTTCTAACAAAGCTAGAACCAGCCCTGTACCTCACATGGATCCAGATATGTCCACATTCATTGCTCTGCTTCATTTATATCAAGGTCACAGCTCAAGGGGAGTGTATTTTCTGCTGCAGCTCAGGGGGTGTGTTCATCCTCTCCCTATCACAGCTCAGGGTTGTGTCCATGATCTCCCTATCACAGCTCAGGGGGTGTGTTCATGATCTCCCTATCACAGCTCAGGGGTGTGTCCTTACTCTCCCTATCACAGCTCAGGGGTGTGTCCATGACTCTCCCTATCACAGCTCAGGGGTGTGTCCATGATCTCCCTATCACAGCTCAGGGGGCGTGCCCATGCTCACCCTATCACAACTCAGGAGTCAGTTGAAGCATGAAACTGAGCATGTGCGGCCATCTCAGTGAGCAGGTCAAAGAAATAAGAAAATAAGTGGCGCCATGCAGATACAATTTATTGAATAACTCAGTGGCTATCCAAAGTTTTTAATTACATGCAATTAAAAAAGTATTTAGATCCAGGTGCTGGTTTGAAAACTGTAGAATATTTTTCGTGGGACAACCCCTTTAAGGCTTCCATTACTTACAAATTTGAGTTGGTGTTTTTTTTTTTTACATTTAAATGAGAAAGAAAGGTATGCTTTACTTTCAAAGTGTTTTCAATGGCATTTGTTTCTCACACTTCTTTGACGTGCATTGTTAGACACTTTTTATCCTATAGAGAAGTATATTGGAAAACACCTAAACGGAAAACTCCAGAGCTAGAGCAAGCTGGGACCAGACCCTAATAGGCATTTTGTGGATATGCCATAAATGTCAAGATGGGTTTCTCCTTTCATTGAATACGTTATGGCTGTCAGCTGCAACCACTAGGGGGAGCTCACTGAAATACATATTTATAAGGCTCTCATTACACTCAATAATAATTCCGCATGACGTAAGCTCTCAAATATTGAGTGCTGCAGGCAGCATAGTGTGAAATTAACTAATTTTGAGTTAAAAAAAATAAAAATCTAATTGCTGAATGATTTCCGAGGAGAATTTGTTGCTTCGTTGACAGGGCTTTTTTATCATTGTTTTAAATTTTATTAATATTAGCCCAATTTCTTATGAAATCTTGTGATGCCGCAGTACTGTGTAGGATCATTGGAATTGTACAATAAGCATGGAATTTGGCTTTTGTGATAGGAGTTGGCATCACTGTTAAATTTGGAAAATGATGTCCTTAGTTGAGTGAATGATATTCAGCTTGTAGCAGGTAAAGCTTTCAGAGAATGAATGCAGCGTTTTGCCTTTGGTAGTGCTGGCTTCGGGCCCAATGTGTCTGAATTGAATTTCTATAGTAAATTATATGGATGTCCTGTTCCACTTTGATGTCTTTCTCCGTAGTTCGTACAGCGACAATTGCATTTCACAGCAGCGGCACATCAGGGTGATGACTGTAAATACCATTGGGCTTGCCAAATTAGAATTTAGTGCAGAATTGGGGTTGATCCAGGTTTTTTTTTTGTCAACCTATCTGGATCAAAATGCATTTTAATTTAGCTTTCAAGTCTTCTCCTACGCTTGCATGGATATGGGGGATTTTACAGCGATGCTGTCAAGAGTTGTTAGTGTGTAGGGGGACCTTATATATTGAGCTATGTAATTCTTGTTGCTCTCCATACATGTAATATAAGTATATTTAATAACTCACATCGCAGACTATATCACGTGACACTGCTTTCTGGGCTCGTATAGTAACACATAGATGGTATACACCAGGCATGCTCAACCTGCGGCCCTCCAGCTGTTGGAAAACTACAACTCCCATCATTCCCTGACAGCCTACAGCTTTTATCCTGCAGAAGGGCATCGTGGGAGTTGTAGTTTTACAACAGCTGGAGGGCCGCAGGTTGAGCATCCCTGGTATACACCATATTGTCTATCAAGAACCAGTGCAGATTCATGAACTTTGAGATCTTTTGTATGCTGCCCTAGTGGTTCTATTACATGTTGGAGGGCAAGATAATATTAACAAACATATAGAACAAATAGGAGATTCCTATTATTATGCACAACTCTGACATATTTGGTGCATTTAAAACATAAATTCCGTATATACTGAAGTTGGACTCTTAAAGGGGTTTTCCGAGATTTTGATACTGACTGATGACCTATCCTGAGAATAAGTATCTGATCGGAATGAGGCTGGGCGTGATACCAAGCACAGCCTCTATACAATGTATGGCGCTGTGCTTGGTAAGCTGCGAGTAAGTGCCTTCTCATGCAGATTATTGGCGGGGGATCCTGGGTGTTGCACTGATCAGATACTGATGACCTATCTTAGTGATGACCTATCCTGAGGATAGGTAATCAGTATCAAAATCTCGGAAAACCCCTTTAAATCTATCAGAATGTACAGAGACATAAGGCACAATTCCAGAAGGCACTAACTCCCTAAAGTTGGGTTTACACGTTCCACCCATATTGCAGCTGCAAGCATTTTTTGCCATGGTTTTATGTAATTTTGGCAAAAAAAATGAAGTACTATGCTGCGATTGCGGAAAACCGGATCAAAAAAACCAAACACCATGGCTATTAAAATTTGGCAAAAACTGCGATGCGGATGCATTGTGTTTTTTTGTTTTTTTAAAGAGGTTCTATACCTTTTTCTTACTGATGATCTAGCCTTTGGATAGGTCATCCGCATCTGATCGGCGGGGTCCGACATCAGCCGTCTTACTGCTTCCTGCAGGCCAGTGACGTCATGACTATTTCATGTGGCCTAGGCGCTGCTCAGCCCCATTCACTTTAAGGGTGAATATTTATATTTTTAAAAACTTTTCTTTCACTTTTTTTGTCATTTTAAGTCCCTCTATGAGACGTTAAAATTTGATTGTGTGATCACTTCTGTTAAAGATTAAAATTAAAAATTGCAGCCCATTGGAGATTCACTATGGTCCTATCAAGGGCCTGATAGGAACTTCACTGTGTCACTGCAGAAGGCCAAGGCCTGCCATAGCAACCTAATGGCTCCCTTGATCTTGACTCAGGGGACCTGTTCGGTCCCCGGAAGCGTAATGCTCTCTGGAAAAGAACGTTTAGATGCCTTGGTCACAATTGACCACAGCATCTGAGGAGGTAAATGCCCATGATTGGTGTCTACACCAATCAGTGACCGTGCCCCGGTTTTCTGCAGTGTAAAACAGTTGGCTATGGCGCCTGCTCAGCTCCTGAGTGGATGCCATCTTTAACGTCTTGACCTTGAGCCGTACATGTACAGTGCAAGTCGTTAAGGTGTTAAATGGGTTTTCCATCTGGGGAAATAAAGGTCCCCCAAATCGAGAAGAACTAGCATACAGAGATCATTGGTGGACCCAAAATATCAGAAAGGGAGTGGCGGTGGTCAGTAAGGTCAGTATTACTTTTCATTTAACCTTTTTACACCACTCTACCGCTTTCAAACTTTTTTCCGACTGAACAACCTCTTTAAAGAGTTTGTATGTGATAATTATTTTCTGTGATTCAGTATTATTACACCATAAGACACGATAAAGTTCAAAGCGAGTAGCACATTACTCTGCATCTTTCTTCACTCCAGACCAGCCATATTTTTGTGTTACCTCTGTGCTCCCATTGCCTTGCCTTGAGGAATTTCACACTCTGTTTCTAAATTGTTTTTAGTGTTTTAACTCCTGGATCACATCAAATACATGGATTGCATGTGACAGGTTTAAGTTTTTGGACACCATTATCTTACACCAGTAGGGACTGCACATTTCAGAACTAGAGCTCCTCTTGCACAATTCATTTTGGCTTTTAGGGGGGTGGCTACAAACAATGTTAGTTGTTTTTGGACACAATGACTAAAGGGCATATCCTCTGCAGTACTCACCGGGGATCCTGTCTATCTAGTACAGGTTGTCAAGCGAAATGAGATTTTAGAGTTTACCAGTGACGGTTTCAAGACCGGGAAAAGTCTCTCTAGGGATGGAGGCACAGTGCATTTTTAATGCATGGCTGACTTAGCTTGAGATTAAGGATGCATGATTGGAAGGAGCGTCTGTAATTCTTGTTTGTAACATAAATAGTACATGCTGTAGAGATCCCCCACCGAGCCGTTGTCTTGGCGGTGCTGGTTTCATAATTTAAGACTGGCCGGATAGTTTTTAAAATATTAAGGAGCACATAATATGATGCTGTCTCATAATAAATGTGCGCGTTTCTTTTATGGTTTGCGTTGGATTATCTGCAAACACCCTGCGAATCTATTTTCTTGAGATGTAAAGTATTTTTTCTTCAGGTCACATTGTCAACTAGTGTCTAGGAAAAAGTCAATGCATGTACATAGCTAGACATGTCATTTAGACAGGGATTTGTATTGGATTAATAGTACTAGATGTGCCAAAGCCAGTGACCTACATAGAGGAGGAGGTAAAGATCACACCTATTTATAATGTTCCATTCATTTGTGACCTTTGGGCCATTTCTTTCTTGTCTGCCAGCAATGTAGTTCCTCTGCAGAGGGGATGCCTGCACAGGTACGTTGCACCCAATTTCAAATGCAATGGGCCCTGCTAGGAATGACTCTCCGGAGTACCGGAGGATCCTCTGGTGGGCACAGTCTCTGATACCATACTATGACCTGGTCCCCAAAGGTCAAGGAGAAAAGCAACATGTGGGGCCACTAACTTGCCACTAATAGGTTTTGATTCAAAGAAATAGACCTTTATTGATGACATGGAGGTTGGGCCTAGAGAATAATTTCATTCTGTGCGCTCAAGGAACCCCAGTCCGGCCCTGGCAAGCCTCCAAAGCAATTGAATGGCCTTTATTATCTGCACAGCTTTGGATGAGATTTGATCCTAATATTAATATGGCTTAGATCGCATCTGCATTGGAGGCAGCTGTTTTGTCCAGAAAAACGCTGGGCTCTCTAAACGGAAATCCTGTGGGCGCCATGGGTCTGTCAAGCATTGTTTGTGTCTGCCACGCAACTAGAGTTGTTTCGGTACCAAAATTTTGATTCGGTATCGATACCATAAAAAAGTATTGCGATACTCGATACCATTCGATACCACGCGAAAAAAATAAAAACGCCTAAAAAATCTGTGTGCATTCCACATTTTATGAAACCGCCGGCTCATAATACAACAGTCCTATCCTACTTTTTTGTGGGGACAAGAGGACTAAAAGAAAATGGCGAATCGTGCATTTTTTCTTTTTCTTTTTTTTTCTTTTACGGCGTTCACCGCATAAAAGTGGATTTTTTTAATAGTTTGGACTTTTGAGACGTGGCGATATGTAATATTTTATTTATTGTTTATATATTTTATATGTAAAATTGGGAAAGGGGGTGATTTATAATTAATATTTTGGTGTACTTTAACTTTTTTTTTTTTTTACAGTTTATTTATTAACTATTTTCCCACTTAGGGGCTAGAACCTGGGATATTCTCATCCTATTCACCCTGATAGAGCTCTATTAGGGTGAATAGGATCTCACCCTCTCCCTGCTGCCCTGTGCACAGTGCACACAGCAGCAGGGAGCAGACCAAGGCAGCCAGGACTTCAGAAGCGCCCTGGTTACCATGGTAACCGATCGGAGCCCCAGCATTACAGTGCTGGGGCTCCGATCACTGCCACCAATGAGGAGGAGCTGAGGGGACCCTGTGGCCACTGCCACCAATGATTTTATTACTGGGGGAAGGGGCAGGGGGCACACTGCCCACTGCCCACCAATGTTTTAATACTAGGGGGCACACTGCCCACCAATGTTTTAATACAAGGGAGGGGGAGGGCGGAGCACTGGCCAGCCTAATTACGTTCATATAGAATGCAGGCAGAAGGCACAGGCTGCCAGCACCTGCCTGTGACCGAGCGCTGCGATCAGAGGCTATTAACCCCTCAGATGCCGCACCTGAGGGGTTAATAGCCTCTGATTGCAGTGCTGGGTCACAGGCAGGTGCCGGCAGCCTGTGCCTTCTGCCTGCATTTATATAAGAAACTACTCGGCATTGCTGGCCAGTGCTCCCGTCCCCAGCTCCGCCCTCCTCCCGCCCCCGCCTCCGCCCCCTCTCCCTCTATTGGTTGAAGCGGCAGCACAGGGGGAGGGAGAGACTGCCTCCTTCTCCCTGTGCTGCCGAGGAGAACATGGCCGCGCTGAGAGCGGCGCAGCCATGCTCTCCTATACTGGGCTGTGCAGTAGTGCAGCCCAGTATCGATAAAATACTTTTCCTGGTATCGAGTGCGATACCAGAGAAAAGTATCGATTGGGTATCGAAAGTTCGATACCCGAAACAACCCTACACGCAACGGACCTAGTGCTTTCATTATTTTCGTTGCTCTGCTAACAACACAAATGCGAATGAACCCTCATCAAGTCTGAAGCAGTGTAAGATGCTTAATGGGTTTCCAGCTTCGTGTGCTATGTCTTATTAACAGCTTATATAAACATGTATATCATACATTGACGGGTGAGCAATGTTTGCTATATCGTATGAATATACTCCCTAAAGTTTAAAAACGTCCAAGAGAAATGCTCTTTATGTATAAGGAATGAGGAATGTGATGATCCCAGAGGATCAAGCACTGGGAATATTTTATCTGTAGTCTTTACAGTCGTGGTGAAAAGTTTTGAGAATGACACAAATATTAGTTTTCACAAAGTTTGCTGCTAAACTGCTTTTAGATCTTTGTTTCAGTTGTTTCTGTGATGTAGTGAAATATAATTACACGCACTTCATACGTTTCAAAGGCTTTTATCGACAATTACATGACATTTATGCAGAGTCAGTATTTGCAGTGCTGGCCCTTCTTTTTCAGGACCTCTGCAATTCGACTGGGCATGCTCTCAATCAACTTCTGGGCCAATTCCATAAAATAAAAACATGATGGGTTATTTTCTGATAAAACATTCCCTTTAAATGACAAAATCCTATGCATTTAGCATTTAAACTGCACCTCTGCTGGTAGGTTAAATCCGGCACTAATCAAAGTCTGTAAGCGATATGGATACATAAATCGTTATGGATATATGCCATAATTTTTGCAAAAACCCGAACAATCGCACTTAGGAACTGAATTTCATCAGCAACTTTTACATTTAGGCCATATTTACATAAGATTAGTGTAAGTAAAGTTTAGAAACTAAGTATGAAGCATTATGTAACACCGTAGACCATCTGTTTTCCAGGTTGATAAATTATGCTAATGCTAATTTGTTTTCCCCTTTTTTGAAATAACAGGTGCTTGCAAACATGGCAATAACACCTGCCTTGTACATTGTGGAACATGTTTTTCTTAACGATTAAGAATCGAAAGGGTTAATGTTAGAAACTTGGATACGCCCTGAAACTTGTGGTTAACCATCCTCCAGAAATGATTTTTCTATTGGGAATGAGATGAGCTGTGCCCCGAGCCGCTGTATTAGGCAGCAGAACAATAACATAGAAATGCTAAACGTACCAGGACTCCACATCTTGTATAATTGCGAGGCCCATGAAATTGCCACCTGAGCATCTGCACAGCTCACTGCCATTTATTGTGCTGTTTAGAAGCCTCGGCTATTCTTCGCTGTTTAGCATTAAATGTCACCCCGAGACTCCGCGATCTGACAGCGTGTTTGCAAGAGCTGACTCCTCATGTAATATGCACCACCTGTGCGTGTCTGATCGCCGTTGGGAATTCAGTCCGGGGGTTTAGCTTGTTTGCTTAACAAAGCCAATGGTAATAGAAAAATACAAGTGGAGCACGGGGGCAGCTATGGTGTTTCTGTCCGCATGCTGGCATGACTACTAATTCTACAGGAGAGCCAGTGATGCCTGCCGAGGGCTGCTCAGAGCTGATGGGTGGTGATCAGCAACCAGGCATGTTCTGTTTTCTAGGACCAGTTTATAGCATATAGATTATTTGGTTTACTTTGCTGGACACCTTGCTGTAAGTCATACTGAACACTCGCAGCACAATTTCTGGATAGTTTTTCCAGTGGTGAATGACACAGTTAAAGAAAAATCTGAGTTATTGACCGTGATATTGGGCGCTAACTATAGGCAATGCTAGTGTTACATAGAAATCACCTAAAACATAACTTTTAATTATCCATATATTACTAAAAACCTTTATTGAAGCCGCAATATAAAATATAAGTGCAACACCATCTGACCGACAAAGCTATATCAAAATATATATAAAAATAGGGCATCAGTGGAAAAAGAACCGGAACGTTTCCGGACCCATTAATTTTCATTGCGGGTGATGCTAGGGAGGCTAGTCACCGCCTGCCATTGGCTGCTCCCGACAAGACCCCCCCCGACACCGGATGTTTTCATCCACGCATGGGGAAAACAGCAGCGGCCGTGCAGGGACCAGGAGCGGCGCGGGGAGCCTGGTAAGTATATTCAGCGTGAGGGCCCCGGGTCCCAGAGTCTCGGATAACCCCTTTAAGGATAATATATAAAATATTCCTTTACAAAAAGTTAAGGTATAATAACTGAAACGGCAGCAAAGTTGCTTTTAACTGTTTAATAACTATAGTGTTTTTTTTTTGTTTTTTTTTTACAGACGAGTTGTTAAATCTATCTGCTTCTTTTTAACTTGTGCAGTAGATGTAAATATGATAATAACGCTTTTAACATTCGGGGATTTGTTATAAAAATGTTCTTCTTTTTATCAAAACATAAACTGATTTTAGTATAATGTGCGTGCTATTTTACGGGCTCAGTGGATTTCTGTGAAGAGACTTTCAGGTGCTTACTTTAGCTATTAAGCAGCCTGAAAGCTTTGACAATTTAGTAGCCATCTAACGAATGTTGTACATTTCAGCTTGCTAATAGCCTTCTAGCATATTATCTGATTTGTTCACTGTAGAATTGTGCCTTAGTAATTTAATTATTGATAAGAGGCCCAGCAAAAAGGCACAGAATTAAATGGATATGGGAACCCTTCCTAGAACAGTTTGCTGTCTTGTGTACACCAGTGACAATTAGAAGTCAGATTAACAGGGTTTTCCAGCTGAAAAAAAATATCGTTAGAGAGGTTTTTCAAGAGTTTAATATTGATGGCCTACTCTCAGGATAAATCATCAATATCTAATTCATAAGAGATGCTCCAGTGAGCACGGTTTCCTCTTCCTAGGCCAGTGATGTCACATTCATTGGTCACGTGGCCTAGGCACAGCTCGGTACCATTCAGGTTAATGGGTCTGGGTTGCAATGCCAAGCAGAGCTACTATAATTTGGATGGTGCTGGGCTTGGTATTCTGTGAAGAGGCCTCAGCGCTCATTAGAGAGCCCCAGCCCCAGCTGATCAGTGGTGGTGCCGGCCAGGTGTAGGACCCCACTGATCAAATATTGATGATATGGATAGGTCTTGAATATTTTTCCCAGATAACTTATTTTAAACTGCTAAAGGTGCTGTTAAAAAATAAAATGACTTGCCTAATACTTCACTAATTCCCCGGAGCCCCTGTAATAACGCTGCCTGGCTCCTTGCCGCTCTCTGCTTCCTGGTCCAGCGATAATGTGCCTGGCTGTAGTGGTGACCTGACGTAGCTGTAGATTGGTATCATTTTGCGGTTCATATGACATTTTGATAATTTTTTTCACTTTGTTTTCAGAGGCCAACTGGCCAAAATTAGCCAAGGGTTCTTGAATACGTGATGACTTGATCAATGTATAATACCATGCAATACAGCATCATCCTGTTTGCCTCTAGGTGGAATGGGAGTACTAACATGGGATGCCAGGAGGCATTCACTAGGCATCCAGCTGCCACGACAGCCACACAGCACCCCATTGTTGCATCCCAAGTGGACCTTCGGGAGAGAGAAGCCGCTCCCTCCTTGCTTAATCTGTTCTTAATAGCATTTAGAAAATTGCTTTACAACAGCCACATGGTCCATAGGCACATTGGTCTCATTGACTTGTATGGGAGAGTTTTCTAGGCATGCTCTGTGACCTGTGCAGAGGTCATCGTACAAAGAAAGAATAGATGAGCATTGACAATCATCTACGGTGGATCACTTGTTATCTATACACATAAGGGGTATCTGACATTGTTATCCTTTCTGTGATGATAAGCAGGTAACAGCAGTAATCTGTACATACCTAGAAGCGTCGTCTATTATTAGGTTTAGTGGCCAATGCAAAAACTGCAGGATTTTCTTTTTTTATATATATAGATTATGACATGAAAAAAAATAAAATAACCATCAAAAAATCTTTAAAAATATGTTTAACAAAAGGTGATTTAAACAGTAGTTCATTTTCTCACGACACGTTCCCTTTGTCTTTTGTAAATTATTGTGACAGTCCAGTGCCATTGATTTGCTCTGGTTTTATCTCCTTGCCTTGCCCCCATCAGTATAAAACCCACATAGTGTACTAGTTCTGCTATTTAAAGTGTTATGTGCTGAGGTCAAGATGCTGTTCATAAAACTTTTAGCCCTCAGCAGGTCGCCCTGTACAAATGTAGACGTCGTAAACAGATTGGAGTCACCGGGGAAGCTCATCTCTTAATACCCCGGAGACCAGCACATTACAATTCATTTTCTGTAGGCCTGGAGAGAACAATTTTTTTGCTCTTAATAAAATCATGGTCCCTACTGGCAGACGATTAGAAATGCTAAACGGCTTATTTGCATGAGTCATCATTAATTTACACAGTAATGTCAGTGCTCCAGTTCACAAAAGTATTTTTTTTATTTACTAATACAATTGAATGTTTTTTCTCCCGTCAATTAACTCCTTAAACTTGGTCCTAGGGTGGAAATAATGTGTGGAGATTGTTTTATATTGTAATATCAGCGCAATACGTATTGTACCGAATAAAGGACTACTAGCAATTGCAGACACAGACAAATAGACCAGAGACTGATATCTGTAGGCTGACCTGGCAGATCCTGTGCCGCCACTCCAGTTCTCTTGGTTGGGATCTGTTTACCCAGCTGCAGTGGCGACGTCACGTCAACAACACGTGACCACCGCAGCCAATCACTGCTGGTCGAAGTGAAGTCACTGCTGCAGTCAGGTAAAACAGATCCTGGCCAGGAGAACAATCCCTTAGAGCTGAATTATTATTATTATTTTTTAATTAAAAAAAAAAACTATTGGGAAAAAAATTGTTATAACCCTAAGTAAGTACAATGCAATAATAATGGCCAAAAGCACACAAAGCAACAAAGGAGGCAACTAAGCCAGTTCTTCTTTACATCAGCTTGATAAATGCCCCCAAGTGTGCTGCCCTAGCCCTGTATTTAAATACCCTGGCCAAAGCAGACTGACTTGTTAGCGCCTCCCCCTGGCATCCAGGAACAAATGTACATACTCATCCAGGCTCCCCAGCTACAACCCTGCTTTAACTTTTTATGTTCCCCTTTCCTTTCTCCTTCGGTTCTTCAGTACTGGAGAGCTGCCATCATATGAGGTGAACTTTCCACTGCTGATATAAAGCAGTACCAAGGAGCTTTTAACAGTATACCTCCTACAATAAACAGATCCCAGATTGTCCGGCTGCTACTACCCCTAAAAATCAGCAGCAGGTCTTATTTCCTCCAATATAAATCATAGAGCAAGGATCTACTGCCCAGTGGGAGAGACCTTCTTTGCTTTGGCTAATATGGTGGTGGTGGTACCAGGTGAGTTGCCTCCTTCTAATGCATAATGTGCAGCTCACCAGTGTCAGCGTAGTTAGCCAGTAGTCATATAATGCTGAAATATATCTACATTTTGGATTATTAATACAGTAGTAGTCTTTTTCTTTCCTATCCCACTACTATCTGATCTGGGACTGTTCACACCTCTTTCAATTACATATGTCCTAATCCTATACTCACAAGGATGATTTTGAAGGGGGTTTGCCAAAATTCTAACTTATTGCCTAGTCACCGGATAGGAGATTTGTCACATTGATTGGAGTCCCACTACTGGACCCAATTTAAACAAGTGGCTGTCACTCCTGTGCCTTTCCCTGACAGAGAAGTCCAAGTATGGAATTTGGCTAATTCCATCAGTCCCATAGAGAGTGGAGCAGTTGTGACCACTGCACCATTAAAACTGGGGGCACGAGACCCTATTCTTGTGAGAAGTGTGGGACTAAGCAGTGGATAAATGATAAATTATGATTGCATTGTAAAAATGTAGCTTTGCATTTTACATTTTAAAATTGCTATGCAGAAAGTTTAGTATATGCACCTGTCAAATCTTTGCCTAAATGACACTTCAGTTGCAGTTTTTCCCCTTTACTCCTTTTACTGCTGTTTTTTGCACATGGAGGAATAAGCACATAATCTAAAGCTGTACAGTTTTTATTTTGGTGTTTTTTTTTATAGTTTTATAATCTTCCTTAAATTTTAAGGCCACAGCACAATGTGGTAAGCACGTAAGTATGAAGATTATCCAAAATAGTAGAAAATAGATTTTCTGTGACTAGTACTTTGAGAGGGTTAAGTGCTATAAGCGTTGATCTTAGTTTACCCCTCCTCTCTCCAAAGACCATCACACTTAACTTTATCTTCTGTCTCTGTACATAATTTGTGCACTGGCAGCTGGAGATAAAATGCAAAAATGCTAGAGGAAAACAAAAAAGTTAGTAAAAACTTGCAGTATAATCCTTTTTTTTTCATAAACAAACTTCTTTAATGTGTGTCATCATAATTTTAACATTTAATACATATCGTAAGAAAGAAAGTGATGAACAAAAACCATACAATCGTTATGTCTGATGTGAAGACCCAATAAACTTTATTACTGTGCAGAAAAAAAGTCAGGGACTTGTTTATCTTCCTATTGTATAGTGCTGTTTTATTTACTAGTATCGGAGTATGTTTTATAAGTTCCTTTTGGCAAAATTGATATGAAAAACAAGTTTTGTGAAGTAAAATGTCTTTATAACTTGTCAAAGGTAATTTATATATATCTCTTTATGAGAGAGAGGATATACAGCTCTAAATGAGAAAAGAGTCTGTATTAATATTTATCTCCTGGTTGTTTGTATCTAGTCAAAAATTATTATAACTAGAATATTCTTAGAACATTTGATATAGTAAAAGTTGACACAACCGTTGAGTCAAGTCTGAGACATTTATATGGTTGAGCATCACATAAAGTAGAAGGGTCATGATGTGTATGGCAACCCATAGAAAGCCTTGGTGTATATAGTTTGGCATGGAAATGTAGATATTTGAGTTCTGGGGCAGCCTAGGCAGATGTGAGATCACACACAGGTCTCTCGATCTTTGGCAAGAGAAGGTCACTTGTTCCTGACAGAGAGAGTTGTGATATATTTGATAAAGTCTTCACTGGCTAATGACTGTTTCCTTCCATGGGTGCTGGAATGTACAATTTGTTCTTCTTCAAAGGGAAGTATTTGTGCAGTGTGTGATCTTCTTGTAAAGACGTTAATGTACATAATGCTTCCGCTTCTAATCTTCTAGATTTGGTTCATGATGATTGATATTGTTGGTAGATATATGAAACTCTTTAGTGAACCACTATTCACTATTTGTGTTTAGACTTAATGAAGCAACTCGCTATTTTATAATTTCGCTTTGGTGCTCTTTAATAAGCCTTTTCGTTGTAGCCCAGTCTTATGCTACTTTCACACTAGCGTTTCTATTTTCCGGTATTGAGACCCGTCATAGGCTCTCAGTACCGGAAAAAAAAAGCTTTCGTTTTGGCCCCATTCATTGTCAATGGGGCTGTTGGGCTGCGTTCTCAGCTGCGGTTTTCTTTCTGTCATGGGATGCGGAACAAGACGGATCCCTCATGACCCACAATGCAAGTATATAGTCTGACACAATAGATAACGGATCCGTCTGTCATTAACTTTTAATGGAGTTCATGAAGGATCCGTCTTCGGTATGTTAAAGATAATACAACCGGATCTGTTCATAACGGATGCAGATGGTTGTATTATCGGTAACGGAAGTGTTTTTGATAAACCCTGCTGGATCCAGCAAAAACACAAGTGTGAAAGTAGCCCTAGCTAGTGGATGCTAAGATTGTCCTACCATAATTTAAGTGAGGGATTGGCTGTATACTGCCCCTGTCATCCTGCTGAATCAAATGGTAAAAATAAAGAAATCTCTAGAATAAATCTTTGAGAATTATATTGATTTTTACAAATTAACAAGGTTTAAAGAATATGGAAAGTAAACTAATGTCACAGTCACCATGTTGTAATATAAATAAAAAGCAATCCAATTAGATATTACAGTATTAGGCTACATTCACACGACCGTATGGGTTTTGCGGTCCGCAAATTGCGGACCCGCAAAACACAGATACCGGCCGTGTGAATGTAGCCGGCCCCATGATAGAAATGCCTATACTTGTCCGCAATCGCGGACAAGTATAGGACATGCTTTATCTTTTTTGCGGGGCCGCGGATCGGATCTACGGATGCGGACAGCACACTGTGTGCTGTCCGCATCTTTTGCGGCCCCATTGAAATGAATGGGTCCGCACCCGTTTTGCGGAACGGATGCGGAACCATTTATACGGTCGTGTGAATGTAGCCTATAATGCAATAGTGTCTCATAGTACACGTTTGTTACAGTACTTTACATCATGCAAAGCATGTTGACATAACTACTTAAGAACTCAGTGGTTTTGGTAGAAAGCAAATTTTCAGTAATGGGAGATGACTCAGTCTTCATAAAGGAGAATTAGTTTGGGGAGTTTCCAATACAGAGTGGAGTCATCAACTGTGTGGGAAAAATCTTGGGATAATGGTTACTGTTCATGTTCAGCAGTGTGGAACAATACTTTTAATGTACTCTTAAATTATAAATTGTTGTTCTGCCCCTATTCGACTGTACCATAGTCTTGGTACACATGAGTTATGGAAGAATGGGGGAGACTTATCAAAACTGGTGCAAAAAAAAAAAACTGGCTTAGTTGCGATGGGCAACCAATCAGATTCTTTATTCTCCCTCATGGTCTTGGGACAGAAGGGTTATATAACATATAACCGAGGTGTCGCGTTATCGGGTGTTACACTAGCCGCAAAATGGGTAATGTTGTTACCTCTTCTATTTGTTCTTAACCTATACTATCAGTGGTGTTTGTTACTTTCGGATCATAGGTCTATTGTCTAACAGGACATTTGTGCCTTTTTTCCAATACTATATCCCACATGTACCTTATTCAGGTTGTGTTGATGATTCGTCCTACATGCTTTATTTTCACCACTCTGAGTCAGGTTGCTCTTTTCTTATAAAACTTTATATATATAAGATTCTTGCTGACTTGTTGTATTCACCCGATATCAATCTCTGGGTGCTAGCCTGATATTTATTAGGCTGTTCAGTGGTTAATTTGTCTCCGGTTCATTTGAATTTTTTGTGTATATTTAATAAAATTTATAGTGGTATTTTACATACTATTGCAGTATCTTTTTTTGATTGGCACTGGTCGAGTTTCAGTTTTGGTGTCGGGTTATATAACATAGCCTTGGTACAGATGGAGTATGTAGCATAGTCTTGGTGCAGATTGGATATATAGTATAGACTTGGTACAGATGGGTTATCTAGCATAGTCTTGGTACAGATGGGTTATCTACCATCGTCTTGGTACAGATGGCTTATCTACCATCTTCTTGGTACAGCTGGATTATCTAGCATAGTCTTGGTACAGATGGGATATAGAACAGTCTTGGTACAGCTGGGTTATCTACCATCGTCTTGGTACAGCTGGGTTATCTACCATCGTCTTGGTACAGCTGGGTTATCTACCATAGTCTTGGTACAGATGGGATATAGAACAGTCTTGGTACAGATGGGTTATCTACCATAGTCTTGGTACAGATGGGATATATAACAGTCTTGGTACAGATGGGATATATAACAGTCTTGGTACAGATGGGTTATCTACCATAGTCTTGGTACAGCTGGATTATCTACCATAGTCTTGGTACAGCTGGATTATCTAGCATAGTCTTGGTACAGATGGGATATAGAACAGTCTTGGTACAGCTGGGTTATCTACCATCGTCTTGGTACAGCTGGGTTATCTACCATAGTCTTGGTACAGATGGGTTATCTACCATAGTCTTGGTACAGATGGGATATATAACAGTCTTGGTACAGATGGGTTATCTACCATAGTCTTGGTACAGATGGGATATATAACAGTCTTGGTACAGATGGGTTATCTACCATAGTCTTGGTACAGATGGGTTATCTACCATAGTCTTGGTACAGATGGGATATATAACAGTCTTGGTACAGATGGGTTATCTACCATAGTCTTGGTACAGATGGGATATATAACAGTCTTGGTACAGATGGGTTATCTACCATAGTCTTAGTACAGCTGGGTTAAAAACCTTTGAATGCTGAGGCTCCCTTATCGTAGGCATGACCTGGTCCTGGCTGCATTGCACAAAATATTAGCTTGGCAGTCTTCAAAGACAAGTTATTATTATTTCACTGGTTCTGCCCCACACAGGCGCTTGCATAGCATCGCATCTACAAGAGGATGTATTAATATTTATGTGGGACATGTTCTTCTAGAAGTAAAGGTGTTAATGAGTATTATAAATCAGTGGGTAGCAGGCAATGTGAGTCGTGACAAGAAGTGTTAAGGAGCCCAGCATTGTCTCCTACTGAGAATTGGCTGTAATGTGATGGACATTTTGTCTTATTGCTGTAGCGGTATTTAGCTTGGGTAGTTAACAACAACCTTTTTACAGTAGAGTGGATTCAATGGGATGTACGTCATATACAGTCATATACAGTAATAGTTGTAGTTTGTGCAAGGCCTGCTGTGGATGCATTATTTGTTATCTATAGTATGGACCATGTAAAGCATGCATTTTTGTCACCAACTGTTTTACCAGAAGTGTTGACTATCATTTTACCACAATGAAGTGTAGTGTAAAGGGAATCGGTCTCCGGTTTATGGTGCCCGGTGGGCAGCATGCAGTATTACTATCTTGAACTATGTCACTTAAAGGGCACCTGTCACATTGCACTTGGTGTCTGAGCTGCAGGCAGCATGTTGAAGAGCAGGAGGAGCTGAGCAGATTGATATATAGTTTTATGGGAAAGGATTCAATAAAACTTGTCATTTAGGCCTAATTCACACGTCCGCAAAATGGATCCGCATCCCATCCGCAATTTTGCGGAAGGGTTGCAGACCCATTCATTTTATAGGGGCAGGAATGGATGTGGACAGCACACTGTGATGTCCGCATCCGTGTTTCTGCATCCGTGTTTCCGTTTCTGCAAAAAAATAGAACATGTCCTATTCTTGTCCGCAATTGCGGACAAGAAAAGGCATTCTCTATATAGTGCCAGCAATGTGCGGTCCGCAAAATGCGGAATGCACATTGCAGCCGTCCGTGTTTTGCGGATCCGTGTTTCCGCAAAACACACTACGGACGTGTGCATTAGGCCTTATTCATTTAAATTCCTGCTCATTCTGAGCTTTGAAGTCCAGGAGGCGGTCCTATCAGTGATTGACAGCTCTCTCTGTATACATAGAGGGAAGGCTGTCAATCACTGATAGGACCGCCTCCTTGACTCCAAAGCACAGAATGAGCAGGAATTTAAATAAATAAATTTCAAGTTATAATTAATCTTTTCCTGCAAAACTATATATCAATCTTTTCTGCTCCTCTTGCTCTATAACATGGTGGTTGTCTCTTTAATTTGTTTTTCATTTTGTAGTTTCCACAAAATCATTGTCAGCTGAGCACAGAGTCCTTATATTCATGAGAGCTGGTCTCCCCCTGACCTCCCATTGCTGATTGACAGCTTTCTCCCAATACTGCGCATAAGGAGTCGGCAGCCCATGAATTACTGAGCTCTTCAGAGCACATGCACATCATTGAGAGGCCTCAGCAGAGGCGTAGCTATAGGGGGTGCAGAGGTAGCGGTCGCTACCTTGCCCAGGAGCCTGAGGGGGCCCAAAGACACTTGTGCCACAGAAGAAGACACACAAAGCACTGAGGGAAGGAGGGCCCAAGCGGAACCCTTGCACCAGGGCCCATGAGCCTTTAGCTAGGCCCCTGGGCCTCAGCACTTAGTTCCCCCTGCAGCTGAAAACTACTGTAACAAAAAGTGACCCAGTGCTTGTCAGAGGGTCATAAATTGGTAGCAGATTATCTTTAAATCATACTTTGTAAAAGTGGCGGGCAGGGTGGGATCGGTGGGCTGCTGCTTATATGTCCACCCAGTTATGCTTCCAAAATTTTCCTTTTGTGCCCTTTAAGGCTAAATACAATAACTCTCAGCTGGGAGAAGAGCTGGTTGCTTGTAGGGTTTCAGGACCTAAAGAAAAGCAAGAATCTTCTCATTCACAAACTGCGAAAAGAGTTAATGTTAATGCTTTGACGCATGGAGCATATTACAATGTCCTAGAGCAGGCATGCTCAACCTGCGGCCCTCCAGCTGTTGTAAAACTACAACTCCCACGATGCCATTCTGTAAGATGATAGCTGTAGGCTGTCAGGGAATTATGGGAGTTGTAGTTTCGCAACAGCTGGAGGGCCGCAGGTTGAGCATGCCTGTCCTAGAGCTTTGTATTATACAGCCATGAAAGTCTTTATCTCCTCACGACAAACAATCTTCATAATCAGTTTAGCCCGGCAATCGGTGGATCGCAATAGCTCTGGCTTCTGAATTGCAGCCAGCCATACATTGTCCCTGCAGAGGAGGCTTAGCATTAAATGTCGGCCGTTTATTTGTAGACTTATGTAATACGTGGTGCAGTCCTTATTGTGAACAACTAAGGGGGCTGTTCACATCTCAGTTTTCCAGTACATTTAACGTATGTTAGACATGCATGAAAAAAAAAGCATACAAACGTATGTCGCTCTGTGGTCATCATTCACCTTTTTTTAAACGTGTACTTTTAATGGATGTAAGTTTCAACACATTTCTATGTTAGTGGATGGAATCGTTATGTCTTACATTTCTATCCATTTTAAAAAGCTTGGTATGTTACGCTATTGTCATAAAAAAAAAAAAAAAAGTACAGAATCACGAGCAGGGACAAACTGCGTCATGAGTGCAGTTTTCAACTGTGTTTGTCCAATTACAGTTAATAAATATATTTCAGTGTGTTTACAAACTTATGAGCTTGACGTACAGGAAATGTGAGATGTGAACAGCCCCTTACATGCTGAATTTACTGCCTTCACCAGTATATCTCGACAGATTACAATGATGGTTTCACATCTCTGGAACCAAAGTATAGACATACTGTATGGCCAAGGCAAATGGACCAGTTCATTTACAATGTAAATAATCTGTACAGTGATCATGTATATTGGGAATATAGTGAATATTTTTTACTGTTATTACTAGAATGTTAGCAAAAACCGTGAGCTTTTTTTTTCTTATTTCTTGCAGGCTGTAGAAGAACTTCTAGAATCCCTGGATCTGGAGAAGAGCAGTTATCATATGGGTCTGAGCCGGGTATGTGTAGATAACGCGTCCCTATGAAGATCTATCCCTTTAGTAGGGCAATGACTGGTTGGTATGGAGCATGTCTACAGCGAGAATAAATGAGTTCTGAGAAAATCTTCTAGTTGTGCATGTTGAGATCCTTCTATATAGGCAGATCATCTGCCCGTAAACAGTCGACAATGTAGTATACCAGTCAGTGCTGCTTTAGCATCACCATCGGCAGCCCCTTTCACCATAAATGATACAGGGAACCTCGCTGGAAGCACAAGGATCTGTCCACTGTGTTGAGGCTGTGCCGTACTACAGCTCTGCTTCTATTCAAGTGAATGGAAATTGAGCTGCAGTACACTGGAGCCTTCCATCCACTATATAGTTTCCGCTGCCAACGACTGCCCGAAACAGCTGATCGTGGAGTTGCGGAGTGTTGGGCCCCCACAGATCTGATACTGATGATCTATGCTGAGGACAGGTCCTCAATATTGAAGTAAAGAAAACCCCTCTAGGGCCCCATGCACACAACCATATTTTAGGTCCGCATCCAATCCACAATCATGTTCAGATCTGTATGTCCCACCCGTATGTCTATTCTACTGTCCTTCAAAAATCCCCCCAAAAAACATGTAACATGTTGCTGTCCATTTTGCGGACCAGAATAGGCATTTCTAACATAAGGCGGGACATGTGGAAGGGGAAAATGTGAGGTGCACACAGCCGGTATTTATGTTCTGCAATTTGTGCATAAGGCCTAAATGTAGCAACGATCGTGCTGTATGCGGATAAACAATTAGTTTTCCCATACATTTTGCACACTATCAGCAGCACTTCTTCTGTTACACAAGATGTGGTGCTGGCAAACAATAATTTTTATGTCCGCATAAGAGGCGATCATGTGACCGCTGCAGCCACTGACCACAGCAAAAACCCGCTACACCCAGTGATTGGCGGCTGCTGTCACATTTTTGAGTTGAGAGGAAGCAGTATATTGAGACTGGTGGGGACTGGTAAGATGAGCATGACTTTGTTTGTATAAGCTGTTTGTAACATACTTTTTCATGGCTGGACAACCCCTTTAAATATTTTGGTTGTACTGAAATACTTTGTATTAAAATATTTACATAATTCCACTTTTTGTGTCTATAGACAGAGTTTAGTAATCACTAGAAATTCCTCAATGTTCATAACACAGTCCTTCAGTAGATGTAATTCAGTTCATCAGGAGGTGGTGTCCTTTAAACTTGCGGTCGCTGGTAATATCAGTATGGAAGCGATACTTGAGATGAATAATTTTTCCTGTGTCGCGTGGTTTCCTCTATTGTTTTGGTTCTTTTCATTAACCTATTTTTGCATTCAAATCTCACTCTGTCAGCAGCAATGTCTGTGATTCATACGGCTAGAACAGGGTTATTTAATCACTGTCTGTTGGCATTCATTAAAAAGACCATCATGGGCACTTTCCTAAATGCCAGCGATCATATCCCACATCAGTGAAGCCTCTCCATCAGCAGAGCTGCAGAAAGCTGCGTCATGTCCAGCGGTACCAGAAGAATGCAGCAGATTCAGCTACCATTCACACCCTCACAATGCGCTGCTTGGATTTAGTATAATGAAGAGCCGGGCATACTGTGGCTTGTATTATGTGCAGACCAGAAGTTGCTTCCCACAGGCAGAATTCCCCATGCAAATCAGCCGGGGGGAATACAGGGAAGGCTTAGAGAGGTCCAGGCCCCACAGATTAACACGTTCATCGTCTGGGGTCTCGGGAGCATTACTTTAGTTAGGTGTCTGTCTTTGGTCTAGTGGTGCCAAGTGTGCTGCCCAGACAGCAAAGGGTAAAGCTCTGGAATCCCAGCCTCTTACTTTTCACTGATAATAGGGAGGTCACTGCTGCTTCTTCCGCAGCCTCTTATTACAAACTAAGTGTGTCTGTTTATTCTTCACGAGTCTAAACCTTCGCTTGTTTAGGAGGTAGACAATCGCACATTCATTTATAATCCCACTCTATAGGTGCACTATAATAATAAACTCCTAGTTGTCCGCAGGTGAAGGGCTACTAGCTTAACTCTAACATTTTCATTTTCCCAAAGCATGTCTTATGTTACTCGGAGCTTATCTCGTATCATGGGTTTGTTTCTAAATGTTATTGATCTCTTTAGCCATCTATGACCCGGGGTGCACTGTGCAGTAACTTGCTCACATGCTATACACATTACATTTATCAGAAAGAATACACACTTCCCTTCCAGTAGTAAATGCACGAGAGGGTCTGCAGCATCTGACACTGTGCAGGCGTCTCTGCTCTAAGTCTACTTTTCTTTGTCTTCTCAGGTTTTCTTCCGAGCAGGCACATTAACAAAACTTGAAGAACAGAGGGATGAGCAGACCCGTAAGAACCTCATATTTTTCCAGGCCGCGTGCAGAGGTTACCTGGCCCGCCAACAGATCAAAAAGAGAAAGGTAAAGTCCGAGTCGTAAGCTGGCAATTCCAAATAGAGTTACATCAGCCGGTCCCTTTTTCCAGTAACCTAAAATGGTAAACCCCCTTGCCTTTTATTAAAGATTACAGCCTGATGTCAGACTGGGGGCTGCCTTGTGCATGAACTGGGAGGGACAGCCCGGTCTTTTTTGTGTACCAGTTCTCGGCTCAGTTGTGTTTCAGCAGAAACTTTATCTTGAGGCTAGTAACACAGCTGGGATCAAGTACTTTCTGATACGGTAAGGGCTGTGTGCATCTTATCTCATGCACTGGATGGGTTTCTGGAATAATGAAGGCTGGCCAGTGTATTTACTGCAGGATCATCTGGTCAAGTGTAAATGTATGGCCTCCACTGCTACAGAAATCTTCATACTTGCTTCTATTTTTCTTTTAACTTTTCATTCTGTGCCTTGGCTAGTGTTTCCGGACGCAAAGCTCCAATCTTTCTGATGCTCCAACTAGATGTGACTCGACATGTAAATGTGTTAATGTTCTTGACCTCAACAAATTATTGTAGGCATTTCTTACATATATATAAGGCTACCAAAATTATGCATTGCCTACAAGTCACACTATTAAGAATATGAGTATTCCGTTTGTATGACAGTAGCTCACTGCAAATTTTTTTGTGAAATTATTCCAACTTTTTGTGAAGTGTCCATTTATGAAAAAGAAAGTACATGAATGTGGGAGTAATATGTGGACCATTTACAGTTTTTCTTCATGGAGTTCCATTGCAGTTTTGTATAATGTATGGTATCCAGGCAGGTTTATCCCAGTCCCTTCGTTCAAGTACATGGAGCTTATAGTGCCTAATATAGCAAGTTCTGGCGTTGCAAGAAGCATGTGTTTTTAGCTATAAAAGTAGAATCTACCTACACATCAAAAGGGTCAAAACTTCAAATGTTTTAGGTTGAGTTGGACATCCATTTCATTTCACTGGTGCCACCTATGGGATGTGGTGTAGAGCTGGCTCTTGTATGCACCCACCAAATATCTGAACAAACATAGACATACAGGCCCTTTTTTTTTCTTTTCCTGATTTATCATAGAACAGCATATCCTGTGTGCTGCGGGAGCCGCGCATAAATTCGACGCAGTCCGTACGTCTAATGTGAAACCTACGCTAGCCCCTGGTTGGCGTAGATTTTATGCCAGAAAACTAGAGTAAAAGATAGATAGATAGATGTCAGGTCTGTGGGGCCCGCCACCTTTTTGGGACAGGGGCAATGCAGAAGTGAAATGGCACTTGCGTTTCACTTCTGCAGGCAGGGAAAAAGTCACAAACATGATATTTGTTCCTTTTTTCCCCGACAGAAAACTGGTGTGAGGGTTATAATAATCCCCCCCACTCTCTAGGGTTCATCTGTCATATGGGTAGTATTGTGTACTGATGACACTGCTGCCTGTGGTCTGACCTGTGTGGAAAGTGAACGGGTCTGACAATATTCTAGCAGTCTTTCCAATTTATTGTATATAATTTAGCAAAATGTAAACGGGTAGGAGATCTTTACATTCATGTCCAGCATACAGTAGTTGTAAAAATGGTAAATCATTTAGCAGCGCTGGAACTTCTGGTTGATCAGCCATTGCTGTAATGTTTGTATGGGAAAAATGGGGTTATATCTTGATGTATTTGGCTATTGCTGTATTATACTGCAGACGTTAGACATTACAGTATCATTGCAAATGGTTTTTAAAATAACCTATTCGTGCCCATAGCAACCTATTTGATTCCACCTTTTATTTTCTAGAAGCTCTGAAAAATGAAAGCTGGAATCTGATGGGCAAGTAAGCCAGTTTTCCATTGCAACAGTTTTGATAAATCTCCCCCAATATGCTTCTATTTTTGAGAGCATTTTTGGCTTTATTCTATACACCATTTTTCATACTGCAATATTATTATTATTATTATTATTATTATTATTATTATAATTATTATTTATAATAATAATAATGTTTATTGCCATACCACTCCCAGCAAGTGTGAATCTACCCAAAGACAGGGATTTAAAGTGCAGGTGAACTGTGTCGGTAAATGCAACATTCGGGTCAAAAAATATGTGCATGTTGCAGGCGTCGCTCATGTACATTTATTCAATAAATACATTTCGATTGCAGTTCTAATAATTTTTCTAACTTGGGCAAGCTGCTGACAGGATGGCGTCATATTTACACAGCTGCACAAATGAGACGACCGCCATATTCTAAATGAATGTTGTTGGTGAGATTTCTCATATCGGAGAGTGCATCTGATGATCTGAATTTCTATCCTGGAATGTTATTGTTTGACTTTTTATATATTTCCAGTAACCTCTGTCTTCATCAGGTGCCAGGTTATTGTTTCTTTGGGAAACTGAGTTTATGTTTCAAAGCCAAATGAAAAAATATTTTTAGAAGGCAGTTTTAGTAGTAGGTGCTGGGGTTACTGAGCAGCTGAGGAGAACGGGTATCAGTTGAATTTATTGTCCTATATCTGCAGGAACCAAAGGTGCAATAGGACATTGGATGTTTGTTTCTAGACACCAATGCAGTATAAGGACCCCTGTTCCTAGAGTGCACTACAATAGATGCCGAAGAATAAAGAACAGCCTGCTGTTGTCGTACAGTGCAATACAGTAATATAGCGCAACAGTGTGTGTGTTTCTACAGCGCAGTGTAGTTGCCTATAAAGCGACCTGTTTTAGAGTACAGTGTAGTAGAACAAAGTCTTCAGTTTCTAGAGCACCATGCATCAGACTGTGGGCCGCATGTTCTACCTTACAGGGCTCTAGACTGTATAACCAGCTTTTTCAGGACCACAGTGCACTAAACGGTATGACCACCTGTTCCTAGAGTACAGTGCACTAGACTGGTTGGTTTCAGTTTTAGAGCACAGGGCCCTGAACAGTATGACCACCAGTTCCTAGAGTACAGTGCACTAGACTGGTTGGTTACTTGGTTTTAGAGCGCAGGGCCCTAAACAGTATGATCACCTGTTCCTAGAGTACAGTGCATTAGACTGGTTGGTTACTTGGTTTTAGAGCACAGGGCCCTGAACAGTATGATCACCTGTTCCTAGAGTACAGTGCACTAGACTGGCTGGTTACTTGGTTTTAGAGCACAGGGCCCTGAACAGTATGATCACCTGTTCCTAGAGTACAGTGCACTAGACTGGCTGGTTACTTGGTTTTAGAGCACAGGGTCCTGAACAGTATGATCACCTGTTCCTAGAGTACAGTGCACTAGACTGGTTGGTTACTTGGTTTTAGAGCGCAGGGCCCTAAACAGTATGATCACCTGTTCCTAGAGTACAGTGCACTAGACTGGTTGGTTACTTGGTTTTAGAGCACAGGGCCCTGAACAGTATGATCACCTGTTCCTAGAGTACAGTGCACTAGACTGGCTGGTTACTTGGTTTTAGAGCACAGGGTCCTAAACAGTATGATCACCTGTTCCTAGAGTACAGTGCACTAGACTGGTTGGTTACTTGGTTTTAGAGCACAGGGTCCTGAACAGTATGATCACCTGTTCCTTGTGTATGTTGCACTAGCCTGTATGGCCAATGGATCCTATAATACAGTGCACTAGATCATTGTCTATTCCTGAAGTACTGTACCCTCAACCAGTCATGGTTTCAGGGTTCAGTTAGCATTGAACATGTGGAATAATTACTGTTAGTCCATCAAGAAGTGCCGTAGTACATAAAAAGCCCCCACAGCTGCTGTGGCAACCCATTGGTGCACCAGTATGCACACAGGTCACGACTCATCTCTGCCCTCACTCAGCATTCTTGGCCACAATCGACTGCTGTTGCCACTGATTCTGCAGCTGCCCTACTTGGTCGCCCAGGCACTGGCCACCCATCACTTCATACACTGAAGCTTTGTGACCATCTGTTAAACCATCGTGGGCCTGTGTTCTCAGCAGAGCCTGATGAAAAATAAGGGTAGGTGTGGAGGCGTTTTGTGCAATAGCATGCTCAAAGTCCTGGTGCTAAGTAGCCTCTGAACCCACCATTTTTGCATGTTGGAATCCACTGAGAATGCGGGACCAGATAGTTGCAGAAATGGTATTGGGGTTTTTTGTGTATGCAGTGCTGGGTGGCCCCCGTCCTTACAGAATCCGAGCCCCGTAGCCACTATGACTGCTACAGTGGTAGTTCTGCCGGTTGGTATGGCCATCTATTTCTATAGTAGACTTCAATAAAGAACAGTGCATTGCCGCCTGTTTCTGCAGGACAGCACGGTTATTCTGTACACAGAATGAGACTGACAAACCAGTGAAATTATGAACACAAGTTTAGTCAGTCAAGAAACAATATGAAGTCACTTTCTTTAGTGTCTTTCAAATAATAATAATAATAATTTCCATTATAGGCGCTGTAGCTTCTTAGAAAATCAGTACTTTTGATTGACACCATTGGTTGTAGGCGGGTTCTGCTCAACACATGAATGACAATAATCTAGAGCTTTAACCGCAAAGTAAATCTCCTCTGCCGAAATTATAGTTTGTTGTTGTTGCCACTCCTTCTGATACCAACGCTGTTTCTTTCTTCTTACATTGTCTTAGTCACTCTTTATTGTACATCCCTTCGATGGCATCTGTTTGGTCATTTACCCAAACTGTTGCTGGTCCTCATTCCTTATAATCTTACGATGGTGCTCCTGCCTTTAACATACATCTCCATCTTCCTTTTCTGCTGCTCCCATACAAGGCGCGCTGGCTACAGTTTATCTGAGTGATGTCCTTGGCATTGTTCCTGTCTGCCGAAAGCAGCTTGTTTTCTGTATTTCCAGTCTACATTGGCTGATGTTCACATCCCCACATTCCCTCTTTTCCCTATTCTGATTTGACATCTAATTGACATCCTGCTTCTTCTTTTATGTTCCTGTAGATCCAAGAGCTTGCTATTCGCTGTATTCAGAAGAACATCAAGAAGAACAAAGGCGTAAAAGGCTGGCCGTGGTGGAAACTGTTCACTACTGTCCGACCCCTGATACAGGTGCAGCTCACAGAAGACCAAATCCGGGGCAAAGACGTAAGTAGCATGACACTTCTGCATCCGATTGTATGTTTGTTACATTGCAAGAAAATGCTCTAAAGGTGTAATCAACTTATACAAATGAAAATGGGCTAAAACGGTTAGATGAAGCTTTCTGTACAACATCTGCTTCTCTCCACTGGTTTCCTGCAGAGGAATGGTTAAATTGCTATATAAAATGTGAGATTGTAGACAGGTGCAGTTATCTCCAAACCACTGGTGCATGATGAATGTGTAGGAAATCATGTACATGTCTTATATGTGTATGTGACTGTGCACATATTAACGTGTTCCTAGGCTGGCAGGAGTGATCGTGGTTTATGTAACATTGGCTTGGTTTGTGTATTATGTTTTTATACTCTGTATGCACACTATATAACTAGGGTTGAGCAAACTTCTGTTTTCAAGTTCGGCGAACAACGTTCGGGTTATCTAAAAATTCTGTTCTGGATTCTGCTACCCCGGAATATAACTTCTGGTCCGTGGCAGCGGAATCCATAACGGAATTCTTAGATAACCCGAACCTTGTACGCCGAACTTGAAAACAGAAGTTCGCTCAACAGTTATAACTACAGAATACAGACTACCATGTATAATATTTGCCGTTATAAAAGATTATGGCTACAATAGTGACCAAGCTAGGCATCTAATGCCTCATGGAAACTGCTAGAATAGCTTCCCGCATAATCTCTCTGCTTTTAAACCCAAAGTTGTTCACTTAGTATCAACCTATAAAGGTTGTATATAGGAGCTCTGAGATCAGGAAAGCTGTGTCTGGCCATACATTTCTTCTGCAGGGAACATGCATTACACTTCATTCATTCATTCATTCAAATGAATGGCATACCGTGTGACACTTGGACAGCCTGAGCTATGAGAATGAGCATTCGGGGTGATAATGCAGAGGTACATATGTCCTAATTGGGGTTGTTGTCATGAGACAATCGCACTGTCTATGAATTTTTACTATAGATTTACTTTTTTGACACTTGTTGCAATCATGCATCTAGCATAGGCTAGGAAAGAAGACTTGTATTAGCACATTTGAATTTCTAGAAATATCCTTTAGTTTGGGGATTCTTGTGTACATTTTTAATTAGTAATTTAGCCTTATTCTAGGACGTTTTTCTGCTACGCCCTTTCATCTACTGGAAATATCCCTTAATAGTGTATGTAACAGGAGCACCTGATAACTTGATTTGTAGGGGCCAAGCACAATTATTTTGTAACTTTAATCTCCCACTTGGAGTTTTTGTGGTTTCTTCTCTGTCCAAGATGCAGCCAAAATCTGTGGAGATACAGAAGAATCTTTCTGTAAAGCACTTAGCTTCGTAATAAAGGATGGTGACTAATCTGTTTATTTAAACTTTTTACCCTGTGAAACCCACATTTTCCAGTAAAATTCTGATCCTTTCTGGATCTCTGGTATGGAGAAACCTTGCGGCGATAGTAGACTTAACACTTCTCAGTTGGGGCTGGCATTCTTGATGGTCAGCAGTCGGGGCTCTATATTAGGATTGCTGGATGTAACCACACTCTTTATTAGGATTGCTTTTAACTTGGAGCCCACAAGTGGAACAATTGAGTATTCCAGCTAAAGCTTCAGACCAGGATGGGAATGTTCGAGCAGACTTGTTTACAGAATATAACATTGGCTATAATGTAAAGCACCTGGAGAACATCAAACTGGGATCACTGGTTGTGCTCCTTGAATCCTGACGGCTCCAGTTTCATTAGCAAAAGTCACTTTCCAATGAACATTATTGCTGTCTTTGCAGAATCTGGTTACTTGATCCAAGTGGCTTTTGAAGGAAACTACAAAACTTTGAGTCACCATACAGAAGAACATGAATATTGTGTACCATTGCTATAAATGCAGGTTTTTGCTCCCTTGTTATCAGGAGGATTAAGCTTTAAACGTTTCCAGCAGCTTTCTGCGTCTTACTAGAGACAATAGAGCGTGCTGTGCATATGCTAAGAAGATCTTCTTTCACAATCTAAGTCTAATCTGTAAGACGTTATCGCCACTTTTGCATACTGAATAGGGTATATTTCTGAGTGTTGTTAGGAGTTCTTTTACATAAAGCAACTTGCATTTTAGGTTAAGTGGTTCTTTAACTCCCATAGAGGAAATTATGCCTCTTACTGGACCATTGTGTCCTCCAGGACAACATGTTATTGAAATTGGTTCCTAATTGGGGAAACTTATTATATTTTCTGCTAGAGCTGATATGAATCACCATGACTCGGCTTTAATCTTGAAGGATGGTGAATCTTAAAGAGTATTTTTTCATTAGAGTAAAACAATAAAAATAAATCACCAATATATAGAAGTTACAGATTTTCACCCAATACTTAAAATATATCCATGCATTAGCAATTAAGAAGCACGCTGTGTTGGACTGGGGCTCCGTGGGCCCACCAGAGGAAATAATGTCCAGGGGCCAACCCCTATATCATCAATAAGGTCTTAATTGATTCATAGACCCTGGTGGACAGTGATTAGTTCAAAAGGCAGCTCCAAGTGCCATTTTTGTCTTGGACCTTTGGGACCCATTATGGCTTCATAGAATGGGCCCACCAGGGTCCAACCTTGGAAGTAAGTGTACTGATCAAAGTTTGGCAATTACTTCTTTTTACCTCACTAAAATGTTGGCGTTTTTTTTAGACATTAGGGATTACAGACATATTGTTTGTTTCTATTGAATTAGCTTCTCATAATCTGTTGATCAACCATCAGTCAGTTACCATCAGCGTCTTCAATAGTTGCAAACAGTATGGCTGTGCTTTCTTCTGTGGCAGCTATTTATGCAAAAGTAACAATTGAATAGGCAGTATTTTGGATCTTATTTTTTAAAAGGGTTTTTCAGGAGTAGAATATTGATGAGCTATCCTCAGGATAGGTTATCGATTTCTGATAAATGGGGGTCCAGCACCCGGCACGGCCACCGATCACCTGTCTGAAGAGGCCACAGTGCTTACTGGAGTCCTCACATTTGCAGCATAGCAAGCACAGCGCTGTATGTTGTATAGTGGTTGTGCTTGGTATTGCAACCCAGGCCCATCCACTTGAATGGGACTGAGCTATGTAAATGAAGAGTGTGACGTCAATGGCCTAGGAAAAGGCAACAGCGCTCACCGGAGGCCCGTGGCTTCTTCAATCAGTTGATCAGGGTAGATCATCAATATCTGATTGGTAGGTGTCTGACTCCTGCACTCCCACCGATTTAGATATTCATGACCTAGTCAGAGGATATTCTACTTCCAGAAAACCCCTTTAATACATGACCATTTTTACGTTTTGGGTTGAAATACTAAATAAATTTAGTATATGGTTTACTGACAACCAAAGTGTCAACCGATGTTATCCAGCTTCCTGCATAGCGTATCTGCCCATTTATGCCGCCAGCAGGGAGATTAGTTATCTGGGCAGCTCTGCCATTTAATAGAAAGGGGAAGCTGGGTGAGAACTCTGGACTAGTGGTCAAACTGAATGTCTCGGAAATCCTCTCGAAAAATCTGCTATGAAGCATTTAAAGAATATCTAGGAGGTACTGTTAATGTGACTATCAATCTCACTCCTTCAGACCCTTTTACACTACATGGGTTGATGATTGGGAGAGAACAATTCCCATTGTGATCTTTGCCCCGTGTAAGCCTGCCATGCAACACCGGACATGCAAGCAAATGCGTGATTGTGGTCATATCTTTTGTTGGGCACCAAAATGATTTCTATATGTATAAGTAACATGTTGTATTATGTGCTACCAACAAATGAAAACACTGTGGGAGTGAATGATTGTCTTGGAGAGAATTCATCCCCATCCCAATGATTGCCGCATGTAAGTGGCACGCTGATCGATATGCTGTATTGTCGATTGGTGCTCATTAATGCAAATCTGCTTGTGTAAAAGGACCATTACTAGGTAGTACATTTCTGTCATGGAGGTGAATGGAGAGGTGGCCACACTTCTGCTCTGCGCTCTCTATTCACTTCTATGGGAGTTACAGAAATGTCAGAGCTCACTCAATTGGTACTTTTCAGCACTATCATAGAAGTGAATGGAGAGAATGCCACGCATGCGCAGTTCACGTTGGGGTCCCAGAGGTGGGACGTGCGGCTATCTGACATTGGTGGCATATCCTAACGCTATGACACCAATGTGTGAGCTGGACCACCCCCTTTAACTCACAGGAGTAATAAGGGCAGAAAATACATCCGTAGGTGTTTTAATGTAGCCGAACTACATGAAGCATGAAAAAAAATATGTCGGTGGCACAGTGATTTTTACTGATGCATTTTAAATTAACTAGCAATCGCGCTGCCTTCAGACCCTTTTACACTACATGGGTTGGTGATTGGGAGCAAACAATTCCTATTGTGGGCTTTGCCCACCAGTCATGCAAGCATGCAAATGTTGCAGAAATTTTTGCAGGTGTCCTTTTCATCAAAATGGAGTTTGCACAAGTTCATACACATACTATAGCAGGGATCAGCAACCTTCGGCACTCCAGCTGCTATGCAACTACAACTCCCAGCATGCACACATACTTGGCTGTTCTTGTAACTCCCATAGAATTGAAAGGAGGATTCTGGGGGTTGTAGTTTGAGAAAAACTGGAGTGCCGGAGGATGCCGATCCCTGTGCTATAGAAATAACCTCATTCACATCTATGGGACACTTGAATGTAGCATCCTTATTCAAACATCTGTTTAAATTTACATGTGAGTTCTGAAATGTTTGGAATTGTGGTGCAATACCCGATGCAACCCATGGACAAGATTGGTTCCGTTTCTGGATAAAAACAGACCTGTTTCCCTAATCTCATATAACTTATTAAAGCCATGCATCCATACTGCTCATTGCCAGTTTATCATGATGACTTATTTATTTTCCATTGCTATATACAGGTGAAACTCCAAAAATTAGAATATCGTGCCAAGTTCATTTATTTCAGTAATGCAACTTAAAAGGTGAAACTAATATATGAGATAGACTCATTACATGCAAAGCGAGATATTTCAAGCCTTTATTTGTTATAATTTGGATGATTATGGCTTACAGCTTATGAAACCCCAAAGTCACAATCTCAGGTACCCTTTGCTCAGGGGGTATGGATTAATTAGCTGACTAGAGGGTGACACTTTGAGCCTAGAATATTGAACCTATTCACAAAATTCGAATTTTAAGTTGCATTACTGAAATCAATTGACTTTTGCACGATATTTTAATTTTTCGAGTTTTACCTGTATATCTTGCCAACTTAATCCTGTGCATTATACTGGGATATTCGTACATTAAAGGGATTAATCTATGAATAATTACAAAAACAGAAAACCGGACATCCTATAGTACATGACAGTCTCTTTCCAGCAAATCTAGAACCAGCCCTGTACCTCACGTGGATCCAAAGATCTTCCCATTCATTGCTCCAGTTCCTCTGCTAGATTTATTTCAAGCTGGCAGCTCAGGGGGTGTGTCCTTTGTGCCGCAGCTGGTGGTAGTTGAAAGCTGGAATTGAGCATGTGCTTCCATCTCACTGAGCAGGACAGAGACTTTTGAAAATGAGCAAACAGCAGGTGGCGCTATACAGATAAGATGCAGCTATACTAAATTCTTAATTGCATGCAATTACAAAAGTATTCATGCTGGTTTTAAAAATGTAGAACACTTTTTTGTGGCACAACCTCTTGAACGGTGTAGGTTTTTAATTACTCATTGAGCACATTATGTGACACTTTCCTGTCCTGCATTCCTATCCCAAAAATATCTGAGGTTGATCACCACTATTGTACAACATAGGGTACTTTCACACTAGCGTTATTCTTTTCCGGTATTGAAATCCAGTAAAGGGTCTTGATACCGGGAAAAAATGCTTCAGTTTTGTCCCAATGCATTCTCAATGGAAAGCAATCCGTTCAGTATGTATCAGGATGTCTTCCGCTCCGTCCCTTGTACGGTATTTGACTGGACAAAATACTGCAGCTTGCTGCGGTATTTTTTCCGTCCCAAATTCCAGAACACTACCGCACTTGCCGGATTCGACATTAATTTCCATTTAAATGTATTAATGCCAGATCCAGTACTAAGTGTTCCGGAAATTGCGATCCGGTTTTCCGGTCTGCGCATGCACAGTTCTTTCTACATACTGGATCCGTTATTCCGGATGATACCGGAAAGACGATCCGGTATTTCAATGAATAAGTCTTCCGGATCCGGAAAAAAAAGATATCCGGATTCCGGTTAGAATCCGGAACTTCTTGCCGGATTCTAACAACGCTAGTGTGAAAGTACCCATACTGTTGATTGGCACCGTCTGCCAACCTTCATATGAAATATAACCTTGCAGGCCCAGACAAGTGTGAATGTTAGAATGAATGGGAGCCTCGGGACCTGCTGTCTCTCCTCCCCTCGCCTGAGAACTGCTGCTGGTAGGGATGTTCACATTACATTTATAGTACACTGGGGGGTATTCTGAGTGATGAGAAGTGGAAGGGAATATGTTTGTGATTATCAGGAGTCACACAGGGGAAGTATTCTCTCCGTTACTGCCTTGTAGATGGAGAAATGCTAAATTATTTCTCTAATGGGCACAAGAAGAGTGGCAAGAGTTTGCCCTCATGCAGATGTGTCAAAATGTTGCCCTCCTGACGGTAAGGGTGCAGCATTCTCACAGTCCAATGCAGATTTGTAAGAGCATCTCAATACACTGAGTGATGACCGGATAGATATCTATATTATAAGTTATTTCTAATGAAGCTCAAGCCATTCACATAAAGTGGCGAGGAAATCCATGACTGTCAGCGGTAATTTTCAGCTGATCGCTGGTAATATACAGAAGTCACGCTGACAGAATAAAGATTAGGACATCATATGTTCTAAATAGGACATGCCTCCATAAACCGTGGCTTATCCTGCCCGATCTGAGAGTAAGATGGGATATCCTGCAGCAGCCTCCTCTGGACGCACTTTGATACAGGGAAAGCTGTCAATCATCCTGTGTGGGTGGAGTAATCAGGACTCTTGTCTCCCCTAGGAGTCCTGCCAAATTTTACTCTCTTTCTTTCTCCGGAATCCTCCAGATCACTGTTCACCTCCTCTTTTTTCAGGAATCCTGCTTCAGATCATGTAAACTAAAATATTATAGAGCTCGGCCCTCTATCATATCCTGCTTTTACATAGGGCAGCAAAAATTTCCTAGATAGCACATTATTATTCCAATGCTTTATTTCTTTTGAGACCGGAGACAGGCTACAGGTCCCATATTACAGATCAAGTTGAACAAAATTGCAGTGAGCATGCTAAATATGGAACCAGGTATGTTATCAAAGAAGTCTGTCTTATGAAAGAGGGACTGTGGAGTATGTATGCCAATCTTTATATCCCCCAGTCCCGCCGGAGGAGGATGCATTTAGTTTTTGATGAGGCGCACATCTGTCATGAATAAAGAGCATCCTCTGGCAGTCCGAGCACCCAGATTGCAGTCTACTCTAGCTCATAGCTGACGTAGATATCAGTCCTCATTTATGCCACAAAACTGGCCGAAATTATGATAAATGTGCTGAGTTCCCCTACCACGCCGTCTTTTTGAAAAGTGAGGGCGGTGTAGAAACCTGCACCTAGATTTAGGTGCAATGGTGTTTAAGGGCTTGTGACTGGAAAAGTGGCATATGGAATCTGCTTACAATCTCATGTCTGTAGTAAGGTGCATAAACATTAGATTGTTTTCAGGTACTACCACAAGTTGTCTGGCTCTGCCATAAAATACCAAGGGGGTCATTTATTAAGACTGGTGATTTATATGCTGGTCTTAATCCCCATGCGCTGGCGGCAGATGTGCCAAAGTTATGTAGAGACACAGGCCTCTACATAACTTTGGTGTTTGGTTCCACCGGCCATGCGGCATGGCATACAAAATGGTAAATGAGATAGGCCAACCAGCCTGCCCTCTTCCCGTGGGAAAAAGTCACTGATTTTGCCACAAAACCCCTTTTTGACAAAATCTGTGCCTTAAATATGCCAAAAAGTGTCGTATATTTTGTAATTGACCCCTTGTGGACACCTCAACATGTACTGTCAAACATGGGCAGGATAAGGTTGATCCTCTGATGTTACAACTGATTTATTCTCCTGTCATGGCTGCAAATCTGTTGTGGAAGACAGAATTTTCATTCTGATTATTCTTTATGGAGCCCTTGACACACTATTTTCGATATCTTGAGAACTCTGTGGTCTGAATGTGTTTGGCTGAGACAGAGCCTACACCCAGCAGATGATATCTCTGGATTTTCACACCTTTGTGGAGACCCGTGGTGTTGCTCAGTATACTACAGAAGAGCCGGTGCACTATTGACTGTAGTGAAAACCAGTTAACGGGGAATTATGTATTTTTCATATTGCTACCGTACACCCATTTGTAATACCTAGAAAACGAAACGGTAATGGAGCAGAGACTGGTAAATTTCTTTTAGAGTGTTGTGTCTGACACCAGATCATTCTTATAAATGGTAGATATGTGTTTTTTCTTCAGGTGATTTGTCCATGTTTGAGTTAATGCCTCACAAGCCTCATTTATTGCATGCCTGTTCTTTTTGCAGGAGGAGATACAACAATTGAAAAGCCGGTTGGAAAAAGTGGAAAAAGAGAGAAATGAGCAGCGACTGAACAACGACCGCTTGGAGAGCAGGGTAAGGTTTATTGCACTCTTATGAGCCTTAGGGTCCATTCACACGTCCGTTGTTTTTCTATAATCCGAAAATAGGACCAGTTTTTGCGGATCCTATTTTCCAAGAATTCTTTCCGTTTGTTATCCATTTTTTTGCGGATCCGCAAAAAAAAACGGATAGAAGAATAACAAAGTCTCTGGGGGCTGGACTTAATAAAAAAACAGAAAGTGCTTTTATTTTTTTCGGATGACATACGGATTAGTTATCCGAATGTCTTCCGATTTTTGCGGATCCATTGACTTTGTATTGCACAACGGACCGCAATTTTCGGATTAGAATAGGACATGTTTTATTTTTTTACAGACACTATGTACTGAGAAAATTATGCGGACAGCACTCTTTGTGCTGTCTGCATATTTTATAGACCCATTGAAAATCAATGGGTCCGAATTCTGTCCGCAACTATTCCGTGACTAGTTCGAAAAATTGGTATCAGATGCGGAACTAAATAACGGACGTGTGAATGGACCCTTAGGGTACTTTCACACTTGCGTCGCTGGATTCCGGCAGGCAGTTCCGTCGGTATTTATTTTTTTCACATTTTTAACGGTCTGTGTATGCGTAGACCGGATCCGTCAATGCGGTAATTTTAATGCACTAATACATTTCAATGTAAATTAATGCAGGATCCTGCATTAATCAAGTGTTCTGGAATTTTGGACGGAGACAAAACTGCAGCACGCTGCGGTATTTTCTCCGTCCAAAAGACGAGCAGTGAAGGAACTGAAGGCATCCTGATGCATCCTGAATGGATTTCTCTCCACTCAGGATGCATTAGGATAAAACTGATCCGTTTTTTTCCGGTATTGAGCTTCAAGGACGGAACTCAATACCGGAAAAGTTTAACGCAATTGTGAAAGTACCCTTAGGTTGCCTATGTATATTGTTTGCATGGTTGGGGAAGCAATTGACTTTGAATAGAGGGCACCCAGCAATTTTTTGTCTCAAGTTAATTTATATACGTCTTCAAGAAATGGGGTTTTGACCTCTGCTGGTTATGAGATTACTCCTATATAGTAGAAACTCAATATATTTCTAAGGCTGCCCATACACAATGTGGTCCAGAACTGAGCATGCAAGTGTATGGGGGAGCCATGAGAAGCAACTGTGATCTAAATGGTTGTGTATATGACCACTCTTAGTGCCAGTAAGCTGGTCAAGGACACATTTTGATACAGATTTTCTCGTTTGAAAGACAAATTATTCGTCTATATTAACAAATTGATCTTTACCCACCAATGTCTGAGCATACTTTATTTTTATAGATTATCTTCATTGTTATGCCCCTAGTATATAAACATTTGGGCATCTACTGTATTGTAAGATTTGTGAATTTTTCAGAAATATTTATAATTTTATTTTTTATTTAACAACAATGAAAACATCTTAGAATATTGATCAGATTAGGAAAAGTCTATTTCAGGCTTGAGTCTTTTTTCTTCTTCAGTGGAAAGTCTGACAATGCCATGTGTTAATCTTCTTGTAGCTCACAGAACTGAATTCTGAGCTCACAGACGAGCGAAACACAGGAGAATCTGCCTCCCAGCTACTGGAGACAGAGACTGGTGAGAGGCTGCGTGTTGAAAAAGACATGAAGGATCTGCAGGTAAAACTTTTTCTAAGTGTGGCAGGACCTGTGCTTCCCAGAAAGCCACCTGCGTCCTATCTCTTGGAATATTATGTAATAGGTGCAAAAGACTATGACCGTCTCCTTAGCCTGCTGCATTTGCCTTATTACTGACATCCAAATTACTGGCTTGCCATTTTCTTTTGTCTCTTCACTTCCCCCAAAAAATTTTATATAAGTCATATACATTCAAAAATGGTGTCAGCGTAGTGTACAGATTATGGCTCTGGGAAGGCTTGGAGTAAAAAATGGAAAGTAGCCCCTTCCTGAAAGGGTTAAATCAGGGATGGCCAACCTACGGCTCTCCAGCTGTTGTAAAACTACAATTCCTACCATGCCCTGCTGTAGGCTGATAGCTGTAGGGCAGTCTGGGCATGCTGGGAGTTGTGGTTTTGCAACAGCAGGAGACCCTCAGGCTGGCCCCTTCCTGAAAGGGTTAAATCAAGGATGGCCAACCTACGGCTCTCCAACTGTTGTAAAACTACAATTCCCACCATGCCCTGCTGTAGGCTGATAGCTGTAGGGCAGTCTGGGCATGCTGGGAGTTGTAGTTTTGCAGCAGCAAGAGACCCTCAGGCTGGCCCACACTGGGTTAAATGATAAAGGTATATCTTGTCATGTAGACTGCTGGTAGGAAGAAAACATTTGTAGGTAGCTACCATGTTGATGTCCATCCCATTTCAAAGAGCCTTAAAACATGACCATGGCTGTTAGCCATGAAAGAGATTCCACCCAAAAAAGAGACAACCACCTGTGCACCTCTATTTTAGGGGTACTTGCCCCTCATTCATACAGAGCAGGGTACTTTTACCTATAGGTCTCAGGAATACTGCCTCTCCTTGTGTAGAATGTCAGCTGGAGTAAGGAATCTTCCATGCAATGCTCCATGGGGAAAGGATCCAAATTAGAATACTTCTTCTTAAGGAGCATAGCCTGGCAGTCTTCACAAGGAGTAATGGTACCCCTGAAAGCAGAGCACTGTGACCCTGTATGCAACAAGGTAGATTGAAAGCTGCCAGCAGCCATGTCCTTTTGTCCTTTCTGCCTCCCATACATCTCATTAGAATGGCCGCTTACATCTGCGGTCACGCCGAGAAGGGACGTGTCCTTTCTCATCTTAGCCATGCTTTTAAGCTGCCCTTCCATGATCCTCAGCACTGCCTTCCATTGAAATGAATGGGAGGCAGGAAGGACGTGGCAGCTTGTGGGTTTTTGGCGAAATTTCTGTAAGGCTGTCTGCGCCAAAATTCCACTGTAAAACCTGCCGTGTGAGCGGACCCTAACACTTGTAATTCATAGATATCCAATTATTATCATTTTATGCAGTGCAGTGGAGATTTCATAGTGAATTTTTACTTGTCTTACAACATGATAACCATGCCTAGTACTATAGTTTATAATCCTAATGCCCAAGATCTACACGTGCGTCAGTTTTTTTTTTTTTAAATACCTGTTTGTTTTACAATGTGGACAGATGGTTCTTCAGTCGTTCCCCACATTTAAAAAGGATCTTTCATCTGCAGTACATAACTTTTGGAATATATTTCTGTACATGACGCTATAGAAAAGCTTCTGTCGCTCCATCTGCCTTGTACAACAAATGCCTCCCTTGCCTTTTGGCCATATTGTGTTGTGTAATGTTACGATACTATGCAAGTCTCACCGGCCTGTGTCCTACTGCTTGTTTTTAGGGGATAGCTGCGCACCTAATACTATAACACCATTTCAGCAGTGCCAAGACTTTCCTTTTTATCCTCTTCTTTTGTGTTTGTGTTGACACGGCTCCAGATCGGCCTTGCCGGCTTTTCTAATAATACTGATTACTTGTAAGTCTGGGATGGAGTGGAAAAGACTGGCAGCGAGATCTGTGGTCCGAGTACCTCTTGTGACTGAGAACACTTCAGATCGGTTTTGTCTGCCAGTATTAATGTGGGGAAAGTGTTCTTTTCAGGTTATAAAAGTCAAGCTCCACGGAAAGCATAGACAGCCTCCATTCTTATACGACTTCGTGCCGAGGTTTCCATTTTTATAAAATAGCACTTCATTTTCAGTCACTCTGGTGTATATATGTATCCTGGAGGAGAAAATTAACTTCTCTTGCTTTCAGGACCATTGCATTAATGTCTGCTATTTGTTTCACTAATGGTGACATAATTACATTTCCATAATGATCTATTTACCATTTAGATTAAAGGACTGCAATTCTTATTTGTACACAATATAAAACTTGTCTTGCAAAGAAACTCAAAAGCGTTTTCTGCCTATCTTTGCCTAATGCAAGCTTTTAATAAACCTTTTAAATCGTTCTCCTCCAGTCAGCAGACAGCTTCCTCCCGTGCCTTCTGCATCCGAGTGCTCACGATACTATTATGCTATTACCCACTTGAGTAAAATCCCTTTAAACCAACATCCACAGGGCCTGATAGAGGCTGTGGATAATTAGATCATGGTCATATAAAAGAATATAGATTTAAAAAGCTTATAAAGGTAGAGGACCTGCAGTAGCAGTAAGTCTGCTCCATGAAAGAGGACCTGTGATCTGGGAGCTCCACTGGGATCAGAGAGTGATGGTAACGTCTATAAAGCACTGCGGAGTATGTCAGCGCTGTAAAGTGCGTAAAATAAATCAAAATATCTCATGTCTGAGTAAATACCCTCAAAAGAATAAAGATTCCAGAGCATCTATGCTTATAACTCCGCACTATGTTTTTCCTGTGTTATTCCTCCTAGAAATGTATGAATAAATAGACAACTGGCTGCTACCTTTCCCCTTGTTAAAGTTAAGTGTGACTCCACAGCCTAGCACTGTGAATCCAGTGCTGTAGATATGTGCAGCTTCCTCTGGGGATAAAGTCGTCATTGACTGACACAATGGAATATTGTCATCTGTTTGACCAATCTGCCTCTATGTTATTTCATAGCACTGCTCCAATTTAGAAATTCTGGTGTCAAGTTTGAATACATTCTGTCTTTTTTACATTTTTTTTTTGTTTAATTTTTTCATTTTTTTATTTTATTTTTTATCAGGACCCTTAAAGGGGTTGTCTCACTTCAGCAAATGGCATTATCATGTATAGAACGTTAATACAAGGCACTTACTAATGTATTGTGATTGTTCATGTTGCTTCCTTTGCTGATTAGATTCATTTTTCCATCGCTTTATACACTGCTCATATCCAGGGATTAAAACCACCCTGTAATCCAGCAGCGGTGGCCGTGCTTACACAATATAGGAAAAAGCGCCGGTCTCTCTGGTGGCCAGAACGGTGGAAATCTGTATAGGGACACATGGGCTCCTGTCCCGGCCACCTCGTATCTGGACTGCAGGGTGGTCATAACCCATGGATACGAGCAGTGTATAATGCGATGGAAAAATGAATCCAGCCAGCAAAGGAAGCAACATGGACAATCACAATACATTAGTAAGTGCCTTGTATTCACTTTCTCTGCATAATAAATTCCACTTGCTGAAGTGAGACAACCCCTTTTAGGTTAATAGTTAAAATCAGAGCAGCAGTTTGATATGGATATAAGCTCCGTAATATCGGGTAACCAGTTGTCTTAATGTCTAGGCCAAATATGATGCCCTTAAAAAGCAGATGGAGTCCATGGAAGTGGAGGTAATGGAGGCCAGACTGATTCGTGCAGCAGAGCTAAATGGAGAGATGGATGATGATGATTCTGGTACGTTCACTCTTTATCTCTATAATAGCTCTTCTCCGGGAGGTAGAAAGCAATGGCCCAGATTGACTAATGTGTCTATGCCAAAATTCTGTCTAACGTGTGGTGCAAATGGCGCGGTTTGGTGCATATATGGTTTCTTGGAAGAGGTTTGTTGGAAAGGGTGCGGGGCCTAAGAGGCATCATTTTTCACCAAAATTGCACCATAATTCTACCATAAAAATCTGTCTCATAAGCCAACCAGTAGTTAGTATAGAGTCAGCCCCTGTAAATCTGGTGCGGGTCTAGACAGCTGGTCTAAGCTTACCCCATCTTTAGTGTTAGTAAATCTGGGCCACCTGTACCCAAGTTCTGTTTCAAGGCGGTTTTAGAGGGTCATGCATTGATTTACATGACAGTCTCCTATAAGTGACACCCCTGCGACTGTTTTCCCACAGAGGAGAGCTATTTTGAACTTTATTTCCACAAGAAGACTCTCTACCTTTCATGAGGTCCTATTCTTGTCCGTTTTGCAGACTGGAGTAGGACTTTTCTCTAGTCGTGGGTGTGTGTGGGGGGGTTGTAGGTGCCATGCTCACAGCCGACATCTGTGTTTTGTGGATCCCCGAATCACAGACCACAAAACACTTACGGACGTGTGCATGAGGCCGCCTCCTGAGATGACATAAGCAAGGCCTTTCCTATAAGTACCTGCCATGTGGAAATATGTCCTTTTGTGTATGTATCTCATTGGGCCAGTAAGTGTAGACGTTCTACATTGTCTTGATCCAGTCTGTAAAAACATGGACGCCTTTCCCACATCTGTCTTTGGAAAAGGCTTTTCTCACAGGACAGAATCATATCTCAGCCATGGCTCCATACATATGGCTCATGCATACATCGCTATATATTAGTTTCGGTAGGAGTCAATCACCTTGTACGCTCTTCCCAGTATCTTATCTCCAGTGTGATTCCTTTCTAAATCAGAAAAAAATATGTTTCATTGTCTTCCCTTTGTGTGTCTCCTTTCCTTGCAGGAGGAGAATGGCGGCTGAAGTATGAGCGATCTTTACGTGAGATTGACTTCACAAAGAAGCGGATGCAGCAGGAGTTTGAGGATAAACTGGAAGTGGAGCAGCAGAGCAAGAGGCAGCTGGAACGCAGAGTAAGTCTGGTTTCCAATTTTTACCCCACTGTATGATGGAGAACACAACACATTTGTCTATGGATATGTGTGCTGCATGTCTAGCATTGTCTTGATTTCACTGCACATCAATGTCTTCTTCAGTACCTATTCGAGAACATTGGTTAGACAGGAGCACAATGAACATTTTTCTGCTTTTGACTCCTCAGATTTGGAATGATAATGCCTTTCAGCACCCATAACTGAAATCGGGTGGAGGAAGGGAATTGACAACTGCTGTAAACACATATCTGTTTTACAGCTCTGATTGTCATCTGGGTAGATTGCAGTATGGATTTAGTTTATATTACAGAGTCAGGGCCTCATCCAGGTTCATCTTAGGGCCTTCACCACCGGGTGAAGATATTTCTAGCCATTCTGCAAGCTGACCACTTGTGCACATAAAACTTTTCTACGTTTAGCTTGCAGATCTGCAGGCAGATAATGACGAGTCTCAGAGAACGCTGCAGCAGCTGAAAAAGAAGTGCCAGAGGCTGACGGCTGAGCTACAAGACACCAAGCTCCACTTAGAAGGGCACCAGGGACGCAATCATGAACTAGAGAAGAAGCAGCGAAGGTCAGTGATAAGTTCTCCATGGTTCGCTACTGATATTCAGAGATTTTGAAAGCCGTTTCTCTGTTAACCAGCTAAGTAATATGTATTTATCTATGAAGCGTGGTTTATTATTGCACAACATTTGACTTGAGCAGTCTCTTTGATGTGTTCGATTATGACAATTCATGCCATACCGCATAATCCATTATCTATTCTACATCATCAATAATTTTCACTGTACATATTTCTTTTACAGGGTTTGTCTGTTTTGGACAGTTTTTTGTTATTGTTAGAAGGGTCCCCGATGATATACCAATCACAGAGGATCGAATTGCTGAGGCCCCCAGCAATCGGCTGCAGTCTGTCAAAGTTGATAACAAGTGATCATTTGGCCTGCAGCACATTTCAAGTGTAACTATCATTTTAGAAAGAAAGGGCAGAAGTACTCAGCTCGGCACTGTGACATATTCTTTCTGATCATCCGGGCCGCTCACTGCTTCCTTTCGGCTTTCTGGGGACAGCAGAGCAGAAATGAGCACTTCTTCGCTTTCATTTTAGTTACCTTTGGGGATCTCAACACCTGGACCTCTACCAGTCAAAGCATCTGATCTGTCATCAGAAGGCCCCATACAAACAAACCATGGCCCTTCTCACATTCATAGCCATAACAGCCATACCTTTATTTTTGTGTCAGTCCATTTTTGCAATACACATCAGTAAGATGTGCCTGGCGCTCTGCATTCCTGTACATGCGCTCAGCGCGCTCCCGCCAGACTTCAGAGAATTTAGTCTAGCGCTGTGAACTGGCACCTTCCTTATTTTTTTCAAAGCATTGAATTACAATATCAATGAAGTTGTCGTGACAAATGAGTTTTGGCATCTTTCATGACTTCTTTACTTTATAATGATTTATTTAGAGCAGGGGTGCACAACCTTCAGCCCGGGGGGCCAAATGCATCCCTTGATACCATTCAGCCCCCAACTATCTGGTAACACACATGTATGTCTATGTCTTGTGGCTGCTCAAATGTATTTTTCATGTATTCTCCTATTAGAGGGGAATTCTGGAACTGTAACTAGACATTAATAATATGTACTGTATGTTCAATATGCCATGAATACAGTATTTCAGTTGTTAATGCCCCTGTAAATTTTATTTTCGGCCCTTGACGTTCGTTCAGTTTGACAATGTGGCCCCAATCCAGTAAATTTTGTGCAGCCCTGATTTAGAGGGTATAAGCAATTTCACTGACGTTACTAATGTGTATTTTTACCTCTAGTGGGCACTTTATCCTGTAGGAATTAGGCAGCATACTCAATTTTGTAGACCCCAGATTTTTGGAATTTGTGGTTCTTTAAGAGTTAAAAAGAGGCAAGGAAAAGGAGACGCTAGAATAACATAGACAGGAAGAGGTTACTGGACATTAAGAAACTCATTTGAAAGTTTTTTTTATGCAATTACATGGTCTATTAGTACTGTAGAGCATCAGTAGTTGTGGTCATTGCGTTTACTGGAGCTTGTACACAATCATAAAAGCTGTGGACGCCAGCCTCCCTGGTAGAAAGTTATAGGCTCGTGACCTCGGTCTTTATGAGTGTTAGTGGCTAATAGTGTATGTGCACGTTAAACATTTTGGGCTTGATGACCCTTTAAGCTAATTAGTAATTTGTGCTATCCACATAATTAGTACGGTAATTCTTTTGCTTGAAACTTTTAGTTTTTAAAACTTCCATCTCGACAGACTCAAAAAGAAAAAAAAAACTGGCAAAGCGAAAAGTTTGTGAGCTAAGTAAAAGTGCCTGTGGCTCTGTACACAATAGCGTTTGTCTCTTACTTTTACAGAAAAATGTAGAAAACCTTTTTCATTAGCCCCATTTTTTTTTTTTATTGCTGGTATATGGCGGGATCCATCCTCTTGCATTTCAGATGCCATGGTTTTGTTCTGCTCAGGGTGAACGCCAAGAAATCTGCAACATAATAGGCATACTGCTGTTTAAAAATCTGCAACATACCTTTACATTCACAAAACTCCAGACCCCAGTGCATTGGTGTACTTGTATATTTTACAGTGATTTATAGTGGTAGTGATATTAAAGGGGTTTTCCTCTGTATAGGTCATGAGCATCTGATCAGAGGGGGTCTGACACCTGCGAACCCCGCCATCAGCTGTTTGAGAAGGCACCACCACGGCCTTTTCTATGCTCACCAAGCACAGCTCCCTACATTGTACAGCGGCTGTGCTTGGAATCGCAGCTCAGCCCGATTACCCTCAATGGGGCTGAGCTGTGCCTAGGCAATAAACTTGACGTCACAAGGCCTAGGCCAGTGATGGGCAACGTGCGGCTCTCCAGCTGTTGCTAAACTACAACTCCCACCATGCCCTGCAGTAGGCTGATGGCTATAGACAGGCTTTGCATGCTAGGAGTTGTAGTTCTGCAACAGCTGGAGAGCCGCACGTTGCCCATCACTGGCCTAGGCAAATCTGCGAGAGGGCAGCAGCACTACTGCTAGCACCAGTGCCTTCTAAAACAGCTGATCAGCAGAGGCCTGGGTGTTAGACCTCCACCAATCAGATACTAATGACTTATGCAAAGGATAGGGCATCAGTATAAAAGTCCTAGAAAGCCCCTTTAATTGAACATTACTCACTGCTATATTGGCATACAGTTGTTTTAAAGCGGTATTTGCATCTGGACATTTATGGCATATCCACAAGATAGGTGCAAGTCTTACCTCTGGAACCCTTTCCTACCTCAAGAACAGGACCCCATTGCACACTGCAGTGAATGGAGAGCGGGCCGCACATGTGTGGATCTTTTAACATTTATTACTATAGGATAGCCCTGAGCACTTACTGAGCTACTTTTGGAATTCCCATAGCAGTGAATTGAGGGAGCTGCTCTTTTGTTGCCTGCTCTCCTTTCACTATAATGCTCTGTAGTTCTTGAGATAGTGGAAGGTGCCAGAGGTGAGACCTGCACCTATCGAACATTTATAACCTATCCCGTGGATATGCTTCAGATGGACTGATGGGGACAATCCCTTTAACACACTTTTTCAGAGACTGATATATACTTTTAAGATTGATTAGTAAAAGTTGGTTTTATTACGTCTATTAGAGAAGGGCTGGGCACCCAGCCTAGTGACTTTTAGGAATATATTTGTTAAATTAACAGTGGGGGGAAAAAAACTGTGATTTGGAATTTTAAATCCATTTCTCATGTATTGTTCTAAACTTCACAGTCAAAAAAAATAAAAATCTGATAATATATTTATTACCCATATTCTTGGACTAAGTTTATGTTCACCTGGTCACCAGGAGGTCCTCTGTGTAGAAGTCTCCCTGTGCAGACATGTCTGTTCAAATCTGTTCAATTTTAACCATGATCTTTCTTTCAGGTTTGACACGGAGCTGGCACAGGCACAAGAGGAGGCACAAAGGGAGAAGGTACTAAAAGAAAAGCTGAGCCGAGAAAAGGACATACTCACTTCCGAGGTGTTCAGCTTACGACATCAGCTGGAGGTAAGTCAGGAAAACGTATGACCTCCTGACTTGAAGATTCGGTCAATGTCAGACTGTGCAGGAATCCCCCCCCCCCTCCTCCTTTAGACGGGTAATACCCGTCTGGACTTTTGTTAAAAAACTGCATTGAATTCATTAATAGCCTTTAGAATATTAAACCTTCATGCAGTCACAAGAATATATGCTCCAGAATTGTTATAACATGGAGAATGCAAGTAGCTACTAAAACAGACATGTCAGCAGAGGTGACGGGTCTTCTTTAAGTCAAAATAAAAATGAGCAAATACTAGTCTGTGGTTAAAGGGGTTCTCCTGGGGAAAAATAATTCTTTAACATGGCTTAACATGGTCTAACTAAGTAAATAAAATAAAAAAAAATTACTCACTTTACTGAACCCTGCCACTCCCATGCTGAGACTGCCTAGATCCCCACTGCTGCAAGATTATATCCTGACACGGGGACATGGGACCTCTGCAACCAATTACTGAGTGCGGTCATGGCATGGGATCATGCTGCAAAAGTTGTTTGGCTTCTGTCCCCATTAATAAAAAACCAAAAAACTAATAGGTAGTGTTGAGCGAACTTGTGTTTTAAGTTCAGTGTACATGGTTCGACTGCCATAAAGTACCTGTGTTCTGCAGAGCTCCCCCATTTGCACAGGTTTCAGTTTGGACGTAATTTAGAGATATTGTACATAATACAATTCCCTATTATATTAGTTGAGGTGACAGAGATATTGAAGTGTCACTTTACAGCACCCTGTTAGTATGTGGCAGTGTATTATGGACTGTGGTAAGAAACAAATAACTTTGTGAAGTTTAATGAGCCTGTAGCATTTAGTTAAATGTATTTACACATGCAACTCACAGATCTGTTCTGCAAAATGATTTCCTGACATAATCCTGGAATTAGCAAGCATTTGTGACTTTAAAAAGTCTCTGTTTCGCGTATAAATACTTGCACTGCCTGGCATACTTATCTCTGTGGGACAGCATTTTATTCTCTCTCCCACCAGCTTAAACTTCTTTAAAATCAATAAGCCAGTGCTATACTGTAATTTTGCCATTTTTTTTTTAATACCTGCTCAGATGTTTGGTCAGAAAATAACCAATTTGTTCCAATATTAAAGGGACATTGTTACCTGGATTTTACTTTCTGAGCTAATAACATCCCCACATCAGTATCCACGATTTACATTAAAATATACTAGTATTACTGCCCTGTGTCTTTTATTTTGTCTTTAAAATGGGTTTTATCAATATTTATATTACATAAATAAGGAGCCCAAGGAGACGTCCCTACGGCAGTTGGAGCCCAGCCGCGCCTATTACTTCGGAGCCCACTGCTAATTTATTCACTCCTCTTCGCCGACGTAATGCTTGTGCAGCACCCATAATCCCGCTCTGGCGCATGCGCAATGACTTCCGTGAGGCCGATGGTAGGACACTGCGTGGGCACTGACATGTGTATACAGGGCGCATGTGCGGGATTGCAGGTGCTGCACAAGCATTACGGCAGCGAAGAGGAGTCAATAAATTAGCAGTGGGGCGGTGCTGGCCTCCAAAGTAATGGGCGCGGCTGGGCTCCAACTGCCCGAGGGACGTCCCCTTGGGCTCATTCTTTAGGTAATTTACATATTGATTAAACCGATTTTAAAGACAAAATAAAAGACACAGGGCAGTAATACTAGTATATTTTAATGTAAATTGTGGAGACTTATGTGGTGATGTTATTAGCTCAGAAAGTAAAATCCAGGTGACCATGTTCCTTTAACTGCATCGGGTTTGCAATGTGTTTTGCTTTCACGTGTCTCCGGTCATCATTCAATATGTTTGAAAGCTACTTGGTTTATAACCCTACACAAATCAAATATTTAAACGCTCCCTGTTTGACGTGTCTCTGTGATTTGTGTTTTTCTTTATCAGGAGAAAGACTCCGAGATTTTAGTCCTCACACATAAGGTTGATCAGCTGGAGGTAGAACTTCAGGATGTCTCCTCTCAGGAGTCCAAGGATGAGGCTTCTCTTTCAAAAGTTAAGAAACAGCTCAGAGATTTGGAAGCCAAAGTCAAAGACCAAGAAGAAGAACTTGATGAGCAAGCGGGATCCATTCAGATGCTGGAGCAGGTACGTCCAAAGATGTAACTTGATAGATATGAGAAGACATATCCTTTTAAGGATTATCCAATATTTTTTAAAATGAGAAAAAAAAAGCTCACTCACTTCTAAAATGTCCCAGTGCTCTCGCACAACTACTCCAAGACTTTGCTCTCTGATCCCCGCCGGAGGTGTAGTAATGACGTCTTGTTCTTGGTTCACATGACTGCTGCAGCCAATCACCAACCTCAATAGTCTAGTGTGCATGAACGGCACATCGCCACTAATGCCAATAATTGGCTTCAGCATCACGTGATCGATGAATTGCACGTGTGCACTGCAGGCCCAATGGAGGTTGGGGCAACGGTGAACTGGGCAGCAGCATGGAAATTTAAATGGTAAGTATTTTTTTTTTTCTATTTTATAATACTCTCTATCTAATTTTAAATAATATTGGAGATACGCTTTATTTATTACCCAACGATCGCTGATATCTATTGATTGAATTGGGCTGGACTGGTTCTGTACAAGCGAATGCCACTTGTGCGTGTGAATTCAGGCTCATGAATAGTCATCCTTTATACATTGTGCATTCAATATTTTTGAAACTTCATCGTCGCTATGAATGATGTGCATAGGGGTAGAGGGCAATACGATTAGCAGAGATTATATGATATATAGACTACGAACAGTAGTGCAGGATACAGCAGCCTTTCTCCTAATATCCATGGGGTTCTTGGTTAAAGTGTTACTGCCATTTTCTTTTTGATAAATGTGTAGGGCAATTGATAATAAACATTTTAATATTCTTTATTGATTTAGCATTTTTACTGAAAAAAACTGAAGTTAACTTTTGGCAGTGAGCTGCCACTCTTCACCATTCGGCACATTACTGAATGGCAAAGACGTTCCTCACTCACTGCGCTGCCCTGCCCTCACTGCCTTCCTCATATATTCCCTAAAGCTGGCCATGAATGGTTTCAGTATTGTCAGTGAGTGCTGACCATGTTTGTACGATCTGTATGCCTGGCGCGCTCCCCAACTATCTCCATACGATCTGTATGCCTGGCGCGCTCCCCAACTATCTCCATACAATCCGTATGCCTGGCGCGCTTCCCAACTATCGAGCCACTGCGAGATGCAGGCGGTCACATTTGGCCCTCTTGCATCTCTCGGTGGCTGATTAGTCAGCAAACCCAGCATGCCGATCGCATGGACACTGTCAGCACTCACTGCTGACAGTGTACCGATATTAGACAGGTCAGTATATACCAAACATATATAAAATGTTTATGGCCAGCATGAGGGAAGCAGTGAGGGCAGTGCAGTGAGTGAGAAACGCTTTGCTATTCAGTACTGTGCTGAACAGTGAAGATGGGCGGCTCACTGACAGAAGTTAACTTCAGGGTCAGCAGGGAAGTTGTCTAATCCTGCTACAAGATGATATCCTGACAAAGGGACTTGGGACCTCTGCAGCCAATCACTGGCTGCGGATCATGCAATGGGATCGGGGAGTAGTATGCTTTTTTAAATTAATTTAGGCCATGCTGAAAAAGTTGTTTCTCCTGGTTCCTGCCCCCAGTAATAAAAGAAAAAACTAATAGGAGTTCAATTCAAGGCAACGGACAGCGCTGTGCTTGGTAAGCTGCAAGGAGTCCGCAGTCCTCACTGGAGCACTGCGGCCTCTTCAAACAACTGATGGGCGGGGGTGCTGTGTGTGGGACCCCTGCTAATCTGATATTGATGATCTGTCTAATGTACACCTGTGGCCTAAATTGCTCTCTTCAGAAATTCCTACAGTCTGTAAATAGAGAAAAGAGAAGAGAGAAATTTCTCTGTAGCATGATCAGCTTGTTGGGGCAGACTCCAGTCTTTTTTCTTTGTTCGCAGTATATTGGCTGCTGTAAAACTAGAGCTCTTCCATTTGCACAGGTTTCAGTTTGGATAACATGTGAATTAGGGATATTGCTCATAATACAATTTACTGTTATATTAGTTGAGGTGACACAGATATTGGATCCTGAGATCTCCCTATTCATTGCTCTGCTAGATTTTTGTCAAGCTGACAGCTCAAGGGCAGTGGCTTTTCTGCTTCAGCTCAGGGTGTGTGTCCTTACTCTCCCTATCACAGCTCAGGGTGTGTGTCCGTGATCTCCCTATCACAGCTCAGGGTGTGTGTCCATGATCTCCCTATCACAGCTCAGGGTGTGTGTCCATGATCTCCCTATCACAGCTCAGGGTGTGTGTCCATGCTCTCCCTATCACCGCTCAGGGTGTGTGTCCATACTCTCCCTATCACCGCTCAGGGTGTGTGTCCATACTCTCCCTATCACAGCTCAGGGGTGTGTCCATACTCTCCCTATCACAGCTCAGAGGGTGTGTCCATACTCTCCCTATCACAGCTCAGGGGGTGTGTCCATACTCTCCCTATCACAGCTCAGGAGGCAGTTGAAGGATAAAACTGAGCATGTGCGGCCATCTAATTGAGCAGGACAAAGAAATAAGAAAAATAACAAACTGCCATACAGAAACATTTGATTGAATAACTCAGTGGCTATGCTAAATGTTTAATTACATGGAATTGCAAAAGTATTCAGATCCAGGTGCTGGTTTGAAAACTATAGAATATTTTTCGTGTAACAACCCCTTTAACATATGCAACTCACTCATCTGTTCTGCAAAATGATTTCCGGACATAATCCTAGAATTAGCAAGCATTTGGGAATTGTCTTTGTTTCACATATAAATACTTGCATGGCCTGTCTTTTTTTTTTTTTTCATTAAAAATGCTAAATCCATAAAGGACCGGTATATTGAAGAAATGTTTATAATCGGTTGCCATTTATAAAAAAGTGTCAGTTACACTTCATTTCATATATTAGTCGATTGCATTACTAGCAGTTTTCTCTATGAATGTGAATAGTGTGGTTAATTAATATCCCTTATTAGGAACATTGTAGACCAGAAAGCAATAGAAATGGGGCTTCTCTTCATGGTACTGTAGTTGCCAAACAAAAGGAGTTTAGACTTGAACATGGGTATCGAATTCTGATTACCTCCCTGTATCCTCAGCAGAATAAAGGTACCATTTATAATACTTGGATTGCTAAGCACAAGAGAGTTTAAAAAAACACCAATCAAAAGATGAAGATGTTAGCGCATACACTACGCCTGCCTTGATAATGCTGCCATTGTTTTCTGCCTTCATAATGCAGCCATTGTTTTCTCACACTTTTTTTTGTTGTTGTGCGGATCTTTTGCATTGAGGTATAAGCTTATGCCTTTGTGTTTTGAAAATCTACTTTAGAAAAAGTATCAGAGTGTGACTAACTTTGATTCAGAGGGATGTACAACATAACTCTTGATTCTCGGGATATCGACACAAGTTTTACTTTTCATGACAGTAATTTTTAGTTAAGACTCTTGGACTATTGTGTGCTTCAAGGCGTAAACAGTCTCAGCTTAACATGAAAGATGAGGGATTGAAATAAGGGTTTAAATTGAGACATTGGAAAGGATTTTAATAGATCAGACACCGTGCAGAATTCTAAGCAATGCAATGTCAACCTAACCCAAGCAATAGAAAAGCAAAGTTGAAGTTTAATTATCAGCGTTTAAGAAAGCTTTTATATCTTTATGTTTTAAAGGGGTTGTCCACCCCACACGCTACATTAATTAAAAGGGGTTTTCACCTTTAAGTCACCCTTTCTACAGACCCCACAGCACCACCGAACACTCAGTTGTAACCATACTTATGACCTCCGCTGGATTCCAATGAACGGCCTCAGCGGTGACTTGTCACCCATATGTCACGTGACCCGGTGACATGATTCATTGATGAAAAAATGGTACAGCACTCTCCAATTATTATGCCAAGTGAAAAAACGCTTTATTTAGTGCAAACTCACGCAAGGTCTTCACATGAATATGTAGTAAATCAAATAACAAGGATACATAAATGTTTGCACCTTGTATGTGCAGAGACGTTTCTGTCCTCAATAGCCGGTAAGATATCTGTGAAGAGTGTTTCCCAGCATTCTATTGATATTGAGGTCCTGAAGGACCGAGATGTCCCAGTGTGTACAAGCCGCGGACATGTGTGTATTCTTGTTAGTTGATTTACTGCATATTCATGTGAAGACCTCGTTTGACTTTGCACTAAATCAGGCATCCTCAAACTGCGGCCCTCCAGCTGTTGTAAAACTACAACTCCCACAATGCCCTGCTGTAGGCTGATACCTGTAGGCTGTTCGGGCATGCTGGGAGTTGTAGTTTTGCAACAGCTGGAGGGCCGCAGTTTGAGGATGCCTGCACTAAATAAAGCATTTTTTTCCCACTTGGCATATCATTTGGAGAGTGCTGGACTGTTTTCTTATAGAAGTTGTAGAACTAGCAACCATCTTCTAGCAGCTCCCCCACTGGCCCTTGAGTGTGACCTCCTACCTCTTGTTATGACTCATGGGTGAAACTTCATCGCTGTGGTCAGTCATTGGCTGCAGCAGTCACATGACCTGGCATGAAACCAGATATTGACATGGGGGACCCAGGACTTGCGGAGTTGGCAGTTATGGAGCCAGAACCCTGCAGTGGGGTTCATGTAAGTATTATTACCACCGGGACCTGGCCACGCTGGGAGATCTGATGAAAAGGCCACTAAATATGAACAACTTCTTTAATGCTCAGCATTTTAAATAATGAAACAAACTCATCTGTTCCCTGACACTCAATTCCAAGCGCTAAGGGCCTTGACCCCTGTGGACCAGAAGTGTGTCCCAACTGTGGTGACATGCAGCACTGCAGCCATTCATTGGCCTCAGCAGGGACGTTTCTCAGAGAGGCAAGTGACTGCAGAGGCAAGGACCTCTCCTATTTAATGTTACCAATTATTTATAGGTATAATATTCCTTTAAACATTGATATTTGGAGATTTTTAAGAAATATTTCAGCAAAATGAATTTTTAGAAAAATCTGAATATTAACATAGGGCAACGGTCCTGGCATAGTTTGGCTGTACTCTCTTCTGACACTGTATTTTAATTTAAGACCCTGTTAACCATCATTCTGAGATTCAGGAATAAGATAAGCTGAAAACAGTCTAAGTAAATAAAATGTATTAACATTATTTATAGACATAGACAAATCACATACGGTACATAGTAAAAACTATCACTCTGACCTTTGTAACAAACCAACGAGCAAGCTCCATTTGGTCATGCCAGGGCGAACTGGCCCAGGAAAAAGACCTAAAAGTGGCCCCATGTGGTAGACGGGTCCAAATTGACAGAAGGCGGGGCAACAGAAGTAGGCAGAACCAGAAACCACAGTGTAGCACAAAATAATGTCTACATTAATTATTGTTGAGAGCATCAGATGTTTATGTACCTTGTAACAAAAAGGAGGGCTTGGGTGGCAACATGGGCAATGGTCCGCCGGGAAATAATACTGTACGGTCTATGGTGGCCAGTCCTCCCATGGGTCATGCTATCAAGTTCCATTGGAACTTGCAGTTCTTTGTTAAATGCACACAAATGTATACCTTCTGGCCTCCCGAGATGCTTCCAGTGTGCAGTGCACTTGTCCTGTGAGTTAACCACTCTGCAATCTGGCCTGGTAGTCATCTGACCAAAACAATAAGACTGTGTATATGCTACCTAGCTAACTAACTCGCACAGTAAACAAGTAATAATTAAAGGTAGTAATTAAAATGATAATTAAAAGCAAAGAACATATAAGAATAATTAAAAAAAATATACCCTTCTAACACACGTAGGTTGAAGATTTGGGTCTTATGTGAAAAATATAGCTGCAATTGCTAATGCATATTTCTAGGTTAAAGCATTTCAGTAAGGAGCTCTGACTCCTGGCCATTCAACCAGTCACCGTTAGAATAATAATAAAAAGAACTACAGTCGGTAAGAATTCATGTCCTTGTTCATCCGTTGCTCTGTCTCCTCCCTGGGCTGTTCTCAGGCCGTTACCTATATATCTTCCTGTTGGTAGCTGTAAAACCTAAAGCAGTGCCATTAGCTGTCCTCACATCAGGGAGCAATTGCAGAGTCAGCGACTGGGCCAGAGAGATGAATGGTCATCAGAAAACCTGTCTGGCCTCTGTTCCTTTATGTTCAGCACTTGGAGCTCTCTCTTCGTTGCTTATATCTTCTATTTTGCTGAAAATGTGGCCTGAGAGCTGTGAGCAGGCATTTTACATGCACCTCTCCGGGGCAATCTTTCCACTTAAGCAGTCACCAGGGTGTATTTTACAGATCAGGCTCTTCTCTGTATTGATGGCTCTTTTCCTTGCTTGCAGAGGATCGACCAAAATCTCTCTCATGTGAACAACTAAGAATTTGCTGCAAAGTTTGTGCATTGACAGCAATCACTAAGACACAGTGAGCTCTAGGTTCCTGTTTATCACTGTGTTGTATAGTGACATCCCCTTTACAAGATCCTAGACCCTAGATGGCTAACCTCCGTCATGCTCCATTCATTTCTGTATATGTAAAACAAGAAAAGAGGGAGGCAGCTCCACATGTGCGGTGTCACTTTGTAGAGAGAGGTTTGATAAAGGTTAGGGTATGCTTACCGTCTACGGTTGTGAGGAGTCACAACCACTGTAGAGAGCCTTGCTGGTAATTGTAGTTCGCCGACCAGCACACCGGTGCCCCAGTGGAGGAGGTATACACAGAGGAAGTATCAAAAATAAAACAGGTAAAAAACGTATTTTGACCGCTTTTTCCAGCGCTTGCTTGGAAGGATTCAGACCCAAATCATCGGACAGATAAGGGATTAACTTTTATTTGTAGGGTAGTCAACGCGTTTTAAGGGCTGGATTGCCCTCTTCATCAGGACTGTATACACTTATAATACCTTGATGTCTCCTGTCCCTTTTCACTGCTCCTTTGAAGACAGTTGCTAGGGTTTGTTTGTTTCCAGTTAAGAAGACTGGAAGGGGCGTCGGAAAAAGCAGTCAAAATACGTTTTTACCGGTTTTCCTTTCGACCGTTCATTTCTTTGGAGTTCTGAGAAAAGCCAAGCAAGTATACATCTTGGGAGTTGTAGTTTTACCACAGCTGGAGTGTCCGAGGTTAGCCATCACAGTCCTAGACTGATGCTGAATTAATGTTAGAATTACAGAAGTTAAAGGGATACTCTGCATGGAATTGAGAATTCAGCTCTCCCAAATTTAGGCTCAGCAGTGGTTTATAGCTCTTGTGACCCCCAGAAGCCACATCACTCTTGACCGTGGGCCGAATCTGCTTTTGCAACTTTTTCACTTGATTGGGGCTAAGTTGCATTAATACACAGAGCATGTGGACAGGCAGGAGGATTTTTCTGCAATAAAAGGCCAATTTCAGTTTCTATTCTCATCCTCAGGGAAACTGTCAGGAGATTTGTGCTATCCAAACCAGAGTCAGCAGGAAACCTCGACAAGCTCCCTGGTTACAATCAGCTTAAATGCTGCTGTGTTTCAGAAAAAATGTAGTAGAGTCCTGGGGGCAGCTCCCTGCCATCTTTTCCCCACCCAGTTCAGCTTCATTGACAGATCTCTTCCTATGCATAAGTTGGGAGATACCTGTTAATCAGCCTGAACCAGATGGGGAACAGCCAGAGGGAAGTTGTCCCCATGACCTTTCTCCTGATTCTTGCCTTTGTTTTAAAGTATGGGGGCAATTCATCCTTCCCCCTACACCTTTTTTTTTGGCTTAGTCACCAAACCCCGGTTTTCTATGCCATTTTTTTTTTATAGTCGCAACTGGCATTTTACACTACCCTCTCCTGGATTATGAAATGTGGGCGAGACCATATTCCCCAGCACCATATACACAAGAGACTAGTGGAAATAAAGACTGAACTTTACGGCAGCTCAGAGTTTTTGTTTTTCATTCTGGCACACGAACTGCCAGAGGAGGCATGTAATTTATGACGAGACGTAGGTCTCCTCCGCAGCACAGGCCCTGCTCTGCTGCGCTGGTCTTGATAAATCAGGGCCTAAGTTTTCTCTGAATCATAGCTGATTACAACCAGGGAGCCTGTTTGGATTTTATGCTGCCTGTGGTTCATGCAGCATGAATCTACTTTAAAGGTTTGAGCGAGTATTGAAATCTCTACCAAAACAACGCATGGAAAACAATGCAAGACCTCTCTTCCACAATTTATGGGCGTTATCCAGGAAATAAAAATTGTTGACCTTCCTTCAGGGTAAGTCATCAATATCAAAATGGATGGCACCCCCAACGATCACCTGTTTGAAAGTGAGCGATGTGGCCTTTACAGTGTATGGCACTGTGCTAGGTAGACTCTGTATAGTGGTTGTGCTTGGTATTCCAGCTCAATGCCATTCACTTAAATGGGGCCAAACTGTTCAATAGTCATGTGAAAGATAAGGGGCCACAGCACACATACAAGCACAGCAAACCGTTCAAATAGCTGATTAGAGGAGGTGCTGAGAATCAGATTAAAACCAATCAGATATCGATGACTTATTCTAAGCATCATTATTTAAGTCCCGGACAACCACTGTAAGTAGGGTCGAGCGAACTTGTGTTTTAAGTTCGGTGTCTGAAGTTCGGGTTCGGGTTATCGCAGAATCCCGTTATGGATTCCGCTACCACGGCCCGTTATGGTTTCCAAATTCCATTATGGTCCATGGTTGCGAAATCCATAACGGGATTCTGCGATAACCTGAACTTCGGACGCAGAACTTAAAACACAAGTTCGCTCAACCCTACCTGTAAGTCATACCAAAGAAAAAGTAAATTAAAAGGTTTTTGTGCAAGAATATTCAATGAATATTATAAATTGCTTAGATGCAAGCAGAGTAATAGTTTTCAGTTGTGTTAAGTTTTTCATGTAAATATATCTTTTTTTTTTTTTTCCTTTTAGTCAAAATTACGCTTGGAAATGGAGATGGAACGGCTCAGGCAGTCACACTCCAAGGAACTTGAGAACAAAGATGAAGAAGTGGAGGAGATTCGGCAGTCGTGTCAGAAAAAGGTAGCACTGTTGGTCTATGAATTACAACTGACTCGGAGGGTAGCTTTAGAAAAATGGATTTGAGTAGGAACATTAAACAGGTTCCCTCTTCGAATTAGGGCATATGGACGTCGTGGTCCTGAAACTCCTTCTGTGAGCCACAACAGAAACTGCAGCAGAAAACAATTCCCACTTTGGTTAATGCGACTATGTATTACATTACATTTAAAAGGGTGGAGTATTGACACATGGGGAGTCTTTATTTAAGAAAGCGTTGTCCAGATGGGACAATCCTTTATAACTATTCTCAGTTGTGTCCTTAAAGGGGTTTCTAGAATTGTAAAAGTTAGGCTAAAGGAGGAAATGGTGTAAAATGGAAACTATTTCTTCCCTGATAAATCCCCCACCACTCCGGTCATCCCAGCCAGTTTTTGTTGGCGATGTTAGGTACATTATGGTGATCTCACGGACCTTATCGGTGATGCCAGCTTGTAAGGCACGAGACTGCTGAGGCCAGCGATTAGCTGCAGTGGTCATGTAGGTGTATAAGCCAGCAATACTGCAAATAAACAAAGGCAATCGGTGGACCGCATGAGTACTGGTGGGGTATTTGTTGACTGGTTGGTTTTTTATTTTATGCAGTTAGCAATCCTGAAAAAATCCTACACAGTGAGTTTAGTCACGCAGCCAAAGATCGTATTTGTTTTATCGCTATGCTACATAGCAACATAATGAAAGTGATCTTGCAACCAGCAAGTTACAGTGATACAGTGACATGTCTTATCATGACCTCATTCGCCTTCATTATGTTGTGATGTAGTAGCTGTGTAGCCCCCTTCCTCCGACAGCGGAGAACCAGCGGTAGCCGTGCGGGCACCAGGTAAGCAGAATCAATCAGTGTAAGGGGCTTGGTATATAGGCAGCATTTGTTGGTGTCGGATAACCCCTTTAAAAGGCTTGCATAATATTACAAAAACATGGCTGCTTTTATGCCTTCTTTCGCAAACGTCACCACATCTTCCCATAGACGATCTCTGGTATGGCAGCTTAGCCTCATTTTACTTTTATTAACTATCTGATTTTACTTTCCTTACATTATATGGATTGAGGTGGACATGAAGGTATGCCACACATTCCTAAAACAAAAGTAAAAAAAAAAATCCTATTCTCACTTTGCACAGACTTGAACGTGTTGGGATTATCGGTGTCCTATATTGGAAGACGTTGTTGTTTTAACATCAGTCCTCTTTCCTTCTGAATAGCTGAAGCAGATGGAAGTTCAATTAGAAGAGGAATATGAGGACAAACAGAAGGTCCTGAGAGAGAAGAGAGACCTGGAAAGCAGATTAAATTCTGTTAGCGAACAGGTATGTTTAAAAATATAAAAGGTCAGTACAGGCAGTCGTGCATGTTCTCAGCCTTACTGCTCAAAGCAGTTTTCACTAGGCCAGCACCTGGCTTCAACATCATAATTCATACTGTTGTATTGGCTCTAGGTCAGTCACCGTGACTTTGAAACTGAGAAACGTCTGCGAAAGGACCTGAAGAGAACAAAAGCTCTGCTTGCCGATGCTCAGATCATGCTGGACCACTTGAAGAACAATGCTCCTAGCAAACGAGAGATTGCGCAACTAAGGAGTCAGGTACTTATGGTCTGACTGTATAACATGCAGACACTTCATTGTTAATACTCCTAGTTAAAAACTTTAGCAAGACCTGTGAGTTGAGCGGTCACTTCTTACAGGTTTTATAAGAATTGATGTGTTGCCATTTACTTAATGATTATCTTGCAGACAATAGCTGCTATGCATCTTATTATTGTGTGATTGAGAGTTCATTTTCTTAGTGCTCATATAGCGAGAACATATTTCACAGCAGTCTACAGAGATGGATATAATTCACATCAGTCCCAGTCTAATTTCCCAATCTTTCTTGTGGTGCAGCCACAGATGTCAGATGTGCTGAATTTTGGATGTGGCAAAAAAGAAAAGCGTGCAACATCATATCTGCATTTATAATGCATTTTCTTCCAGCATTATTTATTTACATTAAATGGGTTTTCCAGTTGCACACAAAAAATAAAAATAAAGCAGCATTCATTATATAAATCAGATGATTACGTTCTGCGTTCTCCTCCAACGTAATTGCTATCTCTGACACGCACCCCGTGCTTACATTGCAGCACAAGTCTTACATGAAGTATCTGTAGCATCAGGTCTCTGCCTCTCCTTCACCTCCCAGCTTGAACATCAGAGATCCAAGCCTGCTTGAAACCCTGCTGAAAAAAATCCCTGCCCTAACACACAGCAGCATTGCTGACTTTACGTCTACAGAGCATGGTCCAAGAGTATGAGCATAACACTGCCCTCAGAAGCAAGGTCACTAATGATGTTGTGTCTATAGGGCAGAGCCTTACACCCCTTGCCTTAGATGTGATGTCATCAGGATAGGGAACCAACACAGCAGAAAAATGGAGTGCAGGAAAATGGGCATTACAGATAAACAATCACTATTACAAATTGTTAGTCTGCTTTGTGTCTTCTTTTTTATGGAAGAAAATGCAACATAAATGTAGATATGTTGTTGCAAAAATCGTATACGTTTTTATTATGCTGTTTTTTGCCACATCCAAAATGCAGCACAGCCATGACGTGTGGCAGCACCCTAGCACAAACACACACACTTGGGACAAGTAAACCAATAAGAAGGTTAAGTGCGTATGTTCCTTTCAATCTCCACGCAAATGTTGTGCTGGTCTAGTTTGAATCCAGGACCCTATCACCATAAGGCACATGCCAGTCTGGTCTCTAGAATGAGGATCCCGGTTGAAATACCTCGGAGCAAACCTGCACACGAACAGGGAGAACATATAGAATTGAACCCACGAATGGATGAGTGAATGTGTAGATTTAAGGATTCTGTGAAAACTGATACTTGGAAAAGTGACACTTTGGTTCAAGAAAAGGTGGATGCACCGCTTCTCAGACTACTTGATGCTTGGTGTGCATTGGATAGCCCAAAACACTTCCTGCTGCCTTAAGATTGTCCGCCCCTGCTCACGTGAACAATGCTGGCCAATCCAAGAGCAGGACTGGAAAAGTAGGAAGTGTCTTGGACTACCGATGCACAGTATGAATCAAGCAGTCTAAGAAGCAGTGCAGCCATCTTGGATGACAGAAGAGGAGTCTGAGAATTAGTAAATCTGCAACTTAAAATATGAAATGGAGGGAGCTATGTTCGTTCCCCAGTCAATGTGAATTTTTATTCTTGAGATGGAGGTTTGCTTTAGTGGCATCTGTATCTTCACCCACTTTTCCCATAAACCGATAAACTGCTGGGTTGAACTTAACACCTAATAGCAGAGGACAACTCAGGGAGGTGAAATGCTCTTCAAGATTTCGCTATCCTATTAAATAAGTGCCTTTATTATTATCATAGAAGAATTATTTTTCGGGGAAAAAATTCAGTGCTTAATAGGAAAATGTGCTATGGCTCCTGTGACAGCTTCTCGATAAAAGTGTTACAGCCTGCAAGCTTTCGTCTGTGCTCAAGTGTACTCTGAAGGGGCAAAACAATTATCAGAAGCTCTGAGAAATCCCCAAGGGGCCCTTCCATAATGTAAGGCAGATTAGTGCCTGTTCAGTGTGATTGGCCCAGAGGGTCTTCTCCCTCCTAGTACTGCCACACCATAAATTCTCAGTTTGCTGCAATGTTATTTACTTCTGGGAAAATATTTCACCAGCTATGACCCATTCTGCTGTAAATCTGCCTTCAAGTATCTGCTGTCACACAAGCCAGACTGCATACATGCAGCCGTAAGAGATATTACAGGAATTCCATAGGAACTGAGTCAATGGCATCATGAAAATCCTTTTGTGCATCGCCTCAAGCCAGGCACTGGCTGAGGAGAATATATTATAGAACTTTGTAATATGTTTTTATACTATAGGCCGTAATTCAAATCTGCAGGAAATATTGATAGCCCAAATCTTTGTCCAACAGTCTTATTGAATTTTGCATTTTAATCACAGCTGGAAGAATCTGAATTTACTTGCGCAGCTGCAGTAAAGTCTCGAAAATCTATGGAGGTTGAAATGGAGGATCTCCATCTTCAAATCGATGATCTTTCCAAAGCGAAGACAGCGGTAAGGTTTATTTCTTTATAAAACGTTCTTTACCTAGAGCCAACATATCCTGCAGAGATGTACACAGAATACACTCCTATCGATCCCTGATTTCCTGGGGCTCAAAATGTAATTTCCCTATCTCAAGCATGCATGCATACTCTAGGGCCAGTTTCATTGGAAGCCAATTAATTTAATCACCTGTTTGGAAGCCAAAGCTTCCTGAGGAAAATAACCTATTGTTGAAATCACATTTTGGTGGTTAACATAGTTTTTAAGAATTTTTGATGTTATTTTAAATTTTCCATGTAAAAATAAAAAGTAACACTGACACATTTCCTTTAAGAATACAGGGAGAACATGCAAACCTGGTGAAATTCAACCCCCTCACCCCAGCGTTAAGGGTTGCTGGCCACATTGTGTTGCTAGAGTTTTACTCCTTTTCTACACCATTGTGTTCAACCTTCTTTCTTATTAGCTTACATATGGTATAATTACAAGTACTTGCTCCATTCAAGTGAATGGAGCAAGTACTCATCATTACACTGCACTTCCGAGCCTAAGTGCCTGGCAAAGAACAGGAAGCAGCGCCCATATGGAGTGCCACCTCCTCTTCAAACAGATTATCATGGGTATCGGACCCCCACCTTTCAGATATGATGACCTGTCCTTTAAGTGCCTTATACGTAATTGTTTTCATTGCATTAGCTTCATCCTAAATGCATATGATGATTTAGCAATTGTGTTGTGCACGTTTTATCATTATGGCCTATGTGTATTATGGTTTATTAGTATATTACAGCATGGTTTTCCTTCTTTGCATCACTTCATAATTGCCATGTACACCATTTATTTGAAATAAAAGATGGCATGTCTTTTATCATTTTGGCATGTTTTCGTACTTTTAGCTTTTAAGGTGTCACAAACATTTTGGGCTCTGTTCAGTGGCATTCTGGCGTAGTTTTCTTTGTACATCTCCTCGATATTCTCATATTTACATGTATTTTTTACTATTTTTATTGTCTGAATTGTGCTATTTTTTTATTTTTTTTGGCCGCCCTGAAAGGCCCCATGCACACAACTTTATCAGTTTTCCTGTCCGTAAATCGCTGATTAGCAAAATAAGGATGCGGTCCGTGTGCTGTCTGCATTTTATTTGTGGACCCATTGTTTTCAATGGGTCTGTGGTCAGCATTTTGCAGACATGGTCTAACTTTTTGTGGAACAGACATCCGTGTACTTTTCACATCTGTATGTCCTTTCTGCAAAAAGATAGAACATGTCTTATACTTGTCCGCAAAATGCCATTGCCATGCGTATGCAACACGGACCGCTTCCGTATTTTGCAGATCTGCAATTTGCGGACAGTAAAGCGGATACAGTCTTGTGCATTGGTCCTCATGGTGCATTAACATTAATGTGTGGCTGCTGTGCCTGTGTTGCAGACTGCAAATCCTGTCCTTGTCTCCACACCACAAGAGATAGAAAATGTCCTATCTTTTGCTGAATCTTGCGGGAATGTGGACCCATTGAAGTCGCTGCTATGCGGAGTGCACATGGCCGGTGCTCGTGTTTTGGGGATCCACAGTTGGGCGGTCCTAAATGCGGCCTAATACTTTGCCTTCTTTGGATCACATTTTCCTTATTATATATTCTCATATCATCTGAGGAACCTACTAGTATTTTCTCCGTCTTTGGGTCTTTTCCATCTACTTATGCTGTCGGCATGTGGTACCAGACACTGACTTCTAATTTGCTGAATGGCAACTACTTTTTTTTACACGATTTGTAATTGCACAGGAATACTGTTGCCGTATCCAAGGACAGTGAAAATGATGTTTGTTAGCATGTTGACCTATCTTGTAAGAGTTGACTGTTCCCCTGCTAAGTGAATATGTTATAGGATTTATTTATCGTGAGATCTTGTAATATCATTGTACAGAATATTTGCTAAAGACCTTCAAATGTCTCTCTTTAAAGCAAAAAAAAAAAAAACCTGCTAGTAACGTAATTGGTTCTCATGATCCTGGTTTTCTAGCATAATATAATAATAAGGCAATCTGCATTGTGACCGTCACAGCTGCATTGAGTCCTGAATAAAGTTTTGTCCTCGGTTAACCTCTCTTCTGCTGGATACACTTGCTATGTTTGCTATTATCATCATGCGGAAATGATACGGGTAGCTGGGGCAGGCAGCCTTGGAATGACATTTTAATTTAAACTAAGTTTAATAAATGTCTCTTCTAAGCTATGTCCAGTTTCCCCCCCAGTCATAATAAGATAGATGACAGCTAAGCCAGAGCCAGAGAAGTCGTTTTGCTTTTGGAATGATGTGCTAATAGATTCATTAACTTTCTGAAGCCAGTATTATTCCCTTTTTTAACAGCGCCACCCCTCCTAAATCTAGCGCCGTCGCTTTCTGCCTTCAGCTGCTACGCCGCATTACTCTGAAAACAAAGAATTATAGACGAATGCGTTTCTAAGTCCATTAAATAAGTTTTACCACCACACCAATTTTCATGTACCCCCAACAGGTTATTTAGGGTACTTTCACACTTGCGTTCGTGTGATCCGGCAGGCAGTTCCGTCGTCATGCGGATGGACGAATCCGTCCTGCACTCTTCTTCACAGTTTTCCCGGTCTGCTCATGCGCAGACAGGAAGGACGGATCGGTCCTTAAGTTGTTTATCAATGCCGCATCCGGTACTAATACAAGTCAATGTAAATTAATGCCAGATCCGGCATTCCGGCGACTGATCAGGCATTTTGGACGGACATAATACCGCAACATGCTGCGGTATTATGTCCGGCCAAAACGCCTGACAGTGACTGAACGGAAGGCATACTGATGCAAACTGATCAGATTTCTATCCATTCAGATTGCATGGGGATATGCCTGCTCAGTTCTTTTCCGGCATAGAGCCCTTTTGACGGAACTCTTTGCCGGAAAAGAATAACGCAAGTGTGAAAGTAACTCTGCCTTAGGGCTCATGCACACGACTTTATGTATTTTGCGGGCAAAACACAGATCCGCAAAAAAAAAACGGATGACGTCTGTATTGCATCTTTTTTTTTTTTTTTTTTGCAGATCCATTGTAACAATGCCTGTCTTTGTCTGCAAAATGGACAAAAAAAAAGGACATGTTCTATTTTTCTGCGGAACGGACATTCAGAAATGGAATGCACACGGAGTCTTTTCCTTTTTTTTGCGGACCCATTTAAATGAATAGTTCCGTGTATGGTCCTGTAAGAAAACTGGAATGGACACTTAAACGAAATACGTTTGTGTGCATGAGCCCTTATGTAAAGTATTGTCATGTTAAAAGCGGATAAGGGCAAGACTATTTATGCTTGCTGCTTAGAGTCAATGTGTGTAGCCCTGCCGTAGTGCAGTTTTCTGCAGTATTTTCATACAGGTGTTAACATATTGGTGGCAAGGGTTTGTATTTCTGGTCTCCTATTGCAAACAGTGAAGTGGGGTGAGGCTCCTTCTTCAGCCAGTTGACTCACAGCCAGACATAGGATAGTGAAGAGAAGGAAGGAGGAACATTGCTGATCTCCTGGGACCATGTAATAGAATCCCTTATATGTTTCTGGTAGCTTCAATATATAAAATAATATAAAGCAGGATAACATAAAATGGTAGGTAGATATTAAGGGAGGAAAAGATCTTTTGTTATGTACATTATTACTGTAAGTGGAGTTGGACACTAATGTGGTCATTTACTGAATGTGGTAATGCAGACCTATCCTCTGTATATTAGACATCTACACACTAATGGTGGGTTTACAGGGGCCGAGGAGCAGGTAATTATCGGGATGGAAGCGTTCCTTCCTGACAACTTGTTGCTCATTTAGTGGGTGTGAAGCTCTGTATTTACATGCAGTGATCACCCCCACAGTATCAGAACGAGCGATCGCTCTTCCTCATACAGCTGCATTGTTTCTGGGCAGCAGCATGCCGTAATAATAATTGATCATTTACTTGCCTGCATGAATGACATTTTTACCCGATTTCGCTCGTTCATCAGGTGATCGGCTGCACCTTCAGACGGCACATTTGCAGGAATGTTCATCCCCAATAATCTGCCTGACTATCGGGCTGTGTAAACCTGTCATAAGTAACAGAGGGGACCTCATAGCAAAAATGTATTATATACCCACTTCTGGTGCTGGGTCATACTCTTAAATCCCAGGTTTCACCACCGAACCCAGTGTGTTCGCGAAGTGTGAAAAATAAGCTTTTCTATTTCTCACTCACTGTAGACTGTGATTGGCGTGCCTTGTGGGCAGATTGACATATTCTATGTTGAAGTCCAAGTGCTATATGCAGGCAGTATAATTACCTCTAGTCATAGTTTATTAAAGTGGTCTTCTTAGCTTTGGCTGGCACCCCCACCGATCAGCTGTTGCAGGCTGGCACCAAAAATTGGACAGTGGACTGAAGACTCCGTCCACGGTGTAGTTTCTGGTGCCGAATACTTCAGCTTAGCTCTCTAGTACCCTGGCACGACCACTAGACAGTGGACAGAACTTTGCGATTCCGGTTCCGTTCACTGTATACTTTCCGGCTCCAACCGTCGCCCAAACCAGATGATTATGGGTGTATCGGGGGTTGGATCCCCACCACTCTGATATTGATTAACTATCCTGATGATAGGACATCAATATTTAAGTCTAGAACACCACTTTTAGACCTATTGCCTAGCAAGCACTGGCAGGGGACGGAGCTGGGAAAAGGAAGTAATCCAGGAGTATAATCGATACCAGGGTAGACCAGCACAATTTTGAGGAATTAGAGCAATCTTAGGCCATTAATACATTTTGTGAACAATAGCATGTTAGCTATGATGTAAAATGTGTAGATAAAATAAGACTTTCTTTGCTCCTGGACATGCCTTTATAGTAGTTGTTGTAATTTCGGAGATTATCAAGGTTGCCTTTTGTTGGTCACTACTAATAAAAATGGAATGCATTGGGCATTATTGTTACTGTCTCCTGGAAACTTTTATCAGTTAGCATTTCTATCAATAACTTAAAAATTCAGAAGGGGAACAAACCTGATGAAGCCGCTGCAAGCAAAATGATAAATGTCGTCGTTTAATGCTTGTGTTTCTTGCTCTCTGGTCTTTGCTCGTTAATAACCGATTCTGTACTTTTAATTGACAGATGGAGGAGCAAATCAGCCGCCTGCAGAGGGAGAAGAATGATTTACAGAGCAGAATGGAGGAGGACCAGGAGGATATGAACGAGCTGATGAAGAAACATAAGGCAGCTGTAGCTCAGGTGACTCCTTATTATTCCTATTACATCTTTTCAGTAAGAATGTTATTTTTTTTTTCCTTTAAAAAAAAACTCTTACGACTGCTAGAGGCAGTCTTGCCTGAGAATAGTTTTCAAATCAAATTCATTAGACGTAAATAGGTATCTTAAGTTAACATCCAAAAAGAATGAGCTCTTTCTGAATTAAGACATTGACTTATATGGTAGCAAACTACAGATACCAAAGCAGAGAAAATATTCTTCCCCCAAGAAAAATTGATGCCTAACTATTAGTGGCCCATTAAGTGTTCTGTGTCGCCTAGGGCCCAGCAGCCGCACAGACTCCAGTGCCTTTCCTAGGTTAATAATCGGGCAGTACGCCATCTTTTTTTTTTTTTATAATGGTTATTATTGTATTCAATGCAAATAAATTTGGTACAACTCAATGCAGAGTCGTGTTATCAGGTGAGAACTTAAATCTTGTAAAGTATCCATGCCACGAGATAACTGTCTACCGAAATCTCCACCCAATCCCCCCCATATGCATGCATGCTTGATAGACCATGCATGTCTTGTGAATCAGGGAGAAGAGATAGCCGCTGCCAGGTGCCTCTAGTGGGACGAAGTAGGTCAAAGGGGATCACACATGTTTTAATCCAACATGACCAAACCGTCTCTGACATCTGCCATTGCGAGACTCCCACACACATTAGGTGGTCTGTCAATCCCACTCAAATCAGCAGGTTTGGCTGTCATTCATCTAGCAAGTGTTTGTGGTGAAGCAATGCCAGTTGTATGTATGCCGTATATGCCTATATTGAGTATCCTGCACAATCATAAAGTACAGAGGGACTGCTGTTTGACGAACATGAACCAAGCCTTTTTTGTGACTACGTGCCAAGCCTCTGGAAAACCAGGTTTCATGGCCCCTTGATAGTCTTGAGCCACGTTTAATGCACGTGTAATGTAAAAGGTTGTCCATGCACTTCTAAAACATAAAATCTTTAAACCATCAAAGTGCTAGTAAATAATAGTTAAAATTGTAATATTTGAGGCTTTTTTATATGACCATAGCATAAGATTAGGTCCTTTAGCGGGCACATGTCCATTTGCGCCTCTATTCAGATCAGTGCAGGGTATCCTCTGCTTGTTTTCATGGTGTTTGTGTTTGCCAGAAGATATAATAGCTATACTGGAGTTTCTCATGTGCCTTTTGCTGGTCTTGCCCTACAGCCTGGATTATTGCACGTTGAGCTGAATGCTCTGCCTGTTTGAGCAGAAGACGGCCGGCACAAAACCTGCTGCTTACAAACATCCAGTTTAATTAAATGCACAACTTTATCAATAGATTAACTGCTTGTAATGTAAATAAAGCAAATCGATTTTTGCTGCAGACCAGTTAGCTCAGTCTGAGAGCCTTGGGACTTGGTGTGTTTTGTGGAACTCCTTCAAGCAGAGAATATTTCCTTGTATTATTTTGGTGGGGAGGGCATCCCATTCTCAATGAGCAAACTAACAAACCCTGTCATTCCCTCCCTTAGTCCTCCCGAGACCTGGCTCAGATCAATGACCTGCAGACGCAACTTGAGGAAGCCAGCAAAGAGAAGCAAGAAATGCAGGAGAAGGTAAGAGTCTCCCTGGCCTAGTGCCAGTACATAGTATGCATACCATTACGTTAAGGAACACTCCAGGACAAACTCATTATACTGTGCAGAGCCTGAGAAGGGGTGCATGGTGCAGGGATTGAAAGAACACCGAAGACCAGATCCTTCTGCAGGGGTGGATTGGCCATAGAACTTGCAGGGAGATTTCCCGGTGGGCCGATGCCCAGGGCACTGCCCAAGCCACTACAGAGGGACAACTTTTGGGCAATATTTAGTGCTGCACTGTGCTATATGGTTCTGATAGAACAGCATTTTGCGCTATGGTATTGTTGACACCACCTACTTGTGTTGCCCCGCCTTGCATCAATTTGGACCCGCCAACAACATGGGGCCACTTTTCGGTTTCTTTCCAGGGCCACTTTAGGTTTCCAGTCCGCCCCTGTCCTTCTGTCATACACAACCCCCACAAACCATGAACTAGCAAATAAAATAGTGCCTTGACTGTGACCACACTCACCAGTGACTAAGACAGCCCTGCTACTCTTTGATTAAAATATAGTGAAATTATTCCACCTGTTTAAAGAGTACATGTAAGCAGGATCACCCCTATTAAACTAGACATGCGGTCTGGTAGGGTTGTCCTGCTGATTACATTTATACTTTTCTTGTGGTCTGTTGCGGCAATCCTGAGAAAAAAGACTTTAAAGGGGTTGTCTCCCTTCAGAAAAATGCATTTATCATGTAGATAAAGGTAGGGGTCATAGCCAAGCTGCAGCGCAGATAAGAAGCCGCTGCTGGATTTGCAGGGTGGTCGTAAACATGGAAACAAGCAGCATATAATGTGATGGAAAAATGAATCCAGCCAGCAAAGGAAGCAATATGGACAATCGCAGTATATTAGTAAGGGCTCTTTCTAACTTGCGTTGTTCCTTTCCGTCCTAGAGTTCCGTCCTCGGGGCTCTAGGACGGAAAGATACTGATCAGGATTATCCTAATGCATTCTCAATGGAAAGAAATCCGTTCAGGATGCATCAGGATGTCTTCAGTTCAGTATTCAAACGTTTTTTTGCCATTGAAAAATCCTCAGCATTCTGCGGATTTTCCTCCGGCCAAAAAAACTGAAGGCATGCCACAAGGAGGGATTCGGAATTATTGCCCATTGAAAAGCATTAATCCGGATTCGACTTTAAGCTAAACGTCGTTTCGGCACATCGCTGGATCCGACGTTTAGCTTTCTGAATGGTAACCATGGCAGCCAGGACGCTACAAAAGTCCCGGCTGCCATGGAAAGTAGTGGGGAGCAGTGGAGAAGCTACTTACCGTCCGTGTGGCTCGGGCGCTCCACAATGACGTCACAGCGCCGCTACGTCACTGTGACGTCATTGTGGAGCGCCCCGGGAGCCGCACGGACGGTAAGTAGTTCTCCACTGCTCCCCACTACTTTTCCATGGCAGCGTCCTGGCTGCCATGGTAACACTGAAAGCATTTTGAAGACTGATCAGTCTTCAAATGCTTTCAGGTGTGTTGCGTTGTGACGGATCCGGCGGTGCACGCTGGATCCTCACAACGCTAATGTGAAAGAGGTCTAAGTACCTTGTATTAACTTTCTCTACATGATAAATGCCATTTGCTGAAGTGAGACACCCCTTTAATTTTCTTTGAAAATTAGGGCTTAATCGCACCAGGGGGCGGAGACTAGCCTCTTCAGGGCACCTTATTTCAGCTTTTCAGTGCTGGTCATGCCCCCTCAGTGCACCGAATTTGCGAACCGTAAAAATGGCTACAGCCGCGTGCATTAGCCCTTATACAGCAACATGCCTTCATGTGCATATAGCAGCTGTTTAGGAATCTAGGAAAGTGCCAGCCTGTTGTTAGAGCTGTAAAGGCAGCCAGGGGGTTGTCATCCAGATTTTTTTTGAAGAAAATGGAAAAAATTACTAAATACATGTAGGTGTTTAAAATCCAGGAATTTGGATATCTGTACACATGCTATGACTTATACAAGAAGATGGTGGTAGTATGGTATTTCTCACTCATTGGCCAGTGCACTGATTGGCCTGAAACATTGTGGTTAAAATCTTGTGGCAGAGAACAAAAGATACCGTATTTCTTATTCATATTTCCTTACTTTTCCTGTAGTAACATGAAGCAGCATTTAATGTACAGTCCAGTTCGCTGAATAAGCCTCCTTTTGCTGACTATATACATGTTTTACAGGCCTAATAATTATCTGCCCTGAGAGAGCACGTTAATAATTTGATAAAAGTTGAAACATATAATTGTCCTGGGACTAGAACCTTTTTTATCCTTTCAGGAAGACTTTTATCTACTTTTTAGCTTAATTGCTGCCTAAGTTATAGCAGGATTGTGTAAGCAGACAGAGGTCACACTGCTTCCTTCTGAATGCAATTCAACATGGACTGAATGCAAATAGGCTATAGCCAAGCCATGCCGTGTAGAGGGGCACGTTCAGACTTCAGTCATCATGACGCAGCATGGGGTTTTTGCATCGTTCTCTTATTTATGGCAGATACAAGGAATCCATTTCCATCCGAGCCATGTTTTTTTTGTTTTGATCTTTCCATTCTCACCTTCTCAAGAGCCGCAACTTTTACCATTTTTATGTCGGCGTAGATTGTTTGTAAGAAAAGTTGTATTTTTAATGGTATCATTTAATATTTTTTATAACGTATTTAAAAAAAAATGTAAAAAAAATATTCATTGGTTAAGAAGGAAAAGTAAAATTCCACGATTGTGTCGACTTGTGCGGTAAAAATGAAGAAGAAAAAAAAGCTTGTCAAATTTGTGACATCCGTAACTTTTTTTTTTTTTTTTTCCATAGGCTGTGCTGTTTAATAATTTTTGCGGGCTAAACTGTAGTTTTTATTTATACCATTTTAATTCCATTTTTGGGGGGAGGGGAGCTGACAAAAATACAGCATTTTAGGCATTGTGCATCTTTTTTTCTTTTTTTTTTTTCTTTCACCATGCAGGATACATACCGTATTTTTTGCCCTATAAGACGCACTTACCCATAAGATGCACCTAGGTTTTAGAGGAGGGAAAAAAGGCAAAAAATATTTTTCATTAGACCCCAATGTCAATCAGACCTCAGATCAGACCCTCAATGTTAATAAGACCCCCAATTAGACCTCAGATCAGACCCCAATGTTAATAAGAACCCCATTCAGACACTCAGATCAGACCCCCAATGTTAGCACCCCTGTTCCCACCTCAGATCAGACCCCCATGTAAATGAGACACCTATTCAGACACTAAGCTCAAACCCCCAATGTTTAGACCCCTATTCAGACCTCAGATCAGACTGGCATGTTAATAAGACCCCCATTCAGACCTCAAATCATACGAAAACAATAAATGAATGTACTTCTCCTGCTCCAAATGCCGCTGCTGCTCCAGGATCCAGTGCGCTCCTTGCTCTTCCTGCCACGCGCTGTGCTGTGACCCGATGTCGCACAGCGTGAGGTCACAGAGTGCTGATGTCACAGCACAGCGTGGAGCCGACAGAAGAAGACCAGAAAGCGGTGAGTACAGAGCCCTAGGAGAGCTGCATTTGCCTCTTCCCTGTTCTCCTATACTAATGAGCACTTCCATAATGGAAATGCTCATTAGTATTCACCCAATAAGATGCACCCCACACACACACTTTGGGGGTGGGGGGGGGCTGCGTCTTATAGGGTGAAAAATACGGTAATTGTATTTTTTAATATGATAAATGTGAGAGGTTTTTTTTCATTATTGTTAAGCAGCTTGGTGGCACCTTTCTGCTGCAGCTGGTGGTAGTTGAAGGATTGAACTGAGCATGTGCTTCTATCTCAGTGAGCAGGACAGAGAGATTAAACAGCAGATGGCGCTATACAGATGGATTTCATTGAATAACTCTAATAAAGCTATAATAAATTTCTAATTATATGCAGTTACATAAGTATTCAGATCCAGACGCTGGCTTGAGACATGTAGAATATTTTTAGTGGGACAACTCCTTTAAATAAAGTGTCTTGGTTTGGACCAATTTTCCCCATTTTTCATGTAAACCTTCCAATTACTGAGCTCTCACAAACACAAGTGGCTTGTACTGATTCATCTTCACCTGTAACTTCTCTGGTTTATTTTCTCTTTAGTGCAGACTTTGTGCTAGGTATCATTAGCCAATTAATGGTTGTGGCATATGTAACCTTGCAGCCAAATTGACCTGCTAATTGTTAGATTTTTGCAGTCAACAAGCTTTAGTTGACATTTAAAAGAAACGTAGAAGAAATGAGAGCAAACACAGGAGCCAAATGAAATACTATTACTCCAATGCAAATTGTATCATTGACCTGTAAATTTGAAATTAATGAGGCATCATCTAATCTATGATAACTCATCCCTCAATTGTCAGGGTAAGCCTTACAGGGATCATCGGCTAGAAGCCCAAAACATTGATCCTGCTTTTTTTCTTTAAGCTAAATCTATATGTTAATATATTAAACCTTGCATCATTAATTTAAAGAATGTTGTGGTCTTTGCATCCATACCTTCAGTGCTCTAAGCTGGGCCAAGAGAAAAATTATGCGGTTGGAAAAAAGCAATTCACCAAGAAGTTAAATTAATGCTTGTGCTTTTAGGTGATAAGTTGTCACAGGCCTAGATATATTTTGCATAGCTCATTACCGTTTACATCACTCAAGAGTTAAATTATTCAAACCTAAAGGTTTTGGGGTGCTTGACATAGAGCAACGATGCACCCGGATTGTGGCTGTGCCTGCCCCCGATTCATTCCCCCCTCCCCCCTGTATCGTGTTTTTTTAGTGACCGGGATGTGTAAACCCTGCCATATTCTGAGACTTGTTCTGTTTGGTTGTAGGAGTGTTCTGATAACAAATTGGAGAGTTCCTATACATTTTTAAACTGGTTTTCCGAGATGTTTATATCTGATCGTACAGACCTGGGACCCCCGGCGATCTGCTGTTCGAGAAGGCAGCGGACGCTTGCACTGCCTTTCTCTTAGCTTTTCCTAGGCCAGTGACGACATATTCATCGGTCACGTGGCCTAGGAACAGCTCAGCCCTATAGAAGTGAATGGGGTTGAGCTGCGATATCAAGAACAGCCACTATACAATGTACAGCGTTGTGCTTGGTAAGCAGGGAGAAGGCCTCGGCTCTCACAGGAGCGCGGTGCCTTCTCGAACGGCTGTTTGGTGGGGGTCCAGCCTGTTGGACCCCATCGATTGGATACTGTTGAACTTTACTGAGGACAGGTCATTAGTATAAAAATCTCGGATAACCCTTAAGACTTAAAGGGGTTGTGCAGTGCTGGTGTGTTGATAATCGGCGGAGTGCCTACTTCCAGCGCCTTGCCAATCAGCTGTTTAAAGAGCATGCAGTACTCGCACTTCCCAGCATGTTTGGACCAGCAATCAAGCAAGTATGTTGCAGCTCCAGATCTATAGGACTGACAGAAGTATCTGAGCAACATACTCTGCTGCTGTTTGGCAGTCCCATAGAGATGAATGGAATGGCAGCATGAATGTTTATCCACCGCTTCATTCATATTGACACAGTGGGACACAGCAGTAGGACCCTCACTGATCAGACACTTATCACCTACACCAATTGCTTTTTATGCACTCCCATTGCAATATATTGAAATTCTAAAGCAATTAACTTGTGACAGATACTGGTTTTTACATTTTCCCTTATTTCTTGGCATCTATCCATGACTAAAACAAGTCTAAAAGCTGTATTTGTGCAAGTTCTTTTGCACAGTGAACATATATGTGCAGCTGTGTCACCAGCAGCGTAACCCTATGATATGAGTAGCTGGTCACTGCTTTCCACAAGATCAGCACACTCCTCCCCTGCTGTTGTGAAAATTAGAATCTGCTAATTAGCTACTGACTGTTTAGTCTCTGGCTTAGATTTAACAAAATAAACATATACCCAATAATGTACTGAAAGCCTAGATTTTTTTTTTAACTAGACAATACTGCAGAAATTGGGTTGATGAATTTAAGGAATGTTAAAGAATGAAGTGTTTTCAGAAAAATGTGCAATGTAACTACCTCAGTGACCCTGTTGCATCCCTTGATGGCTCTTGCGTGCAGTTCATTCACCTCATGCATTCATCTTTAGTAATTAAGAGCCGTGTTGATCTGTGTTAGTGAAAGTAACTAAATAAAACACATTAAGTAATTCCCAGTCAATACCAGTGCAAGATGAGGTGTTGTGCACTGGTGGATTAATACAGGCTTGAAGAAACAAGGCGTCAATATCTTATAGATTTTTTCATTTTGTGTTTCTTTAGAATATCCCTTCCTATGTAAACGTTGTATTGCTTTTCTTTTTTTTTTGTTCACATTTTTACTTGATAATATTAGGTTTGACCACTATGAAAGCAATAACATGATCACGTCTGACATAAAGGAAAATAAATGCAGGCAGGAAAATGTTTGGGATTGGAAACAGCTGGACATGTGAAAATAAGCTGACCTTCAATGAAATGAAGTGGATGTCTTGATGAGAACCCCTTTATAACATTTATGTTATCTTTGCTTTTATTTTATGTTTACTTCGAGTTTGTTAAAGGGGTATATCGAGTTTTTTTTGGGTTTATGTTCTTTGGCTTGATGAGTATAAAAACGGTTCCTTTGTAAAGTATTAAAAGTTGCCTACAGTGCAGCACTCCCCAGTGAAGAAATGCTCCTGCCACGTCCTGGATCACGTCCCGTACATTGTGCACTTGATCGGGGCCCGGTTAACACCCACAATGAACGTGTCAGTCATCGCTGACAACACGTTTATGGTCCTACATTCCATCACTACAGCACAGTGTTAAAATGAATCTAGCGCTGTCAGAGTATAGAATACTATCCTGCCACCTAATCAGGCCGGCTACGCCTTAGGCCCTGTGGTGATGGAGTGCCAGAAGTATAATTAGACCCCCTCTAATTATACTTCTGGCACTCCATCACCACAGTGCCTAAGGCGTAGCCGGCCTGATTAGGAGCAGCGCTGGCCTGGTAGGCAACTTTTAATAATTGTCAATGAAGAATTTCATGTCTTCTGCCCCCCTCTGGTTATTCTCATAAGGGAGGGGAACATGAAATAAACAAATATTGACTTGCCCCTTTAACTGTCCTTTCCCCATGATTGTAGCACAATCGTTCTGTATAAAATAATTTCTCAGTCACCCCTCTATTTATTACCTAACGACACATTATATTTGTCTCAGCAGTTAAAGGGGTTATGTCATGCCTAATGTAAAAAATGAAAATCAGCCATCATATAGTACATGGAAACCTCTTTCTAACAAAGCTAGAACCAGCCCTATACCTCACATGGATCCAGAGATCTCCACATTCATTGCTCTTCTAGATTTATATGAAGCTGACAGCTCAAGGGCGTGTCTTTTTTGCTGCTGCTCAGGGGGTGTGTCTTTTCTGCTGCTGCTCAGGGGGCGTGTCTTTTCTGCTGGAGTTCTCTCCCTATCACAGCTCAGAAGGCAGTTGAAGGATGAAACTCACCATGTGCTGCCATCTGAGTGAGCAGGTCAAAGAAATAAGAAAAAATAGCAGGTGGCGCTAGACAGAGATTTTTATTGAGTAACTCAGTGGCTATGCTAAATTTATAATTACATGCAATTACAAATGTTTTCAGATCCAGGTGCTGGTTTGAATACTGTAGAATATTTTTCATGGGATGACCCATGTAAACATTTTAGGGCTCGTTCACATCACCGTTTCTCCTTTTCGTTCTCCGGCTCCGTTAAGGAGAAGGAGAACGGACAGGACGGATTCTGGAGATAACTGACACCTAACTGAGCGTAACGGAGCCTAAAGACCCCATAGACTATAATTGGGTCCGTTCCGTGTCTGCTCAGAACATGATTTTTGAGAGGAAACAAAAGTACTGCATCCAGTACTGCATAAATTTTGCCCATCTTTTGGCGGCACAGCAGGAATCAAGACTGGTGAAGAAAAGTTCTTTAGATGTTGTTGTGGGGATTGGAGATTTCTAATATTTTGCATTATCCTTTGCTGTGCAGTTACAAGGTTTGCAGAGTCAGCTGGAGTTCTTGGAGCAGTCCATGGTGGATAAATCTGTGGTGAGCAGACAGGAGGCCAAAATCCGGGAACTGGAAACCCGCCTGGAATTTGAGAGGACACAAGTGAAACGCATGGAGGTGGGTGTAACTCCTGTTCTTTAGTTTCAAGGAGGGTTCAGTTACTTGATTATTCATACATCACCATCTCATTAGTAATTATGAAAACGTATTGGGGTTATCAGATAATGCAGTTAACGAAAAGAAACAAACTCTGTATAGAGAGATAATTGTAAAACTTGTCACCTACAGAGCCTGGTAACCAGACTGAAGGAGAACATTGAAAAGCTGACTGAAGAGCGGGATCAGCGAGCCGCAGCAGAGAACCGTGAAAAAGAGCAGAATAAAAGAATGCAGCGGCAGATCAGAGACATGAAGGAAGAGATGAGTGAACTGGCCAAGAAAGAGACTGAAGCCAGCCGTAAAAAACATGAATTGGTAAATAAATCGATTCTTTGGTACAAGTCTCTTATATGTTACTACTTCCTTTACCCACTTACAGCTGTTGTCATAAGTTATTTTACTGCTTCTGTGCTGCTGCACTGACCATGCTGTTTATTGGGCCATATGTACGTAGGTATCTGGAGTATTCCTTATTTAGGACAATAGGAGCCTAGAGATATGACTTATGCCTTTTTGAAATTTCTTTTTGGATTCCTTGGCTTTCTAGGGGTCCGCAAAACACGGATCCGCAAAAGAAAAAAAAAACGATGACATCTCTGTCACGTCTATTTTTTTTTTGCGGATCCATTGTAACTGTCCTTATCCGCAAAATGGACAAGAATAGGACATGCAGACATATGGAAACACAATGCACACTGAGTCATTTCAGTTTTTTTGCGGACTCATTGAAACGAATGGTTCCGCGTACGGACCTATAAAAAACGGAATGGAAACGGGAAAAAAATAAGTTCTTGTACATGAGCCCTAATTCTGGAGAAAAGTAAACTAAGCTCATACAATCCCTTTAAAGGACATCTGTCAGCAGATCTGTATCTATGACACTGGCTGACCTGTTACATGTGCACTTGGCAGCTGAAAGCATCTGTGTTGGTCCCATGTTCATATGTGCCCCCATTGCTGAGAAAAATTATGTTTTATTATATGCAAATGAGCCTCTCATTGACGTTACTCATACAGGTTCTGCTCTCTCTGCTACTGCTGCACCCTCTGCACTTTAATTGACTTTAGGAGATGGTAGGGCCAGGCGTGATCAAATATACACTGTCTGGCCCTGTCAATCAAAGTGCAGAGGGCACAGCAATTACAGAGAGAGCAGAACCTCTAGGTGTAATGGCAACGCCCCTGTTGCTCCTAGAGGTTCATGTGCATATATTAAAACATCATTTTTCTCAGCAATGCGGGCACTTATGAACATGGGACCAACACAGATGCCTTCAGATGCCAAATGCACATGCAACCGGTCAGCCAGTTTTGTAGGTATAGATCTGCTGACAGATTTCCTTTTATTGATTCTCTTTTATACTGATGATGATCCTTTAGAATAGTTTGAAGGGCCCGCATTGTCTGATTATTATTTATCATTAAAGCGCCATTCATTCCATAGTGCTGTACATATGAAAAGAGGTATACATACATAGTACAGACAATTGCACTAAGCATGAACAAGACGAGTTACAGACTGCTACAGAAGGAGAGAGCGCCCTGCCCGTGAGGGCTTACAATCTACATGGCGTAGATCATGGCGGTATAGAGGCAGCAGGGTCACTGGTTGTAGGCTTGTCTGAAAAGGGGGGTTATTAGGTTTCTATTGAAGGATTCCACTGTAGGTGAGAGTCTGATATGTTGGGGTAGCGAATTCCAGAGTGTGGGGGATGCACAGTAGAAATCTTGGAGGCGATTTTGGGAAGAGGTAATAAGAGGAAGAGGTCTTGTGAGAATCAGAGATAACGTGTGGGGATGTATCGGGAAAGTAGTTCAGAGATGTAGGGAGGGGACAGGTTGTGGACAGCCTTGTATGTATTTGTTAGTAGGGATTCTGGATAGTAAGGTGGTGATGTCTGGACCAGAGAGGTAGATTTGTGTGTCGTCAGCATAAAAGTGATACTGAAAGCCATTGGACTGATTAGGAACGAATCGGCTTCAGATAAAACTTTGTTCCAATATTGTACGGAGCTTGAGCTCTGTACAGTATGAGAATGTATTGGCTCCGATGAACCGTAGTTATTACTTCGACTTCGCGTAATAACTTCATAAATTGATTTCTACTGTTAAAAAACATTTCCTGAACTCGGGTTCGGTTCCAAGTGGTACCTGCTCTGTACAGTATTGGAACACGTTTTATGCGAATCGACTTCGGATGTTTCATTTAAAGTCGATTCGCTCATCCCTAGGACTGATGTCAGGTTTTCTTGCAGCTTTGCAGTTATTATGACTTTTGAAGATTGTTTTTACATTTATTTACCCGTCAGTCTCACTGAAATTTAATTGACAAGAAATTAATTTCATAAGATTAAGAAGGCCTGAGACCACCGAAAGCAGAACCATTCTCAGAGATGGAATGTCTTCAATGATTAAATGCAATGCGATTTTCAACCTAATACTGTGTAAAAGTGATGGATATGAGTCCAATACCCTTCAGTCTAGAGTCATTACAAATATTGCAGTATACATTCTGTGGTGATGTGTACAGTATAAGTACTGGGAGGCGTGTATATCCCACCCAGATACCACAGCTGGGTGAGATAACTAAAATCCAGAAAGCTGCAGTGGTTTCAGCAAAGTGTAGTTTGCTGAGACAGTTTTGTCTAGATGTTGTTCTGGGCTGCATTTCATGTGGACTGGGGGATAGGTTTGGTAGTGGGGTCTGCCAGTCCACACCCTTCCACTACATGTATTGTCTTTTGCTGGAGGTGATCGCAGGTGAGCCCGGCTGCTGTAATCAAGCAGCTATAAAACAACCCTCTGTGTATGTGTATTCCTGTGTAGGAAAAAAGGCTGAGGAAGCATGAGAGGCTCTGTGTGGTCTTAGCCAGGAGGGCTGAGGGGCCATGAGGCTTTGTAAAGTCTTAACTTTGGGGGGCCCAGCGACACCTATGGAAAGAGGATTGCATTGTCAGAGTCGGGAGGACTTCTGGACCATCTCCCCCAAAGGGTGCTGGTGTGGTTACAGCCTGGAGGCTGCTGGACTGTATTTGGCTGAGGAAGCAGGATCTAATCCCGTGTGTATACGGCGCTCTTTAGGTGAGGTAGAGACAGCACGTGTATTAGTTAGAGCCCAGACGGGCAGGTGTTTATTTTCAAAGTTTATGTGTGCGATGGTGCTGAAATGCCCAAATAAAGCACCTTTTGGACTTGAACCCTGTTGTCAGAGGAGAAGTCTATGATTGTGACCCCCCTGAAAGAGAGTGATCTCTTACAATTCATACAACCAAACAACTAGTGATGTATTAGCCATACTTTTTTTTTTTTCTTTTGTGAAGCAGCCCACCTGGTACTGAAAGTTAATATATGTATCTTTTTGGCGCCAATCACAGCATATTCCATGCCGGAATTGTGCATCAAATACATGTGAATGGGGTTTTTGCAACCCCCTTTTAATACATAGAAAATTTCCCACTTTTTTCAGGCAGGAAACACAAAGATTAGCCCCATCGCAACCTGCAAATCTGTGGCGTATCAGGGTTCAGCCTCATAATTCTGCACAGAATATAATCCGTTATGTGAACATAGCCTTATTCCCTACTGTTTGGCAGATTAAAGGGTGAAGACCGGATCAGATTACAGACATAGACACTGTTAATATTAGAAAAGGCACATACCATAATGACATAGCGGCCCAGATTTACTAATCCTAAAGGTAGCGTAGGTGTAGAAAAACTGTCTAGACATGCCACAGATTTATCACAGTCGTTCAGGCTGGATGATAAATCTGGTGCAGGAATAGACATTTTTCTCTGACTCTATGCAAACTACTGGTTAGCTTACTTTGAGACAGAATTGTGGCCAAATGTGGAGCATTTTAGGCTCATCCCCTTTCCCATGTAGTTCTGTCCCATTGGTGAGCATTTCAGAAAAAGGGTAAGAACGCAATATGCACCAAATTGCTCAGATTTGTTCCACTATTTAGACAGATTTTTGGTGCCGGAACATTAGTAAATCTAGGACAGTGTGCCTTGGCACCCGTGACCAAATGCCATATGCGTAGTACGGTATTGTAATGAAAAGTGTATTACAATGGCACTCTACGTCAGTAAGGTTAATGCATGCTACATCTGTATGCACACAGGTTTGTGCGCTGTAACCATTGTGACACAAGATTAGACTAGATAATAGAATTTATTACATTCAGTGTTGCTTCCTTTTGTCATGTAAGGGCTCTTTCACACATGCGTTCTGAGGATCCGGCGGGCACTTCCGTCCCGCCGGATCCGTCAGAACGCAAGTCGCCTGAAAGCATTTGAAGACTGATCAGGATCCTGATCAGTCTTCGAAATGCTTCCAGGTTAACATGGCAGCCAGGACGCTACTGAAGTCCTGGCTGCCATGGTACTCCGCAGCAGTGTACTTACCTGCGCTGTGGCTGCCGGGCGCTCCTTTATGCGCCACGGGGACCTGTGACGTCATGGATCAATGCGCCGCCCGGACCTGTGACATCATGAAGGAGCGCCCGGGGCCGCATCGCAGGTGAGTACACTGCTGCAGAGTACTTACCATGGCAGACAGGACTTCAGTAGCGTCCTGGCTGCCATGGTAACAGATCGGAGCCCCAGCTTACACTGAGGCCCCGATCGGAACTGCTGCTGCGCATGTGCAGAGCTAAATGTCGAATCCGGCGATGCGCCGAAACGACGTTTAGCTTAATGCTAGATCCGGATTTATGCACTTTAAAGGCATCTCTTCCGGATTTTTGGACAGAGACAAATCCGCAGCATGCTGCGGTTTTGTCAACGTCCAAAAAACGTTCACATACTCAACGGAAGACATCCTGATGCATCCTGAACGGATTTCTCTCCATTCAGAATGCATTAGGATAATCTTGATCAGTATCTTTCCGTCCTAGAGCCCCGAAGACGGAACTCTAAGGCTACTTTCACACTGGCGTTTGGTGCGGATCCGTCAAGTATCTGCACAGACGGATTCTCACTGATAATACAACCGCTTGTATCCGTTCATTAAAAACAGATCCACCCCCATTGACTTACATTGTATGCCAGGGCGGATCCGTTTGGCTCAGTTTCACTGTAAGGAGCGTTTTGGTGTCCGCCTCCAGAGCGCAATGGAGGCGGAACGGAGCCAAACTGATGCATTCTGAACGGATCCTTATCCATTCAGAATGCATTAGGGCAAAACTGATCCGTTTTGGACCGCTTGTGAGAGCCCTGAAACGGATCTCACAAACTGAATCCAAAATGCCAGTGTAAAAGTAGCCTAAGATGCGTTGGAGCAATACATTTTTTTTTAAAGGTGGACATACTCAAACAGTTACATTTTATAGGCATCTAAACCTGAGTCTATCTTTGCAGGACATGGATCTCGAAAGTTTGGAAGCTGCAAATCAGAGTTTGCAGTCAGACCTGAAATTAGCCTTCAAACGTATCGGGGATCTTCAAGCTGCCATTGAGGATGAGATGGAAAGTGATGACAATGAAGACCTCATCAACAGGTAAGAAACCTGCCACATCTGTCTCTCTTTGTCATCCGCAGAATCTCATTGTATTTCTCATTTGATTATTGATTTATTGCCTTTCGTTTTTCATTGGACATCTTTTCATGTTTTATTTTATCTCCATGTTTTCAGTTTACAGGATATGGTGACCAAGTATCATAAGCGCAAGAATAAAAAGTGAGATTGAAATGTTCCCTCTTGCTTATTAAAGTACTCCCTAACCTCAGCATGAATTGAGCATCAAAACCTTTAAAAAAAAAAAAAATTCTACCAAGAATCCTGGTCCCTATCATAACTGCATGGTTATTTTGTGACCTCGATGAGTGCATGCCCATAACCCTTTACCATTACAATGTTCAAATACTGTTTTAATCTGAATGCATAACCTACGTTTTTCTTTACAGTCTTTACAGTGTCTTAACCATTAACACTGTTTTATTGAACCACAATTTCTTAGGCAGAGGATTGCAAATAGGCTTAGTTTTGATTCCGTTTTTGTATCTGTAGGGGGCATAGGTTGAATTTCACTTTTTAGAAGTTGTGTATTTTCTGTAGGATTGGGACAATTCTCCCTGAATGTCATGCTACAAAAGTAAACTAGCCAAGGAAACCATAAGATCTCTTCAATGTAGGACCTTAAAAGGATAATCTGACCCCCCCCCCCAACATAAAAAATACCCGATAGCCATATCTAAGACATAATAGACATCTTCCGAACCTGCACGTTTATTCTATCTTTTCTGATTAGTAATGAAGTTATCCAGCTCATGTCGTGTTTCTGAATAACGTTAAGTCTTTTGCAGATGGGGAAGAGTGTATTTTCATGTTTTGTGCTCTTGGAGTGCTGTACTAGACTTTCTCCGGCCATCCACAGTGTATCCATGCATTCAGAGACCATGGACCCCTTGTTCTCATAATCAGTAGGGGTCCCAACAATAGGACCCCCGCCGATGAGATGCTTATGTCCTATCCTGTGGATAGGGGATACGTTTGTATCTTGGGACAAGCCCTTTAACTTGTAGAATTCCAAGTTAATTAAAGACTTCAATGTATTGGATAGACAAAATCTGTGAGGGTCAGAATAGCATAGAACTTTGGGCCAGGCCTTATTCACATGTCCATGTCCGTGATGAATTTTGTGATAAGATGTTCATTGATTCATCCGTGAAGAATCCGTGTTTGGTCCACATGTCCATTTTTGGCTGTCCAGGTGTCATCCGTGTTCCACGGACACTGCACTGCCCGTGGTCATCTCCTAAAAATGGTCAGGGCATCATCTATAAATGGTCCTTGAAAGACGGATGGTGTCCATGTTTTTCACGGACCCATGACTTTAAAAATATGGCAGGCTTGAGTGCTAAAGAATGAATGTGAACACGGACAGCACACATCCGTAAATCACTGAAGCGTGAATAAGGCCTCACTTATTCCCCCAAGGTGCTTTGCCGTTAGTTTAGTATTAGAAGGCTAGGATACAGAATTTCCATCCATAACCTGAAGCATGGTATGTACTTTGTGTCTCTAGACACTGAAAAGCCTAATGCTAGCGAATAAATAGCTTATTGCTACTAATGCCTGGTACCTGTTTGCAGACATGCTTTCAATTTGAGCTGAGATTCTCCCGTTCTCCCGGGAGACTGGTCTCTGCTGCTTCATTCATGGTGGTAGACGGGAGGGTGGAGTGTAGAGAAAAGAAGAAAAAGGCATGAGAGAGTTAATGGGTGAGGAAAGGTGCTTTTTATATCATTACCCAGCCAAGCAGGAAAGAAATTATTTCCATTTACTTTCGGCACAGCCACAGTTGCCGTTTCCTCCACACATAATGAGGGCAGAAGGCCGTTTTGTATTCAGGCGGTGTCACAAAAAACTGCTTTAAGCATGCAGGGAATGGATTTAGCAAAGCTGCCACAGCAGTGTCGGAAATCAGATCAGTGGTATGCTAGGGTTGGGAGAGGAGGGGCGGGTGACGGATGTTTCTGTGTGCCAGGAGGAGGCGGTAATTTATAGCAGGGCTACATATGTATGTCAAGTGGATTTACAAGTTCTGCTTGGTCCCTGTGTAGGTGTAAGTCAAATGGGAAGTGATTATGGCCCGTGGTTCCTCGTTCTCACTTTAAGCACACTGCTTACCTGGACCATCAAATTGTTATTCATCTCCAAGGAGAGAGGCGTTAAGCAAGGCCAATTCTTCAGCAGCCATCACTTTGCTCACTCACTTCAAGGGACTGCTATTATTCTAAAGTAGCAGTCCGAGCTATTTTTTATTTTTTTCCTTTTAATGGTCTGTGAGATTGCGGTGCTCCTTTTTTTTTTTCTTTTCTTGCCAGCTTTATAAACCTCTAGAAACAAACATTTTTAACCTAAATAAACTCTGTCAAGGTTGGTGGAGTTTTAGCTTTCACAGTAAAACGCATATCTAAGCAATGAGCTATTGGTTAAACCAGATTCCATTACAGAACTGTAAAACGAGAGAGAGATCTCGAAGATCTATTTTCTTGTTCTGGTCAAAATAAAAAAAACATTCATATGGAAAAATTCCTTCATTCTGGAGTAGCTGTTCAAGTAAAGAAAAAAGCCTGGCCCAGCTGTGCTGTAGTATTTATTCATACAGTGATGCCAGGTCGGTTGCAGAGAAGCTTTATGAAGAATTGGAGAACCGATTACACTTCTGCTTGCATTTAAAGGGGTTCTCTCTAAAATGTGGCTACTCATGCAGACTTTTTAAAAATGCAGTCACTTAGGAAAACAGCTTTTTTTGGGAAATGTGGTATTACATGGTGGCCCTTCAGATGAATGATTGTCCATGTAATACAAGGATGGCTAGAGGGATCTGTTCATAGGGAGTGGCTATCTATTGTAATCTAAAAATTAGAGGCTCCACCTTCTATGATTCCCTTATGTCCTAAGGCAGGGATGCTCAACCTGCAGCCCTCCAGCTGTTGCAAAACTACAACTCCCAGCATGCCCAGACAGTGTACAGTTTTCAGCCTACAGCAGGGCATGGTTGAGGGCTACAGGTTGAGCATCTGTGTCCTAGGGTATATGGACAACCCCTTTAAACTGATGGTGCCACTGAAAATCAAAGATTTTATATTCCTAGTCCAAAACATGGCAGAAGTAAAGGAACAGCTCAGTATAGCCTTGTCCTAAAGTTTAAAGGCGGGTTTAGATGGGCCAATGAGCGGCCAATCGTGAAGGAAGCGTTCCCACAGTCGGCTGCCTGCTCAGTGAAGGAGACTGCACATTTACATGTATAGAAATTGTAGACACAACAAAATAATAGGAACATTTTAATCAAAATCATTTCAAAGTTGCATCATTTCCCATTTTAGATGCATTGGAGCAATAAATAAAATGTGGTTGCAGTGTTGGAAATAGCTTTTAAATATTACAGAGCCCACCAAAACTGACTTAACAGATATATAATATGTGTGTGACCACATAAACTGGCCATACACATAAGGTATGTATCTCATGCCCATAGCCACCGTTAGGGTAAATGCACAAGAGACATATTGACCTGCGGCGTAGATCTTTAAATCCACAGTATGCCAGTGTATTTGCAAAGTCAAAATCTGTAAGAAATGCTAAATGAACCGCACTGTAGCAGATTTTGCTACAAATTACTGGAGGATCTGCAGCAAAATTCACAGTTGTGGATTTGGAACCATCAATTTTTCCTTTTCAGAATCTGCAGGAAATACACAATGTAGTGCACTTTTGCTGCTGCGAATTTCTCTGCAGATTTTTTCTGGCTTTGCTGCCTAAGTTTTCACAGATCACAAATGAGACCTGTGTGCCCTACTGATTATACCTCTGAAACATCCGCTGTGTATTTGCATTGGAATTAGTGACAGAAATCCAAGGCTGACCTTGAATAACGCAAAAAAATTGCTACTTTTGCCTCTTTCACACCACTTTTCTAAAAAAGTTGATGGAGGATGCAGAGGCTGACGGATTCAACAATACTTACGCCAAAAAACATGCCATAAATTACACAAGAAGTCCAATCGCACCGCTGGCATAGCGTTCTCATTCTGACACATGGACCTCTGGCATTGTGCCAAAATGAAGTATGAGCCTTGTAATCAATTTTGCACTTCTTATGCCTGCACCCTTAATAAATACGTAATACATCTACCACCTAGGTTTTTTCTTCTTATCTTCTTTGTCATGGGCAATTTGTGGGCTTCCCTTGCTGGTGCTCCAGTTCTACATTGCACTTTCCTATATAGCTAAGGCCTTATATCAGTTAAAATAAATTTCCTCTCCAGTCAAATGTTTTCATTCTTGATCCAGTCCGCTCGCTCTAGCAATGTCGGTTTGGACAGTTTACGACTAGTTCATCATTTTAGCTAGGTGTGAATATCGTTTTAAAGGCATCTTTTATTTCTGCCGCTCTCGTGTTTTCAATTTTATTCACGTGTCTGTGAAGCTATCTCCCTGATGAATAGTACCAGCTGCCAGTGTGAGGATGAAGAGTTCGGCTGATGACACATTGCCGTGACAGCAGCCTTTTAATACACTGAGTGCTGCAAATTAGTTTTCTTTACATAGCATCACTAAATATTATGTAATGCTGCCTTGGCTGAAATATCCTCTCCCGCGTACAGCCTATCCTGCCGCCCAGCCTTCTGCTCTAGTCATCTCCAATACGGATGCCAGGCCAGAAATGCTGAAATATTTATTGATTTTAAATTATTGTAACGGGCGTGTCGGCTTAAATTACCCGTGATGCTTTCAGGTTTGCAAGCAGATGCCTGAGTGAGTCTGTCTTCACACTGCAATTGGCATTCCCATTGGATGCTAAACCTTTAGCAGACTGTTTATAATGATATGAATAGGTTTCAGATGCAGTAAGATGTGATGGGACACAGCAAACCCATTTTTAATAGAGGGTTCTGTCACTTCTTAATATAGGAAACAACATTCATTTTCACTTAAATGGACTTAAGTTACAAAGAAGAACAAGTAAAACACAGAAGCTCTCATCTCAGGGGCATCGTTTAACATTTAGTGCCAGGTATCGGTTTTCTCAAGGTCATATTGAGGTAGGATGAGGATGGTGAATCCTACCTCAGTGAGGCTTCTACTGTGCAGGAGTGTCTGATGCTATTGCTGGCTGGACCAGGCATAGACATTATTTTAATGAGGTGGCTCACTAGGTGGCTACCTCTTAAAAATTGGTTAAAGCACTGATACATCTATGAATATCCTCAGGTGGCCTGTTATCATCGAGGGCCCCAAAGGTCCAGGAAAAAAAAAAACAATTTGGCTTCCTTTGTAGCCAATCAATTACCACTATGGTCTATTTCTTTGATTAAAAATCTGTTGGACTGTATTGATGACATAGGAGTTGGGCTTTGAGAATAATTTTCTTTGGTGGGCTAAAGAAACCCCAGTACGACACTGAAAATCAATGAACAGTTTACATATAAATATTCATGGATGCCACTGTATGGAACAGCTGAGGCCGATACAATATAAAAACAGAAACCTCGGACGATACCCACCCGATGGAGACAAATAGAAAACTCTTTTGGCATCCATGGTATAATGGGAGCCTATTTTCCCAATTACAGTATGTGCGAGGAGCTTTCCTGACGCATACGTTAAACATTTACTGGAAAGACCCTTACTGCCTGTATTAAAGTCCAGAGCTATATTTACAATTCTGCAAGCTTCAGAGCTGAAAGCTCCCAGCATTATTTGTCGACTCAGTATGTTCATAAAGCCTGCTATAGTGATTTTTTTTGTCTCATAGGAACTAAAGCTGAAAGCCTCCATAGAGTTTGTTCAGTAATTGACAATTTAATGTTTCCATACGACCATCAACACTGGGGTCCTTAGGCAATAAATAAAAATTCAGCGTCTTCCAATGTAATTATGTTTGGCTTCATAGAATTCAGAAAAATACTAGGTAGAATAAGTAGTATGTTGAAACTTACTGGATAATAAAGTATATATATTATTACATTACCTAATTTACAGTGAGTGACGGGGGAGTGATAAGTGTCTGCTGGGTGCCTTTAGGTCATATTTATAATTCCTTTCTAAACAGTAAGTAAAATATGTTGATCTGGAAACCAGAATAGTAAATCTCTATAACCCAACCAGAATAGTAATATCTGTAACTCCCTAATTATACAAGACGTTTGTTTTTCAGTCTACGCCTAAAGGGGTTTTCTGGGAGTACAATATTTGTGACCTGTTCTCAGGATAGGTCATCATATCAGTGGGGGTCTGACGCCCAGCACCCCTATCGATCAGCTGTTTGGAAGGGCCGAAGATCTTGGTCAAGTGCTGCTGTCTCCTCACAAAGTACCAAGCACTATGCCATATGTTTTATATGGTTGTGCTTGGTATTCACTTGAATGGGACTGAGCTGCCCTATGGCCAAGTGACTTATGGACTTGATGACGCTAGTAGAGATGAGCGAAAAGTTCTGCTTACAAGAATTCCGTTATGGATTCTGCTACCACGGACCATAAGTTATGGCCCGTGGTAGCAGAATCCATAACGTAGTTCTTAGATAACCCGAACCTTTTACGCCGAACTTGAAAACACATGTTCGCCCATCCCTAGTCACTAGTCTAAGAAGAGGTCGCAGCACTCAATGGAATGCCATAGCCTCTTCAAACAGCTCATCAGCCTGAGGATAGGTCATCAGTATTTTACTCCCAGAAAACCCCTTTAATGCAGACATTACAAACCCAATTATAGTAATCATTTATTTACAGGTAAAAGTAACACTATGACTAACCCTGTAAGATAAGTTAAAGCATGCTCCGTTCTCCTGGTTATGTGACTATTCTTTATTTTTGGAACTAATTGGTGACTTGCTTTCTGGCAGTGATGGAGACTCAGATGCAGACTCTGAACTTGATGAACGAGTGGATGGAGTAAAGTCATGGCTGTCCAAAAACAAAAGTTCTTCCAAAGCCTACTCAGATGATGGTAGTTTAAAGAGCTCTAGGTTAGTATTTATTATTATCATACTATTTTAACATGAAAGAGTTCAATTTACATGTCTTTTTCATATTTATCGTAAAATGTTATTTATGAACCTGGGTGTCAACTTAAAGACGTCAGCTCTTCTTGATTCTGATTAGTGAAGAAACTTTGGATGTGCCGCCTGACCACGGAATTGAGCATACGGAACTGTGTAATGTAGAGCACATTCATGAATTTATACTGCAAGAACTCTACTTGCCCACTGACTAACCTTCTTTGAGCACCTTTTAAATGCTCTTAGTTGTTTTTTTTTTCTGTCTCATGATAGTGTCACATCGTGAGCAGCTTTTTATTCTCAGGGTTATGTAGATCCCAGGGGAGGAACCTCCACACATCGTAAGGTGATGGCATATTCTAGCTATATTCACAAGGGCTGTCCTTGTGGCTGATTAACTGCTTTCTAAATATACTCTCTATAGTGAGAAAGCTGTCAAGCAGTGGCAGGGTTGTCACCTGGGTATGAACATCCAGGACTCCACCAGGAATGCACATCATTGAGAAAACTCCAGTGCAGGCTCACAATGCAGCTGATAAACACTGTTTTTTGCAGTATAATTCACAAAATCACTGAGTGTGCCTGAATTAGGGTCTCTGTCTCTACTTTATGCTACCCTCAGATAAGCTAGCACAAACCTATTGACACATTCTCTTTAGAGGGGTTGTCCAGGCATACTGGCCCACCAGATCTAACATTGGGTATGTGAAGACACAGCTTCATGCTGTGTGGTACAGTTTGCCCAAAGAGTATCATTCAAAGGTGCTGTCCTAATAACTACCTGTGTACAGTTCTCGCTGGGCGTTTACCTCAGCCTGCAACTATATATTTCTGTGTATCTGTATATTTTCTTAGTTGCAAATGCTGAACAACTTGGTCAGACAGAAAATGATGTATATTCTTTCCATCTCTGCATTGTGGCAAAGCACTGCAGTGATAATTGTATATTTCACTTGTGAAGCAGGCGATAAACACAGAAGACGTTTTCAAGAAGCATGTTTATTTCGGTTTGTATCCCTCTGCTGAGGGTCATCAGCAAATAGTGTGCGTCATTAGGCACAAAACCAATCACAATTTATAACTTGGGGTACTCTCTAGCCAGCTCGAATCGCTATACACATTAGTCATTTCCAAGCAATTAGCAACGGGCCACAGCTTCGAAGCTCAAGCAACATTGTCCCCAAACTCATTTTTCTTGGCGCATGAAATTAAGAATGGGCATAGATTATGATCTCTTAATTTCATTATCTGGCCAAATAAATAATCTAATCATAGAGCCACGTTAATGACCTGAGTCACTTTCTTGTGGTCACATCACACCCATTTGCCCAGGTAAAATATTCGTTCTATAGAACAGTTTGAGGTGTTCTTGGGTTATTTAATTAGAAGATTTTTGTTCCTGTAATCTTTTACTTGAGTAATGTCACACATGAATGCCATGCGTGTCGGCAGATATTGTACAAAAAGATTGCCAGGGTTTTGCATTTTCTTTAAGGAATGTATGGTACAGATTCTTTGTCCTGTCTACTTTCATTGTATTATTTTATTCTCTTTTTGCTTCCTGCTCATGTTCTGTGCATATTTTCTCCTTTCACCTTTTTTCTTTTACTTTTTAACTGATTCTCTCTTCTTCTTTGCTTTCTATGCCATTTTATCATACATCAAACTTCTGCACATTCACACAACTAAAGACCTAGCCAGAGCACAGAATTGAAGGAGGCAAAAGAACTAAAGCCTGTCAAACAAGGAAAAGACGTGGATGAAAGGCCAGTGTCTGTAATGAGCTCTCTCAGCTATAGAAAAAGGGCAAACATTAAGGACTCTATAGGTGGTAAAGGTGATGTGGATTCTTTATTTTCCACTTTGAAAGATAGATCTGAGTCTCCAGATAGGTCATTTCGTAAAGTTCAGAAGGATCCTTCAGGAAGTGCATTTGATGATACACTGTCTGTTACTTCTTGGAGAAAATCTCAAGGTAGTGAAGACCTGGATGATAGGTCATCATTGGTGTCTCAGGCATTTACAGAAGCATCTAGTCGAGCCAGAAAGGGACTTGACAAGAGGTGGTCCATGGCAAGCCCCGAGTTTGATAAAGTGTCTGTAGTTTCCAGTCGCCTTTCTAATAGGCGCGGTCTAGAAGATGAAGATGAAACCAAATCATCACTGAGCTTTGGCATTACTAGTCCCCCTAGTCTAAGACGTAGCACTTCCAAATTGGATGAATCCCGCAATGACTTGTCAGCTGTAAGTCCTTCACTCAGCAGGCGTTCAGAATTCAGAAGTCCAACGCTTGGCAACCGCTCCGACAGTCGTTTGTCTATGGCCAGAAGCACACTAGATGATTTTGATGACTCTGTTAGCATTGGGTTTAGTGATACTCGGTCGTTATATAGTCAGCACTCCTCTGGACGTAGTTTTTCAGTACCTCCACAGGCTAGAACCCCAGGTGCAGAAGATATTGAACTAGAAAGTAGAGATCCACAGCCTGTTTCACACCGCAACTACTTAGATCCAGACCTCGAGGCTGCAATCAATGAGGTTCTAAGCTACAAGCCTATAAAGTTCAAGAGGAAAAGTCTTGATCCTGATTCAGATGATGATGACACAAAAAGTGTAAGAAGTATAAAGAGCTTACATGCAGAGAAAGGAGAGTCCTCTTTAGGACTCAAGAGGTCAGCATCTGCTTTAGACTTCTCCAGGGCTTCTAGCAGACGAAGTAGAAGTCGGAAGAGTAGTTCTGATTCCAGCTCTGAAGAGGAACGCAAAAAGAAGAGTTCTAAAAAACATTCGAAGAAGTCCAAAAAGAAATCCAAAAAGAAGCGATCCGAGTCATCTTCCTCTTCATCGTCTTCAGAATCTGAATCCTCCTCAGGCTCTACAGTATCTTACCGTAGTGGAGGTAGTGTGAAAAAGGGGCCGAAAAGTAAAAACTTAGAAAATGAAGAAGAGCCTCAGGGGGACAAGAAAGATGGGAAAAATGACAAAAAGACAAAAAAGGAAGATAAGAAAAGGAAGAAACAAGTTGACAGTCTGATGATGAAATATTTATACCGGCCAGAAAGTGATTAAGACAGTAGGTGTTTGCTTGTAAGTGAACTTACAATAGCATGTCCTGCACGGAGTGGAATACTAACTATAATGCGTGGTGTTTTGAGGACTAACACCTCTTGTACCCATAGTATTATAATATATTGTCCGAAGAGTGGAAAATTCTCAATATGTGGTTGGCAGGACTTTGTAAGCTGATGATTTACTAGTTGGTTGGGACTCTTTTTGAATGGCAGAGTACATTTTAGAACATGAATATATACCAGTGTCTTTATTGGTCCAACTTTTGAGACAAATAGTCTTACAAAATAAATGTGTAGTACGTGTATATGGAATGTATGAATACCTCCTCTAGGTCAGCTATGGTCTGTAAGTACAGTGCATATGGCAGGTAATCGTTATAAATTTCCTACTAAGGGAAAACCTATGTAGTCAGTGGAATTCTAGGCTGACTGACAATTTGCCCTAAAAGGTTGGCTATAAAACACAGCACTATTTATTCAGCTTTGTCCATCCACTGTACAAAGAAAGCGGTGTTCTTGTGGTTGTAGAATTTTACAGTATGTGATGTTGCCGGTGAAACACTTGTCGTGACCAAAATCAAGTTTAACACCATGAAAGATTTTAACAGTACTGCTATAGCAATATCCTTTAAAAATATTTTAGGAGTTGATTAGCGTGAATGTGCATATTGTGCCAGGCCTGGAAATCAAAGCAAAAGAGTTATAGGGTCTTAAAGGCTGTTCTGTTAATCTGTGCAGTTACTACACCCCCATGAGTAACCCTTATTCTTCCAGCGCTGAAATAGAGACTTTGGTGATCCACAGATATGCAAATACCTCTCTATTCATATTTGTTGAAAATACCACTTTTGCTAAGCATTGTGTAGCTCTATCTGTCAAGCAAGCTAGTGAGTGAACAGACTGAAAATTAATCGGCACAGCAGGAACAGTTTGCAGTTCTTGTCGCCTCTTTTATTATCCATGGTCTCAATGCGGCAATCTAGCACTTCACAGAGTAACCCTTTACATTTTGAAAGTAAGGACGTGGCCTTTTCTGCATATATGCATTTTTTAGAGGTAGAGGTGGCAGCAAACAGTTGTAAATGCATTTTTATGCATAGTATAAAGTATAAGGTATACTATACTGCAACCCAGTCTGTCCCCTTGATTGTTGTGCTGCACATTGTTTTTACTTTAACAAAAGCATCTGGAAAGAGGGAACTATACATTTTGCTTTCATAGAATATATATTCTAGACCAATGTGAGAGGGCTGTGGCAAATTTCTAAAGTGTATAAGTTTAAAGCGTATCTCCGCCTGCTGCACGTATTATTTTTATAATCTATCCTTGCGGAGTTGGAGCTCAATTCTCTTCATTAAAATCTCTTGGGTAGCCATATGATAAGATTATAGCTACATGCCTAAACGTTTATAGGAAGCTTAGGAGTAGAAGCTGTATGCGCTAAACTCCAGAGCTCCACCTAGTGGTTGCATGAGACTTGATCACATAATAGTGTATTACATGACAACAAACAGCGTGTGACAGGGATGCAGATACAAGCAGAAAAGTCATTTTCAGAAATAGAGTATGGACATGCTTGTTATTATGTACAAATGCTATTTCTGTGGGGGGAGGAGGGGTTCCCATGAACTCGGGGAAAACCTCTTTAGGCTACATGTGAAAGTACCATTCACACAGCTAGAAAAACTGTTAACCTTTTGTGACAAAATGGCTCAATATTTTTAATAAAGACCAATTGAAAATATTATTTTTAGCTCAAAATGAGTAAAATGCAATCATTAAAAAAATTGCCCCCAAAGGTGCTCATAGTCTTCAGGGCCTGTCTGTTTAATTGATTTTGAACTGTGCATAAAAGAAGAAACAGAGCTCCAACGTGAATTTTATTAACTATAAACAGGATTATGGACACATTTAAATAAAGAATGAATTTCAATAAAAGTTGGAAAGGTAATCTTACCAGGAGTTACCTAAGGTATGGCTGCTGCACTGAAACCTAATCTGCAAAAGGGAGAGCTGCTAAATGATGCAAATAGAATTTTATACTACCACAGAGGATAAAAAGCAGAACCTCTAAAGTAGGACTATGCTTTTTCTTGTGCAGTGATATATAGAGCTCTATATGGTGGAAGATATGAGGCGCAAAGATGTATGCCTTATGTTGTACCTTTTCAAAAACCTCTTAAAATCCAACTGTATGTATTCCTTTCTTCAACTGATTTTTTTTCCTTGACTGATCAGATGCTGTGCTTGCCCATATGATTACATGGGGCGATGCTAGATCACTGTAATCTTCGGCTCTTTCTGTTTCTTTAGCTTAAAAACGACTGTACACGATATAGGCCATGACTAGCTGATCAGCAGGGATCTGACACCCTGCACCCGCAGCAATCAGGTTTTCTGTGTAGCTCCGTCACCGGAAGTACATAGCACGGTCAACATTAAAGTGGACAGTGCTGGCAACTGCAGCACTGCTCTTATTGAAGTGAATGGGAGCAGTACTGCAATGATGAGTGCTATCCACTACAGTGTTGATAGTGCTGTGTAGGTCTGGCGACAGAGCTACACAGAGATGCTGATCAGTGCAGGGTGTTGGGGCCCCCCCCCATCAGATAATGATGGCATATCCTTAGGGATAATTAAGGCTGGGCAACCCCTTTAATCATAGGATAACCCCCTTAAGCAGATTAAAAGCTACAGAATATGAAAATCAATATGGTGGCCGGGCAATAAGGTCTAATAAGTTCCATTATCTTTCATGCATTGGTAATATTGATAATGGGTGAAGTAAAAAGTCCCATGTTATGAAGTCTCCATGGAGCGTAGTTGAGAAAAGATTGCTCTGAACTGTTCCTTTAAGCCTTTGCCCTTGAGCGGATGTAAATATCTCTACGCTTGATACATTTTAGCAGCAACTATTTATATCCAATACAAACATTTGCCAAATTGCTAAAGAGCCGCTAATTTATAAGCAAGAAATATCAATTAATATATTATAAAGGTCGACATTTCATTAGTATACTTAACATACCTTAATTATATATCTTAATTGCAAGTGAAAGGAGCCAAATTGTTTCTACCTACAAAATCCAGTCCTTCTTCTTACAGAGAAAAATGCTTTCCCTATGACTGGAGCTTTGTGGATAGTTTACTGCAAATCTTGGAGGACTCCCGCTAGTCATTTCTATGCCCTACGTAAGGTGTAATCAGCAGAAACTTTTTTCAGCCGGTGCCTTTCGATCACCTTATTTTACATCAAAATGGTGGCGCAAGTCTAGTGCGCAACATCTCATCTTTTGGGGACAGAACCTTTCCAGTTAAGCCCCTTCCTGTTAAGCCCTGTCCCCTTTTTGAACAAGTTGGAGAACGTTGTAGAAACACCAGTTGTACCAATTTGCACCACTTTTTAGACTGCTTCTAAATTGGTATATATCGGACACGTTTTTTTTTTACAAGTCTGTGTGTTTGACTGGAAGAACCTAGACACAGATTAGGGACAGTAAAAACGAAAAAAAAAACTGGATACTTTTTTTTTTTCCATCTAAAAAAACGGATCTCAGACGGAAATGACTCAAACGAATGCAAATTGTGCATAACTGGTGCACAGGATCCGTTTTTTTATTTTTTTATTTACAGGATCCGAATTTTTTTTTTTCCTGTTCTTCTGATGGACTAGAAGAACGGAAAAATAACAGCGATATGAACTCTCCTTTAGTTGCCATACCTGATCATCTGAAAAGCAATATTTGTACTTTAAATTATATTGTGCGTCCTTTAGATAATCTGTATAGGAATATGTGAAAACAAGTGTCTAATACATTTAGATTCAGTCTTTTCTGTTTTGAGTGAGCTTAAAGGGAATGTTTACTATTTAGTTTTAATCTCATGTATAAAAGAGAAAGTATGTGTTTATTTTAAAGGGAACCTGTCACGTTAACTATGGTGTCTGATCTGCAGGCAGCAGGTTTTAGAGCACAAGGAGCTGAGTAGATTGATATATAGTTTGTGGGAAAAGATTAAGTAAAACTTGTAATATATTCAGTTATATCCGAGCTCATTCTGGGCTTTGAAGTCTAGGAGGCAGTCCTATCTGTGATTGACAGTGTTCCCTCTGACTGTGTATACAGAGAGAGCTGTCAATCACTAATAGGACTGCCTTCTTGATTTCAAAGCCCAGAATAAGCAGGAATTTAAATAAATGAAACTTTTCCCACAAAAATATCAATTTGCTTAACACCTTCTCTATAACCTGCTGATTACACTGCATTTTGGTGGTGACAGGTCCTCTTTAAAGGGTTTCTGTCACCAGGATTACACATTATAAGCTGTCTGACATTAGCTATGTGCTAATGTCAGATCAGCTTGATAATGTGCTTTATATGTATTTCTGATGTATATTTAGGCTAAAAAACATCTTTTTATAATATGTAAATTAGCCTCTAGGAGCAGGGGGGGAGTTGCCCCTGCTCCTAGAACTCCGTCTTCAACCTGCTGCCACGCCCTTCTTTCTTTGATTGACAGTGCCGGGCAGCGATCCTCTCCTGCCTCCGGCACGGTCTCTCTGCTAATCCGCGCCTGCGCCGCGGCTCTGTATTCGGCGCAGGCGCGGTGAGCAGAGGGCGCTTGTGCCTGCTGTCCTCAGCTCACCGCGCCTGCGCCGAATACAGAGCGGCGACGCAGGCGTGGGATTTAGCAGGAAACAGTGCTGAAGGCAGGAGAGGATCGCTGCCCGGCACTGTCAATCAAAGAAAGAAGGGCATGGCAGCAGGTTGGCAGCACGAGCCTCTAGGAGCAGGGCAACTCCCTGCTCCTAGAGGCTAATTTACATATTATAAAAAGATGTTTTTTAGCCTAAATATACATCAGAAATACATATAAAGCACATTATCAAGCTGATCTGACATTAGCACATAGCCAATGTCAGACAGCTTATAATGTGTAATCCTGGTGACAGAAACCCTTTAAAGGGGTTCTCTGGGATTTAAAAAAATTAAAAAAACCTAAATATTACCTTGGTAATATATTTTTAAAATAAATACCTTTTCATTAGTTATAATGGCTCATTTTCTCTAGGGAGCAATCATTAGGAGAAATAAAATGGCCGCTGTCCTATTAGTATACACAAAAGCTGTTCTAATCACACAGCAGGACAAGTTACTTCACAACACTGAGCAAAAGAGCTGCCTCATCCTCCTCTCTGCTCTGCTTGTCAGGGATTATGATTAGGGATGAGCGAATCGACTTCGGATGCTTCATCCAAAGTCGATTCGCATAAAATTTTGTTGTAATGCTGTAGGGAGCGGGAGCTCCGCACAGTATTAGAATGTATTGGCTCAGATGAGCCGAAGTTATTACTTCGCAAAGTCCTGCGAGACTTTGTGTAATAACTTTGTGAATTAATTATTACTGTAAAAAACCTTAATACCGAACTCGGGTTCGGTTCCAAGTGGTATTTTCATTTTCTTAATTTCCGAGACCCCCTTTAAACTGTAGCTTTTAATTTTTAAAAGTTTCCCTGGTGGTGACAATGTTGTAGATGCACAGGGGCGAATTTATCATTCCCCTACACCAGGGATGGGCAAACTGCGGCTCTCCAGCGGTTGTAAAACTACAATTCCTACCATGCCCTTAATGCATTCTGAATGGATAAGGATCCGCTCAGAATGCATCAGTTTGGCTCCGTTCCACCTCCATTCTGCTTTGGTGCGTCTGACGAAACTGATCCGTCCTGACACACAATGTAAGTCAATGGGGACGGATCCGTTTTCACTGCCACAATCTGCCACAATAGAAAACGGATCCGTCCCCATTGACTTTCAATGGTGTTCAAGACTGATCCGTTTTGGCTATGTTAAAGATAATACAAACGGATCGGTTCTGAATGGATGCATGCGGTTGTATTATCTGAACGGATGCGTTTGTGCAGATCCGCACCAAACGCGAGTGTGAAAGTAGCCTTAGGGCTCGTTCACATCACCGTTTGTCTTTTCCGTTCTCCGGCTCCGTTCAGGAGCAGGAGAACGGAAAGGACGGATGCTGTACATAACTGACACCTAACTGACACCAACGGAGCCTAAAGACCCCCACTTTAATAGGGTCCGTTTGGTGTCCGCTCAGAACATGATTTTTGAGCGGACACGAAAGTCCTGCATGCAGTACTTTCATGTCCGCTCAAAAATCATGTTCTGGGCGGACACCAAACGGACCTTATTAAAGTCTATGGGGTCTTTAGGCTCCGTTGGTGTCAGTTAGGTGTCAGTTATGTACACCATCCGTCCTTTCCGTTCTCCTGCTCCTGAACGGAGCCGGAGAACGGAAAAGACAAACGGTGATGTGAACGAAGCCTTAGCTGTGTGCATAGTGTTGCTGCTGTTCCTTTTGTAGCCCTTTAGAAGTAAATAAAGCTGTCATAATGAGTCTTGTGCGGATACTGTCCCAGGCTATGCTGCAAAGCTGAAGAGCGAGCTTAGTGCGTGTGCTCCTGTGGTCTGCATAAAGACTGTAATATTAATGTTGTAGATACATGAAGAATGAATAAATAAAAATAATAAAAAAAAGGTTTTATGACAAAACCATGATTTAGATAACCTGGCTTTTCCTGATGATACATTCCCCTTTAAATGACTAAATATTCTGTGAAACAAAACATCTCAATTAACCTATCAAGTGTTCATGCTACAGGTCTTTGCTCCGCAGCATTTCATATTGTACATTTTCTTAGCCTGTGGACGTTACTTATGACACAGATAACATGTACTTTGTTGCCCCTCACCTGCGAGCGGAACGACATGGCTGCCAGGCTTTGCATGTTCATTTATTTGTTTAGTTAGGAGAATCCTCGCAGGGCAGGCGGCAAATTCCCTGACAGATCCTTTGTTTTTCAATCTCCCTCCGCTCATTGATCTGGATTAATACTCTGGCGTGCTTGCAATTTGCACAACTTCAACACAATTTGTTTCTGCCTGGAGGGCACATTTTGGAGCCGAATAAAGATTCATAGGGGTAGAAAATCAGGAATACAAGAAGGGAGGGGACTTGGGCGCAGATATAAGCAATTACTAAATGTAGCTTCCAGCTTTTGGATTGGAACCTTTTCCTTCAGATTTTCTTTTACGTCTTTCAGCATTTACATTGCCGGTGATGGAAAAACATTACATGTCAAGTATTTATTGTATGCATATGTTTTATGGTGTGTATGTGAGGCTGCAGAAGCTAAAACCCAGTGGATGGGAATAAGACTGCACATTGCCATGGTTAATGTATTAATTAGTGGAAGAAGGTAGTTTGCATCTATTAAATGGATTAATGTCCACAGCCGCATGATGATTGAATGGTAGCTATCAGTACTTAATGATGCCGTTTCTCCTTCCACATTGTGCAGTTTCATGGGATCTGCAGACTTCTTTAATAAATGGTGATTGTGGTATTCATTAGAATTAATGTGTCACATTGGAGCTTTAACAATTCGCATGCCAGTGCTTAGGAAGCCTAGAATACAGTGAAGAATGTTCATTTACAAACATGAAGACTGAAGCAACAAATAGAATATTTTCCAATCTTCATTTAATAGATTGCCGATAAGTGCACAGCCTTTAGAACACATAACATTGGAAGGATTGTATGCAAGAAAGAAAGAAATAAAGGTTGGAATTTATAAGTGCCCATGTTGCAGACCGCAAAACGCGGGTCCACAAATCACGGGCACTGGCCGTGTGCACTCTGCATCAAGGTGCGGACCCATTGAATTTAATGGGTCCATGATCAGCAAGATGTGGCATAAGATAGGATATGTGTTATCTTTTGTGGTGCCGAAGCATGGACCCACAGGCATGTGTGCTATGTGTCCCATAACTCTCATCATGATGCGGAGTGTAAGCAGCCGGTGCTCCTGTTTTGCTGATCCGGGGTTAGCAGTCCGCATTATGGCACAGCCGTGCCATGGTCATGTGAATGCGGCCTTAAAGGTACAGCCAATGTTGCTGCTGTTCATGTTTTCACAAAGTAGCAGATGCATAGACAACCATGCAATGACAGTTTTGCAGCAGAGGCTTCACACATCATATGATTGCAGAGGCAACAGTGCCACCAAATCTGCTGACCAGGTCTCCTGCCGTGGATTTTACATTTCTGGTGTGAGATGGAACACGAGCAACATTGTAGGCTCTTGTATACTTGGCTCTAAGGCTGGGTTTACATGTTCCAGTACATATTTCAGAAACTTACAAAACTGTGCAGTCAAAAAGCAAATCACAAAACTGCCGCAAGCGCATGTTTTGTTTGACACGTGAATGGTCCACGTGGCTCACTACTGAAACGTTTAAAGTAATCACAGCCTAAGGCCTCATGCACACAACCGTTGTTGTGGTCCGCATCCGAGCCACATATTTTGCGGCTCGGGCGCGGACCCATTCACTTCAATGGGGTCGCAAAAGATGCGGACAGCACTCCGTGTGCTGTCCGCATCCGTTGCTCCGTTCCGTGCCCCTGCAAAAAAATTAGAGCATGTCCTATTCTTGTCTGTTTTGCAGACAAGAATTGGCATTTCTACAATGGGCAAATTGCAGAACGGAACGCGGAGCAGCTTCCGTGTTTAGCGGATCCGCGGTTTGCGGACCTCAAAACACCAACGGTCGTGGGCATGAAGCCTAAGATGTAGGACATATAAGGCTGGATACACATGCTCCAGCTGCTGCATGCACCCAAAGCCCAACCAAGCAGCACAATTTTAAGAGTAAGACCATAGCTGCTGCAAGTGGGCTCAGTGGTTAGCACCGGGGCATTGCAGTGCTGGGTTTCTAGGGTCAAGTCAAACCAAGGAATTGACCTCGACCTACAATCTCCCCACATAGTATCGACACTACAGTTTGGGGACATTTTATTGACCGTTTGTATGTTTTCCCTGTATGCACGATGGTTTCCGCCTACACGTCACTGGGTATCCTAGTTTATATTAGAAGTACTTTTCCCTATGTGAAGACATTATTTTTCGTATACAGCTGTGATACTTGCTAGTTTTTTTCTATTTTATTGGAAACTAGAAATAAAGAAAACCACATTTACCAATAGTTGTCACAATTTGTAGTGTTTGTGGTTTATTTTATGTATATTCAATATAATTATTTTGCAATTTTACTCCATGTCCTTTGAAAACAAAAATTCCTTATTATGGGCACAATCCAGCGCATGCGCAGTGAAGTGAGTGTCCTCGGCTTCGTTTGCGCATGCGCTGGAAGCTGCTGGAGCTGGCTTGTAATGCCAGGACTGTGTGACTAATTCTGAGAGTAGAATCATCCTCAAGACAGGTAGCAGACTGCTTTATAACTTAATTTTTTCTCAGAGAATTACATCCTTAGAAAGCTTTTACTATCTTGTAATACAGTATGTCGGCGGTATAGGGATGGTTTATTTGATGATGGGTTGTCTTTAATACATGTTCTGCATGTAGATGTAACTGTACATTAATCCTCACAGCTGACCAGACTGTTGTTGGCATGTATGACGCCTGGAAATCACTAGATTTGAAATATTTTGTGTGTGCAAAATAAGTCCCTGCCCTCTCAGATTTTCAGATACATCTAACTAAAATGAATTCATGTAAGTGTAAACCCATGACCATGTCTTTTTTTATTTCAGCCCTCCAACCTATAGGAAACCTTTAAGCTATGACAGAGGGGATGATGAGCAGGACAACTTTGAAAGCACATACCGATCGAAATATTCCTCACGGAGCTACCTGAGCGACAGCGACACAGAAACCAAATCTTCCGAACCCTTGTCCTAATCATGACTAGGGTGAGAACAGTGCCACCTATAGGAATGGGAGAATGTTGCCATTTTCCACAGACTGAGAAATGCGGTTTCGATACATGTCCTTGGAACTGTGTGTGTTGGCTTTCAACCCGAGAAGAATGACGTGCACCTCAATACATCTCAAGACACCCCCATTCTTGTCCACCACCTGGCAACCTTAGTGCATGGGCTCATTTCTGCGTTTAAAGTTGCAGGGTGCTTTCATTGGATTGTCTTTTGCTTTACTTGTTGATGGTATGGTGGAAATGGAGGAGAGAATCAGATAAATTATTATTTTCATGTACTGTTTTCTGCATCTTTTTTCACCCCTTGGTGGAAGAGTGGATTTTCGATGGCTGGGATTTCTCATTGTCCAGTGGTCTCTGCTCTCCGTGTATATGTAACTATTAGGAGAGTATGCAGTCCTGGATGCTCATATGGGGGCTCCCAGCTGAATGGTGCCTTTTTCTGCCCTCCTTTAGTATTGCAATGCTTCCTAAACCCCTCAGAGTGATCACCCTGTATCTTCAAACTTACATATGTTTATTATGTATATACAGTTGCTATCCTGGTTGAAGAGAAAAGACAGCAGGTATAATGTTAGTGATCACTCGGGCTGGCTCTGCTGGGGGTGGTGGTCGATGAGAATGTGGACAATGAACAGAGGCATGCTGCAATATGTAGGTATCTAACATTGATGGACATCCTCTTAGCCAAGATTAACAAGATGTAATACACGGTATATCTTAAGCTCTGTGCTTGCCAGGGGGCAGACACAAAGTGATTACTACCATTTTAGCCAAAACGAATTGTACATTGATGTAAAATTCTCTATTGCCAATCTGCAATCAAAAGATGAAACATGCAAGTCCTGCAGGATGAACAGTTATCATTGGCTGAATGTCGCTTAACATTTGCTGCAATGTTACAGTATTCAGGATAAAATCTTAGTTATAATTTTTTTTAATCTCCTGCATGTGCTGGAGCCTTAGTGTCAGGAGTCTAAGAAGCTAAGATTGAGTGCTGTTTGCAGGACACTTGCACTTAAAGGGGTTGTCCAAGTTAAATAAAAAAAATCCTGACCAAAAAAAAAAAGTCATGCTCCTACTTTTCTCCACTGCCGTTTCCTGTACCATGCTTCAGTCCTGCACACTGACGTCCTCTTTCTGGCTGCAGTTGTGTCACCCATGTATACCAGGTCACATAGGCGGACTTGGAACCTAAAGTGGCCCCATGTTTTCCAAATTTACAGATGGTGGGCCAACACAATTAAAAGGGACTGCAAAACTATAGTGCAGCGCAAAATACTGCCTGGCAGAACCAAATAGCACAGTGCAGCAGAAAATACTGCTATCTGTACCACATTATTCAACTGTATCAGCATTCTAAGGACGGTGATACAGTTGAGTTCAGGAGGACACCTACTGTCGTTGGCCAGGTGCTTAAGTACCCGATGCTCCTAGCATTAATTAATGCTTCTAGGAGCAATGGGGACATGCCGTTATACCTAGAGGCTCTGCTCTCTCTGTAACTGTTGTGCCCTCTCCACTTTATTTGACAGGGCCAGGCTTGATGACATTTTCACTTCTTGGTAGAGGGAGTGGCAGTTGCAGAGAAAGCAGAGCTTCTAGGTGTAACGGCAACGCCCCCATTGCTCCTAGAGGCTCATTTGCCTTTAATAAAACATCAATTTTCTCAGCAATGCAGGCACACATGGGACCAACACAGATGCCTTCAGCTGCCAAGCGCATATGTAACAGGTCAGTCAGTTTCACAGATACAGATCTACTGACAGATGCCCTTTAATATATTCTTCTGAGATTTTAAAGGGAAACTGTCACCATGAAAATGCGATGTAGGCTGCAGGCAGCAAGTTATAGAGCAGGAGGAACGGAGCGAATTGTAGGTAAAGATTCAGTATAACTTTTTTTTTCGTTCACTTAATATCCCTGCTCTTTCCAAGCCTTAAAGTCCAGGAGGCGGGACTATCAGTGATTGACAACTCCATTTGTATACACAGTCAGAGAGGACAAGCTATCAATCACTGATAGGACCGCCTCCTGGGCTTCAAAGCCCAGAAAGAGCAGAAATTTATATGAATAAAATACAAGTACCAACATACTGTCTGCTTTTATACACTGACAGTGGGGCAAATTTACTAATCCTGTTCTTACACTTTTGTCGACACCTCCTTTTGGTTGGCTTATCTTTGGTGCATCATAAGCTATGTCCCGTTGCCATTAAACCTGTCCCCTTTTCTTATAAGTTCCATGTGGACATACCCTAAAAATGCAGCTTCACACTAAAGCCAGGTTAATTCCTTAGGCCTGCTTATCCAGGACTATAGTTTAGAAGGAAAGTAAGGGCTAATGCACACGACCGTTGCCTGTTTTGTGGACCCGAAAAACACAGATACCGGCCGCGTGCATTCTGCATTTTGCGGAACAGAACATCCAGCCCCTAATAGAACAGTACTATCCTTATCTGTAATGTGGACAATAATAGGACATGTTCTATATTTTTGTGGATGCCACGAATGGACTTGCTGTCCCCTTCGAAGTTAATGGTTCCGCATGCGAACCGCAAAACATGCAGATTGGATGTGGACAAAAAATCAGTTCATGTGCATGAGCTCTCCTATGTGCAGACAGTAGCATAGATCTCCGCTTCCTAGATACCTGTATGGCTCGGGGGATGGAGGATTGTTCTCAGCTGCAATCAGACGGTAATTTCCAAGTTTTGAGCAGTGTTGGCTTTTAACAAAATATATGAGAATGCAGCCTGTCTAAAAGTAGCACCTAGTGACATCATTAAGTTATGGGGTGCTTCTTCTGTAGGTGTAAAGTATTCTGTCGCCTTCCCTGACGAGTGTTTTAGCAACTACCTGCATCCCCCATGTAACTACAATTATGGTGCATTTTTATATAGCTCTATGTGGTGCCATTTATCTATTGTTCTAATAGAAGTTTATGTATGAATTACCAGATGTCTGCAATAAAGCTGGGCACTATCAGTACTAATTTTACAGGGGCAGACTGTGCGGGGAAACCCCCCCCCCCCCTAGAAAAACCCTGATACAAATTCCTTAATAAACTTCTAGTAGGAAGAACTGAGGAACAGGACAACATACAGTAGTTATAAAAAGATGCTCAAGAATTGCTATTGCATGGAAAAAGCAAGTAGTTACCAAAACATGTCAGCAGAGGTGACAGGTCCTCTTTAAGGGCTCATGCACATGAGCATGTGTGCCCCGTGCCCATATTGCGGACTGCAAACAATGGGTCTGCAATATACTGGCATCAGCCATGTGATTCTGACCCATTGACTTGCAATCCTCAAGATACAGAGTAGTGCGGAGTGGAGGCACAGATTGGAAGCACTACGAAGCACTTGCGTGAAATTTCGGTCCTTGCCTCCGTACTGTAAAAGAATAAAACATGTCCTATTTTTTTGTAGTTCGGACCATCTCTTCAAGGTAGTTGGTCCGCAAACGGCATGCACATGGACGATGCCCATGCATTGCGGGGCACACATGCTTGTGTGCATGATCCCTAAGCATGATGAGGCATTTATATAATTCAAAATAACCCTTTGTAGACTGGCATACATTTAAAGAAGTTTTCCTTGAATTTTAATTTTTTTTTTATAATTACCACATATTTCCATTACAGTAAGCAGTGCAATAAAAAGTGCAATGTTGCTTGAAGAAAAAAATCCTCAGTTGTCATTGTAGTATGTGATTCCTCTTGCTCAAATATTAAATGGGCCTTTATTTCTGGTATGTAATATTTTCTAGATCAGAATTGTTCAATACAGATTTTGGTGAGACTTTTTGTTCTTTTGCGCCCTCAAAGGCTAAGGTAGGAATAATCTTTACAATGCCTTTGCAAAAAAAAAAAGGCCTAGTCCTTAGAAAACCACAAGCTGAGCTGTATATGTCCCTGGTGGATGGTCTATCTCATATGAAGTTGAGGTAGGAAAGGGGTTATATATATCCATACTATGGATGTGCTTGAGATTTTTTTATCAATTGTGTGGACTTAAATAAAAAATAAAACCAGCCTGGGTCTGTATAGTTTACTTTTACATGTGAAATATGATGAGAATAATAACAGTACCACTGTCGGGATTATTCAGAATCTGTAATCATCTATGTATTCTTTTTACCTCCCAACATTTCGATCCCCATTCACAGGACATTTTAAGCCCTGATCATCCCAGGCACTACTTGCAAAAAGTTAGGGATATTTGGCTTGTGGGTGAAATTTGATGAATCTAAAATGCAACCTTCTCTAAACTTTTGAATGCACATGTCCAACTGTTCATTGTTACAGTACTTTTTGCACAACTTGCTGTTCTCTAACAAAGAGCTTAATAGCAAAATTCGCAAATGGTGTTTGATCCATGAATCACCCAATACATTTCCTGGTTCAATTAGAATTGGTATTTAAACAGTCCTCCTCATCATGCTGTTCACATTTTGACATCATGAGACCAAGACGACACATAACAATTAATAAACAGTACCTCGCCACTGCAAAGCTTCAAGCAGGATGTTCTCAGATGAACGTGGCCACTGAGCTTAGAGTGTCACAGAGTGTCATCAACAGGTTGCAACAGAGATACAGAGCGACTGGAAGCGTCACAGAAAGACATAGAAGTGGACGTCCTTTGGCCACATCCCACACTGATGGCTGCTTCCTTATGAGCAATCCCTTCGGAACCAGATGATGAATGCCACACAACTCCAGGCACATTTAGGAGAGATGAGGTACCCAAGTGTTGCGTCAGACCATTCAAAACTGTTTAAATCAGCGCGGTCTGCGTGCTGGATGACCTGCAAGGGTACCTGACCACAGGCGTCATCGTCTTGCATGAGCCAGGGAGCATCTACGCTGGACAAGGGACCAGTGGGCCTCAGTGCTGTTCACTGATGAAAGTTAATTAACGCTGAGCAGAAATGATGGCTGCCAACGATGTTGGAGACTATGTGTCAGCCACTATTGTTACCAGAATTTGGTGGTGGTCTTGTTACAGTGTGGGCAGGTGTCTAGTCAATGCAGAACTGACCTACACTTTGTGAATGGTACAATGATAAGCCCATACAACTTGAATAATATCATGAATCCAGTCATTGTACCTCTGCATAAACATCACAGGCCTAATTTTATCTTCGTGGACGACAATGCGCCAGCTCATCGAGGTCGCATCATTAGGGAACGGCTGCTGTAGACTGGGGCACCTCAAATGGAGTGGTCTGCACATTTTCCAGACCTGAATCCCAATGAAAACCTATGGGATCAGCAGAGTCGCCGTGTAGAGGCTCATACCTCTGTACCCCAAAGCCTCAATGACCTGAGAGCTGCCCTTCACGAAGAGTGGGATGCAGCAAACAATGAGTCGACTTGTGAACAGCATGAGACTCTGTTGGCAAGCTGTAATTGATGCTCAAGGCCACATGACAAGTTTTTGAGACATTGACATTTTTTGTCATGGTATACCCACCACTGTTGTTGACTTTTCTTTCAATAAATTGTTTGAGATCAGGAAATCACCATTGCATGCTTCTACTTACATGCCCTACTTTCATGGTATGAGATCACTGTAGTGTGAGCTTTTTACATTTTCCATAAATTTTACCCGAAAGCCAAATATCCCTTTTTTGTGAGCAGTGTAAGAACTCCACATAATAAAAGCCGATATTTGAGGCACATTACCATGAGCGTTGTCCCTTTGCAGTGTGTTTTATTGGACAGTTGAGGAGGTATGTTATGTATAGATTGGGTTCACATTTAGACTTTTGCTTCCCATTTTCTGCACTTTTGTGTTTTAGTTGTATTTTTTGTGGTAAAAACACCAGCTCCAGATGTTGGCTCCAGGTTTAAATATGAAACACAGGACGCACAAACATTTTTGTGTTACTGGTGGTTTTTTAATTAGGGGGTATTTCTGTCTTGCTGTGCGTTGTTTTTGTTTTTTTACAGATGTTTTGACCACCAGTTATAAATGCTAGTGGTCAAACACACTGCAATAAACCCAGGTGGCAAAGAAAAACATGCATTTATTCTTGTTTGAAAAAAAAAAAAAGACAAAATTAATGTTTAAATGGGTTATCCTGGAAGAAATATTGAAAACCAATCCTCTAGGCCATGTGACGTCACCATACAGCGTTCACATGGGGTCGAGCTGCAATAGCAAGCACAGCCGCTATACTATGTACGGTGCTGTGTTTGGAGAATTTCCTGGATAACCCCTTAGTGACCAGCCTGTTTTGGGCCTTACTGACCAAGCGTTTTTCTTCCTTTTTTCATCATCACGTTCAAAGAGCTATAACTTTTTTATTTTTCTATCTATATAGCTTTATAAAGGCTTGTTGTAGTTATTAATTTAAATTTTGTCTTTTTTTTATTTTTATGGCGTTCACCGTAGGGGAAATTTAACATGATATTTATGTAGTCCGGGTCATTACGGATGCGGCAATACAAACATTTGGGGAAGGTTGTTTTTTTTGCAATTTTTTTCATTGAAAAACGTATTTTCAATGGAAAAAAGCGTAATTTTTTTTATTGAATAAATGAGTTTTTTTTAACCATTTAATTGTCACACAAAGGGACTATAACAGACAGCTTTTTGATTGCTTTTAAAATGCAATGCACTATCCCTATAGTGCTTTGCATTTTAATAGCAATGCTATTCTGACATTGACCAGCAGGCTGAGCCAGAGAGGCACAGCCTGCTGGAAATTACTGAAGGCTGGTCTGGGGCCTCCATCAGACCCCAGGCAGCCTTCACACACATCGGCACGCCGCGATCGCATTTGTGGGGTGCCCATGGGAGACAGAGGGAGTCTGCTCCCTCTGTCAACACTTTACATGCCGGTCCGGGGTTTTAGAGCAGGGCCGCGGCTCTCATTTGAGAGATGGGTCCCCACTCCCCGCTGCATGTAAAAAAGCGGCCCAGCCTTAGGCCCCTTAGTGACCGCCGTAAAAACACATATGGATGGTCACTAAGGGTTAAAGGACCTGTAATGTCCTTAACCCCTTAAGGACGAAGGGCGTACATGTACGCCCTTGCGTCCTGGTACTTAAGGACCAAGGGCGTACATGTACGCCCTGTGAATATCCGATCACCGCTGCGCACGTGGCGGTGATCGGAACAAGATGCCTGCTGAAATCAATCAGCAGGCATCTTGGCTTACATACCCAGAGGGTCCTGTGACCCCCCATGTCAGCGATCGCAGCAAACCGCAGGTCAATTCAGACCTGCGGTTTGCTGCGCTATGTGCGATCTCTGATCGCGGGGATCAGAGACTAAAATATGCCCCCAATGTTAAATTTTAACCCCCCTGCAGTTTTTTTTGTCACCTCACATCTCAAAAACTGTAATAGCAAGCGATCAAAAAGTTATATGCACCCAAAAATAGTGCCAATCAAACCGTCATCTCATCCCGCAAAAAATGATACCCCACATAGGACAATCACCCCCCAAAAAAAATAGGGCTCTCAGACTATGGAGACACTAAAACATGATTTGTTTTGTTTTAAAAAATTATAATATTGTGTAAAACTTAATTAAATAAATAAATAAAAAGTATACATATTTGGTATCGGCACGTCCGTCGCAACCTGCTCTATAAAAATAACACATCACCGAACCCCTCAGGTGAACACAAAAAAAAAAAATACGGTGTCAAGAGCCATTTTTGTCATCTTACATCACAAAAAGTGTAATATCAGGCGACCAAAATGTCATATGCACCCCAAGATAGTTCCAATCAAACCGCCATCTCATCCCGCAAAAAATGAGCCCCTACATAAGACAGTCGCCCAAAAAATAAAAAAAATATATGGCTTTCAGAATGTGATGACACTAAAAAATCATTTTTTTCAAAAATGCTGTATTATGTAAAACTGAAACAAAACCCCCCAAAAAGCCATATTTGGTATTGCCGCGTCCGTAGCAACCTGCTCTATAGAAATAGCACACAATCTAACCTGTCAGTTCAACGATGTAAATAACAAAAAATAAAACAATAATAACAAAGCAAGGGTTAACAGCCAAACAAAACTCAATTTTTATTGCCCCGATTCTGTAGTTTTCAGAAACACCCCATATGTGGTCGTAAACTGCTGTATGGCCAAACGGCAGGGCGTAGAAGGAAGGGAACGCCATATGGTTTTTGGAAGGCAGATTTTGCTGGACTGGTTATTTGACACCATGTCCCATTTGAAGCCACTCTGATGCACCCCTACAGTGGAAACTCCAAAAAAGTGACCCCATTTTGGAAAGTACGGGATAAGGTGGCAGTTTTGTTTGTATTATTTTAGGGTAAATATGATTTTTGGTTGCTCTATATTACACTTTTTTTGAGGCAAGGTAACAAAAAATAGAAATTCCGAAATTTCATCTCCATTTGCCAATAACTCTTGTGGAACACCTAAAGGGTTAACAAAGTTTGTAAAATCAGTTTTGAATACCTTGAGGAGTGTAGTTTCTTAGATGGAGTCACTTTTTTGGAGATTCTACTCTAGGGGTGCATCGGGGGGCTTCAAATGGGACATGGTGTCAAAAATCCAGCCCAGCAAAATCCGCCTTCCAAAAACCATATGGCGTTCCCTTACTTCTGTGCCCTGCCGTTTGGCCATACAGCAGTTTACGCCCACATATGGGGTGTTTCTGAAAACTACAGAATCGGGGCAATAAAAATTTAGTTTTGTTTGGCTGTTAACCCTTGCTTTGTTACTGGAAAAAATGGATTCAAACGGAATATTTTCCAAAAAATCGAAATTCTGAAATTTTATCTCCATTTGCCATTAACTCTTGTGGAAAACCTAAAGAGTTAATGACGTTTGTAAAATCAGTTTTGAATACCTTGAGGGGTGTAGTTTCTAGAATGGGGTCATTTTTGGATGGTTTCTATTATGTAAGCCTCACAAAGTGACTTCAGACCTGAACTGGTCCCTAAAAAGTGGGTTTTTGAAAATTTCTGAAAAATTTCAAGATTTGCTTCTAAACTTCTAAGCCTTGTAACGTCCCCAAAAAATAAAATGGCATTCCCAAAATGATCGATACATGAAGTAGACATATGGGGAATGTAAATCAATAAATTTTTTGGGCGTTATTACTATGTATTATAGAAGTAGAGAAATTGAAACTTGGAAAATTGCTAATTTTTCCAAATTTTTGGTAAATTTGATATTTTTTTATAAATAAAAATGACATTTTTCGACTTAATTTTACCAGTGTCATGAAGTACAATATGTGACGAAAAAACAATCTCAGAATGGCCTGGATAAAAAAGCGTTTTAAAGTTATCACCACATAAAGTGACACTGGTCAGATTTGCAAAAAATGGCCTGGTCCTAAGGTGAAAATGAGCCCGGTCCTTAAGGGGTTAAAGGGGTTATTCATGGTCCTTAATGTACTATAGTATACATAATCCAGTGCTTATTGAATCTTCATTTATACACCCAGCTTCAACAAAGCCTTTCCCAACATATAAATACCCCAATTTGGTGTACATGTACACATGTATCTGCTTCTTTTTCTAAACCAGATACAATTACTTAGCCAGTACTATTTCATGGTCCAATAGAAGTTATAGAAGTTAACCTATGATTAATTTAAAAAAATTGTAAATCAAACATCATATAGTACATGACTATATCTTTCTAACAAAGCTAGAACCTGCCCTGTACCTCACATGAACCCAGAGATCTCCCCATTCATTGTTCCAGTTGCTGTCACGGCTTGGTGGTAGTTTGCTGTGACACTTTTGCTGCACATGCTGTTGCCGGTGGCAACGTGTTGTTGTTGCACGCGTGGGCAATTCCCCTTTAAGTTGTTTCCCTTCCCTTTCTGGTGAACACGGGTTTAATGTGTGTGCTTGGTGTGGGTGTGGTCCATTTGGGCTATTGAGCTTCTGCTGGAAGCCTGAAGTTCAGTTTTCCTCCGGCCTATGTGTGTACTGATGGTTTGCTGTTCCTGGATATACCATCTGTCCAGTGTGAGGGCATCCTAGTTGGACATCGTTTGTCACCCTTTGTCTCCTTTCCCTTCCTCACCTGTTATGTTGTTTAGTGTGGTTTATGTTGGGGTTTTGTTGTTTTTGTCTAGTCTGGTGTTCCATGTCTGGTCCTTGTGGTGTTTGTGATCAGCATGGATGATTGACATTTACCCCTGTGTGTTATGTCCGGCTTGAATACAAGGTGGTTTCCGGTGTGTTGTGCCTGCGGAAGTGGGCTCCATGGTTTCCGGGAGGGGTGAATCAAAAGTCAAGTCGGTCAGCTGCTATCATCCTGTTGCAGCGGTAGGTAAGTGCCTTGTTTCCCAGAGCAGTTATCCAGTTATGGGATTCCGGTCTCTGGACTTTTAACCTGCCGATTCTGTTGTGGGCTCACAGTCTTGTCTCTCTTTCTGTTGTGTTGTTCTAGGGGTCAGGTGCACCCACTCTAGAACATGACAGTAAGAGTAGTTTACTTACTGGTGTTGTTTCATGTTCAAGGGGTCAGGTGGACCCACTCTTGTACGTGACAGTAAGTTGTTTTTTTCCCTTTGTCTTTAGTTGCTTGGCCTGTGGAGACTACAGTTCGTCTGTGTCCTTGAGGAACCGGTTGTCTTCTATTCCTGACCCCTATGCTAGGGATCGATGGGGTCAGTAGGTCCCAGGTTCCAGTGTATGAGTCCTCCCACCATTAGGGGGCGCTCATACGGTCAGGAGATCAGGGCTAGGATGAGGGTTGTATTGGAGGTTTTCACCTTCCCTATCCTAGCTTACAGGCCTAGTTACATGCATTATTTCCTACATTGTACGATGAGGGGGTTTTCCCCCACTCCCCACCATGACAGTTGCTTTGCTGGATTTTTTTAAAGATGAGGCTAAAGGGGAGTCCCCTTTCAGCTGCATCTCTCTCTAATGTAGTTCGAGGGTTGTGTATTTTATCAGGGGCATGTCCTTTCTGCTGCATGCCTCTCCTTGTCAGTGTCACAGCTTCTAACAGTAGATAGGCATGGTAGGAGTTGATGGATGGAACTAAGCAAGTGCGTCCACCTTAGCGATGTTACTGAGGTGGACAGAGAAATGAGAAAAATAACAAACAGCAGGTGGCACTAAAAAGATACAGTTCATTGAATAAATCATTGGCTGTATAAAATTTTAATTACAATTGCAAACATATTCAGAGCCAGATGCTAGTTTAAAAAATGTAGAATATTTTCAAGCCACAAGCTTTTCTCTTTTTTTGTTATTATTATTATTTTGGTTTGTTTGGTTTTTCCCTACATTTTTGTTTGTCATGTTTTTTTATGCTCCCAGATGTTACTTTAAAGTTGATTATGAAATTTGCTACAGACAAATCATTTTTGTTATGCTTTCTTCTGCATTGCTTTTGTTTGTTTTTTTTAAACAAAAATCAGTATGCTTGTCACAAACCAGCGGGTGTAAACCAACTGTGCCATGTGACCTACCTCCTCTAAGGAACCCCTCATTCTTCACAGTACCCCAGTTGGTGTGGATAGACTCTCCCAAGGGGAACACCAGGTTACTACCTCGTGTGGTGAATTGGCATATGAAGTACCTGACCCAGACATACCAGGGTGTACCAGAGCAAGGTACCAGAGGTAGTAATAGTCAACAGGCCAAGCCGTAACCAGGAGCGACAGTGCAGGACCAAAAGATGAGACAAAGTCGAACAAGCAATGGGTCAGGGCAGGGAGCTCAGATATGGGTCACCCAGAGGAGAGACGATACAGGGCAGATAAGGATCAAATGGGAAGCAAAGTCCCAAATGCAAGTACAGGTCAGGAATGCAGGTACAAACAGTGACCTTTGACAATCAGGCACCTGGCATGAGGGCAGGACCACATATAGGTGGAGGATGGCTGGGATTGGTCACACAGGTCACTTGTGCGAAACCTTTAAATCATAGGAATTGACGCGCATCTGCCCTTAACGATGTGTTAGAGGGAACAGGCTGGATTATGCCTCTTTCACACTTGCGTTGTTAGGGTCCGGCGTGCACTTCCGTAGCTGGAAATGCCTGCCGGATCCGTAACAACGCAAGTTAACTGAAAGCATTGAAGACTGATCAGTCTTCAAAATGCTTTCAGTGTTACTATGGCAGCCAGGACGCTATTAAAGTCCTGGTTGCCATAGTAGTAGTGGGGAGCGGGGGAGCAGTATACTTACCGCCCGTGCGGCTCCCGGGGCGCTCCAGAATGACGTCAGAGCGCCCCATGTGCATGGATCACGTGATCCATGCGGGTGGGGCGCCCTGACGTCACTCTGGAGCGCCCCAGGAGCCGCACAGGCGGTAATTATACTGCTCCCCCGCTCCCCACTACACTTTACCATGGCAACCAGGACTTTAGCGTCCTGGCTGCCATGGTAACCATTCAGAAAAAGCTAAACGATGTTTAGCTTAAGGCCGGATCCGGATTAATGCCTTTAAATAGGCATTAATTCCGGACCTGGCCTTGCAGCAAGTGTTCAGGATTTTTGGCCGGAGCAAAAAGCGCAGCATGCTGCGGTATTTTCTCCGGCCAAAAAACGTTCCGGTCCTGAACTGAAGACATCCTGATGCATCCTGAACGGATTTCTCTCTATTCAGGAACTCTATGCTGGAAAAGAAATATGCAAGTGTGAAAGAGCCCTTACATACTGGAAGGAAACTATGGAGCGGATTCCAGGAAGGATGACACCTGCAAGGACAGAGCCCAGGATTGTGGGAGTAAATGGGAAGACACCAGCAGCAGATCAGTGCAGCTAACTGCCCCGTAATGCAGATGGATATGGACAGTGATGGAGGCAGCTAGGGAGGACAGTGCTCACCCAAACATGGAGCCCGGGACCGCGATGATGAGTAGGGAAACATCAGCAACTGCCGATACAGTTCTCTAAGAAAACCATTTTTCCTTCTGTTTCTGTATAGGAGTTGAAAATACCTCTTTAAAACATTATAGTAATAAAATAAGCTAAAACAAAAGCACAAAAAATGCCACAAAAAGCATATGTTTTGGAAAAAAAAATGAAGAAAAGCAAGAACATACTTGTGGTATGCTGTAGCAGCAACTTTCCTGTCTAAGGCTAGGTCTACACGACGACATGTGTCACGCGACACATAGGGTACAACTACACTGCAACATTTGTGGGGCGACATTTTGTCGCATTAATGTCACGCAACAATTTTTATAATGGAAGTCTATGGCGTCGCAGCATGTCGCAAACACCATAGACTACCATTATAAAGATTGTTGCGTGACATTAATGAGACAAAATGTCGCTGTGTAGACCTAGCCTAAACCCACTTCTGATGTCTGCAGCACAGATGTGATATCACACTTGTGATTTCACGGCACCTTACCTTGAAGGATCACAGTTGTAATCCCACAGTACCTTACCTCACTACTTGTGATGTTACAGCAGCGTACCTCCGTAAAATACCTGACTTTAATTACATTTGTGATGTCATGGTCGCATACTTGGCAAAAACATTTGTGATGTCACTGTGGCTTATATAAATTCCACATGTGATGTCACAGGAGCATGCCCTATTGAACCACACTTGTGGATGTCTCAGGAGCTTATCACAATGAAGCACATCTAGCAAGTGCCGGTCAAGCAGAAAATATTTTTATACTATGTTTTAAATTGGATGAAACAAACTACTTTTATATCTGGTTGCAAACTCTATTTTCTCCTGTCTTTGAAGACTTAACTGATTAACCTCACCGCAGCTTACCTCTCTGAAACCCCATGGGAACTCACCGCAGATTACTAAGATTGAAATCCGCCTGTGATGATATAATAGTACAGTTGTAATGCCAGTAGCTTACCTGATTGGAATCTCCTTGTGATGTTGTAGTGGTACCGTGTAAAACCCACTTATGATGTAACTGCTGGCAATTTGACTGATATGAAAATGGTATGTCACAGAAGGTCACGTGGCAGAAGCACATTCATTATATCATGGCAAGCAATATGGCTGGTCTCCTGTGCTATTAATGAGAGCTTGCTTGGCAGGAACACAGTTGTGGTCTCAAAGCAGCTTTGGTTATTTTCACATCTGCGCTAGTTATTTCCATTGTTCTGCTCTGTTAGAGGAGCAGAACAACAAAAATGACTGAATTGTTGAATGCACATAACTGAAACAAATGAAGTCAAACAGACCTCACTGACTCTAATGGGGTCCATTTGGTTTTTATCTGGGTGTCCTCTTTTATGCGGAAAACAAAAGAAAGTCCTGCAAGCAGATCATCTTTGTCTGCTCTTTTTGGCAGAAACTGTAATGGAGGCCCCAAACTGAGCCTCCAACGCAGATGTGAGCAAGCACTTACCTGTCCAAAAGACACTTGTGATGACACAGTAGATTTCCAGACTGAAACCTAACTGTTGCAGCATACCTGGCAGAAACACTGTTATGATGTCACAGTAACTAACATGACCAAAGACTACTCATTACAGAAGTGTAGTTAATTAAAACATAGTAACATATATATGTAGTTTATGAGGCTGAAAAAAAGACTTTTTCTTTTTGTCCCCTCGTCACTGGGGATAAATAGATGATGGGAGAGATCTCTGTACTGACCCCTGGTATATTTATATATAGGTATTAGATCTCCCCTTAGTCGTCTTTTTTATAAAGTGAATAACCCTAATTTTGATAATCTTTCTTGGATCTGTAGTCCACTCATTCCAGTTATTACATTAGTTGCCCTCCTCTGACCCCTTCCACACAATATGTGTGGTCTGTCTATTGATGTGTAAAGTGGTAGGATTATGATCTCATCACGGGCATATATACCCCTTTTGATGCAACCCATTATCTTATTGGCCTTGGCAGCAGCTGCCTGACACTGGTTTCTGCAGCTTAGTTTACTGTTCACTAAAATTCCTAGGTCCTTTTCCATGTCAGTGTTACCCAGTGTTTTACCAGTTAGTATGTACTGGGGACATATATTTTCCTTCATCTGCCACTTATCTGCCCAAGCCTCCAATCTATCCAGATCCATCTGTAGCAGTATATTGTCCTCTTCCATGTTAATTACTTTACACAGTTTAGTGTAATCGGCAAAAATGTATATTATACTGTGCAAGCCTTCTACAAGATCATTAATAAATATATTAAAGAGGATAGGGCCCAGTACTGACCCCTGTGGAACCCCACTAGTGACAGTGACCCAATCTGAGTGTGTACCGTTAATAACCACCCTCTGTTTTCTATTACTGAGCCAGTTATTTACCCACATACAGACATTTTCTCCCAGTCCAAGCATTCTCATTTTATATACTAACCTTTTATGTGGCACAGTGTAAAATGCTTTGGAGAAGTCCAGATATACGACATCCATTGATTCACCCTGGTCAGGTCTAGAACTTAGTTCCTCATAGAAACTGATAAAATTAGTTTGGCATGACCGATCCCTCATGAAGCCATGCTGATATGGTGTTATTTGCTTATTTTCATTGAAGTACTCCAAGATAGCAACTCCTAGATCTTAGAAAACCTTCAAACAGTTTACCCACGACAGATGTTAAACTTACCAGCCTATAGTTTCCAGGCTCTGCTTTTGGACCCTTTTTGAATATTGGCACCACATTTGCTATGCGCCAATCCTGTGGAACACTCCCTGTCAGTATAGAATCCTTAGATATCAGAAATAAGGGTCTGGCTATGACATTACTTAATTCTCTTAGGATACAGGGGTGTATGCCATCTGGTCCCAGCGATTTGTCTGTTTTAATCCTTTTAAGACGCCGCTGTACTTCTTCCTGGGTCAGACAGGGCACTTTTAATGGGGAATTTACTTTTACATTCTGCATTTCATCTGACAGTTTATTTTCCTCAGTGAATACAGTGGAGAAAAAAGTATTTAATAGCTTTTAATTTCTCCTCGTCACTGTCTGCAACAACACCCTCATCACAGACACCTTCAGATTTATTAACGTCACGGCAACCTACTTGACTGAAGATTTTACAGTAACTTACTGATGGGTATCTACTTCTGAGGTCACAGAAACGTGTTTTCCCTTAACGTGTGATGTTATAAAACTGTAAATTACTGATACATCTTTGTAATGTTACAGAAGCTGACCTAGCAGGATCACAGTTGCGATATCACAGCAGCTTAAAAGGGTTGTCTCACTTCAGCAAATAACATTTATCATGTAGAGAAAGGCACTTACTAATGTATTGTGATTGTCCATATTGCCTCTTTTGCTGGCTGGATTCATTTTTCCGTCACATTATACACTGCTTGTTTCCATAGTTATGACTAGTAATGAGCAAAGTAAGCTTTGAATGCTACATCTGAAGTTGCTTCGCTCAGAACTTCGGATAAATGCTGTACAGAAATCCATCTACGTACAGTATTAAAATGTACGGGCTCCAATGAGCTGAAGTTGGTTATTCGCTTAGTCACGCATGACTTTGTTGAATACGGTAACTTCAGTAGTTGATTTTTAAAGTGGAAAACCACTTTAAAACTTGGAACCGAATTCGGCTTAGATTCCGAGGTACCAGTCGGAACAGAAGCCGAGTTCGGTTCCATGTTATAAAGTTATTTAATGTGACTACGCAAATAACTGACATCAGGGTCTGACTTCGGTTAATCGGATATATTATTATTCTAAAGTTTTGAGTGAAACGACTTTGGATTTAACATCCGAAGCTTGCTTTGCTCACCACTAGTTATGACTACCCTGCAATCCAGCATCGGTGGCCATGCCTGCACACTATGCTAAAACACACCAGCCTATGTGCGCTCCCATGGTCCTGGCCACAAGATAGGCCAGCGCTTTTTCCTATAATGTGCAAGCACGACCACCTCTGCTTGATTGAATGGTGGTCGTAACCATGGAAATGACCAGTGTATAAAGTGATGGAAAAATGAATACAACCAGCAAAGGAAGCAATAGGGACAATCCCAATACATTAGTAAGTGCCTTGTATTAACTATCTCTACCTAATAAATGCCACTTGCTGAAGTGAGACAACCCCTTTAAGGGTGCATCCACACAACCATATGTATTTTGCGGTCTACAAAGCGCAGAACCGCAAAAAATATGAGTGACGTCTGTGTTGCATCCTTTTTCCCCCCGCAAAACTGACTTATATATGGATTCAGTCTGCAATTTTTTTGTGGCCCCATGAAATGAATGGGTCTGTATTCGATCCACAAAAAATTCACATCGGATGCTCAGCAAAAATACAGTTGTGTGAATGGGGCCTAACACGCAGACACACGACTGTAATGTCACAGTAGGTTGTCTGACTATTCTACTACTGATGTCTCAGAAGTGTATTTCAGTAAAACTCCCTTGTGATATCACAGCGGCTCACCTGGCAGGAACACAATTGTGATGTCACAGCTGTTTGGCTTTTTTTTTAGCCAAAGCCAGAAGAGGATCCAGCCACAAATAATAAAGTATCCAAATTTTATAATTCTAAAAAATACATAATTATACGTAGCAATTAGTACACCAGCAGCATCTAAGAGTACATGGTAGCACAAGACGGAAACAGCATTCTAGCAGTACAACCTATACACAATCGGTAATTTCTAACGATAATTTGTTTTCCCTTAGTCCCTAACGGCAGCACAGATAAGGTTAACCACCCCCCGTGGACTGGCAGGACCGGCGGAATGTTTAATGAGCCCAAGACTAATAACTCAATTTAACAATTAAGTATCTCCTTAAAAGGAGGAAGTCAACCCCCAGCCCACTGTGTTTATAGTAAGAAAAAAAATAGACTTACTAGGGTGGGAAATTTGTGTGCTGCTGTTAGGACTAAGGGAAAACAAATTATCGTTAGAAATTAACGATTCCCTTACGTCCTACCAGCAGCACAGATGGGGAGATAGCAAGAAGAAACCCCTAGGGAGGGCCTTCCTGCCTGGCAGAACTAAGAATAGTCTGCCCAAAGGCCAAAAACTCAGCTAGACTGGCATCTAGTCTATAATGGGAGATGAATGTCGATTCAGAGCTCCAGGAGGCAGCTTTGCAAATCATGTTGAGAGGCAGAATACTCCTCTCGGCAAAAGAAGTAGCCACAGCTCTAGTAGAGTGGGCCTTCACGAATCCCGGAGGGTCCAGAGATTGGGAAACAAAGGATTTCTTAATAGCCTCCTCAATCCACCGACTGATGGAAGGTTTAGATGCCTTACAGCCTTTAAACTTACCGGCAACAGGATTAGCAGATTCTCATCTTTCCTGAACTCCTTGATCTATCTACATAGATCCAGAGACATCTCGAGACATCCAGAGGATGTCTAGCAGGTTCCTAGGAGGAGGTGGTAGATGTCGACAGAACCGGGAGGCATATCACCTGGTTAATGTTCTGGAAGGAAGGAACTTTAGGCCTAAAATACGGGAGGAATCTAAGAAGGACCCGGTCATGTAAGAAAATGGTATAAGGCTCATGTGCTGAGAGAGCTTGAAGCTCAGAGACCCTCTTGGCCAAAGTCACTGCAAGGAGAAACACAACTTCCAAGTGACGAACTTGATGTCCATCTCCTCTAGCAGTTCAAAAGGGGGAGGGGCTAACCACCTGAGAACTACTGGTAAATCCGATTGAAAAATGGGTCTCAGTACTGTAGGCTTTAATCTTTCAGCTCCTTTAAGGAACCGTTTGATCAGCGGGTCCTGAGAAAAAAGCCTGTTAAGGCAAGCTGAGATGGCTGAAACTTGGACCTTCAGAGTAGAAGGGCAAGGCCTCTATCAAGGCCGTCTTGCAGGAACTGAAGGATAGCGGAGAGGGGCGGATCTGCAGACGCCACCTCAGTTGAGGTACAACAGGATGAGAATATCCTCATAATACCAGAGTAGGCTCTCTTGGTAGAGTCCGCTCTAGAATGAGACAGCGTTCTCAGGACCGACTCTGAAAGCCCTTCTATACTGGGAAGGGACTGATCAACCTCCAGGCTGTCAGGTTGAATCTGTGCAGATCTGAGCAGAGGTGAGTGTCCCATGACATCAGGGTCTGCTGTGGGGGGCCTCCAATATTGTCCTCGACTCAACTGGGTGAGCTAGGTAAACAGGATATCTTTGGCCAAAACAGTATGATGGCTATCACCGAGGCCTGATCCTGATGGATTTTCATCAATACCCTCGGAATCATGGAAAACGGAGGGAAGATGCATGCCAGCCTGAACCTCCAGGATATTGACAGAGCATCTAACGCCAGGGGGTTGGGCAAAACCTCTCCACCTTGGCATTGAACCTTGTTGCCATGGAACTTGCCGTGTTCTGAACCCGGATCTTCTTTCTGGAGTCAACTGGAGCGACATCCCAGTGGAGTCGATTATGAAGCCTAGATATCTTACTGAAGTCGACGGGCTCACGTTCGACTTCTGCCAGCTGATGATCCAACCTAGGCGGAACAGAAAGGAGATTGTTACCTGAAAAAGTTGGGTTAGGACCGCTAGAGCAGAGGCTTTCAAAGCCAGTCGTCCTCATAAGGAATGATGGTCAGTCCTTGAAGCCTCAAAGCCACCACCACAGAAACCACCACCTTGGTAAAAGTGTGAGGGGCAGAAGAAATGCCAAAGGGAAGGGCAACAAACAGAAGATGCCTGACGACACCGGACACCTGGACCGTGACCCTGAGATACTTCCTGGAAGCAGGATAGATCAGGATGTGCAGATATGCATCCTTGAGGTCCAGGGTTGCCATCACGTCTCCAGGATTGAGGACGTGAACTACTGACCTGATGGTTTCTATACGAAAATTCTTCTTCCTTATAAACTGATTGAAATATCTCAGATCGATAATCATCCGGAGATCTCCTGAAGCCTTGGGAACCAAAAAAACGGTGAATAGATCCCTAGGCCCCGTTCTCCTGCCGGAACCTCCTCCAGAGCCCCCTTGCAAATGTAGTCCTGAATGTAGGCCTCCAGGATCGCCTGCCTGGCAGCTTGTAGAAGGTTGATCTTGACAAACCTGTCCAGAGGAATAGAGGTGAGGTTGACTAAATAACCCTCGGAAATGATGTTCAGGACCCAGGGATCTGAGATCTCTCGGATCCACTCTTCTCAGAAGTCGGAGAAACAACCCCCGACGGGTACATGAATCATAGGAGTGGGGAAGCTTATTGGCAGGACAGCAGGAGTGACGGGAATTAACCAAGAGCCTCGAAGAGGCCCGTAGTCAGGAGGTGGATTTTCCATCTTTGGCTCCTCCACGAGAGCGCCTCAAACCCTTTCGCTGTGCTCTCCAGTCACTTTGAGAGCTTGTTTGCTGGCCAGACCTACCACCGCGGTCTTGTCTGCCCTGCCCTCGAAAGGGCTGCTGGGGAAGGCTCTTCACCTTCTTGTCTTAAAGGCCCTCCATGATCTTATCCAGCTCCGAACCGAACAAACGGTTGGGCTCAAATGGAAGGCCACATAAGCTGTATTTTTAAGAATTGTCAGCGACCCAAAGCGGCATATGGGCCGCCGACCCCAGGTCCACGCCAAGGTTGTCTGCCCCATGCTGCCGAAGTCCGTTGCTTCATGAAGGACTATGAATAAAACTATGTGGATTTGGTGAGTGCCGTCCTGGATGTTTCTGTTCTTCGTCATTTGTCGTCCATGCTAAATATAGGTCCCTGACATCATTTAATAGTATTGTCACAGGGCGCCAAAGGCGCACTTGGTCTCCCATCAGCCAAAGACCTGCTGCTTAGCTTCAGGAGCAATGATCTGTCTTTGAACTCACTCCCAGGGCGCTTTGCTAGTGGGGAGGCTCCCTCGCTAGCTTCAACTAGAGCTGTGCGGTATCGCACAAAAAGTCCGTAGCCAGGTTGATGGTCTTGAAATCAGCCAGTATGTCATCCTGGAAAAACCCTCTGGTTCACGTCAACTTGAATTTGATTCAGACGAGACCGGAGTAATGTAGAGACTTCAGAAGCCGCTCTGGCTGTGGAAGCGGAAGCTGCATCTGCCGTATGACCCCGTCTTAGTGTGCACTCTGCATGGGGGTCTTGCAGGCTAGACCCATTGTCTGCAAGAACCAGAGTGCACTTGGACAACTTGGCAATAGCCATGTCCACCTTGGGAATGGATCCCCATGAATCCACCAAGGGTTTAGCCATTGGGAACATGAATTTAAACTTCTTTGTTAAAACTGGACCCTGCAGGTTTTTTCCACTCTGTAAACATGACAGAGAGGAGGGTCTCATCCGCTTTGAAGACACGAGGTGCCCAACTAGCGGGATCCGAAGGCTCCCCACGGTCAACATCATGGTCCCCCAACCTGATGGACTTGAGCAATTTCTGTGTCTTTTCAGGGGGGAAAAAAACATGACTTCAGCTCCTCCTCATCCGAGGAGGAAGAAACTAAGAAGACCAAGAAGGTCTCTTTACCGGGACAGAGGTCTCCCAAGCTGGTATTTGCCCAGCCTTAAGCTGTTTACCTTCTGCAATCTCACGAGTGCAGGTATGATCAGCTTACAATAACCGGTGACAGAGTCAGCTTCAATCCATTGACCTTTTTGATGGAAATCATTAGTTACCTGAACTTTTGAAAACAGTCAACGGAACCAGGGATTCCCAACCAGTCCCCCAAGCTGGTACTTGCCCAGCCTTAAGCTGTTTACCTTCTGTAATCTGACGAGTGCAGGTATGATCAGCTTAGAATAACCGCCACAATGGTAGCAGGATAGATGCTTCCTCCTGGAATCCACTTTCCTGCCTTCCGAATTCCGCGGAGAAGACATCACTGCGGGAAAAAAGAGACAAGTAAAACATTTGTAAACCACCTATCTACGCAGGAAAGGTAGAAAAACAGACCGGAGGCAGCTGAGGACCGGAGGAAAGAAACACCACAAGTGGAACAACACCAATTTTAGGACTCTGGGAGCTAGCTGAAAAAGCATATGCAGCCAGAGACCGAATTGGAGCACACAGCTTCCTAAAATAGGGGAAGGGGAGTGATAGCCAATCCACCCTTCCCCCAGTAAATCCTCCACAGGAAGAAGCATAAGAAAAAAATACTTAAAAAATCGTACCCGTTAAAAAATCGCGGCCAGATTACCCGGAAGTGAGGCAAAAGGAGAATCCCTGCGTCACCTCTGGAAGATGGCGCGCCCAGGGACCAAGAATCCTGGACCGAGGACGCCGCCAAAATACCCCAGCCAGGCGCAACTGCACGGGGCTGGCAGCTGATAAGCTGCCAGCCAAACTGACAAGGTACCTAGGAAAGGGCAACGCCGTTACCCAAACAAAAAGAAGGCTCCCCGCACTTTCCATAAGAAAGGGGGGGAACAAACCGCTTAGTCCACCTGTCCGGGAGGACAGAAAAAAACACAGTGGGCTGGGGGTTGACTTCCTCCTTTTAAGGAGATACTTAATTGTTAAATTGAGTTAATAGTCTTGGGCTCATTAAACATACCGCCGGTCCTGCCAGTCCACGGGGGGTGGTTAACCCCATCTGTGCTGCTGGTAGGACGTAAGGGAATTATAAGTATGCCCCTCAGTGTCAGTACATAAAGATCTCAACAAATAAACATAATTATGTTCACAAGGAGATACCATTATGACCCCCCAAATGGGAACCTTCCTATGATGTCAGAGGGAGGGTACGGATGCCTGAATCAAACATGCCCCAAGGTGTTCATAAATGACATACATACAAGCTGAAAAAATACTTTCAATCACAAGGGCAAAATCTCCCCCATCACATTAGCGGCTCCGAGGCAATAACTATCCACCATCGGGTTCCCCTCAACAACCGCCAAGAGGGTAGTCTATCAATTAGCTACATGTAAGTAACAATCATGAATAAAGGCAGGGTATACTGACCAAAATACTGCCTTCGTCCATATGACCCCTAACGCGCGTTTCGCCCGTAGCTTTTTCAAGGGGTGCCCCGTGATTGTGTATAGGTTGTACTGCTAGAATGCTGTTTCCGTCTTGTGCTACCATGTATTCTTAGATGCTGCTGGTGTACGAATTGCTACGTATAAATATGTATTTTTTAGAATTATGGAATTAATAAAATTTGGATACTTTATTATTTGTGGCGTGGTCTTTTTGGGGTTTATAATTTTGCGCAATCATGCTGATAATTGGCACAGTTTATGTGGTAGGTGGTTCATTGACTCAAAAACCTGCACCAAAACATGCCACCTTGATACTGTACCTGCTTATGATGTCACATAGCAGCATACTGTGCCTGGCAAAAACAGAGTTCTGATGTCATCAAAGCTTACCCGAGTAAAATCTGCTTGTTTGTGTTGTCAAAGAAATGTAACTGAGTATATCTCACTTGTGCAGTCACAGAGAGCTACATGCATGAAACCCACCTGTGATGAAGCAGGAACGTAGTGGTGATATTACAGCGGCCAGGGGCAGAGGTATCTACAGGATATTCCATAAATGCTTGATAGATATGGAACACATCTCTGGCACTTGCATGTAAGAGGGTCAGTTCTGACAGATTTGTTTTACCCATGAGTGGTATGCATGGCTCACCACTCAAGGATTGTGGAGGAAATAGGCGGACACAGATGCAAGCTGTGAACATACATAAAAACTTGGGGTCCACTCAGCTTTTCAGAAAATCACTGAAAATGGTGCACTACAATGGTAAATGCAATTGACAATATATCCCTCACGTGGATATTAAAAATCAGACAGTTTGCCAATATATTTTTATATCAAAACATACTGGAGCCCGCGCACCCCATCAAGGTCTCTCAATAAGGCACGGGACCTAACGCTAACCTACCTATGCCATATGGACAGTTTATGATGGGTGCATAAAGTTTGACACACAGCCAGCAGCTCCCAGTTACCTCCAGTGTGAAATCACATATACAATGGGAGGAGGGAGGAGGCTGTGAGTCCTATGTATAACGGGCTCATGTGACGCAGCCTCCCCAGGTGCACTTGAATGTTACCCAGAGATCAAAATCAAGGCATGTTCAAACCTGAGGTTGCCCCACCTCCAGGCATACATATACAAACAAAATCACAGAAGAAATTGGTCTAAATGGCAAAAGATTCTCGAGACCTCAAATGCTGTTGCGCATTTCTACCCGGGGAGCAAATCCTGCCATTTGATCCGTTCCATACAATAAAAGATGCCGGCAGCGGACCACATGTACCACAAAAACATCCTAAACAGGTCTTAAAAGCAGAAAATGCTCAAGACCCCATATGCTGTGGTGTATTTCTAACCGGGGAGCAAATCCTCCTCTGCAAAAAGGAAACGGGACGGATCTGTTTTGCAGCCCATAGACTTCTATTATGACGGAATGCCTCTAAAGGCATTCTGTTATGCATTCCGTCATAGAATTGCGTTATGATCCGTGGTAACGGAATCAATTACGCAATTCACCTTTTACCACCAAACGAAGTGTGAACGATCATAAGCGTAAACGGTCCTTCTGTTGCAGGATTTGAAGCCAAAACCAGGAGAGGATTAAACAACAGATGTAATATCTGCCCTTAATAGGTTATCTCCTTTTATGATCCGCTCCTGGTTTTGGCTTCAAAGACTGCATAAAAAAAGAAAAGCTTTCATACTTATAGATGTATTATACTTAGTAGGCTTGCATATTACAGGTTGGGCAGGTCCCACCTCTAGGATCCCCACCTGTAAGAGATTTGCAAGAAATAATGTATCCTATGCATGCACTGTTGGTATGGGTTAGTTTTTGACCCTGTTGCAGTGCCCACTCCACCTAAGTTAAAACTTGAACTGTTATGTAACTGTAACCTGCTATACTACTCATGATTATGCTAGAATGTATGTTATTGTGTTGAATTATATCTCTCCGCACTAAAGATGGACATACTGTATAACCTGCATTCATGCTGATACACCATGTTTGATATGTAATGTGATATATGTGCTATGTGGGTCTTGCACCACTTAGAAACACCAGCTTGAGTACCTTAAAGTTTATGGCACATGGGTGAGTGAAATATTGTGCATACACAGACCCTGGTAATAGCAGAATATTGAAGGAAAAGGTTGCTGGCAGCCTGAGATGGTGTATCACTGTTTTGGGGAGTAATATTACGACGGCAGAATATGGTGGGCATTGCAAGTGAGCCGTACTGTAGATAGAAGGAAAACACATTAATATTTGTACTGCACTGTATTCTATGGAAAGAACATTGTTGGCAGTGAAAGAGGAGCCCAGGCCAGTATACAGGCAAGTCAGACAGTTTAACTTTTAGGCAAATCTGTATTGTGCATTACGGTGAGTTGTTGAGAGATACCATGAACAGAGACTATACAGAGTGCTGATGTCCAAGATGCTGAGGGAGGAGGCAGTTTTGGCTGAGGTCTGACAGAATTTTTGGCTGATGTCTGAGGGAGTTTTAGCTGACATCCGATGGAGTTTTGGATGAGGGAGGAGGGCGTTTTGGCTGAGGTCTGAGGAAGAAGGCAGTTTTGTATGAGGAAGAAAGGAGTTTTGGCTGACAGAGGATGGAGTTTTGCCAGAGGGAAGAGGACTGATGGAGTTTGGGCTGACGAAGGAGGGTGTTTTGCCTGACAGAGGATGGAGTTGTGGATGATGTCTGACGATGTCCTAATATGGACACCGTACTAGTGCTTTCTTCCACTCAACAGATGGGACTGGGAGTCACTGTTACTCACTTTATTAACCTATGCCGGGAACTGGGCACCCCTGATGACTGGCCCGCTTTATAAGGTACTGTCAGCTGCCACATGCAGGCAGAAGATAATATAGATTATGTTAGACATGCACAATTCTTTCCTTTTGTGCCTAGGGGAGTTACAGATGCGACCAAGGGTGCCTGCATACAGTCATAATTTTCCTGGATGCAGCAAACAGTGGCCATCTCATCAAGTACGATGGGACAACTCTCACTTGGCATAGATGTAGGTCCCATAGAGGTCTCTAAAAATATACTGAAAACAGAAGATCAATCACGAACATGTATTACATAGGTCTAGCTTACGGATACAGATGTAATAGAGCAAAGCTTTTCCTTTTTTCACAGTCTGGTCTGTGGTTTTGTGTGGGACATGTAAACTGGTTGAGGGCCTTCAGTTTTAGATACATTTATTAGTTAGTAGCATCAGAAGATCCTTCTCTGCACCAATCTGTGAAAATATTCCCTTATTTCCATATCACGTTAAGCTTTGGTTTTAAACATATAACCTAATAGTTAAAAGTTATCTTCACGGTAAACACAGGTTCTAAAAAAGCAGCGCAGCAATAGCCATATCACTTTAATTGAAATATCAAAAATACAATACAATATACAGCTGACCCATATGTATTTTAAAAGAAAAAATCTGCAAGAATTTAGGTATTTGGGAATAGATTAGTTTAAAACAGCAGCAAATCTTCAGATGTTCTATATACTGGACAGCTTTGTCCTGCACTGGTCAGAAGATGGCAGCTGTGATGATAATTTGGGGAATTTATTTCATGTACTGTAACTATGTGTACCAAGCAATGCTCACGCTGTGATTTTCAAACAATCTGGTTGTAAATGACTTCAACTTCTAAATAAACTGTTGGTTGGTTCAGCAGCTGTTCAGCCAATTACTATCTCTTTAGTAGGGGCAGCAAAATGCAGAACTGGTCACCAAGGGACCAACACTTCTATCACTTCCTAATAAATGGGCAGCATTTTGTGTCACAGCTCAGGGACATGGTGGCTCCTGCCAGTTGATGTTAACGCTTTATGTTGGAAACACTAGTATGTTTTTGGTCGAGGCAGGTGCCTTTTATAGAACTGAACCCCAGCTGTGCAGTGGTATCTACTAGGGTTGTTTTGATACCAAAATTTTGATTCGGTATTGATACCATAAAAAAGTATTGCAATACTCGATACCACGCGAAAAAAATAAAATGCCAAAAAAAGCTTTGTGCATTCTGCATTTTATGGAATGTCCGGCCCATAATCGAACAGTCGGATCCTATTTTTTTGGGGGACCAGGCGACTAAAAGAAAGTGGAGAATTGTGCAGATTTTCTTTTTTTTTTCTTTTACGGCCTTCACCGCATAAAAGAGGATTTTTTAAATAGTTTGGACTTTTGAGACGTTGCGATATGTAATATTTTATTTATTTATTGTTTATATATTTTATATATAAAATTGGGAAAGGGGTGATTTTTACTGGATGTAGAGCTCTATTAGGGTGAAAAGGACTTCATACTGTTCCTGCTGTTCTGTGCATAGTGCACACAGCAGCAGGGAGCAGACTATGGCAGCCAGGACTTCAGTAGCATCCTGGTTGCCATGGTAACCAATCGGAGCCCCAGCATTACACTGCTGGGGCTCCGATCACTGCCACCAATGAGGAGGAGGTGAGGGGACCCTGTGGCCACTGCCACCAATGATTTTAATACTGGGGGGAGGGAGGAAGAGGGGATGGGGGGGCGCACTGGCGAACAATGTCTTTAATACTGGGAAAAGGGGGGGGCGCACTGGCCACCAATGTCTTTAAAAGGCCATCATGTGCCAATACTGCTCCTTCTCTAGCTATGCCCTGCTACACTAGGCTAATAATGGGACCTTAGGGCATTTTTTCTCTGGCAGTTCCAACCCGGCTATTTTTGATTTTCTCTACCTGTTTGCTGTCTGCCCTAATCTTCTGCTTTCTGTGTTGCCTGAACTCCACCAGCCTTGCCACCCAACAACGACTTTTATCTTTATACTACATTCTGGTGTCAGACACTACTTCTGTGGTTCTGACAAGGGGATTCTCTGTGTTGCCTGAACACCAATTAGATTAAAAGGTTAAAAGGTGAATTCTAAGGATCCATTAGGCTCCACTCTCAAGTTTACTCCTAAGTCAAATCCATTGCAACACAGTGGGTCCACACCCATTTGATCTCCATGATGTCTACTAAAAAGCAGCAAACATATTCTGGGAGTCTGCCATAGTTTACTATATGTGCATACATGCTGGTGCTCAACAACTGTGCATTGTGGTGGTTGACGCTAAATGATAAATATAAGAACAATAGGTAAACGCGTCCCAGTCAGGACAAGTAGAGCCACTTAGTGGCCAGTGTAGTACTGAAGTGCAAATGTTATATTAGTTATATTAGGTTTAGTATAATTTTAAGTTACAAAGCTCACCCCAAACAACTTAATATTGTTTCTTGAGGGGGCACTGTACATACAGTATTTAAAGCTGTCTAATAATTTATTAGAGCAAATATAAAATAGTATAGATGTTACATTTAAGGCTAGTTGGCAAGATGGATTCAAGTATGACGACTGAATGAGCAACATCTTCCTACAACCTAACACAGTCAATTATTTCAGTGGGGGTGCTGATGAACCACTTAGCAAAATTTGATGGATCTAACCTACTATTACAAGATTGGAGAGTGAGGCTACAAGGGGCAGACAAATTGTGCAATATGACCCCACTTCTAAAGGCAGAAGTGGCCATAAGCACATTAGAGGGGGAAGTGAGGAAGAGAGTGCAACTGCAGCCTTTAAGACAGAGAAAAACATTGGAACATATTTTCTGTGTTCTGGAACATGTGTATGGCAATACGTCATCTGAAGCTATTGTGAGAAGGAAGTTCTTTGGCCAGCACCAGAGAGACAATGAAGCCCTGTTCTAGTTTGCAACATCTTGCAGGAATTGATGACCACACTACAGAGAAAGGAAGAGCTGTGGGTCATATGCTTCACTAATGAAGAAGTGGTGCTGCAAAATCAATTCGTTTTGGGCCTCACAAGCCAGCTGTTGTGGAGGACCCTGCGTGAGAGTCTTAAACTGGTACCTAACCTAACATTACCCCAGGTGCTGAAGGCAGCCATCATCTAGGAGAAAGAATAACAAGTTGAAACTGTTTCAGAAGTTCAGCAAGCAAAGGTCTTGCCAGTCAGAAAGAAGAGCATGGATTCCTTAGAAGAAACTATAAAGAAGCTAAAGTAACCAACAGAAAGGAATGTTACTCCATGGGAAGATAGGCTGAAAGAAGGGGGCGACCAAGAGCAAGATGCTGGGAGTGTGATCATGAGGGAGATTTTGCTCAAGACTGCCCATGCAGCAGATGGACTGCCACCCAGATGGACTGTCCTCTGTTAGAAGTAATAAGCGAGAGCCCAGTGGTAGTGGCCAAGTTTAACGGAGTGGATCTGTCTTGCCTACTGGACACCTGGTCCCAAGTGACAACTATGGCCAAATAATGCTCGTTAGTTATCATCTGGCAGTCTTATATTGCCACCGATTGCCCGTTGAACAGGCAATCGGCGGCAATCATCGGGCAATCCAAATCTTTTGACAGGTTAAAAAATCATTATTTACAGGAGGCATATCATGGTGCCAGCAAACAATGATTTAGTATAGGGAAGAGTGATGGTATAATGATCGCTCCTCCCTATACTGAGGAGGAAATCGATGCATATAATAGCAGTGGTCTCCTCCACTAGCAAGCAGACAATTGCCGGTAGAATCGGGCTGTTTAATACAGCCTTAACATGCCAGTAATTATGTTTTAAGAGACCTAGACGGACTAATGGCCTGCAAGTTAAAACCCAAATACTGGAAGAATGTTTTGAGTCATAAACCCCCATCCGACCCGAGAGCACTATCGTCACAAGGTCAAAAGTCTCCTGAAGCAAATGCAGGACATTTTATCACGCCAAGCAAGAGTCCCTAGATCCATTGTGTTATTGAAGAAGAATGTGAGTGGACTATCATCGTCTGACTTCATATACAGTACTAGATGCCTATCCACTTCCACTGGAATAGAGGACTCTGTCAACTTTGGGGCGTGCTAAGTATGTTTTTACCCTAGATCTAGCTGGTGGATACTGGCAAATACCTGTTGCTGAGAACTGAAGGATAGAAAGAAGATGGCATTCATCACACCAACGAGCCTATTCAAGTTTGTGCAGATGCCTTTTGGGCTTACCAATGCCTTAGCAACTTTCCAGAGGATGATGAAGCTGTAGAAGGAGAGAAAGTATCCAGCGTGTTTTATAAAATCTAAGGCTTTATTAGATAATTTCTGTAAAAATATCTTCCCAGTAAAAGCTTAACAGACTTACATGTTTCAACCATCTAGAGCAGTCTTCGTAATTAGCTATGACAACCCATACCCCAAGCACCAGAGAGACATAGCATGGCCCCATCAAACTCATAGATCTAGATGTCTTACATGAACATGGGCATATATGTATTTGATCATACATTGTATTTATGTAGTCATTTATTTTTTTAAATAACAATGGAATTGCCGTTTATATAGCAATGTAATTTTTTAAAATATTTTTATACTTATTTTTTATTTATATTCACCATCAATGTACTTCTATATTTTAGATTTATTTATATATGAATTTAACTCTATAATCAGGGTTTTCGCACTTATGTACTACTTTTTAGTCTTATATTTAACTAAGGGCTTTTAAGCCATTTTAGCTCAAAAATGTATGTACATAGATGGATGATCTATGTTCTTTTCCTAGTCATTTGTGTCAGTCCCAGAACCCTGAAACGCGTTGTCCCAATTATTTGGAATACAACAAATATGGTCCTCTAATCCCTACCATCCAGTAGTAATATGCCATAACTAAAACTGCACTAGATGGTTAAAACATGTGAACTTGTGAATTTTTTTATTGGGAAGGTGTATTTTTACAAAAATTATCTAATAAAGCCTTGTATTTTATACAACACACTGGGTTCTTCCTCTCTTCATAGTTTGGTATTTCTACAAACCTAACAAACTCATCATCATCTTTTTAGCTAACTTTTCTGAACATCTGTAGAGGCTGGAACTGGTGCTCAGATGTCTTGAAGAGCATGGGTTGAAGCTGAAGCCCAGCAAATGTTGGGCCACCTGTTCAAAGACAGCAGTGAGTACTGGGGCATGTGACTAAAGGAAGAGTTCAGCCTATAGATTCAAAGATATGAGCAGTGCAGTAGTGGCCTGTACCAATCAACATTAGTGTACTCTGGGAGCTTTTCTGGGACTGGTTGGGTACGGGCATACATACAGGTTGCAACCCTGTATGCCCTTATGCATGGGACCTCCCCTGGGGCCATAGTTTGGGGAGCTGAAGCAGGGGGGTGCTTTGGGGGCTGCTTATGTGCTCTCATTCTAGCTTATGCTGATTGCACTAAGCCAATTGCATTGCACACAGATGGCCAGGGGTTAGTGATCACTTATACCAGGAGAACTCTCAGAGATAGAGAGAAGATCCTTGAGAACTATAGCTCATTCAAGCTATAGGTGATGGCTTTAGTGTGGGCAGTTACTGAAAAGTTTGCTGACATCTTGATGGGGACAGAGTTCATGTTATACTGTAGACTGACAACAGCCCTCTGTTGCACTTAGATATCACCAAACTCGGAATCCTAGATCACTGCCGGATGGCTTGACGAAGAAAATTCAAGACAATTTATTGACCATCTCCCAGCAATATCTCATAATCCAGTGGACTCTGCCAGTGGTCCCACCAATGGGGAGATGGAAGATATAGAAATTCGCAACAATGTTCATTGACGAGAAGCTGGTGCAAGAATATCAGCCTGGGAAGTGCTCAGATTCAAGGTGTCGATCCTGCAGCTGACCCCGTGGTGTTAGGGACCAGTGAAAAATAGAGGTTCAAGCAGCAGCAAGATAAACAAGTAGATACTGTAAGAAGGTGGCTCATAGATAGGCATCAACCCACTTAGAGAGACAAGGAGAAGCTAAGGCTCTCAGGGAGGCAACTGCTACAACAGTGAGACTGGCTGGTCCTCACTGAGGGGGTGTTACACCAAACGGTCAAGTAACGTACTGAGATTGGCTTTACCTTATAGATTGTACTTCCAGAGAGGGAAGTGAGAGTATAGCTTAATGGCTACATAAGAAGGGGCACTTAAGGCCTGCAGAGATTTGCTTGGCAGCAAAGATTATATTAGCATCCCAATCTACAGGGATCAGCCTTGAAAGTCTGCCTAAATTGTTGTAATTGCAGCCTGGCTGGTTACCAGTAGCTGGTGATGAACTATCTAATTGTGGAAGAATTCTTGTAAGTACTTAATGGTTATTGTGTATCATTTCAGAGAAAATCCTCATCTTGCCATATGGCTGTCCCACCCATTTGCATCAAGGGGCCTGCTTTGAACACTGGTTGATCCAAGTGCTATGTCAGTTATACCTGACCTGGAAGACACTAACCTCACATTATCACCCACAAGGGAATGGTGCGCAGCCAAACTGGACCCTGTTCTGGCTACTATGAACTCTGAAAGACCAGAAAAAGGAGAGGTGGTCTTATTACGTTGCTCAGTTCGCATGGATGTATAACAACACAGATCACTCCATCACTGGTTATTCCCCGTTCTTATTGATATTTATAAGAAATGGATGGTGCCTCCTCAACATGATGTTGCCAACCTGCAATTTAAGTGGTGTGGACACCACAGACCTGAACTGAAGGCCATTGGAAGAAAGTTTAGGAGAATGTTTGATCTAGTTCCTCAGCAACTAGGCTTTCGCATGCTTACGGCTAATCAAAGCTTAAGGAGCTGCCCTTAAAACTCAGGGACAGAGTCATTATGAACAGTAGAGTTGCAAGAAATGCTAGGAAGTTACAGTGGAGGTGGGAGCCCAATTCCTATGAAGTTGTACCACAGGCAGGTACTAACATACCAGTGTCCACGGTAAGTTAGGTAGGTACTGAGGGACCAATATGTACACCGTACACCAAAATAGGTTGAGGCAGTGTACCTTTGTAAGTAGGCATTCTCAGTCAGCAACAACCAGCCCTGCTGCACCTGAAGTGGGCACCACCCAAACAAGGACCAGAGCCAATAGAGATAAGAGTCTCCTATCTGGTATGAAGAGGTAAGAGGTTCAACTTCTGAATTAGACAACTCTTCTGAATTTTGGCAGGTTGCCCTCCAGGTTTGAAGACTATGTGATGTATGCCCCAGTTTCTAGGACAGCAACACAAAAGCTAGGGAGGAATGGTGTAACACCAGTAAAGCTATACCCCCTCTGCATGCAGAGCCTGCAAGAGTGTCTAGGTGCTTTGTGTCAGCTAGAGGGAGGTGGAACCAAAGATCATGTGCTTTTTGAGCCTGCACAGTGATAGTTCCTATAATGACATGGAAATAGAAGAAATAGAGGTGACAACAGACCTTGGTGGGGAAAGTTAGCCACCAAGTGTGTCCTGCTCAATTCAGAGAGTAAGAACTGTGTAGAAGTCTGCACGCTGGTCACATTACAGAGACAGAACACAACCTGATAGCACTATAACAGAAAAGGGGATTGTAAGAGGGGAGCAGAATGGTATCAGTACAAAGACTGGATGAAAACTCATTGGGGGTCGTTTACTAACAGAAATATGTCTAAAGTAGGTGTATTTCTAGCGCAGATTGCAGCGCAAACGTTCTTTGCCCTGCAATCTGCGACTTTTCTCCACTCACACCAGGTCTACAAAGGTAGATCTGTTTTAGAAATAGAAAGTGGTCAAAATCTATGCTAGCAAGGGAGCTGGCGTAGAATTAGAAGTGGCGGTGGATCCGCCAAAGTAATGTAGAGGCCTACATAAATAAATGACCCCCATTGAGTCCAAGTCATTAAGGGGTACGTGGTGTAAGGACTGTTGAGCTGTATCCTATAGAAGAATATTTACGACTTTTGCACTGCTGTGGTTGCCCCTGACAACTGAGTATTGTATCTAGAGACCGTTTACATATTACCGTTTAAGAGATATTCAAGTTGTGTGCTGGCTGCATGTCATATTATTTTTATATCATACTATCCATCTGCAACATTACGTGCAGGACATCCGGTGGCCACGTGTTGCCTCTCATGGCAAGGCTTCCAATTGGTATTTTTCAGCAGAATAATGCTCACCCACAAACAACAAGGGTTTCCCAGTAATATGTCTCCACCAAACTGTAACACTTTCTTGGCTGCCCAGTCACCGGATTGATGACCAACCGATCATTAATAGGACCAGCTCAGACGACAGCTTTAGCAGCCAGTGTGCAGGATCTACAGGCCCAGCTGTAACATCTGTGGGTAAATGTGCTGCAGGATGCCATACGGAACCAGTATGCCCCCATGCCCAACCGTATCTCATCTTGTATAAGTAAAAAAACAAACAAAAATAGTAAAAATGTGTATTCGCTCACCCTTAGTTACTGTGCCACCCCACATGAGTATCCACGGTGCTCACTGGAGAAAGCGGACAGTCCTGTGTCAGTTTAGTGTATGTACTGTAGATGAATCCGGAAAAATCCTCTGGCACTCGTTTGAAACTCCATTGTTTTTATTGCAAAAATAGGCATGAAAATGTACGCGTTTAGAATGTAGCATAACATCCTTCCTCATGGCATGCCTATTTTTGTAACTGTTGAATGGTCTAAAAGCACTAACAAAAACAATGGAGCTTTAAATGAGTGCCAGAGGATTATTCCGGATTCATCTACAGTCTATCTCATATAGTATCCAGGTGGCCCAATAGTGCACTAGAGCCCTGTTTCATTTGTACAGTTTTCCCACTAAACGTATCCCTTTCACTCTAATATTCTAATTACTTACATATATCATTATAAGGCCTTGTTCACATTTCCATGTCTGTTTCATCCGTGAAAATTTTTTGCCCTCCATGTGTCATCTGTATTCCATGGACACTGCTCAGCTGAAAAATCATTTTCAGAGCATCTCTTTCAATGGTCAGTGTTGTGTCACTGATTTTTCAAGGACTCATAGACTTCAATTGTCATGTTTAGTTCGCATTAAGGACCAAAGTAATGCATGTCTCCTTGATTTTTTCCACTGACCCACGGTCAGTAAAAAAATACTGATATGTGAAGGCACCCTGCCGTCTCCTCAACCAAATACCAAAAGCTATGATTATATTTTCTATATCTTGTTGTATTACATTAAATATGACCCATTGCACGTATGACTCCCATCTTCCAATATGCTTTACTCTAGATGCCGCAAATATGGCCGCCCAATATAATTCAGGGGAAAAAAGTCCTTTTACGTGCATACACATCATGTTTATCTTGAAACTTGTCTCTGAAGATAAAGCTTTAAGGATATTTTTTTCTACATTCTCTGGACTGATGCCCTGTTACCGATTCTTCTGTCCTCGAGCAGGATAATGCAATCTTTGGATCTTGTATAAAAGTTTGTAGTCCATATGGCAGTGCTGAGTAATGTATTATGTTTGTTCTGTCTTTTAAGTCCTGCAGCTAAAGCTTCTAATCCTGTAATCTTTGTGGCCGTTTTATGAAATAAGATAGTGAGCCGGATCATTGTTCGACACATTATTTATTGCTTCAGTTACTAGACTGGCGTTCTGACACTTGTCTGAATTTTCCTCGTCCTATCTCTTCCAGTGCTGCCTGTTATATTACCCAGGATCCATAATAACTTTCTGAAGCATTGTGTTCCTTTCAGGTTTTTTTTAGGTGGCCAAGGGAGAGAATGACAATAACAAATTTTCACGTAAAGCCGAGCATGGAATGAAAAGGTTCTACCTTGTGACCATTATGTTCAGCATCCTCTTTGTTCTTTTTTTCTGAATGAGCACCGTATATGAAGAGTAATCAACTGTAATAGGAATAGGGCACTTTGTAATTTTTCTATTAAAATACTTTGATTATTGGAGACACAAAAAAATAAGTGACATATGAAAATGATTCACTATGTTACATGGAACATAAAATATCTAGCCTGTACTGTAACAGTTGCATGGTAAGGCTAATGCCCACTAGTATAAATCAGTGTCTGAGAATATGACTTATACAAGCTGTGAGATTTTTGGCTCAGATTCAGATACCTATTGGTATCAAAAGTAAAAATAGAATTTCACAAAAAATAAAAAAACATCCACTAATTTGAGCACACCTAGACATTGTTGTCAATTGTGCCATAATCTGGTGTAGATTGGCACAGTTTGGTTACATTTTTGGTCCAATTTGGAGCACTGAGCAGAGACTAGCAAGTAAGGCCTTATTTACATGTCCACGTCAGTCTTTCATCTGCAAAAATGTCCTTATTGTGTCCATTTTTATCCCGTATGCCCAATGGGGGTCTTTGGTCCTGAAAAAGGGCCAAAATTGTACATGCTTCCATCTGAATATACCCACTGAATTCAATCGATCTAAATGCTTTCTGCTGGTAATATGGATAGCACATGTCCGTGATTCACCGTCATGAGAATAACGGCTCATGCACATGGCCATTTACTGCTTTGCAAAACACGGATACCGGCCGTGTACGTTCTGCGTTTTGTGGAACAGAACATCCTGCCCTTTGTAGAACAGTCCTATGCTTGTCTGTAAAACGGACAAGAATAGGACATGTACTATTTTCTTGCGGGAGCCATGGAACAGACATTGAAGTGAATGGGTCCCCCTCTTAGCCGCAAAAAAATGCAGATCCGTTGCAGAAAAAATATACGGTCGTGTGCATGAGCCCTAAGGCTGCTTTCACATAGTCCATGTTCGTCAGTAATTTTCATCAGTGATTGTGAGACAAAACCGGGTGTGAGTCAAAAATACAGAACAGGTCCTCTCCTGGTTTTGGCTCACAATCACTGATGGAAATCACTGATCAAACACTGACTGTGTGAAAGCAGCCTATGATCAGTGAAACAGAACTGAGTTGCAGATGAAAACAGCACTGATCGGGAAAAATTCAGAAGGAGGTCCGGTGCTCCGCAGAGGGCCATGGCCTCTTTGTTCTAGTAATCCATTTAGATCCAAGCAGCCAGGCACCCACTGATCTGCAAGTGACAGCATATCCTAGCTACAAGTTGTCACTTGCTAAGTCTGGAAAAACCCTATACAGGCTCCTTTTCACACATTCATTTGGTTTGGTCTTTTTTGCGACTATAAAAGCGGTAAAAAACTACTCATTTTGATTTTTAGTGGTGTTTTCTCTTCAGTAGCCAGCTTTTTTGTGGTGCAGATCTTACATCTACAGACCTTCTGTTATGCAGATCTGCCATAGTACTTACCAGCAACAGTCTTTTCAACACCCAGCTTTTTGGAATGCAGATCTCACACCCAGGGTTTTGTGTTTTTTTACTACCATACGTGGAATTGAATCAAACACGCATAGAAGTGTGTAGTGAGGCACAAAGTGCAAACTTCTTTCCTCAGCAGAACTCTAAATGTGAGAGCTTACAATCTACAAGGGAAGGAGGAAGAAAGCAGCTGGTGAGGGTTGAAGCACTGGCATAACTATAGTTGTTGCGGCATTCAGAGTTGTGAAAGGACCCACAAGCCAGGGGCGCTCCGCAGGTCTGCTTTACCACACTAAGGGCTCATGCACACGACCGTTCTTTTTGTCCACAACTGATCTGCATTTTTTGCAGGTCAGATGCAGACCTATTCACTACAATGGGGCCGCAAAAGATGGAGACAGCATCCGTATGACCATTCCGCGGAACCAGCAATAAAATAGGACATGTCCTATCCTTGTCCGTCTTACGTTTTACATAGGACATTTGCGGATCACAAAAACAGCTATGGCCATGTGCATGAGCCCTAAGGCTGATCTCCTTTCAAGTCTTTAGGCGCACTGAGATGCTGGAGTAAAGATGATAGGGGAAGGAGATTTATGATGCACAGATTGGTAGATATCCTTTACTGTCAGAAAGGAGATAACTAACCTTTTAATTGCAAAAGTAGAAACATTAAGTTAAGGAAGGGAGGCTGTGGAGAAGAATGCAGATGGGCCGCTGCAAGGGTTATAGTGTTATCATAGCAGATCTCTGCAAGTCTGCACCCACACTACTACTAACGTGAGGTCTATCCCAGGACTTGGCGGTGGACTGGCCATAGACCCTACAGGGAAATTCCCTGGTGGGCAGATCACCAGGGGGCCACTTAAGCCCTCCTCATAGCTGAAGGCCAGGTGTATTCTTATGCAGCTGATGGTTGGCCGCAAGTACACTCTTAAATTCAATTATATCACCATCTTCAGGATGGAGATACAGTTGAACACTGTGGTGGGAATGGCAGTATTTTGTGCTGCACTGTGGTACTTTTGTTGTCCCTGCCTACTTGTGTCGGCCCCATCTACTTATGTTGCTTACTTTCTATCAATTTAGGCCTGCCTACAACATGGTGCCAATTTTATTTTATTTTTTCACACACAATGTGGTGTTAAAAGGTCCCTCCCTCTGCTCTGTTAAACACCTTAGATGCTGCAGTTGCTTTGGAAAGCAGGCAACGCCAATCAGAGGAGATGCAACTGTATTTCAAGCACTTTTACCTGTGTAGAACTGGGATTTGACCATTATTTCGTGACGTAGAGCTAAGCCGTTGTATCTAAGCCTGTCATGTTAAAAAGTTGACTTGTAGATATACTGTGTCCCATATATATATATGTTTGTGTACCTGAGCAATGACACAGGCTGCTAGTGGTGCCACATAAAGGCGTTATCCCATGATTACTGCAAAAAATGAAAATCAGACATGTTTTTGCAGGAAACAGGTCGATCTGGATGGACAAATGTCTTTTTTCGGCCTTATATACTATGTTACTATGTTACTATGTATGTTACTATATAGTACATTACCACCTCTTTCTAACAAAGCCAGAACCAGCCCTGTACCTCACATGGATCCAGAGAACTGCCGTTCATTGTTCCAGTTGAACTGCTAGATTTATATGAAGCTGGCAGCTTTTTGCTGCAGCCCTCTCCCTATCACAGCTCAGAAGGCAGTTAAAGGATGGAGCTGAACATGTCAATCCACCTCAGTATTCATATCCAGGTGCTGAAAAATACAAAATATTTTTTGTGGGACAACCACTTTAAGAGACCCGAGATCGCTATAAAAAAGGTATGGATGGATCTGCAGCTGGCGAGCATGAGGAGAAGTTGTGCAGGGGGCCCAAGCTGAACTTTTTCATCTGGGCCTGTGCGTCTTTAGTTACCCCTCAGGATGGGAGCTGTTCAGATGGTAATTGCCACAAGATTATTGTAGGTTGTAGCCTTTCCTAAGGACCTTCATTTACTTGTACAGTATGTCAAAGTACAGAAAGAGGATAAAGTGGGTAAAAACAGTGTAGGTTATCAACTTGGGCGTAGCTATAGGGGGTGCAGAGGTAGCAGTCGCTGAGGGGGCCCAAAGACCCTTGTGCCACATAAGAAGACACCCAAAGCACTGATGGAAGGGGGGCCCAAGCTTAACTCTTGCACCAGGGCCCATGAGCCGTTAGCTACGCCCCTAGTTATTAATATAACATCAGTTTGTGTCCAACAGTTGGGACCCTGATTGCTATAATGCCTCCATATTAGTAGATAGAGATCGGGAGGGTGGACCCCCATTAATGTTGGAAAACCTCTTTTAAATGCATGGTTCTAATAGGTGATACTATAGTATAGTTTGGTGGTTTTGTATAAGATACTTGCTGGGCATATTTTTAGACATAGTTTAGCTCTAGAAGATGTACAGGCTGCAATTTTTTTTTTAAATAACATAGATGGACGAGTTACTGCTTGTATCACCAACTATACAAACCAGTCTATGTGATATCCGTCTTTGCTCAGCTCCTGCGCTGCCTTTCTGGTTGTCAAATTTGTAACGGCTGCTTTTAGCTAATTGTTGGATGTTTACAACCCTGAATGCAAATGTTTTCATCAGATATGCTCGACTGTTTTCTAAGAAATTCACGTCCCTTAAGATTCGAAGTCTCTGCTTGTCATAAGAAAATCTACACTTACAAGTACAGTGTCAAACCTCTGCCTCAGGGTGTGATGTGAGGAGCACATTCCATCTACCATGGGGTGCATATCTGTCTGGTATTTGGTTCAGCACTAATAGTATACAGAAGCTCATAAAGCTCTGACAACCAGAATGTGAATGGTGTTGTCAAAGTGACAAATGAAAGACTCTTTACTTTCTGCACTTGACAAACTAAAGCTATGAACCAGGAGATACTGGGACAATGACATTTCCCACCCAAAATAAAATGAGAATATTTTATTTAGAAATGATTATGGGATTTTTAATCTCAAGAGCAAATCACATTCAATCACATTTACCGATTTTCAGGTGAGTCCTGTACCTGTTGCTGAATGACAGAAAAGTGGGGAAAAACTAATGAGAATTATACAGCAAAGATGGTTTCTTTAGTCATGTCAACCCAATCTAATTTAAACAGAAAAGTCTGAATACTAGTCTTCATTAACATGGTGTAACTCTTCTTTTCCCCACAGACTTTTGTGCTTTTGTGACCAGGACAATGATATTTTGAAATGTACATATTTTCAATGAGAAAATGGGTGAAAATTTTCTGATGTTAAGACAACAAAAAACTGAACATCAAAATTCATAAATACGGCAGGGAGGTCATTGAAGACTTCATAATGCTAGCATTCCTGATGCATCTCCAAGGAGCAGTGCCAGAAGTAGGACTGGCCACAGTGGGGAGGAATAATGTCAAGTGGGAGCCCGTTGTGGACACGTGGAAGGTGCTAATGCCACTATTGTACATCAAATTGGGCCTGATGAAACCATTTGTCACAGCTTTAGATAGAAACTTTAGGGACCGTTCAATAAGAAAGGGGGTATTTTTACAAACTCAATATTCAAAGAAAATATATTTTTAGAGTTTTTGGCTGTTTTTGTTTTTCATTTCAACAGCCCCGTAGCATTGAAAATTAAATACAAATTATCATCCTCTGTTGCAAACAGCAGAAAGCTTTTCTATGGAAAAAAAAAATACATAACATTTTCACATATAGGCTATTAATATGTGATACATTTTTTTTTAATGAGAGTGTCTCTGTCTTAGGCCTCATGCACACGACCAGTGGCGTTGCGAGGGGGGTGCGGTCGGGTCGCACCGGGTGACACCACTGATGGGGTGACACCCACCTGTGTCGGCAGAAGATAATTTATTCACTGCACTTGCCTGAAGCCGCAATGCTGTACAGGGAATCCCAGCTCTGACTCCATATATGGTTGTGTCCATATATGGAGTCAGTGCTATGAACATGAAGGGGGTGGCAACCTTTCAGAAATAGAGGCTAAATTAGATGTGCCCAAGCATACTGACAATCCTGGGGGACACCCAATGTATTTTAATCTAATTTAGCCTCTATTTCTGAAAGGTTGCCACTAGGATTCAAACTCACAACCCTTTGCATCAGAGGCAAGAACACTAACCACTGAGCTATGAGCTCAATGGTAAACTAAGCTGGAAAAACCTCATAGTAGTCTAGCAAGTATTAGGTATTCCCATACAGCAGAAGTATAATTTAATATTTTTTTTTCAGTTTTTGTAAAAAAAAATGACACAAAATAAATGTGTAATTACTATATAGTAATTACACATTTTTTTTTTTATTTAATGATACTTCTGCTGTATAGAAATACCTAATACCTAATACCTGATACACTACTATAAGGTTTTTCCAGCATAGTTTAGCATTAAGCTCCATAGCTCAGTGGTTAGGGCTCTCGCCTCTGATGTGAAAGGTTGGGAGTTCTAGTCCTAGTGAAAACCTTTTAGAAATAGAGGCTAAATTATGCATTCATGTATATCAGAAGTATGATAATATATATTTATACTTCTGACATATATATATATATATATATATATATATATATAAAGTATTATATATGGGAAACTATTACTGAGGTTTTTAGCCATAATATTAGTACAGCAGGTTAATATGAAGCTCTGATGGGGGTGTGTGTGGAGGACACTGATGGGGGAATGTGTGCAGGATACTGATGGGGGATGTGTGCAGGACACTGATGGGGGGAATGTGTGCAGGATACTGATGGGGGGATGTGTGGAGGACACTGATGGGGGATGTGTGCAGGACACTGATGGGGGGATGTGTGGAGGACACTGATGAAGGATGTGTGGAGAACACTGATGGGGGATGTGTGGAGGACACTGATGGGGGTATGTGTGGAGGACACTGATGGGGTATGTGTGCAGGACACTGATAGGGGATGTGTGCAGGACACTGATGGGGGGATGTGTTGAGGACACTGATGGGGGGGATGTGTGCAGGACACTGAGGGGGGGATGTGTTGAGGACACTGATGGGGGATGTGTGCAGGACACTGATGGGGGATGGGTGCAGGACACTGATGGGGGGATGTGTGCAGGACACTGATGGGGGGATGTGTGCAGGACACTGATGGGGGGATGTGTGCGGGACACGACCGTATGTGTTTTGCGGTCCGCAAATTGCGGATCCGCAAAAAAAATGGATGGCGTTCCGTATGGCATCCGTTTTTTTTGTGGATCCGTTATTTTTGCGGATCCATTGTAATAATGCCTACCCTTGTCCGCAAACTAGAAAAAATAGGACATGCTCTATTTTTTTGCAGAACGGAAAAACGGACATATGGAAACAGAATGCACACGGAGTACCTTCCGTCTTTTTTGCGGACTCATTGAAATGAATGGTTCCACATATGGTCCGCAAAAAAAACGGAACGGACACGGAAAGAAAATACGTTCGTGTGCATGAGGCCTTAGGGCCAAGGTCAAAGCAGATAAAGAAGATCCTGGAGCTGCCTTTGGAGCCACTAACATACAGACATACAACATTAGACATTATAGATGATGTGGAAGTTGGACCTCGAGAATATTTTCCTCTGGTGGGAGGAACTCTGACCCTGTTAGGCTACTTTCACACTGGCGTTTTTTGATCCGCTTGTGAGATCCGTTTCAGGGCTCTCACAAGCGGTCCAAAACGGATCAGTTTTGCCCCAATGCATTCTGAATGGATAAGGATCCGTTCAGAGTGCACCAGTTTGGTTCCGTTCAGTCTCCATTCCGCTCTGGAGGCAGACACCAAAACGCTGCTTGCAGCGTTTTGGTGTCCGTCTGATGGAACTGAGCCAAATGGATCCGTCCTGACATACAATGTAAGTCAATGGGGACGGATCCGTTTTCAATGACACAATATGACACAACAGAAAATGGATCCGTCCCCTATTGACTTTCAATGGTGTTCAAGACGGATCCGTTTTGCCTATGTTCATGATAATACAAACGGATCCGTTCTGAAAGGATGCATGCGGTTGTATTATCAGTGCGGATCCGTCTGTGCAGATACATGACGGATCCGCACAAGACGCCAGTGGGAAAGTAGCTTTAGTAATGCTTTATTTTGAAGTATTTGATGACCTCCCTTGCATACTCATTAATTTTGATTCATATGTTTTTTGTTCCTGGCTTTATTTGAACAAAAAGTTGCAAATTCTCATACATTTCAAAGCCAATGTTTCTAGAAATTAGCAGAAATTTTCTATACTTTTAAAGCATAACCAATTAGGAAATACCACAAATAACTAAATAAAAATGGTATAATTATAATTTGAGAATGCAGAATTTTCTGCAAATAATTGAATGTACACATTGGAACATTTGTCCCCTAGTATGCTACAGGGCTTACAGGACTTTTCAAAGTTTTAACATAGATGGGACATCCCTAGTATATGTCATCAGTATGAGGTATGATCAGTGGCAGTCCCACTGCTGGGAACTTTACCAAATTCCAAAATAAAAGGAACAAGGTCCCTTTACATATTTTACATACACAGTATCGTCAAGTTACTGATGTCTCTGGTATTGTTTTTCAGCCCTATCATCCTCTTCACCTGCTATGTCTATTGCTGCTGACAGGGTGTAATGTTTAAAAGTAAGTTCTGCTATCTGTGCTCACAGATTGTACTGTAACCTGACCACACCCAGTTCACCGATTAAACAGTAACGATTTCAGTACTGGCCACTATGGCTATTTAAGGACCCTTCCCCCACTTTTCTTTGCCTGAGCAGTTAGGTGTGTTTGTTTATGTAGTGTATGGATTGATTTGGGTTGCCTTTGACATTATCATATTCCATGAACTAGGCAAGCCCTGACCTTCTGCTTGGATTATCTTATTCCATGAACTATGCAAGCCCTGACCTTATGCTTGAGTTAGTGTAAGGAAAGACCGGCACTCACTTGATCTTCGTATTCTTATGATGCTTTTATTAGTCACATATAGGAATCTGAGCCTTCCTCAAACAGGTATCCAATCAAATGTATATACAAAGTAACATACAAGGTTTAAATAGACCGCCAAAGTGGAAGTGACATCAGGTAACCTAGGTAACAGGCTAAACAAAATTGAACAAAAAGGAAGTAGAACTACGTGAAGGATCAACCCCATTACAGCAGCATCAACGAACACAGAAGTAAATAGCTTTTAGGGGTGTTCTCCTGCAGAGAGGCCAGGTTCAAGATCAGTTGATGCCGTTGGGGGTCCGTCACGTCTTCTAAAGTAAAGAAAAATAAATGAAATAATAATAACTCAAATATTAAAACAATGTGGAGCATGGGAATCACAGGAAGCCACTCAGGTCATACTCCCGGTTCAAACCCCTGGGTTCAAGTGTCTGTAATGTGTGAATCCAATAGGATTCACGTTTTTTTAGTATTTTAATCCTGTTCCCCCCTCTGCGTGGTTGCGGTACATGTTCGATGATCTGAAATCGCAACTGTGAAACATTATGATTGCAACGATCAAAGTGGTAGGGGATTGGTAGGAGCAGGTTCTTTTTTCGTATAGTTGACTTGTGTTTTGAGAAGCGGTCTTTCATTCCCATGGAAGTCTCTCCTATGTATAGGAGACCACACGGACATTTAAGTAGATAGACAACATAATTTCTGTTACATGTGAAGAATCCCTTGACAGGGAATTGCTTTCTCTAATCACGCTAGAGCATTGTATGCACCCCAAACAGAGGAATGTACCCTTTCTTAGTGTGGATAAAGCGTGTTGTCTTTTCTCAATCTGACTGCTACCAACGTCAGCCCTTACCACTAGGTCGCGTATATTTTTATTTCGCTTATAACAGATCAGAGGGGGACTTTGAAACTCCTCCACAGAGGGGTACGCCCTGGACAAAATACTCCAGTGTCTGTTGAAAATGGCTCTACACTTGTTAATCCAGGGGTGATATTTTGCAACAAAAGGTATGCGTGATTTTGTACCTTTATCTCCTCCTTCCAAAGGAATAACCTTATTCCTCTCCTTATGTAGCAGTGAGGTGGGATAACCACGATTTTTAAATCTGTCAGTCATTTCGTCTAGGCGGGTCTCCCTGATCCCCGTTTTGGAGACAATTCTGCGGACCCTCTGGAACTGAGAATGGGGCAGTGCTTTTTTTTTTGTGCATCGATGATTGCTAGAAAAATGTAGGAGAGAGTTCCTATACGTATTTTTAATATGTAAATCCGTTTCTACTGACCCATTCTCCCCCTTGATTACAAAGGTGTCCAGGAAACTGATCCCCAGTCCATGTCAAGTTCAAAACTGTCCAACGGACTGGTCGGACAGAAGGACAAGCCCTTCTCAAGTACCTGAAGTTGCAATGGACTCAAGTTTTTAGAGGAGATATTGAACACTAGGGTATCACCTGTACCTGAGAGCGCGTGATCCTCGGTGCATCGATGCACCGCTCGAGTTATCATATTACATTAACGCTGCCAGACCTGGCCTTCTGCTTAATCAACTATGATTCCATCTCCTGATTTTACTACTACAAGCTGGTCTCTATTCATGTCAGCTGTTTCCTATGGATTCCACACTAGAGACACTGATCTCCATCCAGGACAACCCAAAGGATCCACTATCAAGTTACGTCTAATGTCAAGTCCATTCACTGGAATAACTAGACAAGAGTGACATTGGTCCTTAAAATAAAAAGTGGAGAGGACAGATGTGGTCCCTTCAGCTGTTGCCTATGAATTCCACACCAGAGTCACTGATCTCATCCAGGGTAACCCAAAGGATTCACTATCAAGGTACGTCTCATGTCAAATCCATTCAACTGGAATGACTAAACAAGAGTGTTGCTGGTGATTAAAAAATGGACAGGACAGATGTGGTCGTTTTGTTCCTATAGTTATGCAGTTTTCATTGATTCGAGCACGACTGAATATAAATTAATGGCATATTACATTCAGAAAACATCTTCTGTCTGCATTTAAACAACAACAATAACAAAAAACATTTGTAATGCACTTTTTTTTTATAAGGGACATTAAAAATTATATTTTGATGCAGTTTTTGATGCAGTTTTTACACCAGAATAAGAAGTATATACAAAACAGAGTAGAAGTTTGTCTTTCTTCTATACTTCTTCTTCCTTTTGAATCATTCTCGATACTTTTAGATAAAAGAACTGCACACAACAAAATTATATTGGTGCAGTAATAAAATAATGATTTTGCTACGTCACAAAAAGGGTATTTTTGGACTCCTTGACGCTGACAATAATGTTCCATTTATGGTATGTCACTTTACAAAAAGACAACTCAAATAGCTTTCCACTATACGGGCCTTGCAAACAGCTCTTATAATCTCAGCTTCATAAACTCTTCTCAGTGAGATTGAAGTCGATTTATAATTAGGACCCCAAGCTCACAACCATATCCATTTTGAATTCCGCAAATTGTGGATCAGCAAAATATGGATCCGGTCCATGTGCCATCCGCATTTTATGTGTGGACCCATTGTTTTCAATGGGTCCATGATCTGCATTTTGCGGGCATATTTTATCTTTTTGCAGAAAGGACATATTTATGCGGGAGGCACACGGATGATCTGTGTGCCTTCTGCATCCAAATGTCAATTCCACAAAAAGATAGAATATGTGCTGTACTTGTCCGTAAAATGTGGATCCCTGACTCATTATAAGTCAATACGATAACATTTTTTCTAGCTTGAGAAGCGTGGTCATGCCTCCATCAGCTGGTGGTGGGAGTTCATCTCAATTGACTCTAGTGTGAGAGGTGTGGATTGCAGGTTTAAGTTTTCCCCATTTGTTCCCCCATCTCAAGTGTAGTGAGTAAAGCTTTGTCTTGTATTTTATTACTGTGGTTTTCAGTCGAGCACCTCTGTTAAGGCGTTCCCCTGGCATTCCCTTTTATTTTTGACCAGAGAGAGCATCCCGTGTGACTCAATTACAGACTCACACATCACAGTAATCAATGCAATTCTCTTCTGTGGGCATGTTTACCTAGGCATATAAAGAGAGCAATACAGCTGTAATACTGTTATCCCATTCCTACACCTACTACTATCATGAGGACATACCTTGCATATAACATTTTCTCCTCAGAGCCTCAGTAAATGACAATGGATTACTTATCTAAATTGGAAGTTTTAACATTTGTGCTGACTGCTTCAGATGGATAATTGTTTGCATTTAGTTTTTAAATAGCATAGTACTGCCGAAATGTAAAACTTTAAAAAATGTCTTGGTAGTCTTTGATGGTCCTTGCCAGAATGTGACCACTGCAGCCAATCAGTGGCCATACCGCTGCCATCACTGCTCAACGATTATCCATGGAACCAGTGAGTACAGCATGTCAGCACTGAGGCCACTGATTGGTGGCTAACAGATGTAAACAAAGACCAGGGGAGGATCACTGAAGCATCTGCACTGCATCGGCAGGAGATTGTAGAGGTCGTATTTTATTTTTTAAGATTTGCAGCTCTTTTCTACACACGGTAGCCGTCCCCCCTTATGTGCCAGTAGCCGTCCCTCCTTATGTGCCAGTAGCCGTCCCTCCTTATGTGCCAGTAGCCGTCCCTCCTTATGTGCCAGTAGCCGTCCCTCCTTATGTGCCAGTAGCCGTCCCTCCTTATGTGCCAGTAGCCGTCCCTCCTTATGTGCCAGTAGCCGTCCCGCCTTATGTGCCAGTAGCCGTCCCCCCTTATGTGCCAGTAGCCGTCCCTCCTTATGTGCCAGTAGCCGTCCCTCCTTATGTGCCAGTAGCCGTCCCTCCTTATGTGCCAGTAGCCGTCCCTCCTTATGTGCCAGTAGCCGTCCCTCCTTATGTGCCAGTAGCCGTCCCTCCTTATGTTCCAGTAGCCGTCCCCCCTTATGTTCCAGTAGCCGTCCCCCCTTATGTGCCAGTAGCCGTCCCTCCTTATGTGCCAGTAGCCTCCCCCCTTATGTGCCAGTAGTCCCCGCTTTTGTGCCACTAGCCGTCCCCCCCTTATGTGCCAGTAGCCCCCCTTACATGCCAGTAGTCCCTCTTATGTGCCAGTAGCCCCCTTATGTGCCATTAGTCCCCCCTTATGTGCCAGTAGCCGCCCCCCCTTATGTGCCAGTGGCCGTCTCCGCTTATGTGCCAGTAGCCATCTCCCCTTATGTGCCAGTAGCCGTCTCCCCTTATGTGCCAGTAGCCACCCCCCTTATGTGCCAGTAGCCATCCCCCTTATGTGCCAGTAGCCCCCCCTTATGTGCCATTAGTCCCCTTATGTGCCAGTACCCTGTCCCCCCTTATGTGCCAGTAGCTGTCCCCCTTATGTGCCAGCAGCAGCGCCTTATGTGCCAGTAGCCCCCCCTTATGTTCCAGTAGCCCCCCTTATGTGCTAGAAGTCCCCCCTTATGTGCCATTAGGCCCCCCTCATGTGCCATTAGGCCCCCCTCATGTGCCATTAGTCCCCCCTCATGTGCCAGTAGCCCCTCTTATGTGCCAGTAGCTGTCCCCCTTATGTGCCAGTAGCAGCCCCCTTAAGTGCCAGTAGCCCCCCTTATGTGCCAGTAGTCCCCCTTTATGTGCCATTAGGCCCCTCTCATGTGTTATTAGTCCCCCCTCATGTGCCAGTAGCCGCCCCCTTAAGTGCCATTAGTCCCCCTTAAGTGCCAGTAGCCCCAAGAAAAAAAAACACTTATACTTACCTCCAGCGATGCGATGCGATGCAGGCCTCTTCCGGTCTGTGTCTCAAGCTGTACCCGCTCCGGCGGTGCAATGACATCATCGCGCCGCCTGCACCGCCCTCTGATAGGCTGCCGGCCTAGTGCTGGCAGCCTATCAGAGGAACACCTCTGCCACTGCACGGAGATGAGCGCAATGGAAGCGCTCATCTCCTGATGTCCCCTGCCGCCGCGTCTGCCCTGGGGACGGGCCCCCTACTGGCCACGGGCCCTCGATCCAAGCCCGAGTGCCCTAATGGTCAGTCCGCCCCTGTGTAGACACCACCTCATAATACCACTAGGGGTGAGAGCAATGATAAAATGCAAAAGTGACCAAAACAACAGCCAGAAAGGATGAGAACAGGGAAACGGTCTGTGGTCACCACCTCTGCTCCTTTATGGGGTTGTTTTGCTAATTGCCTATCATTTCTACCTGTTATCTATTCAATTTGCACAACAGCAAGAGAAACCGATTCACAATCAGCGTTGCTTCATAACTGGACAGGTTAATTTCCCCGAAGTGTGATTGACTTGGAGTTACATTGTGTTGTTTAAGTGTTCCCTTTATTATTTTTTTGTGCAGTGTATTTTATTCATTTAACTGCTGCAAATATTTGATCAACAGTGAAGAAATTCTACTCCACAAGTGCCCCGCTTTACCTTTACATAGAGATCCATGGGAGATCCACAGAAAAGAAAATTTTACAGAGCAGGTGGGATACATTATATACCATGGTCTTAGTTATTCTGGGAATCAATGTCAGTGATATGCTTAGGACAGACATTAAGATTTATGGCCCCTCTACGGACTCTTTTCTCATTATAATTTTATACTGTATGATCTGTTTCCATCTATGTTCGCACATGCTGTAATAATAGTTTTTCAAGACCCTAACAGGGTTAATAGTTGGAGGCCTCCTCATCAGTCCTCATTCCCTCCCCTCTGCAGAGCATATTAGAATTGACACACTGCTGTGCCTCTGATTGATGACGCTATTTTTGCCGTACCAACCCAACCATACACTTGGGAAACCAACCGCACATGTTAGGACCCCTAACCTCTCTACTGCCGAGGAAAACTGAACAATTGTATTCATTGTATTCCCTTCATTTACATTGACCTTCAGCTGTCAAACCATCCTTTAAATCATAAGATGAGCAATGTGTGCACTCTACTCACATTTCTTGACAGCTCTCAGGGTCAAAGACGGTGTTATCTATTGTAACCTGTACCTGATGCTGCATCCATGTTCTTGCTACTCCAAAGGATCAGGTCTGAAAAGCTTTATATTATGTTTTGGTTGGGATTTGAGCAATGGCTAAGGGCACCCATTAGCAGTAGCACACTTTTTAATGAGGCCATTTATTTTAGCTCTCTCTTTTTCTGTGTTTGTTTTCCTGCACTATTTTTCTTGTCAAGCCCAGACACAACGTCAAAAAGCACACTGGAACAGATGGAGGTGCACACTGCAGATCTATTTCAAATCAAAATATGTATGGGATAAAAAAAAACGGGAAAAGTTTAAGCCAGGCCCCTTGTATTATTATAATGCCTCCAGCAGTTCTTCTTGTATTCTGTCCCCCAGCAGTGCCCCCTGCATTATAATAATGCCCTCAGTCATTCCTCTTGCATTAGTATGTTCCTCATACATCATTATAATGCCCCCAGTAGTAGCCCCTGCTTATAGTACCATGTCCCCCAAAAGGTGCCCCTTGAATTAGTATAATGCTCCCCAGAAGTACCCCAATGCCCCTATGCATCAGTTTAATGTCCCCAAGTAGTGTCTCTTTAATTAGTATAATAAGCCCCACTGTTCCCTGCATTAGTATAATTTCCCTGAGTAGTTCTGGCCGCAAAAAAATCAAAACAAGGTAATTAACTAGCACTCCATGCCGCCTATCCTGTGGGTCTGAGTTGCCTGTGTGCTGACGCAGTGAGATGATTGCGACACTGAGACACACGCAGACATAACAACGTCATTGTGCCGTCTAAGACCCAGCAAAAGAGGAAGTGGATACTCGACCACATGCGTCGATAAACGTCCTCATAGGCCTCAGGCCGGGATGGGAGCCATAGGCACTGTCTGCTTTGCCTGTCAGGTAGGCCCCACACAGTTGTATGCTTGGAACAGTGTTCAAGAGACTACCACTAGGTAAGGCCTGGGCAGGGGATTATAAACATACCTTTTCTTATCAGTTGTAGTGGAGATTTTCTTATTTTCAGTGCAAGTTTTTCCCCATCATTCTGCACTGAATACTCCATAACGACAAAGTGAAAACAGAATGTTAAAAATCTTTGCTAATTGAGCCATTTCCGTCTGAGATCCATTTTTTTTAGACGGAAACAAAACTGATGCAACAGGATCCTTTTTTTAATTTATTTTTACAAGATCCTGTTTTTTCCTCTCCTCTTCTTCTGGCAGATCAGAAGAACGGAAAGCTAAACGGTGATGTGAATGTGCCCTAACAAAGCTAGAAGCAGCCTTGTACCACATATAAATCTCGTTTCCCCTTTTCATTACTTCAATTGCTCTGCTAGATTTATTTCAGAATGGCAGCTCAGGCTACTTTCACACTAGCGTTAATATTTTCCAGTATTGAGATCCGTCATAGGGTCTCAATACCAGAAAAAAAAGCTTCTGAAATGTAACTGAACAGAACGGAATGCTCCAAAATGCATTCCGTTCCGTTCTCATACCGGAGAGCTGCGGTTTGCTTTCCTTCCTGGGTTGCGGACACAATCTCTGAGACAATCTGACACAATAGAAAACGGATCAGTCCCCCATTGACTTTCAATGGAGTCCATGACTGATCCGTCTTGGCTATGTTTAAGATAATACAAACGGATCCTTTCACAAAGGATGCAGATGGTTGTATTATCAGTAACGGAAGCGTTTTTGCTGAACCCAGTGTTTCAGTGTTCTTTTCAGGGGTTGTATCCTTTCTGCTGCAACTATCTCCCTGTAACTGTCACAGCTTCCAAAAGTATATATAGCTGGTTGCTGTTGAAGAATGGAGCTGAGCATATGTGACCCACCTCAGCAGGTGGCACCATGCAGATACAATTCCATTTTATTGAATAACTCAGTGGCTATACAAATTGTTTAACTATATATAATTATAATATCAGTCAGATCTAGTACTGTTTTTTTAATGGGACACCCCCTTTAAGGGCTCATGCAAATGGCCATAGTATAGCTCTTTGTACTGAGTTGTAGTAGGACTTCTATAGAGGATGAATCCTCTACTGAACCTGCATATGTCTCTGATTGCATATAGGCATATATGTATTTTAACCATCTATTGTGGGGGAGAACATCACCATAAAAATAGAGTCCATTGGAGCCTTATTGTGAGAGGAAACTGTATGGCTCCATTCCAAGCAAGCACTGCTGTGTGCATGAACCCTAAATGTAAGGAGCTCCTCAACCATCTTGTCATAGCTTTGTAAACATTATTAGCATCTCTCCTTTATGCAGGTTATGGCGTCCATATCTTCTTGGCTTCTTTTGGTTAAAACTTTGAGCTTTTTTTCTCAGTATTTTGGTGCGTCAGCTCAGAGGGTTTCTATGATCACACAGCAGCCATCTATTCCTCAACAAACCAAAAGTGTCAGATCTTTCTCCGTTACCTTTATAGGTTTTTGGTATTAGATAGCTTTTTTTTTTGTCCACGTCCACAATTCTTGATACATCTTGACTGCAGGTACCATAGCATAAGGCAGATTTATTAAAACGAACACAAAGGAAAAGTGCTCAATGCTCTTAGTTTGGTTTAGGCTTTGCAATAAAATGAAAATTGTTAGTGCTGTGGCTGACAACTATGTTTTTATGTGCAGTAGTTTTGTATAATTGTCATAATTTTTATTGGTATACATATGAAATGTTTGCGGTTTGTAGTATTTGGGATAATTACAGCCCGGCGTGCAATATTTTACAAAACAAGTTAAGCTTCACAGAATAACAACAATTCCCTAATATATAGCTATTACTCAAATTACTCCGTTTACAAACAGAAATGTTTCAGGCAGTGGGCCGAGCAGATGTAAGGAATTCAAACTCCTCACAGCTGCTCTTCCCTGTGCTTCATCGTAATACAGGTGCCATTGTCTGTGGGGATGAAAGTGGGGACACTGTGGTGACCATCAGCACATTTCAGCAGCCTTCTCCTTTCTTCATCATCACTGTAGGTGAAAAAAAATCCTGATGATGACCAGGACTGTTTTGAGCTTCTCTACTTCCTGCCAAATCCTCAATCCCACACCTCCCCTCTGACATACTACTAAAGAATTATTTGGACGGACATTACATATAGTGCTACAGGAGAATACAGCACTATATACTTATTATATCCAGTGATATCTCCTTGGATGTAGACATTCTCTTTCCTCATCTCCTCCATTTATCAGTTGCCCACTAGTAATAATGCCCTCACTAGAAATAAGGGCCCCTATAATGCCCCCAGTAGTAATAAGGCCAATCTATGAGGCTGCCCTATGGAGCCCACAGTAGTAATAAGGCCCCCTATAATGTCCGTATTAATTATAATGCCCCTTTAGTGCCCCCAGTATTTATAATGCCCCCTGAAGTGCTTCATGTAGTTTTAAATAGAGATTCTGATGCAAAATAGGGACCATGTCACGTAGGCTGTAACAGCTGTTACATAGACAGGATCCGTTGTGCATCTCATTTTTCCTTTCTTCTGATAGATCAGAAGAAGTGTCAAATAAATGATGATGTCACCCAGGCTGAAATGCAAAATAGTGGCCCAGTCATGAAGTGGGGAGGGTGGGAACAGCATGAAAAGTCCACAAAGTGGCCCTATGACATAGTAGTGAGGTGGAAGCAGCATAAGGAGACCACAGAGTGGCCCAATGACAGAGTCTGGAGGAGGCAGCAGCATCAGGAGGAGGCCACACAGTGTGTCCTCCCTCTCATCAGGTGTAAAAAAGGCCCTCATTTTGGACCGGTGGCAAGGGTTCAACAAGGGGGAGAGCCAGAAGTCATCCCTCTGCTGAATGGTGACAATTTGGCTGTCACTACGCAAGCAGTGCAAGTGAGCATGCATCGGGCCATTTGTGCAAGTGACGGCTTAACAAAAAACTGCCACACCGCCGAGTAGGTGATTTTATCCTCAACACATCTCACTGACTGACTGCTGCAGCCGCTACTTCTGTGAACCCCTGCAGCACTACTTTCTGGGCAGGTAGTCTCCTGCCTCCTGCAAAGCGGGTGGTCTACCCCGGGCACGTTTGACTCCCGACCTCCCACTGCTGCCACCCTGCTGACTCACGGCCACGCTAGCGACTTGCTGGCTCCGCTGCTGCCTCGCACGCAAACTGCCACTCTCTTCTCCCGTTGTTGATGAAGCCCCTAATTCACCTGGCTCCTAGGTGCTATCAGCCACATCATCATCATCGCAACACCAGCTCCCACACCACTCTCCTCATCACTACTTGCCCACATACCGAAGAAAGCGGCGAATGTCTCCTCCACATCCTTGCTGGCCAGTAGCTGCTGACTGTCCTCTAGTAGCTCAGCCTCTCTGTATAGTGGAGCTGAGCCCACAGAATATAATACTTCTCTGGCTAAGGGAACAGAAAAAGACAGAAGCCCACAGCAAAAAATACTTCTCTGGTTGAGGGAACAGAAAAAGACAGAGGCAGGTTGAGGACAGGTGAGGTGCTCCCGGGCCATGCCAACTAAGGATTGTGTCCGACGAACCCATCCACTCTTGGCTGGGGGTGTCTGATGTCACTTGGGATGAAGTGGATGACCGAGTTAACCAATCAAGAACTGATGGGCTGCTGGTCAAGACACGACTGCTAGAGGACACTGCGAGTCCTGCTACCACGCCCCCTTACTCTGCTGCAACCTGTGCCTGCGCCAGAAACATTTAGGCCTCCTGTGCAGGGCCTGGCACTTCTCTGTCTGACATACTGTTAGATCAAATAAATAAAAAGGAAATTAAAACACCCCAAAAAAGTCTGTAAAAACTTCTCATTTCATCACACAACGGCTAATAAGTCCTTTTTTTTCTCCCACTAATACACGCCATTAGAACATATAACTGCACCGCTGAATGGTAAATAGGCCCTTATTTTTTTCCACTTATACACGCCACAAAAGGCTTTAGAACATATGACTGCATCGCCGAGCGGCAAATAATATATATTTTTTTGCGACTAATACACGCCCAAAAGGGCTTTAGAACATATAACTGCACCGCTGAACAGCAAATAGGCCCTTATTTTTTTTCCACTTATACACGCCACAAAAGGCTTCAGAACATATAACTGCACCGCTGAACGGCAAATAATATATATTTCTTTGCCACTAATAAAAAGAGCTTTAGAACATATAACTGCACAGCTGAACGGCAAATATATAATACACGCCAAAAAGGTCTGTCATTTTCTCACTTCACCACACAACGGCAAATACTTTTTTTTTGTGCCACTAATAGACGCCAAAAAGGGCTTTAGAACATATAACTGCACTGCTGAGCTGAAAATAATATATATTTTTTGCCACTAATACATGCCAAAAAAGGGCTTTAGAACATACACTGTAACTGCACCGCTGAAAGACAAATAGGCGCTTATTTTTTTCCACTTATACACACCACAAAAGGCTTTAGAGTTTAGAACATATAACTGTACCACTAAACGGCAAATAATATATATATATATATATATTTTTCCACTGATACACACCAAAAAGGGCTGTCATTTTCTCACTTTATCACACAACAGGAAATACTTTTTTTTGTGCCACTAATGCACGCTAAAAAGGGCTTTAGAACATATAACTGCATCGCTGAATGGCAAATATATATTGTTTTGCCACTAATACATGCCAAAAAGGGCTGTAATTTTCTCACTTCACCACACAACAGCAAATCCTTTTTTTTGTGCCAGTAATACATGCCAAAAAGGGCTTTAGAACATATAACTGCACTGCTGAACGGCAAATAATATATACTTTTGTGCCAGTAATACACGCCAAAAAGGGCTTTAGAACATATAAATGCAGCAGTAAACGGCAAATAATATATTTATTTTTTGCCATAATACACGCCAAAAAGGGCTTTAGAACATATAACTGCACCGCTGAACGGCAAATAATATATTATTTGCCATTCCTCGGTGCAGTTATATGTTCTACAGCCATTTTTGGCGTGTATTAGTGGCACAAAAATATATATTATTTGTCGTTCAGCAGTGTAGTTATATGTTCTAAAGCCTTTTGTGGCGTGTATAAGTGAAAAAATAAGGGCTTATTTGCCGTTCAGCAGTGCAGTTATATATTCTAAAGCCCTTTTTGGCGTGTATTACTGGCAAAAAAAGATATATTTTTGTGCCACTAATACACGCCAAAAAGGGCTTTAGAACATACAACTGCACTGCTGAACGGCAAATAATATATATTTTTTTCCACTTATACATGCGAAAAAGGGCTGCAATTTTCTCAGTTCCCCACACAACGGCTATTAAGCCCTTTTTCCCCCCACTAATATAAGCCAAAAAATGCTGAAGAACATATAACTGCAACGCACAAGGGCAAATATTTCCTTGTAATAAACCCTGTTAATGGCTGCACCCCAATAACAAGAACTGTTTGCTAGAATTACAGAGCTGTATAATGGTATAATGGCAATTTGGATCCGCAGTCAGTGCAGCAAGATGTAATAGGATTTTTCCCTATTAAAGGGCTTCTGTCACCCCCCATTTAGCAATTTTCAGTTGCGGACATTAGCTATTTGCTAATGTCAGCTGAGTCCAAACATATCACTCTTACCTTTCTCTGTGCTGGAATTTCTGTAAAAATACAAATTACTTCACTACCAGCAACTTGGGCAGTTACTTGCTGGTAGCCGCCGCATCCTCAGACTGTAAACACGCCCCCTCTCCACTTGATAGACAGGACCAACGAGCGCTCTACTCCCGCTGGCATCGGGTGTAGTCTGATGTCATCAGAGGATGGAGCTGGCAAGCGCGCGTCCTTCACTCAGAACACCTGCGCGGGATTTCATGGGCAGACAGGGCCAGCGGGAGGAGGAGAGCGCTCGTTGGCCCTGTCTATCAAGTGGAGAGGGGGCGTGTTTACAGTCTGAGGATGCGGCGGCTACCAGCAAGTAACCGCCCAAGTTGCTGGTAGTGAAGTAATTTGCATAATATAAAAGTACGATTTTTACAGAAATTCCAGCACAGAGAAAAGGTAAGAGTGATATGTTTGCCAAATAGCTAATGTCCGCTACTGAAAATTGCTAAATGGGGGGTGTCAGAAGCCCTTTAAATACTGTGGAATGATTCCTCCCTATCCTTTGCTGAACTTCTATACAGCAAACTAAAAGTTTTAAAGTCTTTTCTACCATCTGTCCCTAGAGCCTGCTGACGTCTCTCCCTGCACTAAGTACACTTGAAAATGGCTGAATCCAAGATGGCTGAGGCTATTTATAGGGCTGTGACATCACAGAGCTGGCTGGCGGCTGATTGACTGCATGCATGACATTGTGGGTGATCCCTCATTCCCAGAGTTCCTTGCTCCATGTCCAAACACATGCAGCAATGTTACCACGAAGCGTTAGGAAATTCGGATTTGGTGCGAATTGAATTTTTGCTGAAATTTGGATCGACTTCGATTCGCTCATCTCTAGTTATAATCCCCCCTGTATTGACCCCAGTATTTATAATGCTCCCTGTAGTTAGAATGTCCCTAGTATTTATAATGCGCTCCCCCCCGGAAGTACCTCCTGTAGGTCTGATGCCCACTGTAGTTCTTATCCCCGTAGTGCCTCCTGTAGTTCAAATGCCCCCCCCCCCGTAGTACTTCCTGTGTTATAAGGCTCCCTGTTGCAAGTATGGATTATGATGATGCCCCCTGTAGTGCACGTATGAATAAGGCCTCATGCACACGACAGTTGTTTTTAGCGGTCCGCAAAATTGGGTTCCGTTGTTCCGTGATCCGTGTCCATTTTTGGTTCTGTTGTGTTTCCGTGGTCCGCCAGAAAAAAAAGGAAGGAAAAAAAAAAGTGCAATTTTAATAACTCCACCCAGGATAATGGAATATATATGCAGGTCACGGACGCGGACACGGATGACAGTCGGATGTGCGTCCGCATTTTTTCACGGTCCCATTGACTTGAATGGGTCCGCGAACTGTTTTTCCCGGACAAGAATAGGACAGGATATATTTTTTTGACGGACAGTAATCACGTATCACGGATGCGGAGGACAAACGGTGCATTTGACGAGTTTTTCACGGACCCATTGAAAACCAATGGGTCCGCAGAAAAGTACGAGAAATGGCTCAACGGACACAGAATCAAACAACGGTCATGTGCATGAGGCCTAATGCCTCTCCCGTAGTGCCATTATATATATATATAGAAAGCCAGAATATTCATCTGACTCTCACTCCATGCCACAGTCTATGATGCAGACCAAATGCCTCTTCTGGCCTGCTGCTTGAGTTGCTGCATTCCGCTGCAGGCAGTTGCGATGACATCATTGTTACCCGCTGCATCGGTTCTCATGCAGCGCGATGACTTGATCGTGAATGCCTGTACAAGGTTGCAGGCACTTGTGACCACATCATGGCATCGTTTGAGACCTGGGGCAGTACGGCGCGATGATATCATCGTGACCACCTGCGCTCTTCTACTGCCTCATAGGCTCAAACCCTAGTGGCCTGCGGCGCATGAGGCTGAACATTAGGGATGGGAGCGACAGCCTCCCATGCCCCATCATAATCTTCTTTCCCCTCAGAGGCAGGTCAGCACAGGCTCTGATGACAACCCTGGGGAGTGAAGAAAAAAATACAATGCAACAGCACTCTGAAAACACTAATAAAGTGCAATAATAGAAAACATTCTGGTGCTAATGCTACGCTTATTTTGCAAATTTGAGATTCTTTGCAAATACATTTTGTATACAATAATTTGAGACGTATGCCAAACGTCAAGGCGATCTCTATGAGAAGGGAACCTAACACTAAATACTACCTGTAATGCGCCCAAATCACCACCATAAAATTCAGGGGGTGCAGGTTCCACATGCATGCTGGGTCCACTCTGCTTTTTACCATTTTTGGTGCCATAACATCCTCCATTAAATCTAGGGATGCAGGTAGCAACATGCATGCTGAGTCCAATCTATACTTCTCCTGGTGCCAAATGGCTTCCAATAAATACAATGAGAGCAGGCTACAGCTATAACTCTAATTAAAATCAGCCTATGGGGCAGACAGGCTAGTGAGGGGTGCAAGACCAACAGGAGTCAGCCACACCTCCACTACAACTGCAAAAAAAGGGGATCAGTCAGCATATCCCAATGTGAAGGTGCACGCTGCCATGGCTAGAAACACAAAGAAAAAAATACAATTGAACAGCACTCTGTAAACATAAATAAAGTACAATAATGCCATAATGCCAAATAATCTGGTGCTAATGCTACGCTTATTTTGCAAATTGGCAAATACATTTTGTACAAAATAATTTGGGCCCAGTCTGCCAAACGTCAAGGCGATCTCTATAAGACGGGAACCTTACACGAAATACTACCTGTTATGCGCCAAAATGGCCCCTATAAAATTCAGGGAGTGCAGGTTCGCACTTAATTGTGGTGAAAGCGTTTAATGGCCTATTTCAGTACAGAAAGAAAAATATATACGCATTTCACTGTTGCAGTTATTTGTGGTGAAAGCATTTAGTGGCCTATTTCAGTACAAAAAGAAACATATATACGCCCTTCACTGTTGCAGTTATTTGTGGTGAGGAATAAAAGATTGAATTTTTTACAGTGGTAAGTGTCGCCTTCTCTCCTTTCTACTGTTGGACATTATTGGATACTTTTTGTACTGGCTGAGCACCGCCGTTACAGTTTCCGCGGTGTGACAGACTGGATGCAAGTAAACTGGATACCTGGCAGTGCCACCCTGCTTTATACTCTCATCTATACATTTGTGGTGAAAGCGTTTAGTGGCCTACTTCAGTATAAAAAGAAAAATATATATGCAGTTCACTGTTGCAGTTATTTGTGGGGAAAGCGTTTAGTGGCCTATTTCAGTACAAAAATAAAAATATATGCTCCGTTCACTTCTGCAGTTATATGTGTTGAAAGTGTTTAGTGGCTTATTTCAGTACAAAAAGAAAAATAACTGCAACAGTGAAGTGCGTATTGTGGGGAGTCGCTCTGGTAGAAAGTGGTGCGGGTGCAGTACAGAGGCAAAACAAGGAGTCCAGAAAGTGCAATAAACAGTGTTTTATTCACACTTGCACAAAATAAACGATAAACAGTCTCTTGGTGTTAATTCACACTCAGCAAACACAAAAGGCAAAACCAAAGAGTCCAAAACCAGGTTCAATCACCTGTGAGATGTTTAGGTACGCGTTCGCACCTGGCAGTCGGCCCAGCCGCAGGATAATCTACATTCAGGCTTCCAGGACGACTGCACGCCTCCTTGCTGGTCTCATCCTTCCAGCCCAGAGAGCTCCACAGCACTAGCAGCAGCTCCAGGACAATCACAGCCACACCTGCTGATGTGGCTGCCTTTAAAAAGCCCGGCAAAGTCCGGCCTGGACCGTGGGGAGTAGGCACCCACCCAACTCTTTGCCTACTCCCAGTAAGAGCCGGCCCGGATTGGCTTTGCAGCCAAACTAACTATCAATGTCAAGCAGCACTAGCTGCTGCTGACACATAAAACCCGGCTCTCACCTCACCGAGGCCAGGAACCTCGGTGACACGTATCTTCCGTCCATGACGGCACCTTGCGCCCTCTTACATACCTCCCCCCTTTGTTCAACCCTGACAGGGTGAACACACGCCAAACACCGTACTCGAGACAGGGCATCCGCATTTCCTTGCAAGCGGCCTGCCCTGTGTTCCACTGTGAACTTGAAGTTCTGCAGAGACAAGAACCATCTGGTGACCCGAGCATTCCTGTCTTTCGCCTGGCACATCCACTTTAGAGGGGAATGGTCGGTCACCAGACGGAACTTTCTCCCTAGCAGATAATAGCGGAGAGACTCTAGTGCCCACTTGATGGCCAGGCACTCTCTCTCCACTATACTGTACCTAGTCTCGGCTGGGGTGAGTTTGCGACTCAGGAAAACCACGGGATGCTCCTCCCCATTGATTTCCTGAGAGAGTACAGCCCCGAGGCCCACTTCAGAGGCATCGGTCTGTACCACAAATTCTCTCTTGAAGTCGGGCGTCACCAAAACCAGGGACCCACACAGGGCCGACTTCAGAGCAGAGAAAGCCTTATCCGCCTGCTCATTCCACTGGATCGACACTGACCTGCGTCCCTTTAAAAGGCTTGTCAATGGAGCAGCAATTGTAGCGAAGTTCGGAATAAACCTCATGTAGTATCCCACCATGCCCAGGAATGATTTGACTTGCCGCGTAGTGACAGGTCGGGGCCAATTCTTAATTGCCTCAATTTTGTTTACCTGAGGTTTGACCACCCCCCGCCCAATGACATACCCTAGGTATTTGGTCTCTTCTAACCCTATCACACACTTTTTGGGGTTAGCAGTTAAGCCAGCTTTCCTAAGGGAGTCCACTACGGCCTGTACCTTCGGTAGGTGACTCTCCCAGTCGGTGCTATGGACAACGATATCATCCAGATACGCTGAGGCGTACCGTCGATGTGGACGGAGCACAATATCCATAAGCCTTTGAAACGTGGCGGGGCGCCATGTAGACCAAAGGGTAATACCTTGTACTGATACAACCCCTCCGGTGTGATAAAAGCAGTTTTTCCTTGGCAGCCTCTGTTAAGGGTACCTGCCAGTACCCTTTGGTGAGGTCCAAGACAGAAAAATACCTGGCTTGGCCCAATTTTTCAATGAGCTCATCCACCCTCGGCATGGGATATGCGTCAAACTTGGACACCTCATTCAGCTTGCAGAAATCGTTACAGAACCTCAACGTCCCGTCCGGCTTGGGTATTAAGACTATCGGACTGGCCCAATCACTTTTTGACTCCTCGATGACACCTAACTGGAGCATCAGCTGCACTTCCTTCACAATGGCTTGTCGCCGAGCCTCGGGTACCCGGTACGGCTTTAACCGGACTTTGGCCTGAGGCTCAGTGATAATGTCATGCTGGATTAGGGATGTGCGCCCAGGGAGGTCTGAGAACACATCCGTGTTCCGACTAGTGAACTCCTTAACTTCCTGGACCTGTTTGGAGGATAGGCTATCTGAAATTTTTACGGTGGCTGCTACTTCCCAGACTTCGAGGTGAGGGGCTGGATCCTTCTCACCTAGAAGCCCTGGCCGGGGGCTGTCATCGCTGGACGAGTCCCTATCCTTCCTGGCTTCAGCAAATTCACATGATACACCTGCTCCGGCTTCCGCCGCCCTGGCTGGTGCACCTTGTAATTTACTTCCCCCACTTTCTCGAGCACTTCATAGGGCCCCTGCCACCTAGCTAGAAATTTGCTGTCAAGGGTGGGTACCAGAACTAAAACTCGGTCTCCGGGATTAAAGTCTCGTACCCGAGCCTGACGATTATAGACTCTACTTTGGGCCTGTTGTGCTGCCTCCATATGCTCCCGGACCAGCGGTAACACCCTCTCCATACGTTCCTGCATCTGGGTAACATATTCAATTACGCTTTTGTGGGGGACGGGCTGTTGTTCCCACGCTTCCTTAGCGATGTCCAACAGGCCCCGGGGTGTCTGCCATAAAGCAGTTCGAAGGGTGAGAACCCAGTAGAGGCCTGGGGCACTTCTCGCACTGCAAACATGAGATAGGGCAGAAGCAGATCCCAGTCCTTCCCATCTCGGGACACCACCCTTTTAACATATTCTTTAAAGTTTGGTTAAATCTTTCCACAAGGCCGTCCGTTTGCGGATGGTAAACGGACGTCCGTAATTGCTTTATATGTAACAGTTTACACAATTCCCTCATAATCTTAGACATAAAAGGGGTCCCTTGGTCCGTCAGAACCTCCTTAGGTAGGCCCACCCGGGTAAACATCTCCATTAACTCCTTTGCAATGAGCCTAGCCGATGTGTGTCGAAGAGGCACCGCCTCTGGATATCGAGTAGCATAGTCCAGAATCACCAGGATATGTTGGTGACCCCTAGCAGACTTCGGTACGGGTCCGACCAGATCCATGGCAATACGCTCGAATGGGACCTCAATTATTGGGAGAGGGACCAGGGGACTTCTGTAATGCGGCTGGGGGCTATTTACCTGACAGGTCGGACAGGACTTACAGAACTCCTCTACTTCCTTAAACAAACCGGGCCAGTAAAATCGCTGTAGTACGCGGTCCTGCGTTTTCTGCCACCCCATGTGTCCCCCAAGAACATGTTGGTGGGCAAGCTCCATAACAAGCTTGCGATATGCGGTGGGCACCACCAACTGTTCAACTGGCTCACCTCGGATTTGGTTCACCCGATACAACATATCCTGAAGAACAATAAATCGTGGAAACATTAATTCAGCCCCAGGTTTCTGGGGTTTACCATCAATCATTACAACACTTTCCCAGGCCCTGGTTAGGGTTTGGTCCCGGTGTTGTGCGGTCCCAAAATTTTCCCCGGAGACATTGAGGTCTGCCAACTCAGGTCCCGGTGGCAAGTCCTCCGTGTCTCCCACCATTACACTCAGTGGGGTTGTCTCCCCCTCTACCGCTGGAGCCGTGGTCACCCCTACCGCTGGCCCTTCAGATTCGGGCTCCCAGGGTTCTGGCCTTCCAGTGGTATCAGGCCACTCTACTAGGGTTACCCCTGTCTCGGGCCCATCAGACACTTTTATAGCCGGCCACAGCGCCGGGAAACCTGGGAAGTCCCTTCCAAGTATCAGTTCATGTGGGAGTTTGGTAGCGACAGCCACCTCGTGGGTCCACTTACCAGCCGCTGTGGACAAAGTCACTAATGCAGTGGGGTAGTCTTTTAAGTCTCCGTGGATACATAGGACCCCGATTTTACGGCCGGTATACTCAGCAGGCCGTACTAGGGCAGCTTTTACCAGGGAGACTAAACTCCCGGAGTCCAGCAGGGCCACCGCCAAAGAATCTCCCACCTCTACCTGACACAGGTGGTTATTATCCTGCACCTCACGGGTGCCAGTTGCGCACAGCTTCCGTGCATACAGGGAGTGGCGATACCCGTAGTTCACATCCATCGGCTCACCCTGATGCGGACAGTCGGCCCTGATGTGGCCTGGCTCCTGACACCTCCAGCATACCACGGGAGGTGGATCCGCAGGGGATACATTCCGTGCAGGTCTCTCTGTCGCCGGTCGTCGGAACTGGGGTGGAGCCTCCGGGGTTTGACTGGCCCCTTCCCAGCAAGACTCCCCTGCAGGTTTCTGGTGGCCTCGTAACGCTCCACCAGGTCGACCATCTCCAGGGCACTTACCGGAGACGCCTGGCCGACCCAGTGCTGGAGGGGATAAGGCAGGGCCCTCCAAAAGATGTCCGCCAACAGTCGATCCAGCATGGTAGTGGGACTTAGTAGATCGGGCTGCAGCCACTTTTTCAGCCTGTGCAGCAGATCGTAGTACTGCGGCCTAGCGGGTTCCGTCGTTTTAAAGTCCCACTGGTGGACTCTTTGAGCGCGGACCAGCACGTTCACCCCCAGTCTGGCTAGGATCTCTCCTTTCACGGTGTCATAATCGGCCGCTTGGTCATCCGACAAGTCGAAAAACACCTGCTGGGGTCCGGAAGCCAGGAACGGAGCGACCACCTCAGCCCACTGGTCACGGGGCAGCTTCTCCCTCACAGCCACTTTTTCGAAGACTGCCAGGTAGGTCTCAGCATCATCCTCGGGGGTCATCTTGGGAATTGCTGCACGGACCGCTTTCCGGGCATCATGGGCACGGTGAGAGGCTCCAGTCGCTTGCAAAGCCATTACATGTTGCAACAGCAGCTGGTTTGTCTCCTGCTGCTGCTTGTTGGCCTCCCGCTGCTGTAAATTGGCCTCCACGAGAGCCTTTACAACTGCCTCCATCTTGTCAGGGTTCACGTGTTGAAACTTTGCCGGCTTGACATATGACATTCACTTTGGAAAAACAAAACTTCGGCGTTTACGCCAGCCTCACTGCGCATGCCCGCATCCGACACCAAATGTGGGGAGTCGCTCTGGTAGAAAGTGGTGCGGGTGCAGTACAGAGGCAAAACAAGGAGTCCAGAAAGTGCAATAAACAGTGTTTTATTCACACTTGCACAAAATAAACGATAAACAGTCTCTTGGTGTTAATTCACACTCAGCAAACACAAAAGGCAAAACCAAAGAGTCCAAAACCAGGTTCAATCACCTGTGAGATTTTTAGGTACGCGTTCGCACCTGGCAGTCGGCCCAGCCGCAGGATAATCCACATTCAGGCTTCCAGGACGACTGCACGCCTCCTTGCTGGTCTCATCCTTCCAGCCCAGAGAGCTCCACAGCACTAGCAGCAGCTCCAGGACAATCACAGCCACACCTGCTGATGTGGCTGCCTTTAAAAAGCCCGGCAAAGTCCGGCCTGGACCGTGGGGAGTAGGCACCCACCCAACTCTTTGCCTACTCCCAGTAAGAGCCGGCCCGGATTGGCTTTGCAGCCAAACTAACTATCAATGTCAAGCAGCACTAGCTGCTGCTGACACATAAAACCCGGCTCTCACCTCACCGAGGCCAGGAACCTCGGTGACACGTATCTTCCGTCCATGACGGCACCTTGCGCCCTCTTACAGTATATATTTGTGGTAAAACATTTAGTGGCCTATTTCAGTACAAAAATGAAACTACATTCTGTGTTTACTTCTGCAGTTGTGTTGTGTTGATAGCGTTTAGTGGCCTATTTCAGTACAGAAAGAAAAATATAATTGTCGCTTTTAGGGTTGTTTTAATTTGCTTTTCATTTATTTAGTTCAGCTAAAAGTATGTCAGACAGAGAAGCGCCAGGCCATGCACAGAGGAGTGGCAGAGACCTTAATGTTTCCGGCGCACGCAGAGGTCACAGCAGAGTAAGGGGGCGTGGAAGCAGTAGTTGAAGCGAGAGGCCTGAGCTCCCAGTGTCATTTAGCGGTCGTGTCTTGACCAGCAACCCAGCAGTTCTTGATTGGTTAACTCAGTCATCCACTTCATCCCAAGTGACATCAGACCAGGGCCGGTGCAAGGATTTTTGCCGCCCTAGGCAAAGATCCATTTTGTCGCCCCCCCACCATGTCACTCACTCACTGACAGACACACACTCACAGACAGACACACACTGACAGACACGCACACACTGACAGACACGCACACACTGACAGACACGCACACACTGACAGACACGCACACACTCACTGAACGACACACACTGACAGACATACAATCACTCAGATACTCACTAACAGACAGGCATACACACTGACTAACATACACACACTCACTCAATGACAGACACACATACACTCACTTACTGACAGACACACACAGGCAGACACTCACCTCCCTGGGGTCCAGTGTGGTGCAGCTCCTCAGTCCTCCAGCGCGCCGTTTAGTATGCTGGGGCTGGAATGACGTCATATTCCGGCTCCCGGGATCACAGAGGGCGCGCGAGGGAGGAGTGGGGAGCTGCTAGAACAGCCTCCCTTGCCGCCCGCCTCCTCTGCTCTAGTAATTTACTGGCAGAGCAGGCACCTGCCATCAGGGTAAGCAGGTGCCTGCTCTGCCATATTTAAGAAGGACCTCCACCTCCTGGCCCTCCTGTAATGGCGCTGGGGGTGGCTCAAGAACAGCTCGCCCAGTGCTGCAGCCCCAGACATGGGAAGCCCACCAGGGCGCCCCCAGCAGGCCGGCGCCCTAGGCGAACGCCTAGTTCGCCTAACGGTAGCGCCGGCCCTGCATCAGACACCCCCAGCCAAAAGTCGGTGGGTTCGTCAGACACAAACCTTAGTTGGCATGGCCTGGGAGCAGGCCCTATGGCCTCACCTGTTCTCAACCTGCCTCTGTCCTTTGCTGTTCCCTCAGACACAGAAGTATTGTATGCTGTGGGCTCAGCTCCACTACACAGCAAGGACGAACTACTATAGGATAGTCAGCAGCTACTGCCCAGCCAAGATCTGGAGGAGACAACCGCCGCTTCCTCCGCTAGGCGAACAAGTAGTGATGAGGAGAGTGGCGTGGTAGGTGGTGTTGTAAGCAGTCAGATTCCTGATCCAGAGACCGTTGAGGAGGACATCAGTGATGTGCAGACACTACTCGATGATGATGAAGCTGATTGCACTTGGGAGCCAGTTGCTGAAGGGGCTTCATCATCATCAGGAGCAGAGGGTGGCAGCTTGCCTGTGAGGCAGCGGCTGAGCCAGCAAGGTGGTAGCTGTCACAGGTAATGGGGAGGGGAAAATACCAAATACACACAACAACGTAAGGACAACAATCTAGGCCTCTAAAACTAAGGAAGAGGGACGGTGACCTCCTAGCAATTCCTAGGCCTCTCCCTAACTCATGCCAGTATGAGCAGATCCTGAAGGTGGAAATACTCTTAAGCCGGATACCTAAAGTCCTGCTAAAACTGACGATCCCTAGAATAGGGAGCAGGAGACGAGACTGCTGGTTCCTCCCCAGATGAAGGAACATGCGTCTCCCTGAGGCCTCGAAATAACACACACCAGAGAATAACAAACAGTGAAGGCAACAAGTACTTAACTTAGAGGAGTATGGAGAAGCAGGAGATCCAATACAACCAAGATCTAGCAACTCCAAGCAGAAAATCTCAACCGCATGGACAGCAATGTGAGGCGGACCTAAATAGAGCCTCATCACTTATAACGAGCATCACCCGAGGAGAGGTGAGAGCCTGCCAAACAACAACATACATAGAGGAAAACAGAGAGAGCTGTCAGATAGCCTCACGTGCAGCAAGTCTATCCGATCTTCTCACCTCTCACAGGAGGGACCGTGACAGTAGCATGTCTGGTCAGGAGCCAAACGTGCCCAGGTAGACCACTTGCTTTGCAGCAGCCCTCCTGCCTGGGAAGTAGTGGTGCAGGGGTTCACGGAGGCAGCTTCGGTAGCAGTCAGTCAGTGTTGGGGGGAAAATCACCTACTCGGCGGTGTGGCAGTTTTTTGTTAAGCCGCCGGAGGAGGTGAACATGGCCATATGTAGAATTTGTGGGCAGAAGGTGAAGCATGGCCAGGGTACCAATGTTGGCACTACGGTCCTGTGTCAACATATGCAGCGTCGCCGTACAGTGGCCTGGAAGAACCGTGGCTCCGATGTAGTGGTCTAGCCTGTCGCAGCAACCGCTGCATCAACCAGTGGCACACAACCAGATTCAGGCAGTCAAGGCTCCACCACCTCAGCCGAAGCGGTCTGTCATTCCCATCTTCTACTGCTCCAGATGCTCCTGCTCTTCCTCCTTCTACTCCTTGTCAGTCATTCCATCAGCAATCGATCACCGAAGCGATTGCTAAGAGACAGCAGAAGCTGAATGTACTCCTGACCAAGTTGCTGGTGCTGCAGTCCCTCCCTTTCCAAGTGGTGGACTCTGCACCTTTCAGAGAACTAATTGCTTGTGCCGAGCCGAGGTGGAGAGTCCCAAGCCATCATTTCTTTGCCAAAAAGGCAGTACCAGCCCTGCACAAGTATCTAGAACAGAAGGTGGGCCAGTCCTTGAGCCTGTCAGTGTCTGCCAAAGTGCACGGCAGCACAGCCACACCAGCAACTTGGCCAGATAACAGCGCTTCTGCCTCCACGTTCTCACACCGTTGATCCTGCGACTATGTCCGCCTCTGCCTCCTCATCTTCCACTATGTCCTCAGCCTCCACTTCAGGCACAGTTCACAGTGCCCCCCCACCCAGCATGCCACATCTGCAGGGCACGGCAGAGTCACACAGGGGAGGAACTGCTCTGTGTGATTCATCACGAAATCAAATCCTGGCTTTCTCCGCGACAACTGAAAATTGGAACCATGGTGACTGACAATGGGAAGAACATGGTGTCGCACTGCGTCAAGGAAGGCTGAGCCATACGCCCTGCATGGTACTCGTGTTCAATCTGGTTGACAAGCGGTTCCTGAAATCTTCCACCCATCTTCAAGACATCGTAAAAATGGCCAGGAAACTTTGCATGCATTTCAGCCACTCGTACACCACAAAGCACACCCTCCTTGAGCTGCAGCAGATGAACAGCATCCCCCAACATACACTAATATGCAACATTTCGACCCATTGGAATTCCACTCTCCATATGTTGGATCATCAAGAAATCGTTGATGGCCTTTCTCTGTTCGTATAGTCGGTCCAAGTGGATAGAAGTACTCCCCTGTATAACTTCGATGCCAGCCAGTGGAACCTCATGTGCGACACCAGCCGCTTGCTCAGGCCCTTTGAGGATGCCACATTATTTGTCAGTCGCCAGGAGTACGGGATGAACGAAGTCATTCCACTGCTGCATGTCATGGAACAGATGGTAGTAACAATGGCTGGTCAGGGGACAGGAGACGTGGCGCCTAGATCTCACAGCCCTGTGGGGACTGAACTGAAAGAGGGGAAGGAGGACATTGGAGCACAGGCAATGTGTAGCGAAATGGGTGTTTTTTCTACTCAGCTGACAGGAGGAAAGGAGGAGCAGCCGCAACTGGCCAAGATTGCCCTTGAAAAGTTGTCCTGCCTGGCCAGTAGTGTGGCATCAGAGCAGGTGTTTAGTGCGGCAGGGGCCATAGTTACCCCAAGAAGAACTCTCCTCACCCAAACCTTGACAAAAGAGACCAGTTTCTTCTGGCTACCTGCCTCAGCTACTACTCTGATACTGCCACCCGCCGGATGCCACACATCTGATGCCAAGTGCTCTTTCATTCACCCTCCTTCGTCAGCGCGTACTGGTATTGCCACCCATCTCCCCACTCTGTTACCGGGTTACTTTGTGGTCTCCTGATGCTGCTGCTGCCAACTCCATACTATGTCACCTTGCCACTCTATGGTCTCCTCCTGATGCTGCTGCTGACGCCACCTCCAGACTCTGTCATTCTGCTACTCGGTGGCCTTCTCCTGATGCCGCTACTACTGCTGCCGCCACCTCCAGACTCTGTTGTGTGCCACTCGGTGGCCTCCTCATACTGCTGCCAACTCCAGACTGTCATTGTGCCACTCGGTGGCCTCCTCCTGATACTGCTGCCACATCCAGACTCTGTCATTGGGCCACTCTCTGGTCTCCTTATGCTGTTACCACCCTCCCCACTTCATGACTGGGCCACTATTTTGCTTTTCAGCCTTGCTCACATCATCATTTATTTGACCTTTCTTCTGATCTGTCAGAAGGAAGGGAAAATGAGACGCACAACGGATCCTGTCTGTGTAGCAGCTGTAAGGCCTGTATGGTCCTATCAGAATTGGCTTATGATTTGGTAGCCAAAAGCAGGAGTGGGTACAAAACACCAAATACATGCAAATATTCCATTCACGTGTCATCTCTGTTTTAGATCCACTCCTGTTTTTTTGGCATTAGCAATACCGATGTATTACTGACCAAATGCTGACTGAGTGAAGGCGGATGCTCCACCGACAGGATCCATTTTTTGTGGGTTATTGTTCTGACGGATCAGAGGAAGGGCAAAATAATCAGTGATGTCAACACAAAATTACTGCAGACACCCTCTCCACTCTGTCGGGGAGCTCTACTTGTATAAGCGTTTAATAGAACAGGTTCTGTTAACATCTATGTGGAATCAGCTGACGACTGTGTAAAAGGAGTGCACTTCTTCTTGGCGCTAACATCGACCTGTAATGCCGAGTTCATACTTGAGTTATTTGGTCAGTGACTGCCCAAATAAATGAAGTGTGCCGTGATTCTAAGAGCGACGCCTGTCATCTGCATGTCATATGGACTCACAGTATAATTTCACTACCAAAGCAGACTCCCTATGAGTGTAACTGCAAGGCACAGTGTTCTACACCACTATAAAGGCTCTCTGCAGCCAGGAAATAGCTGTTTTTCAACGCAATTTGCTGTGAATAAATTCGGATCGGAGCAAATTTTTCCCAAAAATTTGGCGAACCGCCGAACTGAATTTTTGAAAAAATGTGCTCATCTCTAGTTGTCATTATACTGCTCATCGCTGCGAGGTCGACACCGAGCAGCGCACAAAGAGAAGTCAGTGTCAAAGAAGCAGCACTCGAAGAGAAGGCAGCGCTAGTTCCAGCGCTGCTTTCTCTTCAAACAGCTAATCGGCAGGGGTCCTGGAAGTTGAACCCCTGCCAATCTGATATTGATGACCTATCCTGAGCATAGGTCATCAATATAAAAAAAGTGGACAACACCTTTAAATGGAGAATATAAATTGTTCATGTTTTGGAAACAACCCCATTTAGATAAATGGAACAAATTTACAGTTGCAGAAATGTCTGTAACAAATCTTCTGAGTGTGAACATACACTAACACAAATTTGTCTTATGATCACTGGGACATTGATAGTTCCACCAGGACAATAGCTTTAGATTGAAAGTGACTGCCATGATAGCAATGGCAGCATAAAATGTACAATCAAATCTTTGATCCAGGTTACTCTCCACATGTAATGGTGTGTGCAGTGCATTGGGCTTTCATTTCCTAACAAAGGAAAATGATGAAATTGTAGTAATACTTGTGGCGTGTGATATTGCTTCTTTGATGATACTGCAATAAACTATCGCTGCCTCTATGACTCTTTTATTTCTAGAAAATGGGATTCTGTCGTAAGGCAGTAAGATGTGACTGTACCCTGCATTTTATATCTTATTAGTGGAAGCGGCGCGCTCACTGCCATTTGTGTTGAGATTTTAGATGCCTAAGTCATTTCCGTTGGCTATATAATGTTTTGAATGTCCTTTTCACATTGCTTGAGAAAGGCTTCATGTTGGAGCCGAAACATTGCGTCACCAATGGGTGAACAAACCATTATTTTCCACATTATCTTGGAGTGCTGCTCTATTTTTTGGACTGGATTTTTGGGTAAGCTTGCCCTTTTGAGCTTGCCCCCGCATTATTGTTTATAGTTTGGTGCTGCCTTACTTTTTCGAATATATATATATATATATATGTATTTGTCTGGATGTATTTATAGTTTACTGTAAACTGAAGTTTTACTGTGCCTTTAAATAGCAGAGGTAGTCTAAGGCTACTTTCACATTTGCGTTGTTAATTACGATTAAACTGATCCATTTTGATTTTACACATCAGGATACATCCATTCCGATGTAGTTGTGGGAAATCAAAACAGAAAAAAACAGATCTGTCACTGAACACACTGAAAGTCAATGGGTGACGGATCCGTTTTTTTAGCCTCCTTAAAAAATGGATCCGTCTCCGTTGACTTATATTGTTTTCAGTGACTGAATCATTTTTTTTTTTTTCCCTCTTGGCTTTGGACTGGACGTACAGACTAAATTTAGTATTCTTCCAACTGTCAGTGCACTCACATAATGCAGTTTTGCAATTTTCTTGGCTAAGATACCAATATCAATGAGCTGGATGAAGCTGCTTCACTTGGGAAATCTTCTTCATGGCTGCTCCTGGATTAGAACCAGTGACCTTTCGCTTGGGAATCATACACTGAGGTTTTAGGGAATGTGAGAACAAGTTGTGATTTGTAGTATAAACCAACAGGAGCAAAACAGTAACAATGCATTTACATGACAAGAATCTGCATAACTAATCATATGCTAAATTGTTGCAAGTCCAATTTATGTATGAGATAGCCAAGATGATTGTCTATAAAATGATGGTAGACTCACATTTGAAGCTGTAGTGAATGGTGAGATGTGGAGCCTGAAAGTCAAAAATTCAAAACATTGTTACACTTTTGCTAGTCAGTGTATATCAACCAACAGGGAAGCAAGCATATAGGCATAGCCAAGGTGTGAGGATGAAAGGTAGTGTTTGGCATAGTGTACCGTGACAGAGCTAGTTCCTCTAGAGACAAAAGAGTAGGTACTGTGGAACCATTGGCCAAAGGGGAAGTGGGAAAGGGAGGGAATATGATTATAGTGGAAGTGAGTTTCTTGAAGAAATATAAGGTCAGATTTGAGTTTGCGTACCAAGGTAAATATGGCTATGTTTTAGTGGTGTGTTAAATCCCAATACATTGAAGGTTGTGAGCTTAATAGTACTCTCAGGGAATCAGCAAAGGTATGGCCTTGGGCTGAAACCAGGTAGTTTGAAAAATGAAAACTGAAAAAAACAAACAAACAATAAAGTAACTGCAAACACTGGAAACATTGCAAATGTGATGGCCTCAACAGGCCTCCTATGGAACATAAGCAGAGAAAATTACTTGCAACTAGTAAAAGGGCAGAGTCCCACATACAGTAACATGAGACAGGAAAACTATTGAAAAATAATGCCTCCAAGGATATGGTCAGAGGGGAGAGTTAATAGCAGATAAACAAGTGACAGTTCAATCAAGTAGTATCCAAATTGGCTCTCCTTGGGTGGTCCTCTTGTTTTTGGCACCTTTTCTAGGCCCAACATGGTCCCATGGCGAGATTGGAGCAATAGAAGGGAGATTCATGAGATCTTGTGTTTCCGGCCAATCAGCTCTGGTATTTCCAAATCTTCTAGAACTCCTGGTAAATTGGAGTAACGGCATAGTAGAAAGTATTTGTTGTGTACTTAGAATGATCGGCGAAAAGGGAACTTCCATCTATAAGTATGGGTGTGCAACATATCTGTGAGAGGTTTTAGTTTCCTCCTTTTGGACAGATTGTGTGGTGATATAGATATCAAAATGGTTGTTGGAGTAGTCAACCCTCCCTTGACATTCCTGTAGTGGGCGTGGGGATTTGCTCTGGTAGACAGGCTTGCGGACGCAGTATAGAGGCAACGACAATGTCTTTAACTTAAACAGTTCAGTGTTTTATTCACACATAAAACAAGTGACAACAAAAAGTCATCTTCAGGGAAAAACAGTCACCTTGGTTTTGGTGTTTGTTCACACCAGATAGCAATACAGCAGTGTTTGGATCAAGCAGACGCCACGGGGTTTCACCCAAACAAGAAAGCAGGCCTTAGTCTCGGCCCAAACTCCCAGGCTCCAACACAGAGACTGGCCAAGCTCCTCTGTCAGATGGAGGATAAATCCACACACCTGACGGTGCTGGCTGTGCTTTATCCTCAACCAACAAAACCCGGCCTGGAACGTGGGGAGCAGCCACCCACCCTACACTTTGGCTGCTCCCAGTAAGAGTCGGCCCGTATCGGCTTTACAGCTATGCTACACAGCAAACCAGCACTAAACTGCCGCTGACACATGAATATAGGCTCTTACCTCACCGAGGCCAGGAATCTCGGTGACACCTACCTTCCGTCAATGACAGACCCTTGCGCTTTTCTACATACCTCCCCCCCTTTGTTCAACCCTGAGGTGAACACTTGCCAAACAGTGTACCCGGGACAAGGCATCTGCGTTTCCCTGTAAGCAACCTGCCCTGTGTTCCACAGAGAACTTAAAGTTCTGTAGAGACAAGAACCATCTGGTGACCCGAGCATTCCTCTCTTTGGCCTGGCACATCCACTTGAGAGGGGAGTGGTCGGTCACCAGACGGAACTTTCTCCCCAACAGATAATAGCGGAGAGACTTTAGTGCCCATTTGATGGCCAGGCACTCTCTCTCCACTATACTGTACCTAGTCTCGGCTGGGGTAAGCTTTCGGCTCAGGAACACAACAGGATGTTCCTCCCCATTGATTTCCTGAAAGAGTACAACTCCGAGGCCCACTTCAGAGGCATCGGACTGTACCGAAAATTCCCTCTTGAAGTCGGACGTCACCAAAACCGGGGACCCACACAGGGCCGACTTCAAAGCAGAGAAAGCCTTTTCCGCCTGCTCTTTCGAGTGGATCCCTTCAAAAGGCCTGTCAATGGTGCGGCTACTGTAGCAAAATTGGGAACAAACCTCATATAGTACCCGAGAATACCCAGGAACGACTTTACTTGCCCAGTATTAACAGGTCGGGCCCAATTCCTAATTGCCTCAATTTTGTTTACCTGGGGTTTGACCATTCCACGCCCAATTACATACCCTAGGTACTTGGTCTCCTCTAACCCTATTGCGCACTTTTTTGGGTTAGCGGTTAAGCCAGCCTTCCTAAGGGAGTCCACTACTACCTGTACTTTAGGTAGGTGACTTTCCCAGTCGGTGCTATAGATAACTATATCGTCCAGGTACGCCGAAGCGCACCAACGATGTGGACGGAGTACAATGTCCATTAGCCTTTGAAACGTGGCGGGAGCGCCATGTAGACCAAAGGGTAATACCTTGTACTGTTACAGCCCCTCAGGTGTGATGAAAGCCGTTTTTTTCTTGGCAGCCTCTGTCAAGGGTACCTGCCAGTACCCTTTGGTGATGTCCAACAGACCACAAGGGTGTCTGCCGTATAGCAGTTCGAAGGGCGAGAACCCAGTGGAGGCCTGGGGCACTTCTTGCACTGCGAACATGAGATAGGGAAGAAGAAGGTCCCAGTCCCTCCCATCCTTAGACACCACTCTTTTTAACATATTTTTTAATGTTTGATTAAACCTCTCTACCAGGCCATCTGTTTGTGGATGATACATGGACGTTCGTATCTGTTTTATGTAGAGCAGCTTGAAAAGTTCCCTCATAACCTTGGGCATAAACGGGGTCCCTTGGTTAGTCAGAACCTCCTTAGGCAGACCCACTCAAGAAAACATCTCCATTAACTCTTTAGCTATGAGTCTGGCTGATGTATGACACAGTGGCACCGCCTCTGGGTACCAATGGCGTAGTCGAGCATGACCAAGATGTGTTGGTGCCCTCTAGTGGACTTCGGTACTGGGCCTATGAGATTCATAGTGATCCGCGCGAATGGAACCTCAAGAATAGGGAGAGGGACCAGGGGACTACGGAAATGTGGCTGGGGACTTGTTATTTGGCAGGTTGGGCAAGACTTACAATACTCTTCCACCTCTCTGAACACTCTGGGCCAGTAGAACCGCTGAAGAATCCGGTCCGGCGTTTTCTGTTGGCCCAGGTGTCCCCCAAGAACATGTTGGTGGGCTAACTCCAACACGAGCTTGCGATACGCCTTGGGCACCACCAGCTGTTCAACATGCTCTCCCTGTAGTTTATTTACCTAGTACAGCATCTCCTGTTGAACCACAAAACGGGGGAACATAGACTCGGCCCCCGGTTGTTGCGGCTCACCCTCAACTACTGCAACATTTTCCCAGGCTCGAGATAGAGTCGGGTCCTGGTGCTGTGCTGTCCAAAAATAATCTTCAAAGACGTTGAGGTCTGCCAACTCCGGACCCGACGGCACGTCCTCCACGTCTTCCACCATCACACTTAGCGGGGTTGTCTCCCCCTCTTCCATTAAAGTGGCGGTCACCCCTACAGCTGTCCCTTCGGACTCAGGTTCCCAGGGTTCTGGTCTCCCCCCTTAGCCAGGCCACTCTGCTAGGATTACATCTGCCTCCCGGGTAGTGGTAACTTTCCTATCCGGCCATAGTGCTGGGAAACCGGGAAAGTCTCTACCAATTATAAGTTCATACTGTAATTTTGTATCGACGGCCACCTCATGAGTCCACCTGCTGGCCACCATTGATAGAGAGACCAGGGCGGTGGGATAGTCCTTTAAGTCTCCATGAATACACACGATGCTGACTTTTTGGCCAGTATACTCGTTGGGCTGCACAAGGGCAGCTCTTACCAGAGACACCAGGCTCCCTGAATCCAGCAGGGCCACCGCGATAATGTCCCCCACTTCCACCTGGCACAGGTTGCTATTGTCTATAGAATCGGAGATACCTGTGGCACAGCTTCCTGGCATACAATGAGTGGCGGTATCCATGGGTTCACCCCGATGGGGACAGTTGGCCCTTATGTGTCCAGGCTCTTTACACCGCCAGCAGACCACTGGAGCTGGGTCTGCAGGGGGTATGTCCCGGGCGGGTTTGGCTGGCACCAGCCGCCCGGTCTGGGGTGGAGATTTCCGGGATTTGACTGGCCCCTCCCAAAAGAACCCCTCTGCAGGTTTCTGGTGGCCTCATAGCACTCCCCCAGGTCGACCATCTCTAAGGCATTACCAGGAGACACCTGGCCAATCCAGTGCTGGAGATGGTATGACAAAGCCCTTCAGAACACATCTGCTAACAGACGGTCTAGCATAACAGTAGGAGTCAGTATGTCAGGCTGCAGCCATTTTTGCAACCAATGTAGCAAGTCATAATATTGTGGTCTGATGAGTTCAGCTGGGTTAAATTCCCACTGATGCACCTGCTGGGCCCGGACCAATACATTTACCCCCAGTCTTGCCAGGATCTCACCTTTTACGGTCGGGTAGTCAGCTGCTTGATCGTCTGGGAGATCAAAAAACACTTGCTGGCGTCCAGATGCCAGGAACGGAACAACTACCTCAGCCCACTGTTCTCGGGGTAATTTCTCCCTCACGGCCACCTTCTCGAACACCGCCAGATAGGTCTCCACGTCATCCGAGGGGTCATCTTAGGGATCGCTGCGCGGACAGCTTTCCGGGCATCGTGGATGTTCTGGCATGCTCCTGCCGCCTGCAATGCTATCACATGTTGTAATAGCAGTTGGTTAGTTTCTTGCTGCTGCTTGTTAGCCTCGTGCTGCTGCAGGTTAGCTTCCACGAGGGCTTTCACAACCGCCTCCATTTTGTCAGGGGACACGGATGGTAACCTAGCCGGCTTAATATAGGACATACTCTTGAAAAACAAAAAAACTTTTCGGCCTTCAGGCCTGCCTCAACCAAATTGTAGGGATTTGCTCTGGTAGACAGGCTTGCGGAAGCAGTATAGAGACAACAAGAATGTCTTCAACTTAAACAGTTCAGTGTTTTATTTCACACATAAAACAAGTGACAACAAAAAGTCAGCTTCAGGGAAAAACAGTCACCTTGGTTTTCGTCAATGATAGGGGTGGACCTAACATTGCATATGTTCGCTCGCCACGACGAACGCGCACAAGCTATGTTCGTCGGGAACTATTCGCCAGTGAATAGTTTGGGACATCTTATTTGCGAATTCAACTTAGAGATGGGTTTCTAATGGTTGTATTGCTAGAATATAACGAAGATTGAGAATTTAGCGCTATATTCTCAATCTTCGTTATATTCTAGCAATACAACAATCATTAGAACTCAGATCTAAGTTGAATTCTCAATGCGATAATATAACCTGCATTAATCGCATTGCAGAATTCAACTTAGAGCTGAGTTCCTAATGGTTGTTGTATTGCTAGAATATACGTTATATTCTAGCAATACAACCATTAGAACTCAGCTCTAAGTTGTAATCGCAATGCGAATAATACTTACAATTATTAATCGCTTGCGAATCCATTTGATGCCTCTATTTGATTGTATATGACGGTTGACTATGACTACGACCAACGTTCTGCTGCCTCCAGTTTGTTCACACCAGGTAGCAATACAGCAGTCCTTGGATCAAGCAGAAGCCACGGGGTTTCACCCAAACAAGAAAGCAGGCCTTAGTCCTGCTCCAAACTCCCTGGCTCCAACATAGAGACTGATCAAGCTCCTCTGTCAGATGGAGGATAAATCCACACACCTGACGGTGCTGGCTGTGCTTTATTGCCAACGAACAAAACCCGGCCTGGAACGTGGGGAGCGGCCACCCACCCTACACTTTGGCTGCTCCCAGTAAGAGCCGGCGTGGATTGGCTTTACAGCCATGCTACATGGAAAACTGTGTCAACCAGCACTAACTGCCGCTGACACATGAAAACAGGATCTTACCTCACCGAGGCCAGGAATCTCACTGACACATACCTTCCGTCAATGACAGACCCTTGCGCTTTGCTACATGGGTTATAACATCATCCATGTCCCCTCCCAAAGTCAGGCCAGAAGATTGTAGCTATAAAATCAGTAAAATGGAACCACTTCACAGAGACCAGAGAGCCCTATCATAAAACCTAGAGATAGTGTTAGGATCTTGCACAAACCCTTCATAGACCTGACTGAGCCATTAGAGGGGTTATGAAAAGGCTAGCGTCCTCTCCAGCCGAGGTCATACGGGAGGGTCCCTGACCCAAAAGGAGGCTTACCCTATGGGGAAAGAATGTGGATGGTAGCATATAATAGGTATGCTGTCTGATAACCTCCGGAGCTCAGCCACCGCACATCTGAACCAGTCAGCAGTTGGATGCTCCCCCCTTTTATTTGCTATTTTTGACATTTTACAGAAACTTTAGTGCTCTTCTGATTTCTATTTTTTTTCTCAGTGGGACATTTACCAAATAATTTATTTGCTCTAAATCACTAAATGTCCAAGAACCTTCCATTTTGTTAAAATTATTCTCTTATCTATCAAAAGTTGCACTTCTTCAGCAGATATAAATGATTTGTTTTTCATACAGAAAGAACAATATCCTGTACATAAAAATAAATCTCAGCAGTTGCTTTACTCCTTAAAAAGCAGCACTGCTTATATACTAGATAATGGAACTAACGAAAAGATGTTTATAGAAAACAATGTATATTATTTCACATACAAAGGACAAATATAAAAGTCAGTTCCCGACTTTTCACATTTTCTTGGTTTTATGGAAGGCTTCACAGGTCAACATTAGCTATGTCACCTGACCCTTGGATCATCTGACTATGCTGGCATCAGTTTCATCATACTATAGGCTATACCTACCTAGTTCATGATCCTTTGCTTGCCTCATATCTTTTACAGGACACCACATACCAAGTTCTGTTTGACCTCCATTACCAACAACTGACTGGTAACTGGCTACTCTTCTGTTTTCCATGGCTCATCGCTATATCTCCACTGGAAGGAAAAATGGGAAGAAATTGAATGTAAGATGGGAAAATGGTAAATATAAGGATCTGAGGGACTTTATGGACAGCCAAATTGTGATGGCTAAGTGACACGACAAGTTCAGATGATCTCCAAAACAGCACGTCTTGTGGGCTGCTATACAGTGTTTGGTACCTACCAAAAGTTGTGCAAGGAAGGACCACTAACACCCAAAACTCTTTGATACATGTGGGGAGCAAAGGCTAGCCCATCTGGTCTGAGCCCACAGAAAAGCTACTGTAGCAGAAACAGCTGAAAAAGTTCATGCTGACCATGATGTAAAGAAGAAGGAATAAATAAAGCATCACAGCTTACTGCATATGGTGCTGCATAGGGGCAGACAAGTGACTATGCCCATGCTGACCTCTGACCACTGCTGAAAGTGCTTACAATAGGCACATAAGCTTTATAACTAGGCAATGTTGCAAGAAGAAGGTGGCCTGGTCTAATCAGTCATGTTTTCTTCTACTTCATATGGATGGTTAGATGTGTGCCTCACTTTTGTGGAAAGAGGTGGTACAATGATGAACTATAGGAATAAGTCAGTGTGATACTCTAAGCAATGTTCTGCTGGGTAACCTTGGGGCCTGGAATTCATGTTCTTTGACATATACCACCTACCTAAACATTGTACAGAAATACAGAAATGGTGTAGAGCAGAAGGGTTTGAGTTCCTAGACCACTGGGCTGACTTTTCACTGGGGTGCAAACTGTTTTCCACAGATAATTTGCACCTTAATGGAAGGGGAGCTGCTGTGTTGGGGGAGAGAATTCTGGCTGGGGTGGCAATGCATTTAAACTAGGGACGAAGTGGAGGATTTATGGCTATAAATATGGAGGTAGACAGGTTAGAGAGTGGTCAGAATATATTGGTGGGGGAAATGGTGGTGGTGGGGCACTAGAAAAGTGGATAAGGAGATCAGTCAATCGCAAACCAACTCTGAAGGAGGAAAAAATTATCATTAAAAAAAACAAAAAATACTTTTCTTAAAAGTGACCACAATATAATTATTTTCCAACTACACCGTAAAAAACTAAATCTGGTCGGTAGCGCAAAAACACTTCATTTCAAAAAGGTGAATTTTTCTTCAGGAGATAGACTGGGAGCAACTATTGTCACATAATGATACTAATGCTAAATGGGAGTGCTTTAATTCTGCTTTGGATATGCATTTTATTAAATACATTCCTAGAGGTAACAAGTATAAGTGAATAAAATTAAATCCAACATGGATTACAAATAGTGTAAACAAATCCGTGGAAATACACAATGAAATACAGGTGGCCAAAGAAAGTAAGAACAACCCCAAAACATTCTTCAAATACATGTAGGGTAACGGGGTGTTGGTCACTGGGGATCAAGAGAAGGCAGAGCTCCTAAATGGTTCTTTTTTTAGCTATATATATATAAAAGAACAGAGGGCATCTCATGAGGGTGGTGACACTGGTGTAAATACCTCAAATAAGATACTTACCTGGCTGACTGTAGATAAAGTAATTAATATGCTAAAAAAAATGAACAAGGCCCCAGGTCCAGATGGATTACACCCTAGAGTTCTAAAGGAGCTCAGTCCAGTTATTGCTTTGCCTCTGTTCATAATATTTACAGATTATTTAATTACAGGCATTGTACCAAGAGACTGGCTCAAGGCGAATGTGGTGCCCATTTTCAAAAAGGGTGCTAGGTCTGCACCAGGAAATTATAGACCAGAAAGCTTAACATCCATAGTGGGAAAAATGTTTGAGGGCCTTCTACGGGACTACCCATGTACATACAGGATTATGTAACTGTCAATAATATAAGTGATAGCCAATATGGTTTTACTAAGAACAGAAGCTGTCAAACTAACCTGATTTGTTTTTATGAGGAGGTGATTAGAAGCCTGGATAGAGGGAAGGCTGTCGATATTGTGTTTTTAGACTTTGCAAAGGCGTTTAATACTGTCCCACACAGACGACTAATGGGAAAATTGAGGTCTATTGGTTTAGAAAATATAATTTGTAATTGGATTGAAAATGGGCTTCATATGAGTCGTGGTCAATGATTCCTACTCTAAATGGTCCCTGGTTGTAAGTGTTGTACCCCAAGGTTCTGTGCTGGGTCTGCTATTATTTATGGTTGGTTGGTTGGTTGAGGATGGTACTAATAGTGTTATTTCTATTCTTGCAGATGACACCAAACTTTGTAATACGGTCCAGTCTATGGAAGATATTAGTAAGTTACAAGCTGACTTGGACAAACTTACTGTTTGGGACTCCACTTGGCAAATTGGGTTCAATATAGATAAAGTTATGCACTTGGGGGCTAATAATCTGCATGCAGCATATGTCCTAGGGGGAGTAAAACTGTGAGAGTCACTTGTTGAGAAGGATCTGCGTGTATTAGTAGATCATAGACTAAATAACAGCATGCAATGCCAGTCAGCTGCCTCTAAGGCAGCTGTCTTGTATTTGTCTTGTATTAAAAGAGGTATGGACTCGCGGGACAGGGATGTAATATTGCCACTATACAAAGTGTTGGTGCGGCCTGAACTGGAATACACAGTTCAGTTCTGGGCACCAGTCCATAAAAAGGATGCCCAAGAGTTAGAAAAAGTACAGAGGAGCGCAACTAAAGACATAAAGGGCCTGGAAGATCTTAGTTATGAGCAAAGATTAAATGAACCGAATTTGTTTAGCCTTGAAAAAAGATGTCTAAGAGGGGGACATGATTAACCTGTACAAATATATAAACAGACCATACAAAAAATAAAGTGAAGCTATTCTGTGTTAAACCCCCTCGAAAAACAAGGGGCAACTCCCTATGCCCGGAAAAAAAAAGATTCAGTCATAAGAAGCGGCAAGCATTCTTTACAGTTCGAGCTGTGAATCTCTGGAATAGCCTGCCACAGAATCTGGTCACAGCAAATACAGTAGATTGCTTTAGAAAAGGTTTAGATTACTTGCTGTTACCGTAAATGCTGCAGATCCGATCTGTAGTGCAGAAACTGCAGATTTTGAATCAATAGCATGTCAGTTTATTATGCAGATTTCTTACAAGTTCAATGCCTTGCCTGCTTGTGTACTAGGCTTCACTTACTACTGCATGTCTGCATTGATTTCCATGTACCAGCAATGTGACCATGCCTAACAGTTTGCTGACCCTCCTACTTGTGTTGTCCCCACTTTCTGCCAATTCAAACCAAACAACAACATGGGACCACTTTTTTTTTTCTAGGACCACTTTAAAATTCTATTTTCTCCATATCAGATAGGGTTCTCTCTCACTTTCTGTCTCTCTTGCTCTCTCGCTCTCTGAATTTTTTTTTCCAAACAAATCTGAAGAAATTCTAATTCTACTGAATCAGATTTTAATTCTCTCGAATTGATTCTCTCATCCTTAAAGTACATATAGGTTTTCTAAATCTGAAGCTTTATTTCAATGTTCATGCTTTCTGATGCAGATTCAGGGGTGTGCAAGTATAAAGGAAAGATTCCACTGCACCTATTTGTGAATCCACTCCTTGTTTTCAATCCAAAAGCTGCATAGGAAAACCTGAACATGGAAACCCAGCCTAAGGCCATATGTACACGGTGCATATTATGACCACATTTTCAGTGCAGTTTTTTTTTGTGGCAATCTGCAGTGTAATACAGTACCAAAAAAGTTAGGGAGATTTTTAAAGTTTTATTTACATGGTGCAGAAATTGTCTGCATATAAATTGACCTGCGAAGCAGAATTTCAAATCCTCACCTATGTCAATTGTTGTTTGCAATGCAGCAGATAAAAATCTGTGGCAAATCCACTTGAAAATATGATATAGATAAATAGTGATAGCTTATATATATATATATATATATATATATATATATATACGAAAAGAAATATAAATCCAATGTATTCTTACAGGTATACCTACATATAAAATTCTCAGTAGACAAAAATACATAAAGTACCACCATAAATTAGCACCAAGGAATAGCACAATCTTTTGATAGTCTTTCAGACATGATAAACAATACTAGGTTTTGCACTTGCTGCCAGTCTGATGCTATTGCACTAATTGGCAGCCAGTTTATAAGTGCATTGAGCTTAATATATTGTAGATCTATTTGCTGTTTTTTCCATATACTTTCAAAATTGAAATGATCTCTAAAGAGGTATCTCCCACACATGTCTGAGACGGTGGCTTTCCCTGTTATTTTCCCAAAGACCGTTTCCACTTGGCCATCCACATTAATCTAAAGTTGGTCAAAACAGACAATTTCAACCAAAACGATCTTTCATTAGTGAAATTTATCCTTGAAGGATCAATTAATGACAGACCATTGTCATCTGAAAAAAAGTTGGCCATGTTTGAAACTTTCATCCGATAGTTAGACAAAAGAACTTAGATAGCAAGATTGTTTGTGGATGAAAGATCTTGCTTTGAAAGAACGTTCACAGAAAGAACCTTTATCCATCACCCGATTTCATTGAACGTGTATGGGCAGTTTGAACAACTGTAACAGCAATATCGATTAAAATGTGTATGGTCGTGTCTGCGAAACAATCCTTCACCGGATGATTAGTGGCTAACTGGCTATACACAATCAGAAAATACATCAGATACATAGTTGAAGTCAGATGTAATCATGAGGGGAGTGCACCCCCACTTCGCCTAGTCTTTTTTAGTGGTGATTAATGGCTGCCTGCTTTGTATCTGCATATGTTAATCACTATAGGAAAGGTAAGGGGAGGCAGAGAGTGCTCCCACCATGAATAAACCCATGGGTGGACTGGCCATAGACCCTACAGGGAAATTTCCCAGTGGGCTGATGCTCAGAGGGCCACCTTAGCCCTCCTCTTGGCTACAAGCAGCAACATAAACATCTGATGCTCCTAACAAAAATTAATATAGACAGTATTTTGTGCTGCACTGTGGTATCTGGTTCTGTTGGGGCTGCCTACTTCTTTTGCCCCATCTTCTTTCAATTTAGACCCACCTACCACACGGGGCCACATTTAGGTCTTTTTCCAGGGCCACTTTAAGTTCCCAGTCCGCCCCTGACTAAACCTGACTAGTAAACTATGGGTTTGGTGTATTCTGTAATCGCTCTTATTAGCCAAATGGCACAATAATTTGTGTGCTGTTTTGGCTAATAGGAGAGCAGACACATCCCAATAGTATGATGTCCTTACATAAGGCAGCATATGTAGTACCCCAGATTTGCACCATTCCTATACCCTGCTACTGTCTCTAATGGCTAACAATAATGTCATCTTTGTATTTATTCCAGGTCCTTTACATAGTGCATTCATAATATTGCTATGAAACTGTTATGTTCATGTAATGTGCCTTGTTGTCCAACAGATGGTGGTGTGTAGCTGAAATGGAAATTACCATTCCATTCTTCCTCTTTTGGGCAGAAGAGGGCTAGTCCTTCCTACCAAGGGAGAGGTTGCATGAAGTGATAGTCAGTTGAGTCTAGTTCTAGTCTAATCTAGTGTTGGAAGCAGACAAGTCGAGTTGGCGCAGTGAGGGGAATGGCCACCCCTCCTGCAGCATGAGTCACAAAAGGGAAGCAGCTCATAGAGCACCATGACTCCTCACCGGTATCCAGGTAGGGGCACCGTGACACACACAGAAACTTGTAAGGCTGCATCACACCACTCGGCATTCCTAGAAACCTGGAACACAATCTGCCCTTGGTGGGGGGGGGGGGGGGCTGTGGCATCATGTTGCACATAGATTGATGACAGATCCTTTTTTAGGTACTTTGGTTGGAGGGAGTCTTATACTGAAGACACAGTGCAACCTTTCCTCTAATTTAACCATCAAGTATAGTAATAATCAGGCTAATCAGATGTGCTAAATCACACATATGGTAGGTCTGCTACTAGTATATTTTGTAACATCTTTTCTTCTTTACTTATACTGACGAAGTAATTTTAAATCATTTCTCATATCTCTATGTTCTCTAAAAATGTTTTTTTTTTTTTTCACTGAAATGAGGCCAGTTATAGACACTGGATGAAAATATGTCTTAAGGACATCAATCCTGCTCTGTTCCTCCCCCTATAGCTTGGTTGACCCTCTATCTTTCTTCAATTATTTCATCATTTTCTTTTCATTATATTTTCTTTTCCAATTGTAACATGTTAATATTAATGTGTCCCCCCCCCGAGTGGGTAAATGGGACAATATTATGTTCTTGGTTCAAAATGTATATTGTAATGTTGGTAATTATTGTTTTCCTTTCATCTTTATATATATATATATATATATTTAATGGTTGCAAAAGTTTTCATAACTGGCTTGTCCTGTTTAAAGGGTACAAACCACAGGTTTTTTTTTAACTTCTGTTCACTCCTTCCTATCACAACTTTATAATGGACAGCTCTATTACCAGTTATCTTCCGACCAACTTATCCTAATTGTTATTAAATATTTTTGCACTTTTTTTTAATATTGTTCTTCTTTATGTACAATAAAGTTTATCAATATAAAATGTTGAGTTTGAAAACCTTTTATTCAATCTATCATCTATGCAACTGTTTAAACTGAACACTGTTCAGACAATTAAATAATCTGCATGTAAATTAAAGAGGTTGTCCAAGTTAAATATTTCCTTAAAAATGATTTTAGGAATTTAGGTCACAAGCTTAGGGCAAGGACCTCAAAGGTAGTGTTTTCCGAAATACTACCTGTACCACGAGCCACACAAGAAAGGTAGCTGGAGATTAGGGAGGTTAACAAGTGGCTCAAGAACTAGTGTAGGAAGGAGGGGTTTGGGTTCCTGGAAAACTGGCCCGACTTCTCTGTCGGCTACAGGCTTTATCGTAGGGATGGGCTGCACCTCAATGGTGAAGCGGCAGCTGTGTTGGGGAGAAGATGACTAGAAGGTTGAATAAGAGTTTAAACTAGGGACTACATTACATTATAGGATGGGAAGATGCAAGTGCAAATAGAGACTAGGGGCAAGGTAATGGGACTGGGGGAGGAATGGAAGGAGGGACTAGAACAGTTCAGAAGGAAAGGTGTAGGGTAAAAAAAATACAAATAAATCTCTTAATTGTATGTATACTAGTGCCAGAAGCCTGACTAATAAAACTAGTGAACTGGAATTAGTGATGTGTGAGGAGGACTATGACATAGTGGGATAACATGGCTGGATGATAGCTATGACTGGGCAGTTAATGTACAGGGTTAAAGTCTGTTTAGAAAGGATCACAAAAAACGGAGAGGGGGAGGGGTCTGCCTTTATGTAAAGTCCTGTCTAAAGCCCACAGTCCGAAAAGATATAAGTGAGTGACATGACCATGTGGAGTCACTGTGGGTTGAGATACATGGAGCCAAAAACAATAATAAATTACTAATAGGAGTTTATTATAAACCACCTAATATACCAGAGTCCACAGAAAATCTGCTACTAAACGAGATAGACGAGGCCGCAAATCATAATGAGGTGGTTATTATGGGGGACTTCAACTAGCCAGATATAGACTGGGAAACTGAAAGCTGTGTATCTCATAAAGGAAACAGGTTCTTGGCAATAACCAAAGACAATTACCTTTCCCAACTGGTTCAGGACCCGACTAGAGGGACAGCCATACTGGACTTAGTATTCACCAATAGACTTGACAGAACAACAGATGTGCAGGTTGGGGGACACCTGGGAAATAGTGACCATAAAGTAATAACCTTCAAATTGTCATTCAAAAGAGTGTTTCTTCAGTGAGGAACAAAAATACCAAACTTCTAAAAAGCTAAATTCAGCCAACTAAGAGAGGCCATAGGCCTAACTAACTGGGACAAAGTCCTCAAAAGTAAAAATACAGCCACAAAATTGGATATTTTTAAAAGCATCCTACAATCTAATTGTGAGAGGTACATACCTTATGGGAATGAAAGGTTAAGGAACAAGAAAAAACCAATGTAGATAAATGGAACTGTAAAGAAAGCAATAAAGGACAAAAAGAAATCATTTACATCACTAAAACAGGTGGGCAGCGAGGAAGCACTGAAAAACTATAAGGAGAAAAATAGAACATGTAAAAAACAAATAAAAGCAGCCAAACTAGAGACCAAGAGATTAATTGCCAAAGAGGGCAAAACTAACCCTAAAATGTTCTTCAATTATATAAATGGTAAAAAGTATAAATCTGAAGGTGTCGGCCCTCTACATCAGGGGGAGTTGATGAGAGCGATGAGGAGAAAGCAAAGCTAATATTTTTTTCTCCACTGTATTCACTGAGGAAAATAAACTGTCAGATGAAATGCAGAATGTAAAAGTAAATTCCTCATTAAAAGTGCCCTGTTTGACCCAGGAAGAAGTACAGCGGTGTCTTAAAAAGATTAAAATAAACAAATCGCCAGGACCAGATGGCATACACCCCAGTATCGTAAGAGAATTAAGTAATGTCATAGCCAGACCCTTATTTCTGATATTTAAGGACTCTATACTGACAGGGAGTGTTTCAAAGGATTGGCGCATAGCAAGTGTGGTGCCGATATTTAAAAAGGGTCCAAAAACAGAGCCTGAAAACTATAGGCCGGTAAGTTTAACAACAATCGTGGGTAAACTGTTTGATGGATTTCTAAGAGATGCTATCTTGGAGTACCTGTCACAGACATACTGAGACATACAGACGTCCCGGCGACAGTGAGTGGCAGGAGATCTGTGAGACTGACAACACGTGGTTTGATCTGACAGGTTTTCCTTGTGGGGCATTAGGTGTCTGTGTTGTTTCTGGTAATGGCCACACCCCTTGCCTCCAGGTGTTGCTTATGTGGTCATTTAACCTTCTTTATTTATAGTTACTTCTCCCACTATGCTGTGTGGTTTATAGCTTTTGTGGTTTGTGGTTGGATCTCAGCTGAGTTCCTGGTGCTTCCATAGCCTATTTGAAGTTAAGTCTTTCCTTTCCCTTTTTGTATTTTGTTTGGGTTCTGTGTGTTGCATTTCCCTATTGTTTGTATTAGGCCTGAAGTAGACTCCTGTTCATCCTTCCTTTTGGAGAAACAGGTAGTCTCATCCCTGCCATTAGTACCAGGGTCCTATAGGGCTAGATAGGACTCTAGGTATTCCTGCGTATAAACTCAACTACCTTTGGGTACCATACTGGTAGTCAGTCAGGATTTTTTAGAGTTAGAGTTTTCACTAGCAGATGTACATCTGACTTCCCTAGTTCTCAGGCTTGATTCCCTGTTTCCCCCATTCTCTCCTATGCTCGGTGTGGTGTTTCCTTCCCACACCGAAGCGTGACATTATAAACTGCCAAAACCGTCATTTTTGTTTGTTTATGTGCAGCCATGGATCCTATTGCTGCACTGGCAGGTTAACTGCAAGGGCTGTCTTTGGAGGTAGATGACCTCGGCACAACCGTCTCGCAGATGCAGAGATCACAGGCTGTTGGTCCTGGTGGTAGTGGTGGAGACCAGGCCTATCTGAAGCCTAAAGTTGCCCTCCCAGACAGATTCTCTGGGGGACATGATAATTTTAATTTGCTTAGGGAGGCGTGCAAACTGTATTTTAGGCTATGTCCACACTGAAAATGAGATACAACGAGTCGGTGTGGTTATTTCCTTGCTTAAGGGGGATGCGCAGTCATGGGCTTTTTGTCTGATGACTTTTTGTCTATGATGATCCGGATTGGACCTCTCTAGCTGAAACCAAGCTGCGCGGTCTTCGTCAGGGTGATCATTCCACTGAGATTTATTGCTCTGAGTTTACAAGGTGGGCTACGGATATGGAGTGGAACGATCCTGCCCTCCGTAGCCAGTTTTGTCAAGGGTTCTGTCATGCTGGGGAGTGGGGAAAACCCCCCACCATGCAATGTCTGCTGCAACTAGGCCTGGAATCAGGGATAAGGGAGCTGGTGAGCTCCTAATACATACCTAACACCAATCCCTGACCTCCTGATCGTATGAACGCCCCCTAATGGTTTGGAGGACTTATACCCACGAACCTGGACTCTACTGACCCTATCGATCCCTGGAGAATGGAGTCAGAAGGTGGGAATGACCGATTCTTCCAAAACACGGAGGAACCAGAGTCTCCAACAGGCCTAGAAACAAACATGGGAAAGACAAGTCAATTGAGATGGTAGGTAAGTATCCAATGGCGGGAATAACCACTGAACCAGGAACCAAGAAGAATAGTAACTTACCTGCCGCAGCTGCTGGGCTACACAACAGGAGACCACACCAAAGAGAACTGGAACCCAAGCAAGCGTGCTGACATCCGAACACAAAGCCGGAGACACACCAGGGAAACAGCACTACAGCAACAGCTCAATGACTAGATTTTAGATTCACCCCTCTGGGAGATCATAAGGGCCCACTTCCCCAGGCAGGACACACCGGAAAGCGCCTTGCAATCATGCCGGACATAGCACACAAACAGACCAGACATGAAACAACAAGATATACACCACACCAGAACATAAACCCACACCAAACATCAACACAGGATAGGTAGGGGAACAAAGGAGAAACAGTAGGAAGACATGGCTGGAGACATAGATGTCCCACTAGGAGACCCTCTAGGACTGGGCAGATGGAACTGCCCTAAGACTGGAGCAGAGCTCCAGCACACACAACAGCTGAAGACACACTAACTCCAGCCCTAGAGCCACAGGTAATAAAACCCAAGTGGCCACACCCAGCCAGGTGGTTAACCCCTAAAGCCCCAAACAGGGAAGGAAACCAGATAAAGGGGAAGTGCACCTGCATACAAACATAGCACGTTGCAGCATGCAACAGCATGCACAGCAACCAAGTTACGGCACACACAATAGGCCGTGACTGGTTATCAGAGAGGCTGAAGGACGCTTTGGCCTTTCATGAAATCCCAGTGTTTCTGGAAGCTGCTATGTCTCTGGCTATACACATTGATAGACGCCTGAGAGAGAGATCTAGGGGCCCCCACTCTCAGGACGTACTATCACATGATGTATCGTCCTCTTCTGACACTTTGGGTGAAGCTACTCCTGGGTTTATGTCTGGGGACTAACCCATGCAATTAGGGGGAGCTACTCCTGGATCCGCTTTTAAGCATACTGGTAATAGGAAGGGAGTGTGTTTTTATTGCGGACAGAAGGGATATTTTATCAGAGTATGTCCATACATTCAAGGGCAAAAAGAAAAAAAATGGGACATTTAATTCTCATCTGACTCTTGGAGGGGTGAGAAGAGAGTCAGAAAATGTGCATTTGTCTTTGACTGGTAATACCCGATTCCTCCTGATTGCTAAAGTGGCGCTAGAGTCAAAAACTGTGGGGATTAAGGTGTTTATCAACAGCGGGGCTGGGGTGAACTTGATTGATGCTCAGTTCGTCAGTATTCACGGGTTGTCATCGAGTGCATTAATAAAAAACATTTCCATTTTTGCTATTGATTTTGCACCTCTTACTCAGAAGTGTTTATCTCAAGTGGTGCATGATATCAGATTAAGAGTGGGTGACTTTCATCAAGAATTTATCTCGTGTTTTGTGTTGGAGGGTCTCCCTGCTCCAGTGGTTCTGGGTTTAGTGTGGTTAAGCAAGCACAATCCAACCATCGATTGGGAAGCTAGACAGATTCTGTATTGGGGTGATTATTGCATTGACAATTGTCTCAATACATCTTTTTCTGTTTTAACTACTAATACAGTCATGATCAACCTGCGGCCCTCCAACTGTTGCAAAACTACAACTCCCATCATGCCCGAACAGCCTACAGCTATCAGCCTACTGCAGGGCATTGTGGGAGTTGTAGTTTTACAACAGCTGGAGGGCTGCAGGTTGAGCATGCCTGTACTTAGACATTACCATCTTTTATAACTGATTTTGCCGATGTATTTTCTGAGTGGATTTACCTCTGCATCGGGAATATGATTGTCCTATCAACCTTATTTTCGTAGCTAAGTTGCCAAAATCTAGATTGTATAACCTTTCTGGACCTGAAAGACTGGCCATTAGAGAGTATATTGCCAAAAATTTGGCTAATGGACACATAAGACCTTCCAAGTCTCCAGTGGCAGCAGGGGTTTTTTTTGTAAAAAAAAAAAAAAAAAGGACTGAGGTCTTTGGCCATGTCTGGATTTCCGTGAACTGAATCGGATTATTGTCCGTGATCCTTACCCTCTTCCTTTGATTACTGATTTGTTTAACCAGATTGTTGGTGCCAAGGTGCTCTCCAAGTTAGACTTAAGGGGGTATATAATCTGGTTAGGATCAAGGAAGGGAATGAATGGAAGACGGCTTTTAATACTCCTGAGGGGCACTTTGAGAACCTGGTCATGCCTTTTGGGTTGACGAATGCTCCATCTGTTTTCCAGCATTTTGTGAATGACATTTTGTCATCACCTTGTGGGGAGGTTTGTAGTCATGCATTTGGATGACATTCTAATTTATTCTCCAGACGTGGAGATACATCAGAATCACGTTAGACAGGTGTTACAGATCCTAAGAGATAATAAATTGTACGCGAAATTAGAGAGGTGTGTTTTTGCTGTCCACGAGGTGCAGTTTTGGGGCTACCTGATTTTATCTTCGAGTTTTCGAATGGATCCAGAGAAATTCCGTGCTGTATTGGACTTTTTTTTTTTTTTTGGGATCGACCCAAAAATCTGAATGCTCTTATGCGGTTATTGGGGTTCACCAACTGTTAACGAAAATGTATTTAGAACTATAGACAATAGCAAAACCCTTAACTGACATGACTAAGAAAGGGACAGATGTTTCAGTGGGGTCTGATTTTTCTGCGATTAAGGAATGCTTCTCTTCTGCCCCTATATTTGTGCAGCCGGATGTATCACAACCTTTCATTGTGGAAGTGGACGCATCCGAGGTGGGGGTAGGAGCAGAGAGAAATTATGATGTGGGTAACAGAGAGCTGGTTAAAACATGGCTGCACAATACATCACAAACTAACAGAAAAATAAAAAAGGGGCTCATTCCAAAAATAGGAATGAAGGAAGCTCTTAGCGCACATTTTTGATCAAAAGTATGTCGGGCCCAAGTGCCACTTCACGGCGACTTCCGCACAAGGGTCCCTAACACTACAGATACTGCCTCTTATAGACTTACCAGTCATTGGTTGTAAGGGATGATTCATCCGATCACAGTGTTCACAGATCACAAAAACCTGTGTTACCTGGAGTCAGCTAAACGACTAAACCCGAAGCAGGCCAGATGGTCTTTGTTTTTCACCAGTTTCAATTTCACTTTCACCTATTGTCCTGGGGTTAAGAACTTCAAGGCAGATGCCTTGTCACGTAATTTTCCTGGAGGTGGTGATTTTTAAAATTAGAGCCCTATAATGTCAGAAGGGGTGATGATATCCGCTCTTTACCCTGATCTAAAGGTGAAGATGTTAGAGGCCCCAGGGAGACGAACGGATTCTTGTCCCTCTGGGAAACTGTTTATGCCTTTGGAATTGCGTTTAAGGAACATCACTGTACGGTTCTTACGGGACACCCTGGGAGCAGATCCACTGCAGACCTCATCTGTCTTAGATTCTGGTGACCAGTGTTGCATAAGTGTGTTGAGGACTATGTGTCAGTCTGTAGTACCTGTGCACACTCTAAGGTGGCACATACTCGGCCTTCTGGATCTCTACTTCCGTTGCCCATCCCATCCAGACCATGGACTCACTTATCCATGGATTTTTATCACTGATCTACCTAATTTTTCAGGAAAGTCAGTTATTCTGGTGGTAGTTGATCGCTTTAGTAAAATGGTGTACTTTATAGTGTTGCCGGGCCTACCTAATGCTAAAACACTTGCACAAGTGTTTGTTGATAACATTGTGAAACTCCATGGCATTCCCTCTGACGTGGTCTTGGATCGTGGGACTCAGTTTGTTTCCAGATTCTGGAAAGCATTCTGTACTCGACTGGTGGTACAACTGTCCTTTACTTTGGCTTTTAATCCTCAGTCGAACGGACAGATGGAGAGCACTAATCAGAGTCTGGAGACTTACTTAGTTTTTGTCTTTGGCAGAGTTTGCCATAAAAATTTGTAGACAGGAGTCCACTGGGAAGTCGCCGTTTTTAAGGGGCATATGGGTTTCACCCGCAGTTGGCACATTTTCTGGTTTAGATACTGCTGGTATCCCTGAGGAGGAAGGTTTTTTGTCATCATTGTCATCTATATGGCGGAAAATTCAAGATAACTTGATGAATATGGGCAACAAGTATAAAAGTGTGGCTGACAGGAAACGTATGAATGGTCCGGACCTAAGAGTGAGTGATTCTGTGTGGCTGTCCACAAGAAACTTTAAGTTGAAGGTACCTTCGTGGAAGTTGGGTCCAAGGTTTATTGGTCCATATAAGATCACTGCCAATATTAATCCTGTAGCTTTTCGTCTTGAACTTCCTCAGGACCTAAAAATTCATAATGTGTTTCAGAAATCTTTGTTGAATATATATGTTGAACCTTTGGGGCCGTCTTCCTTGCCACCCGCTCCTGTCATGGTGGACGGTAGTTTGGAATTTCAGATGGCCAAGATAATTGACTCTCGAGTTCTCCGTAGATCTCTTCAGTAGAAACATAGAATGTGTCGGCAGATAAGAACCATTTGGCCCATCTAGTCTGCCCAATATGCTGAATACAATGAATAGCCCCCGGCCCTATCTTATATGAAGGATGGCTTTATGCCTATCCCATGCATGCTTAAACTCCTTCACTGTATTTGCAGCTACCACTTCTGCAGGAAGGCTATTCCATGCGTCCACTACTCTCTCAGTAAAGTAATTCTTCCTGATATTACTTTTAAACCTTTGCCCCTCTAATTTAAAACTATGTCCTCTTGTAGCAGTTTTTCTTGTTCAGTATCTTGTTCACTAGGAGGGTTATGGACCAAAGGAGAAGATGTGGCTACCGGCATCTAACGTGAATGCCAGTCGTTTGGTGAAAGCTTTTCACAGGTCTCACCCGGATATGATCAGTTCTGGGTGCCCGGAGGTCAGCCGTAGAAGGCAGGGTACTGTCATGAACGTACCGAGACATACAAACGTCCCGGCGACAGTGAGTGACAGGAAATCTGTGAGAATGGCAACAAGTTGTTTGATCTGACAGGTTTTTATCCGTGAATAGGTGTCTGTGTTGTTTCTGGTAATGGCCGCACCCCTTGCCTCCAGGTGTTGCTTATGTGGTCATTTAACCTTCCTTATTTATAGTTGCTTCACCCACTATGCTGTGCGGCGGTTTATAGCCTCTGTGTCTGTGGATTGCTTGTGGTTGGATCTCGGCTGAGTGCCTGGTGCTTCCATAGCCTCTTTGAAGTTAAGTCTTTCCTTTCCCTTTTTGTATTTTGTTTGGGTTCTGTGTGTTGAATTTCCCTATTGTTTGTATTAGGTCTGAAGTAGTATCCTGTTCCTGTATTCTATCCTTTTGGAGGAACAGGTATTCTCGTCCCTGCCATCAGTACCAGGGTCCTATAGGGCTAGATAGAACTCTAGGTATTCCTGCGTATGAACTTACCTACCTTTGGGGCCTGTTCATACTGGTAGTCACTAGGAGGTGTCGATCTTCCTTCCCTAGTACTAAGCCCTGTTTCCCCCTGCCCTGCTATGCAAAACACGGACACCGGCAATGTGCTTTCCGCATTTTGCAGATCCGCACATTGCCAGAACTATATAGAAAATGCCTTTTCTTGTCCGCAATTGCGGACAAGAATAGGACATGTTCTATATTTTTGCGGAACGGAAATGCAGACCCGGAAGTGCGGATCCGCAATTCCGGATCTGAGCGGGACAAAGTCTGTCCCCATAGGAATGAATGGGTCCACAATTCCGTTCCGCAAACAGAATTGCGGACGTGTGAATGGGGCATAAGGGTCTCTTACCACCGCCAGTTAGTTAGCTACTTGTTAGGTAGTTAGCGCCCAGCCCACCGCACCGCATTCACTGATTTTGGCAGAGATTTTTTCATCCACATTGATTGATGCGAATGAAAAAATCTGTGCCGTTCATTTTTTTTTTTTCAGCCCAAAGGCTGAACGGAAAAAAAAAATCTTATTACCCGTATGCTCAATATAAGGAGAATAGCAGAAACTCCTAATGCTGGCCATACGTGTAATGATTGCGGAGACCCTCAAATGCCAGGGCAGTACAAACACCTCACATGTGACCCCATTTTAGAAAGAAGACACCCCAAGGTATTCCGTGAGGGGTATAGTGAGTTCATGTAAAATTTTATTTTTTGTCACAAGTTAGTGGAATATGAGACTTTGTAAAAAAAAAAATATATATATCAATTTCCGCTAACTTGTGCCAATTTTTTTTTTTTTTGTGAACTCGCCATGCCCCTCACGGAATACCTTGGGATGTCTTCTTTCCAAAATGGGGTCACATGTGGGGTATTTATACTGCCCTGGCAGTTTAGGGGTCCTAAAGCGTGAGAATCCAAATGCGTAAAAATGACCTGTGAAATCCTAAAGGTACTCATGGGAATTTTGGCCCCTTTGTGCATCTTGGCCGTACTCAGGAGAAGTAGGGCAATGTGTTTTGGGGTGTATTTTTACATATACCCATGCTGGGTGAGAGAAATATCTCTGTAAATTGACAACTTTGTATAAAATTTTTTAAAAAGTTGTCATTTACAGAGATATTTCTCACACACAGTATGGGTATATGTAAAAATACACCCCAAAACACATTGTCCTACTTCTCCTGAGTACGGCGATACCACATGTGTGACACTTTTTTGCAGCCAAGATGCGCAAAGCGGCCCTAATTCCAATGAGTACCTTTAGGATTTCACAGGGCATTTTTACGCATTTGGATTCTCACGCTTTAGGGCCCCTAAAATGCCAGGGCAGTATAAATACCCCACATGAAACCCCATTTTGGAAAGAAGACACCCCAAGGTATTCCGTGAGGGGCATGTCGAGTTCACAGAAATTTTTTTTTTTTTGCACAAGTTAGCGGAAATTGATATTTTTTTTGTTTTATTTTTGTTTTTTACAAAGTCTCATATTCCACTAACTTGTGACAAAAAATAAAATTTTACATGAACTCACCATACCCCTCACGGAATACCTTGGGGTGTCTTCTTTCTAAAATGGGGTTACTTGTAGGGTATTTATACTGTCCTAGCATTTTAGGGGTCTCTAAAGCGTGAGAAGAAGTCTGGAATCTAAATGCGTAAAAATGCCCTGTGAAATCCTAAAGATACTCATTGGAATTCGGGCCCCTTTGCGCACACAGGCTGCAAAAAAGTGTCACACATGTGGTATCGCCATACTCAGGAGAAGTAGAGCAATGTATTTTGGGGTGTATTTTTACATATACCCATGCTGGGTGTGAGAAATATCTCTGTAAATGACAACTTTTTAAATTTTTTTATACAAAGTTGACAATTTACAGAGATATTTCTCTCACCCAACATGGGTATATGTAAGAATACACCCCAAAACACATTGCCGTACTTCTCCTGAGTACGGCGATACCACATGAGTGACACTTTTTTGCAGCCTGGGTGCGCAAAGGGGCCCAAATTCCAACGAGTACCTTTAGGTTTTACAGGGATGCTCACAATTTAGCCCCGCCCAAAATGCCAGAACAGTAAACACACCCCACAAAAGACCCCATTTCGGAAAGTAGACACCCCAAGGTATTCACTGAGGGGCATAGTGTGTCCGTGGGAGATTTTATTTTTTTCTGCCAGAAGTTGGAAGCAGAAATTGAAAGTTTATAATTTTTTTTTTTTCCTTAGAAAGTGTCACTTTCCGCTAACTTGTGAAATTTTTTTTAATCATACATGAACTCACCATGCCCCTCCGCGAATACTTTGTGGTGTCTTTTTTCTAAAATAGTGTCATTTGGGGGGTATTTATACTATCCTGGCATTCTAGCACCTGAAGAAACATAACAGGTGCTCAGAAAGTCATAGCTGCTTCATAATGCGGAAATTCACTTTTTTGCACCATAGTTTGTAAACGCTATAACTTTTACCCAAACCAATAAATATACACTTATTGCATTTTTTTTTTATCAAAGACATGTAGAACAATAAATTTAGAGAAAAATGTATATAGAAATGTAGTTTTAAAAAAAAAATTACAACAGAAAGTGAAAAATGTCATTTTTTTGCAAAAATTTTGGTCATTTTTGATTAATAGCAAAAAAAAGTTAAAATGTCAGCAGCAATGAAATACCACCAAATGAAAGCTCTATTAGTGAGAAGAAAAGGAGGTAAAATTCATTTGGGTGGTAAGTTGTATGACGGAGCAATAAATGGTATGAGTAGCGTAGTGCAGACTTGTAAAAAGTCTGCATTAAGGGTGTTTAAGCTAGGGGGGCTGAAGTGGTTAAAGCGTGTTCAACTACAGCTATATTGCCCAAAGAGTCCTTGTTCCGACGTACAATGTAAAGATCACAATTGTTTCACAGAACACTGTATAATTTATCCTACACCATTTTTAAAAATATTTTATATTAATGCACAATTAGCCATAATATAATTTCTCATTCTACCAAATTTATAATTCTATTCTGTTTGGTGCAGGGGATAGCATATGGAGAGATAGTGAGTATAATACTGAAAAGCTAATCTGATCCTCAAGCTTTATAATGAAGAATGTACCTGTAAATTGTTCGATTACATGGATCTCCAGATTATTTTACCACATGACTAGGGATATTCTCTGCAGTCCTGTACCCTCACAATGTATAGAAACAAGTGTGATATGCTAGATATACTGTATAAATGTTTTTTACAATGCTATGTAAGCCGTTATGTTTTCACTTTGGTTTGGTAGCTTCATTTCTCTTGCAGGCTGAACACTTCTTTTAAAGAGGACCTTTCATCAGTCCAAAGTTTGTTAGGTAAAGCTATGTACATGCAGAGCAGCACCCAGGGATGTCTCTGCACTTACTATTATCCCTGGGTGCCGCTCCGTTCGTCCGCTGTAGCCCCCTGTACCGGCGCACGTGATGCTGCTAATTTTGCTGTGGGAGGTGACATCCTCTTTTGCCCTGGGCGTCTCCTTCTCCCAGGCTGGAGCGCTGTGCCAATCGCAGCGCTCAGCTTATATCCTGGGAGGTTGCAGGATATGAGCTGAGCGCTGCGATTGGCCAGCGCTCCAGCCTGGGAGAAGGAGATGCCCAGGGCAAAAGAGGATGTTTCCTCCCACAGCAAAATTAGCAGCAGCACGTTCGCCGATACCGGGTGCTACAGCGGACGAACGGAGCGGCACCCAGGAAAAATAGTAAGTGCAGGGACATCCCTGGGTGCCGCTCTGCATGTACATAGCTTTACCTAACAAACTTTGGACCGGTGAAAGGTCCTCTTTAAATTCAAAATGGGAGACCTGAATTAGCAGCCATTTACTTACTTTATACTGATATCAGCTACAGGAGAATATAGATACATGTGCAGTAGAAGGGGAAAAAAAGATATAAGTATAATGTGAGTTTTCAGGCTTACAAAAAATAAAAAAGGACCATGACCGGACTGCAGCTCTACTGTATTTATAGCATAACAAACAATGATAACAGCACTGTGATAGTGAACTAGAAAGTAGAGGTCTGCAGCACAAACTGTTGAACTTTGAAGAAGTAGGTTGACATTGAAACCGTGTATGATCATATAAGAACACTGCGCAGCTTTTATATTTTAATAGAGATATACTTTAAAAACCACCATTAACTTTGTTAGAACTGTATTTTCCAATGTGTGCAGTCACAGAATCAGTAAGAAGTCCAAGAGTTTGTACTAGTCATACTTTTGATGATGTGAATTATAGCGGCATGATAGTTTGTCATTAGTAATAATTAGAGATGAGCGAGGTTATGGAAAATTCGATTTCACTGCTTTGCCAAATTTCACAAAGAAATTTGCTTCGTGATAAAGCTCATTTCTTTGTATGTAGTGGGCACAATGATGGGGAACGGCGATTGTGCTGACTCCCGTCATTGAACCCTTCAGATGCTGTGTTCACAGCTGATTGTGGCATTTGAGATTAAAAAATGAGGGCTTTCAGGGGTTAATCAGTAAAAAAAAAAATGTATGGTATCCATTTGATTGCGAAGAACCCACCGTGGCCATCTTGATCGACACCATGCAAAATCTCATGCTATGACTTGGTGACATCATCACGTCGGCTGTTGTGGTGACGTCATACATCACCGTCTGCGAGATATGGATGAGGTGAGTATGTATTTTTTTTTTTACTACCAATTTAGGGAAATTCGATTCTTTACCATGAAGTGCGAGAAAATTCGGCTTTGTGGTGAATCCAATTTTTCCTGAAATTCGGATTGAAATCCACTTCGGATACTTCGATTTGCTCAACACTAGTTATAATACTTTTTAAAGACTATCTGTTGTTTCATTTTTCATAAATGAATAGTACAGTCGATTATAAGAAATTTTATAATAGGTCTCATCAGAGAAAGCTGCTTCTGTCTCCTCTTATTAGAATACTCTCCTTCTTTCCCTCCACTTCACTAACCTTCAATTCACTTCTCAGATCCCTCTACAGAGGGCTATCTGCTCATTGAACGATCACAATACAGAGAAGTCTATAGTCAGGGAAGGGGGAGGAGAGGGAAAAAGGAGGGACTGGTGGAGACAGGCATAGACAACAAGACTGCTGCTGGTTTGTGATTTACTGTCTCATTTCACTACTGGATTTGCATCTAAACTGTTTAGTCCTACTGTATGTCTTCCATTATTGGTGCTAGTTTTGAGTTTAGCGAAGCACCCGAAGTGGAATTTGGTCCGATTCGCCACAAAGCTGAATTTCCTCCTGCTTCGTGGTAACTAATCATTTTTCATAAAATGGTAGCTGGATTTGTCTTAGAAAGAACGTAAAAAACAAAACGTCATCCACTTGCTCGCACAGAGGCAGTCTGCTCCTCACTTGGTTGAAAAAGACCTACCGAAGAACCTGCGCTGCGCGTGATGACATCACTGTGCGCTGTTAGCATGATCACATGGTGACCACATGATCACGCTTGGAGAGTGCGGTGACGTCATCATTCTCAGCGCAGGTCCTTTGGCAGGTCTTGTTCAATCAGACTGCCTCTGCACGGGCAAGTAGATGAGGTGAGTGATTTTTTTTTTAAACCCAAAACGCCATATAGCAGTAGCATATTACCGTTTTTAACAGGTGCACTTCTGTCTAAGTGTCTGTTAAAAACAGTCCTATTGATTGATAGGCTGAATAGGGTTTTAACAACAATTTGTGACGAATTAGTTCGGAACAAATTGAATTTCTTGTCTAACTTCAGCGAAGCTTCTGAATCAAATTTTTCAAATCTTCTCTCATCTCTAATTGGTGCGGATGCTTCGAAGGTTGAACTAGAGAGAATTAGGGAGCAGAATCTCATGTTTCTATGTGTATGGGTAGACATGATTCCAGCTAGCTCAAAAACAATATGATTACAATATGATTACAGATTGCAGAGCGAAACATTGCTAAAAACATCAGATAGAAGTCAGACTAGAAATCATGTTATTCCTCATGTACACCCACATGGCTGCAAAAAAACTATAGTTGAGAGTAAATCAGAAATCATTTGTTTTGTCCTTCAATGAGGTGCCTTGGGAGAACCTGTCAGCATGACATATAGATCACAAAGAAGTGGTTGAAGGTGAATGGTATCTGTGTGTATTTCTGTTACTGAGGGGGGAGACATTATAACATTATATAGTGGATGATATTTTGTTGCAAGGGTATAGAAAGTATCCCGTATGTTGTTAGTGAACATACATAAGCAGGTCTTCCATCTTCTTGCTTGGAGATGCACATGATTAAATAGGTAATTTACGGAAGGCAAGCTGGGAATCAGGATAAATTGCACAGCCAGCATCAACCGTGCATCTCCTTTAATGGATAAGGTCATCTCCCTGATCTGCTCAGTAATGCTACATCTCATAGAATATGGTGTTCCCTAAGTAATATTTGTAGACCCATCGGTGAGGTTAAAAGCTGCTCTGCAGACTGAAACTGAACATAATTCTTGCTACTTATTACCACAAATTTGTAGGGTCCTGGCTGTTATCAGTGTAATGACAAGTCACTTGGGCACAAACCTTTTCTCTATGTTACAACTGAAGTGTTTTACGCATAATGTACAAGATGTACAAGAATATAACGGTCTATATAACTCAATTAATTTCATATTTAATATTTTTCTATATTTACAGTATGAAAGAAAAAATATTAAAGATAACAGTAGTTCTATATTTCATTGGATGAGATTTTATAAAATGTATTTTTAGCTAGTAGACACGTCTTTTGTGTATAACCTCCTCCCGCTCTCTGCTGCTATTCCTACCAATGAGAGAAGGGAAGGGGAGAGCAGAAAGACTGGAAACAGGAGCAGTGCATTAATGGATTTACGAAATGGAAAACTCACTGTAGTACAGCAAAAAAGCGGCTACACCCCGCAGGTGATAAATGAAAGGGGTGCTCACCCTACGAATCTCACCCTAGATTTAAAAAAGGAACCTGGAATAAATAAATAAGTAGGGGGCGCACCCACTATTTGGAATAAAATGTTGGTATAGTAACATAAAATTTAATGTAGAGCTATCATAAACGCACATAAAACCAAATGTACTAAATTGATGACCCAGTAAGGCTAAGAGTAAAATCGCACAAAACCTGTAAAAGTAAAATAGCAGTAAAACCGCACAAAACCTGTAAAAGTAAAATAGCACAAATCCTTGGACACAGATGATGTTAACTTAGAGTCCGGCTAACAACAAGGTGATTAAGCCCAAGCCTGTAGTGAAGTTAGAGAGTTCATCGGAAAGTTTAAAAGCTCCACCGATGTGATCCTATGGAGGACAGTCTTGGGAAAGACTGTGACATTCAATGCAAGACACGTTATTTGAATATATAAAAATGATAATTATACATCTCAAGACTTTCTAAGTCAAAATCATATTTTTTTCTAACATTTACTGGGCAGATATACTAAGCTTCTAGATGGCATAAACTTAGATGGGCTGTCTAGACCTGCACCAGACTTATCACTGGGGCTTAGGTTGGATGACAAATGTGGTGGAGGGGTAGACACTTTTGTCTTACTCTGTACCAACTATTATCTGGCTTACTTTGTGACAGAATTTTACTCCAGAAATGTGGGGCAAATTTTGCCACAAAATGCTGCATCTTAGGCCTTGCCGATTTCTATTAATCCATGCCCCCTATTGGACTAGGCACAGATAAGTTCTCTAAACCTAGATATGCTATTTTGGTGCAATTCATTCCAAAATCTAGGTGCACTGGTAATAGTAAATGCATGCCACAGTGTTCATCATTGTGAATTTATGTTACTAATTTGGGTATTGTGCATTCTTTTAAACAGACTGGTGTACTACTCTATTTTGCACTAATTTACTAATGATTTATCTAAATAAATTTATCTCCATGAAGAGGACTGTTGTTTGCCTGTACAAAGTGAGGAAAAATCAAAGTCCATGGTTTTGAAATAGATTCATATTAAAGGCTACAAACACTTTTACATTTTTTTATTGTTCATTTGCTTAGAAAATTCAAAATTATGCAACTTTTTAAACAGTCTTCACTAAAAATGTCCCACCATTTTTGCTTCTGCAAAGCGTGTGTGTGAATCCTTCACCTAGCTGGTGCTGCTGAATCTGACGTAAATCCATTAATAAATAAATAATTAGGGGGCACACCCACTATTTGGAATAAACAGACAGAATGTTAATCTTACCCATAAGGAATGAAGCCTTTGCATTACATCATATTATCCAGCAATATTACCCCCTCAATTTAAAACGTCACTTTTATTTGTTGAATTCTAAAAAGGTATATTCGGATAGAGTAGGCCGTCAACGCAGCCTCTATCCTTCTTAACCGCCTGCCGACCGCCTAACGCAGGGATGCGTCCAGGCGGCGGTAGGCTTGTTCCTCCTTGACGAGGCGGCGCGTCATCTCGCGAGAGTCGAGATTTGCTGTGAACGCGCACGCGTGCGCAGCAGATCGCGGCTCGGCAGTTGTACTGCAGCCTGCCAGCGATGATCAATCGCTGGCAGGCTGTAGATCTAAAATAAATCGCATCAAACAAGTATATCAGACGCTGTTTTGTTAACAGCTAGTGTTGAGTGCGAATATTCGCGAATATTTCGAATATAGCACTATAAATTCGCTATTTTGAATATTCGTTTTTTTTTTTTTTAGTTATATTTTTTTCTTTTCCACTTCCCAAAAGTAGTTCTTACCTGTTCTGAGGATTCCAGGCTTCCTGGCTGCTCTAGTCAGTGCCCGTTGCCGCTTCTGCCGACTTCCGTGCTCATGGAGCGTCCCCATTCAGCATGGGATCGTCTCCATATACTAAAATGTACTGTCGGATTTGAGGAATTACGTTAAAATCGCAATGCGATTAATTCAAGTTATATTAATCGCATTGTGATTACAACTTAGCACTGCTATCTTACATAGGCTAGAATTAACGAATATGGAATATAGCACTAGCAGTGCTAAGTTGAAATCGCAATGCGATTACTTCAAGTTAAATTAATCGCATTGCGAATTCAACTTAGCACTGCTGCTATATTCCATATTCGTTAACTTCGTTCATTCTAGCAACTCAAGCTGAGCCATTATAAACCCAGCTCTAAGTTGAAATTGCAATGCGATTAATATAACTTGAATTAATCGCATTGCGATTTCAACGTAATTCCTCAAATCCGACAGTACATTTTAGTATATGGAGACGTTCCCATGGTGAGGAGGCTCCATGAGCAAGGAAGTTTATGGTTGGCTTGGTAGGATTAGCGAATAGCGAATATGACGAATGTATTCGTCATATTCCTCAAAACGAAGATAACGAAGTATTCTACATCTTCGTTTTAGCAACCTATTCGTCAACTTCGCTAATTCTAGCAATCAAATAGGAAGGTTGACTATAGAGACAGCTGTGTTAAATTCGCTATGCGATTTTTTTTTTTTTTTTTATAGAATAATTATATTACTTGATATAATTATTATAATTATTCTATTTATTAAAAAAAATATATATATAATCGCATAGCGAATTAAACACAGTTGTCTCTATAGTCAACCTTCCTATTTGATTGCTAGAATTAGCGAAGTTGACGAATAGGTTGCTAAAACGAAGATGTAGAATACTTCGTTATCTTCGTTTTGAGGAATATGACGAATACATTCGTCATATTCGCTATTCGCTAATCCTACCAAGCCAACCATAAACTTCCTCTGGTGGTCCCATTTGCTGGGATAGACCACCAGAGCACCAGGTAGCTATGTAAAGTAGCACCAAGCACCACACTACCCCCCCCCCATCATTTTTTAACCCCCTGTTAACCCCTGATCACCCCATATAGACTCCCTGATCACCCCCCTGTCACTGATCACCCCCCTGTAAGGCTCCATTCACATGTCCATATGTGTTTTGCGGATCCGCAAAACACGGACGACGGCAATGTGCTTTCCGCATTTTGCAGATCCGCACATTCCCAGAACTTTATAGAAAATGCCTTTTCTTGTCCGCAATTGCGGACAAGAATAGGACATGTCCTATATTTTTGCGGAACGGAAGTGCAGACCCGGAAGTGCGGATCCGCAATTCCGAATCCGAGCGGGACAAAGTCTGTCCCCATAGAAATGAATGGGTCCGCAATTCCGTTCCGCAAACAGAATTGCAGACGTGTGAATGGGGCATAAGGGTCCCTTATCACCGCCAGTTAGTTAGCTACTTGTTAGCGCCCAGCCCACCGCACCGCATTCACTGATTTTGGCAGAGATTTTTTCATCCACATTGATTGATGCGAATGAAAAAATCTGTGCCGTTCATTTTTTTTTTTTCAGCCCAAAGGCTGAACGGAAAAAAAAAATCTTATTACCTGTATGCTCAATATAAGGAGAATAGCAGAAACTCCTAATGCTGGCCATACGTGTAATGATTGCGGAGACCCTCAAATGCCAGGGCAGTACAAACACCTCACATGTGACCCCATTTTAGAAAGAAGACACCCCAAGGTATTCCATGAGGGGTATGGTGAGTTCATGTAAAATTTTATTTTTTGTCACAAGTTAGTGGAATATGAGACTTTGTAAAAAAAAAAAAAAATCAATTTCCGCTAACTTGTGCCAAAATTTTTTTCTGTGAACTCGCCATGCCCCTCACGGAATACCTTGGAGTGTTCTTTCCAAAATGAGGCCACATGTGGGTATTTATACTGCCCTGGCATTTTAGGGGTCCTAAAGCGTGAGAATCCAAATGCGTAAAAATGCCCTGTGAAATCCTAAAGGTACTCATTGGAATTTGGGCCCCTTTGCGCATCTTGGCTGCAAAAAATTGCCACTCATGTGGTATCGCCGTACTCAGGAGAAGTAGGACAATGAGCTTTGGGGTGTATTTTTATATATACCCATACTTTGTGTGAGAAATATCGCTGTAAACGACAACTTTTTAAACATTTTTATACAAAGTTGTCAATTTACAGAGATATTTCTCTCACCCAACATGGGTATATGTAAAAATATACTCCTAAACACATTGCCCTACTTCTCCTGAGTATGGCGATACCATATGAGTGACACTTTTTTACAGCCTGGGTGCGCAAAGGGGCCCAAAGTCCAACGAGTACCTTTAGGTTTTACATTGCTGCTCACAATTTAACCCCGCCCAAAATGCCAGAACAGTACAAACACCCCACAAATGACCCCATTTTGGAAAGAAGACACCCCAAGGTATTCTATGAGGGGCATAGTGAGTCCATGAAAAATTGAACTTTTTGTCACAAGTTAGTGGAAAGGGAGACTTTGTGAGAAAAAACAATAAAAAATCAATTTCCGCTAACTTGTGCCAAAAAAAAATCTTATATGAACTCGCCATGCCCCTCACGGAATACCTTGGGGTGTCTTCTTTCCAAAATGGGGTCACATGTGGGGTATTTATACTGGCCTGGCATTTTAGGGGCTTTAAAGCGTGAGAAGAAAAATGCGTAAAAATGCCCTCCTAAAAGGTACTCATTGGAATTTGGTCCCCTTTGCGCATCTTGGCTGCAAGAAAGTGTCACACATGTGGTATCGCCGTACTCACGAGAAGTAGGGCAATGTGTTTTGGGGTGTATTTTCACGTATACCCATGTGAGAGAAATATCTCTGTAAACTGACAACGTTGTATAAAAAAATTTAAAAAGTTGTCGTTTACAGCGATATTTCTCACACCCAGCATGGGTATATGTAAAAATACACCCCAAAACACATTGTCCTACTTCTCCTGAGTACGGTGATACCACAAGAGTGACACTTTTTTGCAGCCAAGATGTGCAAATGGGCCCCAATTCCAATGAGTACCTTTAGGATTTCACAGGGCATTTTTACGCATTTGGATTCTCACGCTTTAGGGTCCCTAAAATGCCAGGGCAGTATAAATACCCCACAAGTGACCCCATTTTGGAAAGAAGACACCCCAAGGTATTCCGTGAGGGGCATGTCGAGTTCACAGAATTTTTTTTTTTGGCACAAGTTAGCGGAAATTGATATTTTTTTTTTTTTTTTTTTTTTTTACAAAGTCTCATATTCCACTAACTTGTGACAAAAAATAAAATTTTACATGAACTCACCATACCCCTCACGGAATACCTTGGGGTGTCCTGCCTATGAAGCGCATCAAGCGCATCATCAGCGATCCAGTGCCCTCACTGATAGTGGCTGGTTAAAAGTTTCAGTATATTCAATTTAGAGGGATATCTCTATATTTGATGTGCCCACATATTTAGGATCAGTACTATATACAGTACTCGACTATGTGGGCAAAACATCGAGGGAGGCAATGAGGAGATTTTAGGAACACGTTAATGACTAGTGATGAGCGGCAGGTGCCATATTCGATTTCGACGAAATTCGCGAATATTCGAAAGAATATTCGTTTCATATTTGTCGAAATTGAATATTCGTCATTATTCTAGTTATCGTGATTAATATGCGATTTAAATAATCGCATATTGCGATTTTAACTTAGGCTACTTTCCCATTGGTTTCATATCTAGAATTATAGCGAAGATGACGAATATGACGAATGTATTCGTCATATTCCACAAAACGAAGATAACGAAGTATTCTCCATCTTCGTTTTAGCAACCTATTCGTCAACTTCGCTAATTCTAGCAATCAAATAGGAGGGTTGACTATAGGGATAGCTGTGTTTAATTCGCTATGCGATTATATTACTTTGCTTTTTTTAATAGAATAATTATATTACTTGATAATTATTATAATTATTCTATTTATTAAAAAAATAATAATAATAATATAATCGCATAGCAAATTAAACACAGCTGTCTCTATAGTCAACCTTCATATTTGATTGCTAGAATTAGCGAAGTTGACGAATAGGTTGCTAAAACGAAGATGGAGGAGTAGAAATCGCAATGCGATTAAGTCAAGTTATATTAATCGCATTGCGATTTCAACTTAGAGCTGGGTTTATAATGGGTCAGCTTGCTAGAATTAACGAAGTTAACGAATATGGAATATAGCAGTGCTAAGTTGAAATCGCAATGCGATTAATATAACTTGAATTAATCGCATTGCGATTTCAACTTAATTCTCAAATCCGACAGTACATTTTAGTATATGGAGACGATCCCATGCTGAATGGGGACGCTCCATGAGCACGGAAGTCGGCAGAAGCGACAACGGGCACTGACTGGAGCAGCCAGGAAGCCAGGAATCCTCAGGACAGGTAAGAGCTACTTATGGGAAGTGGGAAAGAAAAAAATATAACTAAAAAAAAAAAAACAACGAATATTCGAAATAGCGAATTTATAGCGCTATATTCGAAATATTCGTGAATTAGCGAAGTGCTGATATTCGCGATAAAAATTCGCTATTCGAATATTCGTGCTCAACACTATTAATGACATCATTAACAAAAGAACTACACCGGTGGCCTTGCATATGAATGAGGTCCACGGGGGTAATCCACGCTTGTTGCGTTTTTTGATTCTTGAAACTGTACCACAATCCATGAGGGGTGGTGACTGTGATCGTAAAATATTACAAAAAGAATGTACCTGGATCCACAGGTTTAGATCCCAGTCACCATCAAGATTGAATGAGAGGTTGAACTTTGCGTGTTTTTTATAAGAGTACTGGAAACACGCAGATCCCGGCTGGGGGTTGTTTTCACCTACTCTCTGGGGATAAATATGTTTGTCCGGATAGTGATGCTTTGGTTTATTTATATGTACATTTATCGTATGAAGCTCCAAACTGGCCTGAGGTGCATGAAGCACCCGAAGGTGATTATCTACAGTAAGGTTGAATATAATTATATTATTTATGAGACTATGCTCTGACTCTTAAGTGATAGCCCCACACTCTTGGATAGAACTTAGCCCTACCAATACTAATCTGGTGTAAATACACCTGACTTTGATTGATTATTGCTGAACTGTATTATATACAGTTGTGTTCAAAATCATTCAACCCCAACTGAAATTGAGTGTTTTGGCCAGTTTGACATTGATTTTGATCATTTCAGTCATCTTTTTTACAATTAAATCAAAGAGGCACTTGTAAGTCAGACAAATATAACATAACATTTATAATGAAATAACCACAAATGTCTTTTCTGTGCTCACATCATTTTCAGTTTTATTCAACCCCCAAGTGACATTCAATCTTAGTACAACATCCTTTTCCAGTTATAACAGCTTTTAAACGTGAAGCATAGCTTGACACAAGTGTCTTGCAGCGATCTACGGGTATCTTTGCCCATTCTTCATGGGCAAAAGCCTCCAGTTCAGTCACATTCTTAGGCTTGCGCGCTGCAACTGCTTTCTTTAAGTCCCACCAGAGGTTCTCAATCGGATTTAAGTCTGGTGACTGCGTTGGCCACTTCAAAATGTTCCAGCCTTTAATCTGCAACCATGCTCTAGTGGATTCGGAGGTATGCTTGGGATCATTGTCCTGTTGAAAGGTCCAACGTCTCCCAAGCTAAGGTTTGTGACGGACTGCATCACATTTTCATCCGATATCTCCTGGTACTAAAGAGAATTCATGGTACCTTGCACACGCTTAAGCTTCCCTGTACCTGTAGAAGCAAAACAGCCCCAAAGCATGATTGACCCCCCGCCATGCTTCACAGTAGGCAAGGTGTTCTTTTCTTCATAGGCCTTGTTCTTCCTCCTCCAAACATAGCGTTGATCCATGGGCCCAAACAGTTCTAATTTTGTTTCATCAGTCCACAAAACACTATCCCAAAACTTTTGTGGTTTGTCCACATGACTTTTGGCATACTGCAGTCGACTCTTCTTATTCTTTGGAGACAGCAAGGGGGTGCGCCTGGGAGTTCTGGCATGGAGGCCTTCATTACGCATTTGACAAATCTTTTTTTAGTTCCTCAGCAGTCACATGGGGACTTTTCTCCACTTTGCGCTTCAGGTAGCGCACAGCAGTCGAAGTCAGCATCTTCTTTCTGCCTCGACCAGGTAGCGTTTCAACAGTGCCCTTTGCCTTGAATTTGCGAATGATGCTTCCTATGGTCGATAAGAAAGAAGCAAGGCAGCTCTCACCAGCTGTAGAACACCCTCTGTGCACGGATGCCGCACCTGGATGCGGAAGTATGCAATCAGAAGAAAGAAATATCCAGCTCAGCTCGGGTGACTCGTATTCATAGACTTTATTCCAGCGGTAAAAACTTCATACAAAATGCGAAAAACTGTTACGCGTTTCAGACCTCCATAATATCTGGGTCCTTCTTCATGACAAACACACAAAGTATGATGGAAGCTGCCCCTGATATACACCCTCCAGAATCAGGCAGACAAGCAACACCTGAATAGAGGAGGTGTCAGAGGGAGGTTCCACACAAACCTCACAAAACACTACATAAACAAGCAAAATAGAATAAAAAGATCCTAATATAAAAAGATAAACAATATGCTGATGTATTGAAAAACCAGACATAGTACAATCAGTACTGTAAAATCAGATCATGTCGCTTGTTGAGACCCTCTGGTTGCCGGGATCCCAATTGAAAGATCCAAAAGGCCTCTCTGTTAAGAAGTTTTCTTCTATGGTCTCCACCTCTAGGGGTAGAGAGACCCTTTCAATACCCTGTACCTTTAATCCAGAGATATCACCCGCATGAACAACCGCAAAGTGCAAACTTGCAGCAGAAATATTGCGGTTCTCATGGTGTGGTATATCAGATATATGCTTGCGGATCCTGTTTTTCAGGGGATTAGTAGTACAACCCACATATTGCAAAGAACATACGTCACAAGTAATAAGATATACGACGTGTTTAGTGTTGCAGTTGATATACGATCGTATGTCATATTGTTTGCGATGTGCAGTCGATCTGAATATTTTATCTGTAACTATGTGTTTGCAACAAATACATTTTCTGTGGCCACACCTATGGCTGCCTTTATAATGTAGCCATGTAGGTATTGTAGTGTTTTTTCACAGAAAAAGCTGGGGCTAACCAAATTGCTGAGGGTGGGGGCTCTTTTAGCAACACATTTGACACCATTGGAGACAATATCAGACCATTGTCCATCAATATTAAGAATGTGAAAATATTTCTTTATTATTTTACAAATCGCAGGGAACTCCTTGCTATATTGTGTGACAAAATATGTGGACTTTTTTTCAGTAGACTTTTTTCAGACACAGAGACATCTGATTTACACTGAAGATCAGGAAAAACCAGAGTATGTCTATCTATGTCAGAAACTGCTCTCTTTGCCCGGTCTATATCATGTTGAGAATACGCCCTACGCAAAAGTCTGTTTTTACATTAAATGCTTCTTTCTCATAGATGTCATCATCAGAACAGTTGCGACGGGCACAAATTAATTCACCTTTAGGGATATTTCTGATAATGTGTGGTGGATGACATGAACGGGCAAATAGAGTAGTATTCCCCGCCAATTCCTTGCGATAGGTAGATGTAATAACCCTCCGAGTGTGGACATTCCCCCTCAGACACAGGTCCAAAAAATGAATCTCAGCACAGTCATACTGAAAAACAAACTGTATGGAAGAAACACAAGAATTGAAATAAGTGATCAACTCCGGTATGGACGCCATATCACCAGACCACACCATCAGTGTATCATCGATATAACGTCCATACCAGAGTAGACGATCCAAAAAAGGAGAGGTGTCGATGAGGAGAAAACAACCCTCCCACCATGCCATGAAAATATTAGCAATGGAGGGGAGAATTTAGCCCCATCGACACCCCAGATACCTGCAGAAAAAAGTACCATCAAACAAAAATAATTGTGTCTGAGGAGAAAGTCCACCACCAGCGTAATATACTCTATAAGTTCCAAGGTATAATCACTATAGTGGTTCAAAAACCAATTGAGAGATACAAGGGCCAGTTCGTGTGGGATGCTGGTATAGAGAGAAGTAATATCTGCAGAAATCCACACCAAATTCTTATCCCATTCAAAATCTGTGAAAACTTGTAACACAGACCGAGAGTCTTTGATAAAACCCGGAATGAGGGGTATTAGAGGCTGGAGGAGGGAATCCACCCACTCACAGAAACGCTCACAATAGGAGCCAATTCCAGCCACAATAGGTCTGAGTGGGGAGGGAATGTATCTTTGTGGACCTTCGGAAGTGCATGGAATATGGGGGATACCGGATGTTCCACAAAGATATAATCCCTCTCTTTAATGCTGAGACAGCCAGTGGATACTCCCAGATCAAGGATACTATCCATTTTTGTTTGAAAAACTCGTAGGGGGTCACTGGATAAACGAGTGTAGATTTTAGTGTCTTGTAACATATTCATGATTAAATGTTTATACAATCCCGTATCCATTATAACCACTGCCCCACCTTTATCAGCCTCCTTAATTATGATGTCCTTCCTATCCCCTAATTCTTGAAGAGCCCGTTTTTCAACTGCCGTTAAATTAGAATGAGTTCCAGATTTGGTCGCATCATATAAAAAGCAGAGATCCCTTTCCACCAATTCCTGATACTTGTCTAATGCCACAGAACGAGACTGAATAGGATAAAAATCCCTATTGGACGTTCTGAAATATTTAGAGGAATTGGTGTGACCAGAGGTAATGCCTGCAGTAGTCTGGAGAATGCTGGAATGGACCATATCCACAAAGGTCATAGAAGGTGTATGGCCTTCGTGGAACGGTGCACCAGTATCATCAGATACAAAAACATTATTAACAGTATTGACAGATACAATAGAAGATGACACATGCATAGATCCCTCACATATAGGCATTCCTGCTGGGGAGTGTCAGTCTGATCAAAACTGTTCATAAGAGGTGGATCCTGAAAGTGTTTTTTTAAAGTAAGATTGCGGGCAAATTTGTTAACGTCCAAAATGGTACGATACAAGTCGAAATGGTGAGTGGGCGAGAATGTTAGGCCTTTAGTCAAGACCCCAATCTGATCCAAGGAAACAATGGACGCTGACAAGTTCAAAACCTGAATGTCCGCAATTATCTCTTTTGTCGGGAAGGATTTTTTCCGGTGCCGCTTACCTGCCCTTCGTTTTTTGATGATTGCCTCTTGTGCGGAGCAACATACTGTGGCGGATGGCCCACATTTGTTTCAGTGGTATCAACAGTGGAGTTAGAGGCTTCCGGTGAGGATTCCATGGAGTCCCGTTCGGTCGAACTGAAGGACACCTTAGCATGTCTGTTTCTGGAGCGAGATCTTCGTAGAATGGAACGAGGGGTGTTGCCTCGAGACTCCGCCCACGTGTATACTGAATTGTTACTATAGTCCAACAAATCTCTGTTAAACTTAGTCTGTTTAAATAACATCAGATCTTCTTCCACTTTATTCAGATTGTCCTTGAAGTGATCATCCAGTTTGGTAAACTCAGGAGAGCTAGCATATGCAGTTAAGGAGTCCTGAACTGTTTTAATTTCTTCTCGTAAATTGGAGAGGACAAGTTTTTCTTCTTGAACTATTAGCTCCATGAGTTTCAGGGAACAATCTGACAGAATTGCTTGCCACTGCGTAGTAAAGGAATCGGAATAAATGGTGGTAGGTTTCTTTTTGAATCTCAAGCCACGAGGAATCATTTTTTTTATCTATATATTTCTGTAGTGATGTGGCATCCCACCAAGTACGTAGTTCCTTAAGCAGTAATGTTTCAAGAGATGACATTTGCGTTTTCACATTTAAAATATCTTGTAATTCCTGTTTAGGAACATCAAAAATGGCATTAATCTTTCTTACCCTGTCATCATCATTGTCCATAGGGCGTAAGGATATATGTGCCATGTTCCAACAGGAAGATTGTGAAGAAAAAACCGCTATGTCTGTATTCAGTCCAAAGTTGTGCTGAGATTCATTTTTTGGACCTGTGTCTGAGGGGGAATGTCCACACTCGGAGGGTTATTACATCTACCTATCGCAAGGAATTGGCGGGGAATACTACTCTATTTGCCCGTTCATGTCATCCACCACACATTATCAGAAATATCCCTAAAGGTGAATTAATTCGTGCCCGTCGCAACTGTTCTGATGATGACATCTATGAGAAAGAAGCATTTAATGTAAAAAACAGACTTTTGCGTAGGGCGTATTCTCAACATGATATAGACCGGGCAAAGAGAGAAGTTTCTGACATAGATAGACATACTCTGGTTTTTCCTGATCTTCAGTGTAAATCAGATGTCTCTGTGTCTGAAAAAAGTCTACTGAAAAAAGTCCACATATTTTGTCACACAATATAGCAAGGAGTTCCCTGCGATTTGTAAAATAATAAAGAAATATTTTCACATTCTTAATATTGATGGACAATGGTCTGATATTGTCTCCAATGGTGTCAAATGTGTTGCTAAAAGAGCCCCCACCCTCAGCAATTTGGTTAGCCTCAGCTTTTTCTGTGAAAAAAACACTACAATACCTACATGGCTACATTATAAAGGCAGCCATAGGTGTGGCCACAGAAAATGTATTTGTTGCAAACACATGGTTACAGATAAAATATTCAGATCGACTGCACATCGCAAACAATATGACATACGATCGTATATCAACTGCAACACTAAACACGTCGTATATCTTATTACTTGTGACGTATGTTCTTTGCAATATGTGGGTTGTACTACTAATCCCCTGAAAAACAGGATCCGCAAGCATATATCTGATATACCACACCATGAGAACCGCAATATTTCTGCTGCAAGTTTGCACTTTGCGGTTGTTCATGCGGGTGATATCTCTGGATTAAAGGTACAGGGTATTGAAAGGGTCTCTCTACCCCCTAGAGGTGGAGACCATAGAAGAAAACTTCTTAACAGAGAGGCCTTTTGGATCTTTCAATTGGGATCCCGGCAACCAGAGGGTCTCAACAAGCGACATGATCTGATTTTACAGTACTGATTGTACTATGTTGGTTTTTCAATACATCAGCATATTGTTTATCTTTTTATACTAGGATCTTTTTTATTCTATTTTGCTTGTTTATGTAGTGTTTTGTGAGGTTTGTGTGGAACCTCCCTCTGACACCACCTCTATTCAGGTGTTGCTTGTCTGCCTGATTCTGGAGGGTGTATATCAGGGGCAGCTTCCATCATACTTTGTGTGTTTGTCATGAAGAAGGACCCAGATATTATGGAGGTCTGAAACGCGTAACAGTTTTTCGCATTTTGTATGAAGTTTTTACCGCTGGAATAAAGTCTATGAATACGAGTCACCCGAGCTGAGCTGGATTTTTCTTTCTTCTGAATGCTTCCTATGGTGTCTCTTGGTATGTTTAACATCTTTGCAATCTTCTTATAGCCATTGCCCTTCCTGTGAAGAGAAATCACCTCTTCTCTTGTCTTCCTGGACCATTCTCTTGACTTCACCATGTTTGTAAACACACCAGTAAATGTCTAGAAGGAGCTGAGTATCACAGTCATTTTACATCTGCCTAATTGGTGCTTATTATGCTTGATTGCTGCTCCTTGACATCCAGAGGGGTTTTCAATACCTGATCGAAAACACTTGAATGAACCTCTGTTCTTAAGAGTGGTAGTCTTTAAGGGGTTGAATAATTGTGTCAATGAAGAAATCACAAAAAAAACATTTAATACTGTATTACAAAAACAATTGATGTCATTTTAGTTGCATTTGGTTATTTAAAAAGTCCCTGTAAGATTTCATTCTGAACACAATTACAAATGTACACTAAATTCCCTAAAACCCTGTACAGCATTGGAGGTTGAATAATTTTGAACACAACTGTACATGGTCCTGCAATATAATCTGATATAGACTGCCCTGGCGCCACTGTATATTGTACTGATCCTAAATATGTGGGCACATCAAATATAGAGATATCCCTCTAAATTGAATATACTGAAACTTTTAACCAGCCACTATCAGTGAGGGCACTGGATCGCTGATGATGCGCTTGATGCGCTTCATAGACAGGAATAAAATGATAAGCTCCATGGACAGGAAATAAGATGCCAGGCTTGGGTTCCAAAGACCGGAAGTATGCGCTGTCATGTGACCGGAAGTACTGCGATCACATGTGCATTTAATAACAGTGAAGAGCGCGGTGATGCGCGGCCGGAGCACGCTGAGGGGGCGTGTTCAGCGCATGTCGGGTATTATGATAGAGCTTTTTAAAGAGGGAGACGAGGGGGGTTAAGCAGGAAGTGAAGCGCCAGAGGAGTGAACGCCCTAGAAGACATCTACATGTGAGTGTTTAGCCTGCAATGTACTATCCTGATTTGAGATGGATTGATGGACTTTTGGATATCTAGCAATGACATGGCCACTATATATTTACAGGTGGCTGCACAATATATCGGCAGCAGCACCTTGGGTGGTCCCCATATCACAATGTAACATGTCTCCAGTAAGTACCTGGTTTATATCTCCTCTATAGGAATCACCGGGTATTTGGCGTTAGAGTTATTCTGATTGGGTCATGTATTTTATTGCAGGTCTAAAGTGAGCAGATTTGGACCGCCATCTAGGCTCCATCTGCATGAGCCACTTCCCCTCCTCTGGACATGTATGCTGTATCAAAAAACTTTCTGTGATCTATCTTGTTATATCTGTTTTATGATCTATCTGGGTATCATTTCTGTGCAACCATTTGATGTTGCAGAAATGTATAAGTGACATCCATCTAAAAACCTCCTGATGAACCCCAATAAAAGTTTCGAGGTGGAGTTATATATATAGATGCATATGACAATAATTATCTACTAAAAAGACAATTAATGTCTATTTGATCCCAGGATTGGTATCAACTGTTTAACTGCACATCTAATACCTGGACGTACCCACTAATGCATTTTTGTTATCCCTACGGCTAAGTAGAAGGGCGAGTGAGGCCCTAGGCACGAGGACAGGGACTGCCCACCATCAGGGGTCGTTCCTGGGCAGAGGTATCAGTAAGGGCAAGTGGTAGGGAAAGTAAGCATCACTAATAAACATCATAAGTGATGATTTGATCTATTTTGCTTATCCCTATCATTCATATATGATTAACTTGGTTGGTCCAGGTAATTGATGTACTGTATTTGTAGCTGAGTCGAGTAGAGTTCGGTATTAAGAAGGATAGAGGCTGTGTTGACGGCCTACTCTATCCGAATATACCTTTTTAGAATTCAACAAATAAAAGTGACGTTTTAAATTGAGGAGGTAATATTGCTGGATAATATATGGTGAGTGTATACCCTCACACATGTGATCATTTATATTAGCTGGAATTTCTTTGCATTACATCCCATGTTTTAGAAATGCGTTCAGTGCGAAACGGCCGTCGCTTTACCCACTGCATGAAATTTGTGGCGTCCTGCCCGACATTGCCTACACGCTGATCCTTTGAATAAAAGTGAACTCTTTAACTCCACTGGTGAGTGCCGCCCCGTTCTTATCTTCATTATCAAAGATCTTTGACAACATTACTTTGTAATTTTCAAAACTCTGGAATCCTGGAAATATATTCTAGGTTTGCCATTGTGATTTGGAATTGTCCATTGATGAAACTAGAAAAGTAGTTATGTGATACTTTTTTATTGGCTAAGTAGATTAAAGATGCAAACTTTTGAAAGAGCTATTTTCCTAGGCTTAATGCTTAAATGAACATTAAACCTAGAATTGAATCAGAAAAGTAAAGAAGGAAACAGTTACCCTCACTGATCGCCAATCTACAGCATTTCCTGACTAGAGATGAGCAAATTAATTCATAAGAATCTATTTGTCTCAAACAGAGTTAGGCACATATGATGGGGTGTCCCTGATGCTAATGGTGCTCCCCCTGCCACTTAATTGACAGGGCCAGACATCTTGGCTGGCCCTAAATATCTTGCACCTGCACCGCTGCTCCCGTTAGCATGCTGCAAATGCAGAGGCTCTGCTTCCGCTACTGGAGCATGCTACACCTCCTGGTAGCTGCGCATGGAAAGTTGCTGCTCTTGAAGCGGAAGCAGTGCCTCTGCGCTTGTGCTGCTACTCAGAGCAGTGGCACAGGCGCAAGTTTGTCAGGGCAAGATGTCTTGCTGTGTCAATCAAGTGGCAGTGGGAGTGTTCCTAGCTTTGAGGATACCCTGTTGCAGGTGCAGAACTCTGCTGTTTCTTACGAATCAATTCAATCATCTCTACCCCTAACACAAGCAGTTTCTAGAAATCCTGGCTAGCTAAATGTTTGGGCTTAACAAAGGGAGTGGGGCTTAAAAATCTTTGGTCCTACTGTAGACAGGGCAGAGAGGGAGACTTCTGCTTTAGCCAATTGTCTTACTGCCAGACATGACAGTGAGGAGGAGGAAGGACATGGCTGTATTCCTGGGACACACAGACATTTTTTTATTTGTTTATCAGATTTAGTTATATAAGACAAAAAAGGACCAAGGGGTAGTAAGAGATGAAGGAAGAAAGGGGTAGGAGGAGATGAAGGAAGATGCTGGGATATCTTTTGTTTTAATCTTTTATCCATTTTCAAGTAACTTTTAAACATATTCATTAACATTACCCTTGCAGGTAGAATTAAAAGATACCAAGCTACTACTATGACTGGTACTACTACTGTCTATATTCAGTAAGCACAATATAACCACCACACAGTTAAAGGTACACTCATATGTAATAATGTACGTATACCTAATATACCACATTAAGATGTCCCCAGTAAGCCCATGAGTAACAGGTGTCTAGAGTATAGAAAATCAAACACAACCTACAATAAAAGAGCCACACTGCACCATTATAGCAATGGTACATTTTATTGATACATATCACAAACAATTAGAAAATTTATAGGTTTGCAGGAAAGGATAGCATCACTAATCGGCAGGCATCAGTATAAATAGTAAATATAAAATAGTGTCAGATAAATGAGTATCAATAAGTAAAAGCATATCAAGAAAATGTATCATTGCTATAATGAAATTGTGCACTGTGGCTCTATGATTGTATGTTAAGTCTAGAAAATATATATGTAGGACGCACAGGACCGTGGATGCACCTGCCTAGGTGCTCTCGGTGAAGCAGCTACACCCTACTGCTAAATGTGAGAATAAAATATTAAAAATATCACCGGGCACACTAGTTGGACCTTGGTTGCACAATTTATTCTATAACACATATAAAAAACTGATTTAAAAACTAAAATAGAAAGCTACATAAATAGTGATAATCCAAATAGCAGCTGATCAGCAACATTCATGAGTAACAACAGTCCACTATATAAGATGTAACACTATTGACACTAAGCTGTATAAAAGTGTCAATGTGTCAACAGTATACATTCATTTGACTAGCGTCATTTCATCCAAGTTGGTGGAAGTGATCACTTCAAACCGCTCGTTCATGCGGTGTAAAATTGTTTTCTTATAGCGGAGTATCTCCTTTCCTTACTATGGTGATTGGAATGTCACTTGGGCTTCAATAAAGCCAGTCCTTATATTATTTATAGCCAGGGAAATATAGATGAATACTCCTGATTTCCCTATGTAGAGATACGGGATTGTGGTCACTGTTCATAGAATTCGAGTAGCGGCGTCCCGCCCCCTACTTATACAGCGGTGTCCCGTTGTAATTCCCCGTTCTCTTAATAAATATCAGCCGGCTGTTGAAAAATTGAAAAGTTACAGTCTTACCAGGTTCCGGGCCGTACACTCCCCAGTACTTCAGACCTGTATTGATGTGCGGTCTTCTTTGTCGCGCTGTCGGGATACACGGGCGCTTGTCTTGCAACGCCGTTCTCGTGTCTCCTCCCTTCTTCACGCGGTTTCTATTGGGGTGTAAGTGTAGTAATAATCCTTCGGCCCTGCCTGGTGTATAGGGGGTCCTGATCAGACGCGTTTCGGGGCTTCAAAGGTCCCCTTCCTCAGTGGTATGGTATCTATGATTGTATGTTAAGTGTCTATTTCCAATGTAGTATCAATCAGTGTCCCTTAGAAATTCCTTTAAACAAACAAATGATAATTCAGAAAAACTAATAAGAAATTTGTCTCTGGCACAGAACAGCAAAGAACTTCTGAATAGAGATGAGCGAACTTTAAAAAATAGTTCGGCGTTCGGGTTGTGGTAATCGCCGCATCTCGTTATGGATTCCACTACCGCGGACTATCCCGGCATATGGAATCCATAAGGGGCGGCTTCCACGAACCCGAACTGTTGAAAAGCCGAAGGACCTGGGGTCACGTCACCGTCATGTGATCAGTGCAGGGGGCGTGGCTCAGCACGGGATCAAATCCAGCGATTTTTTTTTTGTGGATGCAATGCAACATTGTACTTTGTACCCCTGGCACACAAATATAATAGTTAATCTGTCTATTAGTTAGATGCACGTCATACACCTCCTCCTCCTCCACCACTGCCTCCACCTACACCGCCACGTTCACCGCCTCCTCAACCTCCTAATCCACTTTGACCTCCACCTCCTAGTTCAAGATAATTCGTTTTTTTATTTTTATTCAATGTTATTTTAATTCATTTCCCTATCCACATTTGTTTGCAGGGCAATTGTCCTGCTCTTACCCCTATTTTGCTTCCTTTTGCAGCCCTCTAGCCCTTTCTATGACTTTTTTTGACCCATTTTAGTGCCCCAGAGTTCGAGTCCCCATTGACTTCAATGGGGCTTGGGTTCGGGGTCAAGTTCAGGTGAAGTTGGGGTCCCGAACTTTGCGGCGAAGTTTGGCCGAACCCGGCAAACCTGAACTTCTAGTTGTTCGCTCAACCCTATGTGAGACCTATAACAGCTTACTGCACTGATTGACGTAAGTTTAGGGAAAAAAATGGCAGTACTAGTGGGGTGCTAAGATTTAACCGCACTTTATTTTAGTATAATACAGACATAAACAAAGTGACTGGGTCTTGGTTTAGCAACGCATTTTACCAACGCTCCGTCGGCTTCTTCAGGCTGACCCAGAGGAGTGGAACACACCAGAATTTACACACGAAAAAAATAGGAAATGACATCATTAGATTGATAGGTTCAGTCCACAGATACATTTAGTAGCATTAATAATTAAAAGCTAAATGAAACATTGTGCAAATAAATTATATACAGGCAAATTAAGAATTGATAGCACATAAATATATATATATATATATGTAAAATTAGACTTAAAAGTGCAGCAATATACTGTTTTGTAACAAACTGTAGTTAAATAAATAAATAATTACCGTATTTTTCGCTTAATAAGACGCTCCTAGGTTTTTGAGGAGGAAAATAAGAAAAAAAACACACACTGATATGGGGGAGCTGTGGATGATACGGCTATGGGGATATCTGTGGATGACACTGTTATGGGGGGGATATCTGGATGACACAGAGGGTATATAGCATCTTATGCTGGTCCCCTCTGTGTCTTCTCATGTCCTTGTGTAAATAGTGACCCCCATTACACCGGGCCCCGCTCACAGCAGTCTTCATATGTAAAGATTAGTCATGTAACCCTCAACAAGTGGTTCTGCTTTGTTAAAGTACTATAATCGTCTGTAGTAGTACTCACTATCAAGCTAGCAGGCAGGCCGGCAGCGTCACATCCCTCAGTCAGTCACGCTCCTTCTCCGCCAGCTTCATTAATGAAGTGGGAGGAGCGTGACTGACTGAGTGACGTGATGCTGCCAGCCTGCCTGCTAGCTTCATAGTGAGTACTACTAGAGACGATTACAGTACCTTTTCAAAGCAGAGCCACTTTTTATGGTTTACATGACTATTCTTTACATATGAAGACTGCTGTGAGCGGGACCCGATGTAATGGAGTACAGTGACTGCACCGGGCCCCGCCGCGAGTGAAACAGCAGCTGTCGGCCTCCAGCCCCTCCTCCCACCTCACGCCATAGAGCTCTGATACATCGCCAGCCGCGCTGTGCTGTATAGCGGACAGCGATATATCAGTGTCAGCAATGTAAAAATTGCAACCTTCTCTTTATAAGACACTCTGCCCTTTCCCCCCCACTTTTGGGGGGGAAAAGTTCCTCTTATAAAGCGAAAAATGCGGTAAATTAAATAAATAAATAAAAAATATAAAGGTCTGTTAAAATAATTATTTATTCTTCTATAGTAAATATTTTTTCATCTATAGTAATAGTATTTAGTATATTCTATGACGTTATTGAGACCTTCAGGTCCCAGGGTATGCAGGCGAAATATCCAGTAGGATTCTTTATTTACTAATTGTTGGAATCTCTTTTTAGTGTTTGGAGGAATCCAGTCGAAGATGGTGATATATCGGGATCGTGCCCTGTGTCAAAATGTCTAGAGATAGTCTATAGTGTTGTTTCTGTTACTTATATTGCTTCTATGTTTTTTTCATCTGCTTCTCATACACTGAGTTGTTCGTCCTACATATTGCCGGTTGCAGGGACACTCCAAAAGCTAAATAACAAAAGATGAGCCGCAGTCCAAGTGTGTTTATTTTAACATTTTCCCCTGTGATAGATAAGGTACTATCTTATTGTTCAGGGGTGATGTTCCTGCAGTATAAACATTTTATACGTTCACATCGGTAATTGACTTGTTTTTTTATATGTTGTGGATAAAATTTTTGATGGATATTTTTTCTCTTTAAATCTTTTTTGTAGGATTTTGCCTTGTTTGGTGAAATCTTCAGTTGTGGTACAATTTTTCCTTATCTGACGGTATTGTCCGTACGGGATATTCTTCAGCCATTTGTGGTAATGGCTGCTTTGGAAGTGTAAATAACTGTTTGTGTCAACTTATTTAAAGTGTGTTCTGGATCCAATTGTGTTATTGTTGGACCGAAATAGTGGGACAGCTAGGAAAACAATTTCATCTCTAGAAAAATTTGGGAAAAAATGGATGCCCCAGGAGTTTCTGTTCAGTTCTTCTATAAAGTCAAGGGCATCTTTTTGTGTGCATTTCGAAATGATGAACAAATCATCTACGTACGTTTTATAAAGTCGGGGAGAAAAGGGAGAAAAAGTCGGGGACTCTGCAATATGTTGTTGTTCAAACCGGCCCATAAAGAGATTGGCATAACTTGGTGCCACTTGCGTGCCCATCGCACAGTACCTTATCTGTTTGTATAGAGTGTCATTGAATGAAAAAACATTTTTGCAAAGAACGAACTCAATTCCTTTAAGAAGGAAATTAATCTGTTCAATGTTGAGTCTGTTGTGACTGATTAGAGTTTCTTCTACTGATTTTAGTCCTTATTGGTGTGAGATTTTAGAATATAGAGAGGTGACGTCCAGTGTGAAGAAGGAATAACTAGCCGGGAACTCGACTGTTTGTAGTTCAGTTATTGATTGCGTGAAGTCTTTTAGGTATGTAGGTAATTCTAGAATATATTCTTGGAGAAACAGATCTATGTAGTGAGATAAATTGGATGTGATGGACCCTATCCCTGAGATGATGGGTCTGCCAGGTGGTTGAAGGTTTTTGTGTATTTTTGGTAGGTAGTAGAAGAAAGGAGGTTGGTGAAGCTTGCGAGTGAGGAATTCTTTTTCTATTTTATTATGCATATCATGATCAATTGCTTCTTGGAGCAGAGCTTTATATTTTTTCACAATGGTATCAGTGGGGTCAATTAATAGAGGCCTGTAATAGGTATCATCAGACAGTATTCGCATAGATTCCAATAAATAATCGTCTTCGTTTAGAAGTAGGACACCACCTCCTTTATCTGCAGAGCGAATAATCAGGTCAGGATTGTCTTTCAAGGATTTTATAGCTGATTTTTAATTTCTAAGATCATTACCTGTAATGTGATGTTCTTTTTCTAATTGACGAAATTGCGGAGATACAATGGATTCGAATGTCTCTAAATGGTTCCCTCTGTGGTGTATTGGATAGAAATTAGATGGTTAGAAGTTTGACTGGTACATGTAAAATCTCTGTAGTCATACTTTGGGAATTACTAGTTGAAGAGCTCGCTTTGGAAGAACTATTTAAGGTGTTGTCTCTCTTTTTATTTCTAAATGTCGATATAATGTAAGCTTTCTGATGTAGGAATAATTTAAATCCAAAAAACAAAAACAATGAAAGCACTAGGAGGGGCGCTCGAACAGAAATATAAGCACCGTCCTAATAATTTTATTTCACTTTTATTTAGGAGGTGATTAGATAGAATATTTTTATGTGCTCATTTAGTTTTTCTTGTGGCTGTTGATTTGCAGATTCTGAATTATCATCTCTAGAGGGTTTCCACCTATTTTTTCCTCCCCTACACCCTCTATTTTTTTTTTCTTTTTGTGGCTTTGTTTGTGAGGGATTTAGGCACTGATTGAGAATCACAAGCTTCTATATAGTTAATGTGCCCTCTTTGCTCTGGTCTTTCTGTCCATAGTTTGTTTAAGTTGCTGGTCCGGTTGAGTTAGTGAAAAGGCTAACATGTGGCCAATTCAAATGGCCAACAGGCCCCATAAAACTTTGGTACGCTGAGGCTATTATGCTGCTGCCGCTGCCTTGCCACCAACTTCTCCATCAACTGTTCTCCAGTGTTCTCCTTGTAGTTCTGCTCTACTCTCCAACACCATGACCATAGAATAACACTCTCTTTGGTGGCTTCTGCCTGACCTCACCTCCCTTTTTGGTTTCCTGTCTCCTAGAGATTTCCTCCTCCAGAAACCAGTCTTCATTACCTACCCTCCAATACAGCTAACAAGATGACAGTCTTCTGTTTGGCCACTACAGCTGTAAATTATCACAAAGGCAACATCCACAGTAAGGTGAAAACGGCAGATCTTATCCAGTGATTGGATTTGCCAAATTACAAAAGTTTTCGTTTTAAAATGAAAACCATATTGTGATTTTCTATGTATGTGATATTCATCTATCCAAAGACAAAAAGCAAAGGATGATGTAGCCATTCCCACTTATAGCTCATTTAATAACTTCAGGTGTTTCCCATGGGATTTTGCATAATTGAACCAATCTCAACTTCAATTATCTTTTCTCTTTAAATCTTAGGCTCTGAACTAATGTAAATATATCCCCCCCAAATGTACAGAGCTAATGAGATTTCTTCCGTGGCTGGGGACTTAACAGTTCCTAGCCTGGCATGTATATATTAAATAGGATATTCATTCTGATTTGCTGTCTTTCAGCCCAGCTATTAGGCCAGTGGAAACATGTTTCCCAGCAGATTTGCTAGACATTTTTTTCAGGCAGGAGGGGGTGAGAGAGGGAGAGAGAAGAGAGGCGAGCAGGGCCACTGTGTGAATCATTTATGAAGCTTAATAAATATGCTAATCTGGAGCAGTGTAGGAGAGAGGCCCGATGCTCTGCCATGTTAATTATTAAAACCTTGCTAATTCAAAAACGGCTGCCGTTTGCTTGATGGCGGGCTACTGCAAGTTCAGTCAGAGGCAGCGAGGATTCGAGGTTTAGGCACAGTGCGCTGTGCCCTGTATGCCCTCCACCAGTTTCAATCTGATTATCTAGCAAGGTCTAGAGCAAGCTGCTGGGCTTGTAGCCCCCTGCAGAACCAGCATTTTGATGCTTCACCAAGAGATGTGCCAATTTTAGCTCCTCTCCATCTCTCTCCCAGTCGTCTTGCATTTAATGCTTACAGCTTATTAACAGGTCACTGCTTTCAGCTGCTTATTAAGTATAAATGTGTGAAGTGCTACAAATTGGAATCAACAGAGTCAGGGTGATGCTCCGGACTGCTGGGTCATCGGGGCAAAGCTTAAATTCATTGGCATCTGTGGCAAACAAAGACAGCCGCGAACTACGTAGATTGTGCAAAGGTCGCTCACTGTTTACATAGTGAAATATTCACATGAACGTGCAACAACAGCATCGGTCAAAGAAAGCATGCTATAATATAAGCCTGTACTATAAGTAGTAGGGATAGGAATCAGCATACTTATCAATGTTTCAGTTGATAAATTCATGCCCCACCTAGGGAACGCCCTACCCCACATGGCAACGCCCACCTATGGGCATGGTTTATAATTAACTGTTTTTCCATTTTTGGCCCAGAAAAGCCTGAATTTGCCAGGACTGTCTCTGAAAATCAGTGACCGTCCTGACAAATGTGGGACAGTTGGCAACTATGCAATAGAAACCTTCATGGCTTACTTAATGGGATACAAATATTCTCTGATCTTGTGTTGATCCAACAGGTATATGGCCCATTAAAGTTACATTTCAGATTATCTCTTGTGAACCCCCCCACCCCCATTTTCACTTAGATTGTACAATTGTAGGCAGGTCCCACACTCCTTTTGTTCAATAGTTATAAAGGGGTTTTCTAGGCTCCTGATGTTGATCACTGAGGGCATAACATTTCATACCCCCACCGATCAGCTGTTCCCTGCAGCTTTCAGCACTGGGACTAGATATTTGAAAGAACAGGAAGCACAGCTCCATTCAAAGTGTAGTGGCCATGCTGGGTTACTGCAACTCCTATTCACTTTACTTTCGGTTTAGCGAGTGCAGATGCCGTGATCAGGATTGATCACGGCATCTGCGGGATTAATGATCGCGGTCGGCAGCGCTGCCGATCAGCGATCATCAGCTGCGGGGGTCAGCTACAGGAATCAGCCGGACCCCCGCAGCGATGGTGCCCGCAGCGAGCGGGCGCCAGGAGCGGGCGCCATCTTCAGGGACTGGACACATGACGTACCCATACGTCATGTGTCCTTAAGGAGTTAATGAAAGCTCAGTTGCAGTGACCAGGCAAGGCTACTACACTTTGAACAGAGTTGTGCTTCCTGTTCCTTTCAAAGTACTAGTTCCAGCTTTAGAGGCTGCAGGGAACAGCTGATCGTAGGTTTATAGGGTGTTGGACCCTCACCAATCAGATATTAATTACCTATCTTTAGGATAGGTCATCAATATCAGGAGCCTAGAAAACCCCTTTAATTTCTAGTTTCTTTTTACTATGTGACTTGGAATTTTGCTTGAATATGTACCCTCTACAGTGTAACGCTGCAGTCTCATAGATTTTGAATAGAGCTGTAGTGCACATTCTCGACCACCACTTCATTCAAATGTCATACATGTGACCTCTGTTTTCATCAGTTGCGGGAGTCCCAGCATTTGGATGCAACATATCAGAATGATAACTTAAGACACCCTGATTACTCAGATGATACACCCTGATCGTCCCTTCCGACAATCGCCTGCTCACTTGCTAAGAAGACTGAAGTTATTACATGCAGAGATCTCCTGTGAGATGTGATCGCTATACCATTGCTCGTCCCCATGCTGTACAGTGGTTTGCCGACAACAGATCATTATTAGACAGCACGATCTGCTGCCGGCAAATCCTAATCTTTCAGCATACTGAAAGATCTGGATTGCCCGATAACTGAGCATTTGCTCGTTCATCGTGCAGTCGGAGGTAGTATTACACTGCAAGATGATTGCTAACGAGGGTTACTATGAACTCGTTAGCGATCATCAGGCCAGAAATCTGCCGGTTTAATATACCCTTATACTGTGGATAGATGATCAGTTCTGATTCTGTGAAAACCTCATTAAGATTCAATTATTATCACATGATTGGAAAGACTTGTTTTTTTCAGGAGAGAAGACAAGTTTATATTAACCTGCATTGACCTAAAGTTAAAATATGTATCTTATCATCCATATTACTGCTAAATAAAGACAAATATTTACAACTATTTACGATTTGAGCAGCAGCATACCTTCCAAACCACGTAACTGTATGGGGCTCGGCACAGAACTTTTTCTTCTGTTTTCAATGTGAATCCAGTACATTTTTCATGCAGCCACCACTAAGGGGAGCTCAGTGCAAAGTGATTACAGCTTTCACTGCAGAAAGTGGTAACTGTATAAACTCCTATGGATTGAGCTCCCCCTAGGGGTCGCTGCAGACAGACACCTTTGAAAGCAGGAGATTTATCAGTGTATTTATGCTAGTTGTCTGGTGCAATGAGAGCCATCATTTTGGACCACCAGTTCCACTTTTTTTAAAATATAGAAGTCAGATAAAATGGATAAGGCTGACCGCAACTTTTTAATTACAGCTTTTTTTAAAATAACATTTCTTCTGCTTATAAAAAAGATTGTAAATTAATAAAAAATCTAGGGCATTGCACTTTGCGTTCTGCATTGCCTGGGAATGTTTGCTACATGCATACTGGAAAATTGGTGACATATGGGGGCACATACTAAGCTGTCTGCACTTACACCCCTGGACTTGAAATGAAATAAAAGAAATGTAGTGGGACCTTTGTATTAGGAGAAGAATCCATGTGAAACCTTACATTACTGGGCATCTGTTTCACATACAAGTTTTTGGTTTCATATTGTTGAATTATATTGTGTTATTGCTTGTATGATATATTAATAGTATGAATTTTATTTACTTGTTTATAAAGTTATAAAATTTGCATAATGAATCATATAATCAACCACATATTGGTCCCAGCAATTTAACAGTCTTTAGATTGCACCTCCAGTTATAAAACAACTTTTAATAAATGAATATTGCAGGTGAATATAAGAAACTTTGTAATATATAGTTCATTGTATACAGCTTTTCGTTTTCCTGCTGTTAACATTGGTCTATGAAGAGATGAGGGTTATAAGAAGCTGTTGGATGAGCTACATCTAAAATTGCAGTTTCTTAGCACTTCTGACTCTACAACATCTAGTAGGATAACGTTCTACCACTGTTCAGAGTGTTTAATAGCTGGCAGCAGCCGCTGTCCATAGACTGGAAACTGAGAGTGTGCTACAATACGAGAGTGAAGGGAAGGAGGTGGAAAGCAGCCAAAGAAGCCCGGGAGGTAGCATAGTTCTTCAATAATATGTGTTATACCATATCTTATATTCACCTATACTATCCATTTATGAAAACTTATTTATAACAGAAGGTATACTTTAACTTCTATGTACACCGTTAGAGCCCTTTTTTCTGTACAGGGCTTAGATGCACTAGTAGCAGGATTAGAATTTTCTTTCTGCTCCATCAGCCAGCTCACCGGACAGGCTTTTTACCTCTGCTCTCTGACATTATAAGCACCCATTATAGCTCAGGTCTTTCTGATAAGAATGTGGCTTAAATAAGTGTTTATGACCTCTTAGTAAATTAGATAGAGATAAGGTTTATTAGATGAGTGGCACAAAGTGAAAAGTAAAAACTATGATTCACACAACTAGACAGTTAACCCTTTGTGACAGCACAGCTTAATATTTTTAAGAAAGACCAATTAAAAAAATGATTTTAGGCCAAAATAAGTAACATGCAATCATAAAACCCACCGTCTTGTAACATTTAATCAACGTCAACTTTGTTGCTTTGTTTTTAGGACATTTGAATTAGATTTGAATTAGATATAAAGTTATATACTTACTATATGGAGACCTTAGAAATGTTTCTAATCCCGAGTGGAGTGGAGATTACAATGGTTACATTTACACCATGCTTGGGGTGTACCGCCAGGACCCATTTTGCCAAACATTAGCATACGTTGGGCTGCAATTGTTGGGATTCCTTTAGCTTCAGCTGAAAAAAGCTTAGTTGACTGCATTTTTCTATAAAGTTCTATACAAAAAAAGTTACACTGTGCGGTACCCTTTTCTTTTTTGTATTAATAGCAGTCTTTTCCTAAGAGGGAACCGGACCCGGAGGAAACCCACACAAACACTGGGAGAACATACAAACTCCATGCAGATGTTGTCCTTGGTCAGATTTGAACCTAGGACCACGTGCTAACCACTGAGCCATCATAGTGGTTGTTCAACTTAGCTACAAAATTTCAAACAAGTTTCCTTGAATGAAAGATCTTTCGTCTGACTATTAGTAGTAGTGAGTATTAGTATTCTAAAACAATCGTTTGTTGTTAAATTTCAACCAACAAACTTTAGTTTTGGTTGAAATAGTTCTTTTTCATCAACTTTAAACTAATGGGTATAGCCACTTCAAGGCATACAGTTGCATTTATGTGTTTTTACACAGCCCCACCAAATATGTTGTGTTGAGCACATATGTAGATAGCAAGTAGTAACATCATTGTGTTGGGTGCCCAATATCATAAAAGGCACAAGAAACTACAGAGGTTTAATTAAGAGGCAAAATCAAATGCTATTTTACATAAAGCATGACAATTAGAAAAAAAAAAAGAATCCTCTGGATACTATCCTAAATCCATGTGGATTGAAAGTGGCAGAGATGAAATTCACACTAAGGTCCCTTTCACACAAGTGAGTTTTCCGCGCAGGTGCAATGCGTGACGTGAACACATAGCACCCGCATTGAATCCTGACCCATTCATTTTAATGGGTCTGTGTACATGAGCATTTTTCTTAATGCTTCAGTTCTGCGTTGCGTGAAAAATGCAGTATTTTCTATATTCTGCGTTTTTCACGCAGCCCTGGCCCTATAAAAGTGAATGGGGCTTCAGTGAAAGACACATTGCATCTGGAAGCAAGTGCGGATGCAATGCGTTTTTCACTGATGGTTGCTAGGAGATGTTTGTAAACCTTCAGTTTTTTTATCACTTGCATGAAAATCACATTAAAACGCATTGCACCCGCGTGAAAAAACTGAACGCAATCGCAGACAAAACTGACTGAACTTGCTTGCAAAATGGTGCGAGTTTCACTGAACGCACCCTGAACGCATCCAGACCTAATCCGTCACACTAGTGTGAAAGGGGCCTAAAAGTTAATTAAAGATAATAACTTGTATATAAATTCAATATTTTTAGATATCATATCATTGTAAAATGATTAGTTCCAAAACAAACGTTTGAGTAAAGATTTTTGTTATGCTACTTTCCCATCTGCGCTTTCCCTCTCCGCTATCGAGATCCGTCATAGGCTATTTCAATACCAGAGAAAAGCGCTTCATTGTCAATAGGGACAAAACTGAACTGAAGGGAACAGACTGCATCAGAACGCATTCTGATCCTTTTGGTTTTGTTCCCATGCTGGACAGAAAAACGCTGCAAGCAGCGTTTTTGAGTGGGTCATGGGGAGCAGAGCAAGACGGATCCAGCATGAAACACAATGTAAGTCAATGGTGACTAATCTGTTTTCTCGGACACATAAGAAAACGGCGCCCATTGACTTACAATAGTTTTAGTGCCAGATCCATCATGGCTATTTTAGAGATAATACAACTGGACCCATTTATAACGGATGCAGCCAGTTGTATTATCCTAACGGAAGCGTTTTTGCTGATCCGTGATGGATCCAGCAGAAATGCAGATGGGAAAGTAGCCTCAGTTATCATGTTACAGTTTGGCGGAACTTAACTAACTGAACTGAACACTGAACAGAGCAATAGGTCCAAAAAATTTTTTTTTTAATATATAGGAAAGAGCAGCAGACTACACTTTCCTGTGCAGTGAATAGACCACCACAAAAAAATGCTACAAAACGGTAAACTTTTTTTTTTTTTAACATTGTGGATACTTCTGACATGTTCCCACAACATATACTAACAGCATCATGTGAACAGAATAGTTGAGCATGTCTAGCACATTGATTTACTAATATGTATCAGGGATGTTTCATATTATTAAGAATAGCATTTTGAATAAACATCAAATGTTTCAAGTACTTTATGTACAACATGACATATTTTTGAAGATTAAGAAAAAAATATTTCTGACAAGTGGTCAAGTGCACTCTTGCGTAGTTCAGTAACTAGACGATTTTCAAGGCGCTTTGGAAAATGGTTCACAGATCACTGCTTTACTACAGTATGACAGTATTAATAAATATGACTAAGCGTGTTAAAAAATGAATGGGAGCGTGAATGCATTTTTTTTTAAATGATTGCAGTTTTCTTAAAAGCTTGTCTTCTGCAGCTTGAATCTTTTTACATGTATTGCAGGCTGCTCTGTCTCCTTCATAGTGAAATCTATCAGAGGAGCTGTCTAAAGGCTCAGTTTCCAGCACTTATCTCTACATTTGTGAGAGATTATAACACACTGATTTAAAGGGAGTCATCTCATATTGCCATTACTAAGGAGAGATGAGACACAGTCCTGACCACCAGCTGGTTGAGAAAGAGCAGAGTGCGCCAATCCTCGCTGTTTCAGTAGCCCCCATTCTACCACTACTGTGGGTAAGTTAGCTTCCGATATCACATTGTCTCTAATATCCTTCTTACTTTGTCTTGTTCTTTTTTCTCTCTCTCCAACCTTGGAACCCCTTGCTAGCAACTCGTGGCCAGCAGCGCTGTCTTCCTCCTCCCCTCCCCTCCCCTTCACTCTCCTCAGACCTTTCCCAACCTTTAAAGGTGCCTCCATACTTATTAATTATATTCAACGATAGAAATAGCTTGCACTGCAGTCATAGCAATGATTCAATGAAGACGAGGCACCGATCTATACATTAACTGCTTTACAATGACGGTTTGAGTAACTAATCATGTCTCTGACAACCATACATTAAGGTTTATAATCATGGAAAGGTTTTATAATCATGTTTTATAATCATGTCATGTAATCATTATTGTAATTCTCATGTTCCCGTTTCTTTCTGTCTTTCTTTCTCCTTATTGCCAGCCTGATGAAGGGCGGTCCATAAAACGCCCGAAACGTTGTAATATTGTACCTATATTGTACCAATTACTAAGTCCGGCAATAAAACAACAACTGCATTTGAAAATACATTTGGAGTGCCGTCTGAATTGCTAAAATATGTACATGTACCCTGAAGTGGAGCGGGATACAGCCCTCTGACGTGCACCCTCCAGCCTAAAAGTGACGGAAGTGCCGTGGCTATAAAGTCTAGATATTGAAAACTCTCCACTTGAGCCGTTCGAGCACCTGTCCTGGCACTTATCTTCTTATCTCTTTACCCACAAATGTCCTTTCTGCAATCAAGCACACAACGGGACACCAGCGGTGTCTTCTCTTTTTCCGACGAAGATGCTAGGAGAATTACCGCAACAGTTACAGCCTCTAATGAGTTCCTCTCTGACACCAGCCAGAGAGTATCTATCAGCACACTAGAAAAGGCTCATAAGAAAGCCATATCACTGGAACTACATATGGTCACCCTAGCGGAATATTATAAGAGGAAGATAATCCCAAGGGGCCTGAGAGCCAATTTACGACCTACGTTATTTTCAGAGGATCCTGACTTCCGCCACCAATTTAAGAGAATACTCAACAAAGCTTCATTTGATATTATCTTGCTTACCCTGGATAGGGCAAACATTGAAATAAGAAAAACTAAAGAGGAAATCGACTCCTTAGAACAAAACCTACTCCGTAATCTATCTACAGAAGAAGCAACGTCCATCAAGGCTAGTATCTCACAAAAGACAACCTCTTCAGAAGAAACGTGGAGGACCGCAAACGATCCAAATTTCAGCGCGATATTCAGGACTACGCAACCAATCAAGTATATCGCACGGTCACTCAAAATTATCAAACAACTAGTGTACCGACGACCCAGACATCAGGATCATCCAGCATCAGCGGTGAAGCTGATTTTTTAGAAAGAGGTTTTCCCAGAGCCAGAAGAGGAAACCGCCCAGGCGGGCGGGCAAGAAACATAAGAGGAAGAGGATACCCCTATTACCCGCAGGCACGGGACCCGATCCAAACCAGATCAACGTACTGGAGTTAGATTCCCGTAGCCACACCAATGACCTGATAATCAACTTATCCGACAAATCCCTAACAACTGCCGAATCCACAACTCTCAACTTAGGACTAGGCTTCGCACCGACTCACTTCACAGATCCCTATCAACTCGACAAGGAAATGTCAAAATTCTTCAGGGCTATTCGCCTTAGGGCGTATATTGAGCTAGAACAACCGCCTTGGATCAAGACAGCGGATCAAGCCGCCATACCATCTCACTTCCAAGACCGAACCAAGACTTGCAAATCTCCAAGTACGTTCATGCCACCAAAGAAATATGAAGCAGTAGAGGATTACATCAGACATGTCCAGGAGGACCTCAAGAAATTGGAAAACAGAACCTTCAAGATCAAGGTAAGACGTAATTTATCTAAGGAACAATCCTTTGCCTTAAATAACTTATCTAGCGATAAAGATATAATCATCAAACCTGCCGATAAAGGCTCTGGTATAGTGATCATGAATAAACATGATTATAGGGACGAGATCCTGCGACAATTATCTGATCACAATACTTACCGTCTTATCGATGGTGACCCCACCATGAAACTCACTAAGAAACTCTAAGCTCTAGTAACGACAGGCTTGGACACAGGCCTAATTACCAAAAAAATAGCCGATTACTTGGTGCCAGAATATCCACGCATTCCCGTGATGTACATACTACCGAAGGTCCATAAAAATAGAGAACATCCCCCTGGGAGACCTATTGTCTCTGGATGCGACTCGGTATTTCAACCGGCCGCAATACTGTTGGATAACCTACTAAGACCTTATTCCCAAAAAGGGAAATCATATATACAGGATACCACAGATTTCCTGAACATTATTCGCAACACACCACGTTTTGAAAATGACTGTATTCTCGTTACCATGGATGTTGCGAGCTTATACACAAACATCCCCACTAAAGAGGGGATTGATTGTGTGAGGGATGTTATATGTCAGGAAGCTGAATTCAACATGGCGGAGCAGGAATTTATTATGTCACTATTATCATTTGTTCTGGAAAATAACTATTTTCTATTTGAAGACCAATTCTATCAGCAGATATCCGGTACAGCCATGGGCTGTAACGTGGCACCGACGTTCGCAATACTATTTATGAATGCTTTTGAAGAAAAATTTGTATATTCTCAACCATTATTTTCTGACCATGTGAAATGTTGGGTTAGATATATAGACGACATTTTCTGTATCTGGCAAGGTAACAGTGACGATCTTATCTCTTTCCATCAGATCATCACGTCCAGCTCCAGTTCCATTTCACTCTCCTTGGAGTACAGCAGTACAGAGATCTCATTCCTGGACGTCCTCATAAAGGTAAAAAATAACAAACTCGTGACCGACATATACAAAAAACCAACAGACAAAAATAGTCTTCTGCATTTCAACAGTTTCCACCCCCCGGGCCTCATCCGATCTTTGCCCCGCTCCCAATTATTGAGGGTGAAACGGATTGTTTCTAATGATCTGGACACTGAATCCAGACTGATTGAAATGGCTCATAAATTCCTCGATAGAGGTTTTCCGGAGACATCATTAATTCACATATGATGAAAACTCAAAACCTGTCTCGAACTGAACTACTCATACCTAAATTTCAATCACGTAAAACCAATAAATCTACACGTATCCCGTGTGTTACGACATACTCTCACTTGAGCAGATACATCAAGGAGATCATATACAAACACTGGGGCACTTTGACAAACAATTTCCCCAGGATATTTCCAGAAAAACCACTGATGTCGTACAAAAGAGCACCAACGATCCATGACCGCTTGGTCAAATCAGATATTGGCCCATCTACCATCCGAAAGGTCCAGTCCACGATCCTAGGTACCACCGTTAAAGGCACATACCCATGCCTCTCATGTGCTCAATGTGGCAATGTCACGAGGGGTCCTACATTCACGCACCCAACCACGGGTAGAAAGTTTCAGATCAAGGGTCATTTTTCATGTCTAACTAATTATGCCATCTACCTCATTAAATGTCCCTGTGGCTTAGGCTACGTGGGAGAAACTACGCAGAAAATAAAAGATCGAATCTCCCAACACAAATCAAACATTCGCACGTCCAAAACAGAGGCCCCTTTGGCAGAGCATTTCATAACACACAAACACGGCATCAGTCAGTTACGATTCCAGGTAATTGACTGGATCCCACCACCCCGACGGGGAGGAAAACGGGAATCAATACTCCAGGAGAGAGAAATGGAATGGATCCGTCGTTTGAACACCCTAGAACCAAATGGACTCAACAAAGAGTATAGTTTCATTTGAGTATAATACTTTTGAACATAGTATGATGTTTTAACATTAATGTTCTCTTTTCTTTTGTATTTGCAGGGCCTGAGCGTCCTGTCCACGGTTGGTGACTCCCGTGACGCACGCCCCATGGTCCTGACATAAGGTCCACGTCGGTTACCTATTGAAGTATATTCAACAATATTATGGTTAACCCTTGATCTGTTCTACTGTAACATACAGCTCAATTCATACTGTAATTTTATTGCAACCTATAATGGATATGCATACCTTTGAGGCATTCCAATGTCCCAACCCCACTTTGGTGATTTTTATGCCCACATTTACCTATATTCTACACAGGTCCGAGTTTATAACCTACATAGAAAGTCAGGTCTCTTCCTTATACCATACAAGATGGTATAGGTCGGCGGACGCCACCTATACTGATTCTACGGTCCTCTCCCAATATGGCTCTTGCCCTAAATCTAATAATTTAATAATACTATATTTCCCACAAGACAGAGCTACACAGACATCCATAAATTAGTGCATGCAATAGCCTTAGATTACACACCATTATTTTTTCACTTACCTTCTTTTATGGCACCGATAATATTAGGTCTCCCCCAAAATGGCGCCCCCCTAGGACTCTACTAAGATGGCGCCCGCAATCTCCTATTACACCTAGTATTAGGTCCTTTCTAAGATGGTGTCATCCCAGGACTTCAACATAATGGCGGCCGCGTCAATCCACAACGTATTACTTCCCCTGTTACATCAAATCTCTCCAAAGATGGTGCCTCCCTAGGACTTCACCAAAATGGTGCCCGCATTAAGTTACATTGTACACATGCATGCGCACTCAGGGGCAGGTAGTTGAACCTTCCCCTACTATTCCGCTCTCCCAGTGTTCTGAGAGCCGGAAGTACCGTCCCCAGACGCCTTATATAGCACATAGGATTATACACTAATGGCGCCGGCGGTCAGACACATTCTACCACTACTGTGGGTAAGTTAGCTTCCGATATCACATTGTCTCTAATATCCTTCTTACTTTGTCTTGTTCTTTTTTCTCTCTCTCCAACCTTGGAACCCCTTGCTAGCAACTCGTGGCCAGCAGCGCTGTCTTCCTCCTCCCCTCCCCTTCACTCTCCTCAGACCTTTCCCAACCTTTAAAGGTGCCTCCATACTTATTAATTATATTCAACGATAGAAATAGCTTGCACTGCAGTCATAGCAATGATTCAATGAAGACGAGGCACCGATCTATACATTAACTGCTTTACAATGACGGTTTGATTAACTAATCATGTCTCTGACAACCATACATTAAGGTTTATAATCAATGGAAAGGTTTTATAATCATGTTTTATAATCATGTCATGTAATCATTATTGTAATTCTCATGTTCCCGTTTCTTTCTGTCTTTCTTTCTCCTTATTGCCAGCCTGATGAAGGGCGGTCCATAAAACGCCCGAAACGTTGTAATATTGTACCTATATTGTACCAATTACTAAGTCCGGCAATAAAACAACAACTGCATTTGAAAATACATTTGGAGTGCCGTCTGAATTGCTAAAATATGTACATGTACCCTGAAGTGGAGCGGGATACAGCCCTCTGACGTGCACCCTCCAGCCTAAAAGTGACGGAAGTGCCGTGGCTATAAAGTCTAGACAAGGGGAGCAGGTCACCTCTAAAGCCAGTGATTGGCTGCAGTGGCATCAAAATGGAAGTTTATATCCTGGGAGTGTAGCTGAGGCCAGGGAGAGAAGAAATTGGGTGTCAGTGCTGGGAAGCAGGTAGGTATCCATCCCTTCACAGATCTGTCCAAAAAAATGCCCCCAAAGGTGCACAACCCCTTTTACTTACATAGTTACATAGTTAGTATGGTTAAAAAAAGACGTAGGTCCATCAAGTTCAACCAAGGGATGGGTGGGGATGTGGATTTTAGGAAAGGGGAGTGAGAACCAGACTTCTACACATTTACGAAAACAAAACTAAACACCAGCTTACATACATTACCATTAGAACCTGTATAAACTGTGTCAATCAACATTATAAATATAACCTATATGTAAGGACCATATTGTAATGGAAACAGTAATAGTGCCTTTGGCTACACAAAGCTTTAATAAATCACATATAAAAGGCGGCATTACTGCATGAGAACACATAGGGCAAGTAGAATTATAATTTACACAAAGTGCAAGTGCATGAGATGTCACAAAAAAGAAGTAGATAAAAAGTCACCCATTACCCATAGTATAGTGCTCAATCCAGGATGATGCCAACCCTGACGGGCATATTGGCATACACCCAGACGAAGGAATGTTGAAACACATATCGGGGTGGGCGTCATCTTGGACTGAGTACTACACTATGGTTAATTGGTGACTTTTTATGTACTTCTTTTGTGATCTTATGCACTTGCACTTTATGTAAATTATGATAGTCATTTGAATCCCTGATTCTACCTGCCCTGTGTGTCCTCATCTAGTGATGCCGCCTTTTTCCCTGCACTGTTTTTAACACATTTACAAAAACATATAATATTATTTAGTTCTGAATTCATCTAGGCCTTTTTTTTAAACTGTCAACTGTTCCTACCATTACCATGTCCTGAAGTAGACTATTCCACAGATTCTTATGGTGAGGAAGCCTTGTCGCCTCTGAACTTTTTCTTCTCCAGTCAGAGGCAGTGTCCCCTTGTCTTTTGTGAGAATTTTATATGGAACATTTTTTTTTACCATATTTTTGTATGGCCCATTTATATATTTGTACACGTTGATCATGTCCCTCCTTAGATGCCTCTACAGTATATTAATTTACCTCTTTTTAATCTTTCTTCATAACTAAGACCATATTCCTTATCAGTTAAGTGACTTTTATTTGTACTTTTTCCAGCTCCAGGACATCCTTTCTATAAACTGGTGCTCAGAACTGAACTGCGTATCCCTATCCTAGGGTTACTCCAGGTCGCTATTTCAAAGAATCTTTAGACCTTGTTCACACGGTAGAAGCTGCCTCTCGTTGTCAATGGGAATATGCACTGTCTTTTCATTCTTCTGTGGATGATTTCCTTGTGCATCTCCAGAACATATCAAAAAGGGACATGTTAACCTCAGCAGGTGTCTTCACACGAATTAGACCCATTGAATGTGGCTAAAACCATAGGCAGGTCTGCACCAGTAAAAATGTAAAATTGTAGCAGAAACTTGAGGGTCAGTCATGGCTTTCTGCCACAGTTTAGCTGGAGGGGTTTTTAGATGGAAAAACTGCCATACGAACATTAGCTACATCATCTTCTCTGGACCCATCTTCTTTTACAGGGCGATTAGACATCGGCGCATGCGCAGTAGAACCCGGGACATAAACAAGTCTAATGCGCATACAGCAATGTGTAATCCCTTGGCTTGTGCGAAAGAAGACAAGGCCATGCAAAATTATGTAGCTCATGCCTGGGCCTGTCAATCAAACTCCAGAGAGAGTGGTTAGGAGGCTGAATGCTCTTGCTGCAAGGGACAGCTAATTTGCATGTTTTAGAAAAGTAAAAATATTGGCACAACTAAGACATGGAATTTTAATATAGATAAAAGGTTGGATTCAGGTGAGCAAAGTCTATTTGAACAGACTACAGACTCTCAAAGACTCCTAGAGAATTTGATATATAATGGGTATCTGTGCCAATAACCTTTTTGAGATAAAGAAATGAAATATTTTCTGATCACTTAAAAGCTGCACCACTATTTGCTATTTGTTCCAGCTTGATCTACATGATCTAAATTCCCTTTTGTACGATTCTTTATGGCAGAAATCTCTGTTTGCACCTATTCCACTAAGCAAATACAATGGACATTCTTTCTATGGTCTTTTTTAAACTCTTCTGCTCCCATAGCCGTCATTGCTATATTTGATAAGTTTAGTTTATCATAGGTTAATGTCCATAATTAAACACTATTTTTTTTAGCTCTCTAAATAATCTATCTAGAATGTCACATTACTTACAGACTTTTACCCCTTCCTATTAAATCTGAATTGAACATTTTAAAAAGCTCTGCACTAGGAGTCCTGAAATGTAAAGCAATGCAATAATTTGAAGTTCTGCTTAATTATAAGCTTTGAACAGCAAACCATTGTGTCTGCATTGTTCTCCGGAGTACTGTACGAACAGTATTTAGTAGCTTAGCTAACATGCAAATCCAACACGGTCTGCGGTGGCTCATGCAGTCAATAACTGGGGGCTGTGCTGAGAGAACACACAGAAATGAGGACAGGGCATGCATTTTTCCCCCATAGAAGAAACCCCTATGGGATAGAGAACTTGACATAAAGGCAACAGTTAGTTCAGAACTATAAAACGAGTTTGGCTGGAAGGGTGAAGAACATCAGCCACGTATTTGTGAGCAGTGACAGATAATTAGGCACTTGGGAAGGCTGCAACTCTCAATCAATATCCTAGCTCCAATGTGTGATGTTCTCAAACTATTGAGTGGCTTGAGGTTTCAAACCTATATTCTCACAATATGTCTTATAAACTAAGAAAATCAATATATAACAAAAATTTTGGAAGATAACACTTTTAAAATGGAAGCAGTTTCTGTTGTTATGAGCCGTCATCTTTTCCTCTGTGTCCTCTGCCCTGACTGTCAATGTTCTCAATGTTCTCACAAACCCGTGGCTCCTTGAAAGCATGATGTCAGAAGATGTCACCAAGCACATTGACACATATGTGGTTATAGTGGCCTACCAGAATACAAGAGGATCTTCTGGTGGGCCCTATTTGACTCATTAATGGGCCCTAAAGGTCTAGCAGCAAACTTATATAGAGCCACAATTACCTCTAAGGTCTATTTCTCATTGGTTGAATCCCTGATTGCCAGAATATAGGTCCCCTATCTTATTGCTTCCCTTAGTGTAATTCTTAGGAATTGCTGTGTTGAAAGAATAGGAGCTTCTGGCGGCGCTATGAAGAGGAACGATCCGATGGAAGATGAAAAGAAGATTTTATTGTTTGAAATCAATGCATTTTGGGATCATACTGATCCCTTTGTCAGGTAAGGCACGCCATAATGAAACACATTGATCTCCACCAATAAAATCTTCTTTTAATCTTCCATCGGAACGCTCCTGTTCATAGGGCTGCCAGAAACTCACATTCTTTCAACACAGCAATTCCCTGTATGCTCAAGTTGAGGCAACATCTTTTACATGTCTACATAGCTGTTGTGAGCTCAGCCTAATAGCTATAGATGAGTGGCCATTTTGCATGTCTCTAACTTACTCCTTCCAGTGGTCCTACCCATAGTACTCTCCTCTTTTTTTTTTTTTTACAAGTGCTTAGTGTCATTACTGCCATTCTTTCTCTGTATACTTTTTGGCTTGCCTGGCAACTCTGTTTGCCTCTAATCCTTCCTTGCACCATTCTGCGGCCTTATCTCAAGAATGTCTCACTATTCTGTTCCTCAGCCTTTTCCAATATTTTATGCTATAGCCTCTAGGACACAACCTTCAAGTGCATTGCAACACTTCCCTAGAAGGGCTTTAAATACTTTAATGCCTAAGTACTTTCAGGACCAGGTTTAACCTTACCCTAAATCCTCCATAAAAGTGCTCTCGTGTTAGGTAACGAGCTGATGAATACCAAATGAAGGCTGGCTTTTCATGGTCACTAACCTTTTTAGAAAAATTGTGGAAAATTTAATAGATTGATTATATAAGATTGATTCATATGGTACTGATTCTGACTAATGGGAGATCATGTAATAACTATGGTACTGAGATGACCTTTTGGCATTTTTGAGGTAGTAATTGAGTCCTATAACTTTATTGGCATATCATGTTGATATCCTTATTTTTTTAAAGTGAGAGATTACCTTAAGATTATAAAACTCGTAATCATCTCCCCAATGTAGATATAATGTCATATACACATTAGGCATCCCTCTCACAAGTTACAGTATGTAAGTCTGTATTAAAATGACATAAAAAAGGTATGGAGGATAAATGTTAGTTTAGACAAATGGCAGCCTGATTATCCTTTCTTTCATGTGACATTTACCTGCAAGCCACTTTCACAAATTGCTAGGTGTGACACAGCCTAATACCCATAAGGCATTGCAATGCAATTTCTTCCAAGTGCCTTAATTCCAATCACTTACTTTTTGCTTTGCATATGTCTACAGCTCGTGGCAAACTCTGATCTGTGACAGCCCGAATTGTAGGACTAGGAAACTTGGCAGCTTGTCGATAGAGGCAATGTCAATTGAGTTATTGGAATTTTGTTTTTCTCCCCCTCCTACCCGCTGTGAAGTGTTGATTACTACATGATGTTAGGATGCTGCAACCTTTCATGCATTTTAGATAACACTAAAAAGAGGAGAAAGACAATCTGCTTCAAAGACAATGATTACAGAAAGATTTTGCACCTGAAAAAAAATTTTTTGGTCTTATTTTACAATGAATCGAACCCTTAAAATAGGCTTGATAATTTTTTGGGTGATGACAAGATTGGCTAGATGATTTGTACGGATGTAGCAGAGTGAATACTCAAACTTTTAACTCAAGTTTTAGGTAGGCACTGAAAATGAAGGGTGCTAAAGTATATGGTTAGCCACCACATATTGCAAATGCGCCAGCTTTTTATTTTGATCATAGTGTGCATTACTATATTGCAGCTATTGATCATACAGTTTATATTATTACATGTGCAAAATAAAAAATTATGTCAAACCATTATTGCAGCACACCCTGCTACTGCCGACTATGTATGTGTTGACCCAACACAGTTTGAAAAAGATAAATCATATCCAACGACCATAATATACTTATAAAAGTGGAGAAATCTTTATCAATGTGTCTTAATAATAATCCAGTTTTCCATTGATTGGAGCAAGACAACAATCTCTAAAAAACTGCCTTTGCTCCTTTGCCTTCAACACAATGATAATATGGTTTAATCCTCTTCATAAAGTGAATTCTTCATACAGAAGCGTAACTGACAGGACCCCACAGCAAGTTTTTGTACGGCCCTGGCCCCCCCCACTTTGCACCCCCATCCTCCCGTGTAAACCCCACTCATGTGGCTACTTTGTGACTTTACATTTGTATTTTACTATAATTTGTAGCATCCATCTTGACGAAGGGCACATGACCGCTACAGCCAAAGACTAGCCGCAGTGGTGACGTATCACCTGTGTGGCAAGTGACCCAGTGACATGCTGCATGAGTGACACATAACAGCTGTGACCATTCATTGGCTGCCATGGTCACGTGCCCCACTGTGTGGAGACCCGGGACCTGCAGAGATGGCAGTGGAGCGACAAAGCTGGAACCTAGCAGTAGGGATCAGGTAAGTGTGATCAACACCACAGGTCTGGCTACACTGGAGGGAGGCAGCCATCCTAACCTCTGTCCACTCCTTCCTCTGTCAGCCTTCTGTTCTATAGCCCCCAGTACATGGCAGCTTCCCCTCTCTGCCCCCACTTCTCCGCTGTGTACTAGTGCTTATTATGGCACACTTGTGCATATGTAGGTGTACCATAATCAGCACTAGTACACGGTGGAGAAGTGGGGGCAGAGCGTGGAGGCCACCATGTACTGCATTCTATAGTACAGAAGGCTAACAGAGGAAGGAGTACACAGAGGTTTATCCCAGCCTTTGCCCACTGCTTCCTCTGGCAGTCTCCTGTACCATAGCATCAGTATCTATTTGGGGGGCAAGACTTGCCCTGCTCCCACTCCCCTTCTTCGCTCGGGCCTCGAAGCAGCCGCTTCCCCTGCTTCCCTGATAGCTTTATATTCGGGAATTACACTAACAACAACTTACCATTATAGATATGGCAGCACTGCAGGGGTGATATCAATGCAATTAAATATAGCGCATGACTGACAAGAAGTGGCACCTGAGGCATGTGGCTACAATAGTAGTGGCAACAGTAGCTGCATAGCTTGGAACAGACAAGGCAGTAGATGTGTGCTGCAGCTATTTAGGGGTTGTAGTAGGGATGACTGTGTAGAGGTAATGGTAGTGTCAGTAGGGGTAATGGAAGTGGCAGTAGGGGGATTTGCAGCAGGGAGTAGCAGCTGCTGCGGCAGCAGCCATATGGTACGAAACATAATGAGCAACTGTGGCATGATGGTGGCAGCAGCAGCAATCATATTGTATAGAAAATGGTGATGGACAGGCACCCAACAGAAGTGGTATGATGGGGTATCATCAGCAATGGCAGATCTATTAATCTGCGTCAGCCAGAGGTGTGTGAAAATACTCACGGATCCATCTCTCGTTCATTTTGACAAAAGTTGTTGACGTTTTGTATACTGGCAGAGGACAATTTTGTCCATTTGGGTGTCATGATGCCTCCTGCCATGCTAAAAGCCCTCTATGAAATTATACTTGTAGATTGCAAGCCCTCACAGGCAAGGCCCTCTCTCCTTCTGTACCAGTCTGTAACTTGTCTTGTTCATGCTAAGTGCAATTGGCTGTATTATGTATGTATACCCCTTATCATATGTACAGAACCATGGAATGAATGGCGCTTTAATAATAATAAATAATAATAATACTTAAGCCCGGTCAAGACAGTACAGAGAGAGCGTAATGGGCCATTTCCGACCACTGTTTCAATCTGACTGCCCAAAAGCCCATGGGGTAAGGGAGCTTGGTATGCACCAGAGAAAGGTCAGAGTCCAGGTAGGACTGAACCAGTATGTTTAGGCGGTACGTCTCTGTTTGCTGATTTGCATTGGCCTGGCACGGCACATGAAAAAATTACTCCATCATGTTGATGATACTGAACTAGCTGCTGCTGTGGCTTCTGCTTCTTGTGGTAGTAGAGATGATGGAAGGTGTGTGACTTGGCAGGGGGCAGAGAGGGACCTTCCAGTCAGACACACGAGGGCAGCTGCCTGCACTCCGAAAGCTGAGGCAAGCATCCTGATAAGATTTAGAGGAGGAGTGAGCCATCCAGTCAACAATCTCATTCTTTTTGTCCCACATAATAATGTGGGGCTTATCAGAAGCCAGGGAGAACTGTGGTCTGCTATTACTGCTACTGGCCAAATGCTGATACTGCTGCTGCTACTGCCCACATTGTAAAACTCAGATGACAAGGCCTTTTGTTTTGTATTCTTCCATTTTCCAGATTGCACTATGGTACACAAATAAATAAATGATACTAGCAAAATTGAAAGTGTGTTTTCATTAATTTAAAGACAGAGGCGAAATGAAATGTCCCACCCCTTCTTAAAACTGGTATTGACAATTTACTTTGGAATTTTTTTTTTGCCATAAAAGGTACTACATAACTCGCAGAAAAAAGATGCACCACATGGATAAGCAACTGACAACACTGACTAATCCCTCACTCTGGTGTTAAAAGCTGAGAGATTCGCCAATATTTCCAATCAGGAACATATCGGAGCCCCTTTAGGCACCACTACACGGTATCTCAGCATGACATGGGGTCCTACCACTAGACTACCTATGGTGTGTGAACAAGGTCTGAACAGGTATCAAGCAGCCTACAGCCCCATCCCACTCACCTGCACTGCAGGACCAACAATGCAATGGGGAACAAATGAGGCCGCAAGCTACACCCACAACAGACCATGTGACACAGGCTTCCAGGTGCAACAGAATGTTTACCAGCCATATGCAATGGCACATTCAATACATATAAAACAAGAATCACAAAAATAAACGTGGCCTAAATGGGTGGGACTGCTCCAGACCCCAAACACTGTGGCGTGTTTCTAACTGGGGGGGCAGTTCCTCCGCATGTGGTTCGCAGCGAACGGCTATCCCCAGCAAAAATTGCATACAATGGAGGATGCCGGCGCGAACCACAAGCACCACACAAACATCCTACACAAAATAAAACATGTGCGGATGAAAATATATAAACACATAACTCACAGAAAAAAGATGCACCACATGGATAAGCAACTGACAACACTGGCTAATCCCTCACTCTGGTGTTAAAAGGTACTATACTGATATACCATATATATCTGTACGGTATATATACCGTATATATCTGTCAGAAAGAAAACTGTAGGTTAGAATTGGAGTGCCTGCTTCAGTGCACAGAAACCATAGTCTTGAAGGTTTCAAAATTCTTCTTTATTTCAACTGATTGTGCATGGAAGAGAAGAACAACGCATTTTGGGGAATCTTAAGTCCCCTTCATCAGGTTAAAATATTAATGGTACATAGAGTTCACACATGGGTTTATAAATTGAAAAAGAAACACCAAAAACCGCATCTGTGGGCTGTCCCAAACTTGTGGGACCGCCCTCAGGTGCTGTCACACTCACATAAAGAAACCAGGTCAATAAAACATTTTATATTTGCATGATTATAATCTAAATGAAAACATTTTTGTTATATAATTATGTGTCTGGTGATTTATTAATAAAATACTATAAAATGCTCTGAAATCGATATTATTGATGACTCGTCACATGATGCGTTTCTTTCTTTTTCATTTATAAGCCCATGTGTAAACTCTATGTACCATTAATATTTAAAACCTGATGAATGGGACTTCTCCAAAACTAGTTGTTCTTATCCTCCATGCTCAATTAGTTAAAATAAAGAAGAATTTTGAAACCTTCAAGACCATCTATGCCTGGTTGCAGGCACTCCAATTATAACCTAAAGCATCTCCATGTGGGACTGGGCATCTCAGTCTGAAGGAACTACACCTGCGGCAGAACACCCGACGACAGCTCGTCTTGCATCAGTAAGCCTTCAATAGGGTTGTGTCTATTCATAGCACAACCTGGTAAGGTGAGCCTCCATTTTACGCTCTATATATTATACATACTGTGTAGAACGTACTACTATATTGTGCGCTTTTCCTGTGCCATAACTACCTAGGCACGCCCGAATATCCACAAGAAAGAAAACTGTGACACATTCCATGCCATGCAATATTATGAAGGTATTCTCCAGATATGGAGCTGTGTACTGCAGCACACTACAGCTTTGTAAAACGTAGGTTCAAGGACTCTATGTATAGCCAAACAGCGTGCCAGAACACATCAATTTCCTTTTGTTTCCTATCCTTATAAATTCCTTCTCACAGACTCCATATACAGCACTGGCAATATTCAACCTCTTAGCATCAATTTACGTAATGAACTATCTTTCCATATTATTCTCCGACTTGTTTTTCTGTACACTGTAACCTTGAGCCCTCTTTCACTGGTGTGATTATTCTGATATGCATTATTTTCTATGACGTGCTGGCCTACTCGCTTGCAGACATTAGCCAGAGCAAATAACCCTCAGAGAATCACGAAGAGCCAAGAAAGAGAGTTTTCATTAGGAATTTGCTTCTTTTCATCTTGCTGCTATGCGTGAAATCAGAACATTTTCACTGTGACTAGGCCGTGAAATTTTCTAGCGAGAGTCATGGTGTATTGTGGGGCTATTAGTGTGATCAATCCCTGGTACGGGACACCTTCAGGAAACCACTAATAAGGAACTCTGGTTGGAATGAAAGAAAGTGTGGAATGGTCAAGAGACAACATATATAAAAGAGGAAGAACAGTAAAGAATAACATATGTCTGATTCAGGAAAATATCCTCTTCTCGCAAACATGCCTCTTGCTTTCATCGTTTTTTACATGGCTGCTATGTATAATTAATAGGTAGCAAAGGGAATTTTTTACATGTGGTTTAAACGCTATCTATTTTGCTAAGCTGTGAGATATAGGTTTATCATCAGAGCTTGCTCTATGTCTTATAAATAAAATGCATGAATCTGTGCTACAAAATGTGGATTTAATATGAGCGCTTGCTCTCAGTGGTAAAACAGTCTACATCAGGGGAATGTTACGGAAAAGTGTACTCGCTTGTTGAAATCATCTAAGCAGCTTTATGCTAATGATGGAATCATTTGCTGGATTTATTCATTAACCGGGATTATAAATGACCAGAGCTTAGAACAGGATTTTTAATTTTCTCATTTTTGCTCGTAATTACCCCCTGAACTGGTCAAGTTTAAAGAATACCGTTAATGAATCATTAGTGAATATCGAGAACGATCAGAATTGTCATTCCAGAGATTAATCAAGAGAGTAACCAATTGTTACTATGTAAGATGTAACTTATTACATGGACAACTGTGAAACCGAGAAATAGATTTGCTAGAAAATGTTAGGATGGACAGCTTTCTATGTTCTGTTCCAGCATCTTAAGAAGGTTTCTTTAAGCTTTATCCACACATACAGATCTAGCAAAGGCCAACATAGGTGGGTTAATGGGTTAATGGGTTAGTGGGTTAATGTAAGGGGTTGTCCGAGTTATTTTTTTGTTCTTTCTATGTTTCTAACTAGGCAAACGTAACAGCTTTCCAATTAACTTAGGTTATCTGCAGTGGCTGGTTTCTCAGTTTTCACTGAGGATCACATAACTTGTGATGTCAGCTTCTCTCCTTGCTCTGATAATGTTTGTGCACAAGCCTGTACACGAGACGTCACTGTGCTGGCCATGTCCCCCTTCACTGCCGGCTGCTGCTTATTGCTCTCTCCCAGGATTCTTAACCCCTTCAGCTGCACGAACTCAGGGCTGAAGTGTTTACTGTGTAGCTGCAGGCAGTGAGGAGACAAATGCTGGGCACAGGAGCAGAAAGAGAAATTCTGCAGAGCATTTCAGGTAGAGGGAAGATCCGGTGTGTATTAGCAGTGTCATTGTTCTTGTAGTTCTACACATACAACATGCTGCTGAGTCTCCCAGCAGGCAAAAATGTCACTCACGGCAGCTCTTGTATTCACTCCCTTAGCAGTGTCATTATACAGCTGGGACTTGTAGTTCTACACATACAACATGCTGCTGAGTCTCTCAGCAGGCAGACATGTCACTCAGGACAGCACTTGTATTCACTCCCTTAGCCGTACAGGGGAAGGGGCAGAGATTGTTGTTATTGCAAGTAAACTAAGGCCAGAAGAGAACCAGGGAAATGAGAAAATAGATATTTTTTTGCCTAAAACTTGCTTGGCTTAGTTATATGTCGCTGACCATCAGATTTACAGTGCTATATTTTTTTTTTCCATAACTCAGACAACCCCTTTAACCATACAATATAACAAACTTTGCACATTGTTAAACTAAGCCAGCATGATAAACTTGTGTGTTAACGCTCCAGGAATTACTTTAATGCCTGATACATCTGTAGTACCAGATTTACTAATAGGTCTGCACCTAGCGTCTGTCTAAAAAGTGGCACAAATCATTACAATTTTGACCCAATTTGGCACAACTAGGATTGCTACACTTTTTTCTGAAACTAAGAGGACAGCCTTAGGGCTTATGCACACGAACGTATTTTCCTTCCGTGTCCGCTCCGTTTCCAATGGATCCGCAAAAAAACCTGAAGTTACTCTGTGTGTATTCAATTTTCGTATTTCCGTTCCGCAAAAAATATAGAACATGTCCTATTATTGTCCGCATTATGGACAAGGATAGTACTGTTCTATTAGTGGCCAGCTGTTCCGTTCCGCAAAATACAGAATGCACAAGTATTTTTTTTGCGGATCCGTTTTTTGCGGACTGCAAAATACATATGGCCGTGTGCATGAGCCCTTAGGGTGCATTCACATCACCGTTTAGCTTTCTTTTCCTCTGATCTGTCAGAAAAAGAGAGAGAGAAAAAAACTGGATCCTGTAAAAACGGATCCTGTTGCATCAGTTGTCATTGGAGATGAGCTAATCGAATGCCACAAAGTGGAATTCGATCTGAATTTCAGGATAAATTCGATTTGCCACGAAGCCGAATTTCCTCATGCTTCATAGTAGAGAATCGATTTAACCTGAAATAGTGTTAAAACAAAAGAAATTATACTTACCTCCTCCTTTTGCGTGTGATGTGCCGTCTGCTGTCTTTTCCTGTAAAAAAAAAATGGATCTCAGACAGAAATGGTTCAGACGAATGACAACTGATACAACAGGATCCGTTTTTTTTACAGGATGACCGATCAGAAGAACAGAAAGCAGATGGTGTGATGTGAATGCACCCTTAAATGTTAGGGGTTGGATCTTCCCAGAAAAAGGCATGGCCTAAGATGTCCCAAAAATGCCTGCATAAAATTCTGTTTCAAAGTAAGCCAACCAAAGGTCAGTATAGAGTCAGAGGATAGTGTCTGTCCCTGCACCAGATTTATCATTTAGCCTGAGCCCCTGGCCCACAGTATTTTTATGGCTTTTTGATTGTTTTTTTCAGACACTTTTTAACATACATTTTTAAAGTCCTATAAAGAAGTCTATGGGAAGGCCATATTGAAACATTGCAGATTTTGTCAGAAGTAGATGCAAAGAAGATTATAGAAGTATAAGGCTGGGTTCACACGAGCATGTCCGGATTAGGTCCGGATGCGTTGCAGATGCATTCAGTGAAAACTGTGCGATTTCACAGGCAAAGCCATTCAGTTTTGCCTGGGATTGCATTCAGTTGTTCAGTTTTTTCCGCGCGGGTGCAATGCGTTTTGATGCGTTTTTCACGCGCGTGATAAAAAACTGAAGGTTTACAAACAACATCTCCTAGCAACCATCAGTGAAAAACGCAACGCACCCGTACTTGCTTGCGGATGCAATGCGTTTTTCACGCAGCCCCATTCACTTCTATGGGGCTAGTGCTGCGTGAAAAACGCAGAACATAGAACATGCTGCGATTTTCACGCAACGCACAAGTGATGCGTGAAAAAAAAACGCTCATGTACACAGTCCCATTGAAATGAATGAGTCAGGATTCAGTGCGGGTGCAATGCGTTCACATCACGCATTGCACCCGCGCGGAAAACTCGCCCGTGTGAAAGGGGCCTAAATCTTTCCATTATATTTGCCCTGTGCTTACAATCAAAAGACTGAAGTTACATATTGACCAAATCTACAGTGTGTGAATAAGGTCTAAAGAAGTTGTCCACTCCTTTACAAGTGATAGACTATCCTTAGCATAGATCATCACTGTCTGATTGGCAGGGGTCTGTCACCCCGTTCCCCCACTGCTGAGCTTTTCTGCAGTAGGTCTACACAGCTCTGTCCATTGTGCAGAGGACTGGGTTGGTTACTGCAGTGATGTCGCCATTGAAGTGAATGGTAACAGTTCCGCAGTAACCAGCTCCATTCAGTGCACAAGAGAGTGAGCTGTGTAGTTTGGCACCGGAGACTATTGAAGCTACTGCAGCTGATCGCCCACCAATCAGATCACTTGTAAAGGAGTGGAGACCCCCTTTAAAGAGAGTCTGTCACTGTGAAATTCACTGTTAGACCAGGCATGATGCCTTGTAGGGCTAGTTCTGTTGAATGTAATGATACAATTCACTTAGAGATCTATTGTTTCATTCTAGAGAAAAAGTACATTTAATCCATATACCGGTGCCTCTTCATAACTTCAGCGGATCAACCATCAGCAAACTGAGTTATTAAGACTGGCATCTAAAATGCGGTTTTAACAAATGGCTCCCATAGTGTATTTCTGATAGACTCCATTGCTAATGCATTGAAGTCTATGAGAGAAGCAATCTGATGATTGTTTGTTATAGTTTCCTATGGGAAGTATTAAAAAGTGTAAAAAAAGAAAAAAGTTTTAAAAAATATTTAAAAAATACAAAAATTTAAATCCCCCCCTTTCCCCAAAATCAAAATGCATGAACAGTAAAAAAAAAAAAAATGGGCCACATGCGAAAACGCCTGTACTATTAAAATACAAAAATATTACGGCAAACAGCAAAATGGAAAAAAGTCGAAATGGCCAATTTGCCGTTTTATGGTCACTTCACCTTTCACAACTTCCACAAAAAAATTTAATAAAAAGTGATCAAGAGGTCATACACACCCCAAAATGGTATCAATAAAAGTACATATTGCCCCAACAAAAAATTAGCCCTCACACAGCGCTGTACACATAAAAACAAAAAAGTTATAGGGGTCAGAATATGACGATACAAAAAAAAAAAAAAGTTTTTCCCAAAGTTTTTACTTTTTTTCAGTATTAACCACTTCAGCCCCCCTAGCTTAAACCCCCTTAATGACCAGGCCACTTTTTACAATTCTGCACTACGCTACTTTCACCGTTTATAGTTCCGTCATGCAACTTACCACCCAAATGAATTTTACCTCCTTTTCTTCTCACTAATACAGCTTTCATTTGGTGGTATTTCATTCTTGCTGACATTTTTACTTTTTTTGATATTTTACTTTTTTGATGAAATTTTTCGCTTTCTGTTGTAAAATTTTTGAAATAACACTATTTCAATTTAAATTTTTCTCTAAATTTATTGTTCTACATGCCTTTGATAAAAAAAAATGCAATAAGTGTATATTTATTGGTTTGGGTAAAAGTTATAGCGTTTACAAACTATGGTGCAAAAAAGCGAGTTTCCGCACTTTGACTTTCTGAGCACCTGTCCTGTTTCCTGACGTACTACAATGCCCAGACAGTAGAAACAGCCCATAAGTGACCCCATTTCGGAAAGTAGACACCCTAAGGTATTCACTAAGGGGCATAGTGAGTTCATGGAATTTTTTATTTTTTGTCACAAGTTAGCGGAAATGGATTTTTTTTTTCAAAAAATTTCATTTTCCGCAAACTTGTATCAAAAAATAAAAACTTTCATGCCCCTCAGCGAATACTTTGGGGTGTCTACTTTCTAAAATGGGGTCACTTGTGAGGTTTTTCCACTGCCCTGGCATTTGAGGGTCTCCGCAATCATTACACGTATGGCCAAAATTAGGAGTTTTTGCTATTCTCCTTATATTGAGCATACGAATAATGAGAATTTTTTTTTCCGTTCAGCCTCTGGGCTGAAAGAAAAAAATGAACGTCACAGATTTCTTCATTCACATTGATCAATGTGGATTAAAAAGTCTCTAAAAAATGTGTAAAAAAAAAAAAAAAAAGAGTGGAAAGCTGTAAAGCTGCGATCGCTAAGGGACCCTTAGGCCTCATTCACACGTCCGCAATTCTGTTCCGCAAAATTTAGTAGGAATGGAATTGTGGATACATTCAATTCCATGGGGACAGACTTTGTCCTGCTCAGATCCGGAATTGCGGATCCGCAAAAATATAGAACATGTCCTATTCTTGTCCGCAATTGCGGACAAGAAAAGGCATTTTCTATATAGCTCTGGCAATGTGCGGATCCGCAAAATGGGAAAAGCAGATTGCCGGTGTCTGTGTTTTGCGGATCCGCGGATCTGCGGATCCGCAAAACACATACGGATGTCTGAATGAGCCTTATAGGGGTGATCAGTGAGGGGGTGACATGGGTGATCAGTGGGGGTGACATGGGTGATCAGGGGTTAATCAGGGGTTAATCAGTGACGGGGGGTGTGTGGGGACGGGGGGTGGTGATTGGTGCACACTTTTTTTTTTTTTCCTATGGTGGTCCCAAGCAAAGGGACCACCAGAGGAGAAGACAGCAGGCATATCAGACGCTGTTCATAAAACAGCGTCTGATATGCGTTTTTTTCTAACTTATACAGCCTGCCAGCGCGCGATCAGCGCTGGCAGGCTGTACTACAGTTACATGCGAGTGCGCCAATGGCGCGCACTGCGCATGTGCGGGCACATCAGCGCGTCCTCTTGTGTCTCGCGAGAGGACGCGCCGATGCGCCCAGGAGGAATAAACCGACCGCCCGCAGGACGCAATCCTGCGTACGGCAGTCGGAAGAGAGTTAAAGGAGTTCTCCGGGTTCAGAACTGAACCTGGATATATCCCTATTTTCACCCAGACAGGTCCTCTGATATGAGCATCAGAGCACTTCATGCTGTATGGTGCAGGAGAAGGGCTGTTTGTTTTTTATTTTTTACACTGCTGGGCGAAGGCTTCCACTTACCAGAGACCAGGTACGTCACCGGATCTGAAGAAAAAAATCAGCACAGGGCAAATAAAAGCATGGGAGAATTAAATGCTACTATGCTCATATAAGAGGACCTACCTGGGTGAGAACAGGGATATGTCCGGGTTCAGCTCTGAACCCGGACAACCCCTTTAAAACCCAAGAAAAACTATACATATATGTTATAATTGTTATCATACTGACCTGGAGAATGAAGGGAACAGGTCAGTTTTGCCGCATAGGGAACACTGTAAAAACAAAAACTGGTGGAATTTTCTTTTTTTTTATATTCCACCCCATTTGGAATTGGCACTGCTATAACACCACACAGTGACCACCCTCCTGTTTGATTGATAAGTACTGTGATTTCTGACACAAGTAAGACAGGTGCACCATATTGAGCGGCCCTGCCCACAGTGCACCAAACCTTATTTGCACAAGAATAGAAAGAAAATTTTTTCAGGATTATAGGACCAGATCTTCACAAGAAAGGTATGTTTATGTTTCAGGGCACTTATACTATGGTATGCTCACTGAAACTAATTTTGGATGTGACCTACTCCCTTTAACCCCTTCCTGATATGCATTGTATATATACAGCACAGCAGGAAAGGAGTGTACGGCACACTGATCAGGCCTATACAAAACTATTGGGAGAATCCTACTCTGTAACATACCTCCTAACTGTGCCTTTTGCTGCTATATAAACTTCTATTCCTATTATCTATTCAGTAAAGATAGATTTTATTTATTGCACCTACCCTTGGCCATTCCCTGGCCCTCACTCTACCTGACCTCCAGCCTTGCACCCTGACAAACATCTACTATCAAGGGCACCCCAACTATCATCATACAGGAGCTCCGGAGAGTTGGGGAGTGCCCAGAGAGAAGAAAGGATGTGCTCTCCATGCACCCAAATGAAGTCAGCCACCGTGAACCACTTCTACCACTATGCCTACCGTCTTCCTCACAGCACTCTGCACTGGCTGGCATTAGTGAAAACTCAGATGTCGTCAGTTTAACTCCTTAGATAGGGAGATCAATGATGACTTCGGCATCTAAGTGGTTTACAGAGGGAGGGGCTTCCTCTCTCAACCCATCTGCTCCTTGCAACGTGATCGCTGGATGTCGATGGTTGCTGTGGCTTACCAGTTATAGAAGCCCAGCCCCAGGTTGGGTCTAATAGGCGAAGTGTCAGCATAAAACAGACACTTACAATGCATCACAATACAGTATATGTTGTATTGCATTCTGAAAGTTATGAGCCCCTGAAAAGTTGAAGTCCCCTGGTAGGACTTATATAAAAAGTAAAAATTAAATGTTCTATAAAAATAAAAATTTTAAGTGTAAAAAAAAAAACTTTCCCCTAATTAAACCATTTACTATTGCTAAAAATAGTAAGAAAAAAAAGAAGACATATTTGGTATGATGTGTCCTTAATGACCTGCTCTAGAAAATAAACACTCGCCTCACAAAAACGTAATATCAAGCAACCAAAAAGTGTTATGTACACCAAAATGGTACCAATGAAAACATTCTCCAAATAAATCCACACTCACAATCGATTATTGCATTTATGGTATTGCTACACTGCAATTTGTTTGGATGTTGTTGCTTTGAGCATAGTAAGGCTCTGCAGCTGGCTGAAATGGTTCCTGTGTGTGGGCACTATTATATTTGGATAACCAATGAAAACATCACCTCATCCCACAAAAAAACAAGTCTTCACAAAAGATCATTGCCAGAAAAATTTTAAAAATATGGCTTTCAGAAAATGTGGACACAAAAACATGATTTCTTTTTCAAAAATGCTCTTTGTAACAGAATCAAAACATGCCTACAAAAGCCAAAAGGTGGACTTTCCCTTCTGAACCTTGCAGCATACACAAACAGAAGTATCCATCCACATTTATGGCTTTTCTGTACCCATTAGAATCAGTCTAACAATTTAAGTTACATCGTGTGTGTCTTGAATGGCACTAGCTGGGAACAGCATACTGGGCACTGAAATGCCATATCTATAGAAAACTTGCAATTTTCATTTTGAAAGTTCCATGCTCATCAATTTTTGTAAGATACCTGAGGTGTCCAAATGCTCACTCCACTCCTTGATGAATATCTTAAGAGTGTAGTCCCAAAAGTGGGGTCATTTATTGTGGGTTTCCATTGTAATCGTACCTCAGGGTCTTTGCAAATATGATGTAGTGTCCAAAACTATTCCAGTAAAATCCACACTCCAAAAACCATGTGGTGCTTCTTCCGTTCTGAGCCCTACTGTGTGCCCATGTAGCAGTTTATGACCACTTATGGGGTCTTTCTGTAAACTGCAGAATCATGGTAATTAATATTGATTACAATCGGCTGTGCATTAATTTTTGGAAAACACCTGTGGGGTCAAAATGCTCACATCACCCTTTGGTAAATTCTTTAAGGGGTGTGGTTTCTAAAATGAGATAACTTCTGCTGTATAAATCACCTAAATCTCAATTGTAAACAATGTACTATTGGCAAATATCCACACCCCATGCACTCAGAAGCACTACAGTCAGATATCAGCTGGTGACTGACTCACGCAGCCTTATATTTACTCCACTAGTGTGTTAAGATGGCTAGACTATTGTACAAATCAATCACTTATTACCTTCTGTGTCACTCCTATCTCCTTAACCACATCAGCCCCTGTAGCTTAAACACCCTAAGGCTGAATGCACACGATCAGGATTGCGTGCGGATTTTCCGCGCGGATTTGCGTGCGGAAAATCCGCACCGTACATCTTGTACATTGTATTGTATGAGAATTTGAAATTCTCAATGCACACGATGCGGATTTTTTCAGCGCGGATTTTGACCTGCGGTGCGGATTTTAAAATCCGCAGCATGTCAATTCTTTTTTTTCCTGTCCGGATATCTTATGGATTTTCTCAATTCACTTCAATGTGGAGGATAAAATCCGGATGGTGCACGCACACAGTGCGGATTTTGATGCGGATCCGCATGCGGAAAATCCGCATGCAAATCCGCATGCAAATCCGCACCTATTGATGCGGATTTACCGCACGGATTTGCCTGCGAACACCGACGGATTTCAGTGCGGATTCTCCGCACATGAATCCTGAACGTGTGCATGTAGCCTTAATGACCAGGCCACTTTTTACAATTCTGCGCTACACTACTTTAACTGTTTGTAGCTCCGTCATGCAACTTACCACACAAATGAATTTTACCTCCTTTTCTTCTCACTAATAGAGCTTTCATTTGGTGCTATTTCATTGTTGCTGACATTTTTACTTTTTTTGCTATTAATCATAAATTAACGATTTTTTTGCAAAAAAATGACATTTTTCACTTTCTGTCACAAAATTTTTCAAAGAAAACTACGTTTCAATATAAATTTTTCTCTAAATTTATTGTACTACATGTCTTTGATAAAAAAAAATGCAGTAAGTGTATATTTATTGGTTTGCGCAAAAGTTATAGCATTTACAAACTATGGTGCAAAAAAGCGAATTTCCGCACTTTGACTTTCTGAGCACCTATCATGTTTCCTGAGGCACTACAATGCCCAGACAGTAGAAACACCCCACAAATGAAACCATTTGGGAAAGTAGACACCCCAAGGTATTCGCTGATGGGCATAGTGAGTTCATGGAAGTTTTTATTTTTGCCACAAGTGAGCGGAAATGAAAATTTTTTTTTTTTTACAAATTCTCATATTCCACCAACTTGTGACAAAAATAAAATTTTACATAAACTCACCATACCCCTCACAGAATACCTTGGGGTGTCTTCTTCCAAAATGGGGTCACTTGTAGGGTAATTGTACTGCCCTGGCATTTTAGGGGCCCCTAAGCGTGAGAATCTAAATGCGTAAAATGCCCTGTAAAATCCTAAAAGTACTCATTAATTGGGGCCCTTTGCACCTAAGCTGCAAAACTGGCACACATGTGGTATCGCTGTACTGGAGAAGTAGGGCAATGTGGTGGTGTATTTTACATATACCCATACTTTTTATGAACAATATCTCGGTAAATCACAACTTTTTCCATTTTTTTATACAAAGTTGTCCATTTACCGAGATATTTCTCTCACCCAGCATGGGTATATGTAAAAATACACCCCAAAACACATTGCCCTGCTTCTCCTGAGTACGGCGATGCCACATGTGTGACAGTTTTTGCAGCCAAGATGCGCAAAGGGGCCCCAAATCCAATGAGTACCTTTAGGATTTCACAGGACATTTTTACGCATTTGGATTCCAAACTACTTCTCTCGCTTTAGGGGCCCCTAAAATGCCAGGGCAGTAAAAATACCACACAAATGACACCATTTCGGAAAGAAGACACCCTAAGGTATTCACTGAGGGGCATAGTGAGTTCATGGAAGTTTTTATTTTTGGCACAAGTTAGTGTAAATTGGATTTTTTTTTTTTTTTACAAAGTCTCATATTCCACTAACTTGTGACAAAAATAAACTTTACATGAACTCACCATACACCTCACAGAATACCTTGGGGTGTCTTCTTTCTAAATGGGTCACTTGTGTAGTATTTTTACTATCCTGGCATTTTAGGCACTAACGTCAGAGCAGTTTGGAATCCAATGCGTAAATGTTCTAGAAATCCTCGAGTACTCTTTGACTTGTACACTTTGGTTGAAAGTGGCACACATGTGGATCATGCTCGGAGAGTAGAGGCAATGTGTTTAAGTGTATTTTTACATATACCCATACTTTTGTGAAAATATCCGGTAAATCACAACTTTTCCATTTTTTACAAAGTTGTCCATTGAGATATTTCTCTCACCCAGCATGGGTATATGTAAAAATACACCACAAAACACATTGCCCTACTTCTCCCGAGTACGGAGATACCACATGTGTGCCACTTTTTTCAACCAAGGTGCGCAAAGGGCCCAAATTCCAATGAGTACTTTCAGGATTTCACAGAACATTTTACGCATTTGGATTCCAAACTGCTTCTGACGCTTAGGTGCCCCTAAAATGCCAGGATAGTAAAAATACCACACAAGTGACCCCATTTTGGAAAGAAGACACCCTAAGGTATTCACTGAGGGGCATAGTGAGTTCATGGAAGTTTTTATTTTTGGCACAAGTTAGTGGAAATTGGATTTTTTTTTTTTTTACAAAGTCTCATATTCCACTAACTTGTGACAAAAATAAACTTTACATGAACTCACCATACCCTCACAGAATACCTTGGGGTGTCTTCTTTCCAAAATGGGGTCACTTGTGGGGTAATTGTACTGCCCTGGCATTTAGGGGCCTCTAAGCGTGAGAATCCAAATGCGTAAAAATGCCCTGAAATCCTAAGGTACTCATTGGAATTAGGGCCCCTTGCTACCTAAGCTGCAAAAGTGTCACACATTTGGTATCGCCGTACTCGGGAGAAGTAGGGCAATGTGTTTTAGGGTGTATTTGTACATATACCCATACTGGGTGAGAGAAATATCTCTGTAAATTGACAACTTTGTATAAAAAATTGAAAAAGTTGTGATTTACAGAGATTTTTTCACACAAAGTATGGGTATATGTAAAATACACCCCAAAACACATTGCCCTACTTCTTCTGAGTACGGCGATACCAAATGTGTGCCACTTTTGTGCAGCAAAGATGCGCAAAGGGGCCCCAATTCCAATGAGTACCTTTTAGGAGGGCATTTTTTCGCATTTTTCTTCTCACGCTTTAGGGCCCCTAAAATGCAAGGGCAGTATAAATACCCCACATGTGACCCCATTTGGGAAAGAAGACACCCCAAGGTATTCCGTGAGGGGCATGGCGAGTTCATAGAAGATTTTTTTTTGGCACAAGTTAGTGGAAATTGATTTTTTGTTTTTCTCACAAAGTCTCCTTTCCGCTAACTTATGACAAAAATTCAATCTTTCATGGACTCAATATGCCCCTCAGCGAATACCTTGGGGTGTCTTCTTCCAAAATGGTGTCATTTGTGGGCGTTTGTACTGCCTTGGCATTTGAGGGTCTCCGCAATCATTACATGTATGGCCAGCATTAGGAGTTTCTGCTATTCTCCTTATATGGAGCATACAGGTAATGAGATTTTTTCCGTTCAGCCTCTGGGCTGAAAGAAAAATGAACGGCACAGATTTCCTCATTCGCATCGATCGATGTGGATGAAAAATCTCTGCCAAAAATATGCAAGAAAAAAAGAGGGGCCTGGCGATTGCCAGGACATAGGGGCTCCGCCCAAACATCCATACCCACTCAGCTCCTATGTCCTGGCAAACGTGATTTCTCCATTCACATCGATCAATCGATCGGTGTGGAGGAAGACATCTTTGCCAGATTTTTGATACAAAGTGTTTGCCAAAGCATATGAACTCCAACACCTCTCCTCAGCTCAAATGCCAGGGCAAACATACCTGTCCTGCAGAGGAGAAATCTCGTCTTGCAGCGCCGCATACACCGACTTCACGTGTCTTCTGACAGCAGCGCAATGCTTCTCTCAGAATGCACATCAGTGCTACGGCGTTTTCATCGGTTGGTCCGTTGGTCTGTTGGTATACCTGGAAAATAAAGGGTGGTTAGGGGAAAAAAAAAAAAGAAGAAAAACAGGCAGCAGGCACATGACTTGAACGTTGCAAACTTTATAAAACATGAATAAAACCTGAACATGAAAAAAACTGAACTTTTAAAACCTGAACTAACTCAAGATTTTATTTTTCTTGCTACCTGTTTAATTTTTTTCTTTTTTAACCATATCACTCTTTATTTTCCTTGCAGAAACATCTCCTTTCCCATGGGACAATGTGTAAAGTGTAAATCACACAGAGATGGTGAGAAGTACATTATGCACTTTATCCCAAGTGAAAGGGAGACGTTTCACTGCTTTCACACTTCTGCAGTAGCACAGCAGCACCGTACTCTATGTGTTAGGGTCTCTCAAAACCTAGTATCCTGAGAGACCCTCGAGCCTGATTATAAAAACTACCTGTGTCGTGCATTCCCTATCCTAAGTGTACCTGGGTGTGGTACTTCCGGAAACACTCCCTAGGCATAGGGCAGGGCGGTCAGGACAGTCAGGACAGAAATAACGGGTGTCACGCCTTATTCCACTCCTGCTACAGACACGACATTTTTTCGGGTGACGGTTGGGTTGAGGTACCAGAACGGCACTGAGGAAGTGCCGCCTGTAGACGGCTAACTACACTGGTGGATGGGGCCACGGAACCTCCTGGATACAGGAGGTTCTCGATGATCTCTTCCTGAAATTTGAGGAAGGATCCTGTTCTCCCAGCCTACTGTAGAGAACGTAACTATTATAGGCAGCCAATTGAATCAGATATACAGACACCTTCTTATACCAGCGTCTGCGTGCGTCGGAAATTAAATACGGGGCCAACATCTGATCGCTGAAGTCCACCCCTCCCATGTGGAGATTATAGTCGTGGACGGAGAGGGCGTTTCAACGACACTGGTTGCATGTTCAATTTGAATTGTCGTGTCTGCGTGAATGGAGGAGAGCATGTAAACGTCACGCTTGTCTCTCCATTTCACCGCGAGCAGTTCTTCGTTACACAGTGCAGCCCTCTGCCCCCTTGCAAGTCGGGTGGTAACGAGCCGTTGGGGAAGCCCCGGCGACTAGGTCGCGCAGTGCCACAGCAGCCAATGCGTTCTAGGAACAAATGCTTGAAGAGGGCCACACTTGTGTAAAAGTTGTCCACGTAAAGATGGTACCCTTGCCGAATAAGGGTGACACCAAGTCCCAGACTGTCTTCCCACTGCTCCCCAGGTAGTCAGGGCAACCGACCGGCTCCAGGGTCTGATCTTTTCCCTCATAGATCCGAAATTTGTGTGTATAGCCTGTGGCCCTTTCACAGAGCTTATACAATTTGACCTCATACCAGGCGCGCTTGCTTGGGATGTACTGTTTGAAGCCAAGGCGCCCGGTAAAATGTATTAGGGACTCGTCTACGCAGATGTTTTGTGCGGGGTATACAAATCTGCAAATTTCTGGTTGAAATGGTCTATGAGGGCCGAATTTTGTGGAGCCGGTCAAAAGCTGGGTGGCCTCTGGGACGGGAGGTGGTGTTGTCACTAAAGTGCAGGAAACGCAGGATGGTCTCAAAACGTGTCCTGGACATGGCAGCAGAGAACATGGGCATATGATGAATTGGGTCTGTGGACCAATATGAACGCAATTCATGTTTTTTGTAATGCCCATGTTGAGGAGAAGGCCCAAAAGTTCTAAATTGGAAACTTGGACTAGTTTCCACCGAAAGGCTGGGCATAAAAGCTTCCCGGTTAGCGGTAATAAATTGTGTGGCATACCGGTTTGTTTCTGCCACTACTAAGTCAAAGAGCTCCGTAGTGAAGAACAGCTCAAAAAACCCTAGTGCCGATCCGATTTGAGCCGTCTCCACCCGAACTCCTGACTGGGCGGTGAAAGGGGGAACTAATGGTGCGGCTGAAGATGGGGACTGCCAATCAGGATTTGCCAGCACCTCAGGGACTCTAGGGGCTCTACGGGCCTGTCTCGCGCGGTGGCTGCGACGGGGAATTACTGCACGTGCCACCGTACCAGCTTCAACTGCCCTTCTGGTGCTCGCTACTTCACCATGTGTTACGGCAGTGCTGGTAGAAGGTCCAGGACGGGCTGCGCTGCTGGTGTATGCCTCACCACGTAATCCGGCAGCGCCAGCCCCACTCTGCTGCCCTTGAAGCGGATCCTGCGCTACCTGCGGTCTAGCGACACGGGCCGAGTACGCCTGGTGCTATCAGGGACCTCAACCTCTCGTCTCGAACTTTGAGTCAGAGAGCCACTGCTTTCTACAGGTTGGTATTCTGACCCGCTAGATTCGTCAGATGAGGGTTCCCATTCCTCATCCGACTGGGTCAGAATCCTGTAGGCCTCTTCAGAGGAATACCCCTTGTTTGACATTTGAGCTCTAAATTTAGGGGTATTCCCTGAGACTACCCAAGAAAAAAAGCAAGCCTGTCTTACAAATGGGAGTGTAGCAAGTACAGAAGTCGCTGGATTGATAAAAATATCAAAACTGATTTTTTTATCGCCGCAGCGCTGTGAAGGATTGTGCAGTGATACAAAAAAAATTTTTTTGTCACTGCGGCGGGGCGGACGTGGGTGAACGCAGGTGGGGCGACCGATCAGGTCTGATCGGGCAAACACTGCGCTTGGGGTGGAGGGCGAACTAAAGTGACACTAATACTAATATAGATCTGACTGTGATCAGTTCTGATCACTTACAGATACTATAAAGTATAAATGCTGATTAGCGCTACGCTAAACAGCGATCCAGTGACTGCGCAGTAGGTGGGCTACGCTAACACAAGGGGCCTAAACTAAGCTAGCCTAACAGTCAATCCAAGTGAAAAAAAGTGACAGTTCACAAAGTGACACTGATCACTTTTTTCACTTTCACTATGTACTGACAGGGGTGATCAAGGGTTAATTAGGGTGATGAGGGGTGATCAGGGCCTAATATGTACTGATTGATGCATTTACTTGGGATCTGTGCTCTGTGCTGGGTCCAACCGATGAAAAGGACCCAGCACATGGCACAGATCCCTTATAAAACACATTTATTTGTAAATACACTGTAGATCACCATTTTCTATAGGTGATTTTAAAAATCACCAGCCTGCCAGCGATGATCATTGGCTGGCAGGCTGGTGACTCACCTCCCCGAGTCCAGCGGTGCGCTCCATGTGCTGCCCACTGGATGCTGTAGCGCGTCTTATCGCGTCTCGCGAGATGACGCACGGATGCGTCCAGGAGGAATAAACCTGCCGCCGCCAGGACGCATCCGTGCGTTCGGCGGTCGGGGACAGGTTAAAGATTGCAAGCTCTTGCGAGCAGGTTCCTCACTCCTCTTGTTTTAGATGTTGACTTGTTTGTTGCTATGTTATTTATGACTCAGTACATGAACCCTCGATTGTAAAACGCTGCGGAATATGTTGGCACTATATAAATAAAGATTATTATTATTGAGAAGATGAAACATTTGAAGCTAAAACTACATATAATTGAAATAAAATGCAATTTTTCATTTAATGACCCAATAAAAATAAAAAAATCTGTGAAACACCTTTGGGGTCAAGCCGATCACTATACCTCTAGGTGAATTCCTTAAAGGGTTTAGTTTCAAAATGGGGTGAATTTTTTGGAGTTTTTTACTGGTACCTCAGGGACTCTGCAAACATGACATAGTGTCCAACAAGCATTCCAATAAAATCTTCCCTTCTGAGTCCTGTGGTGTGCTCATGCAGCAATTAATGACCACATATGGGATGTTGCCATACTCAGGAGAAAACGGGTAACAAATTTTGGGGTTCTTTTCTTTCTGTTACCTATTGTATATATTGACAATCTAGGGCTAAAGCAAAATGTTATTGGAAAAAAATAAAATTTTACATTTTCAGAGCCAAGTGTTTTAAAATTCCTTGAAATGCTTGTGGGGTCAAAACACTCATTACACCTCTAGATAAATTCCTTAAGGGGTGTAGTTTCCAAAATAGGGTACATTTTTGGATTTTTCACTCTAGGGGTAGTCCCTTTAAATGCAACATGGTGCCCAAAAATTATTCAAGCAAAATCGCCCTCCAAAACCATATGATGCTCTGTCTCTACCCTGCTGTGACTAATCATGTTAATCAATCTTGAGATTTCTTTTGTTTTCAACCCTGCTTTGTTACAGGAAATTGTCCAATTGTCAATAGGTGTTATATGTTCTAATTGGAATATAGACTACTTAATAGATTATTGGGAGTGTGTTTTGGTTTCAGATTCATATTTATATCTTGCTATACTCATATCTTTAATAGAATTAATACAGTGCTATATTATGTGCGGCACAGTACTAGCTTATGTATATCAAAACTAGCTTGCATACTACAAAAGGATTGGGACCTCTTTTTACCTCTGATTTGGTCTGTACACTGTTAGCAAAGAGATAAATCTAATTCAGTTTTGGTCAGTATGTATTTTCAGAAAATATTTAATTAATCATATCAGTATTAAAATGTCAATCACACATTTTGAGACATGAAAACTCTATAGATGATTACAAGTTATAGTGTTGTCAACATGTTATCAGATATTATATGTCATCTGGAAAGCCATCATCATGGTTGCTTCTCTGATAACATCATAGACTCTTTGTGCTGGGTTGTTATACATGTAGTTAGTTGTCCCTCTGGATATCATTCATAAATCTTAAATCAAAATTCATCTTTTGTACTTCTGTTCTTAGTATTGCTTTATAAAAGTGAATCTATTGGGTCTTGAATCGACTTATACAGAAGGGCTTGAGATCATATAGTGGCTGCTTTCCAATGCTGAGCTCACATAAGATCTTCCCAACCAGTGGCGAAAGTTTGAAACCATGACCTGTTACAAAAGAGCAAGTGTTACAAAATTCTTCATGCACTTTAAGAAATATATGCACAGTGTTTTTTTCTAGGACAGCATCCGAGGGTTTACTTCATAACCCCCTTCAAACCTCAAAGGAAGAGGTCATGTTCTGTCCCTAACAGTATTTGAACTGACCCTACTATGCAATTCACTACAGTCCTAGAGGTGTCCATGACCACCCAAAGCCTTTTACTCTAAGAGACATGGATTTGAATAGTCAAATTATGTCCCTCATGAACCAATGATATTAAAAGCTAAATACACTGTGACATAAGATATACAATACTGAGTTACTTTGTCAAGACCAAGATTCTATCCAGAATGAGCCATTTTGGAGTGAGGACACCTCCACTGTTAGGCAGAAGTACTGTAGGACGAGTGCAGGTATGATCAGCTTAGAATAACCGTTGACAAAGAAGTACTGTAGGAGAACAACAGGGACAAAATCTTTTGACCTAACCGGCATTACCACCCAAGCCTTCGGCAACCGCCTGGGATATATGCACATTGTGAAAATCTGAAGAAACATACTCTAATATGACTTCATGAACTGCCAACTAATCATAACTAACAAATCTCTCTGACATATTGGTTCATCCTAGCTCAATATCTAGTATCTACTATGAGATCTCTGCTTATCCATAATTGTATATGGGTGTTTTAAGTATTTTTTTTTTTTAATCAAAAGTGAATTTGAATTAGGTAGGTGCCTTTTGTGGATTTACAGTAAACAGAATTGACTAACGCTAACAAGAGGAATATCCTAGTAATATCCTAGTTATCTGTGACAACCCAAGATTCAGGACATCATCTCTTACCTGAAAATCCAGATCCTATGACAATGTTTTTGTGGACAGGGTGGTAGTCTAAAATAAAATTGCAGTCTGGAGTATTCTAGGAAAGGAAAGGTTATTTAAAATCTGTTAGATAAAAGTTGTAATATAGCATTGATAGCAACAGAAAGTTACTTAACTTTATACAAGGATGTCACTGAAAATTGTCTAACACAGAATATAGTATGTGTGTCCAGGTAGACGCTATGTGTGTGCATGTGTGTAAGGGGACTCAAATGGATTTCATATTGTATCACTTTAAATTAATGAACTACATATTTTCGGTAAGAAAATGATATGCACCAGATTTATCACAGTCCCAGCTTTTTAGGATTAACCCCCACCTGTAATCATTGCAGATAGCCATGGCCATGCTATATAGATATTGGATCTATATACTTGGCAGACAAACCTTATTCACATATCTGTGTCCATTTTTTGTCCATAATAAAATGGTCAGTGTTTAATCCAAGATGTCTGTGAAAGGCTTATTTTTGGTCTCTGTGTCCACTTATTGCCCACCATGGATGCCACATCTGTCAGTGGTTTTCATGGATCCATATACATGAATGGGTGTGTTTGGTCTGGGCCAATGGATCTGACTGACCTTAATCACTGACTTTGGAAATGCCATTAGGACTGGTAAAAGATAGAGCGCCGTCTTTTCCTGTAAAAAAAAAAAGGATCTCAGACAGAAATGGTGCAGACGAATGACAACTGATACAACAGGATCCGTTTTTTTTACAGGATGACCGATCAGAAGAACAGAAAGCAGATGGTGTGATGTGAATGCACCCTTAAAGGGAATCTGTCAGCAGCATAGTAGCATTTTTTTTTTTCATGAATCCTTGTTAAATAAAGTACCTTATTTCCACATAACTGGTGTTGTTTTTCATTTTCGTCTTGTCCTTTCTTCAACAGCTTTTCCTATATGCAAATGAAGTTCCTAGGAGCCCAGAGGCGTTCCTCCTTTAACAAGTAGCCAGGACCGCCCCTGATGTGATGTGCCACGCGAAAATTAAAAAAAACGAGCGCCTATATCAGTCTACGTGCTCCCCCGCGCCAGGTCCTTCTCCTCTTCTCCCTCTCAGCGATTAGGCCGCCCGGCCCAATCGAAATGCATGGCGCAGTGCCGGCGCTTGCCTGCGCGATCCTATGGAAGTGAGGGCAACAGCCTCATCAGCATCACTGGGCATGCGCCGGCACTAGAAGAGGAGAGAGCATGCGAGGAAATGAGCATTGAGACTGATATAGGATTAGTTGCAAATTTTCAGCGGGCTGTCACATCAGGAAGCGCTCGCAGCCCCTCAAGGCTCCTGGGCACTCATTATATAGAAACGTTACAGAAAGGACAAGGACAGACGATGAATAACAATACCAGTTATGTTAACAGGACTATAACTTCTGTGCTGGAGCAATTCCCTTCATAATATTAGGGGTTGGATCTTCCCAGAAAAAGGCATGGCCTAAGATGTCCCAAAAATGCCTGCATAAAATTCAGTTTCCAAGTAAGCCAACCAAAGGTCAGTATAGAGTCAGAGGATAGTGTCTGTCCCTGCACCAGATTTATCATTTAGCCTGAGCCCCTGGCCCACAGTATTTTTATGGCTTTTTGATTGTTTTTTTCAGACACTTTTTAACATACATTTTTAAAGTCCTATAAAGAAGCCTATGGGAAGGCCATATTGAAACATTGCAGATTTTGTCAGTAGTAGATACAAAGAAGATTATAGAAGTATAAATCTTTCCATTATATTTGCCCTGTGCTTACAATCAAAAGACTGAAGTTACATATTGACCAAATCTACAGTGTGTGAATAAGGTCTAAAGGAGTTGTCCACTACTTTACAAGTGATAGACTATCCTTAGCATAGATAATCACTGTCTGATTGGCAGGGGTCTGACACCCCGTTCCCCCACTGCTGAGCTTTTTTCTGCAGTAGGTCTACACAGCTCTATCGCATTGTGCAGAGGACAATGGTTTACTGCAGTGATGTCGCCATTGAAGTAGAATGGTAACAGTTCTGCAATAACCAGCTCCATTCAGTGCACAGAGAGAGTGAGCTGTGTAGTTCTGGCACCGGAGACTATTGAAGCTACTGCAGCTGATCGCCCACCAATCAGATCACTTGTAAGAGTGGAGACCCCTTAAAGAGAGTCTGTCACTGTGAAATTCACTGTTCACGGCTAGTTCTGTTGAATGTAATGATACAATTCACTTAGAGATCTATTGTTTCATTCTAGAGAAAAGTACATTTAATCCATGTACGGCGCCTCTTCACATTTCTAACGGATCCACCGTCCAGCAAACTGAGTTATTAAGACTGGCATCTAAAATGCTGGTTTTAACAAATGGCTCCCATAGTGTATTTCTGATAGACTCCATTGCTAATGCATTGAAGTCTATGAGAGAAGCAATCTGATGATTGTTTGTTATAGTTTCCTATGGGAAGTATTAAAAAGTGTAAAAAAAGAAAAAAGTTTTAAAAAATACAAAAATTCAAATCCCCCCCTTTCCCCAAAATCAAAATACATGAACAGTAAAAAAAAAAAATGGGACACATGCGAAAACGCCTGTACTATTAAAATACAAAAATATTACGGCAAACAGCAAAATGGAAAAAAGTCGAAATGGCCAATTTGCCGTTATTTGGTCACTTCACCTTCCACAACTTCCACAAAAAAATTGAATAAAAAGTGATCAAAAAGTCATACACACCCCAAAATGGTATCAATAACAGTACATATTGCCCCAACAAAAAATTAGCCCTCACACAGCGCTGTAAACATAAAAACAAAAAAGTTATCGGGGTCAGAATATGACGATGCAAAAAAAAAGTTTTTCCCAAAGTTTTTACTTTTTTTCAGTATTAAAGGAGTTCTCCGGGTTCAGAACTGAACCCGGATATATCCCTATTTTCACCCAGACAGGTCCTCTGATATGAGCATCGGAGCACTTCATGCTGTATGGTGCAGGAGAAGGGCTGTTTGTTTTTTATTTTTTACACTGCTGGGCGAAGGCTTCCGCCTACCAGAGACCAGGTACATCACCGGATCTGAAGAAAAAAATCAGCACAGGGCAAATAAAAGCATGGGAGAATTAAATGCTACTATGCTCATATAAGAGGACCTACCTGGGTGAGGACAGGGATATGTCCGGGTTCAGCTCTGAACCCGGACAACCACTTTAAAACCCAAGAAAAACTTTACATATATGTTATAGTTGTAATCATATTGACCTGAAGAATGAAGGGAACAGGTCAGTTTTACTGCATAGGGAACACTGTAAAAACAAAAACTGGTGGAATTTTCTTTCTTTTTTTATATTCCACCCCATTTGGAATTGGCAGTGCTATAACACCACACAGTGACCACCCTCCTGTTTGATTGATAGGCACTATGATTTCTGACACAAGTAAGACAGGTGCACCATATTGAGCGGCCCTGCCCACAGTGCACCAAACCTTATTTGCACAAGAATAGAAAGAAACATTTCTCAGGATTATAGGACCAGATCTTCACAAGAAAGGTATGTTTATGTTTCAGGGCACTTATACTATGGTATGCTCACTGAAACTAATTTTGGATGTGACCTACTCCCTTTAACCCCTTCCTGATATGCATTGTATATATACAGCACAGCAGAAAAGGAGTGTACGGCGCACTGATCAGGCCTATACAAAACTATTGGGAGAATCCTACTCTGTAACATACCTCCTAACTGTGCCTTTTGCTGTTGTATAAACTTCTACTCCTATTATCTATTCAGTAAAGAGAGATTTTATTTATTGCACCTACCCTTGGCGATTCTCTGGCCCTCACTCTACCTGACCTCCAGCCTTGCACCCTGCAAAACATCTACTATCAAGGGCACCCCAACTATCATCATACAGGAGCTCCGGAGAGTTGGGGAGTGCCCAGAAAGAACATGCACCCAACTGAAGTCAGCCACCGTGAACCACTTCTACCACTATGCCTACCGTCTTCCTCACAGCACTCTGCACTGGCTGGCATCAGATGTCGTCAGTTTAACTCCTTAGATAGGGAGATCAATTATGACTGCGGAATCTAAGTGGTTTACAGAGGGAGGGGCTTCCTCTCTCAACCCATCTGCTCCTTGCAACCAGTTACCAGTTATGGAAGCCCAGCCCCAGGTTGGGTCTAATAGGCAAAGTGTCAGCATAAAACAGACACTTACAATGCATCACAATACAGTATATGTTTTATTGCATTCTGAAAGTTATGAGCCCCTGAAAAGTTGAAGTCCCCTGGTAGGACTTATATAAAAAGTAAAAATTAAAATAAAAATTAAAATTTTAAGTGTAAAAAAAAAACTTTCCCCTCATTAAACCATTTACTATTGCTAAAAATAGTAAGAAGAAAAGAAGAAGACATATTTGGTATGATGTGTCCTTAATGACCTGCTCTAGAAAATAAACACTCGCCTCCACAAAAACGTAATATCAAGCAACCAAAAAGTGTTATGTACACCAAAATGGTACCAATGAAAACATTCTCCAAATAAATCCACACTCACAATCGATTACTGCATTTATGGTATTGCTACACTGCAATTTGTTTGGATGTTGTTGCTTTGAGCATAGTAAGGCTCTGCAGCTGGCTGAAATGGTTCCTGTGTGTGGGCACTGTTATATTTGGATAACCAATGAAAACATCACCTCATCCCACAAAAAAACAAGTCTTCACAAAAGATCATTGCCAGAAAAATTTAAAAAATATGGCTTTCAGAAAATGTTGACACAAAAACATGATTTCTTTTTCAAAAATGCTCTTTGTAACAGAATCAAAACATGCCTACAAAAGCCAAAAGGTGGACTTTCCCTTCTGAACCTTGCAGCATACCCAAACAGAAATATCCATCCACATTTATGGCATTTTTGTACCCATTAGAATGAGTCTAACAATTTAAGTTACATCGTGTGTGTCTTGAATGGCACTAGCTGGGAACAGCATACTGGGCACTGAAATGCCATATCTATAGAAAACTTGCAATTTTCATTTTGAAGGTTCCATTCTCATCAATTTTTGTAAGATACCTGTGGTGTCCAAATGCTCACTCCACTCCTTGATGAATATCTTAAGAGTGTAGTTTCCAAAGTGGGGTCATTTATTGTGGGTTTCCACTGTAATCGTACCTCAGGGTCTTTGCAAATATGATGTAGTGCCCAAAACTATTCCAGTAAAATCCACACTCCAAAAAACATGTGGTGCTCCTTCCCTTCTGAGCCCTACGGTGTGCCCATGTAGAAGTTTATGACCACTTATGGGGTCTTTCTGTAAACTGCAGAATCATGGTAATCAATATTGATTACAATCGGCTGTGCATTAATTTTTGGAAAACACCTGTGGGGTCAAAATGCTCACATCACCCTTTGGTAAATTCTTTAAGGGGTGTGGTTTCTAAAATTAGATAACTTCTGCTGTATAAATCACCTAAATCTCAATTGTACACAATGTACTATTGGCAAATATCCACACCCCATGCACTCAGAAGCACTACAGTCAGATATCAGCTGGTGACTGACTCACACAGCCTTATATTTACTCCCCTAGTGTGTTAAGATGGCTAGACTATTGTACAAATCAACAACTTATTACCTTCTGTGTCACTCCTATCTCCTTAAAGATTGCAAGCTCTTGCGAGCAGGTTCCTCACTCCTCTTGTTTTAGATGTTGCTATGTTATTTATGACTCAGTACATGAACTCTCGATTGTAAAACGCTGTGGAATATGTTGGCACTATATAAATAAAGATTATTATTATGTGAAGATGAAACATGTGAAGCTAAAACTACATATAATTGAAATAAAATGCAATTTTTCATTTAATGACCCAATAAAAATAAAAAAATCTGTGAAACACCTTTGGGGTCAAGCCGATCACTATACCTCTAGGTGAATTCCTTAAAGGGTTTAGTTTCAAAATGGGGTGAATTTTTGGAGTTTTTTACTGGTACCTCAGGGACTCTGCAAACATGACATAGTGTCCAACAAGCATTCCAATAAAATCTTCCCTTCTGAGTCCTGTGGTGTGCTCATGCAGCAATTAATGACCACATATGGGATGTTGCCATACTCAGGAGAAAACGGGTAACAAATTTTGGGGTTCTTTTCTTTCTGTTACCTATTGTATATATTGACAATCTAGGGCTAAAGCAAAATGTTATTGGAAAAAAATAAAATTTTACATTTTCAGAGCCAAGTGTTTTAAAATTCTTTGAAATGCTTGTGGGGTCAAAACACTCATTACACCTCTAGATAAATTCCTTAAGGGGTGTAGTTTCCAAAATAGGGTACATTTTTGGATTTTTCACTCTAGGGGTAGTCCCTTTAAATGCAACATGGTGCCCAAAAATTATTCAAGCAAAATCTGCCCTCCAAAAACCATATGATGCTCTGTCTCTACCCTGCTGTGACTAATCATGTTAATCAATCTTGAGATTTCTTTTGTTTTCAACCCTTGCTTTGTTACAGGAAATTGTCCAATTGTCAATAGGTGTTATATGTTCTTAATTGGAATATAGACTACTTAATAGATTATTGGGAGTGTGTTTTGGTTTCGTATTCATATTTATATCTTGCTATACTCATATCTTTAATAGAATTAATACAGTGCTATATTATGTGCGGCACAGTACTAGCTTATGTATATCAAAACTAGCTTGCATACTACAAAAGGATTGGGACCTCTTTTTTACCTCTGATTTGGTCTGTACACTGTTAGCAAAGAGATAAATCTAATTCAGTTTTGGTCAGTATGTATTTTCAGAAAATATTTAATTAATCATATCAGTATTAAAATGTCAATCACACATTTTGGAGACATGAAAACTCTATAGATGATTACAAGTTATAGTGTTGTCAACATGTTATCAGATATTATATGTCATCTGGAAAGCCATCATCATGGTTGCTTCTCTGGATAACATCATAGACTCTTTGTGCTGGGTTGTTATACATGTAGTTAGTTGTCCCTCTGGATATCATTCATAAATCTTAAATCAAAAATTCATCTTTTGTACTTCTGTTCTTAGTATTGCTTTATAAAAGTGAATCTATTGGGTCTTGAATCGACTTATACAGAACGGCTTGAGATCATATAGTGGCTGCTTTCCAATGCTGAGCTCACATAAGATCTTCCCAACCAGTGGCGAAAGTTTGAAACCATGACCTGTTACAAAAGAGCAAGTGTTACAAAATTCTTCATGCACTTTAAGAAATATATGCACAGTGTTTTTTTCTAGGACAGCATCCGAGGGTTTAGTTCATAACCCCCTTCAAACCTCAAAGGAAGAGGTCATGTTCTGTCCCTAACAGTATTTGAACTGACCCTACTATGCAATTCACTACAGTCCTAGAGTGTGTCCATGACCACCCAAAGCCTTTTACTCTAAGAGACATGGATTTGAATAGTCAAATTATGTCCCCTCATGAACCAATGATATTAAAAGCTAAATACACTGTGACATAAGATATACAATACTGAGTTACTTTGTCAAGACCAAGATTCTATCCAGAATGAGCCATTTTGGAGTGAGGACACCTCCACTGTTAGGCAGAAGTACTGTAGGACGAGTGCAGGTATGATCAGCTTAGAATAACCGTTGACAAAGAAGTACTGTAGGAGAACAACAGGGACAAAATCTTTTGACCTAACCGGCATTACCACCCAAGCCTTCGGCAACCGCCTGGGATATATGCACATTGTAAAAAAATCTGAAGAAACATACTCTAATATGATTTCATGAACTGCCAACTAATCATAACTAACAAATCTCTCTGACATATTGGTTCATTCTAGCTCAATATCTAGTATCTACTATGAGATCTCTGCTTATCCATATTTGTATATGGGTGTTTTAAGTATTTTTTTTTTTTATCAAAAGTGAATTTGAATTAGGTAGGTGCCTTTTGTGGATTTACAGTAAACAGAATTGACTAACGCTAACAAGAGGAATATCCTAGTAATATCCTAGTTATCTGTGACAACCCAAGATTCAGGACATCATCTCTTACCTGAAAATCCAGATCCTATGACAATGTTTTTGTGGACAGGGTGGTAGTCTAAAATAAAATTGCAGTCTGGAGTATTCTAGGAAAGGAAAGGTTATTTAAAATCTGTTAGATAAAAGTTGTAATATAGCATTGATAGCAACAGAAAGTTACTTAACTTTATACAAGGATGTCACGAAAAATTGTCTAACACAGAATATAGTATGTGTGTCCAGGTAGACGTGTATGTGTGTGCATGTGTGTAAGGGGACTCAAATGGATTTCATATTGTATCACTTTAAATTAATGAACTACATATTTTCGGTAAGAAAATGATATGCACCAGATTTATCACAGTCCCAGCCTTTTAGGATTAACCCCCACCTGTAATCATTGCAGATAGCCATGGCCATGCTATATAGATATTGGATCTATATACTTGGCAGACAAACCTTATTGACATATCTGTGTCCATTTTTTGTCCATAATAAAATGGTCAGTGTTTAATCCAAGATGTCTGTGAAAGGCTTATTTTTGGTCTCTGTGTCCACTTATTGCCCACCATGGATGCCACATATGTCAGTGGTTTTCATGGATCCATATACATGAATGGGTGTGTTTGGTCTGGGCCAATGGATCTGACTGACCTTAATCACTGACTTTGTAAATGCCATTAGGACTGGTAAAAGATAGAGCTCAAGGTAGCATTAATTTTAAACGATGATGCTGTAAAGACTGTATTACTTTGCAGAATCTAGCAGGCAAATGTCGAGAGGGAAGCGTTTCTTCCTCGTTAGCGAAGGAGACCGCTGCTATTACATGCAACAATCCCCTCCACAGCATGGAAAGGAGTGATCGTTATGCCATCACTTGTCCCTATGCTGTCTAGTGGTTTTCCGGCAGCAGATCGTGCTGTTTAACCATGAGTAAACAAGGATTTTTACGTATGCTGAAAGCTTCAGATTGCCGATGAACAAGCGTTTGATCATTTATTGGGTAATCGGCGGCAGTATTATACTGCTAGATCATCGTTAACGATTGTTCCTGTGAACACTGTTTTAACGATAAACTGGCCGACAATTGGCTAGTCTAATACAGCCTTAACATTTCAGTTGACAGGAGTCCTTCATAGGCAACTCTGTGGGAGCTAAAACATTTTTATTGATACAAATGGAGTGAGGCACAAGTCTTTTAAAGGGAATCTGTCACCATGATTGTGGACCATTACCTGCAGTATTACATCAGTAGTACTCTAGATAAGAAGTCAAGATCACCCTTCCATTCCCCCACTGTGAGTGGTCAAAGTTGAGCTAAAATACACAGTCTGGACTGCTGTGTTGTGCTAACATAATGGAGAGGACTCCTGTGTGCATGCACAGCCGTCCTGACAATTTTTTTCAGTGCATCTTTGAGTGCTGATAGTGGGGTAACAGGGGCAGTAGGAAAATAAAATAAAGGGATATGGACTACTTATCTGTTGTACTACTTATATAATACTGGAGATAATAGTCCAAAATAGGGTTGACAGATTCCCTTTAAGGTGTGCACCGTATATGCTCTTGTTATTGTCCTATGCTGCTGACATCTTACATTTAAACCTTAGAATTAGCCAATCAGAGCAGTCGAGAGGCTACTGTGCTTGTGTAGATACGGTGTCCCCTCTTTGTTCACATAGGCACAGAGCTATGCCAAGCTTGTCCGATTCATACGCAAGCCTTACACCGTGCTGATAACTGGGGTCCAAGAGGTTGGACTACTACTAATCAAACAATGACAGTAGAATCAACATTAATGGGGTTGTCCAGTCTACTAAAAAGTTACAGCAGTGTTGTTTTGTCTTAATAGAAAACTCTTACCTATCTGACTTTATTATTAGTTTTGGCCCTGACCCTGCCACGATCCTCAGGGGGAGGAGGATGGGAGTGGTAGTTGTGGCACTGATAGGAGTTGTAGTAGTTCATGGTGGCTGTCCTCACTTCAATGCTTCCTGGGGCTGTGCAGTAAATGGAGGATGCACCCTTTCTTCCCTCTGGGTATACCCTGGTATTGGGACTCCTGCCTAGTGATAGCCAGACAGGACACCCTGGTGGTGCAGGCAATGCAATGGTGACAGCAGTGCAGATGCTGAGAGCAAAAGGAGTCCAGTGTAAGATAACAATTCCAACAACTTTACTGAGGTATTCTTAGCAAATAACACTTGTCAGTCTCTCCATGATATACACACACACAATTTTTCCAAGGCTAAATACGCCAAAGTAGGCTATATTGTCTCTCTATTAAATCCAGGCAATTTTCCAAATTGTCCATAGGTGTGCTGTGACCATAGACAAATAAACACACACTCATGGCGAGCCCTACCTGGAAAACAACCCGCTGTCCCTGCCTACTTGCAGTGCAAGTCCTAAGCACCAACTGGTTGACCGTCCCTATGCTGGTTAAGTGCAGAAAGAAAGTCCAAGCACCCGTGGTAAAAACTGCAGGGACCTGTTCACACAGCTGGAACACAAACACACTAAGAATGGTCATACAGAAATGGGTCAAAACCAGGAAGACAACACGGTACCAAATCATAGGATGGAAGGTAGTCAAAAATAGCCAAGCCAAAGGTCAAAACCAGACAGTTATCAATGTTCAAATTAACTAGACAGAGGGAAGTTAAAGGCAAGCTGAAGTCAAATACAAAGCAACAATCCACAACATGCACAGGAGCCACCGGAGCACAGCAAGGAAAAACCTATAACTTGCAAGGGTGTATTGCCAGCAGGGGATTTAAATAGAGCACTGAGTCCCTGGATCAGAACCTGTCAGGTTAAGGGACTCAGCGCCCCATTGGACCACAATACAGGTAGTCCTGAGATAGGCAGGCTGAGCAGTCACACAGCCTGCATCATAAACATACACAGCTGATAGCTATGACTCATTAGTCTCCCCCAGTGAGCAAGTGCTGCGGGGAGGAACAGAGCAAGTGCTCCGTTGATATGGACACGCTCACATCATCAGGGGCCGTAGGTTAGGTGGTAAGTCACCAGGGTGCAAGGCTTAGACAGCCGAGGGCATGGCCTGGACTGCACATCAAGGGGACGCAGCTCAGCATCACGTCTCACTCATCGCAGCCATGTGGAGCTGGCCAGGTAAGTTAATGACACGTGCACTTCCATTCTCATTAAAACTGCGGTTCCTACTGTGGTGTGCAGATCTTAGATGGAATGGGCAATCGCTCTCCTAGGTGTGGTAAGTGCCGTGGCAATATATCCTTTTCACAAGCAGCAAAGTCAAAAGCATACATGTGTGTTACCCTTGCTATCCGACACTGTCGCTTATGGTCATAAACAACCTGTAGTTTCTTTGCTTCCTGCTCTCAGAGGTTTGGCACATGGTTTCCTCATGAAGGACGATCCATGCAGCTCCTCACACTTCAGCTGCCAAGGCCAGACTCACTGGCTGATGCAATCAGACTACACAGCTCCTCCCTCAGCTCTTGGAATCATATAACACAGCATTGAAAATACACTAACCCTTAGTGGTAGATATTTACCCCTTTAGCAGTGAATTAACTGATCTGCAAGATGTCCCGTCTGCTCCAGTATCTCTCCTCCAGCTTGGCTCTTCCTGGGTTGCCTCACCCTATTAAATGGAACATGATCACTGACGAAACTGTCTGTATAATGAATGCAGCCCCAGGCAAGCAGACACATTGCGTGCTCATTTCTTCAGTACAAGCACACTATAGTGCACCAAATGACCACTGCTTCATTTACTAATCCGAAGACTACACTACTGATCCCATTCCATCTAAGAGGGGATGGTAGAAGCCAGAAGTGAGATCACATTATCAGCAGACGGGACACCTTGTCACAACACTAGATGCCGTACGCTTCCGGTCACGTGACCCTTAGGGACAACAGGGATCAGAGTCAAAACTGAAGGGTATTACTTCTCTATGATGCTGACAAAACATTTTAGGTGACCGTACAACCACTTTAAAATCTTAATTTTAATAGAAGCTTAAAATATGCAGTTTCAATAGCATAAACTCACCGTATACATACACTGTTCTATCACGGCAGGCTTGGGGTGCAAATCCGGAAGGTACTGGCTAATAAAATTGCAGAGTATTTGAATATCATCAATTTTGTTGGGTTTATCCTGAAGCTCACGCTCTTCAGGGTCTGCCTCATTTCCACCATGAAAGCAAATCTGTGACAGAGGAATGGACATAAGACACAATCTGAGCCACTATGGGAATGACATGGCAGCACACGGGGCAGATAGATTGGTGTTTTGGTGCTGTAAAGCTGTGCTAAAAACTGGCGACTTTCTTGTCCATATTTATCAAACTGCTGAGACAATGCTGAGTTTTCTGTACTCTGACATCATTTAAATAAAATATATTTCATGTTTTACAATACAAAATTCCATATAATTAGTCATTGTTTCTTCAATAGTACCAAAAAACTGTTCCACTGTACATTATGGAAGCTCAGTTCCATTGACTGAGTCTGTCAGCAGTTTTTGACCATAGTACTAGGTAGAGACTGGGGAGAGTGGTACAAACATACCTTTTGTGGAGCTTTTCTCATCAGGATTATGAAACGTTGATTTGCTAGATTTTGCTCCAGAAAAGTGGGGCTTCACAGTGAAGTTTTCTCTGTTCTCTGCTTCTTCAGACCCCTTGTCTCCACTCTGAGTAACAGCTGTAGCATCCAACCAGGAGTCCACTGCAGCTGTCACTTATAGTAGAGGGGAGGGACTGTAAAGAAGCTCAATGCAGAGAGCACTTGACACTGAAATTCTGTCTCCAGAGTACTTTCAAGAGGAGAATATGGCTGAATAAAAGTTCATATTATCACTACTCCTGATAAGAACAGCTCTACAAAAGGACTGTGCTCGCCAAGCCTTTTCTTGGTGCTCTCAACAGTTTAGCATGATCAAACGTGCTGACAAACTCCTTTTAAATTGAAAACTATACATTATTAGCGGCACAAGTGCTAGGAACAGTACATACAGTACATATAGCTAGTATTAGGTGTTATTAAACTACTGGAGCCGAAGTCTGATGGTTTAATATGCCTAATTCATGTGCATTAGCAGGTCCTCTAACCTGCTTGCTTGTGCCGAGATTCCAAAATAGCCACTGATGGTTATATGGCCAGCCCCACCCATCAGTGGCACCCAATCACTTATCCTGAGAACTAGTGACTGAAGTGCAATCAAGCAGGTAAAATGATCTGCTAATAAACATAAATCATGCATATTAAACCATTGGACATTGACACCGATGGTTTATTAACACCTGTTACTAACTGCATGTATGTGCTATTCCCAGCCCATGTGCAGCTAATAATATATAGTAGAGAACCCCTTTAAAGGGGTTGTCCATGCTCTAGCTATTGATGATCTATTATTAGATCTATCTTTAGAATAAGTCAGATTAGAATAGCAGCCGCCGGTGAAATACCACAGTGGACGTAACAAACTAAGGTTTGCTAGATTTTTCTTGTGTATTGTTGGCTTGATTCAGTAGCTAGTCCTCCAACTACAGCAGACAGGGTCTAAATCTTAACTCATATTTACTGTTTTCCTTCTTTACTGTTCATCCCCATTTAAACATGTGCTACATGGACAATGCTACTAAGTGTGTGCCGTGTGCAATGTATGTGTGCGTTGAAGAGCCATTCGAGGGTGAATACATTTGCTCTAGATGCAATCATGTTGCATTTTTGGAAGCCCACTCCCCTCACTGTGGAGGCACTGACTGGGGTCAGTGAAATGGAGGTGGGTGGAGCAGGACTATCAGGTCAGAAGTTGGGTTAATGCAGAAAGAAGAGGTAAAGGGAAAAGGGCCAGGGAGGCTTGTCCTGAGATGGAACTCCCTAGTAAATATGCCTGTTTGGCTGATATTAGGGATGAAAGCCCAGTGCCAGCAACACTACAGCAGGGCGTTTCTGCTAGCAACCAGGAGGATGACCGCTGCAGGAAGGATGGGAAAAGGAGTGAAGGAAAGGTCAGACAGATGCTGGTGGTAGGGGACTCTATTGTTAGGAGGACAGACAGGGTCATCTGTCGCCGAGACTGTAAATACCGAACAGTGTGTTGTCTTCCGGAAGCTCGGGTTCCGCATATTGAGGATCGGATTGACAGATTGTTGGGTGGGACTAGGGAAGACCCAGCGGACATGGTACACATTGGCACTAATGACAAAGTCAGGGGTAGATGGTAGATCCTTAAAAATTATTTTAGGGATCTAGGAGAGAGGTTAAAGTCCAGGACCTCCAAGGAAGTGTTTTCAGAAATAATACCAGTGCCACGAGCATCACCAGAGAGACAATGGGAGCTTAGGGAGTTAAATAAGTGGCTCGGAAGTTGATTCTTGAAGGAAGGGTTTGGGTTCATGGAGAACTGGGCCGACTTCTCAGTTGGTTACAGGCTCTACAGTAGGGACAGTCTACACCTTAATGGGGAGAGTGCAACTGCCCTGGGGGAAAAAATGGTTAGATGGCTGGAGGAGCTTTTAAACTAGGATCTGGGGGAGGGTGGGGGGTCATACTAATAAGGGGGTAGATAGTGTAGATAGAGAGTGGGATATAGGAGGGGACATTGGGGATTTAGTGGGGGCTCGGGTTAGTGAGGAAAGTAGGGAGAAGACTGGGCAAAACTATACAATGACGAAAAATAGAACTGCTGATAACAAGAACCTGTTACATACAAACATCAGTCAAGGTAACCCAATAATACCAGATATTCACTTTACAGGTAATAGTAATTTAAAATGTATTTTCACAAATGCCAGAAGTCTAGCTAGCAAAATAGGGGAGCTGGAGGCTATGGTACTAGAAGAACACATAGATGTAGTTAGTGTGGCTGAAACATGGTTGGATTCTTCGCATGACTGGGCTGTAAATATTGAGGGTTTTACACTATTTAGGGAAGACAGGGTAAATAGAAAAGGTGGTGGCGTGTACCTGTATGTGAGGAGTGATCTGAAGACAAGTGTGAAAGAGGAAATTGCGGGTGTGAATTGTGAGGATGTTGAAACCATATGGGTGGAATTTCAAAGACATATAAACTCTGAAAAATACTTGGTGTAATCTATAGACCCTCTAACATCACAGCAGAGATAGTTCAGCTGTACAACCAAATAGAGCGGGCTGCACAGGCTGGTACAGTGGTCATAATGGGAGATTTTAACTTCCCAGACATTGACTGGGGTCATGGTTCTGCCTCAACCGCAGGGATGTAATATTACTACTTTACAAAGCGTTGGTGCGGCCTCATCTGGAATATGCAGTTCAGTTTTTGGGCACCAGTCCATAGAAAGGACGCATTGCAGCTGTAAAAAGTACAGAGGAAAGCGACTAAACTGATAAGGGGCATGGAGGGTCTTAGTTATGAAGAAAGATTAAAAGAATTGAATATATTTAGTCTTGAGAAGAGACAACTGAGGGGGGGACATGATTAACCTATACAAATATATAAATGGGCCATACAAAAAATACAGTGAAAAACTGTTCTATGTAAAATGCCCTCAAAAAACAAGGGGGCACTGCCTCCGACTGAAGAAGAAAAAGTTCAGTCTTCAGAAGCGTCAAAGCTTCTTTACTGTAAGAACTGTGAATCTGTGGAATAGACTTCCTCAGGACGTGGTCACAGAAGGAACAGTGGAAGGGTTTAGATGAATTCTTAAAAGTAAACAACATTAATGCTTATGAAAACGTGTAGAAATCTGAGTCTCATTTCCTTCTGGTATTCGTGTCCCCACCTATCCCTTGGTTGAACTTGATGGACTTATGTCTTTTTTCAACCGTACTAACTATGTAACTACATGTAACTATTTAAAAATAACACCTGTTACTAACTGCATGTATGTACAGTTCCCAGCCCATGTGCAGCTAGTAATATATATTGAACAACTCCTTTAAAGGGGCTGTCCATGCTCTAGATATTAATGATCTATTCTTAGATCTATCCTTAGAATAAGTCAGATTAGAATAGCAGCCGCCGGTGAAATACCACAGTGGATATAACTGGATGCAGACAGGTCTGTCCACTGTTGATAATAAAATGGCTGCACAACATTATACCTACTACAGAGCTGAGAAATGGGGATCATTCTAAATTAAGATGGTATTATACTTACTATAAATGAAAAATGGAAGCGCTTAGAGCACATTTTTGATCAAATGTGTGTCGGGCCCAATCTTGTAGGCTTAGGTAAGTCCAAGAGAGGTGGTCTGTTAGTGTTAGGTACCCATCTGCGGAAGCCACCTTGACGCCTGGTAGATGTGCCCAACACACGTTCGATCAAAAATGTGCGCTTAGCTCTTCCATTTTTCATTTATAGTAAGTTTAATACCATTTTAAATTTAGAATTATCCCCATTTCTCTGCTCTGTAGTAGGTGTAATGTTGTGCAGCCATTTTATTATCCACCATGTTTGCTTTATGGATATGCACCAGTGATTGTGTATAAGAATGTGCTAGTCTAAATTTTCTTGTAGTAGGACTATCCACTGTGTCATGGCTGTGCCTGGTTACTGCATCTCAACTGCTTTTCAAGTGAATGGGAGCTAAACTGCAGCATAATGCAGAGAATCATTGAGGATCCAAGAGATCAGACCCCCACAATCTGTAAGGAATCTTACATCCTCCAATATGCCTTAACATAAACTCTTCCAAGGATTTTAGCCTGCGAAGGATTTGGCAACACAGAAACAGAATTTAATTTTAGCTTTGTCAATATTTCAGCCAGAATAACATTTCTGCAGATCCCTGTAGGGTTAGATATAGACATACAAACCTGTACTCATTAGCTAATTAGTGGAATAAATCATGGGCAATTATTATGTGTTAATATGTAATTATTTAATTTTCATGCTCATCTCTTTATTTACATACTATTCCTCCTTGAAAAGACACTGAACTATTCTGTAAGCTCCTACATGCTGCATTGCTTAAACCACTGCTGAGCGGAGAACCAACTACATTTAAAGGGGTTGGTCAATGAGTAATATCCAAAATGAAAATAGTACATGGCAGTCTATTTCTAATAAACTTAGGCCTCATGCACACAACCGTATGTATTTTACGGTCCGCAAAAAATACGATATGACATCCGTGTGCATTCCGTATTTTGCGGAACGGAACAGCTGGCCACTAATAGAACAGTTCTATCCTTGTCCGTAATGCGGACAGTAATATTACATGTTCTATTTTTTTGCAGAACGGAAGTACGGACATACGGAAACAGAATGCACATGGAGTACCTTCCGTTTTTTTTTGCAGACCCATTGAAATGAATGGTTCCGTATACGGTCCGCAAAACAGGAACGGACACAGAATGAAAATACGTTCATGTGCATGAGGCTTTAGATCCAGCTCTGTACCACACATGGACCCAGAGATCTCCCCATTCATTGCTGCAATTGCTTTGCTAGATTTATTTCAAGCTGGCAGCTCAAGGATTGCGCACTTTCTCAGGGAAAGTGTCCTTTTTGCTCCAGCTGGAGGCATTGAATGATGGACAGAAAATTTAGAAAAAGGGCAAACATCAGGTGGCGCTATACAGATAAATTTTATTGAATAACTTTGTTTCTATACAAAATTTTTACCTACAATAAAAAAGTACTCAGATTCAGGTGCTGATTTGAAAAGGGTAGAATATTTTTCGTGAGACAACCACTTTAATGCCCGTTTAGTTTTTATGGACTGTGTTACCTGCATATTTTGAAGTAGCATTCTGTTGAAAAAAGTGAGCTTTCTAACAACAAACATCAAAGTTAGTCACCAGTCATGATGCTGGATTTGCCTGGTGTCCCCCTTTACTGGTCAACAACACCTTGGTATAATTCCAACTTGGAGTCCTGTATAGGTTCTTACGCCCTACTAGGAAAGGTAATAAGACAAACCACAGCTGGACCTCCTCTCTCTAAAGGCTCAGTGCAGCTACATGGTCTTCCTCTACATTATGTAATGTCATAATGACAGCTCTATTGTCCTCTTCATAGGCCTAGATAAACACTTAAACAGAATAGTAGCGCATTGATTAGTATTATGTGAGAAGTACTGACCAGTAACTCTACTGGGATAGCACAGGAGGTTTTGGTGCTCTAATGTAGTCATCCTCCATCCTCTTTGGTCTGACTTATAGTCTGATAAAGATTGCTAAAGAAGCCTCTCTGCTGTGCTAAAAGTCCAGAAAGAGTGGAAAATGAAATGGGTTTTGGATGTTTAATATTGATGACCTATCCACAGAATAGGTCATCAGTATCAGTTTGGTGGAGGTCAGACACCTACACCAAACAGCTGCAGCTTACCAAGCACAGCATTGTCCATTGGATAGCATCTGTGCTCGGTATTGCAGCTCAGCCCCATGCCTAGGCCATGTGTCTGATGAATTTCATATCATTGGCATATGAAGAGGCCGCAGCACTCACAGGACCCTACTGATCTGATATTGATGACCTGTCTCAGTGTTTTGGCGAACCTATGGCACGGGTGCCAGAGGTGGCACTCAGAGCCCTCTCTGTGGGCACCTGCGCCCTGGAAAAAGTTTAAGGCGTACCAATATGCCTTAGACTTTTCCTGCCATTCATCAGCACAGGGCGCGCTATAAATATACATGGAAGATATGCTATATTAGACTGTAGTATTCAGGGTAAATTGCCATGTTGGCACTTTGCGATAAATAAGTGGGTTGTAGGGTTGCAGTTTGGGTACACGGTCTCTAAAAGGTTCACCACCACTGACCTATCCTGATGACATATGGTTTTCTTACACAGGGGCCATTTGCTACCTGTGTCTGCCACTGGCCTTACATATCTTCTTTAAGCTCAAGTGGACACCTACATTGAACTGATTACACTACACTACATTGATTACAAACCCCTAGTGAGCTCTTACTGCATACAAGTTTATACAGCTTCCACACTGAACACAATGATTAATCTATCTTCGGTGAGCACCCTCTAGTGATGGCAGCCAGCATACATAATTTTATCACTTAAGCAGGGAATTTTGTGTTGTGTAACTGAAAACAGAGCTCTGGTACCTATTGAGATATACCATGAAATCAAATATTATAGAGGCTATAGGTACACAGTAAAATGTTGCTAAGCTGTAAACCTTACAGTATACTTTGCAAATATACTGGTAAAATAGGCAAACTTCCTACATGATGTAAACTTTTAAAGCTGCACCTTAAATAGCCCTGGATACTCCTGGGAGGGTAGTCCATACACCTCATGCTCCTCTCCATTCAGATTTACACCCAAGAACGTAGGGATGTTCTGCAGAAGTCCAGATCCTCCAGGAATCTTCTCTTTCCAGTAACATACATTGATTCTCAGCGTCTGGGAATGAAGCACACTTAAAATAAAGGACATGAAACATCAGTATGCAATAGCGGTCCTGTCACAAAACATTAGAAGTAATGCATACAATGCATGATTTAATAAAGTCAGTGAAATAACCGCATTATAACTAACTCATACACTGTTGTCATGTAACTACATTACTTAGTGTTATTTAGCATACAATAATCACCATGCAACTTGCACAACCTAAATAATTTATTCTGTCATATGCTAATAAGGAAAGCTGCTTTCTCTAACAGCCATTGTTCGATTGGAACATTCAATAGGGTAAAAAACAATGCAAATAGAGTTGAGCGAACACATGGATGTTTGGGTTTGAGAAGTTCGGTCGAACTTCCCGAAAATGTTCGGGTTCAGGATCCGAATTCGACCCAAATTTAACCCCGAACCCCAATGGAAGTCAATGGGGACCCGAACTTTATTGGGCACTAAGAAGGCTATAAAATAGCCCAGGAAAGGGCTAGAGGGCTGCAAAAGGCAGCAAAATGTAGGTAAATCCCCTGCAAACAAATGTGGATAGGGAAATGAATTTAAATAAAATAAATTAAAATTAACCAATATCAATTGGAGAGAGGTCCCATAGCAGAGAATCAGGCTTCATGTCCCCCACCAATGGAGAAGGCCACTTTTACTTGTTTAGGCCCCAGCACCCAGACAGAGGAGAGAGGTCCCATAGCAGAGAATCAGGCTTCATGTCACCCACCATTGGAACAGGCCACTTGACGATATTTAGGCCCCTGGTACCCAGAAGGAGGAGAGGTTTATTCAACTTTGGGTTGCCCCGCAATATAATGGTAAAATTAAAAAAAGAGGATTGAATGAAGAAGTACCCTGGAGTCCAAGAATATATGGTTAAGGTGAGGTAGTTCTAAATGTCTAATATTCACAAGGGATGGACAGGTCCTGTGGGATCCATGCCTGGTTAATTTTTTGAACGTCAGCTTTCCACATTGGCTGTGGACAGGCGGCTGCGTTTGTCTGTAATGACGTCCCCTGCCGTGCTAAATACACGTTCAGACAAAGCGCTGGCCGCCAGGCAGGCCAGCACCACCAAAGCATAAATGGCTAGCTCTGGCCACGTGGACAATTTAGAGACCCAGAAGTTGAATGGGGCCGAACCATCAGTTAGTAGGTGGAGGGGTGTGCACATGTACTGTTCAACCATGTTAGTGAAATGCTGTCTCCTGCTAACACGTTCTGTATCAGGTGGTGGTGCAGTTAGCTGTGGCGTGGTGACAAAACTTTTCCACATCTCTGCCATGCTAACCCTGCCCTCAGAGGAGCTGGCCGTGACACAGCTGTGTTGGCGACCTCTCGCTCCTCCTCTGCCTTCACCTTGGGCTTCCACTTGTTCCCCTGTGACATTTGGGAATGCTCTCAGTAGCGCACTTACCAATGTGCGCTTGTACTTGCGCATCTTCCTATCACGCTCCAGTGCAGGAAGTAAGGTGCGCACATTTTTATAGGCACCTAACACTATCTGGCTATCTATTTATGTACCGTATTACACTAATCCAGGCACAGCAGTAACCATAGATTTAGGGGAATATAAATTGTAGGCCTAGTATTTAGGCCCTGGATGAAAGGTATCCTTTTACAGACAGATTTACACTTGGAAATGCACAGTAGCGTGTGAAAAAATGTATAGGATTATGCCTTTAGCACTTGTATTTTAACACTTTGTGTAATATACCCATTAACGGAAAGAAATACACTTAGAGATGCAAAACAGTGTGTGCAAATGTAGAGGATTATGCTGTATTTTAACACTTACTGTAATATACCCTTTAACGGAAAGAAATACACTTCGAGATGCACGGTAGCGTGTTAAGTTATTGAGGATGACCCTATCAGCACTTGTATTTACACCTTGAGTGTAATATACCCTTTTACGGACAGAAAAACACTATGAGATGCACAATAGTGCATGCAAATATAAAGGATTATGCTTTCAGCAATTGTAATTTAACACTTTGTGTAATATACCCTTTTTAAGGAAAGAAATACACTTGGAGATCCACACTGAGTGTAATATACCCTTTTAAGGACAGATTTACACTTGGCCTGCAACAGCTGGAACACGAGATTTTGGGTATTGCTATTTTGGCAATTGAATTTCACCCTAGAACAAAATATATCCTTTGACGGATACTATTAAACTATTTGTCCAGCCACAGCTAGAACACCAGATTTACTGTATTTCTATTTCTGCAAATTAATTTCACCCCAGAAAATAATATATCCTTTGACGGACACTATGAAACTTGTCCAGTCACAGCTGGAACACCAGATTTACGGTATTGCTATTTTGGTAATTGAATTTCAACCCAGAACAAAATATATCCTTTGACGGATACTATTAAACTACTTGTCCAGCCACAGCTAGAACACCAGATTTACTGAATTTCTATTTTTGCAACTGAATTTCACCCCAGAAAATAATATATCCTTTGATGGACACTATGAAACTTGTCCAGTCACAGCTGGAACACCAGATTTACGGTATTGCTATTTTGGTAATTGAATTTCAACCCAGAACAAAATATATCCTTTGACGGATACTATTAAACTACTTGTCCAGCCACAGCTAGAACACCAGATTTACTGAATTTCTATTTTTGCAACTGAATTTCACCCCAGAAAATAATATATCCTTTGACGGACACTATGAAACTTGTCCAGTCACAGCTGGAACACCAGATTTACGGTATTGCTATTTTGGTAATTGAATTTCAACCCAGAACAAAATATATCCTTTGACGGATACTATTAAACTACTTGTCCAGCCACAGCTAGAACACCAGATTTACTGTATTTCTATTTTTGCAACTGAATTTCACCCCAGAAAATAATATATCCTTTGACGGACACTATGAAACTTGTCCAGTCACAGCTGGAACACCAGATTTACGGTATTGCTGTTTTGGTAACTGAATTTCAACCCAGAACAAAAGCTATACTTTTATGGACACTATGAAACTTGTCCAGCCACAGCTGAAACCACTGATTTAGGGTATTGCTATTTTGGCAATTAAATTTCACCCCAGAACAAAATCTATCCTTTGACGGACACTATAAAACTTGTCCTGCCACAGCAGAAACCACTGATTTATGGTATTGCTATTTTGGAAATTAAATTTCACCCCAGAAAAAAAAAAATATTCTTTGCCAGACAGTATTACACTTGGCTAGCCACAGCTGGAACACCAGATTTAGGGGATTGCTATTTTTTGAAGTGAATTTCACCTCTCAATAAAATATAGAAAATTCTATCCTGAGTTTCTAGGGGTGACAATAAGCACAGCCAAGCCCCTGATGTAGGATATAGCAAAAAAAAAAAAAAAAAAAAACTACTATTGATGGATTAATGGACACAAAATGGCCGCCGATCACCCCAGAAAAAAGTGACAGAAAAACGCTCTGGGCAGCCTGAAAACTGTGAGCAATTAACTAGCAGAAGTTGAATGATTCACAGCTGTAGATCGATCACTTCATTAAGTGTTTTTGCTGAGTTAATCCCTGCCTTATCTTGCACTAACAGCAGCTGCATCCTATCCCTACAGTAATCAGAGCAGAGTGACATGCGGAGCGACGTGACTCCAGCTTAAATAGAGGCTGTGTCACATGCTGCACTTGGCCAATCACAGCCATGCCAATAGTAGGCATTGCTGTAATGGCCTCTTGGGGCAAGTAGTATGACGCTTGTTGATTGGCTGCTTTGCAGGCTTTCAAAATGTGCCATAGAAATCGCCGAACAACGAACCCAAAGTTTTACGTAAATGTTTGAGTTCGGGTCCATGTTACGAACACCCCAAAATTCGGTATGAACCCGTACTATACAGTTCGGGTTTGCTCATTCCTAAATGCAAATGGTACCAAGTTTTAACAATATAGATGGAGCATGTTAATGTTCTAGAACTTAGGACCAAAACCGAGGAGGCAATTAGAAGAAAAATGCTGTGAGATAAGAAGGAATCTATTATGGGTTATAAATGACTGCAATGTATACATTTCTGCAGGATGCCTGATCGTGACAGAGTTGATCATGTCCAATCCTAGTTACAATCTGCCATTTGTATACTGGTAACATCTATGTTATACAGTATAGCACAGATACATCACCTAGCATCAAATTAAGGGATATCCGTCAAAAGGTGTTTTTTTTATTAGGGCACCTATAATATACCGGCAGATTACCACCAGCTTGTCATTATGCAGAGGAGGTTTATTGTGCTTGATTGGATGTTTTTGGACCGGAGTTACCCGGAGATGAGTCTGGGACTCATATCAAAGGACCACCCGCACATTTGCAATATGCAGCTGAAGCCAACAACAGTATACATGAAAGTTTTTGGTGGTCCCAATCAAAGGATTAGTGTAGTGGTAGAAGTTGCACCGACTAATATCTCATTTTAAAGATGCCCTAACACAGAGATATTCAACCTGCAGCCTTCCAGCTGTTGTAAAACTACAACTCCCACCATGCCCTGCTGTAGGCAGATAGCTGTAGGCTGTCCGGGCATGCTGCGACTTGTAGTTTTGCAACATCTGGAGGGCTGCAGGTTGCGCATGCCTGTCCTAACAAAAAATGGTCAGTGTGCCACATCTTAGGCCTCATTCACACTAGCGTTTTTCCTTTCCATCCTAGAGTTCCATCCTTGGGGCTCTAGGACGGAAAGATACTGATTAGGATTATCCCAATGCATCCTGAATGGAGAGAAATCCGTTCAGGATGCATCAGGATGTCTTCAGTACAGTACTGAGACGTTTTTTGGCCGTAGCAAAATCCGCAGCATGCTGCAGATTTTGCTCCGGCCAAAAATCCTGATGGCATGCCGGAAGGACGGATCCGGAATTAATGCCCATTGAAAGGCATTAATCCGGATCCGGCTTTAAGCTAAACGTCGTTTCGGCGCATCGCCGGATCCGACGTTTAGCTTTTGTGAATGGTTACCATGGCAGCCAGGACGCTAAAGTTTCGGCTGCCATGGTAAAGTGTAGTGGAGAGGCAGGGGAGAAGTATACTCACCGTCCGTGCGGCTGCCGAGTCCCGGGGCGCTCCACAATGACGACAGAGCGCCCCATGATTACTTGATCCATGCTCGTGGGGCTCTCTGACGTCATTGTGGAGCACTCTGGGAGCCGCACGGACTGTAAGTATCTACTCCCCTGGCTCCCCATTACTTACTATGGCAACCAGGACTTTAGTAGCGTCCTGGCTGCCATAGTAACACTGAAAGCATTTTGAAGACTGATCAGTCTTCAAATGCTTTCAGTTGTCTTGCGTTGTGATGGATCCGGCGGGCATTTTCGTCGACGGAAGTGCACGCCGGATCCACACAACGCAAGTGTGAAAGAGGCCTAAGGTAATAAAACTACAAACTGTATTAATGGTGAAAAAGCTAAAATTGATGTAGAAAAGTAGCACATTTTTGAGTACCTCTCAGTTTGTGCAACAATATGAGACTTTCTGCCCTTTTACAACCTGGCTCTCAATGTTTGTACAATATGAGCAGGCATGAGTGAGTCTTCATGGTCTGACTGATTTAAGATTAAGTACACTAAAATTATTTAGAGACCTACACCTTTTAATTAGTGTTGAGCGAACCCGGACCCGAACCTGAACCCTAACTTTGCCAGAAAAGTTCGTGTTTGAGTTCATTGTTCGGGCATTTAATAAAGCTTGTTGAAAGGCTGCAGGGCCGCCAATCAACAAGCTTTTAAGCTGTGTGCACTTAGAAGCCATCACAGCCGCCTACTAATGACATGGCTGTGATTGGCTGGTGCATCATGTGACCCAGCCTCTATATAAGCTGGATCACGTGTAGCACAGCCCATCATCTCTGAGTAGTGCAGGGACTGGAAGCAGGCAGCTGAAGTGAGAGAGAGTCACATCTAGCTGTTAATTCTGTGGGTGACCTAAAGCAATTTTTTGTTGGGTGCAATGCAACATCTTTGTACCCCTAACATTGAAATATAATATTCTGTAAGTTCGGTGGGTGACATATACCGATTTTTTGTGTGAATTACACCTGCACTGCATTCGTGACAGGGAAATTAATATAGTTAATCTGTTTGTTAGTTCGGTGGGCGACATATGCTCATTTTTTGTGTGAAGTACACCTGCATTGCATACGTAACAGGGAAATAAATATAGTTAATCCGTCTGCTAGTTAGATGGTCGACATATGCTCATTTATTGTGTGAAGTATACCTGCACTGCATACGTGACAGGGAAAATAATATAGTTAATCCGTCTGTTAGATTGGTGGGTGACATCTAACCAATTTTTATGTGAGGTACACCTGCACTGCTTACGTGACAGGGAAATTAATATAGTTAATCTGTCTGTTAGTTCAGTGGGTGACCTCAAAGAATAAGGAGAGCATCAAATAAGGGACGTGGGCCTGGTCATGGTGCTGCTGGTGTTGGTGGAGGGAGAGGACTTGGTCGATCTGTGGCAGCTACACGCCCAAATGAAACACCTTCCTGAAGGTGTACGTAGGTGACAGAACGTTCAGCATTATTTTGTAGGCCCCAATACCGGTGTACGAATGGTGAGGTCAGAACAAGTAGAGGCGGTAGTAGATTGAGTAGCTGACAGTGCCTCCAGTTCCTTCACATTGTCTCCCACCTGGTCCCCTGCTGAAAGCCCAGAGTTGGCACCTGCAGCCCATGGGAATCTGGCTTTCACCTCACCACGTTGCAAATCAGCCAAGCAGTCTGAGCCCCAAGTCACGTAGCAGTCTCCTATGCATTTAGATGACTCTGCTGGCAGGGTTTCCGTGGGCCGTCCACAGTGGAAGAGATTGAGTGCACCGATGCCCAACCACTTATGCTTCAGGATGTGGACATGGGACGACCACCACAGCACATCTCTGATGATGACGAAACACAGGTGCCAACAGTTGCGGCTTTCTGCAGTGTGCAGACAGGCAGGGAGGGCAGGTATGAAGAGTGGGTGGAAGATGATGTTGAGGATGATGAGGTCCTAGACCCCACATGGAATCAAGGTCATGCGAGTGACGTGTGCAGTTCGGAGATAAAGGTGGTGCTCACACAGCGCCAACCACACAGCAAAAGAGAGCGCAGTGTGCAAAAGCAGAGTGGCCGTCCCCTAGCCAGTACGCCTGCTAATGCCCACCGCACCCAGGGACTGAGCACACCAAAGCTAGCTCCAAGGAGTTCCCTGGCATGGCAGTTCTTCAGACAATGTGCTGTCTGCTGTATGCTGTGCAATCAGAGCCTGAAGCGAGGCATAAATGTTCTAAACCTAAGCACCACCTGCATGACCAGGCAAAGCACAAGCTGCAGTGGTGTAAACACCTCAAAAACAACGAAAGATCTCAGGCTCCTCCTGCTCCCTTTTCTGCTGCAGTCTCGGCCTCTTCCTCCCCCTCTGCAGTTACTGTGGCACCTGCCACCCTGCAAACAGAGGATGTGTCAGCAATGCCACCACTTCCGTCACCATCACCAAGCATCTCCACAATGTCCCATGGAAACGTTCAGCTGTCCATCTCCCAAACACTGAAGAGAAAGAGGAAGTACCCCCCTACCCACCCAGATCCCTGGCCCTGAATGACAGCATTTCAAAATTCCTGGCCTTTGAAATGCTGTCATCCCATCCAGACTTTTATGGCGGTGGCTGTCCCACAGTACGTGGTTCCCAGCCACCACTACTTTTCCAGGAGAGCCATCCCTGCCTTGCACAACTAAATGGCGGACAAAATTAGACGTGTGTGCCGTGTTGCACAGTGCCGCTGTTTCGAGTACTCCACCAACATGGCCAGTGCTGATGATGCTGTCCTCAGCGTTACTATACCACTTCTATGTCTCCTTAAAAAAACGCTTCGGTCAATGATGGAAGAGGATGTGGCACAGGAGGAAGAGGAGAAGGAAGAGGGATCATTTCCACGGTTATCAGGCCAGTCATTCACAAGTGGCTCGGATGGTGGGTTCCTGCGCCAGCAAAGAACAGGTACACTATTGTCCAACCAGGGCACAGTTTTGGAAGATGAGGAGGATAAGGAGGAGGAGGAACCGTGTTCACAGAAGGGTGGAACCCAAAGCAGCTCATGGGCATCACTGGAGCATGGCTGGGGGGATACAGAGGACACAGACGATACACCTCCCACAGAGGACAGCTTGTCGTTGCCTCTGAGCAGCATGGCACACATAAGCAACTACATGCTGCAGTGCCTACACAATGACCGCCGAGTTGTCCACATTCTTTCCAGTGCTGATTACTGGGTGGCCACGCTGATGTATCCCCGCTACAGGGACAATGTGCCGTCCTTAAAGATGTGCGAGTACAAGGGCACGCTGGTAGACTGCGGATGGCATTGCCCCCTGACATCGGGGGCTCAGTGGAAGCACAAGGCAAAGGCAGAGGAGGAGGAAGAAGTTGCCAACGCAGCTGGGGCACCGCCAGCACCTCAGAAGGGAAGGTTAGCATGGCTGAAATGTGGAAAAGCTTTGTCAACACGCCACAACAACCAGCACCACCACCTGATATGGAACGTATTAGCAGGAGGCAGCATTTCAGCAACATGGTGGAACAGTACGTGTGCACATGCCTACACATACTGACTGATGGGTCTGCCACATTCAACTTCTGGGTCTCCAATTTGTGCACATGGCCTGAGCTTGCCCTTCAGGCCTTGGAGGAGCTGGCCTGCCCTGCCGGCAGTGTATTATCTGAATGTGTGTTTAGCATGGCAGGGAAGGGGGTGATCACAGACAAGCGCAGCCACCTGTTCACAGCCAATGTGGACAAGCTCACGTTCATTAAAATGAACCAGGCATGGATCCCACAGGACTTGTCCGTACCTTGTGCAGTAGACAAGTATACCGGCCGCACCCAGCCATTGTTAGACTCCAGCACACTTTCTCTTTGCATTCTCTTTTCTATTTCCCAATGTTTTGGGGTCTTTACAAATCTATAAAAAAAAGAAAAAAAAAAGAAAAAAAATACAAAAAACAATGTTGGCTACCTCATCTTCCTCCACCACCGCTTCCACCTACACCGCCACGTTCACCGTCTCCACAACCACCAACTCCGCTTTGACATCTGCCTCCTAGTTGAAGATCATTATTTTTTACTTTTGTTATATTCCATGTTATTTTAAGTCATTTCCCCAAATTTCAGGTACCCATTGGCTTCAATGGGGTTCGGGGTCAAGTTTGGCTGAAGTTCGGGTCCCGAACCCGAAATTTGCGGCAAAGTTCGGCCGAACCCAGCAAACCCGAACTTTCAGGTGTTCGCTCAACGCTACTCTCAATAAATTTGCCGCATCTCATGCCACTGCAAACTAGACAAAAAAAACGCCAATGCTCCCCCATCAAATCTTCAAGCCCAAGTTCTTTAGATATAAACCCATTGCTTGGTCCCAAATTAATTCAGTTCACAGGGTATTGGGATTATAATGCCAGGTAACTCCTGTACTGCTGGTAGATCTCCTTGTACCTCATCATAGATCATCAGGGAGCACAATGGAGGTGTGGGCAACGGAAAAAGTGTTTAAATCTGTAGGAAGAATGATAATTGCATTGATCTACTTTGGTAGGACAGTTCAGATAAGGACAACTTTACTTTTCCTATTGTAAGTTATTTCATTCCGCCAATAGTCCTCTGTTATAGTGTGATCCTGTTCTTTGGCAAGGTATGAAATCATCTGAATCAATATAATATTTTAGTGTTCTCCAGTTCCCACACATCATTCAGCCGGCTGTAATTGTTTTATTATCACAGAGCAATTGAATACTATGTATATTCTGTAATGTTCTCTGTAATAAGCGGATGATTTGTGCACATTAATATGAACAAAGGCTACAGGAGATGATGAGGGAGAAATGATGGAAGCTTTCTGATATATACAGATTCATGTAAATTTTAATGTCAATCCATGATGGCTCCGTGCAATGAAATAGTTATTGTCAGAATGTATTGCAGTATGATGCATCATTATATCGTTACCACTCAGATTTTTTACCCCAGGCATTATATGAAACATGAATGTCATACATACAACTTGGAGGACATGGCAGAAAAGTAGAAAAGGAATTAAAAGAATAAAATAAATTATTCTTTCAAGCAGAATGCAGCAGGTTCTGCATTAACAACTCAAGGTTGTGCATTTAGGGTCTTTTTTTCTGATATGCGCCACAATCTGCAACTTCCCGCCCTCACACCAGGTCTAAAAACGGGAGTGGAGAATAGGGTGGGTCAGCAGGCCAGTCTCATTGATTATTTTCTATTCCTGTTTTTGGCGTAGAAAATGTTCTACATCTACACAAGCAAGGAAGCTGGTGTAGATTTAGACTGGTGGTTGATGTGCCGAAGTTATGTGGATCCCAGCGCTGGAGTGGTTATTATGACTGGCATCACTGGCCTATGAAGAGGCTTCCCCTCATTGGAGTGCAGTGGTCTCTACAAACAAACATCTGATTAGTAGGAGTGGGACCCCACAATCAGATATTGATTACCTATCTTGAGGATAGGCCATCCATACCAAAATCTTGATTGGTCATCAATATCTGATCGATGGGGCTCCCACATCTGGCACTGCCATCTATCAGCTGTTTGAAGAGACCATGGTGCTCCGGTCCCTTCATAGCACACCAAGCACAGTGCAGTACAATGTATAACGTCTGCGCTTGGTATTGCAGCTCAGGTCCATTCACTTGAATGAGACTGAGTTGCACATGCGCCACGTGATCAATGAACGTGACATCACTGGCCTAGGAAACGGCCGCAGTGCTCACTAGACAGGGGAGGAGTCGAGTCCCCAACGATCAGATATTGATGACCTATCCTGAGGATTGGCTATCAATAATGAAATCCCTGAAAACCCCTTTAAAGGGTGTGTATACAATACCCATCTATAACCAAATGTATGCAAAAAGAACATAATCTTGTGCGTGTACGCTCACAAATGAGAAAGACATTTATGTAATGTAACATCATTATCTGTGCCACCTATATTGCTGATCAAAGGGCTTTCAATCACTCTAAGAGCAGAGTCGTAGGAAGCGAGCATTGTCAGATCAATCTATAATAATTCACCTCTTTAGAAGAGGTTCATAAATTAGGAACTCATCTACAGTGTCTTGCTCATTTAATGGCAACCAGCACCGGTTAAGATAAACGACCCTGTTATTTCTCTATCTAGAGTGTTCATATAAAGGGAAAAGCAATCCCTAAAGGTGCTTGGAAATTGACAGGCTTACAACACTTGGGCTTTGTGTTGTTACTTAGAAAGAATCTCAAGGCTGCTACTGGAAAAGAAACGGGATGGTAATATAAGCTGTTTGTTGGCGGAAGAGCTTCTAACACATTGCAGTGATATATATTGCCCTGGGGAGAATGACAGTCCCAGAAACCTTTTAAATGCAGTTCTGTTTCAAAGAATCATACTGTAAATCAAATGAAAAGGTAATAAGTAATTCCTCTACTTGCCTGCTTTAAAAAAAAATGGTTTTATGATAGATGCCAAAATGTTTTAGCAGTAAGGCTCAGGAAATGTAATTTCTCACCTTCAGAGGTAGTTCAAGGCCAAGAGGGCTAAGCACTTTCTGGGCCCATGGGCCTGCGGTGATGACTAATTTTTCGGTTTCAAAAACATGAGAAGCAGTTGTCACAGTCACCACCCGTCCAGGCTGTATGTGCGTCACTTTTTCCCCATCTCGGATTACTCCACCCATTGTTTTAAACTGTTCCTGTAGGAGAATCAGAGACGTTCATGTTTGAATAGTGTCAGACTGTGCAAGGACACCCTCCTTCCCCAACTGGTAACATCCATCTGGACCTTAATTGAAGACTTCTAGTAATTCATTCATAAACATAGTAGGGATTATAGAGGAATGGCATACCATAGAGTCATAAGATGCTCCAGAATTCTTATTATATGGGAAATGTAAGTACACAGTCATTGAAACAGACATGTCAGCAGAGGTGGACAGGTCCTTTTTAAAGGAATTGTCTTGGATTAGAAAAAAATGAATAGGCCTGAACTGCAATACTACCACCTTCCATGGACAGAGGTTGTGGAGATTCTGGATCTAAGGTTGTCCGTACACCTTCAATACTCATTAACTGAACGATTCTTCAACTGAAATCTACAGTATCTCTCCCGATTTCCCCATACACATACACGCTTAGCTCGGCTAAGTCTGTAAAAACAGTTTTTTCTCCTTGGAGAGTTAAAGAATTGAGTGATGAAATCCAATATGCCTCATTCTTCTCTCCACAACATCACCTGTTGGGCCAAAGTCAGACGCTCCCCATACACATTAGATTATCATCCGACTCTGCTAAAAGTGCTAGGTTCGGCTAAAAATACCCTAATGTGTATGGGGCCTAAGGGGATCTGGAGTAATTTGTTTCTAGGATGGTGGTTATTTTATATAATTATTATAATAAAAATTGTCATGCAAGTGTAAATTGATGCAGCTTTGGTCACAACTTTTTGTGACCAAAGCTGCCTCAACATTTGGGAAATTTAAAGGGAACCTGTCACGTTGTACATGTTATAGAGCAGGAGGAGCAGAGCAGATTGATATATAGTTTTGTGGAAAAAGATTCAATAAAAATGTTATTCATTTAAATTCTTGCTCATTCTGGGCTTTAAAGTCCAGGAGATGGTTCTATCAGTGATTGACAGCTCTCTCTGTCTACACAGTCATAGAGTGAAGGCTGTGAGTCACTGATAGGACCGCCTCCTTGACTTCAAAGCCAAGAATGATCAGGAATTTAAATTAATAAAATACAATTTTTATTGAATCTTTTCCCACAAAACTATATATCAATCTACTCTACAATATGGTGGCGGTAGCTTACATTGCATTTTCATGGTGAGAGAATCCCTTTAAAACATATATATTCACAATATTAGAGAATTGTGTATAACTTTAATATATACCGTATTTTCCTCCTAAAATGGGGGGAAAACATTAGTGCGTCTTACAGCGTGAATACAGGGCAAAATTTTTTTTTAAATATGTGGCACATTGCACGATACATCGCAACCTGCGATGTACCAGACATCTGTCTACCTGTAGCGGGAAACCGACGGCTGCAGCGCGGGCTTGTTGATTGGGCCGGCCCCTTCTGGTGGAGGTTGGCAGGGACCAGCCATGTGAGCTTGGGAGCAGGCAGATGAGGGGATGAGGAGGCTTTCCTGCCGCACATGCCTACTCCGCCCCCTTAAAATACCAGTCTGACATCCTGCTTAGTGCAGGAGCGCAGGGCGTCATTGGTTGCTATGACGCTATGCGCTTCCTGCTGCCGCCGCAGTACAGTGATACACTCGTATAGATCATACGAGTGTATTACTGTACAGAAGCGCCGGCAGCAGGAAGCGCACTGCGTCATAGCAACCAATGACACTGTGCGCTCCTGCACGAAGCAGGATGTCAGACACCATCATGCTGGGTCATGGCTCGGAACTCGGAAGCTAAAGGGAGCATACTGGGGGCACAAAGGGGGGCATTCTCTATACTATGGGGCACTTTGGGGGCCATTATCTATAGTGGAAGGTACAAAGGGCCCACTATCTATAAAGGGGCACTATGGGGGTACTATCTATACTTGTGGGGGGGGGGGCGACGACAAATGGGGCCATTATATTAAGAGAGATCTACTATGAGGACCATTGTCTATACTACTGGGGCATTATGGCGGCCATTATTTATACTGGTAGGGCACTATGGGGGGCATTAAATATACTGAGGGCACAGCAGGGTTAAATTTTCACAGACCGTGTTGCAATAATAATAGGCTGGGGGCTGATAGGAGGCATGGGGTCTTATAGCACGCATGGGGTCTTATAGGAGGCATGGGGCTGATGATAGGAGGCATGGAGGGTCATCTGAAGTCTGAATGTGGTTCTTATTTAAACTGGGGGTCTTCTTAGGGCTGTCAGCTGAGTTCTAACTAGCATGAGGGGTCATATTGGTGGTCTGACCTGATGAAAAATATTTTTTTCTTATTGTCCTCCTCTAAAACCTAGGTGCGTCTTATGGGTCGGTGCGTCTTATAGGGTGAAAAATACAGTACTTTTTTATTTTTGCATTTGCATTTCACATGCCTGTAATAAAAGGAACAATTTTGTTAAGACTAGATTAGGGATTTGGTGTTTATGCAGTTCTGTGCAGGAAGCTGAATGTAGGCAAACACAGTACAGAGCAGTAGGCTCCCTGTGTGCCACTGTATGGCGCTCTGCAGCACACTTCTAGGTTGTATAGCATATAGCCATAATGTAGCCATGTGGGAATTTGCAACCAATAGTATGATCCTACTGTGCATTCAAAGCGGATAAAAAAAAAGTATACAATAATAATTCGATAGACAAAAAGTAAAACTAAATGCAAAATCAGAATACTAGTTTTCTAATTTTTCATCCCATTTTTGACATATTGTTGTCATGAAGATGCAAGAAGTGAGTCCTAACCTATTTTTTATATTTAATATTTGTGCTGTTGATTGCAATCTACATGGCAACCAGTCAGTATATTGCAATCATATACAAGGAGCAAAATGTAATTAAACATAGAGACAACTCAAACTTTTTTACATCAAATTATTGCGAACAACCCTTTTAATTTGTCTGAGCGTTTAATTAGATATAGATCAAATATATTGTAAGGAAACATGTTTACATTGATCCAGTTTTTTTTTTTTCATTAGATGAACTCCGAGCAAATGAAACAGAACTTTGCTGCAGTCTGGTTGAGTCTCTATAGAGTTATGTTGCTCTTTCCACCGTAAAACAAAGAATTATTTATGAACAAAGCAATTTCACACTTTGGATACGTTCTCTCTGTAGAATGAAGACACGTCTGCACTGAAAATGAGATTTTTTTTTTCTTAGGCATAAATATATTTTAATCATTAGCTAATCTAATTAGGGGAACGCTCCAATGTGTATGTAGCAGGGGAGATGCAATGTTTATTTGTCAACTTGTATAAGGATGTATAATTATGTGTACATGACTTGATGTTCCATGTAGTCATTATGTAGCTCTCTGATGAATATCAATATGGGAAGTTCTTACCGTACCTGCACAGCCCGTAAGGCTTTGTCGGCGCTCAGAACTCCACCATCATGGTCACAGCAGACAACTTCTCCAGCCTTTAGTAAAAACCCTGGATATTTCTTCATGAATTCCTCTTGTGTCAGAGTGCCCCATGACATTTGTCTTTCTTCCATATTCTTACATATTAACTCAAACTCTTCATTTCCAGTTGGGGCTATGACGACAACGCCGGTTTTCCTGTGGACATATTATAAAATGATCTAAAAACGCATTAAAAAAAACACAGAATAACTCTAGAAAAGTAATGACTGAAAAGTACGTTAGGAGCTTACAGATCAGCAGAAAAAATATTGGACTTGAGATAGATTTTTTTTTTTCCCAGACACCGTTAAACTCTTGTCCACAGGCTGTTTCTGGTATAGCAGCTTGGTCAGCCTTCACATTGCTTTTCGCCCTATGCTCCCAGCATGTATGACATTTTTATCCTGAACACCTGACAAAGGACAAATAGTGTCCTTTTGGCCTCCATCTGGCTTGTATACATCAGTATAGTATTTTTCATTTTGTATGTGCTGCACTATTCAATACAGAGGCATACAATCAAAAATCTATTATTACACAGTATACAGTACCTTTTTTTTAAGGCAGTGGCATATGTCGGAGGTGTTCATTGGATGTATATATACATTGGGAAATCCTCTTGATGTATACTTTCAATGCACCCTCCGCTCCATTCACTTGTCTGGGGATCATGAGGTAGAAAACAAGAAACAAAATAATTTCCAATTTTATGAATTATATGTGGTTGTATGGTTTTATATATTTTTATATATTTTTGTATTAAAAATTTTAAAATGTATAATTAGGGTATATCTATATTTATTCCAGTTGGGGGTGTATCTATCACTATATATACATTTATTATGCGTTGGCATTGGGTAAGCCTGTGGACATTGCATCCTCCAAAATATCACAGTGATAGAGAGGTAAGCCACTATAATATATACCTATACAAAATATGACCCTATGTTGGTGCATTACCTGCTCTTTTATCCAGTTTTATTAGCTTGTGCTGGGCATTTTCCTCCCAGGAGACCAATTGCCAATGCACTCTATGGCACAACTAACCTTGCCCCTGTTGACAGCTGCAGAAATCAAGTCACCTGCTACAGTTTTCATCTAATTTGTATTCCAATCGTATTCCAAAATATTTGGTCCATTATTGGTATATAACAATGATTTTTGCACCTAAACTGTATGTTTATTGCCAGTTATTTGGCCCTGATTTACTAATCCTAAATGGTGTAAGCGGCTGTCTAGAAATGCACCTGATTTATCACAGGTACTCAGGCTGGATCATAAATGTGGAGCAGGAATAGACACTTTTCTCTTATTCTATACCAAATATTGGTTGGCCTACTTTCAGACGCCAGCATTATGGTGCAAAATGGTGCATCTTAAGCAGTGTCAAACTTGGGTGTCTAGGGCCCACAAGTAAAATTTATTCTAAGGGCCCACTGTAAAGCTACAAGCAAATACTACCTGCTACTACAATGGCAGGCAGCAGCAAGATGCTTACGATGATTGATTATGGGGATCCCTGTAGCGGTATGTACTTGAGCAAAGAATATATTGGCTGGCCTGCCTCTGTGGCTAGAAGTCTTCTCGGCCACCTGATGCATCTACAATAATAAACTGGGGAGTTTGTTAAATAATCTACTATAAATGTTTCGTATATGGACATAGGCAGGTTGAAATTCTGTACGCTGTATGTGGTGCGGTCAGTCTTCTGTGTTATGTGCAAGGGATGAGGGACTGGGGTTCCACCTTTGTTAGGGACCCACTGGTGGATTTACTTGTTCCCCTCTGGGCCAGTCCAAGCCTAATCTTAAGTACTGAATCCTTCCAATGAAGCTCCCCTCTCCACTAAGTCCTGCCCCTTGTCAAGCATGTCGTAAAAAAGTGGGGAAACCCTAGATGTTCCACATTTGAGGCACAAACACTTTAGTAAATCTAGGCCTCTCTAATTTTCATTGGATCATCCAATTTTAAATCCACTTAGGCACACATTTTCTCAAGTGGGCGATATTGCTGAAATATTGTTGTATAATCCAGCAATGGTTTATTCTGGATTGATTTAATTGTATAAAAATAATAGGTCTTATTGGAGGTAAGGAGTTAACACTGTGTCTTTCCTTGGAAATTACTCAGTGTGGTCTCTAGAGACATTTATGTTGCATTCTGTGATATCCCTGAGGTGGCTTAAAATAGATGTATTGTTAGATGAAACACCGTGGAAGAAGCACAGCAACAGCTCTGTTTAGTAGGGGTGCGGGGGGGGCTACATTAGTGCATATGGAGACCTGTGAGTGGCAGCTTGGAAATGAAATATGGAAGGTGGGGTATGGGGGATATTTTTTTTTTTTCAAACAATTTTATCATAGAGGTGAAATTGCCCTTGACGGGGAGTCTGGGCTAGAAATAGCAATGTGCACACAAGAGACAAAGAACGTGCACGGAACATAGTGATTTTCATTTTAACAGTGAAATACAGCTGAAGACACCAGAAATAGCTATTGTGTTCTGGATACAGGCTCTGCAGATAGAAGACAATGAAAATAAAAATAATGAAAAAGATGACGCCTGCATAGGCTAACGCAAGCTAATGAGTAGAACACAATTACCTGGTAGAGGTCATGTGAATATCACATCGTCTCTGAAACTTTTACTCACGAGTAATTGTCCGTAAGTTTTGAATTTCTAATTGGACATGAATGAAATGTGTTTCCGAGGAATTTATTTGAGCGAAACAGCTGCTAAACACATAGCCTTGCCCTGTTCTGCAATCACCATGGTCCCTCTCCTGTGCTGCAGAAGATATGCACTCCATTCAAATGAATGGATTTCAAATTTTTCCTGCACAGTTAAGCTTCCTTACAGTAGACAAAATAAAGTGCTTTCCAGTTTGCTCAGCTCATGTGGAAGGAAATATTTCTAATCAGTGTTTTTCTTTCTGTGCTTATTGAAAAGAATATATATATACGCAATTATAGGCCAAGGGCTCCATAAACTAAAGCAACAGTGGGAAAGGAGAAAGAAATTAGAAAAACAAATGTACTACTTGACTTTAACGCACTTAAATTATTTCTTTCTGTGCACGTGTTTTGCATACAAAATGAAAGGTAGATAACTCCCTATGTATATGTATTACCATGGTAGTTTAACTCTGGGGCTGAATTGCCACTTTATCAGCTTTGATGTAATCATACTTTTCGCCTGGAAGCAACAGGATCATTTAAGGAATAGGCGAAGGAAACACAAATCAATTTATTCCGGCCTCTTCGCATTTCTGTGCCTGAATAAGAAAATCATTAGGAGAAGACTAAGTGCAACAAAACACATTTCCTAGTTCTCCTAGTTATCCAATGTTCTTTGCAGTAACTTTTAGGCAGGCTGAGAAAATGGAAGAATTATGTTGTTGGACCTTGTAGATTGTTAACTATGCAATTTATACTGCAAATTATACTATAATATCCCTAGTCAGACTCGGACTGGCCCACAGTGGAACAGGTGAATCTCCCGATGGGCCCTGAGCAAAGTGGCCCCCTAATCCCCCACCCCCTGCACAAGTGACACATGATACAGTAGATTAACTGCGCTAAATATAGATAGGTAGCACACAGCACTTCAACCAGCCTATATTCTTATAAAACTGGGGAGATTATTTAGCAAACTACCCAGTTTAATATTATAGATGCCTCAGGGGCTGGTAAGGAGGAAGGCCAGCAAGCATCCTCTTTGCCCAGGGACCTCCATAATCAAACCATAATCTTGTAGTACCTTGCTGTTGTCTGCAGGCAATGTTTGCCTGTAGCTGTATAGTTGACAACTGTTTTCAACCCCAATAGAGGAATCCTAGGGATATATAATTGTAATATACACAGTGATGACCACCACTTAGCCTGCTTGTTATAACCCACTGTCCCCTGACGAAGCGCATCTGCGGCAAAACATGTTGGGAGGGTTGCGCGATTTGTTTTAGGCTAGCTGACTATAAATTTAAGATCTATTATCGAGAGCCCATATGCAATTATGTATGAAAGATATTACAGGGAAAGACTGTATAGGTAGCGATATAGTGTGTTTCAATGATGAATGCCTGTTTTGGATAGGAGTTCTACCACTCGATTGAATAGGGCCTGTGACTCTGGCCTTTTTGAGTCTGCAGATAAAAAAGCCATAACCCAGAAATGTTGCTAATTGGTGGATGCTGATATTGCAACAATATATGTAGAACACAAGCAAGCTAAGTGGTGGATGCTGACTTAGCAACAATACATGTGGAAACAACATTGTATCTTGGTTAAAAAACAGTACCGCTATCCAGCCAGTCTCCAAGCCCTGATATACCCATGTAACTGTAATTGGAAGGGCTTCTAAAACTATCTGTTATCAGTGTAAGCTGATAGTTTTAATATTCCGTTTTCTTTTGCTGGTGTTTCTTTTGGGGTACTATTTGTTTTAATATATTAAATAAATGTTAAGTCTTAATGCATTTTTGAGGAGATCCCTAGTGGGATTTTTTGTTATCTAACTGATCATTGTGTATATTACAATAGCTGTATAGTTGGCCCCCAGAAAGAATTTTACTGTTGAGCCCCAGCACCAGAGTCTGACACTGTCTCTTGTAGCTACAGATGAGTGAATCAAATTTAAACTAATTAGCTTTGACCTGAATTTTCAAAAAGTTTGGGTCAAATCAAATCTGAATGTTCGATTCGGGCATATTTCCCAATAAAGCATTACCCATTTTTCATATCAGAAGACAGGAAAGATGAAGGAGGATTAACCCAGGCAGTGTGTGCATACACATCGTCAAGGATTTGCTGTCAAAACCGAAAATTTTGGGGACCAGTTTTTTGAAAATCTGAAATATATTACAATGCAGCTTCTTGTTAACGAGGCTGTTTGATACCACCAGAAGCTTGCGCTTACCCCTCTCCGTATAGTGTCACTTTAAGATTACTGCCTTGGTGTTATAATGTTTGAAATGAGTTGTATACAGTCCTAAGAGACCACAGAGTGCCATAACCGGCTTTTCAGGGCAACTGGAGCACTGTCAATTGGGGTCAACTTTTTTCAGGCCCAAATCAAATGGCCAGCCTAATTTGGCCAATCAAATTTAATAAATTAGCCATAAAATAAAACATAAGGGTAACATTCCTACTTAAAGTTATTTAAAGGGAACCTGTCACACTAATATGGTGTCTGAGCTAAAGGCAGAATATTATAGAAATGGAGGAGCTGAGCAGATTGATATATAGTTTTGTGGGAAAGGATTCAGTATAACTTGTAATTTATTCATTTATAATTTTATATCCATGCTCAATGAGAGTTTTGAAGTCCAGGAAGCGGGCCTATCAGTGATTGACAGCCTTCCCTCTATGACTGTGTATACAGAGCCAGCTGTCAATCACTGATTGGACCGCCTCCTGGACTTCAAAGGCCAGAATGAGCAGGGATTGGCATTTTTACTAAATCTTTTCCCACAAAACTATATACCAATCTGCTCAGCTCTTACTGCTCTATAACATGCTGTGGGCAGATTACATTGCATTTTCATGGTGGAAGGTTCCCTTGAAGTAAAAACATGTAGATATTTTATCCTGAAGGCAGATCTCTGGAATAATAATGGTTACCGGCACTTATTTGACTTGGACATGATAAGCTTTCATAATTGAACAATTTGTATGTAGGGTTGATCAATGTACTCCTAGTAAGAGAAAACAGGAGGACCTGTAGTGATGTACCCGAAGACTGCCCTCCAGGACCAAATTGCTTTATTGGATTCATTATAAAGTTTTGTTGTATAAAGATTTGTTGCAAGCACTCTGCATACTTTTCTGTATGTAAACCCCATGGCCATCTCTCAATTAATTTCACTGGTAAACGCAGCCACTGCATTGGAAAAAAGGGTCAAATTGCAAAATGTGAGATGAGTCTAAGTATTCATGGAAATATTATATCATTAAATCTATAAAGAAGCTTACAATCATGGAGGCAAAGAGCCAAATGTGGGCCCTGAGACATTGCTTTGAGAACATTGTGCTGCACTACATCTGTTACATAATCAGGGTATACATACATAGACATAAAGTTATATTTTGTCCCTTGGAAAACATTACCATAACATCAGATATAAGCCTAGTTTGCCATTCTTGAGAGACCATGATTTTCGTGTACACTGATGAAGTAATTATGGAAGGCACTGATACATAAACTTTTGGTATTTCACTAGGGTTTAGACACTTGAATATGATTTATTTGCTTCTTGTCAGGGTCAGAGCTTGTAATCTACAGTAATAACTTGCTGCAATACACTATAGACCTACGCCTGGGTAAAGGCTGATATTGGAATCAGTAGAGTGATTAGGTTACAGCTTAGGAATAGGCACTGGGCGATATGGCCACGTATATTCCCTTCTTGTCATTCATTCAGTTTTTTTTATGTGATTCCCATAGGAATGTCTATTTTATTTTTGTTCTGGTTTGCTTTATTGTTTCCTACATCTTCACTACAACACACAACTGACATGTCACATTTTCACGTCCATGTATATTTGAGAAAAAATGGGAATAGATCTTGAGAGGCAAAGTTTCATCAGTTGCTTTTTGACAGAGGTCGGGTAGGCTTCATTTACCTTGTAGTCACCGAAAATAACTTTTATTATATGCTATAGAATAGGCCCCACATATAATCGAAAATATCAAAAGAATAAATCAAATAAAAATACCTATTCCGTATTGGGGGGATCAGCATGGGGTGGGTCAGATGGACCAATGGTAGTTATGAAAAGGGAGATAGTCCCTAATACTCACCCTATACTATAGGCCCTACATATAAATGGAAATAGGTTCCCAAACCAGTTGATAATTAAAATGTGTACACATTCCTAACTTGTGTTCAAAATGTTTTGTTTATCATCTTTTAAGGGGCAAATCACATTATAGGCAGCTGTTATGAGCAACACAGATTTCTCTGTTGCCCCTTGCTTTCCTTTTTACTAGCATTTTTGAGGCGTTGCAAATGCCTTTCATCTGAGTCTGGGTTAGGCTATTTACGTTTGAGCTTTTCATTGCTTAGCCTTTAAACGTCCAGGCCTTTTGCTTCTCTACTTGCTGGTTATAGCGTATGCCCTGTGAATTTGTTTACAAATTCAGTACCTTCAGAACTGTCTATTGTGTTGTTTTAGTGTATCCTGGGACCTTTTGTCCTCAGATCTTTTAAATTGTTTCCAGCATTGAAGTTTGTTTGCTTGCTGAGTTGGTTTTTGATTTCTCTTGGCTGTCTTGCTGGGGTATACTTCAGAGTATACTTAAATGTTCCGTGTATCTTTCTTTCTGGTCTCTGTCATTCACTCATTCTCAACCTGTATGCCATCCCCTACCTACTCCATTGCTGGACTCCCATATTCTCCATCAATGGCTATCATTAATGATGAGCGAAGTTTTGAAAAATTTGATTTGGGTGATTTTCCGAACTTCAACAAGAAATTTTATTTGTTCCAAATTAATTTGTCATGAATCACGATATATCAAGTATACCCAGGCCACTCTGCCTAATCATATTCATCCCACTTGGTAGCCCAATCTCAAGGTGAAGACTTGGAAGTTAAACTGAAGTTAGACCACCTTTTAATACTCAAGGTACCTTTACACGTGTAGATGATTGGTATGATTGAGCGACGAACAAATTGTTTCTTGGTGTAGTGAATGTTTCAACAATGACCCTTTAGACGTGGCGATTATCGTTTACAAAATCATAATTTTGATAGCATATTCCATAGTTTGTAAAGCAGACAGTTGCATTTACACAAAGTGATAACCCATGGTGTAATCATCTATACCTCGTGTAAAGGTACCTTGAGGCACAGTAAGTCTATCAGTAAAGTAACAGATTAACTATGAATGTTGCAGCAGTTGAACAAGATACACATGATGATTACACTTAACCTGCAGTCTCCCTGCTGTCTCCCTATGCTCTCCCTACAGTCTAAAAAAACTCTCCCTACAATCTCCATACACTGCCCCTGCACTCTTCCTATCCAATATTCTTTTTTAAACTGTTTTCAGCAAGAGTATATTAGTGCCATGCCAGTGTTGATAAATGCATCATATATGTTTCTTCTGACCATTCAGGTGTTATGCAATTAAGCCCTACTGTAAGTCCTGGAGGTGTCTGCATACCAAGACACATTGTTAGTACTTGAGAAACGTGACTCCTGTAAATAAAGTCCAGTTTCGTGGTCTTGAAAACAGCTAGCAAGGTTATAGCAGTTAACATTCTTCAGGCACCCTGAAGAAAGTGCAACAGTGTTATTGCTCTGGTGATTCTGAATGATTTAACCACCATTATCTCCTTATGTCTCATTGTCTGGGAAATCAGAAGGCCTAATTACCGAAAATGTTTTCTGTCTATAATATGATTTGCCCATTAAAAGGTGATAAACCAATGGAAATGTCTTGGACACTAGTTTGGAGTTTGCAAAATTTTCAATTATTAACTATCCTTTGGATAGATGATCAGTGTAATTCAGGTGACACAACCCCTTTGACTGTTCGCTAAACTTGTGATTTCTACAATGCACATGAAAATATTGCCGCTTGTGCCCCATTCAGTCAATCTGTGTTGCAGGTCCTTGCATAGTGGTATTAATGCAGCTGTGCAGAAAATCTGCTGAGGGGTACACCTCTACCATTCTTTGAGGGATCTGTGCAGGTACAACTAGTTGGATTCCAAGCAATCAAAATATTAAGTAATATCCTTTGGATATGTCATAACATGGGAATAACCTATTGAAAATCAAGGGTGGGCATTTACACCTACCTTTATGCCACTATTGTGGCGTAAGAAAGTCACTAATTGTGGTGTGTGCCATAATTTGCGACCTTTTCAGATTCTCACCACTTTTCTGAAGAGAAAATGGGTGGGGCTTAATAGGAAAGGTAGGGATTTCCACCTCCTACCAGATTTAGGGCTCTTTCACACTTGCGTTCTGAGGATCCGGCGGGCACTTCCATCTCGCCAGATCAGTCAGAACTCAGAACGCAAGTCGCCTGAAAGCATTTGAAGACTGATCAGGATCCTGATCAGTCTTTGAAATGCTTTCAGGTTACCATGGCAGCCAGGACACTACTGAAGTCCTGGCTGCCATGGTACTCCGCAGCAGTGTACTTACCTGCCCTGTGGCCGCTGGGCGCTCCTTCATGACGTCATAGGTCCCCGAGGCGCATAGATCAATGCGCCACCCGGACCTGTGACGTCATGAAGGGGTGCCCGGAGGCCACAGCGCAGGTAAGTACACTGCTGTGGAGTACTTACCATGGCAGACAGGACTTCAGTAGTGTCCTGGCTGCCATGGTAACCTATCGGAGCCCCAGCTTACACTGGGGCCCCGATCGTAACTGCTGCTGCGTATGCACAGAGCTAAACATCGGATCCGGCCATGCGCCGAAACGACAGTTAGCTTAATGCCGGATCCGGATTAATGCACTTCAATGGGCATTAATTCTGGATCTGGCATTACGGCATGTCTTCCGGATTTTTGGACGGAGATGCTGCAGTTTTGTCAACGTCCAAAAAACGTGCACATACGGAACGGAAGACATCCTGATGCTTTCTGAACAGATTTATTTCCATTCAGAATGCATTAGGATAATCCTGATCAGTATCTTTCCGTCCTAGAGCCCCGAGGACGGAACTCTAGGACGGAAACCAAAAACGCAAGTGTGAAAGAGCCCTTACTATAACTTGCCCCCAGAAACTGGCAATTTTATGCCATCTCCTGGCTGGTGTAGACTTGAGTTTCTGGTTCATGGAGGGCCAGAGATCGGTCTAATTTATTAGGAGCATTTGTCTCTTAATAAATTAGGGGCATCTTACTCCAGTGCGGGAGGGATCAAGATTGGTCTATGGGAATGCCAGTCTTGATAAATGTCCCCTAGAGTGTTTTGGTTGAGTACCACAAGTCAGAAAAACTCCAGTTGTAAATTTACAATGAGTACATGCTACAATATCTACAGCAATGTTGCATCAAGATCTGGAATAAACAGAATATATGACTAGAGATGAGCTAATCGAAGCTGACAAAGTGGAATTCGTTTAGAATTTCAGGAAAAATTCGATTCACATATGAATGCGAATTTCCTCGCGGTTCGTGGTAATAAATCATAATTTTTCTTAACATGGCGGCTAAAATGGCGGCATGGGGCCGGATGGGACATGGGGCAAGGAACTCTGGGAAGGTGGGATGACCCATAATGCCATGCATGCAGCCAGTCAGCAGCTATAAATACGGTGGCCATCTTAGATTCTGCCATTTACAATTGTAATTTGTTCAGGGACAGACGTGTATGCAGGCGCTAGGGAGAGTGAAAGAAAAACTGATTGTTAAAAAAAAGAAAGGAAAGAAGTGATTTACTAGTGCAGGGAAAGGATAGTGAGAGGAATCATTTCATAGGCAGGGAGAGAAGTGTGCAGATGCTAAGGACAGTAATAGGAAAATCCTCATTGTGATAAAAAGCGATTTGCAAGTGAAGGGAAAGGATAGTGAGAGGAATCATTTCACAGACAGGGAGAGATGTGTGTAGATGCTAGGGAGAGTCATAGGAAAATCCTCATTGTGAAAAAAAGTGCAGGGAAACATTACTTGGGGATCCAGATAGTCTCATAATACAGCTCTGTCATTCCAGCAATTAGTTATTGGGGTGCAACTGCTATGTTGAAAAGCCTTTAGTGGCTTTTTTCTGTGGAAAAAGATAAATATATATGCAGGTCACTTTTGCTGCTATTAACGCTAAAATCATTTGCAGTCATTTCTGGTGAAAGAGTATAGGGCGGTATTTCAGTAATACACGAAAAATATAAACGCACTGCACATTTGCAGTCATTTCTGGTGAAAGTGTTTAGGGAGGTATTTCGGTATTATACGAAAAATATAAATGCACTGCACTTTGCAGTAATTTCTGGTGAAAGCGTATAGGGTCGTATTTTAGTACTACAAAAATATATACGCACTTTACTCTATGGCCTTTTTCCGTCCAACAAGAAATATATATTCTCGGGTCACTCCTCAAGTTATTTTTGGTGACAGGGTATAGGGGCCTATTACAGTAAAAAAAGAAAAATATATATACGCACTGCAGTGTTGCAGTTATTTCTGTTGAAACCATATAGGGGCGTATTTCATTCAAAAAATAAAAATATATACGCACTTCACTCTTTAATTGTTTTCTGGTTAAAGCGTATAGTGGCCTTTTCCCATCCAACAAGAAATATATATTCTCGGGTAACTTGTGCAGTTATTTCTGGTAAAAGCGTATAGGGGCCCATTACAGTAAAAAAATAAAAATAGATAAACGCACTGCAGTGTTGCAGTGATTTCTGTTGAAACCGTATAGGGGCGTATTTCATTCAAAAAAAGAAAATATTTAAATATATATGTGGGGTTGAACAAACCTGAACTGTATAGTTCGGGTTCGCACCGAATTTTGGGGTGTTCGGGACCTGGACCCAAACCCGAACATTTTCATAAAAGTTCAGGTTCATGTCTGTTGTTCGGCGATTCTTCCCACTTTCTAAAGGGCTGCACAGCAGCCAATCAGCAAGCGTTTTACTTCTTAGCCCTAAGAAGCCATCACAGCCATGCCTACTAATGGCATGGCTGTGATTGGCTGAGTGCAGCATGTGAGCCAGCCTCTTTATAAGCTAGAGTCACGTAGTGCTGCACGTCAGTCTGCTGATGTTAGCCTAGTGAAAGGTTGCTGCCGGTGCTATCAGGGACAGGATAGGCAGGAAATCTGTAGAACCTGTTGTACTTTAACCCCTTTAGGACTGGGCTCATTTTCACCTTAGGACCAGGCCATTTTTTGCAAATCTGACCAGTGTCACTTTATGTGGTGATAACTTTAAAACGCTTTTTCTTATCCAGGCCATTCTGAGATTGTTTTTTCGTCACATATTGTACTTCATGACACTGGTAAAATTAAGTCGAAAAATTTCATTTTTATTTATAAAAAATAATATCAAATTTACCAAAAATTTTGAAAAATTAGCAATTTTCCAAGTTTCAATTTCTCTACTTCTATAATACATAGTAATACCGCCCAAAAAAGTTATTGATTTACATTCCCCATATGTCTACTTCATGTATCGATCATTTTGGGAATGCCATTTTATTTTTTGGGGACGTTACAAGGCTTAGAAGTTTAGAAGCAAATCTTGAAATTTTTCAGAAATTTTCAAAAACCCACTTTTTAGGGACCAGTTCAGGTCTGAAGTCACTTTGTGAGGCTTACATAATAAAAACCATCCAAAAGTGACCCCATTCTAGAAACTAAACCCCTCAAGGTATTCAAAACTGATTTTACAAACATCATTAACCCTTTAGGTTTTCCACAAGAGTTAATGGCAAATGGAGATAAAATTTCAGAATTTCGATTTTTTGGAAAATTTTCCGTTTGAATAGAGATGGCCCGAACTATCTGCCGGCGAACAGTTCCCGGCGAACATAGCTTGTTCGCGTTCGCCTCTGCCGGGCGAACATATGCGATGTTCGGTCCGCCCCCTATACATCATCATTGAGCAAACTTTGACCCTGTACCTCACAGTCAGCAGACACATTCCAGCCAATCAGCAGCATACCCTCCCTCCCAGACCCTCCCACCTCCTGAACAGCATCCATTTTAGATTCATTCTGAAGCTGCAGTCTTAGTGAGAGGAGGGAGAGTGTAATTGCTGCTGATTTAATTGGGAAATTGATAGCTAGGCTAGTGAATTCAGTGTCCACTCCAGTCCTGAAAGACTCATCTGATCTCTGCTGTAAGGACAGCGCCCTGACAGCACCCCAAAAAGCCCTTTTAGGGCTGCAACATTAGTCTGCTTTTTTTTCCTTTATATACATATTGCAGTTGCCTGGCCTGCCTGTGTGTGAGGAGCTGCAGGCCCACAGACTGTAGTGTGCCCACTGCCAGTGCCCACCCCTGTCATTCCGTGTGGTACAGGACTTTGCATCAAAAAAAGGCATTTAATTTTACACTTTAATCTAAGGTTAGTTGCCTGCCAGTGTGTGTCAGGCTGACTTCCACTGACTGTAGTATGCCCACTGCCAGTGCCCACCACTCATACCGGCTGGCACAGGACTTTGCATAAAAAGGCATTTAATTTTTACACTTTAGTGTAATTTCAGCTGCTTGCCTGCTGCTAGTGTGTGTCAGGCCGACTTCAACTGACTGTAGTGTGCCCACTGCCAGTGCCCACCCCTGTCATCCCGTGTGGCACAGGACTTTGCTTAAAAAAAGGCACTTAATTTTTACACTTTAATCTAAGGTTAGTTGCCTGCCAGTGTGTGTCAGGCTGACTTCCACTGACTGTAGTGTGCCCACTGCCAGTGTCCACCACTCATACCGGCTGGCACAGGACTTTGCATAAAAAGGCATTTAATTTTTACACTTTAGTGTAATTTCAGCTGCTTGCCTGCTGCTAGTGTGTGTCAGGCCGACTTCAACTGACTGTAGTGTGCCCACTGCCAGTGCCCACCCCTGTCATCCCGTGTGGCACAGGACTTTGCTTAAAAAAAGGCACTTAATTTTTACATTTTAATCTAAGGTTAGTTGCCTGCCAGTGTGTGTCAGGCTGACTTCCACTGACTGTAGTGTGCCCACTGCCAGTGTCCACCACTCATACCGGCTGGCACAGGACTTTGCATAAAAAGGCATTTAATTTTTACACTTTAGTGTAATTTCAGCTGCTTGCCTGCTGCTAGTGTGTGTCAGGCCGACTTCAACTGACTGTAGTGTGCCCACTGCCAGTGCCCACCCCTGTCACCCCGTGTGGCACAGGACTTTGCTTAAAAAAAGGCACTTAATTTTTACACTTTAATCTAAGGTTAGTTGCCTGCCAGTGTGTGTCAGGCTGACTTCCACTGACTGTAGTGTGCCCACTGCCAGTGTCCACCACTCATACCGGCTGGCACAGGACTTTGCATAAAAAGGCATTTAATTTTTACACTTTAGTGTAATTTCAGCTGCTTGCCTGCTGCTAGTGTGTGTCAGGCCGACTTCAACTGACTGTAGTGTGCCCACTGCCAGTGCCCACCCCTGTCATCCCGTGTGGCACAGTACTTTGCATCAAAAAAGGCATTTAATTTTTACATTTTAGTGTAATTTCAGTTGCTTGCCTACTGCTAGTGTGTGTCAGGCTGACTTCCACTGACTGTAGTGTGCCCACTGCCAGTGCCAACCACTGATACCGGGTGGCACAGTAGCTTGCCGATAAATAAGGCATTTAATTTTTAGACAGTAGTCTAAATTCAGTTGCTTGCCTGCTGCCAGTGTGTGTCAGGCCCTCTTCCACTGACTGTAGTGTGCCCACTGCCAGTGCCAACCACTGATACCGGGTGGCACAGTAGCTTGCCGATAAATAAGGCATTTAATTTTTAGACAGTAGTCTAAATTCAGTTGCTTCCTGCTGCCAGTGTGTGTCAGGCCCTCTTCCACTGACTGTAGTGTGCCCACTGCCAGTGCCAACCACTGATACCGGGTGGCACAGTAGCTTGCCGATAAATAAGGCATTTAATTTTTAGACAGTAGTCTAAATTCAGTTGCTTGCCTGCTGCCAGTGTGTGTCAGGCCCGCTTCCACTGACTGTAGTGTGCCCACTGCCAGTGCCAACCACTGATACCGGGTGGCACAGTAGCTTGCCGATAAATAAGGCATTTAATTTTTAGACAGTAGTCTAAATTCAGTTGCTTGCCTGCTGCCAGTGTGTGTCAGGCCCTCTTCCACTGACTGTAGTGTGCCCACTGCCAGTGCCAACCACTGATACCGGGTGGCACAGTAGCTTGCCGATAAATAAGGCATTTAATTTTTAGACAGTAGTCTAAATTCAGTTGCTTCCTGCTGCCAGTGTGTGTCAGGCCCTCTTCCACTGACTGTAGTGTGCCCACTGCCAGTGCCAACCACTGATACCGGGTGGCACAGTAGCTTGCCGATAAATAAGGCATTTAATTTTTAGACAGTAGTCTAAATTCAGTTGCTTGCCTGCTGCCAGTGTGTGTCAGGCCCGCTTCCACTGACTGTAGTGTGCCCACTGCCAGTGCCAACCACTGATACCGGGTGGCACAGTAGCTTGCCGATAAATAAGGCATTTAATTTTTAGACAGTAGTCTAAATTCAGTTGCTTGCCTGCTGCCAGTGTGTGTCAGGCCCTCTTCCACTGACTGTAGTGTGCCCACTGCCAGTGCCAACCACTGATACCGGGTGGCACAGTAGCTTGCCGATAAATTAGGCACTTAATTTTTAGACAGTAGTCTAAATTCAGTTGCTTGCCTGCTGCCAGTGTGTGTCAGGCCCTCTTCCACTGACTGTAGTGTGCCCACTGCCAGTGCCAACCACTGATACCGGGTGGCACAGTAGCTTGCCGATAAATTAGGCATTTAATTTTTAGACAGTAGTCTAAATTCAGTTGCTTGCCTGCTGCCAGTGTGTGTCAGGCCCTCTTCCACTGACTGTAGTGTGCCCACTGCCAGTGCCAACCACTGATACCGGGTGGCACAGTAGCTTGCCGATAAATAAGGCATTTAATTTTTAGACAGTAGTCTAAATTCAGTTGCTTGCCTGCTGCCAGTGTGTGTCAGGCCCGCTTCCACTGACTGTAGTGTGCCCACTGCCAGTGCCAACCACTGATACCGGGTGGCACAGTAGCTTGCCGATAAATAAGGCATTTAATTTTTAGACAGTAGTCTAAATTCAGTTGCTTGCCTGCTGCCAGTGTGTGTCAGGCCCGCTTCCACTGACTGTAGTGTGCCCACTGCCAGTGCCAACCACTCATACCGGTGGCACAGTAGCTTGCCGATAAATAAGGCATTTAATTTTTAGACAGTAGTCTAAATTCAGTTGCTTGCCTGCTGCCAATGTGTGTCAGGCCCGCTTCCACTGACTGTAGTGTGCCCACTGCCAGTGCCAACCACTCATACCGGGTGGCACAGTAGCTTGCCAATAAATAAGGCATTTAATTTTTAGACAGTAGTCTAAATTCAGTTGCTTGCCTGCTGCCAGTGTGTGTCAGGCCCGCTTCCACTGACTGTAGTGTGCCCACCGCCAGTGCCAACCACTGATACCGGGTGGCACAGTAGCTTGCCAATAAATAAGGCATTTAATTTTTACACATTAGTCTAATTCGGCACACGTCCCCGGATAGGGTACGCAACAGGGATTAAACTGATAGGAATAGTACTAGTTAAGACACCACTCATATAGGGTGTCACAGCACATTGCTCTGTGCACGCGCAGTGCCCCAATTTGGGAGTAAGAGGACCGACCAAGCTGCTTTTTCCATCTCCCGGTTCCTGAAATCAATTCAGTTTAGTGTATGAGAGTTTGGTCTGTCACTGTGAAGGCAGTCGAAGGTACCCGGCCTAAATTTTTTTTCACAAAAGGCAATCCCTGATATGGGACGTAACAGGGATTAAACTGATGAGAATAATACTACAGAAAATACCACTCATATCAGTGGAGGGAGCCAGCGTTTTTTAACCATCTCCCGCTCAAAAAATCTATTTAATAAATGGCCCCCAGATTGGGGAGTCGGGGACGTTAGAGGGATTAAACTGATGAGAATAGTACTACAGAAAATACCACTCATATCGGGTGTGACAGTAAATTGCACGGCGCAGACGCAGTGACCGTGGTTTAAAACAGAGTGGAGGGAGCCAGCGTTTTTTAACCATCTCCCTGTTCGAAAAATCTATTCAATAAATGGCCCCCAGATTAGGGACGTTAGAGGGATTAAACTGATGAGAATAGTACTACAGAAAATACCACTCATATCGGGTGTGACAGTAAATTGCACGGCGCAGACGCAGTCACCGTGGTTTAAAACAGAGTGGAGGGAGCCAGCGTTTTTTAACCATCTCCCGTTCGAAAAATCTATTCAATAAATGGCCCCCAGATTGGGGACGTTAGAGGGATTAAACTGATGAGAATAGTACTACAGAAAATACCACTCATATCGGGTGTGACAGTAAATTGCACGGCGCAGACGCAGTGACCGTGGTTTAAAACAGAGTGGAGGGAGCCAGCGTTTTTTAACCATCTCCCGCTCGAAAAATCTATTCAATAAATGGCCCCCAGATTGGGGACGTTAGAGGGATTAAACTGATGAGAATAGTACTACAGAAAATACCACTCATATCGGGTGTGACAGTAAATTGCACGGCGCAGACGCAGTCACCGTGGTTTAAAACAGAGTGGAGGGAGCCAGCGTTTTTAACCATCTCACCGTTCGAAAATCAATTCAATTCATCTTTTGGGGACCCTTGGTGTTGTACGTGGCTGGGTGGAGGAAGAAACCTTCAATGACATCACTGGACGTGGCTAGCTTGGTATCCAACCTTGTGCAAATGGGGAGTTTGCGGTTGTGCAAATGAACTGTTTGCGGTGCATTAAAAGGGGAGTTTGGTCTGTCAATGTCAGTGAAGCGGGCGTAACCCTTACACTACCTGATCGATACAACATCATACCTGATCGTATACACACACTGGATGTTTTAAAGCACGTTATTCCAAACAATTTAGGAATGTTAGTTGATTGATGCCCTTTATGGATTAAAACCCGACTCTGCGTCCACTACGTAATTTTCCATGGGAGTTTTGCCATAGATCCCCCTCCGGCATGCCACAGTCCAGGTGTTAGACCCCTTGAAACAACTTTCTCATCACTATTGTGGCCAGAAAGAGTCCCTGTGGGTTTTAAAATTCGCCTGCCAATTGAAGTCTATGGCGGTTCGCCCGTTCGCGAACATCATGCGGAAGTTCGCGTTCGCTGTTCGCGAACTGAAAATTTTATGTTCGCGACATCACTACGTTTGAATCCATTTTTTCCAGTAACAAAGCAAGGGTTAACAGCCAAACAAAACTCAATATTTATTGCCCCGATTCTGTAGTTTTCAGAAACACCCCATATTTGGGCGTAAACTGCTGTATGGCCAAACGGCAGGGCACAGAAGTAAGGGAACGCCATATGGTTTTTGGAAGGCGGATTTTGCTGGTCTGGATTTTTGACACCATGTCCCATTTGAAGCCCCCCGATGCTCCCCTAGAGTAGAAACTCCAAAAAAGTGACTCCATCTAAGAAACTACACCCCTCAAGGTATTCAAAACTGATTTTACAAACTTTGTTAACCCTTTAGGTGTCCCACAAGAGTTATTGGCAAATGGAGATGAAATTTCGGAATTTCTATTTTTTGTTACCTTGCCTCAAAAAAAGTGTAATATAGAGCAACCAAAAATCATATTTACCCTAAAATAGTACCAACAAAACTGACACCTTATCCCGTAGTTTGCAAAATGGGGTCGCTTTTTTGGAGTTTCCACTGTAGGGGTGCATCGGGGGGGCTTCAAATGGGACATGGTGTCAAATAACCAGTCCAGCAAAATCTGCCTTCCAAAAACCATATGGCGTTCCCTTCCTTCTGTGCCCTGCCGTTTGGCCATACAGCAGTTTACGCCCAAATATGGGGTGTTTCTGAAAACTACAGAATCGGGGCAATAAATATTGAGTTTTGTTTGGCTGTTAACCCTTGCTTTATTATTGGAAAAATGGATTAAAATGGATAATTTGCCAAAAAATAGCTGTTTTGGGACAGTTTTGTATTTTTTGTTATTTACATCGTTGAACTGACAGGTTAGATTGTGTGCTATTTCTATAGAGCAGGTTGTTACGGACGCGACAATACCAAATATATCTACTTTTTGGGGTTTTTTGTTTCAGTTTTACATAATAAAGCATTTTTGAAAAAAATGATTTTTTAGTGTCTCCACATTCTGAAAGCCATAGTTTTTTTGTTTTTTTTTTGGCAATTGTCCTATGTAGGGGCTAATTTTTTTGCGGGATGAGATGGCGGTTTGAATGGTACTATCTTGGGGTGCATATGACTATTTGATCACTTGCTATTACACTTTTTGTGATGTAAGGTGACAAAAAAATGACTTTTTTTACAACGTTTTTATTTTTTATGTTTACGGCGTTCACCTGGGTTAGGTCATGTTATATTTTTATAGAGCAGGTCGTTACGAACGCGACGATACCCAATATGTATACTTTTTTTATTTATTTTGGTTTTACACAATAATATCCTTTTGAAACAAAAAAATATGTTTTAGTGTCTCCATAGTCTGAGAGCCATATTTTTTTCAGCTTTTAGGCGATTGTCTCAGGTTGGGTATAATTTTTGCGGGATGAGGTGGCAGTTAGATTGGCACTATTTGGAGGGTCATATGACGTTTTGATCGCTTGCTATTACACTTTTTGTGATGTAAGGTGACAAAAAAATGGCTTTTTGACAAAGTTTTTATTTATTTTTTTTACAGTGTTTACTTGAGGGGTTAGGTCATGTGATATTTTTATAGAGCAGATTCTTACGGACGTGGAGATACCCAATATGTCTACTTTTTTTTAATTTTTTTACATTTAACACTGAAAAGCATTTTTGAAACAAAAAAAAAATCATGTTTTAGTCTGAGAGGCATAGTTTTTTTATTTTTTGGGCAATTGTTTTATAAAGGGGCTCACTTTTTGCGGGATGAGATGGCGGTTAGATTGGTACTATTTTGGGAGGCATACGCCTTTTTGATCGCTTTGTATTACACTTTTAGTGATGTAAGGTGCCAAAAAATGGCTTATTTACACCATTTTTTTATTTTTATGGCGTTCACGTGAGGGGTTCAGTCGTGATATTTTTATAGAGCTGTTTTTTACGGACGCGGTGATACCTAATATGTGTAGTGTATTTTATTTTTTTTACTTTTTATTCAGTGATTTGTGTTTTTTTTTTATTTTTACTTTTTTTCACTTTTTTACATTTTTTTGGACCCAGACCCACTTGGTTCTTGTAGATCCAGTGGATCTGGTGTCTATATAATACAGTACAGTACACTATATAGTGTACTGCACTGTATTTTTACTTTTCACAGTCTGGTCAGACTTCTGCCTTTAGCAGAAGTCTGACCAGAGTTACTATACCATGGCAAGCAGGACGCTTCTGAAAGCGTCCTGCTGCCATAGTAACCATCACCCACTGCCATTAGAGAGCAGTGGGTGATGGATGGGGAGGAGGGAGCTCCCTCCTCTGCGATCCCATCCTGGGGAGGCTGCATAGGCACAGCAGCCCCCGATGGGGAGAGGGAGGAGCTCCTCCCTGTTAACACCTTCCATACCGCGGTCCGTCCGGACCGCGGTAAGGAAGAGTTTAAACGGCTGGCATCTGCAGCACAGATGCCAGCCGTTTTTCTATCAGAGTGCCAGCAATGTGCTGGCACTCTGATAGAACCACTAGACACCAGGGAATTATTACAAGGGAGGCGGGCGGGGGATCGCTATTGCGATCCCGCCTGCCGCACCGCCTCCCGCCTCCGCAACCACCCCCCCTGCACCCCCGCCGCCATAACAAGATTGGGGGCTGCAGGGGGGGTTAAAATAATTACCTTTGGGGCAATTAACTCTCTGATCCCCGCGTGACCGCGGGGATCAGAGATCGCTGAAATCGCTGCAAACCGCAGGTCTGAATTGACCTGCGGTTTGCAGCGATCGCCGATACGGGGGGGTCACATGACCCCCCTCGGCATTAGAACATGGTTCCTGCTGATCTACATCAGCAGGAACCATGTTGCTACTGCGCCCACATCGGGTGCAGTAGCAGTTTAAACACAGGGCGTACATGTACGCCCTTGGTCCTTAAGTACCAGGACGCAAGGGCGTACATGTACGCCCTTCGTCCTTAAGGGGTTAATCCACAAAATACAGCAAATAGAGAGGTAGGGAGCTTCAGCAATCTTACATTTATGTACCCAGCCACTGCCAAGGAATTTTTTTTTTAAATCCATCTGTTACTGAGGCGGGGGTCAGCGCCCATTTTAGCCACTGCAGTGTACTGCATATGTGCCAGCCTGCCAGGGACATCAGCCTAATCCTGTTTGGTAGCTCAGTGAAGGAAAAAATGCTTTTTTTTTCTGGCTGCTCAAGTCCCCTACATTATCTTTTGTATAATTAAGGGGTGACATAGTCCATTTGTCTAGTCTGGGACCTGTGGTGCCAGAGAGCACTTGTGTATACAATGCACCCAACCGTATATTCAATTTCGGCAGTCAAATAGTGCATCAGTGTATTAAAAAAGTGGTAATCCTGGTCCCTAAAGCATTTTTAAATACACCGCCCAAATACACATTTGACATTTCTGCAGGGAAATAGTGAATTACTATTTTTTATGTGGGAAAAAAACAATATTCTTGCTTAACAAAGCAGTTGTGCATACAGTTGTGTTCAAAATTATACAACCCCCAATGCTGTAAAGGGTTTTAGGGAATTTAGTGTACATTTGTAATTGTGTTCAGAATAAAATCTTACAAGGACTTTTTAAAGAACCAAATGCAACTAAAATGACATCAATTGTTTTTGTAATACAGTATTACATGTTTTTTTTGTGATTTCTTCATTGACACAATTATTCAACCCCTTAAAGACTACCACTCTTAAGAACAGAGGTTCATTCAAATGTTTTCGATCAGGTATTGAAAACACCTCTGGATGTCAAGGAGCAGCAATCAAGCATAATAAGCACCAATTAGGCAGATTTAAAAAGACTATGATACTCAGCTCCTTCTAGACATTTACTGGTGTGTTTACAAACATGGTAAAGTCAAGAGAATGGTCCAGGAAGACAAGAGAAGATGTGATTTCTCTTCACAGGAAGGGCAATGGCTATAAGAAGATTGCAAAGATGTTAAAGGGAGTCTGTCACCACATTTGGTCATTATAGACCGAGTACACAGGGTTCTGGCTTAACTTAAGATGATTTAAATGGTACCTTTGTTAGTCACTAGTATCGCTCTCCTGCAGCAAAAACGAACTTTTATATATATGCAAATGCGGCTCGCAAGTGCCCAGGGCGGAGTTTACATCTTCGGAGCCCAGGCTGCTCTGCTTGAGATCCCCGCCCTCTCCTTTCCCTTGCCTCCATGAAAAATAGGTGAAGATACCCGTAGATCGCTGCAAGATACTTGTGTCAAGCTATGCTTCACGTTTAAAAGCTGTTATAACTGGAAAAGGATGTTGTACTAAGTAATAAGATTGAATGTCACTTGGGGGTTGAATAAAACTGATAATGATGTGAGCACAGAAAAGACATTTGTGGTTATTTCATTATAAATGTTATGTTATATTTGTCTGACTTACAAGTGCCTCTTTGATTTAATTGTAAACAAGATGACTGAAATGATCAAAATCAATGTCAAACTGGCCAAAACACTCAATTTCAGTGGGGGTTGAATAATTTTGAACACAACTATACAGCGTACAAATACATATTTAATATTTCTTCAGGGAAATAGCTCATCAGTGTGTTTCAGGGAAAAGAAACATTTTTCCTGGTCCTTAAAACAGTTTGAAATACACCGCCCAAATACATATTTGACATTTCTGCAGTGAAATAGTGAATTACCGTAGTCTTTTTTTGTGGGAAAAACAGCAATATTCTTGCTTCACAAAGCAGTTGTGCATACAGCGTAGAAATACCTACGTTTCATTTATAGCAGTGAAATACTGCATTTGCATTTAAAAAAAAAAAAAAGCCTTGTTCTGGCTTCACAAACCACTTTTGCATACAAAGTAAAAATACCTATGTTTAATTTACAGCAGTGATATACTGCATTTCTGTGTTTTATTAAAAAAATCCGTGTTCAGGGTCTACAAACCACTGTTTCATACAGCGTAGAAATACCTAGGTTTCATTTATAGCAGTGAAATACTGCATTTGTGTGTTTTTTTAAAAAAAAAGCCGTGTTCTGGGTCCAAACCACTTTTGCATACAGCGTAGAAATACCTACATTAAATTCACAGCATTAAAATACTGCATTTCTGTGTTTTATTAAAAAAATCCTTATTCTGGGTCCACAAACCACTTTTGCATACAGCGTACAAATACCTACGGTAAATTCCATGCAGTGAAATACTGCATTTATGTGTTTTATTTAAAAAATCCTTGTTCTGGGTCCACAAACCACTATTGCATACAGCGTAGAAATACCTACGTTTTATTTATAGCAGTGAAATACTGCATTTCTGTGTTTTATTAAAATAAATCCTTGTTCTGGGTCCACAAACCACTTTTGCATACAGCGTAGAAATACCTACGTTAAATTTACAACAGTAAAATACTGCATTTCTGTGTTTTATTTAAAAAATCCTTATTCTGGGTCCACAAACCACTTTTGCATACAGTGTAGAAATACCTACGGTAAATTTCATGCAGTGAAATACTGCATTTCTGTGTTTTATTTAAAAAATCCTTATTCTGGGTCCACAAACCACTTTTGCATACAGTGTAGAAATACCTACGGTAAATTTCATGCAGTGAAATACTGCATTTCTGTGTTTTATTTAAAAAATCCATGTTCTGGGTCCACAAACCACTTTTGCACACAGCGCAGAAATACCTACGTTTTATTTCCGGCAGTTAAATGCCGCATATCTGTGTTTTATTGAAAAAAGCCATGTTCTGGGTCCACAAACCACTTGTGTATACAGCATACAAATACCAATTTTTAATTGCAGCACGAAAATAGTGCTTTACTGTGTCTTACCCGAAAAATCCTTATTCTGGGTTCACCAAACAGTTTTGCATACAGCGTAAAAATCATCAAAAAGTGTGGTGTTAAAAAAGCAGGATGCGCTCATACCCATATGCATGCTGGAGGTAACAGAGGAGATGTTTGTGAGTCGTCCTAATGCTCCTGTAATTGCCCACTGGCCCCTGATATCGCCCATATGGCGCAGGTAGGTGAGTGTTAGGGCCTCGGGCTACTTGAGAGACCTTGACGCTGGTGCCCGAGCTTAAGACATGTCCTGTTAGTAGGATATGTCGAACTAACCTCTCAATTTTTAACATCAGTGTGAGGGTTTAGTGTGACGGCAGTGTGCACCTATCTCTGGTTCTGTGTTTGTTCTGAATTCTTGCCACATCCACATAAATTTCATCTTATGTAGGATGTCCATTGTGGTACTTGTAGTCCGTTGCTGGCATCATCCATTGTATGCATTTTTTGCTGGTGATTGCCATTAGCAACGGACTACAAGTGCAGGATGTGCTCCCCTATAGAAATGCACAACTGCATATGGGTATGAGCGCATCCTGCTTTTTTAACACCACACTTTTTGATGGTTCATATATATGTACGGAGGTGTATAAACTCCAATTTCAATGTGCCTGTTTTTCATCTTCAGGTCACATTTGGGTGCACCTGCTAGGCTCTGGGCTATATCAGTCAGTCTTGGGTAGGGCTCATAGACACCTCCCACCTCCCATTGCAAGCATGGCTACATGCTGGAGGTAACAGAGGAGATGTTTGTGAATCGTCCTAATGCTCCTGTAATTGCCCACTGGCCCCTGATATCACCCATATGGCGCAGGTAGGTGAGTGTTAGGGCCTCGGGCTACTTGAGAGACCTTGACGCTGGTGCCCGAGCTTAAGACATGTCCTCCTAGTAGGATATGTCGAACTAACCTCTCAATTTTTAACATCAGTGTGAGGGTTTAGTGTGACGGCAGTGTGCACCTATCTCTGGTTCTGTGTTTGTACAGCGTAAAAATACCTACGGTAAATTCCATGCAGTGAAATACTGCATTTATGTGTTTTATTAAAAAACCTCTTGTTCTGGGTCCACAAACCACTATTGCATACAGCGTAGAAATACCTATGTTTTATTTACAGCAGTGAAATACTGCATTTCTGTGTTTTATTAAAAAAAATCCTTGTTCTGGGTCCACAAACCACTTTTACATACAGCATAGAAAGACCTACGTTTTACTTATATCAGTGAAATACTGCATTTCTGTGTTTTATTAAAAAAGTCCTTGTTCTGGGTCCACAAACCACTTTTGCACACAGCATAGACATACCTACAGTAAATTCCATGCAGTGAAATACTTCATTTCTGTGTTTTATTAAAAAAGTCCTTGTTCTGAGTCCACAAACCACTATTGCATACAGTGCAGAAATACCTATGTTTTATTTATAGCACTTAAATACTGAATTTCTGTGTTTTATGAAAAAAAATCCTTGTTCTGGGTCCACAAACCACTTTTGCATACAGCGTAGAAATACCTACGGTAAATTCCAAGAAGTAAAATACTGCATTTCTGTGTTTTATTAAAAAAATCCTTGTTCTGGGTCCACAAAGCACTTTTGCATACAGTATAGAAATACCTACGTTTTATTTATAGCATTGAAATAATGCATTTCTGTGTTTTATTAAAAAAAATCCTTGTTCTGGGTCCACAAACCACTTTTGCATACAGCGTAGAAATACCTATGTTAAATTTACAGCAGTAAAATACTGCATTTCTGTGTTTTATTAAAAAAAAATCCTTATTCTGGGTCCACAAACCACTTTTGCATACAGCGTACAAATACCTACGGTAAATTCTAAGAAGTAAAATACTGCATTTCTGTGTTTTATTAAAAAAATCCTTGTTCTGGGTCCATAAACCACTATTGCATACAGTGCAGAAATACCTATGTTTTATTTATAGCACTTAAATACTGAATTTCTGTGTTTTATGAAAAAAAATCCTTGTTCTGGGTCCACAAACCACTTTTGCATACAGCGTAGAAATACCTACGGTAAATTCCAAGAAGTAAAATACTGCATTTCTGTGTTTTATTAAAAAAATCCTTGTTCTGGGTCCACAAAGCACTTTTGCATACAGTATAGAAATACCTACATTTCATTTATAGCAGTGAAATACTGCATTTCTGTGTTTTATTTAAAAAATCCTTGTTCTGGGTCCACAAACCACTTTTGCATACAGCGTAGAAATACCTATGTTAAATTTACAGCAGTAAAATACTGCATTTCTGTGTTTTATTAAAAAAAAATCCTTATTCTGGGTCCACAAACCACTTTTGCATACAGCGTACAAATACCTACGGTAAATTCTAAGAAGTAAAATACTGCATTTCTGTGTTTTATTAAAAAAATCCTTGTTCTGGGTCCATAAACCACTATTGCATACAGTGCAGAAATACCTATGTTTTATTTATAGCAGTGAAATACTGCATTTCTGTGTTTTATTAAAAAAATCCTTGTTCTGGGTCCACAAACCACTTTTGCATACAGCGTACAAATACCTACGGTAAATTCTAAGAAGTAAAATACTGCATTTCTGTGTTTTATTAAAAAAATCCTTGTTCTGGGTCCACAAACCACTTTTGCAGACAGTGTAGAAATACCTACGTTTTATTTATAGCAGTGAAATAATGCATTTCTGTGTTTTATTAAAAAAATCCTTGTTCTGGGTCCACAAACCACTTTTGCAGACAGTGTAGAAATACCTACGTTTTATTTATAGCAGTGAAATAATGCATTTCTGTGTTTTATTAAAAAAATCCTTGTTCTGGGTCCACAAACCACTTTTGCATACAGCGTAGAAATATCTACATTTTATTTATAGCAGTGAAATACTGCATTTCTGTGTTTTATTTAAAAAATCCGTGTTCTGGGTCCACAAACCACTTTTGCATACAGCGTAGAAATACCTATGTTAAATTTACAGCAGTAAAATACTGCATTTCTGTGTTTTATTTAAAAAAAATCCTTATTCTGGGCCCACAAACCACTTTTGCATACAGCATAGAAATACCTAAGTTTCACTTATAGCACTGACATACCGCATTTCTTTGTTTTATTAAAAAAATCCTTGTTTTGGGTCCACAAACCACTTTTGCACACAGCGTAGCAATACCAACGTTTAATTTATAGCAGTGAAATACTGCATTTCTGTGTTTTATTTAAAAAATCCATGTTCTGGGTCCACAAACCACTTTTGCACACAGCGCAGAAATACCTATGTTTTATTTCCGGCAGTTAAATACCGCATATCTGTGTTTTATTGAAAAAAGCCATGTTCTGGGTCCACAAACCTTGTGTATACAGCGTACAAATACCAATTTTTAATTGCAGCATGAAAATAGTGCTTTACTGTGTCTTACTGAAAAAAAACGTGTTCTGGGTTCACCAAACAGTTGTGCATACAGCGTACAAATACATATTTTACACTTCTGCAGTGAAATTGAGAATCAGCGTGTTTTAGGCCAAAAAAACTTTATTCTTGGTCCACAGAGCATTTTTATGACACGGGCACTGCCTTAGTGAACTTAATTGTTGACAATTTGCAGTTAAATTTACACCGGAGAGAAACCATCTTTCAGCTTGGTGGGTGAATGCAAATAATGAGGAGAACATCAAATAAGGGATGTGGACATGGTCGTGGTGTTGTTGGTGGAGCTCCTGTTGCTGGGAGAGGACGTGGCCGTTCAGCGCCAACTACCGATCTAAGTGAAACACCTTCCTCTGGTGCGAGTAAGCGACAGAATCTGCAGCGTTATTTGATAGGCCCGAATGCCTCTCTACGGATGGTGAGGCCAGAACATGTACAGGCGATAGTAGATTGGATGGCTGACAGTGCCTCCAGTTCCTTCACAGTGTCTCCCACCAAGTCCTCTGCAGAAAGCTCAGAGTTGGCACCTGCTGCCCATGCCCATCAGTCTTCCACCTCACCCCCTTGCAAATCAGCCAAGCAGTCAGAGCTCCAAGTCATGCAGCAAACTCTTATGCTTTTTGATGACTCTGTTGGCAGGGTTTCCCTGGCCCATCCACCTTGCCCTGCCCCAGAAGTGGAAGACCTCGAATGCACTGATGCCCAACCACTTATGTTGCAGAATGAGGACATGGGAAGACCGCCGCAGCACTTCTCTGATGATGACGACACACAGGTGCCAACTGCTGTGGCTTTCTGCAATGTGCAGACCGACGAGGAGGGCAGGGGTCATGAATGGGTGGAAGATGATGTGGAGGATGATGAGGTCCTAGACCCAGACTGGACTGAAGGTCGTGCTAGTGACGTGTGCAGTTATGAGGAAAAGGCGGTGGTCGCACAGAGGCAACAGCACAGCAAAAGACGAAGCAGGGTGCAAAAGCGGAGCGGCCATTCCATAGACAGTACGCCTGCTACTGCCAAGCGCACCCAGGCACCGAGCACACCAAGGCCTGCTCCAAGGAGTTCATTGGCGTGGCAGTTCTTCACATAATGTCTTGACAACAAGACACATGTGGTTTGCATGTTGTGCCATCAGAGCCTGAAGCAAGGCATAAACGTTCTTAACCTGAGCACAACCTGCATGACCAGGCATCTACATGCAAAGCATGAACTGCAGTGGAGTAAACACCTTAAAAACCACGAAAGGTCTCAGGCTCCTGCTGCTCCCTCTTCTGCTGCTGTCTTGCTGTCTCGGCCTCTTCCTCCACCTCTGGCGTCAATGTGGCACCTGGCAACCAGCAAATAGAGGATGTCCCTGCAACACCACCACCACCTCCGTCACCATCACCAAGCATCTCCACTATGTCACAGGCAAGAGTTCAGCTGTCTATCTCCCAAACACTGGAAAGAAAGAGAAAATACCCACCTACCCATTCTCGATCCCTGGTCCTGAATGCCAGCATTTCAAAATTGCTGGCCTCTGAAATGCTGCCATTCCGTCTGGTGGAGATGGACTATTTCAAACAGCTGATGGCGGTGGCTGTCCCACAGAACGTAGTTCCCAGCTGCCACTACTTTTGCAGGCGAGCCGTCCCTTACCTGCACAACCAAGTGGAGAATAAAATCAAGTGTGCGCTGCGCAACGCATCTGTGGCAAGGTCCACATAACCATAGATACATGGACCAGTAAGCACGGCCAGGGCCGCTATATCTCCCAAACTGTACACTGGGTAAACGTAGTGGCGGCTGGACCCGAGGCAGGTTTGGCGCATGTCCCTCCACCACCGAGGATCGCAGGGCATTATTCTTTGCTTCCTGTTGCCTCCTACTCCGCATCCTCCTCCTCCTCTTCTACCACCCCCACATCCGGTCATCGAAAGAACCTCACCCCCAACTTCAGCACAGCAAGAGGTAAACGTCAGCAGGCGATTTTAAAACTCATGTGTTTGGGTGACAAACCCCACACCGCACAGGAGCTTTGAAGGGGCATAGAACAACAGACCGATGAATGGTTGCTACCAGTGAGCCTCAAGCCCGGCCTGGTGGTTTGCGTTAATGGGTGAAATCTCATTGCAGCTCTGGGACTAGCCGGTTTGACGCACATCCCATGCCTGGCACATGTGCTGAATCTGGTGGTGCAGAAGTTTCTTAAAAACTACCCAGAAGTGTCAGAGCTACTGCTGAAAGTGTGGTCTGTCTGTACTCGCTTTCGGCGTTCTCACCCTGCTGCTGCTGCTCACCTGTCTGCGCTGCAGCGTAACTTTGGCCTTCAAGTTTACCGCCTCATATGCGACTTGCCTCATATGCGATATTGTGCCACTCTCTGGCCTACTTATGCTGCTGCCATCTCCAGACTCTGTCATTGTGCCGCTCTTTGGTATTCTCATGCTGCTGCCACCTCAAGACTTTGTCATTGTGCCGCTCTGTGCTCTCCTCATGCTGCCAGCATCTGCAGACTCGGTCATTGGGCCACTCTGTGGCATTCTCCTAATGCTGCTGCTGCCACCTCCGGACTCTGTCATTGTGCCACTCTCTGGCCTACTCATGCTGCTCCCACCTCCACACTCTGTCATTGTGCCAATCTGTGGCCTACTCATGCTGCTGCCACCTCCAGACTGTGTCATTGTGCCACTATGTAGACTCCTCCTGATGCTGCTGCTGACACCTCCACAGTCTGTCATTGTGCCACTCTGTGGCCTCCTCCTGATGCTGCTGCCGACACCTCAACCCTCTGTCATTGTTCCATTCTGTGGCCTACTCATGCTGCTGTCACCTCCAGACTCTGTAATTGGGCCGCTCTGTGGTCTTCTCATGCTGCTGCCACCTGCAGACTCGGTCATTGTGACACTCTGTGGTCTCCTCATACTGCTTCCACCTCACCACTATGTCATAGGTCCACTCTGTTGACTTCTCATGCTGTTCCCACCCTCCCCACTTCATGACTGGTCCACTATTGTGGCTTTCGGCCTGGCTGACATCATCATTTATTTGACACTTCTCCGGATCTGTCAGAAGGAAGGAAAAACGAAACACACAATAGATCCTGTCTGTGTAGCAGCTTTAAGGCCTGTATGGTCCCATCAGAAATGACATGATTTGGTAGCCAAAAGCAGGGGTGGGTACAAAACACAGAAGACATGCAAATATTCCATTCACGTGTCATCTCTGTTTTAGATTCACTCACATAATTCGCCACGAATATATTTGGATCGAATCAAATTTTTCCAGAAAAATTTGGTGAACCGGCAAATCGAATTTTTAAAAAATTCGCTCATCTGTATTCCTGACTATCGAAGAACTTGGCCAATTGTCTTGAAGATCTATCATAACCTGCAACTGGTCTGACCTTTGGATTTCTGAACATAACAGCCTGCAATAATGAAAGGTGTGAGGCTCCCTTGGGCAGCATGGAGTCTCAGTGGTTAGCAGTATTGCCTTGCAGCACTGGGGTTCTAGGTTGTTTGTATGTTCTGCCTGTGTTGGTGTGGGTTTACTTTGGGTTTTCCAGTGTCCTCCCACACTCCTGGAAAACATATTGATAGGGAACACAGATTGTGAGCTTCATTGGGGACAGCAAGAATATGTCAGTGCTATGTACAGTAAGTGAGAACAATAATAATAATAATAATAATAATAATAATAATCTTCCACCAATTACAACCACTGCCTGTGCTTACTCCTAGGAGAATCTAGAACTACTAACATCTACAATTATTTGCTTTCTAGTTCTACACATGCTTTATGATCTTTAGGTGCTTGAACTGAAGATGGTCCTTAAGGAAACCAAAACATCAGTGTCTATTTAAACTGTAACACAGTATAATCCCCATATTTATCATAAAGCTAGGAGTCAATGGTCTCTTGCAGACGTGCTGGCTTGCATCGAATATACTCATATTTTTTTATAATGAAATACATTCCCAGTTGTATGAAGACAGTGTGTATTAAATATTAATTCCAGTGCTGGAAGAAGAAAATGTTCCTATATCATATTCTAATGCGACTTCATACATCTCCTCATGGACTTTACACATAATAGTGAATGTGCAAGTAACAAAGGTGTGTTACCTGTTAATTATAAACCCACTGGAATTGTTGGGCTAAAAGCTAGTTAGCTGCAATATATAGAGCCCTGCTGAGGCATTCATGGTAATAAAAGTATGAAAATTTACCATGCTGCATAGCAGCTCCTCAAGACATTTACTGATATCTCCAGAAATGTTACCAGCAAAATTTTAATGTTGAAAAAGGAATCAATTTAACATTTGTATAAAGTATACAGTATGTGGCACCTTGTCACGGATGTACCGAGACATACGGATGTTCCCGCGACAGGTGGCAGGAGATCAGTGAGACTGGCAACACGTGGTTTGATCTGACATGTTTTCCTTTTGGATCAAATGACGTGTGTGTTGTTTCTGGTGCTTGCCACACCTTCTTTCCCCAGGTGTGGCTATTAGGGTCATTTTATCTTCTCTATTTATTGTTGTTTCTCCCACTATGCTATGCGGTTTATAGCTTCTGTTGGACTTGTGGTTAACTTGTGTTTGGTTCTCGGCTGAGTTCCTGGTGCTACCAAAGCTTCATTGAAGATAAGTGTTTCCTTTCCCTTTTGTATTTTGTTTATATATATGTGTGTTGCCTTTCCCTGTTGTTTGTCATTAGGCCTGAGGGAGACTCCTGTTCGTCCTTCCCTTTGGAGGAACAGGTAGACTCAGTCCTGACATTAGTTCCAGGGTCCTATAGGGTGAGATAAGATTCTAGGTATTCGGTGTATGAACTTGCCTAACTTTGGGGCCTGTTCATACTGGTAGTCTGTCAGGACTGGATTTAGGGTTTTCTTTAGGAGGTGTCCATCTTCCTTCCCTAGTTTCCAGGCCTTATTCCGGTACCCTCTTTCCCTCCTATGCTCGGTGTGGTGTTTTCCTCACGAGTGTGACACACTTATAGAACAAATACAGTTTCCGACCCAGGGCCCAAAGTACCGTAAATCCCATCATCAGCAAGTTTGGAACATGAGCATGTACATTTTGGTCTTCATTGTATCTTTTCCTCCTTTCTTTATTTTAAAGGTGATGTCCAGTTTATTTTTATTTTTTATTTGTCTTCCAGCCAACTGTTCCTGTGAAAAAATCCATATGCACCTGTTTCTTGCCACTTCATTCCAGCACCCTGTCAGTCTTTACTGGCCTTCTAGTCCCTAGCTCTCAACTTCAGCATGGACAGGCTCATGTGAATTGCTGCAGCCATTGCCTGATCTCAGTGGCAGGGCTGTGAAGTCGGAGTCAAAGATTTTTTGGGTACCTGAGTTGGTAAAAATGTACCAACTCCAACTGTAGCTTAAAATGATCTGTTATTAATATTGTGGAATTAAGGGTACTTTCACACTAGCGTTTTGGATTCCGTTTGTGAGATCCGTTTCAGGGCTCTCACAAACGGTCCAAAACGGATCAGTTAAGCCCCAATACATTCTGAATGGATAAGGATTTCTTTCAGAATGCATCAGTTAGGCTCCGTTCCGCTTCCAAAATGCAGCATTTTGGTGTCCGTCTGAAGAGGCGGAGCCTAACGGATCCGTTTTTAATTGCAATGTAAGTCAATGGGGACGGATCCGTTTTCAATGACACAATATGGTGCATTTGAAAACGGATCCATTCCCTATTGACTTACAATGTAATTCAAAACAGATCTGTTTTGGACTTTGTCATTCTTCTTTTAACTAATGCAAACGGATCTGTTCTGAACGGATACAAACGTTTGCATTATAGGTGCGGATCCGTCTGTGCAAATAAACAGACGGATCCGCACCAACGCAAGTGTGAAAGTACCCTAATTTATTAACTTTCATATAAACTTAGAAAAGTTAAGAAACGTTAATCATAAATATATATTATGTTATCAATCCAAGGTATTTATCCAAAACAGTGATAACCAGGGTTTTCTAAGGGTTATAGAGAATCAGTTCTCAGGTCTCCTTTGTTCTCTTCTGTCTTTATACTGTGAACAGTGATAAGAAGGGAGTTCTAGCGGTGATAGAATATTAGTCCTTACCTCTCCTGTGTTCTCACCTGTCCCTTATACAATATACAGCAATAAGCATGGTGTTCTAGCCGTGATAAATAATCAGTCCTTATCTCTCCTGTGCTCTCTCCTGTCCCTTATACGATATACATTAATAAGCAGGGTGTTCTAGTGGTGATAGAAAATCAGTTCTCACCTCTCCTGTGTTCTCTCCTGCCCCTTATATTAATGATTAGCAGGGTGTTCTAGTGGTGGTGATAGAGAATCAGTTATTGCTTCTCATGTGTTCCCTCTTTCCCTTATATTAAGTATTTTCATGCAGCTCCAAGACCATTAGTTACAATGCCTGAAACTGTGGTGCACTTGCTTTGTAGTAAATTCCCCCTCTAAAGATCAAAGGCGGACCTTCACTACAGGCATGCCTGCAGTCATCTCAGAATTGCTACACAGAACAGGAAGACAGCATTAAAGGGATTCTGTCAGCCAGATTTTCAATAGTGAGTTGTTCATATCGTCATATCCGGCTGTGCGATCTAATTAAAAATATTCTAGTTTTACCCCAACCTGTCTTGTCATTTTTGAAAAATCAGTTTTATTCATATGCTAATTACCTTGCGATTGTGCCCAAGGGGCTGTCCCTCCTGCCGTTTGTGCCCAGCTACGCCCATTCTCACCCATCCCAGAGCCGCCCCGCTATTAATTATTCACTCCTCTCCTCTTTTTTTTCACCTAAATGCTCCGTAATCTAACGCATTTCCTGCTCTTCACTCCGCCCTGAAAGAAAGAACAGAGTGGAGCCAGATCAGAAAGATGGCGCATGCACAGTTACAATGGATAAGGCTGCTACCAGGACACCGCGCGGGCACGGACATGAGTAAGAGCAGCGCATGCGCTAGATTACAGCACATTTAGAAAAAAAAAAAAGAGGAGAGGAGTGAATAATTAATAGCGGGGTGGCGCTGGGCGAGAATAGGCGCGGCTGGGCACAAACGGCAGGAGGGACAGCACCTTGGGCACAATGGCAAGGTAATTAGCACATGAATAAAAATGACAAGGCAGGTTTTGGTAAAACTAGTATATTTTTAATTAGATCGAGGAGACAGATATGACAATATGAACAACTCACTATTGAAAATCTGGCTGACAGAATCCCTTTAAAAGGGTTGTCCGGGAATAAGTAACTTTTCACAGAAGCCCACAGCCTGCCTTTGATATGGAAAGAATCATACTTGCCTATTTCCTGCTACTCTGGTCCATTTTCCTGTCCGAAGCTTGTTCAATTCATCAGGACTGGAGTTGCAGACAGTGGTGTACATAGAAATCACTGGGCCCCATAGCAAGAATGTAAATTGGGCCCCCATGCCTCATTCATAGTACATCCCAATACCCATTCCTGGCCTTCCCCTTTGCTTCATGAACTGTGCTTGCTGCTCCGTGTTATATTGTGTGCCATCAGGGCTGTACTGGGATTACAAAACAGCCCTGTCACACAAAAGAGATATAATAGATGTAGCATGTACAGGTATATAGAGCAGTGTAATACAGCAGTGTATTCATATGTGAGGTACATGGTATAAAATACAGCTGGAACCTCACATATCAGTACACTGCTATATATACTATATACAGTACCTGTACAGATTGCATCTATTTTATATATACTATATATCTGTACAGACTGCATCTATTGTACCTTGTACCTCGCATATCAGTACACTGCAGGATATATGATATATCTGTACACACTGCATGTATTATACCTTGTACCCCAAATATCTGTACACTGCTGTATATAATATATTTCTGTACACACTCCATCTATTATACCTCGTACCTAACATAGTAGTACACTGCTGTAAATACTATATATCTGTATATACTGTATATAAGTATGTGATATATATGCAGTGTATATATACATATATATATATATATATATCAGTGTACTGATGTGAGACATACAAGTAGAGATGTCCCGAACCATTCGCCGGCGAACAGTTCCCGGCGAACATAGCTTGTTCGCGTTCGCCGTGGCGGGCGAACATATGCGATGTTCGGTCCGCCCCCTATACATCATCATTGAGCAAACTTTGAGCCTGTACCTCACAGTCAGCAGACACATTCCAGCCAATCAGCACCCTCCCTCCCACACCTTACCACCTCCTATAAAAAGGGCAGCCATTTTATATTCAGTCTGAAGCTGCATGTTAGTGAGAGCAGGGAGACTGCAGCTGCTGCTGTGCTGATGATTCTGAATTCATAGGGAAACCATTAGCTAGGCCAGTGTTCTGTGTCCACAGAGTCATCTGCTGTAAGGACAGCGTCACAGCACCCCAAAATACCTTTTTAGGGCTGCTACATTAGTCTGCTTTTATTTATTTTTTCTCCATATATATATTGCAGTTGCCTGGCCTGCCCGTGTGTGAGGAGCTGCAGGCCCACAGACTATAGTGTGCCCACTGCCAGTGCCCACCACTCATACCGTGTGGCACAGGACTTTGCATAAAAAAAGGCATTTATTTTTTACCCTTTAATCTAAGGTTAGTTGCAGTGCCCTTGCAATTGCATGTGAACTGCATGTGTGCCAGGGACATTACTTTAATTCTGTTCTGGTAGCAGAGTGGAGGACAAATTCCCTTTTTTTGGCCGGTCAAGTACCCCTGCGGCCTGCAGTGCATACTTGGCAGTGAAAATTATTCAATTACATTAGTCTGTCATACTTTTTTGTGCCCTAAAGCGATTTTTTATCTCTCTGCCACAGGCACTGCATACCTGACAGTCCAATTAAACTGCTAAATACTGCAGTAACCTTGCTGATATAAAAAAGCACACTTTTTTTGTAAATTTGCGTGCTATGCTGCATTTCTGACAGTCCAATACAACCGTAACATACTGCATTTACATTGGTGCTATAAAAAAAAAAAAACTTTTTGTGCTGGACGTAAATTTGTAAAAACCATCTGTTCCATTGGTGGGTGGTTTTTCACCAGTTTTGCCGTATACCAACCCCTGCTCTGCATAGCTGACACGGAAGTAAATTTCAAAAAATCATCTGTTACATTGGTGGGTGACATTTTGCCTGTTTAGCCGTATACAAAGGCGGTACTCACCGATATTTGCAGAGGTTGCTTTATTCCAACGTAGTAAAAGGTAGGGAGCAGGCTTACATACATATGTGCATCAGCAGAACGAGGAGACGGCCGTTTCGCACCCGAGTGCTTCACAGGCCCGACTAAGCACTCAGGTGTGAAACGGGCGTCGCCTCATTCTGCTGATGCACATGTGGTAAGGCCGATTCATTGGCCTGCATTTGTGGGAGGGGCACGGATGCCTATATCATGGCGGTTTTGCCCTTCCTTCAACGAACGACGTGTCAACTCTGGCCTCATTTCGTTCGTGAGGGTTGCTGCTGTTCAAAACTCCTAGAAGTTCCTTCTGTGCGCCTTGCAAACACTACTACAACAGCTACTAGATCATGTAAGTGACTGCCACACTTGCAGTCTCGATGTCGTAAGTCCGGCCGGCAGTGCCGGCTCCCTAGGTAAGGGGGAGCCACACTGCACTAGAGCGTCTGCCAGGCAGCTTCGGCTCCCACGTGGCATGAATCGTAGGGTGCAGGGGTCAGTGTGATCCCGATTCAACTTTCTACCTCCTTAATGTCTGGCACGTGCCGCTAGTTAGGTAGGGTCCCTGTCAGTAGCGTGGTTCCCCACTTATGCCCGCACTTCGCCCCCTATCTTGGTTTGCCGCACGCTTACCCAGGTGTTTCTGCCTGTGTTCTCCTCCGCGGTTTGTACGGGATGCGGGCAGCGCAGTGCTGTCTCGGCTTCCTCTGGTGGCCGCTGGAGCCGATACAGTCCATGGAGCGGCGGTGGCCGGTGCTGGTTCCCTCTGGTAGCCACCGGAGCCGGGCGCTCCGTGGGCGGCTGCGAACTGTGTGGGCTCCCCCTGGTGGCGGCTGGAGCCGATGCAGTCCATGGGGCGGCTGTGGACTGTGCGGGCTCCCTCTGGTGGCGGCTGTCGGCCCGTGCAGTCCATGGCCCTGTGGACTGTGTTGGCCCCCTCTAGTGGCCGCCATAGCTACAGTATGACCACCTTGGGGAAAAGAAAACTAGAAGTAATTGGAATAAAATATAAGATTTTTTTTTTAAAAGTATACCATTAAACAAAAAAACACACATGCTGTTTTATGGAAAAAAATAACATACATGCTGTTTGTATTGAGGGAAAATAAAAAAAAAAATAAAAAGGGGGGGGGGGCACATACAAGTTCAGGGCTAGTTAGATGATCTCCGCATTTGTTTGGTCACGCGCCACTACGCCTTGGCGGTATGTTGTACGCGAGGCTCTTACATGTGATTTTCATCCAGGATCTGTGTCGTCCTTCCTCATATATTCTGCACATTGCCCAACCATCAGGGTACAGTATGGCAGTAGCTATGTCGTATTACTATTCTATTCTCTTCCCCTGGTGGTGGTGTCAGCTGTGCCACCATCAGGCTTACCTATCACTGGGGTGTTCTAGGTTCAGTTATCGCTTCTGGTTGACTCAGGTCCTCTCGTCACTTTTTCACACATGTTTAGCACAGTTGCATGGGTCTCGGCCTACTCACAGCTTACGTTACATGGACCCGGTGTCGGTTTGACAGTCGGGGATTTATTTTGCATACTGTATCCACAGGGTATGTCACGTGCATCAGACATGGTGGAGGCTTCGGTCGACGAAAACTCCGCCAGGATGTCAGAAGGGGCAGTGTATCATCTCCTCGCAGTTGGACCATCCCCATGCTGATGGCGGAACTGTCCAGAAGGGGTATTTCGTATCCCGCCACTGCCAGGAAGGCCGAGTTATACCGGTTACTTGTCATTAACTCAGGCCCTCAGCAGCAGGAAGAGGTCTCTATGACCACAGTTCAGAATTCTCTTGCACAAATCCATCTCATGTTGAATAACTTGTCTTCATCTGTCGCGGACGTGCAAACAAGGTTGGAGGGGTTAAATCTCGTAGTTCTGTCTCTACTCCGCAGACCGTCGATTTCGCTGTTCCGTCTACAGTGACAGGTTCAGGTGTCTCTGTGACAGCACCCAATATTATGCCGGCACATTTTGTTCCTGCCAATCTAAAGAAGGACATCCTGGAAGGTAGGGATGTCAATCTAGCATCCTTACTTGTCGCTACCCGGGATCTTTCTGATAGTAGGGTTATTGCTTGTGGTGATGTGTCAGTGATCCTGAAAGGCCGGGACCACAGGCTGAACCGTAAGCTCACTATACCTGAGTTTGTTCCTGCATTTAGTTTGTACAGAGACGTGATCTGTTCGGTTCGTCCTGAGAATAGGGAAGAACTTGATTTGTATTTGTTTAGGATAACTGAGTTGGGATACAAGTATGGTGGTAGTTCCTTCTATGACTACCACTGTTCTTTCTCGGCTAAGGCAGCTGCCGCTTTGGGTCAGTTCCAGTTTCTCCTGAACTGGGCAAATACTGATACGGAGATATTTTGCAGGCATTTCTCCGGACTTAAGGCGCCATCGTGCTCCCTGTGCCAATCCATTTACCATTGTACTGTATAGTGTCATAAGGCTGCTCCAAGTGCGGGGTCCAGTTCCACAGGTCCTGTTCCCGGCCCGTCCGATTCACAGAGATCCTCTGGTTTAGTTGACAAGTTGGGTAGACCCATCAAACTACTCGGCAGGTAACAGATTTGCAATAATTTTAACTACTCATCCTGTAACTTCAGTCAGTGTCGCTTGCTACACATATGTACTAACTGTTTCAGAGCCCACCCTAAAGTAGTCTGTTCATTAAAATCAGATAATAATTACATGTGTGTTGTTAACAGTTCGTTTGCGGCAGTTCTTACGCAGGTATCCTGACCCAGGCTTCGTGGAGTTCCTTAGTACAGGTTTCATGTTCGGTTTCCACACCAGGATGGTTGCCCTTCCAGAGTCTAAACACGAGTGCAGGAACTTACAGTCCGCTGACCTTCACCCTGATGTCTCCGATAGATTGGTCACAGCGGAATTAGTCAAAGGTTTCCTGATAGGCCCTTTTCCATCATCACCCTTTGAACGGTGGAGAATCAGCCTGATAGGAGTTGTGTTTGGTAAATTCAGTAACAAAGAGAGGTTCCTTATCGACCTATCCGCCCTGCATGGTACCTCCATACCTAGCATCAATGCTCTAATTCCGTCAGAAGACGTTAGTATGAGATATTCTACCATAGACCAAGCCATCGCTCTCATCTTACAGTTAGGTCCCAGCACTATCCTTTCTAAAGCTGATATTGCAGGCGCCTTCAAATTACTGCCTATCAATCCATCCCTCTGGCAGTGGTATGGTGTCAAATGGAGGGGCCTTTATTACTTTGCATCCAATCCTACATTCGGATCTAAGAGTAGCCCATGGTTATTTGACCAGTTAGCCAAGGCTCTCCACTGGATTTTAGTCCATGAATTCCACTGTAGCAATATTATTCACTACTTAGATGATTTTTTAATTATCGAACGTCCTGACGCTCCCACCAAGGACCTTAAATTGCATGCTGGAGTGTTTCAGACAACTGGGCGTTTCTGTCTCTCCCAAGAAAGTGGAGGGTCCCTCTGCAGTCATCACATTACTTGGTATAGTTTTGGACACCCAGAACATGGTTGCCGAGTGACAAATTACAGAGAATCAGGGAAGTCATTCATAATTACATGTCAACTAGAGTGGTTAAAAAAGTACAGCTACAGTCTCTGTTAGGCATGTTGAATTTTGCGATGTGCATAATTCCGCAAGGTAGGGCATTTGTTTCTCGTTTACTTTCACTCCTTCCTACAGCCACTTCCCAGGATAGCAGCATAGGCCTGGACGATATGGTCATGGCTGACTTGAACATGTGGGAACAATTTCTCAGGCAATGGAATGGCATCTCACTCTTTGTTCCCACGATATCTGACAAGTCCCCCATAGTTTTGTCCGACACCGCTGCCAATACAGGTTTTGCAGCTATTTTTGGCAACCATTGGTTAGCAGACTGATGGCCACTCGAAGTTAGTTCCATCCCTGGGTTTTTTCGTACGTCGGCTATGTTTGAACTCTACCCCTTAGTTGCAGCATCCTATACCTGGGGTCAATGTTGGTCGGGTCAAACTGTGTCCTTTGTAGCCGTCATCGAGATCCTCAATAGTGGATCTTCTAAGTCTCCGTACGTCATGTCATTTGTTAGGCGCTTGGTCCTTCTGTCGTTACAACACCAGTTCCGTTACATAGCTTCACATATAGCTGGGCACCACAATGCAGCAGCCAACGCGTTATATCGTTTTAATTTTACCCTCTTTTCACAGATCTGTCCAAAAGCAGATGCCATCGGGAGCACAGTCCCTCCATACACGGCTCTGACCCTTCCATAGAAGCTCATCTCGCTACCGCTCGGTCACTATTAGTCCCTCTCGCCCAATAAAGCCAGGGCCTACCAGAGAGGTTGGAGAGCCTACCAGAAGTTTCAAGACTCATGTCCTCAAGGTGACACGGAGTTTGTTCAGTACATTCTGGCGTTCATAGGTTACTGTCACACCAATCTGAAATTGTCACACACAACGGTCAAGTCCCACCTTGCTGGGGTTCAGCATTTTAGAGCCATGAGTTTCACCCAGCAGGGTTCGTTGTTTTCAATCCATGCTGTGAAAGCCACTCTGAAGGGTCTCGAAAAAAGTGACAGCGAGGCACGCGCTCGCCGGCTACCTATCACTGGCCGGATTTTTTGAGACCTTTCCGACTTGTTGGACAAAAAACCATTTGGTGCTCAGCGTAGTTTGGTAATCAAAGCCGCCATGTACCTGGCCTTTTATGGGTTTTTAAGACCGGCAGAGTTCACGTCCCCGGCTAACAGTAGCAGGTGCGTCACTCTCAGTCAGCTCTTTGCTTCCCAAGATGGTTTCATACTCTCGCTAGTCACCACTAAGACCTCTCAGGTGGGCCCCCCAACACAGGTGTTTTATTTCCCGACCTCTCATCATTGGTGCCCCGTGCGCATGCTGCAACAGCTTTTGTCCACTCTGCAGAACAAACCACCCGACAGTCCGTTACTTCTGTTCAACGATACTCACCTTACCTGTCCCAAATTCATAACACATATTCAGGTTTTACTAACCAACCTTGCAGTAGACCCGTCCTCAATTTCCGGGCATTCCTTTCGCATAGGGGCGGCATCCGCCGCTTCGAAAAATCAGGTTCCAGCGCATGTAATCAAGAGACTAGGTCGTTGGCGTTCGTCCTGTTTCAGCCGATACATCCCTTGTCCGTATGCTGAGATGAATCGTGCTTGTCAAAATTTGGTATTATGAATAAGTGTATAAAGTTTCTTTAAGGAAAAGGAAATTGTTGTTGTTTTTTGGCCTCCTTCAGCTATCTCTTCAATGACTCGGTTTCGGCATAACTAAGGCCGATTCATTGGCCTATATTTGTGGGAGGGGCACGGTTGCCTATATCATGGCGGTTTTGCCCCTCCTTCAACGAACGACGTGTCAACTCTCCCACCCAACCCACCCTCAACCTCAGTTTTCACATCAAGGGGATGGCCTCCTTCAACTATCTCTTCAACGACGCGGTTTCGGCATAACTCTAACCACTTTAGCTAACCCAGCAGGTAGGAGTCCTTCTTGTCGTGAGTGCCCAACCACAAATGTATGTAAGCCTGCTCCCTACCTTTTACTACGTTGGAATAAAGCAACCTCTGCAAATATCGGTGAGTGCCGCCCTTGTCTTCTATTATATAAGTGTATTGCAACAGTAACTGCATAGGTGACACGGAGGTAAATTTCAAAAAATCATCTGTTACATTTGTGGGTAACATTTTCCCAGTTTTGCCGTTTACAAACCCCTGCTCTGCATAGGTGACAGGGAGGTAAATTTCTAAAAATTGTATGTTACATTCTTGGGCCATAAAGCACCCCTGCACTGCATACCTGACTTGGAAATATATGCAGTAAATTAGGTGGTCTTCAGATTGTTAGGTGATCTGTACCCCTTCTTTCTTTCAACTTACCCCTGCACTGCATACCTGACTGGGAATTATATTCTGTAAATTCGGCAGTGTTTACATTGTTGGGTGCTGTATTTATATGCTGTAAAATCTCCATGATGTCTCCACGATAAATCTGCACCATGGGGGACCCTTGTGGCTTCTATACACTTTTAAAATAATCTTTTAGCGGGACAAATAGATGCCTGATGACGGGGATGCTACATGACCCCTTTTTTCTTTCAAACTACCCCTGCCCTGCATACCTGACTGGGAAATATATTCTGTAAATTAGGTGGCGTTCAGATTGTTGGCTGATCTGTACCCCTTCTTTCTTTCAAAGTACCCCTGCACTGCATAACAGACAGGGAACTTAGTTCATTACAATTGGCGGTTGCATTGTTGCCTGACATAAAGCCTTTTTTGGCTGTAAAGCCAAAGGTAGTCGCCAACAACAATGTGTTTTTTTTCTATAAATTGGGGTAGACCCCAGAACATTCAGAAATATAAAAAAGAAAACAAAGAGTAAGTGCGCTGTAGTATAACAATAGTTGGGTGAGGCCGGTATACATGTCTATTCTGCATAAGGTACGAACAAGTCCTGTGGCCTGGTCCATGCCTAGTTCTTTTTAATGAACGCGATATTGTCCAAGTTGGCTGTGGACAGGCGGCTGCGCTTGTCTGTGATAACGCTACCAGCCGTGCTAAACAAACGTACAGACAATACACTGGCTGCAGGGCAAGCCAGCACGTCCAAGGCGTAAAGGTGAAACTGAGGCCACGTGCCCAATTTGGAGACCCATAAGTTGAATGCGGCAATACAGCAAATTTTTGCATGGGCCCCTCACCCCCCAGTAATTTTTTCGCAACCCCTTCATTTTATGCTGCCCCCATTCCTGTGGCTACTAAAGATCGTTCTCTCAGACCAGGCTGCTGTTCCATCTGTTTTAAACACTGTCTACACTGCCACTGTATATAATTTCATTGTATAATACTGTTGAGGGGGCCCTGACAAAGTCTTTTAGTCCTCCTCCTCCTGGATGGGCCCCTTCTTGGTCAGGGCCCCAAAGCAGCTGCTTTCCCTGCTTCCCCTGTAGCTACGACCCTGGGCAGACCCATCAGTCACGACGTGTAGGCATGTGCACAGATACTATTCCACCATTTTGCGGAAATGCTGCCTCTTGCTAAGATGTTCCATATCTGCTGGTGGTGCTGGTTGTTGTGGCGTGTTGACAAAGCTTTTCCACATTTCTGCCATGCTAATCCTGTCTTCTAAGGTGCGGGCGGTGACCCAGCTGCGTTGGCGACTTCTTCCTCCTCTGATTTAGCCTTGTACTTCCACTGAGCCCCCAGTGTCAGGTGTGAATGCCATCAGCAGCAGTAGTGGTGGCTGGGAACCACGTACTGTGGTACAGCCACCACCATAAGTTTTTTAAAAGTCTCCATCCATCTCCACCAGACAGAATACCAGCCTTTTAAAGGACCAGGAAATTTGAAATTCTGGCATTCAGGGCCAGGGATCATGGGTGGGTAGGGGGGTACTTCCTCTTTCTATTTCTTTTTCTAATTGGGACATGGACAGCTGAACACTTCCATGGGATAGTGTCGGTGAAAGATGTGGTGGCGTTGCTGCCACATCCTCTGTTTTCCAGGTGGCAGGTGCCACTGTCACTCACTTGTGCTCAGGTTTAGAATGTTTATTTTTAATTGTTATGTATTTTATGTTATTTTAAGTTATTTCCCTATCCAAATTTGTTTGCAGGGCACTTGTCCTACTCTTACCTCCATTTTGCTTTAATTTCCAGCCCTCTAGCCCTTTCCAGGACTTTTTAGAGCCATTTTAGTGCTTCAAAGTTTGGGGTCAAGTTCGGGTCAAGTTCAGGTCCCAAACTCGAACTTTGCAGTGAAATTCGGCAGAACCTGACGAACCCGAACTTCCAGGTGTTCGCTCAACTCGAACCTTGAAGACTAATTGGTAGTCTATTTTCCCTATCACATGTGTTTCCTTAACTTGGTGCTACAGTACTTTTGCAGTAAGGTTTGCTGTAAGTATTGTTAAAGTGTCGATTTTACTATTCTTATCCACAGGATTATGAATCTTTATGATCTATATGATTAATTTCGGATATATCTATAAAAATGCGGACCATCTATGATTTCAACAAAGTTGTAAGAAAAAACTAAGAAAAATGGAGCTTGGTAACCTTGGTAATAATTTAACATGGTAACTTTTGGTGAAAACCTGATGACTTATTGGTTTGGCAGTCATCCCTTCTGAATGTGATCTATAGACTTGTGCACAAGTGGCTTACTTACAGTACCACCAAGGTTGGTTTCACCTGGTAATTGTTTACCTGCAGACTATAATAGCACTATGTGGGCACTACAAGCTCACAATATTTGCCTTTTTGCTGATTTTTGATCCTTGTAAAAAGCACTGGACTAGTTTTCACAATCTTTTGCTCATTCATTTTAAGTCAGGACTGTGCTATTCTCATAAATTATTCTTTCAAGTGTCTAAATTATCCCAGCAGAATAATTACCTATCCTGCGTAAAGCTTCTCTCAAATGTAGAAAGTTTATTAAACACAAGTGCACTACAAAGCACTGCTTTCATTTTTCTGTATAATACACTAACAATTTTGCTCTTCCAAAATAAGTCGGTTAAGGCTTAAACTCAAAGGGGACACACTCATGTAATGTTATTCATAAATTATGATATAAGTACTTATGCATCAGATGGATGTATACCTTTTAGCACCATGTTTCTCTTAACAGGCACCTGCCAGCAGATTTGTACTTATGAAACTGGCTGACCGGTTATATGTGCATTTGGCAACTGAAGGCATCTGTGTTGGTACCAAAGTGGGCACATAAGAACATGGGACCAACACAGATGCCTTCAGCTGCCAAGCTCACGTGCAACAGGTCAGCCAGTTTCATATATACAAATCTGCTAATAGATGCCATTTAAACTCTATGGACACCTTTGGGGGCAATTAATTTCTTTCTCAGAGCATTGATCTTTGCCTCACACTGAATCTATCAGGGAAATGCTCTGATGGCTTGATCTGTAGTGCTTATCTCCAAACTGCTGACAGTTCATAAACATTTATTATAGCTAAATTCTTATCAAATTGATACTGTAAGAATATGAATTAAGTGAGTGTTTATAAACTGTCAGCAATTCAGAGATAAGGGCTACAAATTAAGTCTTCAGAACAGTGGCTGACGGATTCAGTGTGGGGCAGAGACCAGTTGTCTGTAGATATAACGAAAGTAAAAGCTGTAGAGCAAAAACTGTTGAAAATTTTTAATGTATTTATTTTATGCATTTATATAGCGCTGCAATATTCCACTGCGCTTTACAGACATTAGAATTAGGCTGTCCCCCAGGAGTGTCACGGACGTGTCTAGGTCTCTGTGTTGTTTTCCGTGACACGTTTGCTGTGCATGCTGGTCGCCTGGGGCAACGCATAGTTTATGCAGCTTGTGTGTACACTTCTTCTTTAAGGATTGTTTACCTTCCCTTTCTGGTGCCTGCGGGTTTAACTACCTGGCTGGGTGTGGTCACTAAGTGCTTATATTGCCTGTGGCTGGTAGCCTGTTTTTTTTTTTGTCCTCCAGAGTCTCTTGGTGCTGGAGCTATGCTCCTATCCTGGGTGTTCTATCTGCCCAGTTATTGAGGGCCACCTAGTGAGACATTAATGTTATCCCGTTGTTACCATGTCTTCCTACCTCACCCGTTTCTATGTATGGTGTGTTTTATGTTCAGGGTTCGTGTTGTTTGTCTAGTTGTTGTTCCATGTCTGGTTTGTTTTGGTGTGTTTGGTCCTTCATGGATGCTAGACACTACATACTGTCATGGTGCAGTGTGGGGGAAACTCCACACCGAACGGAAGCGAGAACAGAAACTAGGCCTGGACACTGGGGACAGTGAGTAGGGCACCTCCTAATGCCACCCTTGACCTAGCCCTGACTCCTATCCGTATGAGCAGACCTAGATGGAAGGACGGCGGGCGCATACACCAGACCCTCGGACCCTGAGTTGCCCTGATGATCCCTGGAAATAATGTCAGGAACTATAGAAAACCTGTTCCTCCAAAATACGGATGAACAGGAGTCTCCCACAGCCTAGATGCAAGGAAAGGTGAAGACAGTGAAAAGCAACTGCATCGGCAGGTAAGAACCCAGAGCAACTAGCACTTACCTGCCGCAGCAACAGAAAGGAAAACCAACACACCAGTAACTGCCTGGACCCCCATGCGGATATGGTGTGTGGCGTCCCCAGGCAGTGCTGCTCACTGGCTTGTTGTTCCCCCTCTGGGGAACCCTGGAGCCCTCTCACCGAAGGCACAGACAGACATGGGAGTGTCTAGCATCCATGCAGGACTGTACACACCAAAACAGACCAGACATGGAACAACAACTAGACAAACAACAAAAACCCTGAACATAAACCACACCATATATAGAAACGGGTAAGGTAGGAAGAGATGGTAACAACGGGATGACATTGATGTCTCACTAGGTAGCCCTCAATAACTGGGCAGATAGAACACCCTGGACAGGAGCATAGCTCCAGCACCAACAGAGGCTGGAGGACAACAAAACCCCATCCTCCCAGCCACAGGCAATATAAGCACCTAGTAACCACACCCAGCCAGGTAGTTAACCCCACAAGCACCAGAAAGGGAAGGGAAACAAACCTTAAAGGAGAAGTGTACACACAAGCTGCATAAACTACACGTTGACCCAGGCAACCAGCATGCTCGGCAAACAACACAGAAACCGGGACACAGACGTGACAATGAGCAGCATTGGAGGCTGTGCTTGCACACTTTAAAAAAAAACAAAAAACACTGGTCTCTCTGATGGCTAGGACCATAGGAACTCCCATAGGCTGGCACTTTTTCATTTAGTGTGCAAGCACGGCCACCGATGCTGGATTGAAGGGTGGTCGTAACCATTGAAACAAGAAGTGTATGATGTGATGGAAAAATTTGTCTAGCAAGCAAAGGAAAGCAATATGGTTAATAACAATACATAAGTAAGTGGCTTGTATTAACTCTTTACTTGATAGATGCTATTTGCTGAAGTGAGGCTATAAAAAGATAGCAAATAGTTTTCAGGTTGCCTTTTCCTCAGTTCAAAATATAATTAAGAAATAGCAGTTAACTTAAACAGTAGAGGTAAAGAGAAGGCCTGGAAGAGCAAGAACAAATTGAAAGACAGCTGCTTGTAGGATTGCTAGAAAGGAAAATTAGAACGCAACTTGACTGCAAAAGACCTTCAGGAAGATTTAGCAGACTGTGGAGGTATATTTTTTTCTGTACACCAACACCTATACAAATATGGCTTGCATGACAGAGTGATCAGAAGAAAACCTCTCCTGCTGCCTCTCCACAAAATTCAATGTCAGAAGTTTGCAAAAGAACATCTAAACAAGCCTGGATCCATGAGGGTAAAATAGATATTTTTGGCCACAATGAGAAAAGGTATGTTTGGAGAAAAAAAGGCACAGCATTTCATGAAAAGAACACCTCTAACCATTAAGCATGGGGGTGGATCAGTCATTCTTTGGGGTGTGTTGCAGCCAATGTGTTTGAGGATATGTCTCTGCTGAGGCCAGTAATTGGGTGCAGCAGTGCACGTGACCATGGGCAGTGCATCACAGGTGTTAATAGGCGAGTCCATTTATTCCTTCTGTTAAAAGCTTTCCTAGCTGATGCTATAATTTGCTTTGGGGTTGAACAACCCTTTAACTCAATAACAAGGCTATTTACAATATACTTCTATGCTCCTCCTAGTAGTGGCAGCATCAACTCCAATGGTTTCTTTAATTCTAGGTCAGGGGTGCATAACGTGTGGCCAGTAGGACACATGCGGCTGACAGCGCTGTTCTGTGTGGCCAACAGCTATCTACACACAGAAAAGCAAGAGTGTGTGACTGTTCACATATAATTTCCATGTTAGAGTAATTTCCATTTCAGAGAGATAAGGAGTGACACACAGCTCAGCAGGGATAGGCAAGTACTAATGGCCAACTGTGATGTCATCTCGGAGACCACTGAAAAAAGCACTCTAGAATTAAGTATACAAGTTAGATGCCTCCTATGCATGTGGCTCTCTCCATTGTAGGTTATGGGAGTTGTGAAATGCCAGGCGTTTACCACAACACCCATAATGTTCATGTTCTCCTCCTGTGAGGTACAGATTAGCAAGAAGGGGATCTCTATTATTCCAATAGATGGAAGTCTTGGAAGTGAGACCTGCACTTCGGAAACACCAAAAATCTTTTGACAATATCTCTTTAAAGGGGTTATCTGACTTCAGCAAATAGCATTTATTGGATAGAGAAAGTTAATACAAGGCACTTACTAATGTATTGTGATTGTCCATATTGCCTCCTTTGCGGACCTGATTCATTTTTCCATCACATTGTGCACGGCTCGTATCCAGGGGTTATGACCACCCTGCACTCCACCATCGGTGGTCGAGCTTGCACACTATAGGAAAAACTGCAGAGTGGCTGTAACTCCTGCACAGGAGCAGTGTATAATGTGATCGAAAAATTAATAAGTGGCTTGTATTAATGTTCTCTACATGATAAATGCCATTTGCTGAATTGAGACAACCGCTTTAAGTTGAGATTTCAGTCCTTGGGATCTCAAAGTGACAATGTAGCCCTTGGAATAGAGAACATGTAGGTTTACACACAGGTGATACAGAGCTCTGTTTAAAAAACAAACAAACAAAAAAAAAAAAAAACTAAGATATATTAAGAAATCTTCTGCCAATATCAAACATTTTCAAGTAGCATTCATCTCCCATTTTTACTTTTACTCAGTTTAAAAGCGTTTGCATTACATTCGTCAATACTTTTTGTAAAAGAAAAATTTCTGGCATCAAATACATTGAAATCAATGTCGACAACAACTTGTCAAGGACAAGATAAGCTGAATTCAGCAATAAGAAGATACTTTTTCTTGGCGCTCTGAGCTAGGTGAGTGACAATGCTACAAGCCGTGCCTTTGTCAATGATTGTACAAACTGCTGTGGGTATATGGAGGGCGGCTGAAGGTCAGAGCAGTACAGAACTCATCGGCACAGTAGGATTGCTTTGTGCCCCCTTTGTGTATCATGATACAGACAGATGATAAATCTGCCATTAGGCAGCCCGAGCAAATGAGAGAGAGATATTAATGGAAGGAGTCACGTGCCAATGGAACAAAAGAATATGTACTTTGTGAGAGCAGCTGAAACCAACTGGGATAATTAATAAAAAAGAAGTTAATTTGGGTGAGAAAGGATGACAGAATTAGAATAATTAATAAGTAATGATAGACTGCTGGAGTCCTCTGTCCTTTATCTGAAACCCTTGACGGCCAGAAAATAATTATCTCACACAACACATTACTAGTGCAGCATAGCTGTGGAGCACCACCACAAGACTCGGAGAGCTTCAGAAATAGAGGGACATCAGTCTTGTAGGGTTCTGGTAAATAAGCGGTGTACACAGAAAGAGGTGGTATATAAAATTATGACAATGGTGGAACAATATGGCACAAAATAAACTAATTTCAGGAGTAGAATATAATGATCTATCCTCAGGGTACATAATCAATATCAAATTAGTGAGGGCCCAGCACTGGTGAATGCTGGAGCCTCCTCATAGCATACCAAGCACAGTGCTGTACATTGTATGGTGGCTGTACTTGGTATCCCAGCCCTTGCCTATTCACTTGAATGAGACTGAGCTGCACCTAGGCCATGTGACCCTACCGATCTGAGATTAGGTCATCAATTTTTTACTCCCAGGAAACCCCTTTCATTTTTTATGCTTTTGTTTCTCACCCCACTTCTGAATCGGGATATGTGCTCATGCTGCAGCAGGCCTCAGGCAGCAACATGGAGCTGTAATATGATTGGAAAAGATGATCCCCGTAGTAAAATGAGGAAGACAGGACCTCAGGAGGGAGGATACTGGCTGAAGCAAAGCAATCAAACTTGTCCAAACATGAGATGGCTCTAAACCAGGGGTGCACAACCTGTGGCCATTGATACCATAATGTGCGACCCCCAACCATCTGGTAACAAACATGTGTGTCTATGTCTTGTGGCTGCTCGTGTGTATTTTGCAAGTATTCTCCCATTAGATGGGAGTACTAGAAGTGTAACTAGACATTAATGATATATACTGGATGGTCAGTATTCCATAAACATAGCACTTCAATTGTTAATACCCCTTTAAATTTTATTTTCAGCCCTTGACGTTGGTTCAGTCTGACAATGTGGCCCCTACCCAGAAAACGTGCACCCCTGCTCTAAACCATGCAATTTTTGATATTTTACCTGTACAGTTGGATTCCAGACTCTTTCTCCAACTCTGCCCAAAGTTGGTAACTCTCTTCCATCATGTTGGTGTAAAAATCTTCTCCATAAGCTCTACGAATAATTCTTGTCTGCCCATGAGAGCTGCCTCTGGAGTGGGGAAGGGGGAACTGAAAGAAGAATAACATTTTTACTAAAAACTTTATTCCAGCCAGAAGAACAATATACAGTTTTTTTTATGTAAAAGTGTTGTACATGTCTCTGTACTTTCTATTCCTTCTAATTATAGTCATAGAATTCATCCATGGTGACCAGATGTCTCAAAAGAGATTTGACGTTCTGCAGAAGACAGTCCTATGACTGGCAAGTGATCTCATTATGCTGGAGTCTCATTGTCTCGGTGTATACTGCTGTGTAAAATGCATTAGCATATTAATATGGATAACTTCCAGTCCTATTTTCCATCAGAAGAATCAATTGCCTTCTATGCTCGGCTCCCTAGTGAGCAAAGTTCAAGGTCAAATACATATTAAAGTAAAATAATAATCACTTTACCACCCAACTTATTTCTTCTAAGTGTAGCATACACAGATATTTTTCCAGATGTTTGCAATCCTAGGTATTATGGATAAATGATATGGTTATCCCAAAAAGAGAAATGTTCACCTCTCACTATCCCTGATATATATACAGTGTATACTTCCATAAAAGTACATGTGGCTATTCTATGTATTTATTTTGAAAGTGGACAGATGTTTTTTTGAATATATTTTTAAGTCACTCCTGTCTAGAGTCTTTAGCTTCTTCTCTGTCTAGACTGTTAGATTTATGTAACTCTTTTTGTCAGACCATCACTCAGTCAGACCAGGGAGAAGTGAGCTTCCTCTCTGTCTAGACTGTTAGATTTACGTAACTCTTTCTGTCAGACCATCAGTCAGACCAGGGAGGAGTGAGGGATGGTGACTCAACTAGAGCACCTTACCTCCACTATGCTATCTGTGGTGCACTGCACCTCTGTTTGCATGTTTATTTAGGCGTATGAAGAGAATAGAGCTGTCAGTCATTCCAATCCTCCACTTATTATTCTGATGAGAATTACTTTACAGATACATTCTTTTGCTGTACAGCCATGTTGTAAAATTAGATTACTATGTTGTCCCATCCAGGGCCTTTATCCCCCTACAAATACTGCTATAGAAGAACTTTATTGTGTATGTAATATTCAATGTCTGCCAAAATAAAAAAGCAAAAAAAATAAAAAATTCTTAAAAAATAGTTTTTTATGAAAGTTAAGTTACATTTGTGATGGAACTGTTACTTTGAAAACAGAAAGCAGGTCAATAATCTATGGGGCACATTTATTAAGACCGGCATTTTAGACGCCGGTCTTAATAAAGGCCCATAGCTGAAGGTGGATCCTCTGGCGGTGACGCTGGTCTCTCCATAACTTCGGCACATCCAGCGCCAGTTCTAAATGTAAGACAGCTTTCTAGCTATCTTACATTTAGACCATTTTCTACGCCTAAAACAGGCATAGAAAATGGTGAATGAGACGGGCACGGGCCTGCCGACCCAACCCATTCCCCGCCTACTCCACACCCACAATTTTAAACCTGGCGTGAGCAGGGAAAAGTCGCAGATAGTGGCACAACTAACCATTGCGCCACTATCGGCACCTGAAATACGCCTAATTTTATTTCAGAATAGTAAATGTGGCTACTTTTCTTCATCTTACATAAAGAACCATGGGTTCACCATCTGATTGGGAGACATTCTTCTGCCAGCATCCTGTATGGTATGGGATGGTTTCAGTTGAAGTTGTATTTCTACATATTGAGCTATTATTTAAAATCTGAAGAAAGCAATGGGTATTGATAACTCACAGAATTTCAGCAAATGCTCATAGAATAACTGGTAAGATAATGTTATGGTCAGATAAAGGAATCAAAGGTGATCAGCTAAAGCACTGCCTTAAGCCTTATTCACATATCAGTGTCCATCCGTGAAATGGTGGTCAGTGATGCCTACGTGAAGATGACCGCGATGGATCCGTCTGTCTGTTTTTTGCTGTCCGCGTGTCATCCGTGTTTCACTGACACTGCACAGCTGAAAAATAATTTTGAAAGCATCTCTTTCTAATGATCCGTGAAACACCAACGGCATCCGTGGTTTTCACAGACCCATAGACTATAATGGGCTAGATTGGTGAACACGGACAAAATAGAGCAGGCTTCCGTGCTAAAAACACAGACCCATGGACCATGCTAAAACACTGATCTGTGAATACACACATGAATGGTGACATGTGCTGTCCATGGAGAACACGTACAGCACACGTCCGTGCAGCACTGATGTGTGAATGAGGCTTTAAAATAAAGTTTTCATTTCCACAGCAAATTGCAAAAACACAGAGTTGTTCATTCACTTTAGAATAGTGGACAGACCCATACAAATCACTTTGGGGGTCAGCTGAAGAGATGTTTTATCAACAGGAAATGCTAAAGGATGATCTGCTGCTCCTCTAAATATGAAAGTCTGACAGATGAAGCTACTGTCAAGGTAGACTGTTGAGCATAGTACTGCTTTTATATCATCTACTGAAACAAAGATTCCTGTAAATATTCCCGTTGAATATAATGAGTGATGGAAGACAATGCTTTTGCCAATATTGGATTTTAGTTAACAGCTGAGGAAGAATTTATTATGATGGGAATTTTTGTAGGCAGTTTTTCTTGAGTCTGTGTTGGCGTAATTTGAGCAAAATTTATGAAATGCTTTACATTGTTAGCTAAATTTGGTGTCTTTTTAAACCTGACTCTTGTCTAGAGATACTCCTGTTTTTTTATGCCATTCTCCTACTGGAGTAAGATTGTGGCTTTTATTTTAGATTTTTTTTTTTTAAAGTTGCCCTTCATAAATCTGTCTTAAATTAGCTTGACAGGCTAACCACATTCACGTTCTCATCCACTACTCAAAACTGGAGTGAATGATATAAAAATGAAAAATGTCTCAAAGTTTTGAGCCAATAAGCCAATACCTTGCCAAGCCCAATTTTGATACTTTTTGAAGCCAGAATTATACTAGGTTCTGTGTAAGCATCCAGAAGGCAGAGGAAGTGGGGATGAAATTGGAAACATGTCCATGTACAGTAAGGGTGGCGATGACACAGTATATACTGATTGCAACAAGAATGAAATTTTACCTTGTACGATCAAAAGGAGATTTAAATAAACTGGTAATAAGTAAGAAGAATGAGAGTCGGAATCTGATCTGGATACAGTCTTACTTTTATTAACCCCAGATTAATCCCTTGGGCACCTGAATGTGAGTCTCAGATGCTGCGATCAGTGTTAAATGTGGCATCTTAGGGGTTAAATGACAGGGTGGCGCGATCACTGTTCCCTGTCATTTTGCCCCTCTATACAATGAAAAAGTAATTTGTAACTAATTAAATTTCTTGCCGAAATTCAGCAAAGCCGTCAAATAGAATTCTTTAAAACTTTGCTCATCTCTAGTGCCCACCTTTGTACAATGGCCAGATTTATGAAGTTGTCTCTGTTGCGTCTGGCAAACAAGACAGTTTAGGCCAGGGTTACATGGCCTGCAAAACAACTAGTGAAAGTGAATGTGGATGCATCAAATTCAAATCTGCCACAGTTGAATCCAGACCAAATAGTCCTAGCCTAAAAGGCCCTATTATACTGCCAGATAATCGCTAAGACCGTCACTAGCAAGCGTTTGTATGATCGCTCGGTACCGATGATTCGGCAGTGTAATACTGCTGCCGATTACCCTAGTCAGAGTCTTTCAACATGTTTAAATATAATCGTTTGCCAGTGGCAGATCGTGCCATGTAATCAGTACTCTACTGCCGGAAAACAATGAATCATTATGGGTACGAGCGATGGCATTAGCAATTGCTTGTTCCCATACTGAGGAGGAGATTGTTACATGTTATAACAGCTGTCTCCTCTGCTAGCGAGCAGACGATTGCTGGGAAGGAATGTTTCATCTGCAAGTATAATAGGACCTTTAATCAATTCTGTATGTTCATGTTTGCATATCTATGTACAATCTATTATCTTCACCCTTCTTCCTCCAGATGACAGATATAAGGAGGCCATTTTCCAATGTGTAAGCTCCTGGAGTGAATTCTGTAACATAGCACCCCATCTACCATGTGCCATTTATAAGAGTGGTGTCTTATGTGGCAGATGGACCTCTAGGCCCCCATAGACACCAGTACCCAGGTGTCACTGCTGACCCTGCATCCCCTATACTCCAAACCATGTCAGTAAACAACCTCTGTAAGTAGGGAACGAATAATTCTTAACTAAGCAGAACATTTTTGTCATTTACTTTTCAGTCGACTGATATTTCAAACAAAATACAAAAGACATTAAACCAGGAGGTAAAGGAAGCCAGTCCCTAAGAATTACTTCAGGAAAGTCATATATCTCAGAAATATGCAGGCTTGAATATACATTAATCTCTAATGCTTGCTAAGCACCATTACACTTTTTATATTAACTATGAAAATACACTTGAAGAATTATTCCTCACTTTTGCTCTTGAAGCACTATTGTAATTAATCTTTCGAAAATGGGAATCTAAAAATATCTGATCCCTTCCTCACAGGAACTTATAAAAAAGCCAGAACACTAAAAAAAATGAAAAAGTAACATTTTGAAGGACTTCCTTGAAAAGGAACACAGAAGAGTTTGATTACAGTAAAACATAACTCGCCCTTGTCAATGCGATCATTCCATTAGATTTGAGACATACATGTGATATCATCATACTGACTTGAATGGCTCTATTTTACCATGGTAACCTTTCCAAAAAGTATCCCAACTAGCAAGTATAATTGAAAAAGTATTTTAACCTGTAGTTATATATTCCACACACAGCAGGCAGATATTTTGGTCTATTTAAAAAATGGTTTGCAGCATTGTTAGAGAGAATAGATATCATAGATATTGAATCAGCTATTCCTACCCCGGAAAGTTTATCTCTAGTAGATACAGACAAGTAACATAATTTACCGAACTTAGCAGACGGGTAGCTATAGGAAGTGCAGTTGTACTTAAAGGCTATGTACACCTTTGGGGACATTTTTTTTTTACTATTATTGCATTTTATTAGTTTTTATATTTTGATATTTTGAGCTAAAAATAATTTATTCATAAAAAAAAAATATGGATTCCTTTTTTGTGTACAGAGCTGAGATGCTGTTCTAGCTACCAGGGGATTTTCTGTCTTTTCCGTCATCTAAGGAGCAGAGGGGCTCCTTATCTCTGCTCTCTGACATTATAAATACTCTTCAAAGCTCAATCCTTATCTTACTGATAAGAATGTGGCTCAAATACAGTAAGTGTTTATGACCTCTTAGTTGTTTGGAGATGAGGGTTATTAGATGACCGCACAAAGTGAAAGTACCAGTCACACAGCTAGAAAAACAGTTAACCAGTTACAGTTAGCTCTTTTAGTCTGAAGGCCACATTGTCAGAATGAACCCCTCACAAGGGCCTCAGTAAAACTTAAAGTGGTGCTATCATTTGAGACATTGGAAAAGGCCACATGCATAGACAGCCACCTCTCCGTATTATCTATACCTTTCTGTAGTGCTAAACGGGGGTATGCCCATACAGTAAACCATTAGTACTTTCAAGGTCCTGCTCCCACACTGTGTGCCTCTCTACTTCTCTTTCTCACATGGACACTACATGTTAGCAGCCACCAGGTATACACAAGCATATCTGTGTCCAGATCACTGGGGGTCACACAGAATAGCATTGCAGGCTATACAATGTGCACCCCTGAATTAGAGGAAATGTTCTTTTGCACTTTCCCCACAAATCTTTCCTTACTAGAAAGGTGACCCAACACTACAGACCTGACCCTCTATTAACTTTTTATGCTACCTACACATGTAGATTACACACGTTTTTTTCCACATTGATTTTCATGTGAAGAAAATGCTGTATTATACAGTACCAGCAAAGTAAATGAGATTCGACTAATCTCATGTACACTTTGGGTATATTTTCCAAGTGAAAACTTTGCAGCATGTCAATTGTTGGTGCGATTCTGCATTTTATAAAATCTGAATTATGTGCAGGACTACATTACACTGTGCCTTCAGTGAAAATGAGTTTCATTCATCTGAATATGGCTTGTAGAAATCTATGCTCTTTTTGCCAAAACATCATCATTCAGATAAATGGACCTGATTTTCAGTTGCAGAACAAAATCTGCCATGTGTGACGACACCCCTACTTTGCCTCTTATGCTTTTCTTGCTAGCTGTCATCAGGGGACCTGCAGAATGTGAAATAGGTATTTTTTTTATTTTTTTAAATGTATTTGTTTATATAATAGGAAAGAATAACATTTAGAAATATACATGTATTTAAAATGTTGCTTACATACCTTTTTTAAATCAGGTTTTTAACCCCTATCTGCATAGCAGAATGATATAGTCCATGAATTAGCCGATCCTGTGTAATACATCCATGGCCTAACTATAAGATGGCATCAGTCATGTCATACCCCACTGACATTCAGTAAGTGACAGTGTTACATGACATATGTGCTGGGACACTTCCATTGTATAACTAGATAGGACTAGTGGAAATAATTGTGGCTATTACAACAACTACTTCACTGTATGTATGTTTACATGGCTGCCTGTTTCCAGGTGATTTGTAAAATAGCTTCCTGTCTCTAGATGATGTGGTCATGCTAATAAAGTTAACTGTAAAATAATTACTAACGCAACTCATACAGGGGAGACAGGGATAACAATGTTAGATGTGCTTTGACTCTTACACTGACAGACATGATGAGCTGCTGCAGGCACTAATACTGTCTATACTGCATTTATATGTTCTGCATCTTAATAAACTACTTTTCACCTGTTAGATACCTGGATAGTTAACTAAATGGCACATGATTGACGCCATCTTTAATCCTATTCAGATCTCACATACATTTACAGGACTTAAATGGGCTATGCCATTTTTTCTTCTTTAGAGAGAGAGGCTACTGTGTGGATATAATAAAAGTCTGTATTTTAGAAAATTGTATAACTGTTTGTTTCTCAAAACAAAGAAATGTAATAATTAAAACCAGAATACCTCTTTATGCATGGATATTTGAAAAGAGGAAATACAGAGGTTCAATGCTGGTTTGTCACTGGGCCCACCCTTCCTAATATAATAACCTCTGCTGTATTACTTGCTGGCAGCGCTATAATAGCAGAGGAAGATGTACAGAATGTGTTCCCTACCAGTGTTGGCTGTCTTCACTTCATACATTCAATGGCTCAGTGGTTGGATATATATTACACAGAGGGCGCACTACATTTTTTCCGGAAGAGTAAAAATACTCAAAAGTAATTCAAAAAAATAATACATAGGCCTACATAATGTCAAGGGCTTGTTCACATCTGCTTTGGAGGCGCACTACATTTTTTACACAGAGGGCACACTACATTTTTTCCGGAAGAGTAAAAATACTCCTACAATTTTTGAGAAATATTTTTAGCCAAGGAGAAGTACGAAAGTTGCAGTAATTCAAAAAAATAATACATAGGCCTACATAATTTCAAGGGCTTGTTCACATCTGCTTTGGAGGCTGTGTTCGGGACCTCTGTTACAGATTCTGTGAAAAAGACCATCCAAAAAAGCATTCCTGAATGTAAACTGAACAGATGTTATTATGGTCTGTTCAGCTCTGTTCAGGTCAGTTATGTCCCAATCCAGCACTACCGTATCTTCGAAATAAATAGCAGTGGGGTAAACTGCCCTAAGAGGTTGGTGTTTATGTTAGAGGGGGCTGTATAGGGGAGATATGTTATTTTGACTAGTAATATTTCCCCTGCATAAAGTCCCGTGTAAATAACCTCTCCCCTCCCGTCACCTTCTCTAGCATATAGTTCCATCTAATAACATCACTGCCCTTTTTCCAGCCCTCCAACATATGTTCCCATGTAAATAACATCTCTCCCCTCCGTCAGCTTCTCCAACCTACAGTCCCATGTATATAACATGTCTCCGGTCTGTTCAGCCCCATCCAACATACAGTCCCATGTAAATAGTATCACTGCCCTCTCTTCGGCCTCCTCCAACATACAATCCCATGTAAATAACATCATCCCCTTCCTCCAGCAACTCCAACATACAATCCCATGTAAATAACACCACCCTCTCCTTCAAGGCCCTCCAACATACAGTCCCATGTAAATAACATGGGAAGGGTCTGGAGTGAATGCACAGCAAGCTATTATAGCCAAGTAATAAAGTACAGTCCAGTATACGGACTCCTCTGTACTTTATCACTAGCGTTTAAGACAGGCAGGTCATAAAAGTCTCCACTGCCTTTCGGTGTTCCAACTCCATTAGCACTGGGACCCTCTTCTTGTCCAAACCAGTGGATCCTGTGACATGTCATACACACACACCAGGGCACACGGATGAATAGACATACTGCAATGATGTTACACTGATACTTGGTGTTGTACTGTCTACCCACAGCGCTATTCACCACACAAAGACAGTAGCTAACTTACTGAGCTCATCCTAAGTAGCAGCTGAAAGCACAGCAGCAGCAGCCATGTTCACCGGCAGTGGGGCTGGAAGGTGGGTACTGCTCTAGTTCCTGTACATGGTGGTCGCAGTGCTGTAGAGTGTGGGCTGCACCTGCTGCTAGAGCTTGTCCATGCAGATGGTGTTCAGATGTAGCTATATATGAGAATCATGCGGTCCCACCACAGCTTCATAGCAGTGTGTCGAATGGTCTGGCAGCCCGCCCAAATGGACAAATAACAACTCTACTTTCTGTAAGTATTGGTGTTATTGGTTATTTCAGGATCCAGCAGCATCCCTGCACTGCCTCTGCCATTCACAGCGTGCCCTGTGCTCATAAATGGCAGGGAAAAGTCTAACGCGTAACAGGCATCTGTATATATATATATACATATATATATATACACATATATATACACACACAGATGTACTACACTACATGTAATGTGCATGTATATCTGTAATACTTGAAAATTTGTGAACTTTCAGAATTTTCTGAATTTCTGCATACATTTGACCTAAACCTACATCTGATAGCCACACTTGTTCTGAAAGTAGATAAAGATAACCATTTTTTAAAATTTATTTTACTCACTGATATATATATAGTGCTGACTTATTGCGATTGCAGAGCTTCTTTCTAGAGGCCAGATATGGTCACAGAGGTGGGGCCCGCACCTATCTGACATTGGTGACATATCCTAATGCTATGCCACCAATGTTACAGGTGAAACAAGCACTTTAAGGTCAGGACCTGTATTTCCCCATTCCAAAACTTTTACTTTATTCTTCTTTAACCGTTATTTGGTAAGACTTGTGTGCTAAGGCTACTTTCACACTAGCATTTCTATTTCCCGGTATTGAAATCCTTCATAGGGTGTCAATACCGGGAAAAAAAGGCTTCCGTTTTGTCCCCATTCATTGTCAATGGGCACAAAACGTAACTGAACAGAATGGAATGCTCCAAAATGCATTCCGTTCCATTTGGTTGCGTTCTCATACCGGTGAGCAAACCGCAAATGTATCTTGGCTATGTTAAAGATAATTCAACCAGATCCGTTCATAACGGATGCAGATGGTTGTATTATCAGTAGAGATGAGCGAATCAAAGCTGCCGAAGTGGAATTTGTTTAGAATTTCAGGAAAAATTTGATTCGCAACGAATGCGAATTTCCTCGCGCTTTGTGATAACTAATCGCAATTTTCCTAAAATGGCGGCTACACATGTGAGGACTGAGGACATGGGGCAAGGAACTCTGGGATCACCCAGATTGACATGCCTGCATGCAGCCAATCAGCAGCCAGCCAGCCCTGTGATGTCACAGCCTGATAAGTACAGCGGCCATCCTTTAGTCAGACATTTTCCAGCATTCAGAGTGCAGGGACAGACATGAAAAGGTGCTAGAGACAGCAGAAGGAAAAATGATTGTGGAAAAATGAGACAGAAAAAATGATTTATTAGTGCAGGGAAAGGATAGGGAGGAATCATTTCACAGCATCTTAGTGCAGGGAGAGACGTCTAGGGAAATTGATAGGAAAGTGATTTACAAGTGCAAAGAAAGATTATTTGGGGATCCAAATAGTCATTAGACAGCTCTGTCATTCCAGCTTTGTGTTATTGTTCTTCAAGTGTTATTTTAAAAAGCCTTTAGTGGCTTATATCTTAGTATCTTATTCAGTACTACAAGAAAAATATATTCTCAGTTCACTTCTGCAGTTATTTCTGTTGAAAGCGTATAAGGGCGTATTTCAGTAAAACAAGAAAAATATATATGCACTGCACTGTTGCAGTTATTTCTGGTGAAAATGTATAGGGGCGTATTTCAGTGCATTAAGAAAAATATATATACACTGCACTATTATCTATTTGTGGTAAAAGCGTATAGGGGCGTATTTCAGTGCAACAAGAAAAATATATACGCACTGCACTGTTGCAGTTATTTCTGGTGAAAGCGTATAGGGGCGTATTTCAGTACTACAAGAAAAATATATACACACTTCACTCTTTAATAGTTTTCTGTTGAAAGTGTATAGTGGCCTATTTCAGTCCAACAAAAATATATATATTCTCAGTTCACTACTGCAGTTATATCTGGTAAAGCCTTTACTGGCGTATTGCAGTAGAAAAAGAAATATACATTCGCCATTCGCTGCCTCACTTATATATTGAAAAACCTTTATTGACATATATTAGTAGAAAAAGAAATATTCATTCGCCATTCGCTCCTGCACTTATATCTTGAAAAACCTTTAGTGACAGTAGTGACAGCGCTGTAGTTATATGTGGGAAAGTCTTTTTTGCGTTTCACACACTGTGCGCTTACGTGATGACGTCCATAAGAGCGGCGCACCAACACAGGTGAATACACTATGCACTAACCCTACCCAAAAATGCGAACTAATTTACACCAGCCCGCATCTATCTGCGGTATTGCTTACTGGACACTACGGGGACTTTTCTGCAGCACAGAAACCGCAAGAGGACCGCGTCTCGCTCTTCCAGTGTGGACCTACTTCCGCCATCATGTCCCGTTCATTTCAGATCACTCCGCCTCAGTTGTTGGTGTTTTTTTAAACTGACAGCCTATAACACTATGTTGAAAAGCCTTTAGTGGCGTATATACGTGCAAAAAGAAAAATTGACTCGGCAGTCACTGTTCCAGTTATATGTGGAAAAACCTTTTGTGACATATTTCGGTCGAGAATTTTTTTTTTTATTCAGCGTTCAGCGCTGTAGTAATATGCGGTAGAATCTTTAGTGCCTTATTTCGGTGAACAAAAAATTTGTATTCAGAGTTTAGTGCTGCAGTTATATGCGGTAAAATCTTTTGGGACTTATTTCGGTGGAAAAAGAAATTGCATTCAGCGTTCAGTGCTGCAGTTATGTGTGGCAAAACCTTTAGTGACGTATTTCGGTAGAAAAACAAATTTTATTCAGCGTTTAGCGCTGCAGTTATATGTGGTAAAATCTTTTGGGACTTATTTCGGTTGAAAAACAAAATTTATTCAGCGTTCAGCGCTGCAGTTAGGTGTGGTAAAATCTTTATTGACGTATTTTGGTGGAGAAATAAAATTTATTCAGCGTTCATCGCTGCAGTAATATGTAGTAAAATCTTTATTGAAGTATTTCGGTCGAAAAACAAAATTTATTCAGCGGTTAGCGCTGTGGTAATATACAGTAAAATCTTTAGTGACGTATCTTGATGAACTTCGGGACTCTTCCGGGTTTGTAGCTATCTTGACGCTTTGTCTTCTCATTGACTGTAGTTACTAGGGGCCTGTTCATGCCAGGCAGGTTCCCCCAGAAGTATCTTGGTCGATCGACAATCTGTCATTGTGCCATTCTGTGGCTTCCTCATGCTGCTGCCACCTCCAGACTCGGTCATTGTGCCACTCGGTGGCCTCCTCATACTGCCGCCACCTCCAGCCTCTGTCATTGTGCTTTTCTGTGGACTCCTATGCTGCCACCATCTGCAGACTCAGTCATTGTGCTGCTCTGTGGCCTACTCATACTGCTGCCACCTCCAGGCTTGGTCATTGTGCCACTTGGTGGCCTCCTCATACTGCCGCCACCTCCAGACTCTGTCATTGTGCTGCTCTGTGGTCTCCTCATGCTGCTGCCACCTCTAGACTCTGTCATTGTGCCGCTCTGTGGTCTCCTCATGCTGCTGCCACCTGCAGACTCCATCATTGTGCCACTCTCTGGCCTACTCATGCTGCTGCCACCTCCAGATTCTGTCATTGTGCCGCTGTGTGGTCTCCTCATGCTGCCACCACCTGCAGACTCGGTCATTGTGCCACTCGGTGCCCTCCTCATACTGCTCCCACCTCCAGACCCTGTCATTGGGCCACTCTGTGGTCTCCTCATGCTGTTCCCACCCTTCCCACTTCATGACTGGTCCACTATTTTGGCTTTCCGGCTTGGCTGACATAATTTATTTGACACTTCTTCTGATCTGTCAGAAGGAAGGAAAAATGAGACGTATTACGGATCTTGTCTGTGTAGCAGCTTTAAGGCCTGTATGGTTCCATCAGAATTGGCTAATGATTTGGTAGTCAAAAGCAGGAGTGGGTAGAAAACACAAAAGACATGCAAATATTCCATACATGTGTCATCTCTGTTTTAGATCCACTCCTGTTTTTTTTACCTTTAGCAATACTGATGGATTATTGGGCAAATTCTGACCAAGTAAAGGTGGATGCTCCACAGACAGGATCTGTTTTTTTGGGTAATTGTTCTGACGGATCAGAGAATGAGGAAAATTAATCAGAGACTTGAACACAAACTTACTGCTGACACCCTCTCCACTCTGTCGGGGGGCTCTACTTGTATAAGCGTTTAATAGAACAGGTTCTGTAGACATCTATGTGGAATCAGCTGACAACGGTGTAAAAGGAGTGCGCTTGGCGCTAACATCTACCTGTAAGGCTGAGTTGATACTTGAGGTCAGTTTTGGCCCCGTGACTGCCCAAATAAGTGAAGTATGCAGTGATTCTAAGAGCGGCCCCTGTCATCTGCATGTCATACTAACTCACAGTATTATTTCACTACCACAGCAGACTCCCTATGCGTGTTCCTGCAAGGCACAGTGTTCTACATCCCTATAAAGGCTCTCTGCAATAGCCGTTTTTTTGCGCGATTCGCTGCGAATAAATTCAGATTGATTTTTCCGGAAAATTCAGCGAACCGGCGAATCGAATTTTTAAAAAAATTCGCTCATCTCTAATTATTAGTAACGGAAGCATTTTTGCTGAACACTGCCGGATCTAGCAAAAACGCTAGTGTAAAAGTAATCTTAGGGTCTTTGAATTCTGTATAACTCGCATTTTCCTTTAGAATTTGGTGGTATAATTCATAATTCATTGATCCTTTAATAGGGACAAGCCATCCTGGCCTAGGTGGAGCAAAACATGCCCAAACCATGATACTACCGCCACCACTGTATTTCACAGATGTGATGAATATTTTATGCTGAAATGCACTATTTTTCTTTCTCCAAAGATGACACATAATTTAAACCAAAAAGTTCTATTTTAATCTTGTCCGTCCACATTACATTATTCCAGTAGCCTTCTGACTTGTCCAGATCTCTAGCAAATTGCAGACAGCCAGCAATTTTGTTTTTGGAGAGCAGCAGCTTTCTCCTATCCTGCCATGCACAACTTAGTTGTTCAATGTCCTCCTTAGGCCTCATGCACACGGCCGTGGAACACTCGTACAGGTGTATAACTATAGTCCAGCGGCGGCATGAAGCGCATGGCGTCATAGCAACTAATGACGCCGTGCGCTCCTGCTGTCAGCTGGATTCCTAACCGGGATACCACTGTCCACGGACGTGTGCATGAGGCCTTATAATGGACTTTAACTGAACATTAACATTAGCTAATGAAAGGCCTTTAGTTTCTTAGAGGCTTCCTTAGGTTCGTTTGTGACCTTGTAGACAATTACTTGCCCTTCTCTTGGTGTGCTCTTTGCTGGTTGACCACTCCTAGTGGATTGGTGGTATCCAAACTTTTTAGAAATGGGTTTGTAACTTTCTCCAGCCTGATGAGCAACAACAACGCTTCTTCTGTAGTCCTCAGAATTCAAAATCTTTCTTGCTAGGATACATTTCCACAGATATTTTGTGAAGATTAGACTTTGATAGATTCCTGTTCCTTAAATAAAACAGGTCATCCACTCACACCTGATTGTCATCTGATTTATAGAAAACACCTGACTCTAATTTCACCTTCAAATTATCTGCTAATCATAAAGGTTCACATACTTTTGCCACTCACAGACCTGTGATATTGGATCATTTTTCTCAATAAATAAGTGACCAATTCAAATATTTTTGACTCACTTGTGTGATTTGGGTATCTTTATCTACTAGTCATTTTATGTCACATTTATACAGAAATATAGGAAATTCTGAAGAGTTCACAGACTTTTAAGCACCACTGTATGTGTTACATGTAGAAGGGATATATTTGCAATATGTATATAGTGTAATTATATATACATATATTGTAAGGGACCACCCTCTCTCAGGGGTTCTGCGATGACAGACTTTTCATCAAACAGGGGGTTTTCAAGCTCAGACAGTGCTTTATTTGTCACACAGCACATCATACTTCCAAGTTTGGTGTCACTTGGCACAATGAAGTCACAGCTTCACATTACAACGTGTTACATCAACACAAAACAACAAACCCTTGCCTGACTAGGCACTCACTATACAGAGGTCTCCCTAACGCACCTCTAGCTCGGTGTTCACATTGCGGTATTCAGCCTCGGTCACACAGCCTCCTACCTGTGACCAATGCAACCCACAGTCCTCCTGGTGGAAGCAGCGAAATACCCTGGGGGATATGGTTCGGCATCTCTCTTCTTCAGGCGTCGCTGGGTTCCCCCACACTCAGGCTTCCTCAGCCTTGTAGGCCCCCCAGCCCTCCTGGCTGGGACCACACAGAGCCTCTACAGGTCTGTTCCCTGGGGGAGGATTTCTTTATCCCCAAGTGATTATCGCACCTCGCTTCACCTCTGGCCAGGTGATCATGGGGAAAACACAGCAAATTATACCATACATGACCTCTAATAGGTTTCCTGCACCATTCTAGGAGACACATACCTTCCCTATAGTGATGAGCGGCAGGTGCCATATTCGATTTCGACGAAATTCGCGAATATTCGAATGAATATTCGTTTCGTATTCGTCGAAATCGAATATTCGTCATTTTTTCTAGTTATCGCGATTAAAATGCGATTTAAATAATCGCATATTGCGATTTGTACTTAAGGCTACTTTCCTATTGGTTTCATATCTAGAATTAGCGAGGATGACGAATATGACGAATTTATTCGTCATATTCCTCAAAACGAAGATAACGAAGTATTCTACATCTTCGCTTTAGCAACCTATTCGTCAACCTCGCTAATTCTAGCAATCAAATAGGAAGGTTGACTATAGAGACAGCTGTGTTAAATTCGCTATGCGATTTTTTTTTTAATACAATAATTATATTACTTGATATGATAATATTATTATAAGTATTCTATTTATTAGAAAAAAAAAATCGTATAGCGAATTTAACACAGCTGTCTGGTAAGTCAACCTTCCTATTTGATTGCTAGAATTAGCGAAGGTTGACGAATAGGTTGCTAAAACGAAGATGTAGAATACTGCTATCTTCGTTTTGAGGAATATGACGAATACATTCGTCATATTCGTCATCCTCGCTAATTCTACCAAGCCAACCATAACTTCTGTGCTCATGGAGCGTCCCCATCACCATGGGAACGCCTCCATATACTAAAATGTACTGTCGGATTTGAGGAATTACGTTGAAATCGCAATGCGATTAATTCAAGTTATATTAATCGCATTGCGATTTCAACTTAGAGCTGGGTTTATAATGGGTCAGCTTGCTAGAATTAACGAAGTTAACGAATATGGAATATAGCAGCAGTGCTAAGTTGAAATCGCAATGCGATTAATTTAACTTAAAGTATTCGCATTACGATTTCAACTTAGCACTGCTAGTGCATAGCTATACTATATATTCCATATTCAAGTAATTCTAGCCTATGTAAGATAGCAGTGCTAAGTTGTAATCGCAATGCGATTAATATAACTTGAATTAATCGCATTGCGATTTCAACGTAATTCCTCAAATCCGACAGTACATTTTAGTATATAGAGATTTTCCCATGGAAGGGGACGCTCCATGAGCACGGAAGTCGGCAGAAGCCAGGAATCCTCATGACAGGTAAGAACTACTTTTGGGAAGTGGGAAAGAAAAAAATATAACTAAAAAAAAAAAAAAAAAAAAACGAATATTCGAAATAGCGAATTTATAGCGCTATATTCGAAATATTCGCGAATTAGCGAAGTGCCGATATTCGCTAAAAAAATTCGCTTTTCGAATATTCGCGCTCAACACTACTTCCCTATTGATATATGAGGCCTGTCACTGCCTCACATACCCCCCTTCCCCCGTTCAAACCTATGCGGGTGAACACTTGCACCAAAACATTTCCCTCACACCATCATTCAAAGGGATAGGTACAGGTTCTGCACAAGTTTCATCACTTGCTGTTTCATCTCCTCTTCACCACAACTCCCAGAACAAGGGCAAATCACAGCCCAACATTACTTCATTCATGAGCCTATTTGCAACACCAAGTTCATAAGTCTCAGTTCCTACTGGAGTCTCACACTCCGTGAGAGCCACAGGATAGGCTTTGCTATCCCCATAAATGTCCATCACACTCATTTGTTTGTCCAACACATAGTCCCCAGCTACTAAGCTGGCATGTACCAGGCTCTCCTTTCTCCTTGCATCTACAGCCACACAATCAAACTGCCATCATCTTCTACCCTGACTAAGGCTCTGAGGGCACTACTTATTCCCTAGTAACAATCCCAGCACCCGCACTCGCACCTGGGATCTCCTCAGGCTAGGTGGAATAGCCATGTTGGAGTAATTAGGGCTCATTCAGACAACCGTATCTTTTTTGTGGTCAGCAAATTGTGGATCTGCAAAACACTGATATTGGCTGTGTGCGTTCCACGCTATGGGAGTCTATATTGGTTTACCGTATGCCACATTTATCAATTATCTCATATTGTTTTATACATTTCTCTTATCCTTAAACCTATCACTTTTGTCTAGAGAAGCTACTCCAGTTTTCCTACTCCACACTCCTCCTGGAGTGAGTCTGCAACTTTTTTGCAACTTTTTTAATAAATCTGTTGTGAAACTCATTAACATAGCTACCCATACCCACTTTTCTACCGACATTACAAAACTGGAGCGAGTGGTGTAGAAATGCAAAAAGTCACAAAATTTTGCGCAAGTGAGTGCAAAAAAGCTGAAAAATTTTGTGCAAGCAAGTGCTAAAAGTCACAAAAGCCATATTTGTGTGACTTTTTGATGTCAGAAAGATAGGGCTTTAAGCAATTATACAAATTTTGTGACTTTTGCACTCACTTGCAAAAAAATTGTGCGGCTTATTGCATTTTTACACCATTCTCCCCAGTTTTGTAATGTGGGTGGAAAAGTCGGTATGGTTAGCTAGGTTAATGAGTTTCACTACAGATTTATCATTGAAACTTTTTTTTTAAAAGTCGCAAAAAAGTAGCAATCTCAGTCCAGGAAGAGGGTGGAGTAGGAAAACTGGAGGAGCTTCTCTAGACAGAAAGTGTTTTGCGGTCCGAAAATTGCGGTTCCCCAAAAAAAAGGATGACATTCTGTTTGGCATCCGTTTTTTTGCGGATCCATTGAAATAATGCCTATCCTTGTCCACAAAACGGACAATAAATAAGACATGCTCTATTTTTTTTACGGGGCTACGGAACGGATATACGGATGCGGATAGTAAACGGTGTGCTGTCATCATTTTTTGCAGACCCATTGAAATGAATGGGTCCGCATCCTATCCGCAAAAAAACCGCAACAGAGACGGAACCAAAATACGTTCGTGTGCATGTAGCCTAAAGAAAAGACTAATTTATCAAGTAATAACATGAGACATTTGATAAATGTGGCATAAAGTACTCCAACACAGACTCAAGCAAAACTGACTTAAAATTTCCCCTCATCATAAATTCCTCCCTGGGTGTTTTTGAGACATCAGCATAAAGTGATCTGGACATTCAGTTCATTTTGCTGCACTTAGATGCTTGTGATGCATTGCAACTATACATTTGAATGGTTTCCTTATCAGACTTTAATTAGTGGCAATAACACAGTGGTGGGATGTATCAGCATTGGTATAGCAGCTTCAAAGAGGTTATTAGGTTCCCTTTTTATATTCTGCCTTATATGCCATTTGGCCATTTATTTATGATTTAATATTCTTTCATTTATTTGTGTGTTATATGAGTTATATATTGATATTCTATTAGTGGTTTACTGATATATTGGGCATTTTGTGTATTTATTCACTCTTCATAGGTTATCAGTTTAAGGGCTCATGCACATGGCGGTTCCACAAAACATGGTGCACCAGCCGTGTGCACCCTGCATCACGGATGCGGACCCATTCACTACGGAGTGCTTCAGTGGTGTTTCTGTCCGTACCTCCGCACCGCAAAAAAATAGAACATGTTATATTTATTTGCAGTGCAAATGGATCACGGACCCATTCAAGTTCCCAATGCACGGAGCGGCTTCACAACGGCCGTGTGCATGAGCCCTAAGTTGGTTGTGTAGCTGAATAAAAGATGCACTGCATACATGCTTTTATATTATGGACGATTTACTGCTTTTTATCATGATTTATTAATAAAGTAATATATTTTATAAGAATTATGTTATGGTCCCCGTCTGAGTGCTTGACATTTGCTCAATATGCACTTCAGTTTTTTGTATATGTAACTAGCAGTATTATTTATTTGTATGGTTTAAGTATTTCACTAAATGATATAAACAGTATATAGTAGTACTATTTATATGTCTGATATGGTAGCTTTATAAGGACTGCGGGGGTCATTTACTATGCCGAAATATGCCTAAATTAGGTCACATACATCAATGCTACATTAATTTCATACCCATATGATATGCAGTATACTAAAGACCGACAACTCATTTCCATAAGGATTGTTGATTTAAGTTGTAATTAATTAGGTGCCTGTAGCATGTAAGTGCCTTGAATAAGTTGGAGGGTAAGGCTAGGGTACACAACGATATTTGTCACGCGACATTTTGTCGCACCAATATCGCGAGACAATTTTTATAATGATAGTCTATGGTGTCGCACTGCGAAATGCAACATGCTGCGACTGCGATGTTTTTTTTGCGACTGTCGTGTCGCAGTCGCAGCATGTCGCATTTCGCAGTGCGACACCATAGACTATCATTATAAAAATTGTCGCGCGACATTGGTGACAAATGTCGTCGTGTAGCCCTAGCCTAAATAGAAAGGAATAGGGCACAGATATATAATAATAAATATATACTGTCTTTTTTTAAACTACAGGTTCTATCCTGCAATCCCGGTCAAGTCAGATCTGTTTGATGAATTGCGCCATTCTTCCAAAGATCATGGTTCTGAGTAAACAGAATATGAACCGAAAAAAGGTCACACTTTCTCTTGTTGCTCTCTAATCAGTCATTTCACACATGTCAGATTTGTTGAATCTCTTGAACTGGGCTAATGACTGATCCACACACAAAACATGCCGACAGATACAGCCGAGCTAAACTTGATGGTTAAAGCATTAAGTAAACAACGGCAAGAAGATGTTAATTGAATTTTTCAATGGATTTTGTCACGAGATACCGCTGTGCCATGTGTTATCACTTATCACTAATCAGAGCCAACTTTAGCTCAGCTACATCTGTATACGACAGTCTCCCCCCATGTACCTGCTCCAGCAGAAGGGTTTTCTTGTGGTTTTTGGCTAAGTGATAGGCAGTGAAAGAACCCTGGATTCCAGCTCCTAATACAATGCAGTCAAACACTGTGCTTCTGGGAACAGACATGTTTACTTGCTTCTTCACAGAGAACATACAGAGCACAGGAGGCCACAAGTTCCCCCTGCTCTGACTCCACCAGTAGGAGGGAACACAGGCTCATTCCTTAAAGCAGAATTATCCAGTTTCTGCAGCGACACGTGTCACGCTAATACCTTGTTACACTATTGCAGTTGCTTGAACTTTGTTACTTTTCATGCATCTTTGCCTGCCAAGTATGATTTATTCATTACAGATTAAAAGTTAAGAGTTTGACAAATAATTATTGCAACTTTCTGTCGCAAGAAGCATAGATCCAGCCCAGGTCTACCCACAGTATTGTCTGTAAAATATTTCTAAACAGATTTTTAAAAATTAATTAGTCTAAGGGCCCTTCCACACTTGCGTTTTTGTTTTCCAGGGGCTCTATGCCGGAAAAATACTGATCAGTAGAGATGGCCCGAACTAATCGCCGGCGAACATAGCTTGTTCACGTCCGCCGCGGCTTGCGAACATATTCGATGTTCGCGTTCGCCCCTATACTTTATCATTGAGTAAACTTTGACCCTGTACCTCACAGTCAGCAAACACATTCCAGCCAATCGGCATACCCTCCCTCCCAGACCCTCCCACCTCCTATCTAAACGCAAGGACGGCATCCATCTTAGATTCATTCTGAAGCTGCAGTGTTAGTAATTGTAAATTGCAATGCGATTAATATAACCTGTATTATTCGCATTGCGATTACAACTTATATCTGAGTTCCTAATGGTTGTATTGCTAGAATATAACGAAGATAATGAATATAGCGCTATATTCTCAATCTTCGTTATATTCTAGCAATACAACAACCATTAGGAACTCAGATCTAAGTTTAATTCGCAATACGATTAATATAACCTGCATTAATCGCATTGCGAATTCAACTTAGAGCTGAGCTCCTAATGGTTGTTGTATTACTAGAATATACGTTATATTCTAGCAATACAACCATTAGGAACTCAGATATAAGTTGTAATCGCAATGCGAATAATACTTATTAATAATTATTAATTGCTTTGCGAATCCATTTGATGCCTCTATTTGATTGTATATGACGGTTGACTATGACTACCACCAACGTTCTGCTGCCTCCGAAGCAAGATATCTGAACCCCCGAGGGGCCATTTGGGCGTTTTTGATAGAAAACGCATCAAAAACGCATCTGCGTTTTTATAATTTTTTCATTTTTTTTTTTTTTTAGTATTTTGCCACATTTGGTTGCATATTTACATTTGGTATAGGCAAATATGGTAGTCTAGATCATGTGTCTATACCAAAACCTAGGATCATTGTTTGACAGCATATTTTCTAAGCCATGTAGCTGAATATAGATTTGGGCAGAGTAATGATCTAGACCTGTGTTTCCCAACCAGTGTGCCTCCAGCTGTTGCGAAACTACAACTCCCAGCATGCCTGCACAGCCAAAGGCTGTCCGGGCATGCTGGGAGTTGTAGTTTTGCAAAAGCTGGAGGCACACTGGTTGGGAAACACTGAATTCTAGACTACCATATTTGCCTATACCAAATGTAAATATGCAACCAAATGTGGCAAAATACACAAAAAAATAAAATGAAAAATAAAAAAATGATAAAAACGCAGATGCGCTTTTGATGCGTTTTCTATCAAAAACGCCCAAATGGCCCCTGGGGGGTTCAGATATCTTGCCATCGGAGGCAGCAGAACGTTGGTGGTAGTCATAGTGAACCGTCATATACAATCAAATAGAGGCATCAAATGGATTCGCAAAGCGATTAATAATTGTAAGTATTATTCGCATTGCGATTACAACTTAGAGCTGAGTTCCTAATGGTTGTATTGCTAGAATATAACGTATATTCTAGCAATACAACAACCATTAGGAACTCAGCTCTAAGTTGAATTGGCAATGCGATTAATGCAGGTTATATTAATCGCACTGCGAATTAAACTTAGATCTGAGTTCCTAATGGTTGTTGTATTGCTAGAATATAACGAAGATTGAGAATATAGCGCTAAATTCTCAATTTTCGTTATATTCTAGCAATACAACCATTAGGAACCCAGCTCTAAGTTGAATTCGCAAATAAGATGTCCCAAACTATTCACCGGCGAACATAACTTGTGCGCGTTCATCGCGGCGGGCGAACATATGCGATGTTCGGTCCACCCCCTATCATTGAGTAAACTTTGACCCTGTACCTCACAGTCAGCAGACACATTCCAGCCAATCAGCATACCCTCCCTCCCATCTCCTGGACAGCATCCATTTTAGATTCATTTGGAAGCTGCAGTCTTAGTGAGAGGAGGGACAGTGTAGCTGCTGCTTTTTTTTAATAGGGAAATCGATAGCTAGGCTAGTGTGTGTCCACTTCAGTCCTGAAAGACTCATCAGATCTCTTCTGTAAGGACAGCGTCCTGACAGCGCCCCAAAAAGCCCTTTAGGGCTAGTATAGTACATCAGTCTCCCTCCCAGACCCTCCCACCTCCTATCAAAAAGCAAGGACGGCATCCATCTTAGATTTGTTCTGAATCTGCAGTGTTAGTAGTTGTAATCGCAATGCGATTAATATAACCTGTATTAATTGCATTGCGAATTCAACTTAGAGCTGGGTTCCTAATGGTTGTATTGCTAGAATATAACGAAGATTGAGAATATAGCGCTATATTCTCAATCTTCGTTATATTCTAGCAATACAACCATTAGGAACCCAGCTCTAAGTTGAATTCGCAATGCGATTAATGCAGGTTATATTAATCGCATTGCGAATTCAACTTACCACACTCTGCGTCAACTACGTAATTTTCCATGGGAGTTTTGCCATGGATCCCCCTCCGGCATGCCACAGTCCAGGTGTTAGTCCCCTTGAAACAACTTTTCCATCACTATTGTGGCCAGAAAGAGTCCCTGTGGGTTTTAAAATCCGCCTGTCTATTGAAGTCTGTGACGGACTGAACCATCACTGGGGCTGCTGGAGAAGACTGAGAGCTAGCCTCCTTCCTACGGACTATGGACCCAGAACCATGGAGACCCCCTCAGACCTCTTGGGGGTTACAAGGAACAGTGAGCCCTGATTTATGTGTGGACTTTATAGGCCTTATCGTTCCTGTTGTCCATTGAAGGTGCAGGGGTGAACCCAGCTATACAAGAAGGGTTAACTCTGCACTGAGGCTCCCAGGAAAGGTGTTGGTTCATTTGTCCCTTTGTTCTGTTGTGCTAGTGATGGGATTAAGTAGCTGACTCTGGGGTAGAGGAGTAGATCACCCTCTGATACACTCAGGAGATAATCCCATCACATGTGTCTCCTCTCTTCCTATTCATCATTGAGACACTGGGGGATCTGTTTGATTGCGTTATAATGTTAGACCACCTGAACTGTATATGTATATTAAGTTAGTCTATTGTCTGAGTTAACTGTATCCCAGGCAGAGGGGTGTGCCTCGGGCCTGTGGATCTGTATAAATTGTGAGTGCTGGCTGTCATTAAAGTGTCCTGTTCTACCCTTCATGAAGTCTGGGCTCATGTTTGGGGATTGGAGAACTACACTCTGGGGATTGCTATATTCCTTATACTCTCCAGAGTATATTCCCTAGCTCTTGTGAGGGCTTTTCTTGTTCCTGTTTCGCTCTCTGGACTAAGGAGAGGTACGGCGAAAACCCAAACTAAGCTGAGGCGGTTCGTGGGGTTTGAGGTGGTTCTGGTGTCGAGTGCAGTGCTGAAGGTCCTTGGCAAGCACTAGGCGCATCGGTCGACGGAGGCACCCAGTCGGGGTGGCAGGCGTTCCGTCACATTGGTGGCAGCAGTGGGATGGCGTCCTAGTGCGAGGTAAAGCAGCTCTGAGACACCGTTCGTGGAATTACAAACTGAGGGCAACGCTAGTATCCGTACAGCGCCCCTGGGAGCAGAGGGATCCAGCGACTTGAAGCAGACAAGTATGGAAGGCTCTGGCTCTGGAGATAATTGGCTGGCTGAAGTAAGGCAGCGAGTGGCCCAGTATGGGGATGATGTACCTATGGAGACACGCCGGGTGATCTGGAACCAGGTCATGGCCGAGCGAAACACAAGGCTGGACCGAGAATTCCGGCTGGCGAAAAGATGGAGTATGCTCAGCAGAAGGAGCGTTATAGCAGCCAAAGAGAGGCTCCATTCGAGGAGGTTAACCATTTCCCGAAGGCGGCCAGAGGAACCCGAAGTAGGGGTCCTCATAGACTGGTCCTGCGAGGAACCACAACAGGCAGGTGGAGATGGGACTGAGGTCTCTCCACCGGGCCCACCGGGATGCTGGGAAGCTGGCCCCGATCCCCAGCAGCAGCCGGAGTTACCGGGTGCAGATGCAGGTGGTCCCTACTCTCAAATGTTGAGGGACCTCATAGACTGGTCCTGGGAAGACCCACAGATGGCAGGTGGAGATGGGACTGCGGTCTCACTACCGGCCCTACAGGGATGCTGGGCAGTCGGCCCAGATCCCCAGCGGCAGAGTACATTACAGGGAGGAGAGACCACCGGTTTCACTCCCCAGCGGCAGAGCGCATTATTGGAAGGGGAGACAGTCGGTTCCCCTCTCCACCAGCAGAGAGAGTGTCAGGGAGAGGAGCCTGTTACCCCTCTCCCCAGCGGCTGAAGGTGTGTAAGGGAGAGGAGCTTATTACCCCTTTTCCCAGCGGCAGCCTAGCCCACCAAGGGGAGACACTAAGCCCCCACCAGCGCAGATGGGACCGTGGTCTCTGCGCCCAAGCTACAGGAGTACGGACAGTCGGTCCTGCTCCCCAGCGGCAGAGTATTCTACCGGGAGGGAAGAGCCTCGTTCCCCTCCCCAGCGGCAGAGCGCATTATTGGAAGGGGAGACAGTCAGTTCCCTCTCCACCAGCAGAGAGAGTGTCAGGGAGAAGAGCCTGTTACCCCCTCTCCCCAGCGGCTGAAGGTGTGTAAGGGAGAGGAGCTTATTACCCCCTCTCCCCAGCGGCAGCGTAGCCCACCAAGGGGAGACACTAAGCCCCCACCAGCGCAGATGGGACCGTGGTCTCTGCGCCCAAGCTACAGGGAGTACGGACAGTCGGTCCTGCTCCCCAGCGGCAGAGTATTCTACCAGGAGGGGAGAACCTCGTTCCCCCTTCCCAGCGGCAGCCCAGCCCACCAAGGGGAGATGATAAGCCCCACACCTGTGCAGATGGGACCGTGGTCTCTGTGCCCAAACCACAGGGGTAGGGACAGTCGGCCCTGTTCTCCAGCAGCAGGGCTGTATATCCAAAGGGGAGACAGTCTGTCTTCTCCTCCAGCAGCAACACCAGGTCCAGAGGGAGGAGTGTGCTAACCCTTCTCCTCAGCTGGGCTCCAACCAGGCTATTCCCGTGGTAGCGCTGGCACCAGGGCAGAGTACCGCTGGTCTCTACCCACTCAGCAACCCACCGATCCGGAAGGCTAGTACCCCCAGAGCTGTGGTGGAGCCCCTGGACATGAACAAGCTACCCACTACCCCAGGTGCAATAACCAATTCTTGGGGGTGGGCCACTCTGTTGATTATGTTTTGTGGGTGGGTTGCTGGACTAACCAAGGCACTGACCGACAGGAGGTCAGATACCTCGTTAGTCTACTGTTGGGAGGGGAGAAATGTGACGGACTGAACCATCACTGGGGCTGCTGGAGAAGACTGAGAGCTAGCCTCCTTCCTACGGACTATGGACCCAGAACCATGGAGACCCCTCAGACCTCTTGGGGGTTACAAGGAACAGTGAGCCCTGATTTATGTGTGGACTTTATAGGCCTTATCGTTCCTGTTGTCCATTGAAGGTGCAGGGGTGAACCCAGCTATACAAGAAGGGTTAACTCTGCACTGAGGCTCCCAGGAAAGGTGTTGGTTCATTTGTCCCTTTGTTCTGTTGTGCTAGTGATGGGATTAAGTAGCTGACTCTGGGGTAGAGGAGTAGATCACCCTCTGATACACTCAGGAGATAATCCCATCACATGTGTCTCCTCTCTTCCTATTCATCATTGAGACACTGGGGGATCTGTTTGATTGCGTTATAATGTTAGACCACCTGAACTGTATATGTATATTAAGTTAGTCTATTGTCTGAGTTAACTGTATCCCAGGCAGAGGGGGTGTGCCTCGGGCCTGTGGATCTGTATAAATTGTGAGTGCTGGCTGTCATTAAAGTGTCCTGTTCTACCCTTCATGAAGTCTGGGCTCATGTTTGGGGGATTGGAGAACTACACTCTGGGGATTGCTATATTCCTTATACTCTCCAGAGTATATTCCCTAGCTCTTGTGAGGGCTTTTCTTGTTCCTGTTTCGCTCTCTGGACTAAGGAGAGGTACGGCGAAAACCCAAACTAAGCTGAGGCGGTTCGTGGGGTTTGAGGTGGTTCTGGTGTCGAGTGCAGTGCTGAAGGTCCTTGGCAAGCACTAGGCGCATCGGTCGACGGAGGCACCCAGTCGGGGTGGCAGGCGTTCCGTCACAAAGTCTATGGTGGTTCGCCCTGTTCGCATGTTCACGAACATTTGCGGAAGTTCGCGTTCACCGTTCTCGAATGGAAAAATTTATGTTCGCGACATCACTACTGATCAGTATTATCCCCATGCATTCTGAATGGAGAGAAATCCGTTCAGTATGCATCAGGATGTCTTCAGTTCAGTCACTGAACGTTTTTTGGACGGAGAAAATACCGCAGCATGCTGCGGTATTCTTTCCGTCCTGGGATGCGGAGCAAAACGGATCTGTCATGACCCCCAATGCAAGTCAATGGGGATGGATCCTTTTTCTCTGGCACAATCTGCCACAATAGAAAACAGATCCGTCCTCCATTGACATTCAATGGAGTTCATGACGGATCTGTTTTGGCAATGTTAAAAAATAGTGAAAGTTAATAGAAGTGGATCTGTTCAAACAGATGCATGCGGTTGTATTATCTGTAACTGAAGCGTTTTTTTCTGGCATAGAGCCCCGACGACGGAACTCTATGCCGGAAATCAAAAACGCAAGTGTGAAAGTACCCTAAGTATAGAGCAAATTGAGACAGCACTCCTGTCCGGCTAAACAATGAATTAGTCAAGCATACAAAAACAGGAGTGCTGTCTCAATTTGCTCTATACTGACTAAGTTCCACAAGGTGGAGTTTGGAACAAAACGCGACGTGCTCCCAAACTGGTCAGAACTGGATAGTGTGCTGTGATCATTCTACAGTCCTATACTGTGAAAGTACCCTAAGGGTTTATTCACACATCCGTTGTTTAGTTCCGCATCTGATCCCGATTTTTCGGACTAGTCACGAAATAGTTGCGGACAGAATTCAGACCCATTGATTTTCAATGGGTCTATAAAATATGTGGACAGTACAAAGAGTGCTGTCCGCATAATTTTCTCAGTACATAGTGTCCATAATAAAATAAAACATGTCCTATTCTAATCCGAAAATTGCGGTCCGTTGTGCAATGCAATTTTATTCTTCTATCCGTTTTTTGCGGATCCGCAAAAAACGGATGACAAACGGAAAGAATTCTAGGAAAATAGGATCCGCAAAAAAAGGTCCTATTTTCGGATTATAGAAAAACAACGGACGTGTGAATGGACCCTAAGTATCATGTTATGTGCATTCAATTCATGCTAAATGCTCCTGGACATGAGTTAGCAGAGATCAGGGTATCCTCTCTGCGGGGAAACCTGTCACCTGGTTTGGAGGTCACTAAACCACCAGCATTCTGTTATGCAGCTGGGGTTTAGGGTCCCAAACTCGCCCAAAGCAATCTAATCCTCACTAAAGAAAGTTAGTTAAATTCAAACTTACCGAGAGAAGTGTCTAGGAGTTTTCTGCAGTGGCATCAGGTGCATGAACTTAGGGGTAAAGGCATGATTTTGTCAAGGTGGATAGGTGCGTATGAAAACGCAGATATATGTGGACATGCGGCATTAAATCTCCACCTTAAAGGGGTTGTCCCACTTCGCATTTTCATACTTACCTGCTGCAAGCCCGCAATTCACTTCCTGGATTATGGCTGGGGGCGGGCTTCATCTTGATTGAAGTCTTCTCCCGGCCGGGCCGCGCGCTGAACTGAACGCGTACGCCGCCGCGCATGCGCCATGGTGATATAGTACAGTGCGCGTTCGCAGCTCTGTACTATACTGCATAGGAAAAAGTCACCATGGCGTGCGCGTTCAGGACAGTGCGCGGACCGGCTGGGAGAAAAGGAGTCATCTTCTGCGCAAGCGCGGCCACCGTGATTCGAGTGAAGAGAGGTGGCTGTAACCAGGGGAGACCGAATGACAACAATCAGGTAAGTGGGGATGAATTTTTTTAAAAAGGGTGGGAATTGGGTAATTAAATATATTTGCAAAAATTATCACTGTCAAATCATTAACAGATTTAACAGTGATCATTATGATGGGAATACCCCTTTAAGAAAATTCCGCAGAATAGGACACGTTCTATTTTTTCAGGAACGCAATTGCGGACCTGAAAGTGCGGATCCGCAATTGCGGATGCGGGCAGGAGATAGTGTGTCCCCATAAAAATGAATGGGTCCGCAAAATGCGGAACAGAATTGCGGACGTGTGAATGGACCCTTACCCCTACACCATGCAGTACAGAATGCATTATAAAATCCATACACCATGCCATACAATATACACAATAACCCCACAGTGTAGGTGTATTAATGTATATTGTACAGCATTGTGTATGGATATAATGTATATTGTACAGCATAGTGTATGGATTATACTGTATATTGTACGGCTTGGTGTATGGGTTATTCTGTATATTGTACCGCATGGTGCAGGGATTATTCTGTATACTGTAGTCATCTAGAGTGCCAGGTGCGGACACAGACAGCAGAGAGCCCCTGTCCCTGTGCAAAAAATGTGCCTGGGTCCCCACCCCCATGCCAAATTCTCAACCTAACGTATTCTATTCTTACATCACATACAGCAATACAAAACATACAGGGTAAGGCTATTTTCACACCTGTGGCAGTACGATCCGGCCACCTAATCCGGCAGAAAGGAATCGACTGGACACAAACCACAGCATGCAGCGGTTTATGTCCTGCTGATTCTCTGCATTTTTGACAGATTGTGGCCGGATCTCTGCCGTACCCCATTATAGTTAATGGGGCTGGCGGACATTCTGTCTGCATCCAGCAGTGCCGGATCCAGTGAATTCTCAGCTGGAACAGCCTGCCAGGATCACTAACGCAGATGTGAAAGTAGCCTCATACAGCGCCTCATACCTCTTATATCCAGTGACGTCTCCTTTGACGTACAGTAGATGTTCTCCTTCTTCATCTTCTCCATTCTGACCAGACCACCGTGATAATTTCTTTCAGCCATCTCACGTCTCTGCAGAGTTTGACAGACATCTTAGTTTTCTACTTTTCCATCATCCTCCAATTAACATCCCATCGTGCACCCCCAATATTGAGAAGCTATGCTTCCCAAAACTATACTGCAAAAAGAACTGTGCTAAGCTGATGCTGTGCCAGGGTGCCCCCACAGTAATGGTGCTCCCAAAGTCCCAACAATAGTAATTATTTATTTGCCAGAGTGCATTTAGTAGGAATAGTGCTCCTACAGTGCCCCCAACAGTAATTGTGTCCTCCAGTTGTAATAAAGCCCACCATAATGCCCCGATAGTAATAATTCTCTTTATAATGTGTGACAGTAGAACCCCCCCCCCCCTTCCTTATAATGTGCACCAGTACAAAAAATGCCCCGCTGTGTGGCAGTAAAAAAAGAGATACCTCCTCTTCCCCTCTTCTCCATAGTGCCCCCAGTGGAGCCAATGTCTCCAGAGTGATCCTCATGTGTTCCAATGACCCGTACTGTGTGCCACTACAAAAAACACTTAGTGCCACCAGTTGAGCTTAGGTGCCCATAGTGAGCTTATAATTTGTGCCAGTATAAAATACTCCTATATAGTGCCCTCAGAAGATGCCCCCGTAGTGCTCCTTCCCCGTCTTCATAGTGCCCTCTATAATGTAGCACTATAAAAGGCCCCTATAGACTGCCCCACATACAGTTGTGTTCAAAATTATTCAACCTCCAATGCTGTAAAGGGTTTTAGGGAATTTACTGTACATTTGTAATTGTGTTCAGAATGAAATCTTACAAGGACTTTTTAAAGAACCAAATGCAACTAAAACTACATCAATTGTTTTTGTAATACAGTATTAAATGTTTATTTTGTGATTTCTTCATTGACACAATTATTCAACCCCTTAAAGACGACCACTCTTAAGAATGGAGGTTCATTCAAGTGTTTTCGATCAGGTATTGAAAACACCTGTGGATGTCAAGGAGCAGCAATCAAGCATAATAAGCACCAATTAGACAGATTTAAAATGACTGTGATACTCAGCTCCTTCTAGACATTTACTGGTGTGTTTACAAACATGGTAAAGTCAAGAGAATGGTCCAGGAAGACAAGAGAAGAGGTGATTTCTCTTCACAGGAAGGGCAATGGCTATAAGAAGATTGCAAAGATGTTAAACATACCAAGAGACACCATAGGAAGCAAATTCAAGGCAAAGGGCACTGTTGAAACGCTACCTGGTCGTGGCAGAAAGAAGATGCTGACTTCGACTGCTGTGCTCTACCTGAAGCGCAAAGTGGAGAAAAGTCCCCGTGTGACTGCTGAGTAGTGTTGATCATGAATTTTTGAATTGCGAATTTTAATCACGAATATCGGCACTTCAAGAATTCGCGAATATTTAGAATATCGCAAAATATATTCGCAATTGCGAATATTCATTTTATGCGAATTTTTTTATATGCAAATTTTCGCAAGCAAGAAAATAATTTCTTTAAATGCCAGTTTATGCAAATTTTTATGCATAACTTTATGCGATTTTTATGCAAATTTATGCAAATTTTTATGCGCATTTTCGCAATCAAGAGAATAATGACTGGAGATTACGAATTTGCGAATTTTCGAATATATGGCGAATATTCACCTAAATATTCGCGAAATATCGCAAATTCGAATATTGCCCGTGCCGCTCATCACTACTGCTGAGGAACTGAAAAAAGATTTGTCAGATGCGGGAACTGAAGTTTCAGCTCAGACAATAAAGGCGCACACTGCGTAATGAAGGCCTCGATGCCAGAACTCCCAGGCGCACCCCCTTACTGTCTCCAAAGAATAAGAAGAGTCGACTGCAGTATGCCAAAAGTCATGTGGACAAACTACAAAAGTTTTGGGATAGTGTTCTGTGGACTGATGAAACAAAATTAGAACCGTTTGGGCCCATGGATCAACGCTATGTTTGGAGGAGGAAGAACAAGGCCTATGAAGAAAAGAACACCTTGCCTACTGTGAAGCATGGCGGGGGTCAATCATGCTTTGGGGCTGTTTTCTCCTACAGGTACAGGGAAGCTTCAGCGTGTGCAAGGTACCATGAATTCTCTTCAGTACCAGGAGATATTGGATGAAAATGTGATGCAGTCCGTCACAAACCTGAGGCTTGGGAGACGTTGGACCTTTCAACAGGATAATGATACCAAGCATACCTCCAAGTCCACTAGAGCAGTGTTTCCCAACCAGTGTGCCTCCAGATGTTGCAAAACTACAACTCCCAGCATACCCGGACAGCCTTTGGCTGTTCAGGCATGCTGGGAGTTGTAGTTTTGCAACAGCTGGAGGCACGCTGGTTGGGAAACACTGCACTAGAGCATGGTTGCAGATTAAAGGCTGGAACATTTTGAAGGGGCCATCGCAGTCATCAGACTTAAATCCGATTGAGAACCTCTGGTGGGACTTAAAGAAAGCAGTTGCAGTGCACAAGCCTAAGAATGTGACTGAACTGGAGGCTTTTGCCCATAAAGAATGGGCGAAGATACCCCCCCCCCCACAAATTGTGTCAGTATATAGGGCCCCCACCCCCCTTCTTGCCACAGTACACTATAAATAATAAAAACAAAAAACTTACATACTTATCTTTTGCTACTGTCAGCGATGCGATGCAGGCCTCTTCCTGCCTGTGTCCTGCGCTGTATGGCTCAGGCGGCGTGATGACGTCATCGTGCCGCCTGCACCGGCCTCTGATAGGCTACAGGCACTAGGCCTGTAGCCTATCAGAGGAACGGGCAAGGGAGACGCCTCTCCCCTGCTCCAGTCATCTGTATCGCTGTCCTGAGGACAGCGATACAGATGAATACAGAGATGAGCGCTTACATAATGGAAGCGGTCATCTCCACTTCTGCTGCCACATGAATATAAAAAAAAAACTCAGCCGGCGGCCCGGGCCCCCATTGGCGTAGGGCCCCATAGCCATTGCTATGGCTGCTATGGCGATCCCTACACCACTGCTCCCAGACAAAAGGCCTGCATGAAACTGAATGTTCCCTCTAAAGGCTGTCCAGTTTGTACAGAAATGTTAATGAAATTAAAGCCTTGATATAGATGCCTGTCTCCAGCCCACAAACATGTTCTGTGGCTGAAGTCCAAGAAGCTGTATTAGACAGCCCCATTCCTTCCCGGCAATCTCCTGCTCACTAGCGGAGGAGACCACTCTTATTATATGCAGTGATCTCCTCCACAGTATAGGGAGGAGCGACCATAATGCTATTGCTCTTCCCTATACTGAATCATTGTTTGCTGGCAGCAGAGCGTGATTAGACACCATGATCTGCCACCTGTCAGCAATAATTTTTAAATCAAAAGATTTGGATTGCCCGATGAACGAGCATCTTGTTCATCGGGTAATGGTGGGAGTATTACACTGCCAGATGATAGCTAACTAGTGCTACGAAAGCTCGTTAGCGACCATCTGGAAGAAAATCTGCCTGTCTAATAGAGGCTTATGACATAAATAAAATATATACTCCAAGGCCAGTCCTGTCGTAATCTGTGTGTTATAATTAGGGTTGAGTGAATTAGGTTCAGATTGCTGTATTCGAACTCTATTCTTTTAAAAACGATGTTATTAATATGGGCTCCGTCCTACTGTAAAATATATGTCCTCTACGTAGGTCTTTCCGAAGATTCTCCAAATATTGCGAGACTTACTTCGTCTTGCTTCTATCACATGTCAGTTTGTTTATTCGCATAAATTACTAGATCAAAGTACGAAGCTGAACTCGGCTTCGTTAATAAGGCTTAGTATTTTGATACAGTAATTTATGCTAATAAACAAACTTATACATAATAGAATCGATATGAAGTAAATCTTGTGATATTTGCAGAAACTTTGGAAAGACCTCTGCGGATGGCTTGCGGAGCTGTACTGTGTACAGTTCTGGGCACCAGAGCACAAAAGAAGGCAATAGTAGAGCATGAGTGGGTTGAAAGGTAGGTAACTAAAGTAATTTAGTAGTAGTGTTGGGCGCAAATATTTGAATCGCGAATTTTTATTGTGATTGTCGCTACTTCGAGAATTCGGAAGATTTAGAATATAGTGCTATGTATTCGCGAATATTCTAGATTTTTTTTTCATCTGAACCCATGATCCCTCCCTGCTTCTTGCTTGTGGGCCAATGAAAAGGCTGCAATATATTTGTTTGAACTTAGCAACATCCCTAGCAACCAATAGGAAAGTTGCCTACCACTTACTATATAAGAACCTTCCCAGCAGCCATTTTCTGCTGTTTTTTGCAGTTCTGAGAGAGACAGCAGTGTCATTGCTGTGATCTGTGCTTTGCTTTACCATTACATTAGATAGTTAGTTAGTTAGTTAGTTAGATTAGATATATATATATATATATATATATATATATTACAGATAGTTAGTGGGAGATAGTCAGTGTAGGTTAGATTGTGATAGTGTAACTGGTTCCATTGCAGGGTGTTAGGTAGGGTGATGTTTTGCTGTCTATACATACATTCTACAGACATAGTGCTGTGATGTCACAAGTTCACAACAATACTTAGTGCACCAATCACTAATATGTAGTCAGACCTGCTAAAATGTGAGGCACCTATTGCGCCAAAATATGTGCATCATTCATTCCGGATTTGCGCAATCGCGAATATATTGGAGCACTCTATCTGCATATAAAGCTATTGTAATGTTCTGCTGTGCCAACCATTTTCTCCAGTCTCAGGAAAATTTTAGGAACTTGAAAAATGTAGCAAAAGTGACCCACGCCTGTATTGCGTGTGCAATACGCGCATATTACATTGCCGACTTTCGCAATCAAGAAAATAATGGCGAATTCTTGAATTTGCAAATTTATGACGAATATTCGCAAAATATTGCAAATTAGAATATTGCCCCTGCCGTTCATCACTAGTTGTGTAAATCAAAACATTTGGGGCCCCAGATGTTTTGTCATTTGACATTGTGACCACAGGCTATACAACTGTATTGCCACCCTTAGGATGGCTATACAGTTGAAATACTGTGGTGGGACACGGGCCACTGTTCAACTCATAGTCCACAGGCCACAAGGCCTGAGGTCTATGAGAAAGTAGAACAGTACAGACAGTCGTAATGTAATGACCTCATCACAATCACCAGCACTGGGTCTCAGGTGGCGCAAGGACACAATTGTGCTTCCCTGCACCATGATGCAGGGGACCTGTTCATTTTAACGTGACCACCTGAGTCCAGAAGCCAGCAACTGAGGCTGCAGGCTGGAAGAGGCCTGTGGCCTGCATTGCAGATGGTGGCGGGGAGAAAGGTGTTGGGGGCACTATGTAGGGGGGTGCATTATAACTTCTGAGGGGCTTTATAACTGTTTGGGCACTATGTAGGAGGGGACACTTTATAACTGCAAGGGAGCTTTATAAGGGCTGGTGGCATTTTACCTACTGGAGGCACTATGTGGGGTGATCATTATAACTAAACCGGCACACTTTAAGTACTGGCTGCTCTACAGTGGGTACTATAAATATTGGAGGCACTACAGGGATACAGTATAACAATGGGGGCATTATACCTATTGGTGGCTAGAGATGTCGAACCGGGCGAACCGCCATAGACTTCAATTTGCAGGCGAATTTTAAAACCCACAGGGACTCTTTCTGGCCACAATAGTGATGGAAAAGTTTTTTTCAAGGGGACTAACACCTCGACTGTGGCATGTCGGAGGGGGATCCATGGCAAAACTCCCATGGAAAATTACATAGTTGACGCAGAGTTGGGTTTTAATCCATAAAGGGCATAAATCACCTAACATTCCTAAATAGTTTGCAATAACGTGCTTTAAAACATCTGGTGTGTGTATACGATCAGGTATGATGTTGTATCGATCAGGTAGTGTAAGGGTTACGCCCGCTTCACAGTGACAGACCAAACTCCCCGTTCAACGCACCGCAGACAACTGCAAACAGTCCATTTGCACAACTGCAAACTCCCCATTTGCACAAGGTTGGATACCAAGCTAGCTATGCCCCGATCCTTGTCCTCACTGACGTCATTGAAGGTCTCTTCCTCCACCCAGCCACATACAACACCAAGGTCCCCGAAAGGTGACAAAAAGCCCCCTGGGAAGCCTGCTGTGGTTGGTCTTCCACCTCCTCAAAGCCACCTTCCATTCTGACTCTTCTTCTTCAGACTCCCATCTCTGCGTTGCCGCAGGTCCAGCCATCGATGACGACAAGGCTGCTTCTGGTGGTGATGGTGACCACAACTCTTCCTCTTCATGCTCATCTACGACCTGATCCAGCACTCTTCGCAGGGCAAGCTCCAGAAAAAATGCATATGGGATGAGGTCAATGATGTTGCCTTGGGTTTGACTGACCAGGTTTGTCACCTCCGCAAAAGGACGCATGAGCCTACAGCCATTGTGCATGAGCGTTCAGTAATGCGCCCAAAAAATACCCAGCTCCGCAGAGGCTGTCCTCTATTTTTTTATTTAAAAAATCTGTTCTTACCAGTTTAATCTCTGTTTTGTCCCCTATCAGGGACTGGTGCATGGAATAGATTTTAGGAAATGGGAGATGGAAAAAGACGGTTGGTCGGTCCTCTTCCTTTCAATTTGGGGCACTGCGCATGCGCCTTGCAATGTACTGTGACACCCTATATGAGTGGTGTGTTAAGTAGTACTATTCCTATAAGTTTAATCCCTGTTACGTCCCCTATCTGGGGATGTGTATCGAATAGATTTTAGGAACCGAGAGATGGAAAAAGATGATTGGTCGGTCCTCTTACTTCCAATTCGGGGGCATTGCGCGTGCGCCGCACAATGTACTGTGACACCCTATATGAGTGGTGTGTTAAGTAGTACTATTCTTATCAGTTTAATCCCTGTTACGTCCCCTACCAGGGGACGTGTATCGAATAGATTTTAGACAACCGCAAAGAGTTGTCAATAGTTGACACACTCATGACATAAATTTTATTCCTCTATGAGTCAATCTTGGTGTAGTGATGACTGTGCTCGTGCGCACGTTTGGGAGATTGCAGGCGATTGGTCGTGCTGAGGTAGTGTTCATTGACAGTTAAGTGACCCAGAAAACAATGATTCTGCAGTGTGGGCCCATTGTTGGCCTAATCGGCTTTAATGATCACCTTAGATGATCACAAAGAAAATTTATGTTTTTTCTATGAAAAATTATCCAGCCGATCGCTTTGGTCTGTTCACAATGAAGCAACGAACTTATCATCTGGGGTGTGCCAACATTGCCATTGCCAACACACTCATAGACGTGATCACTTCATTGTGATACGCAAGCCTCTTCACCACAACAAGGCAATGATCACGAAGTGGAATTGACACATGTATGTGCCTTTTTTTTTGTTTTGTTTTTGCAGCCACAGTGCAGCACCAGAGGCCAGAAAAATTAGGCATGTACACATGCCTGAAAAATTAGATATTGTTGCAGCCGTTTTCTGTTTTCCAGGCAGAAAGTGTACTAAAACATTGCGGCTTGAACCCTAGTTGGTGCCGGAGAAGTCACGCAAGTCATCCGGCATGCAGAGATGAAATACAGCAGCGTGGGGACCATTTTTAGCCCAAGACATCTCATCAGGCCTTTTTTAGTCAAATGTATCCCCCACTGTCAGTCCCTTCGGTATCCACGCCTCATTCATCTTAATAAAGGTGAGGTAATCTAGACTTTTTTGACCTAGGCGACTTCTCTTGTCAGTGACAATACCTCCTGCTGCGCTGAAGGTCCTTTCTGACAGGACACTTGAAGCTGGGCAGGCCAGACGTTCTATCGCAAATTGGGATTGCTCAGGCCACAGGTCAAGCCTGCACACCCAGTAGTCATCACTCCTCAGAGTGTCGATATCTGCAGTTAAGGTGAGGTAGTCTGCTACCTGACGGTCGAGTCGTTCTCTGAGGGTAGACCCCGAAGGGCTGTGGCGATGCATAGGACTTAAAAAGCTCTGCATGTCCTCTATCAACAACACGTCTGTAAAGCATCCTGTCCTTGCCGGCGTGGTCATGGTAGGAGGAGGATTACTTTAAACTCTTCCCCTGTTAGATTCCCGTTATGCTGTGACATCACCCTTATACGCTGTGTAAAGCATACTTTTTAACTTGTTTTGGAAGTGCTGCATCCTTTCCGACTTCCGGTAATTCAGTAACATTTCAGCCACTTTCAGCTTATACCGGGGGTCTAGTAGCGTGGCCACCCAGTGCAGGTCGTTCTCCTTCAGCTTTTTTATACGAGGGTCCCTCAACAGGCATGACAGCATAAAAGACCCCATTTGCACAAGGTTGGATGCCGAGCTACTCATCTCCCGTTCCTCGTCCTCACTGAGCTCATTGAAGGTCTGTTCTTCCCCCCAGCCACGTACAACACCATGGGTCCCAGATAGGTGACAAAAAGGAGCACCCTGGGATGCCTGCTGTAGTTGGTCTTCCTCCTCCTCAAAGCCACATTCCTCTGACTCCTCTTCCTCAGATTCCTCTTCCAGCGTTGCCGCAGGTCCAGCAAGCGATGATGATAAGGCTGTTTCTGGTGGTGATGGTGACCACAACTCTTTCTCTTCCTCTTTACGCTCATCTACGGCCTGATCCAGCACTCTTCGCAGGGCACGCTCCAGGAAGAAAACCAATGGGATGAGGTCGCTGATGGTGTCTTCGGTGCAACTGACTAGGTTTGTCACCTCCTCAAAAGGACGCATGAGCCTACAGGCATTGCGCATGAGCGTCCAGTAACATGACAAAAAAATACCCAGCTCCGCAGAGGCTGTAGCACCCCGGTCATACAAATACTCGTTGACGGCTTTTTCTTGTTGGAGCAGGCGGTCGAACATTAGGAGTGTTGAATTCCAACGTGTCGGGCTGTCGCAAACCAAGCGCCTCACTGGCATGTTGTTTCGCCGCTGAATATCGGAAAAGTGCACCTAGCCTGCTTGAGGACGTCCTGTAAGCCTGGGTACTTATACACAAAGCGTTGTACGATCAGATTCAACACATGTGCCATGCACACCACATGTGTCAACTTGACCATATTCAATGCCGCCAACAGATGGCTTCCGTTATCACACACCACTTTGCCGATCTCCAGTGGGTGCGGGGTCAGCCACTCACCCACCTGTGCGTTCAGGGTGGACAGGAGTGCTGGTCCGATGTGAATCTCTGCTTTCAGGCAAGTCAACCCCAAGACGGCGTGACACTGTCGTATCCGGGATTTAGAATAGCCCCCGGGGAGCGGAGGGGGAGGTGGGGATGCAGTTGATGTGGAGCAAGACGCAACAGCAGAAGAGGACTCAGTCGAGGAGGTTAGCGAAGAGGATGGAGTGGGAGGAGTAGAGGAGGTGGCAGCAGGCCTGCCTGCAAGTCGTTGCAGTGTCACCAATTCTGCTGCAGAGCCACGCATTCCATGCTTGGCAGCCATCAGTAGGTTTACCCAATGCGCAGTGTACTTGATATACCTGCCCTGACCGTGCTTTAAAGACCAGGTATCAGTGGTCACATGGACCCTTGCCCCAACACTGCGTGCCAGACATGCCATGACTTCCTTTTCCACAATAGAGTACAGGTTGGGGATTGCCTTTTGTGAAAAATAATTTTGGCCGGGTACCTTCCACTGCGGTGTCCCAATAGCTATAAATTTTTTGAAGGCCTCAGACTTCACCATCTTGTATGGTAAAAGCTGGCGGGCTAAGAATTCCGACAAGCCAGCTGTCAGACGCCGGCCAAGGCGGTGACTCTGTGATATTGGCTTCTGACGCTCAAACATTTCCTTGACAGACACCGGACTGTGGGCAGATGAGCAGGAACTGCTGAAGGTGAGAGGCGGAGTGGCGGGTGGTTGACAGGGGCAAGGAGGACAGCAGTATTTGACATGGCTAAAGATGCTGGACCAGGAGGAGGATGGTGGCTTAGAGTTTGTGTGCTGCTTGTACTCATGTGTTGATCCCATAGGCGTTTGTGATGTGAGATCATGTGCCTTCGCAAAGCAGTTGTACCTAGGTGGGTGTTGGACTTCCAACAACTCAGTTTCTTTTGGCACAGGTTGCAAATGGCATCGCTGTTATCAGAGGCAGACACAGCAAAAAAATGCCACACTGCTGAGCTTTGCAATAATGGCATTCTGGTGGTGGCAACAGTATGCGTTGATTGGCGTGCTGTCTGGCTGACCCCGGGTGCCGATAAATACTGTCTGACTGTGCCACTAGCTCCTTGCGACAACCTCCTCCTGCTTCCAACTCGTCTCCTCCTCCTCTCTGTCTCCCCATCTGAACTTTCCCCTTGTTCTTCTTCTCTTCGAGCGGGCACCCATGTGACATCCACGGACACATCGTCATCATCAACCGCTTTACTTGTATCTGACAACTCAACAAAGGAAGCAGCAGTGGGTATAACATCATCATCATCACACCGTACATCCATGTGTGTAATGCTGCCTGACTGAGACATATCCCTGTTATCTACATCCTCTGGCAATAATGGTTGCGCATCACTCATTTCTTCCAACTGATGTTTAAATAACTCCTCTGACTGATCAAATGAAGCGGTTGTGGTGCTAGTGTTGGTGGTGGTGGCGGGGCGAGTGGTAACTTAAGAGGATCCCGAAGCTGAGCTGGAGGAGGATGGTGCATCAAGGTTCCGAGCGGAAGCTGTAGAAGATTGGGTGTCCTTTGTAAGCCAGTCAACTATGTCCTCCGAATTTTTCGAGTTTAGGGTATGTGGCCTCTGAACACTGGGAATTATTCTAGGGCCAAAGGAAATCACAGCCCCATGGCCACGACGGCCCCTGCAGGGTGGCCTGCCTCTGCCTGTCATTTTTTTATTTGTTTAGTGGTACTATGCATGCAAGGTACTGTGTCACCCTATATGAGAGGTGGGCAGTGGGCACAGTACAGTCTGTGGGCCTGACACATACTGGCAGGCAAATGCAATTATATTAAAGGGTAAAAATGAAATGACTTTTTTACCTGCAAGGCACTGTGCCACCCTATGAGTGGTGGGCAGTGGACACAATACGGTCTGTGGGCCTGACACACACTGGCAGGCAACTTAAATTATATTAAAGGGTAAAAATTTAATGACTTTTTTATCTGCAAGGTACTGTGCCACCCAATATGAGTGGTGGCACTGGCAGTGGGCACAGTACAGTCTGTGTGGGCCTGACACACACTGGCAGGCAACTTAAATTATATTAAAGGGTAAAAATTTAATGACTTTTTTATCTGCAAGGTACTGTGCCACCCAATATGAGTGGTGGGCACTGGCAGTGGGCACAGTACAGTCTGTGTGGGCCTGACATACACTGGCAGGCAACTGAAATTATATTAAAGGGTAAAAATTAAATGACTTTTTTTTATCTGAAAGGTACTGTGCCACCCGATATGAGTGGTGGGCACTGGCAGTGGGCACAGTACAGTCTGTGTGGGCCTGACACACACTGGCAGGCAACTGAAATTATATTAAAGGGTAAAAATATAATGACTTTTTTGTCTGCAAGGTACTGTGCCACCCTATATGAGTGGTGGGCAGTGGGCACAGTACAGTCTGTGGGCCTGACACACACTGGCAGGCAACTGAAATTATATTAAAGGGTAAAAGTTACATGACTTTTTTATCTGCAAGGTACTGTGCCACCCGATATGAGTGGTGTGCACACAGTATAGTCTGTGGGCCTGCGGCCTCTCACACACGGGCAGGCAACTGCAATATAATATATACATAAACATAAAAAAAAGCAGACTGATGTACCAGCCCTAAAAGGGGCTTTTTGGGGTGCTGTACGGATGCTGTCCTTACAGCAGATGAGTCTTTGAGGACTTGAATGGACACAGAACACTAGTAGCTACCGCTTTTCCTAGAATCCCTATATTAATTCAGCAGCAGCAGCACTCTCCCTGCTCTAACTAACACTGCAGCTTCAGAATGAATCTAAGATGGATGATGTCCTTGCTTTTTTGATAGGATGTGTCTGCTGACTGTGAGGTACAGGGTCAAAGTTTGCTCAATGATGATGTATAGGGGGGGACCGAACAAGCGATGTTCGCCTGGAACTGTTCGCCGGCAAATAGTTCGGGGCATCTCTATTGGTGGCACCACAGGGGCCGTTATAACTACTGGGGGTACTAGAAGGGGGCATAATAATTAATGGGGACACTACATAGGGGATTATAACTACTAGGAGAATAACAGTAACTACTGGGGTCACTACAAGAGGCCATTATAATTATTGGGGGCACTATAGGGGGCATTATACCTACTGGATGTACTAAAGAGGGAAATGATAAGGGAACAACAGCTCCCTATCTGGGCACTGTACAAAAGCAGAGCTGAACTACTATCCTATGCCCCTGAGACACCAGGTGATCATGTGCCAGACGCAATAAAGGACACGGCATTGTCACTTCCTCTATTCACTGTATAGCGCTCATTGAGTGCTATGCACCAAGCACAGAGGAGAAGGCAGAAGCAGTAATAAAACTGCTTCTGTCTTTTCTCAGGGTCCCTGTTGACCTGCTCCTGCTAACTTAATTTGTAATTATATGCACTATGACATGGGCCACAAACTGTGACTGTGCCGCTCGTGGGCTGTGGGTTGTGAACCCCTGGTCTGGAGGAAAGAAGTTTTCTACATCAACATAGAAGGGAGTTCTTTACTAGAAGAGCATTGAGACTATGGCGCTCGATGCCAGTGAAGGTTATGATGGCGAACTCACTAAAAGAGTACAAGAGGGGCCTGGATGCATTTATGGAGTGTTTTAATATTACATGTTATAGTTACTAGAATTCTGGAGATAAGTTGTTGAACCAGGGAGTTATTCTGATTGCCTAATTTGTAGTTGTGAAGATTTTTGTTTACCTTAAGATGAGGAAAATTGGCTTCTGGATCAACTTTGCAGACTATGTAAACTATGTCACTGTGATATACTAGTAAAGGGACAACTGAGAATTAGCGATAGAGTCCGCAGAAGGGAACTGCTAAAATGCTATAGTTCTATAGTGCTATCACTCTAGTAAAAACACATGGCAGCTTATTGTGAAAAGTCATCTGAAATTGTAGGTATGTTTTAAATCACGTGCTCAAAACAGAAGATTTAGGAGACATTAGTTATGTGGTGTATAAACATTGCACAAATGTATGCCAGTTTGTTTTCATAATTGTGCCTCAGTCTTTTTGAATTCTCTAAACAGTTCTTTCTATAGAATATTAGATGTATTCTTGAATTCTTTCCAAAGCAAAATATTTTGTTTGTGTAAGAAAATTGTGCTAAGTGTCATTATAAATTTCCTTTGATTTTTTTCTGTTCTTTTAAATAAAATAACTTTTGTGTTCAGCTGAATAAATATGTAAATTACCATGAAGCTGCAGAATAACAATGGAATATTGTTATGAAAGCAACTATTGCTTGTTAAAATTTGGCTTAGTTCTAAACATTTCACAAATTTGGAAATATAATCAAACCAACTATTACATTGTCACATAAACCACATGCTATAAAGTAATTGAAATACATCTTCTTCCACAGATAAGTAAATGCTTAAAATACAGCTTTTTATTATGATGACATATTTGGGCCTAACATACTGTTGGTTTATTAAAGGGGTTATCCAGGAGGTATATACTGATGACCTATCCTTAGGATAGGTCATCAAAATCTGATTAGAAGGGTCGGACACCCGGAACCCCTGACGTTCAGCTGTTTGAAGAGGAGGTGGTGTGTGTCATCTCCCTTTCAGCAATGGAGCAACACTTCCAAGATGATGGGTAGTGTAATAAAAAGGAAGTAGCACTAGCATGGAGTGCCGCCTCCTCTTCAAACAGCTGATTGTCGTTGGTGCCGAGTGTCTGATCCCCCCCGATCAGATATTGATGACCTATCCTGAGGACAGCCTGCACAATCCACTTAATGTATATTTGCCTTTTCTTTTTTAAATTATTTTTTATTGGATTCAAGACATAAGGTAATACAAAAAGAATACACCATTACCAAGATATTTGAAAGAATAGCTTCTGATACATGTATAGTACAATATGGCAGTGCCTCCAATACCAAATTTTTAGTTTTTATTTCCCCCCCTTGAACTCAAGGAAAAACATCCTCATCCCACCGACCCCTATCTCTCCAACAGGATTGACCCCCTCCCCCCCCCCCGGTTGCTGACGGATCAGGTTTCGATGTGCTCAATTTTGCTATCGTTCGACGCCGAGGTTTCCAACACAAGATCGGAGGCTAAGTACCATTTCGCTGCAATCGCCTCAGTGTGCCCTTCAGCTGGGACTCTAGATACCACTTTGTGTGACAGAAAGAAGACATGAATTCCCCGATTTCCTCATCTGACAAGGCATATTCAATAAACTTTCTCCATTTCTTGAAGAATTTAGCTGTCGACTGTTCTTTGTATATTTGCCTTTTCTGATACATGGCTCCAAATCCTTTATCTAGATTTAGATTTAAAATCTCAAATTCTAGCCTCCAGTTGGTATCACAGGGACTGTATGTTTTATTATTTAGTTTAAATGCAGTATGCAATAGCCCCCCTAGTGGTGGCTGCAGATTAGCCAAAATTTAATTTTAAAACTGTATGTCTATAAATGAAGTTCAAAGCGCAGGATCAGAAAAACAAAGCTCCAACTAGATGTTAATTTTTTTTAAATTACTTCAGTACTGCAGTAGGCATACCATATATTTTTTAGGGAAGTGTTCACTTCAAGTGTGACTGTCATTTCATTTTTTTAAATGTGTAGGGACAGTGAATGTGTTTTTGCAATACACTTTGTTAGAGAATCATGTTAATTCTTTATCAGAAAACTGTATGTAAAGTCTCTCCTCTAACCAAGACTTGCTAAGGAGAATCTGTCTTCATCATGTAGATTTCCTCCATTATAAATATATTCTTAGAACTTACAACTCAGCTCTCCACATTGCCAAACAGAACTACTTCACCTCTCTTATCTCCTCACTCTCAAATAATCCAAACCGACTCTTTGATACTTTTCACTTCCTTCTAAGCCCTAAAATGCACGTTCCCATCACTGACCTCTGTGACGAAGACCTGGCTACTTACTTCAGAGATACGGTTCTATAAAGATGGCAGGCATGTAGACACAAAGGGATAAGTGCAGCCCTAGTCTCACCTAGCCCCTTAGCCTGCCTACTTGCACAATCAACCTAATAGTGACCCACAACTGGATGACACACCAAGTGCAGGAAGGATGGAGACAATACACAAAAACAAGACACGAAAAGTAGTCAGACAAACCAGGGCAGAACAAGGAGCACCAAATAGAACCAAACTGCCAGAGGCAGCCCCGGCATCCAGTGCTATTGGACTAGGGCCCCTGCATTACAGCTGTCAGGAATGTTGGCCTGGTTTCCCCAGCAACCAGATAGTGCTACTGATCAGAGGCAGCAGCAGCCTGGGAAATAATCACAACCGGCCTGGTTTCCTCAGCAACTGGACGCTGCTGATTGGAGGCAGCGGTGGCTGAGTAGACCATAACAGTACCCCCCTTTTAGGAGGGGCCATCAGATCCTCACCATGAGGAGCAGATTTCTCAGCGTATGACTCATGGAAACCTTTTAACAAACGCTCTGCATGGATATCACCAGCTGGTAACATGGCCTCTCCTGTAGTTCATAACCTTTCCAATGTACTAAATACTATACGCTATTCCAGACCCTCCTGGAATCCAGAATCGTTTCCACCTCATATTCCCCTTTGCCCTCCACCTCCACCACCAGGAGGTTTCTGAGGAACCAGTAGAGTCAAATATTTTTTCAACAAAGATTTATGAAAGATATTATGTATTCTCAGAGAATTAGGCAGTTCAAACAGAAGGAGACAGGATTAATTATTTCAGAAATGTCATATGGTCCGATTAAATGGGGAGCAAACTTCTTAGAGGGAAACCTTCAATTGAATATTTTTAGTCGACAACCAAACCATTGCCCTGACCAATAAATTATCTCCTAAAGATCTTTTCCTATTGGCAACTCTTTTCTGGACTTCCTGGGAGATCATCAGGTTCTTCTGAACCTGGACCCAGACTGTGGACAGTTTCTCCGCTACAACTTCAACTGCCGTATTATTCGGCAGTGATGACCTAAAAGACCCAGCACAATGATGAAAACCGTAGTTACAGAAAAACGACAAAGTATTAATAGAGTTATTGATCTGGTTATTGATAGCGAACTCAGCGAAAGATAAATGAGAACCATTCCAGCTTATTCTCAGCAACATAAAACCTCAGGTATTGCTCTAAGGATTCAGCCGTTTAGTCTGTCCGTTGGTTTCCATATGGAAGGCTGAGGAAAATGAGAGAACAATACCCAAATTTTCACAGAATGAAAACCAAAAATTTGGATACAAAATGTACACCTCTGTCAGGCACAATGGGGGAGATTTATCAAGCTCCAAAAGAGCTGTGAAAAATAAAAGGTGAAATCTGGTTGCTATGGGCAACTAAGCTAGTTCTACTTTACATCAGTTTGATAAATCTCCCCCAATGTTTTCAGGAATACCATGAATTTGCACAATATGATCTAGAAACACCCATGATAGATCCTTTGCCTTACTCAGGGGAACAAAAATCCACAACCCCATTATGGATCATAGCTCTTCACCGGAAGGTCATAGGCAGATGGTTGTGGCACCAATGGACCCGCCTTGACCTCTGGTGCATTTGGAGACCGAACACGGCATTGCTACTACTATGAGTTCTCCATATCTCCCCTTCCCTGCATCCTATGAGCAAACAAAGACTGGGAAAATGTCTGTCTCGGTCCCTGGGTCTCAAAGCCGTAAACGGTGTATTGCTAAGATGTGCAGTAAGTTCATAATTCCTTATAAACTCCTGGTTCCATAATGTCTAGAGAGTTCTTTTGTTGTAGTTGACCAGCTCAGCCCCCAAGCAGGTGATGATCGTCCTGTCAGTGGAGCTTGCTTCCAGCTTGGCCGATGGGAGTGTGAAATGTAAACACTTGATCTGCTTTAAGGCACCTGTGAAGCCTGTTTCATCTGCCCAACCACCCCTCACCTGGAGAAAATGGGCAGGCATTAAATCATAACTCCACATTTTTCTCACACTTCCCCCCTTTAGTATGTGCTAAGAGGCAGCACATTCCTGTGTTCCCCAGCATGCCCATCTCCTTGTCGGGATAACCAGCCGGCGTTCCCGTGGTCACAGCCGTTCTTGTGGTGAATGGTGAAGTGGTACTGCTGGAGCACAAGGTTCCAGCGTTGCAATCTCACATTCGTTCCCGATATGGTGTGTAACCAGGTGATGGTGTTGTGGGCAGTCTCTACGGTGAAGTAAGTGGTGCCCAGACAAGTAAGGCTGCAAACACTGCAGTGCCCATACAATTGTCAGGCACTCTTTCTCCATCACCTTGCTGAGCACGGCACCAAGGCCAAAATCACTGGTGTCAATCTGTACTGTACAGGGAATCTGGAAAGGGAGGCATTCAGCACCCGGAAGGCTGCAGAGGGCACCTTCTTCGTGGTGAGGCCCGTCAGGGGCTTCGCCAGGCTACTATAGTGCGGAACGAACGTCCTACAGTACCCGGCAGTGCCCAGGAAAGAATTCACCTGTTTCTAGATCCTGAGGTTGGCCAGAATGCAATGGCATTCACTTTCCTGGGCTCCGGTTTTAAAGCCCTCCCGCCTACCCAGTGGCCCAGGAAGTGGACCTCATGCCCAGCTGGCACTTTTTCGGCTTTATGGTCAAGCCTGCCTGGCCGATCCGCCCGAGCACCTGCATCAGATATTCTAGGTGATACTCCCATGTGGGACTGAAGACGGCAATGTCATCCAGGTATGCGGCCGCATACCCTTCAAGTCACTTAAGCAGCGTGTTGACTATCTGTTGAAAAGTGGCAGGGACATTCTTCATGCCAATTGACATTATGGTGGACTTGTATAGTCTGAAGGGGTGATAAAGGTAGAGTGTTCCTGTACCTCATGGGTCAGGGGAATCTTCCAATACCCCCGGCTCAGATCCATGATGGTCAGATACTTGGCCCTGGCGAACTGATCGAGCAGGTCATAAATGGATGGCATTGGGTATGCGTCGGTGACCATGACAGCATTGAGTCCCCTGTAGTCCATGCAGAACCGGGTGGTCTGGTCCTTCTTTGGGACGAGATTTACAGGTGATGCCCAAGCACTATTGGACGCCTGGATGACCCCCAGATTCAGTATCGCATCAATCTCCTGGTGAATGTGCTGCTGCACCTCCAGGGACACTCAATATCAGGGGATACCGGATCAGGGGGTGATCCCCGCTGTCCAGATGATGGACAGCCAGCTCTCTCCTTCGGAGTTTGTTGGTGAACAACTCCCGGAAAAGGTGTAGAGTTGCCCACAGCTGGGACTGTTGGTCCTTCAAGAGATGTTGGCCCACCTCCACATCCTCGAAGGACCCACCTGCCCTAACCTGGGCGTGCATGTCCAGGAGGGTCTCCTCCTCCCCCTCCTCTGGAAGGTTGCATACGGGGAGGGAACATGCCTCCTTTTCATGATGTGCCTTCATCATGTTCACATGGAAGGCCTTCTGCCTTCCCCGGGCATGGTCCAGGGTGACCAGGTACGTTACGGTGTTGATCTGCTGGTGCATGAGGTATGCACCTTCCCAAGCCACCTGAAGCTTGTCCTGAGGTACGGGACCAGTACTCACACCTTTTGACCCACCTGGTAGGTCCTCTCACAAGCATTGTGGAGTCTACATCTCCGTGCCTGACCTCTTTCAACAGAGCCAGGGACCTCCTGGTAGGTGAATAGCAGGTGTGGGAGGTAACCCTCCCAGTCGTGCCCGTGGTAGTCGACCAACATCTGAAGCATCTGCTTCAGGGTGCCGGTAAACTGTCTGCACACGCCGTTGGTCTGTAGGTGGTACGGGCTGATCACCAGATATTGCACCTGTAGCTGCCTACAGAGGCACTTCATCAATTGTGACATTAACTGGGTCCCCCGGCCTGTGAGCATTTCCTGGGGAAAGTCCACTCTGGAGAAAATATCCAGCAAGGCGGTGCCCACTTTATTGCCCTGAATGGACAACAAGGCTATTGCTTCCGGGCACCGAGTGGCATAGTCTACTCATAGAAACTCCCAGCCCAGCTCACCATATGTACTCGGTGCACGGAGAAGACAGATCCTCTTCAATGTAAACGAACAAAAACAGCTCCAGCATCCGAATATGTGAAAAATCACTTTGTCTTTAATTCATCACGGTTAAAAAAGTACGTGGCCTTCACCACCCTCCACCGCAGGTTGACATTTTTCGAGCTACACGCTCTTAGTCGTAACCTCCTGAGTCATGCAGTTCCAGGTAAGATAAACTCTCCCCCCGCCTATCAGCAGGAGGGCTGGGAAAAATTACCAGCTGTTTATTAAATTAGCAATTTAGCCTGGGCTGCACGACTGAAATCAAATGATTTCAACTATATGTTTCATCCCCATTCAAACAGAGATGAAGGAAAGAAAGGAAGGAAATTTCTGGGATTACTATTCTCAAGGCAAGCAGCCATCATCCTAAACATACCATCAGGGCCATTCCGGTAGGCGAATATATACGTCCAGAAGGAACTGTAGTACAGGTTTGTCCTTCACAACAGAATGTCGAGTCATAGAAAATAGTTAAAGCAGCGGGGGTACCCGAAATGGATGTTGGATAGAGCCAGAAAAATAGCCGAGAAGAAGGAGAGAAGTAGTAGTCTTCTGTTTGGGTCCCGCCCGCCAAGTCTACAACAGGAACGGACATACCTATTCTGGTTCTTACGTATAGCAACCAGTTTCATCTCATAAAGCAGGCGGTTCGGAGATGTCTTCCTATCCTCTATGACGATCATAGTTTATACAAGGTCCTTGAGAAAGGTTGTAGGATAGTATCACGCCGCTTCAGCACATTGGCTAACATGCTGTTTTCATCCTTGTTCACACGCACTCCGGTTACTAGTCCGAATACATGGCTTAAGTATAATGGTTTTACTAAGTGTGGGGGCACCCCTGCAAAACCTGCAGGTATGCCAGCCCGACTACAGAGTTTGATAATGCTGCACGCACAGAGACCTTCAAAATCAAAGGTTATTTGAATTGTAATTCGACTGGGGTTATATACATAATTAAATGCACATCGTGCGATATCATATAGGTTGGTAGCACAAGTAGACCACTTAAAGTCAGGATACGGGAACATCTTAACCATATCTCTAACCCCCGTGCAGTGAGCATCTCTAGTGTCAATAAACATGACAGAAAGATGGACACCTTCCTTATCTACGTGATAGAAAAGGTATCACTTTTGTAGTGTCCCACTACGTATGGGTGGGCACTACACAATGGTGTTATGGTCATTGTATTCAACATGTCGTTCCATGTACCCTGTATTATGTCATAATTGAATATAAATTGGAGAGAGTTTCTTTGGTACAGGCCTGCCAGGGTGTTAGTATTCCCCCAAGCCACTAGAGGGAGCTATGGACCGCCCTGTTGATATAGTCAGGCCTGGGTCAAGTTTGAGGAGTTGAAGTGTTTACCTCCTGAAGTGAGGAGGCTAGTCAGCCTGCAGCTGCTAGTGGTGTAATTTATCTGAAGCATTTATCCAGCAAGAGAACATATATTTCAGAGGAGCCTTCCCCAAGGATAAAGCAACCCTTTCTGCATTTGGGCCTTTGGAGAATCAAGGGGCTGGAGTCGGATTATTAATCACCGCACCAATACAGCTACTGAGTTACCAGGGATCAAGTCAAGTCCTGTCCAGAAAGCATTTTACCCTCTGTCTACCTTGCTAGTATTAGCCTATTCTTTACCAAGCTTGCATACCAGGAAAATCACTGCATTTATACCATTTGTCTCCAAAACGGAATTACATAAAGAACTGTACAGTTGTGTTCAAAATTATTCAACCCCCACTGAAATTGAGTGTTTTGGCCAGTTTCACATTGATTTTGATCATTTTAGTCATCTTGTTTACAATTAAATCAAAGAGGCACTTGTAAGTCAGACAAATATAACACAACATTTATAATGAAATAACCACAGATGTCTTTTCTGTGTTCACATCATTATCAGTTTTATTCAACCCCCAAGTGACATTTAATCTTAGTACTTAGTACAACATCCTTTTCCAGTTATAACAGCTTTTAAACGTGAAGCATAGCTTGACACAAGTGTCTTGCAGCGATCTACGGGTATCTTCGCCCATTCTTCATGGGCAAAAGCCTCCAGTTCAGTCACATTCTTAGGCTTGCGCGCTGCAACTGCTTTCTTTAAGTCCAACCAGAGATTCTCAATCGGATTTAAGTCTGGTGACTGCGATGGCCACTTCAAAATGTTCCAGCCTTTAATCTGCAACCATGCTCTAGTGGACTTGGAGGTATGCTTGGGATCATTGTCCTGTTGAAAGGTCCAACGTCTCCCAAGCCTCAGGTTTGTGACGGACTGCATCACATTTTCATCCAATATCTCCTGGTACTGAAGAGAATTCATGGTACCTTGCACACGCTGAAGCTTCCCTGTACCTGTAGAAGCAAAACAGCCCCAAAGCATGATTGACCCCCGTCATGCTTCACAGTAGGCAAGGTGTTCTTTTCTTCATAGGCCTTGTTCTTCCTCCTCCAAACATAGCGTTGATCCATGGGCCCAAACAGTTCTAATTTTGTTTCATCAGTCCACAGAACACTATCCCAAAACTTTTGTGGTTTGTCCACATGACTTTTGGCATACTGCAGTCGACTCTTCTTATTCTTTGGAGACAGCAAGGGGGTGCGTCTGGGAGTTCTGGCATGGAGGCCTTCATTACGCAGTGTGCGCCTTATTGTCTGACAAATTTTTTTTCAGTTCCTCAGCAGTCACACGGGGACTTTTCTCCACTTTGCGCTTCAGGTAGCGCACAGCAGTCGAAGTCAGCATCTTCTTTCTGCCACGACCAGGTAGCGTTTCAACAGTGCCCTTTGCCTTGAATTTGCGAATGATGCTTCCTATGGTGTCTCTTGGTATGTTTAACATCTTTGCAGTCTTCTTATAGCTATTGCCCTTCCTGCGAAGAGAAATCACCTCTTCTCTTGTCTTCCTGGACCATTCTCTTGACTTCACCATGCTTGTAAACACACCAGTAAATGTCTAGAAGGAGCTGAGTATCACAGTCATTTTAAATCTGCCTAATTGGTGCTTATTATGCATGATTGCTGCTCCTTGACATCCACAGATGTTTTTAATACCTGATCGAAAACACTTGAATGAACCTCTGTTCTTAAGAGTGGTAGTCTTTAAGGGGTTGAATAATTGTGTCAATGAAGAAATCACAAAAAAAAAACATTTAATACTGTATTACAAAAACAATTGATGTCATTTTAGTTGCATTTGGTTCTTTAAAAAGTCCTTGTAAGATTTCATTCTGAACACAATTACAAATGCACACTAAATTCCCTAAAACCCTTTACAGCATTGGGTGTTGAATAATTTTGAACACAACTGTATATAATTTGCCATTCAGTAAAGAAGTTAATGATCAATGGAATCCGTTGTACCTCAATTATTCCTGCTGCAAATCGGTTGTGCCACCGTAAAAGGCACTGGCGTCACAAATTACAAGGGACCTTGCCACAGGCAAGTTAAACCTTAACATCAAGGGCACCTCACATACCACCTGGCCTGTGTCCCTTCAACTAGAGAGTGCCCCAGAGGACCCACATGCTGACCTCTCCATCACTGACTGCACACCTGCCCAGGGACTTTATAACTGTGAATACAAATCTCATCCCCTCGGTCTGCCTGCCTATGTCCGTGACCTCACAGGTCGCTTACCCTGAGGACTGGCATACTGCACGTCAAATTTTGGCTTCACGAACAGCATAAATCGCGGTGCAAATGTGTGGATTTATGGACTTTTCATGTTTCAATACCCCTGCTTGCTGTCAGTGGATTGCTAGCTGGATGGATTAAAGATAGTCGCCTGAACTGTGTGGGAATATTTGCTGCGCCATCGTTGTGTCCGCCTGGCGCGAAAAAGAAGATGGCGCCACCGCTGCATACCAAGAAGGTACCACCTACCTCAGTTCTTGTAGTCCAAAGAGGCTGCGCCTATCTGCCGACGCTGCTGCCAGCCTCCGCCCCATTGCCTGGGACGTGGTAAAGTTCCTCCTCTCTGCTCCGTAATTCTGGCGGGAAGAAGACGCTCCGCATGGAACCTCAGGGGGATGGAAAAAGTCCGGGTCCGCAAGTATGGAGGCGACACCTGCTTTAGGCAGTGATTGGGGAGCACCCCCTGCTTATGTCCCGAGGGAAGAGCTGCAAAATTGTCCGGAAGCATGGGACGAGTCTGACCGCCCTCATCACCCTCCGTGGGGGGTCTTTCTGCGCCCAAACCCATTATGGCCTGTTCTAATGGCCGAAGTACGCAATGCCGCTGTGCGCAAGACAACTGCAAAGAAAATATATTATGAAGAGATTGCAAAAATTATACTTGAAGACCCGCATGATGGCAAGCCTCAACTAGAGTGATGCACGGGAGTCGTGCTGACTTTTGATAAAGTGCGGGGTTTTGGCTTTATCCAGGAGAGTGACACCGCTGGTCTTTGAAGCGGAGCTCTCTGCCGGACTGCCTGCACAACCTAGTTGAAGGTGAGACTGTCGAGTTTACCCCTGCCGAGGGCCTGAGGGGCCCTTACTCCACTGCGGTGTCCCATACGAGAGCTAAACCGGAAGACTGGGAAGGCCAAGATGACATCGCCAGCCCTGAAGCCGCGTCTGAACCTGCGCTTAGGCCTGCCGGCTCCACCTACGAGGAGCGCGCCACCTTCATCGGGCCTAACATCTTTTGGCAGCCGATCATCCTGGAAAGGCCTGACAGTCCATACCCGTCACCTGATCTCCAGCTCAGAGCTAAAGAGATGGCTGTTTTTGAAGAACGTGAAAAGTTTGAGGCCTACATTGCAGCCTGACGTTCTGGTCCTGCTTCTCCGGCTTTTACACAAAAAGCTGATACTGTTCCCGCTGCAGGACCTGCTGCTCAATCCAGGATCTTCCAGCCAGAAAAATTATGCTACGCCAGAAGTATCAAATGTGTCCTGATACCAGTAAAGGACAGTGAGGTTGACTTCTCATTAAGAAGGGAATCCTGGCACATCCTCCACCCAGATGGTACAGTGCTGTGACCTGCTACACCCAACCAACTGTTGCCTGTGACAACAGATTCATCTGAAGAAGAAGAGCAGGAGTATGACACATACCTGTAAGTAGGCCTGCTAAGCCAAATTGTTGAGAGACCCTCACAGTGAATTAGACTGTTTCAGGACAGGAGTCCTATTTATTGTGCTGAAAACCGTGAGCTGCTGCCAGTTCGCCGTGGCTCAGTGGCAGTTCCTAAAAGCCACTGCAACTACCAATGCTCACTTTGCCGTGTTTCTGGACTCCCTGCCTGCCTTGCTGTTTATTGTTGAAAAAGCTATCATACCACATCCAAGTTGTGCCTACCGTTGCACATTTTTTCCCTCTTTAACCCCCTCTTCAGGTTGAGACGGGGTACTGTAACAGTATGTTTACTTTCACCAGGACTAACCAAGGAAGATACTCAGCCTCTCCTGAGCCCCTGTGCTGTATTATTCTGCAACATTCAAAGGTCATGCCCAGGGATGGACTCTGACGATACCTGAGCTCCTGTGTTTAAGTTTTTGTTCCAGTTTGCAACGTTTCTTCAAGTATATGTGCCCTGACATGGACTCAAATGGACCTGAGCCTCTGTGATTCTACTGTTTCATCTTCCAGGGTACGGACTCTTGTACGTATGGGTCGGCACTACACAATGGTGTTATGGTCATTGTGTTCAATGGAGCTAGGAACCGCCCTGTAGATATAGTCAGGCCTGGGTCTAGTTTGGGGAGTTGAAGTGTTTACCTCCTGAAGTGAGGAGGCTAGTCGGCCTGCAGCTGCTAGTGGTGTAATTTATCTGAAGCATTTATCCAACAAGAGAACATATATTTCAGAGGAGCCTTCCCCAAGGATAAAGCAACCCTTTCTGCATTTGGGCCTTGGGAGAATCAAGGTGCAGGAGTCGGATTATTAATCACCGCACCAATACAGCTACTGAGTTACCAGGGATCAAGTCAAGTCCTGTCCAGTAAGCATCTTACCCTCTGTCTACCTTGCTAGTATTAGCCTATTCTTTACCAAGCCTGCATACCAGGAAAATCACTGCATTTATACCATTTGTCTTCAAAACGGAATTACATAAAGAACTGTATATAATTTGCCGTTCAATAAAGAAGTTAATGATCAATGGAATCCGTTGTACCTCAATTATTCCTGCTGCAAATCGGTTGTGCCACCGTAAAAGGCACTGGCGTCACAAATTACAAGGGACCTTGCCACAGGCACGTTAAACCTTAACATCAAGGGCACCTCACATACCACCTGGGCGGTGTCCCTTCAACTAGAAAGTGCCCCTGAGGACCTACATGCTGACCTCTCCATCACTGCCTGCACGCCTGCCCAGGGACTTTATAACTGTGAGTACAAATCTCATCCCCTCGGTCTGCCTGCCTATGTCCGTGACCTCACAGGTCACTTACCCTGAGGACTGGCATACTGCACTTTCAATCCGTGGGGGAGACCCAAAAAGGAGATTACTCTTACGGGAGGCTTTTTGGATCCTCAGATTGAACACCTGTTCTGTTCGGGACTCAATCTGAAGAAAGAATTAATGTACCTATATCAGTAAAGGACAACAAAATAATAGGGAGGACTGTAAGATATATTGAATCTGGGTTTTTCTACAGTGTAGCTATATTGAATATCCATGCCCATTAAGTGCAATTGAAATAATGGTAATATCTATTAAGCAGGTATATATTAGATAATGGACTGGAATATAGATAATCATTATATCTACTATGTATTCAGCATATGCCCATTTTTGGATGTAAGCTTTAAGTTTGCATTATGCGAAACATTGATGGAACAGATTGTAGAACACGTTCATGTTTTTAAATATGATGATTCATGTAGTAAGGCAGTATTCACATGGGGCGTTTCCCTAGTGGTTGCTCCCTTTGTGTATATAATGTCATTTTTAGACAAAATGTTAGATGGGGCTTTATTCACTTATTTGCTGGCATGATTTTATTGTCTCTAAACTAAGAGAAGGGGTTGTTTTATCCTTCATCTCTGTTTGAATGGGGATGAAACATATAGTTGAAATAATTTGATTCCATGCAAATGGGCTGGACTAGTTCTGAGTCGCGCAGCCCAGGCTAAATTGCTTATTTAATACACAGCTGGTGATTCTTCCCAGCCCTCCTGCAGATAGGCCGTGGGAGGGTTTATCTTACCTGGAACTGCATGACTCAGGAGGTTACGACTAAGAGCGTGTAGCTCGAAACATGTCAACCTGCGGTGGAGGGTGGTGAAGGCCATGTACGTTTTTAACCGTGATGAATTAAAGACAAAGTGAATTTCCACATATTCGGATGCTGAAGCTGTTTTTCATAGTCTACTACTGTCAATATGAAGCAATTCCCAGAGCTGCTGAAAACGGACAGCGGTCAAATAAGATCCACAGCCACACTCCTGAAAGGCTCTTTAACTATGGAGAGAACTACCAGTGGGGCTTTTGGGCGCAGCCTTGCCTATCCTACCCTCGGGCAGGTGTCACATGAACTGGAGTAGGCTACCACATCAGCCCCCATCTTTGGCCAGTTGAAATGCTGGGCTAGTCTGGCTTTTGTCAGTGACCTCTAGATGTCTGGCCATCGGAATCTTATGCGCAACCCACAACAACTCCGCCCTGAACGGATAAGGTACCACTAACTGTCGGCCCCTCCGGTGAGCCTTGCTGTGAATATATCACAAATCTGGGCATGCACAGTAATGGTCAAGGTTCTTTAAAGATGGAGAGCACATAGACACAAAGGTAGAAGTGTGGCTCTAGTCTCACCCAGCCTCTTACCCTGCCTGCTTGCATAATCACTCTAGTAGTGACCCACAACTGGACGACTGTCCCTATACTAAATGAGTGCAGGAAGGACGAAGACAATACACAAAGACGAGACACGAATGAAAGGGTAGTCAGACAAGCCAGGTCAGAACCAGGAGGACCAAACAGAACCAAACCACCAGAGGCTGGATGCAGTCAGAGGGATGCCAATAATCAAAGCTAGAGAGTCAGTACCAACTAAAATCAGCAACACAAGAAGAGTCAGATGAGCCAGGTCAGAACCAGGGGGACCAAACAGAACCAAAGGGCCAGAGGCTGGATGCAGTCAGGGGGATTCCAAAAGTCAAAGCCAGAGTCAGAAAACAACAGGAATGAACTCATACACAAGCCACAGTATTCCAGGAGATAGGGAACATGAAAATTCATAGGCATCTACATTCTACAGGAGCCTGGTTTTAATGCCCTGCCGGTTGTTGTCACGCGCCAGCTTCACTGCACCCATGAAAATGTGGTGATGATTTCCTGGAGCCTTGGCGTGCAGCTTGATTAGACCAGGGCCCATGCGTCACAGCCAGCCAGAATGACAGCCTGCTTTCCAGGTAATCAGACACTGATCGGAGGCAGCAGTGGCCCCGGAGACCATAACACCCCCAGTCCCAAATCAGCTTCAATCCTCATCCTTCCCACACTTCCTCATGTTCTATTTCTTCATTTAACCCTCTAACGGAAGAAGAAGTCTCCAGACTGCTCTCTTCTTAACGACCCATGACCTGCAATATTGATCCTATTCCTTTACACTTCTTCTAGTCTCTTTCGCCTGTTGTAATTACTCACCTAAACTTCTCTTTCTGGTATCTTTCTGTTCTCTTTACCAACCTGTGCTGCTAACTACCAACCTGTTACTAACTTCCCCTTCATCTCTAAACTCCTTGAACTTCTCGTCTATCCTTGCTTAATAAGATACCTTTCTGAAAATGTTGTCTTTGACCTCTTATAATCTGTCTTTGGCCACCTCCACTCTACAGAAACTGCTCTTACCAAAGTGTCTAATGATCTCCTGATAGCAAAAAAGAATGTCAACTATTCTCTAACGATTCTTCTGGATATCTCTGCAGCATTTGATATGGTAGACAAAAAACTCCTCCTCACCATGCTCCACTCAATTGGCCTTAAGAACACTGGTCTCTCCTGATTCTATTCCTATTTCTCTAGCAGCTCCTTTAGTGTATCATTGGCTGGCACTACTCCTCATCCTTTTGATAGTTCAGTTCTAGGTCCTCTCCGCTTCTCCCTACACAGCCCCTATTGGACAAACTATCAGTAGATCTTGTTTTCAGTAGCATCTCTATGCTGTTGACACCCAACAATGCACTTCATCCCCTGACATCACCCCTGCTTTACTACAAAACACCAGTGATTATCTGGCAGCTGTCTCTAATTTTATGTCTTCTCTCTATCTGAAACTGAGCCTCTCAAGAACTGAACTTCTTGTCTTTCCCCATCTACTAACTCACATGAACTTGATATTTCTGCAGTACTCTCATAACTCCTGCACAGTACACCCACTGGGATTATGTTTGACTCAGATCTTTTCTTTGTTCTCTATATTCAACCACTTACACACTCTTGTCGTCTGCCCTTTACTCATTGTGTAAATGGTCAAAACTGTTGATATTGCTTTGATTTATTCCCGTTTTCACTATTGTTAGTACTGATCGGTCTTCCCCTCACTAAATTCTTCCCCCTAAGTCTGTCCTAAATGCAGCAGCCAGGCTTAGCTATCTATCCACCTGCTACACTGATGCCTCTAGCCTGTGCCAGTCACTTCACTGGTTGCCCATCCACTACAGAATACAGTTCAAACTTATCACCCTCATCAACAAAGATCTCCACAGTGCTGCACTTCCATACATCTCTCATTTCTGTCTACCACCCTGCTCATGCTTTCTGTTCTGCCAATGATCTAAGGAAGAGGACAGTTTTCTGCTACAGAGGGATCTGGATAGATTGGAGGCTTGGGCAGAAAAATGGCAGATGAGGTTTAACACTGACAAATGTAAAGTTATGCACATGGGTAGGAATAATGCAAGTCACCCGTACATATTAAATGGTAAAACACTCGGTAACACTGACATGGAAAAGGATCTAGGAATTTTAATAAACTGCTAATTAAGCTGCAAAAACCAGTGTCAGGCAGCTACTGCCAAGGCCAATAAGAAAATGGGTTGCATCAAAAGGGGCATAGATGCCCGTGATGAGAACATAGTCCTACCACTTTACAAATCACTAGTCAGACCACACATGGAGTACAGTGTATAGTTCTGGGCTCCTGTGAACAAGACAGACATAGCAGAGCTGGAGAGGGTTCAGAGGAGGGCAAGTAAAGTAATAACTGGAATGAGGGACCCTGAAAGGTTATCAAAATTAGGGTTATTCACTTTAGAAAAAAGACGACTGAGGGGAGATCTAATAACTATGTATAAATATATCAGGGGTCAGTACAGAGATCTGTCCCATCATCTATTTATCCCCAGAACTGTGACTGTGACAAGGGGACATCCTCTGCGTCTGGAGGAAAGAAGGTTTGTACACAAACATAGAAAAGGATTCTTCACAGTAAGAGCAGTGAGACTATGGAACTCTCTGCCTGAGGAGGTGGTGATGGTGAGTACAATAAAGGAATTCAAGAGGGGACTGGATGTATTTCTGGAGTGTGATAATATTACAGGCTATAGCTACTAGAGAGGGGTCGTTGATCCAGGGAGTTATTCTGATTGCCTGATTGGCGTCGAGAAGGAATTTTTTTCCCCTTAAGTGGGGAAAATTGGCTTCTGCCTCACAGGTTTTTTTTGCCTTCCTCTGGATCAACTTGTAGAAAAAAGGCCGAACTGGATGGACCAATGTCTTTTTTCGGTCTTATATACTATGTTACTATGAGTAGTGGTCTCACAGGAGAGTCAGATCTAATGCTGGTCCCTAAGACCCTTGGAGCAGGAGCAATTGGACATGCTTCCTTACTACTCAATAGTCTAGCTAGGACACCCCCTCCAGACAGGAAGTAGGACATGCTCACTCCTATCAAGAGGGAAGGAATGGGATGGTAAGTCCCATTCTTATGCCAACCACTGCTAATTGTACCTTATCTGCTGGTGTACATGGTAACAAGTTAAAACATTGAATACCAAACTTTGCAGATATCCCCAGGTTTGCGGTACTGCACACACAATAAACTCATTGAGTCCTATGGGAGCCATACTACAGCCCCATAATGGCTGTTTAAATACGGCTATATACATCATTAAGAGAAAATGAACATGTAAGTTTAAACTTATTTCCTGTAAACTTTAAATACCAGAATCCTTTTAAACATAAATTCAACAAATTCATTACAAGGCAAAGTTATCATTAATCTTTGTTACTCTCTTTTTATCTTTATTAGAATCATATGTCTGAATAATTAATATTAATGAGTGAACTGTTCTGGAAAATCTGCTCAATGAACATGTTTGAAGGCATTCTCTATGTATGTTACTGCTTGGTGGTAAGGACAGTACATATGGGATTTTTATGCCCATGCTAGATTTGCTGTGCATTATGGGATTTCTAAAGTACTTTTTAAAGATGAATAAAAAATTAATCTAAGAGGACTTACAAACATAGACCTACCAAGATAAAACAGCCCCAGCTTCAAAGACGGAGAACAGAGTTGGTCTTTGAAGATCTGTTACTGCCTTCAATTCATCCACTGAGTCCAATATCTCCCCTTAGATGTTACCCCTCCTGGGACATCTTTTTCAATTTTTATCTCCTCCTCCATTTCCCTTATGTAGCTATTCTTTACTTCAGTTTCCCCACAGAAGAGACAGAGAAAGGATTATTTTACTCATCTGATCACTGTATGACACATAATATACTTCATTTAATGGGCACAAACTTAGCACATTCATGAAGTAAGCCATTTTACTGAGTTCTGCAGATGGGACGGAAAGAATGCACTGTTCATATGTGTGTTTTGGAACACAGAGATCATCAGTTGCAACGGAAACAGCACTGACTGGAAAATAATGCATAGTAAAATGCTAATGCATAAAATCGAAATGAAAAAATATACCTCAAATCTATAAATGGAATATTATTGAAATAGCCTGAGTTAAGTGAGTTAAGTGAGTTACAGGCAGCATTTAATACAGCAGGACAGGCTAAGCAGATTTATAGCACAGGCCATAGCTGTTTTCGTGGTCCATAAATTGCAGAGCCGCAAAAATCGGATGCAATCTGCATTTTGCAGAACGGAATGTCCGGCCCTCTATAGAGCTGTCCCATCCTTGTCTGTAATATGGACAAGAATAGGACATATTCTATCTTTTTGCAGGGCAGCGGAATGGACACGCGGATTCAGACAGCACATGGTGTGCTGCCCGCATCTTTTGTGGCCTCATTAAAGTGAACGGGTCCGCATCTGATCCTCAAAAATGTGGAATGGTCATGTGCATAAGCCCTAACTTGTATTTATTTAAATCATTGCTCTTTCAATGCGTAGGAGTCCAGTGGGCGGTCTCTATATGCAGGCTCATATGAGGAGGCTGACAATTAATCAGTAGGACTACCCACTGGATTCCTAAGCCTAGCAAGATCAGGGACTTAAATTGTGACCTTAAGGGATTTTGTAATATGCACTGATTGCTGGCAGCCCTGCATCCCACTATTTTCCCAGTGCGTATTAACTAAGCTGGGGCACACTGGGAAGATAGAGGGAAGTGGAGCTGTCACCAATCAGTACTGACAGTAAAGTGCTGCATACAAGACGGAGCGGAGTGTAGTTGTCAGCAATCAGCCCTAACAGTAAGTGTACTTGTAGTGCGCTGGAGCAGGGGTACTTTGAAGTCTGGACATTTGTGAACATTTGCCTTTTTCCCCTATGCAAAGTTAAAAACTTCTTACTTTATTTCACTTGAAAGGGTTAACTTGCACTGTTTAATAATATGTAACTGAATTTATATGTCGTGATATATATATCCTGTTAATTTGCACTGTATTTGCAAGGCTCATTGGAAAGGGTTAATGAATAGGGTTTAGCGGACCCGTGGATGTCCGGGTTCGCTGGGTTCGGTCGAACTTCGCTGCAAAGTTCGGGTTCGGCACCCGAACTTGACCCAAACTCAAACCCGAACCCCATTGAAGTCAATGGGGACCCAAACTTTGGTGCACTAGAATCACTGTAAAATAGTCATAGTAAGGGCTAGGGCATTGCAAAAGGAAGCAAAATGGGGGTAAGAGCAGGACAATTGCCCTGCAGACAAATGTGGATAAGGAAATGACTTAAAATAACATATACAAAAAAAATAATAATATTCTTGAACTAGGAGACGGAGGTCAAAGTGGAGTAGGAGGTTGAGGAGGCGGTGGACGTGGACGTGGCTGTGTAGGTGGAAGCAGCGGTGGAGAAGTAGAAGGTAGCCAACACTGTTTTTGTTGTTTTATTACTTTTATTTTTTTATAAATTTGTGAAGACCCCAAAACATTGGGAAATAGAAAAGAATGCAAAGAGAAAGTGCGCTGGAATCTAACAATGGATGGGGGAGGCCGGTATACTTGTCTATTCAGCACAAGGTAGAAACAAAACCTGTGAGACAATGTCTGGTTCATTTTAATGAACGTGAGCTTGTCCACGTTGGCTGTGGACAGGCGGCTGCACTTGTCTGATCACCCCCTGCTGTGCTAAACACACGTTCAAACAATACACTGACTGCAGGGCAAGCCAGCACTTCCAAGGCGTAAAGGGCAAGCTCAGGCCATGTGCCCAATTTGGAGACCCAGAAGTTGAATGGGGGAGACCCATCAGTCAGTACGTGTAGGCATGTGCTCAAGTACTGTTCCACCATGTTGCTGAAATGCTGCCTCCTGCTAAGACGTTCCGTATCAGATGGTGGTGCTGGTTGTTGTGGCGTGCTGACATAGTTTTTCCACAATTCAGCGATGCTAACCCTCCCTTCTGAGGTGCTGGCGGTACCCCAGCTGCGTTGTCGACTTCTTCCTCCTCCTCTGCCTTCGCCTTTTGCTTCCACTGAGCCCCCGCTGTCAGGTGGGAATGACATAAGCAGCACGTCTACCAGCATGCGCTTGTACTCGTGCATATTCCGATCATGCTCCAGTGGTGGAATTAAGGACGGCACGTTGTCCTTGTTGCGGGGATCCAGCAGGGTAGCCACCCAGTAATCAGCACTGGTTAGAATGTGGACAACTCGGCGGTCGTTGCACAGGCACAGCAGCATGTAGTCGCTCATGTGTGCCAGGCTTCCCAGAGGCAACGACAAGCTGTCCTCTGTGGGAGGTGTATCTTCTGTGTCCTCTGTATCCCCCCAGCCATGCTCCAGTGATGGCCATGAGCTGCTTTGGGTGCCATCCTGCTGTGAACACGGTTCCTTCTCCTCATCATCCTCTTCATCCTTCATCCAGACAGGTAAGCAGCAGGGTAAGAACACCGAAAGCGCGCAGAGACCAGCCGCACTTTCTGCAGCAGCTCTGACATATCGGGGTAATTTTTCAGGAACCTCTGCCCTACCAAATTCAGCACATGTGCCAGGCAAGAGTTGTGCCTCAAACCAGCTAGGCACAGAGCTGCTACAAGATTTCGCCCATTATCGCACACCACAAGGCCGGGCTTGAGGCTCAGTGGCACCAACCACTCATCGGTCTGTTGTTCCATGCCCGTACACAGCTCCTGCGCGATGTGTGGTTTTTCCCCTCACTCAGATGAGTTTTAAAACAGCCTGCTGTCGTTTCCCCCTGGCTGTGCTAAAGTTGGTGGTACAGGTGTTACGCTGACCGGATGAGGAGGCGGTAAAGGAGGAAGCGAAGTTGGAGGAGGAGGCTACAGGAAGCAACGAGAAACGTGGACATGCGCCAAACTGCTATCCGCCTCAGGGCCAGCTGCCACTGCATTAACCCAGTGTGCAGTTAGGGAGATATAATGTCCCTGCCCGTGCTTACTGGTCCACATATCGTGGTTACATGGACCTTGCCACAGATGGCGTTGCACAGTGCACACCTGATTTTGTCTGCCACTTGGTTGTGCAGGGCAGGGATGGCTCACCTGGAAAAGTTGTGGCAGCTGGGAAACACCTACTGTGGGACAGCCACCGTCATAAGGTGTTTAAAAGTCTCTGTCTCCTCCAGATGGAATGACAGCATTTCAAAGGCCAGGAATTTTGAAATGCTGGCATTCAGGGCCAGGGATCGCTGGTGGGTAGTGGGGTACTTCCTCTTTCTCTCCAGTGTTTGGGGGATGGACAACTGAACGCTTCCCTGGGACAGTGTGGACATGCTGGGTGACGGTGGTGGAGGTGGTGTTGTTGCTGCCACATCCTCTGTTTGCAGTGTGGCAGGTGCCACTGTCACTCCAGACGGGGAGGAAGAGGCCGAGACTGCAGCAAAAGAGGGAGCAGGAGCAGCCTGAGATCTTTCGTGGCTTTTGAGGTGTGTACTCCACTGCAGCTCATGCTTTGCATTTAGATGCCTGGTCATGCAGGTGGTGCTCAGGTTTCGAACATTTATGCCTCGCTTCAGGCTCTGATTGCACAGCGTAAAAAAAAAACACTTGCGTCTTGTCATCAGCACATTGTCTGAAGAACTGCCACGTCAGGGAACTCCTTGAAGCTGTCTTTGGTGTGCTCAGTCTGCCCATGGGCTGAAGGTGCCAACTTTGCGCTTTCAGCAGGGGACCGGGTGGGAGACAATGTGAAGGAACTGGAGGCACTGTCAGCCACTCAATCTACTACCACCTCTACTTGTTCTAGCCTCATAATTCGTACACTGGTATTCGGGCCTTCAAAATATCACTAAACTTTCTGTCGCCTATGTGTACCTGAGGAAGGTGTTTCATTTGGGTGTTTAGCTGGCACAGATCGACCACGTCCACGTCCTCTCCCTGCAACAGGAGCTCCACCAACCACAGCAGCACCACGACAAGGGCCACGTCCCTTATTTCATGCTCTCCTCATTCTTTGAGGTCACCCACCGAACTAACAGATGGATTAACTAGATTTATTTCCCTGTCATGTATACAGTGCAGGTGTACCCCAGACAAACAATAGGCATATGTCACCCACCAAACTAACAGATGGATTAACTAGATTTATTTCGCTGTCACAAATACAGTGCAGGTATATGTAAAAAAATGGGTATATGTCAAACAATGGTATATGTCACCCACCAAACAGATGGATTAAGTAGATTTATTTCCCTGTCACGTATGCAGTGCAGGTGTACTTCACACAAACAATGGGTATATGTCACCCACCCACCGAACTAACAAATAGATTAACTATTATATTTTTGTGTCAGGGGTACAAAGATGGTGCATTGCACCCACAAAAAAATCGCTATAGATCACCCACAGAATTACCAGCCAGATTAATTATTACATTTCTTTCTCAGGGGTGCAAAGCTGGTGTATAGCACCCACAAAAAAATCACTATAGGTCAGTCACTCACAGTATAAATATCCAGATGAGATTCCTAATACTTTCCCTCACTTCAGCTGCCTGCTTCCTGTCCCTGCAATACTCAGAGCTGATGCACGGGACAATCAGAGCCATGCCATTACTAGGCATGGCTGTTATGGCTTCTAAGTGCCCACAGCTTAAAAGCTTGTTGATTGGCGGCCCTGCAGCCTTTCAACAAGCTTTATCAAATGCCCGAACACTGAACTCGAACCCAAACTTTTCCTGAAAAGTTCAGGTTCGGGTCCGAGTACCTGAACTCACAAAGTTCGGTACTGACCCGAACTTTACAGTTCGAGTTCGCTCAACACTATTAATGAATACTGAGAGACTTTTGGGACTTTGAATGGTAATTTTCAACAGCTATTATAGGGTTTAAATAAGAGCATATTTTGGAGGGGAAAATACTTGTTTACTACCAAAACCAGACAGACTGGCCTTTTGAATATCTGGTTTAGCTATGTTGTTATGTCTAGAAACTTGTTTGTGTCTGGAAAAAACTGCTTCGTCATTGCCATTGAGTATCATTGAAGCTCTAATGTAAGTCTACCAGAGAAGAACATTGTAATAATGTATCTGTTTGTGCTGAGTTTATCCACTCCACCCCTCCAAATAGAAGGTTCTTGTTTAGCTAGATATGGTATATAAGGAGAGCAGTCAGAACCCCTAGTGTTCTGTAGTTAGGGACCAGTACTTGGAGTGGAAGACTCTGCCAGTCTTCGTGGAATGACCAGAAGAAGACACAGAGATGGGGACGCTGAGGCACAGACAATGGGTCACCAGCCCTGTGACCAAGGAGCCACCTGGACTACTGAAGGGACCAGCCTTGTGAGAGAGAGAGAGAGAGAGAGACAGCTAGCTCAAGCCTTTCCACAACATCAAACCCTTCTTTTGCCAGGGAGGAGAATGGAGGAGCCAGCCCTATGCTTCGCCTGTATTGTTTTGCACATGAATTCCTCCAGTAAAGAAGTACTCTGGTTTACTGCAGACCCTGACTCTCTGGACTTATTTCCCATCGCACCATGAATGCACCCCACCTTACCATCCCTTCCAAAGAGCAGCAGTACGTGGTGACACATCAACAGTGTCTGGGGACCCAGTGTAACATTGGAGCCACCCCAAACGCAGCCACTGCATGCTATCTTGCTGTGTGTAGAACTTGCTGTCAGGACTGATCACCGGCAGATCCGCACTTCTCTCTTTTTCCTGAACTTTTAAACTAACCCAGAGAAATTCTATAAAAGTAGAGAGGAATAGGGCTGCCAGTATTTATCATTGGCAGAAGATCAACTAGGCAATATAGCTAGTAACTCACGGGACGATACTACAGCAGATTGTTGGGAAAGAAGTGTTCCTTAACAACAATCTGCTGATCGCTAGCAGAGGAGACCAGTGCATTTACATGCTGCAATCTCCCTAGAAAGATTCATTTTTGCTGGCAGGAGATTGTGTTTACATGGCACGATCTGCGGCTGGTAAACGATCACTTTTGCATGCACATAAACTATCGGATTAATCGAGGAATGATCAGGTAATTGGCAGTAAATTTACACTGCTCCATCATCGCTAACGAGCGTACTGTGGTCACTCATTAGCGATGATCTGTGAGATTCTCGGTCCGTGTAAAGAGCCCTTTAGTAAAAAAGCTAGTAAAACACATAGATAAATAGGTTCTATATATACTGTAGTATGTAGGCTGGGGCCTGGCTCTGCAGTTACAGTTATCTGTCTTCAGTGTACAGTACACATTGAAGATGGATTTTCCTCACAGAGGTATTCCTGAGAGGTTTTCTTGGGGGACATTTTACAAGCAGTTTTTTTTTTTTTTATAAAAGTTTACATATGTCTTTAACCAAGTAAATTACACAATCACTGTCCCTAAAAAGTAAATTACACAATCACTGTCCCTAAAAAGTAAAATAAAATGACACTTTAAATAGCTAATTAAGGTAGTGCTTGGAAGTTTGTGATAAATGTGACCTAAAACTGCGTTAACGTTTCACACATCCTAAAATCTAATAAAGAAATCCAAATCAAACAAATGAGTCAAAACTATTTGACTTGGTCATTTATTTATTTAGGAAAAATATCCAATGTCAAGTCTGTGAATGGCTAAAGTATGTGAAACATTAGGATTAGCAGATAATTTAAAGGTGAAATTAGAATCAGGTGTTTTTATTCAATGGGATGACAGGTGAGTGGGTGACCTGTTTTATTTAAAAAACAGGGATCTATCAAAATCTGATTTCAACACGTTTGTAGAAGTATATCATGACATAAACAAGGGACATTTCTAATGACTTCAAAAGAACAGTTGTTGATGGTCATCAGGTTAGAAAAGGTTGCAAAACCATTTGTAAAGAGTTTGGACTCCACAAATACACATTTTTTTAACACACTAATATAAATGAAAACAGAAAAGCAACTGATAATACATAAAAAATAAATTTTTATTAAACATTGATCAAAGAATATAAAACCAATATATATATAAAAATACAGGACACAGCAGGTATAGTACCTTCACCCTAAATGCATACTAAATGCGTTTCGCGTGATCCGCTTCCTCAGGAGGAGTGCATAGAGAGGCACGCGAAACGCGCGTCGAGGAGCGTCTGTACCTAACTTCATCACCCTGCCATTATTGGGTAAAAATTGTTCTATTGCCGTTTATGTCACTTGGCGGTCTGAGGACCCTGATTCTCAAGTAATTGGTTTGTTTATTTATTGCATGTTTTTGCACGCCACTATGACCCATGATTGATAGTTAGCAGCTTGTCTGCGACTATGCTTATCACATTGGCAGTATATGGCATATGCTGCAACTACATATATGCACTTATTATTAATTTTTCTAACTAGGCATTAGGCATCCCTTTAAGTATGCATTTAGGGTGAAGGTACTATACCTGCTGTGTCCTGTATTTTTATATATATTGGTTTTATATTCTTTGATTAATGTTTAATAAAAATTTATTTTTTATGTATTATCAGTTGCTTTTCTGTTTTCATTTATATTAGTGTGTTAAGATTATATGATTGGGGAGTACTCTCAGTAAGTATATATAGGGTACGTTACACCCCTACTTTGACCGTCAGTGTAGTAATACGTTATTTCTGTTTTTCAACAGAGTACGGCCGCCACAATATGGACGTTGGAACTAGAGAACAAGCCTGGATGGCACGAGTGGAAAGTTTATTTAACGGGGATTCACAGCAGGTTTTTAATGATACCACAGTAAGAGTAAAGGAATCACAAAAAAAATATAAAACCTTATGTCACAAGAAAATTAAAACATGGTGGAATAAAGCGACATTAGAAAAATATATATATAAGAAGATTATTCCGAGGGGGTTAAGAATACAAAAATACCCTAATTTTGATTTGGAGGATGAAGATTTGAAACAGCGGTGGGAAGAAACTACTAATAAATGTTCCTTGGAAATGATGGGAATTATTGTTGAAGCAAATGAACGCAAATTACGTATAATGCAAGAGGAGATTGCTGGTCTATATATACAGATTAAAAATGATTTGAAGGATGAAGAATTCTCCAAATTGGAGGAGTCCTTGTCTGCCAATTATGCGATCTGGGAAAAGGAAATCACAGAGGTGAAAATATCAAAATTTCAAAGGGATGTAATGGATTATAATAACCAGAGAGTATATAGATGGCGATCGGAAAAGAAAGAAGGGTCTAGCCGGTCCCGCACTTCTTCTTTTTCCTCTGTGGGATCCACTCAGGACATGAATTCGCAGAAAAGTGAGGAATTTCCTGTGAGAAGAGGAAGAGCTAGGAATCAATGGCAACCTCGGACGAATTCTGCTAAACGAAAAATGGAGGAGAAATCCGAAAATAAAACCTCTAAAAAAGGAAAGGAAGACATCCCACAGGTAATTAATTTATCCAATATTATTCTAACGTATGATCAAATCAGAGTATTGGAGAGAGGTTTAAGCTTTTGTCCAACATCCAATGTGGATCTCTTCACAGTGACGAAGGATATCCATCTGTTCGCACGAAAGTTACTTTTGAAAAAGTTACATTTGAATAAAAAAATGGATAATTGGTGTGAAACGGAGGAGGAAAGAGAAGCTTTAAATATACTGGAGGATTTAATGAATGAAAATGAACACAAGGAGTTAACAAGTAATATTCCGAAAGACATCTGGAAAAAATCACGTACGTTCCCTTCTTTTCATTTATGTCCTGCTATAGAGATCTTTGTAAAAATGGTCTGTGAGGATTTGTACGATTTGGAGAAAGGGAGATCACAGAACAATCTATCGAAATCAGAGTTTAAGGCCCTGGAAGAACTGATTCGTCTTAAAGGAGCGGTTATTAAGCAGGCCGATAAAGGGGAAATATAGTAATATGGCCGGTTGAAATGTATGAACGACAAGCCTTCAAATTATTGAGAGATAAAAATGTTACCGGATCTTGTCTTATAATCCTCTTGTAACTTTTCAGGATAAATTGAATCGAATTTTAGATACAGCAGTGGACATGAATATCATCTCTAAAATGATTAAGGAATGTCTAATGGTACAGTATCCTAGAATTGCAACCTTCTACATCATTCCCAAGGTACACAAGAATAGTCAAGACCCACCAGGCCGCCCGATAGTGGCAGGCAATGGGGTTTGAGCGAAAATATCAATCGCTATGTCGATCATTTTCTACAGATGGAAGTGATAAGCTTACCGTCTTTTGTCCAGGATTCCACAGCGGTGTTGAACCGGTTGGAGGGGATCCAGATGTCCGAAAAATGCTTTTGGTGACGGCTGACGTTGAGTCCTTATACACCTGTATAAGACATGAGGATGGATTGAAATCAACAGCCGAGTTTCTTAAAGGTAATAACCAGGAACCAGTTTTCAACGAATTTTTGTTACAACTCTTGGAGTTCATTCTAAATCACAATTTTTTTGTATTCAAAGACCGATATTTTTTGTAAACACAAGGTGTGGCGATGGGGGCCACGTGTGCCCCGTCGCACGCCAACCTTTTTTGGGGGCATGGGAAAGATTGATTTTCCAGGAAGACCCTATCAAATATAGTGATAGGATATACAATTGGATGAGATACATCGACGACATCCTATTTATATGGGATGGTACGTTGGATGAACTCCAAGAGTTTATGCAGATACTCAATAATAACAATTTAAACATCAAACTTACCTTTCGTGCAGGACGAGAGCTGGATTTCCTTGATTTGAAAATTGAAGTGGATCAGGGGGAAGGCTACAGACGAACATCTATAGGAAAGAAACGGCTGTAAATTCAGTATTACATGCCAGTTCAGCCCACCCTAAAGCGACAATTAATGGAATTCCAAAAGGTCAGTTTCTGAGACTTAGAAGAATCTGCTCTAGAGATAATGATTATGATGCTCAAGCAAAAGAAATGAAGGCAAGGTTTAAAAGCAGGGGTTATAGCAATAAACAGATAAAGAAGGGAACACAGATGGCCTCACATACCAATAGATCAAAATTACTCTGTCCTAATGAAAAAGGTAAGCAAGATGGAGATAAGACGGTTCGAATCATTACTACATTTAATAAACAATGGGATGAGATTTATACAATTGTAAATAAACATTGGAACATTTTAAAGACAGACCTAAAATTAAAATCTTGCATTTCTGAGAAACCCATTCTAACAGCTAGACGGGCAAAAACTTAAAAGATCTATTGGTGCATAGCCATTATAAGGTGACAAAGGAGAAGAAATCTCCTGTTAATGGCTCTTATCCTTGTGGATCATGTAAGGCATGTGCCAATGTGGAAAAACTAAGGAGTTTACCAATACTGAAGGCACTCGTACTTTTCAGATAAGGGATTATATTTCCTGTACTTCTACAGGTGTCATCTATTATGCCACATGTCCCTGCAATAAAATTTATATTGGGCTGACCACCAGGGAGTTCCGTAGGAGGATTCGAGAGCATATACGGGACATTGAAAGAGCAAAAGATGAGAAGGAAATAATGCATTTGAAAACTATTCCAAAGCATTTCAAGTTACATCATCAATGTGATTCCAAATTGCTGCGATTTCGTGGAATAGACAAGATACATCTGGGCATCAGAGGCGGAGATTATGGGAAAAGGTTAGCGCAGATTGAAAGTCGATGGATTTTTCGTTTAAATACAGTGGCACCTTTGGGACTAAATGAAAATTTTGGTTTTGGATCCTTTCTCTAATGTGGTATCATTAAATTTTAGGGGTTCTAGGGTGGGTGTTTTTATTATTGCTTTATTATGATTTAGGTAGGAGGAATCTCTTTACTAATAATTTTTTCGTATGTCTTCACAGATGGTTCCCTTTTTTGTGTCTTTGCGGTTCACCAGCCTCTTTATTGAGTGGAATTTCCGAAGTTTAGTGATTCGTCGTAGTGGTCGATGATTTTAGTGAAGATTGGCGGGACCTATTATTATGAATTATAATCTATTTTATATATATATGGATAAATTTTCACTTTTACTTTATTTTATGGTCAATCAATTTCTTGTTTTTGATATCAAATAATATTTGGCTTTGTTATTGGTGTAGCACCCATCACTTTATTATGAATATTTGTGTGAATTTTGTTTATTGATGTGACTGTTATATTGATTATGTAGATACTGGTGTTTACCTTTAATATCTCATATGCACATAGCACTTTATTAATAAGGGCACTTTATTATTAGAAGATATTATAATATGTTGTATTTTCATGTATTAATAATGGCACTTTATTATTAGAAGACATAATAACCTTTAACATTTTGTATTTTTATATATGTATGTACACGGTGCAGTATTTATTATAGGTCCGTATTGTATAATTGAATTCACCTTTACTTCCTGGTGTGTCATGTGATCGCGGTTGCGCATGGCGATTCCACACTCCCGGTGGCTTTGCGTCCTTTCTCCACAGGGTTTGACATCCGAATTGGCGGTCACCACGTGACTGCCCTTTCGGATGCCGGCCACGGGGTGAGGGCGGAAGTGCCTATTACGTGGAGGAGAGGGATTCGCCATGCGCCGGAAATGCGATCGCATGTACCCATGTGACTGCCGCTTCATTGTTGGATTGGTTGAACTAGCATTTTTAAACACCCCCTATTTCCTGCCTCTCTATGCACTCCTCCTGAGGAAGCGGATCACGCGAAACGCGCGTCGAGGAGCGTCTGTACCTAACTTCATCACCCTGCCATTATTAGGTAAAAATTGTTCTATTGCCGTTTATGTCACTTGGCGGTCTGAGGACCCTGATTCTCAAGTAATTGGTTTGTTTATTTATTGCATGTTTTTGCACGCCACTATGACCCATGATTGATAGTTAGCAGCTTGTCTGCGACTATGCTTATCACATTGGCAGTATATGGCATATGCTGCAACTACATATATGCACTTATTATTAATTTTTCTAACTAGGCATTAGGCATCCCTTTAAGTATGCATTTAGGGTGAAGGTACTATACCTGCTGTGTCCTGTATTTTTATATATATATTGGTTTTATATTCTTTGATCAATGTTTAATAAAAATTTATTTTTTATGTATTATCAGTTGCTTTTCTGTTTTCATTTATATTAGTGTGTTAAGATTATATGATTGGGGAGTACTCTCAGTAAGTATATATAGGGTACGTTACACCCCTACTTTGACCGTCAGTGTAGTAATCCACAAATACACAGACTGATTGTGTAAAAATGGAAAAAATTCAAGATTTTTATTACCCTCCCTAGGCGTGGTCGATCCACAAAGATCAGGTGTGTAATAGTCCACAAGGTCACAAAGGAACTCAAGGTAACCCCTAAGCAACTAAAGGCTGTTCTCCCATTAGCTCATGTTGATATTAATGAGTCCACCAAAAGGAGGACACTAATCAAAAATGTTGTGCATAGCAGGATTGCAAGGAGAAAGACATTTCCTGAAGATCACCTGGACAAGCTAGAAGGCTATTGGAGCAATGTTTTGTAGACAGATGGGATCAAAATATAAATTTTTTGTTTAGCTGAGAAGCGTTATATTTGGAGAATGGAAATCCCTGAATTCTAGCATAAAAGCCTCATCCCATCTGTGAAACATGGTGGTGGTAGTATCATGGTTTGGGGCCTGCATTTCTGCATCTGGGCCAGGACGACTTGCCATCATTTATGGCACAATGAATTCTGAATACTATCAGCAAATACTAATGGAAATTTCAGGACATCTGTCTGTGAGCAGACTCTTAAGAGAATGTGGATCATGCAGCAAGACAACAACCCTAAGCACACAAGTCGTTCTACAAAATGGTTAAAGAAGAATAAAATTAAAGTTTTGGAATGGCCAAGTGATAGTCCTGACTGAGTAGAAGTATTATGGAAGGACCTGAAGCGAGCAGTTCATGGGATGAAACCCACCAAATTGTTTTGCACAGAGGAATGAGCTAAACGATGTGACGATGTGCAGGACTAATAAACAATTACCAAAAACGTTTGCGTACTTGTAGTTTCTGCACAAGGGGGTCATACCAGATACTGAAAGCAACAGAATTTTGCCACTCACAGACATGTGATATTAGATCATTTTTCTCAATAAATAAATATTTTGAACTGATTTGTTTGATTTGGTTATCTTTATCTATTTTTAGGACTTGTGTGAAAATCTGATACAGAAAACTATGTATCAATCTGCTCAGCTATTCCTGCTCTATAACATGCTGCCAGCAGATTAGACACCATATTCAATGTCACATGGTTCCCTATATAGTGTATAATTACCCCAAGCAGTGTCCCAGCGCCATATATTGTTGGACCAGGAGCTATTGCTTTTTTGCCCTGTCTGGACTAGTTTTGGTGTTTTCTGCTTCTCTAATGGAATTGGGCTTGTGCTAAAGTTGTTACTGTTAGGCTGCTTTCACACTAGTGTTTTGGCTTTTCGTTTGGGAGATCCATTCAGGGCTCTCAAAAGCGGTCCAAAAGGATAAGTTTTGCTCTAATGCTTTCTGAATGGAAAAGAATCCGCTCAGAATGCATCAGTTTGCCTCCGGTCACATTCCGCTCTAGAGGCGGACACCAAAATGCTGCCTGCAGCGTTTTGCTGTCCGCCTGACGAAGCAAACGGATCTGTCCTGGCACACAATGTAAGTCAATGGGGACGGATCCATTTTCCCTGACACAATCTGGCACAATAGAAAACAGATCCGTCCCCCATTGACTTTCAATGATGTTCAAGACGGATCCGTCATGGCTATAGAAGACATAATACAACCGGATCCGTTCATGACGGATGCATGTGGTAGTATTATTGTAACGGAAGCGTTTTTGCAGATTCATTATGGATCCACAAAAAACGCTAGTGTGAAAGTAGCCTTAATGATGCTGTCTACTACTGCTTGCTTCTATGTCTCTTTGGGGAACATCTGAACATGATTTTCAGTAGGGGTAACTCACAAACTATTATCTAACAAATACTAGCAATGGCCCTACTGGACTGCACAGCTGTGTGTAAACAGCAGCAGGGACAGTGGGCTGAGGGGACAGTGTGTCACGACTGTGACTGATCCAGATAGGTCTGGGAAGAGAAGGTCGAAGCGACTTGCTACTCGCGATAGCTTGTGAGTTTGCTCTGTGGTTCAGGGTATGTCATCCGGGTTTTGCCTTGTGAACCTTTTTGTCCTGACTGGGAGTTTGTAGGCATTCTTCTCAGGTGAGTGCTGTCTGCCACTCCCAGCTACTATATTAGTTTCAGTTTCACTTGCAGTCATTGCCAGATATAGTCCTTACTTCCAGTGCTATTCTGACCTTTGAAGGAGATCGCTTGACGGTATTGCTGTGGAGCTCTTGTCTGGCGTGGGCTGTCGTTATTGGGATCATCTTCTCTGCTCGTGACTGGATAAGTCTATCTCTGCTGCAGATTGTTTGTTTGTTGCTGTCTTCCCCTGTCTTCCCCTGTTGTTCTCCTAGACATGAGTGATGGTGACTAGTGCTCCCATCTGTCTTTCCCCAGTCTAGTCTTCTGAGGGTGACTCAGGGTTTAGGCATCCTGCTCGCCGCACGGGTTCACACCCCGTCTAGGGTATCAGGGCAGACAGGTGCCAGCTTAGGGTTTGTCAGGGGTGACATTTCCTTTTTTTTTTTTTTGCTTGCTGTTTTGCTTTGTATTTTTCTGTTCCACTATGGATCCGGCTACGGTTTTGGCGAAACAATTACAGGGATTATCCCTTGAAGTGGCAGGATTAAAAGCAACAGTGCTGCAGCAGCAGCAGCAATCCTTGGGTTCCACCGTTGCTACGGGAAACCAAGGTACTCCTGAGCCAAAAGTGGCTTTTCCTGACAGGTTCTCAGGAGGGAGAGACCAATTTGTAACCTTCAGAGAAGCTTGTAAATCGTTCTTCAGGTTATGCCCTAGATCCTCCGGCGGTGAGGAACAACGGGTGGGCATTGTAATTTCTCTCCTGCAAGGAGATCCGCAGGCTTGGGCTTTCTCCTTACCATCAGACTCTCCGGCCTTACGATCTGTGGAGGAGTTTTTTTTGAAGCCTTGGGTCTCGTATATGATGAATCTAAGGTACGTAGACTTCGGCAAGAGAACCGGTCAGCTGAACTATATTGTTCCAAATTCCGTAGGTGGGCTACTAATACATTATGGAACGACTCGGCCCTTAGGAGTCAGTTCTGCCAGGGGTTGTCTGAAAAATTAAAAGACGCGCTGGCGGTATACGAGGTCCCTGGGTCTCTTGAGGCTGCTATGTCTCTGTCCATAAGAATCGACAGACGACTCAGGGAGAGACTATTAAATTCTACAGAGGCCTCTATAGGGCAGGGATCGGTTTGTTGTGATCCAGTCGAACCAATGCAAATAGGGGGCGCCACTAGACGGGTGAATCCTCCTAAGGTCCGCCATAGGTCAGAGGTTTGTTTTCGTTGTGGGGGGAGGGGTCATTTTGTGAAGGTATGTCCCTCAGAACCCAAGAGATCACAAACAAAGGAGCCGCCGGAAAACTAGAGTCCCCAGACTGTGCGGAGGATAACAGTCTGGGCGTATTCGTTTCCTCCATACGCATGTCTCAGTTTGTGGCGTTGTGGCGGGCAATAAGACTGAGATCTGTTCCGTCTTTTTGGACAGTGGGGCGGGGGTCAACTTGGTGGATTCACGGTTTGCTCAGGCTCTGGGTTTTACTCCGGAACCGGTACGCAGAACTATTCCTGTTTTTGCCATCGACTCCTCCCCTCTTACTCAGAGAGAGTTAACTCAGGTCATCCATAATATCCATCTGCAGGTAGGGGACCTCCATAAAGAGCATATCTCTTGTTATGTCCTGGACGGTCTTCCAGCTCCTATGGTATTGGGGCTTCCCTGGCTGGTGACTCACAATCCAGTGGTGGATAGGCAGGCCGGGGAGATTGTGGAGTGGAGTGAACATTGTAAGGACAACTGCTTGAGTAGTAGGTGCTCAACACTCTCTGTAACATCTCTACCTTCCTTTCTGTCAGATTTTATGGATGTGTTCTCTGAGAAGGGTTGTCAGGGGTTACCACCTCATCGTCCATATGATTGCCCAATTAATCTGTTACCTGGGGCAAAACTACCTAAAACCCGGTTATACAATCTTTCCGGCCCGGAGAGGAAGGCTATGAAAGATTATATTTCGGAGAGTTTGGCTAAGGGACACATCAGACCCTCTTCTTCACCCGTGGTTGCAGGGTTCTTTTTCGTTAAAAAGAAAGATGGGGGCCTGCGTCCTTGCCTGGATTTCCGGGAATTAAACCGGATAACTATCCGAGACCCCTATCCTCTTCCTCTCATTCCCGACCTCTTTAATCAGGTTGCTGGTGCTAAATGGTTCTCCAAAATGGATCTCAGAGGAGCCTATAACCTGGTTCGCATCAAAGAGGGGGATGAGTGGAAGACGGCTTTAATACTCCGGAAGGGCATTATGAAAATCTGGTCATGCCATTTGGTCTTACTAATGAGCCTGCGGTGTTCCAACATTTTGTCAACGATATTTTTAGTCACCTTATCGGGAGATTTGTTGTGATATATCTTGATGACATCCTGGTCTATTCTCCGGATCTGGATACACATAAGATCCATGTGAGACAAGTGCTGCAGATATTAAGGGCCAACAAATTGTTTGCCAAATTAGAGAAATGTGTGTTCGCCGTAAAAGAACTGCCATTTCTGGGGTATGTGTTGTCAGATTCAGGTTTCCGCATGGATCCAGAGAAAGTCCGGGCAATTATGGACTGGGATCTGCCTGAGAACCTGAAGGCATTGCAACGCTTCCTGGGGTTTGCCAATTTTTATAGAAAGTTTATAAAGAACTATTCCTTGGTGGTCAAACCACTGACAGACATGACCCGAAAGGGATCCGATTTTTCCAAATGGTCACATGCAGCAAAAACTGCCTTTACATCTCTGAAGGAAAGATTCACCTCGGCTCCTATTCTCGTACAGCCAGATGTCTCGCTTCCTTTATTGTAGAGGTTGACGCATCAGAGGTGGGGGTGGGAGCGGTACTATCTCAGGGCCCGTCCCTGGTGAATGGCGTCCGTGTGCTTTCTTTTCGAAGAAATTGTCTACTGCAGAAAGGAACTATGACATTGGCAACAGGGAACTTTTGGCTATTAAGTTGGCCTTAGAGGAGTGGCGTCATTTTTTGGAGGGGGCGGTTCATCCCGTCACAGTGATCACTGATCACAAAAACTTAGTATATCTGGAGTCTGCTAAACGCCTCACCCCTAGACAGGCTCGGTGGTCGTTATTTTTACTAGGTTTAATTTTGTAATAACCTATCGCCCGGGGCAAAAATACTAAGGCGGATGCATTGTCTCGAAGTTTTCCTGGAGGGGTGATGATGATGTTCCAGAGCCTATTTTGCAAATGGGGGTGGTGGTCTCTGCATTACACTCAGGTTTAGAGGGGAGGGTGTTGGAAGCTCAGGGGGACGCCCCGGCCTCCTGCCCCTCGGGTAAACTTTTTGTGCCAGAAAATTTACGCCTGGAGATACTAAAAGAACACCATAACTCCACACTGGTAGGACACCCAGGTAGTAAGGCAACCTCTGAATTAGTGTCTCGTCGGTTCTGGTGGCCTAAGTGGCGCCAGGAGGTGTTGAATTTTGTGTCTGCATGTCCTACCTGTGCTCGTTCTAAGGTGGATCATACTCGTCCAGCAGAGCGTCTTTTACCTCTGGCCATCCCCAACAGGCCTTGGATGCACCTATCAATGGATTTCATTACTGATCTACCAGTATCAGCGGGGAAGACTGTTATTCTTGTTGTTGTTGACATATTCAGTAAAATGGTGCACTTTATTGCTCTGACCGCATTGCCTAATGCTAACACACTGGCTCAGGTTTTTATTGACCACATCGTGAAGCTTCACGGGGTCCCTTCCGATATTGTTTCGGATCGTGGTACCCAATTTGTTTCTAAATTTTGGAAAGCTTTTTGTTCTCGTTTAGGGGTTCATCTGTCGTTTTCTTCATCTTTCCATCCACAGTCCAACGGTCAGACTGAACGTACCAATCAAAACCTAGAGACATATTTGAGATGCTTTGTTTCCGAAAATCAGGAGGAATGGTCATCTTATTTACCGTTAGCCGAGTTTGCCATTAATAATCGTCGTCAAGAATCCACCGATAAGTCACCATTTTTTGGTGCGTATGGTTTCCATCCTCAGTTTTGTACGTTTAGTGAGGGGGCCGTCTGGGATTCCCGAGGAGGAACGATTTGCGTCTTCACTTTCATCAGTGTGGCAGAGTGTGCAAGAAAGTTTGAAGAGAATTGGTGGTAGATACAAACGTGTGGCTGATAAGAAGCGCTCTCAAGGTCCGGACCTTGGGGTGAATGACTTGGTGTGGTTGTCTACCAGAAATATCAAGTTGAAGGTTCCCTCATGGAAATTAGGTCCGAGATTTATTGGTCCTTATAGGGTAATTAAGATCATTAACCCGGTGGCTTTTCGTCTGGAGCTACCTCAGACTCTAAGGATCCATAATGTCTTCCACAGATCTCTGCTTAAGAGATATGTAGAACCTCCTGAACCATTGCCACTACCGCCTCCACTGGTGGTTGTTGATGGCAGTCTTGAGTTTCAGGTAGAAAAGATTGTTGATTCACGATATGTTCGCCGCTCTCTTCAGTACCTGGTGCACTGGAAAGGTTATGGTTCCGAAGAGAGAATGTGGGTGCCAGCATCAGAGATAAAGGCGGACAGACTCATTCAGGCTTTTCATAGGTCCCACCCGGAGAGGCCTGGTCTTGAGGGTCCGGTGGCCCTCGTAGAAAGGGGGTACTGTCACGACTGTGACTGATCCAGATAGGTCTGGGAAGAGAAGGTCGCAGCGACTTGCTACTCGCGATAGCTTGTGAGTTTGCTCCGTGGTTCAGGGTATGTCATCCGGGTTTTGCCTTGTGAACCTTTTTGTCCTGACTGGGAGTTTGTAGGCATTCTTCTCAGGTGAGTGCTGTCTGCCACTCCCAGCTACTATATTAGTTTCAGTTTCACTTGCAGTCATTGCCAGATATAGTCCTTACTTCCAGTGCTATTCTGACCTTTGAAGGAGATCGTTTGACGGTATTGCTGTGGAGCTCTTGTCTGGCGTGGACTGTCGTTATTGGGATCATCTTCTCTGCTCGTGACTGGATAAGTCTATCTCTGCTGGAGATTGTTTGTTTGTTGCTGTCTTCCCCTGTCTTCCCCTGTTGTTCTCCTAGACATGAGTGATGGTGACTAGTGCTCCCATCTGCCTTTCCCCAGTCTAGTCTTCTGAGGGTGACTCAGGGTTTAGGCATCCTGCTCGCCGCACGGGTTCACACCCCGTCTAGGGTATCAGGGCAGACAGGTGCCAGCTTAGGGTTTGTCAGGGATGGCCGTTCTATTTCCCATCCGTAGATAAGGGTCCCCCTTCCCCTCCGTCTGGTGCGACACGACCGCTGCTGGGATAGCGGTCGTGACACAGTGCTGCTATAGTTGACATAGGACATCTTTAGGGATGAGCGGGAGGTGCCATATTCGATTTCGCGATATTTTGTGAATATTCGATTGAGTATTCGTCATATATTTGTCAAAATCGAATATTCGTAATTGTTCTATTTATCGCGAATAATATGCGATTTAATTATTCGCGTATTGAGAATTGAACTTTGAACAGGGTATAAAGGCAACTTTACTTTGTTTGGCTTGCTAGAATTAGTGAATATAGAGAATATAGTGCTCTATTCGTATTCGTCATATTCGTTAATTCTTCCTAGCCAAGTAAACTTTTCTATACACAGCTCTAAGTTAGAAGCGCAATGCGACTGATATTACTTAAAATTCTCGCATTGCGCATCCAACTTAGAGCTGTGTATAGGCAAGTTTACTTGGCTGGTAAGAATTAACGAATATTACGAATATAGCACTATATTCTCTATATTTGCTAATTCTAGCAAGCCAATAGGAAAGTTGACTGTACCCAGCTCTAAGTTGGATGCGCAATGCAAAAATATTACTTTTACCTATTTTATTTTTTTAATAAATAGAATACTGACTATTGCCAAGAATAGAAAAAGTACAGCTGGGTACAGTCAACTTTGCAATTTGGTTGGCTTGCAAGAATTAGCGAATATAGAGAATATAGCGCTATATGCGTATTCCTCATATTCGTTATTTCTACCCAGCCAAACAATAGTAAAGTAAGTTGCATATACCCCGCTCTAAGTTAGATGCGCAATGCGACTAATATTACTTAATATTCTCGCATTGCGCATCCAACTTAGAGCTGTGTATAGGCAAGTTTACTTGTATTGCTAGAATTAGCGAAGATAACGAATACGAATATAGCGCTATTCGTTTATTCTAGCAAGGCAACCAATAGGAAAGTTATCCCATATTCGTTTTTGCGAATATATAGCACTATATTCTAAATGTCAATATTCGTAAAAAATATTCGCTATTCGAATATTCGTGCTCAACACTACTTCAGTTACAGGACACATCTGCTGTGGGTGATGTGCTACTGAAGAAAATCTGAATCCAAAGGCTTTCTCAGCTTTTCTAGTGGCTCAAGTACTGTTCTCAGACTATCCGAACAGCTGCAAAAATGTTGTGTAAAAATGGAAACAAATTCAAGATCTTTAGGTGATCCACAAAGATCAGATGTGTAATAGTCCACAAGGTCACAAAGGAACCCAAGGTAACCTCTAAGCAACTAAAGGCTGTTCTCCCATAAACTAATGTTGATATTCATGAGTCCACCAAAAGGAGGACACTGAACAACAATGTTGTGCATGGCAGGATTGCAAGAAGAAAGACAATGCTCTCCGAGTCTCCAACAAAAACATTGCTGCCTCCCTGCAGTGGGCTGAGGGGACAATGCTGCTATAGATGACATGGGACTTCTTCAGTTACAGGATGGGTCTGCTGTAGGTGATGTGCTACTGAATCCAGAGGCCGTTTCAGCTCCTCTAGTGGCTCATGTACTGTTCTCAGAATAATCCGCTGAATACTGTCAGGCTGACTGCTGCACTGCTTACTCTACCACTAAATGCACTGTACCAACAACGCTGTTCTACTCTTCCAGTCTAGGCCAATTCTCCTTCCCCATAAACCACCACTACAGTCCTGATTTTTTCTTCTTTGGGTTACAAAACGTTTTAGTTTTTTACTTCACTGTGTTGGCTCCTGGCAGTGCTTCGGCCACCCATTGTGTGGAAATTATATCACATATATGTAATCCTTTATTTGCCTACCTACCAAACTGAGATTCATATTGCATACCAACAATCAGATCACACCACAAAATACTAGATATAGTGACCCATAAAACTAACAGCACCAAATAGTCTTGTTGGAATAATGCTTATTATTCTGTGTATTGCAACAACTACATTATGTGACTGCCTGTTTCCAGACACAGCGTTATGTTGTTAATAAAGGACTGCTAAAAAAGAAAAGGCAGGAAGGGGCAGAGACTTGCTGCACATGTACAGAGAGAGAGCTGAGAGAGAAGAAGGCCAGAAGCAGATGTGCTGAGATTCTGATCTTACTTAAAGTTATATTCATATATTGTGCTGTTATTTCTGAATAAAAACCTGTTGTTCATTGTGCTAAGTCTGATGGAGACCTGGTTTATATGCTTCTGACAGGTTATGGGTAATACAAAAGGAGAACAAAGAAAAGCATAGATGGCCACCAGCAGCAGCTCAGTGAAATTCACAGTGCTAGTACTGACTAACCAGAACTACTCCTATCTAACTAATCCTAGAAATTCAAAGTCAAGATGCTTCTAATCAGAGAAGGTATGTGGAAATATACACAATAATGTAAACCAGACCCATACCAGAGGATTGGATGGAGAAGAATCAGGAAGCACAGAACACTATCTCCCTCATTATAGATGATCAGATTGTGCGCATATGTAAATGTAAAAACTGCAAAAGAGAAGTGGGAGGAGCTACAGAAGGTGCATGAAAGAATGAATCACAGCAATAAGCTCTATTTAATGAGAGAACTGTACCAGTCTAAGTTAAGCAAGGGCCAAAACATGCTACATACACTGACGAGTGAAAGAATAACAATGTTTTGAACTTTTGGCTTTCAGGCTCCATATCTCATCATCCACTACAGCTTTGAACATGAGACTACCATCATTTTATAGACAATCATCTTTGATATCTGATACATAAATTGGACTTGCAACTATTTAGCATATTATTAATTATGCAGATTCTTGCCATGTAACTGCATTGTTACTGTTTTGCTCCTAAAATTCCATATTTAAATTTTTATTATTTTGTTAGTATTTTGAAAAACCACCTTTGGCTTTCAGCACTGCCTGAATCCTCTGGGCATGCTCTTCATCAGATTCAAGCATATCTCAATTTCTCGATCTGTCAGCCCCCTTTTCCCTTCTTTCTTTCAGACCGTTTTGCACCCATCAGAGCCCAGTCTATTGACTTTGCTATGATTGTTCCAAATCACCCATTTCCAATCTGCTACTGTCTACTGTTCATGCTTTTTTGCAAACTTGAGCCAACGCTTTTTCTGACGATATTGAAGTCAAAGTTTTGTCACCTTTTTCAGGCTACTAATCCAGACTTGTATAATGCATGTGGCACGGTGCTTGCATGAACATCTGTGATCTCACTATTACGAAGCATATAAGCCTCCTCCACTGCCGTGTTTATCGCTTCAGAACTGATAGACCTTCTGATGAGCTGACTTGTTGACTCTGATATTTTGCCTGGACATCCACCTTTAGGCTTTGGAATGGATGGACGGACTTCATTTTGTATTCTTCCAACTGTCATGGCACTCACATGATGCAGTTTGGCAATTCTCATGGCTGAGATACCGCTATTAATGACCTGGATGATGCGGTTTCTCTTCTCTTGGGAAATCTTCATGGCTGCTCCTGGATTCCAACCAGTGACCATTTGCTTGGGAATCAACCTACTTACACATTGCATTGAGCTATTAAGGAATGTGAGAACAGGTTGTAATTAGTAGTATACAAGAAGAAAAAAATTGTTCCACCACCAAGAGCAAAACCGTAATAATGTATTAACATGACAAGAATTTGCATAACTAATCATATGCTAAATACTTGCAAGTCCAATTTATATATGAAATAGCCAAGATAATTGCCTATAAAATAATAGTTGTCTCACTTTCGAAGTTGTAATAGATGGTGAGATATGGAGCCTGAAAGTGCAAAACACTGTTACCCTTTTGCTTGTCAGTGTAAGAACTATATAAGAAATACCTTAGAAATTGTAAAGCGCCTGCAGGGTATTGGAGAAGAAATTAAAGAATTGCATCTTGTCGCACTGTTACTCAGTGGTGTCTCAGAAAGTTATAACACACTTGTGACCGAACTAGATACATGTCCAGATAATAAGCTCACTCTGGAGTATGTTAAAGGAAAGCTTGTAGATGAGTTCAAGAGAAAATCAGAAAATGAAAATAACAGTCACAGAGCAGAATCTACATTAAAGACACAGGATCTAGTCACCAGTAGAGATGAGCGAAACGAGCTTCGGATGTTATAACCAAAGTTGCTTCGTTCATAAGTTTGGATTAATACTGTACGGAGATCCGTCCCTGTACAGTATTAAAAGGTATGGGCCCCGATGAGCCAAACTTAGTTATTTGTAAAGTCACGTGTGACTTCTGTTTCAAGTTTAAAAGTGGTTTTCCACTTTATAAATCAATTACCGAATTTATTCAATGAAATCACATGCGACATCGCAAATAACTAACTTTGGCTTATCGGCGCCCATACATTAATACTGCACAGAGACAGACTGTATTAATCCGAAGTTATGAACGAAGCAACTTCGGATAAATGGTGACAAAACGGAAGCATTTTTTTTCGGGTATTGAGACCCTATGACGGATCTCAATACCGGAAAATATTAATGCTAGTGTGAAAATAGCCTGAGACGGATAAAGTGATCCTAGCTAATGGTCAGTAGATGACTTTAGAAGGAGCAGAAGATGGCTACATTAATTGTCCGGTCTCCCCAACACAAAGCAGAAGGATTCCAGTAAATGATGTGCTGTATGTCCCTAGTCTTGAAAGCAATTTGTAATCTGTGGAGAAACTCATTGGACAGGACAAAGAAGTCAAATTTAAGAATGGCCACTGCATCATCTCAAAACAAGGGTACAAACTTGCAGAAGGAAAAATTACAGATGAACTGTATCAACTAAAATGTAAAGAAAGTGTGTGTCCTGCCACACACGAACAGCACAAGGATTGTATTCACGTATGGCACAGACGTCTTGCACATAGAGACCCAGAAGAAAGCTAGTTCGATACCAGCTTGCTGAAGGTGTTAAAATAGATCAGTGCAATCAGATGATAAAATGTACAAGCTGCCTTAAGGGTAAAATGTCCAGAAAATAATTTCTTAAAAATAGTGCCACAACATCAGGGTAGCCACTTGACTTAATACACACAGATGTTTGTGGTCCAATGAGTACGCTCACCTTTGGCAAGAAAATATATTTTTTCACTTTTATTGATGATTATTCAAGGTATACAGTTGCTTATTTGCTTCATAGCAAAAATGAAGTTCCAGAGAAACTTGAAGAATATCTTCCTGAAGTAAGTCACAAATTTGGGAAAAAGCCAAAGATTGTACGTGCAGACAATGTAACTGAATATGCAAGTGAGAAGACACAAACCATTGTAAAGAGAAATAGAATCATATTCCAGACTACTGTACCATACAATCGAGGACAAAATGGTGTATCAAAAAGAAATAATCAAACTCTCTGTGAAAGCGGAAGAAGTATGCCGTTTGACGCAGATCGACCAACAGCATTTTGGGCTAAAGCAATCATAACGGCTTGCTATATTCAAAATAAACTACAGTAAAGCTACTGAAAAAATGCCATATGAGAAATGGAACAACAAGAAGCCCAAACTACCCCACATAAGTACATAAGTAATGTTCCGAAAGAAAAATATACTAAATGTGAATCACATGCCAAGGAGGGTATCCTGGTAGGCTACAGTGAATCTCAAAAGTGTTACAGAATCCTTCATCCAAAGACCAACAAGATAACAATAAGTAAAGATGTAGTGATTGATGAAAGTCATGTGACATTCAAGTTTTCATGATTGTAAGACTAGTGATAAAAAAAGAAAGCCATAGTGACAATTAATAAGTGAAATAATTGAGAATTGAATCAAATATATAGTGAAAAAATGATTAGTGTAAATGTATACTGTATATATATATATATATATATATATATATAATATCGCCAATGTGAATAAAAGGTGAAAATAAGTATAACAAAATCTAAATTTGATTCTTTATATATAATGAAAAAACAAATCACGAATGAGTAATATATCATGATTAATAAATAATATAATCAACGATAAAAAATAAAAAACGCAATAAAAAATACTACAATATGAATGATGAAGTGAAAACACATCCCAATGCGCAGGTGCACGCTGCCATGGCTAGAAACACAAATAAAAAAATACAATGCAACAGCACTCTGCAAACCAAATAAAGTACAATGCCATAGTAATAGAAAAAATTCTGGTGCTAATACTACGCTTATTTTGTAAATTTGAGATTCTTCAATCACTGCAAAAAGGTGCACCATAAAAACATACAACTGACCATACTGGCCAAACCCGCACGCTGATATTAGAAGCTGAGACTTTCGCCAATCCCCAGCAAAAATGCGCACAATGAAGGATGCGGAAGCGGATCACATGCACCACTAAAACATCCTGTAGGTGCATATAATCCAATGCCGCATCCTCATCCTCATATAATCCAATGCCGCATTTTTGCTTGGGATTGCTGTGCAGCGGATCACATGTGGAGGAATTGCTCCCCCCAGTTATAAACACGCTACCATGTTTGGGGGATTGAGCAGTTCCTCCCATTTAGGCCACTTCATTCTGTGATTTCTTTATATGTATGGAATCTGCCAATGCTTCTCATTGGGAACATTCTGGTGCACCTGGTAGCCTGTGTCACATGGCCCATTATAGGTGGGGCTCGCAGTCTCCTACTCCCTCTCATTGTATTAGTGATCTTACTATGGAGGTATGTTGGAGTGTGGATGTGAGTCGGACCTTAGCACCTATCGGACTGTGTTCACACACTACAGGTAGGTTAGCGCTAGGGTCCCATGCCACACTGAGATACCTTTATGTGGTGCAAACGGGCTCCGATATGTTCTTGACCGGAATATATTGGCGAAAGTTTCCGCTTCTAATATCAGCGTGAGGGTTCGGCCAGTATGGTCAGTTGCATGTTATTATGGTGCACTTTTTTGCAGTGATTGATGTATAGGTATATTCTCATTTACACATTATTTCATCTTGTGTAGGATGATTTTGTGGTGCATGTGATCCTCCATTGTATGCATTTTTGTTGGGGATTGCTGTGCAGCGGATCACATGTGGAGGAATTGCTCCCCCGGTTATAAACACACTACAGTGTTTGGGGTTTTGAGTAGTTCCTACCATTTAGGCCACTTCCTTCTGAAATGTGAGATTCTTGGCAAATACATTTTGTATAAAATTATTTGGGCCCGTCTGCCAACATCAAAACGAACTCTGTAAGACGGGAACCTAACACTAAATGCTACCTGTTATGTGCCATAACGGCCACCATAAAATTCAGGGAGTGCAGGTTCCACATGCATGCTGGGTCCACTCTGCTTTTTATCATTTTTTGTGCCAAAATGGCCTCCATTAAATTCAGGGAATGCAGGTACCAACATGCATGCTGAGCCCACTCTATACCTCTCCTGGTGCCAGATGGCTTCCAATAAATGCAATGAGAGTCCACTCTATACCTCTCCTGGTAAAAAAAAAGGCTTACAGTGAGTGCAGGGAGAGCGGCTACAGCATGCATGTGGAACCTGCACTCCCGGAATTTTATGGTGGCCGTTATGGCACATAACAGCTAGTATTTAGTGTTAGGTTCCTGTCTTATAGAGATCGCCTTGATGTTTGGCAGACGGGCCCAAATAATTTTGTACAAAATTTATTTGCCAAGAATTCCAAATTTACAAAATAAACGTAGCATTAGCACCAGAATATTTTCTATTACTATGTCTTTGTTGTACTTTATTTGGTTTGCAGAGTGCTGTTGCATTGTATTTTTTTCTTGATGAAGTGAAAACAAAATATGATATTAGCCTAAGTGCAATGATACATTGCACTCCCTTTCCCCCCTACCCTCCCTCTCCTTTCTCCCTTTCTACTTCTCTTCATTTCTATTTTCTTCTCCCTTCCTTTCCCTATAGTTTTTTTTACTTCTTTATGAAATGGCATGATATAAATTTAAAGATGCATAGCAATACCAACGGAACGGAACGCATAAATAATAATTAGATTGCAAGATGAAATGTGTAGATAATGAAAAGTCAAAAGTTATAACCTAAAAATTACAATTGTGGTTAAGACAATAAATTAATAAAATGAATAAAAAAATGAATAAAAAAGTAGAGTAATAAAAATAAAACCATAATAAAAACCACTAAGCGTATGTTGACCCGAGGAAAGTCAATATGCAGAAAAGATTCTACAAAAAGGATGAAAAACCTGTGGACCCATTGAGTCTATTCGGGCTTAAGTTATTTAACCTTCAGATCCATTTGCACTCCAACTGTGCCAATTTCTTGAAGATATCTCCACTACAAATGTTTTTCAAAACACAGTCTTTACCTTGAACCTTCAAAACTTTAGAATCACAAGCTGGAGTTTAAAATATGTGGCAACAGTCTTCACATTTGCCATGTCCCTTTCCTCAACAGCGGATAATATATCCCGAACATGATGGAGATGGAGATGTAAAGAAAATTACACACTGAGAAAGGATCATCCAACTTTCCCTAGTCGGACATCCTCTGTGCTATCCCTATCTTTAATTTCAGATGGCCAGGAGTCGGTCGGCAGGATGACAAGGTCGGGATCGACAGAAAAAAGAAAAACAGCCCCTGGTCCTATGTCTAGTGGAAAGAGGAGAAACTTTCTGGAGAGAAAGGGAGACACACAATATGATAATTTAAAGTGATAAAAGACTTGCATATTTTTGCCTGTTCACTACTCCTAAAAAGATGGCATTACCGGAAGGAAAATCCGGGAATTTTTGCCACTATTAAGAAACAGGAGCTGGTGCGGACCTTGGAGGATTTGTTGGAAGAAAGCAAACAGTCCTAATGTGAGGAGTTACCACTTTCTATCAAATGGACCATGATCCAGATTTTAGAGAGAGCTCTGGAAAATGATGTAACATCCAAGACCCTCCACAACGCTTTGATTGTTAAAGAACCTACAATACCTACACTTTACCTACTACCGAAGATCCACAAGAATGCCAAGGTACCTCCAGATGATCAATTCAATCCTAATTCGACAGTTTCTACGTGCCCAAGGATATGTTCCACAGATTATTTGTTTAAGCAACAGGCATACAACTTAAAGCAGCGTTTCTCAAGTTGAGGATATAATCAACGTTCCATCAAGAAAGCACATAGAAGAGCACAACTGTGTTCCCGCCATTATCTTCTTTTCTCTGACAAACAAAAGTCAAGTGACAACAAAGTCATATTTATCACCAATTACCACTCCAGTTGGCCTTAAATGAAAAATTGCTTGAAGAAGTTTTGGCCGATCCTTTTAACGGATCCGGTTCTTACAAAATATATCGCCTCAGGACCGTCAGTGGTGGCTAAGAGATCAAAAAACCTAAAAGATCATTTGGTTCGGAGCTGTTATATGAAACAGAGCCCTCCTATTTTCCCGGGAATTGAAAAACCTAGATGGGGTTTTTTACCATGTGGGAAATGCATGGCGTGTTCTAATATGGAAAGGCCCACTCTTTTCCACGACTCAACTGGTAAGAAGACTTTCCAAATAACGCACCACCTGACATGCTCCAGTACAGCATTAGTGTACTACGCCACATGCTGAAAGTCAGAGTACATGAAGACGTTCAGGATATATTATTCGTTGTTGAGGAAAAGGACATGGAAAATTTGAAGCCTGTTGCCAGACATTTTAAACTCCATCTTGCTTGTGACTTTAAAGTTTTGAAGGTTCGAGGTATAGACTGTTATGAAAAACATTAGTGGTGGAGATATCTCCAAGAAATTGGCACAGTTGGAATGCAAATGAATCTGGACGTTAAATACCTTACGCCCGAATGGACTCAATGAGTCCACAGGTTTTTCATTCTTTTTGTAGAATCTTTTCTGCATATTGACTTCCCCTGAGTTAACATACGCCAAGTGTTTTTTATTATGGTTTTATTTTTATTACTTTCCTTTTTTATACATTTTTTTAAAATTCAGATTATTAATTTGTTTACTGTCTTAACCACAATTTTTTAGGTCATTACTTTGAACTTTTCATTATCTACACATTTCATCTTGTAATCTAATTAGTATTTATGCTTCATCCATTGGTATTGTTATGCATCTTTAAATTTATATCATGCCCTTTTGTTAAGAAGAAAAAAAACTGAAGGGAAATAAAGGGAGAAGAAAAGGGAAAGGAAGAGAGGTAGAAAGGGGGAAAGGAGAGGGAGGGTAGGGGAAAAAGGGAGTGCAATGTATCATTGCACTTAGGCTAATAATACATTTTGTTTTTACAGACAATATAAAACCCCCTCTTCATTAGTTGATCAACCAAAAAATATAAAAAATATTAAAATATAAAAAAAGTCGATAATAGGTAATTTGACAAGGTCTCAGTCCAAATTTTCAGCAATTAGTAAATTCTTGTATATATATATTTTTTCCACATACAGTTCATATAATGGAATCTTGCTGTTATGCTGCAATAATATTGTCCTAATATTGGACTGTTCATCTGGTATCTGCATAAATGTGCTAAATTGCAGTAGAATAAACGTATTATGTATGCAGATATTCTCCTTTTGGTGATAGTTGCAATATAGAATGCAACCAATCTAATAGTCAATATAGCAATGTACTGTGGATATAAAAAGTCTACACACCCCTGTTAAAATGTCAGGTTTCTGTGCTGTAAAAAATGAGACAAAGATAAATCATTTCAGAACCTTTTCCACCTTTAATGTGACCTATAAACTGTACAACTCAATTGAAAAACAAACTGAAATATTTTAGGTAGCGGGAAGAAAAAATATAAAAATAAAATAATATGGTTGAATAAGTTTGCACACCCTTAAACTAATACTTTGTTGAAGCACCTTTTGATTTTATTACAACACTCAGTCTTTTTGGGTATAAGTTTATTAGCATTGCACATTTTGACTTGCCAAAATTTGCCCACTCTTCTTTGCAAAAACACTCCAAATCTGTCAGATTGCGAGGGCATCTCCTGTTCAGATCACCCCACAGATTTTCAATCGGATTCAAGTCTGGGCTCTGGCTGGGCCATTCCAAAACTTTAATCTTCTTCTGGTGAAGCCATTCCTTTGTTGATTTGCATGTATGCTTTGGGTCGTTGTTATGCTGAAGGATGAAGTTCCTCTTCATGTTCAGATTTCTATCAAAAGCCTGAAGGTTTTGTGCCAATATTGACTAGTATTTGGAATTGTTCATAATTCCCTCTGAAGAAAAACAGCCCCAAAGCATGATCCTGCCACTGCCATGCTTCACTGTGGGTATGGTGTTCTTTTGGTGATGTGCAGTGTTTTTTCTGCAGCAAACATATCTTTTGGAATTATGGCCAAAAAGTTCAACCTTGGTTTCATCAGACCATAACACCTTTTCCCACATGCTTTTGGGAGACTTCAGATGTGTTTCTGCAAAATGTAGCCTGGCTTGGATGTTTTTATTCGTCTTGCCACTCTACCTCCATAGCTCAGACATATGAAGAATACAGGAGATTGTTGTCACATGTACCACACAGCCAGTACTTGCCAGATATTCCTGCAGCTCCTTTAATGTTGCTGTAGGCCTCTTGGTAGCCTCCCATATTCTCGTCTTTTCATCAATTTTGGAGGGTATGGTCCAGTTCTTAGTGCCTTATTTTCTCCACTTGATGATGACGGTCTTCACTGTGTTCCATGGTATATCTAATGCCTTGGAAATTCTTTTGTGCCCTTCTCCTGACTGATATCTTTTAACAATGAGATCTCTCTGATGCTTTGGAAGCTCTCTGTGGACTATGGCTTTTGCTGTGGGATGCGACTAAGAACATTTCCGGAAAGACCAACTAGAGCAGCTGAACTTTATTTGGGGTTAATCAGAGGCACTGTAAATGATGGCAGGTGTATGCTGACTCCTATTTAACATGATTTTGAATGTGATTGCTTAATTCTGAACACAGCTACATCCCCAATTATGTTTTGTTTTCTTCCCTCCACCTAAAAGATTTCAGTTTGTTTTCAATTGAGTGGTACAGTTTATAGGTCACATTAAAGGTGGAAAAAGTTCTGAAATTATTTAACTTTGTCTCATGGGGTATGTAGACTTTTTATATCCACTGTAACTAGTGCCTTGCAGATAGGTAGTGAACAATATGACTGTAAGGTATTATGTTACCCATCCTGTAGATAAATGCGCTGGAGCAGCTGGTTATTATTAATCGGTGGAAGGCGGTATATGTGACCGCTTACTTGTAGTAAGAAAGGTTTTCATGCGGAGGTTGATATCTCAGGATTATAACTGACATCCCGTTTGCGCTGTATCTTAATTTGTGACGCACTGGCTCCCCGAATGGCATCCTACGTGGCCAGGACATATAGCCTCCGACAGATATGGAGGAGTCGATTGCGCAGTATATCAGAGTGCTGCTGGCCGTCAATTCTCAAGACTTTCACAGGGGTATAATGCCCCGAAGACATATAATAGATGTTAATTCACTGCAGTTAGCTTCTGACCATACACGCTTCGGAACTACGTGTTTCTTCTTCAGAGGCCTATTTACACTAATCATGTTTTTCACTATATATTTGATTCAGTTGTCGATTATTTTGACCATTAAGTGTCACTTTGGCTTTCTTTTTTATCACTAGTCTTACAATCATGACCTCAAACCCCCCCCCCCCCCCCCTTTTGTATTTTTTTCCCCTTGTATTGTATTGCACTGACTCACTTGTGGTTTTCAAGAATTTTCTCCTATTCCTCTATGTAAAATCATGTAATTTACCATCATTTTCCCTTTCTATTACTTTCTTAATAATGCATTTAACAATAATGAATTCATTGTTATCATTATTTTATTGGTTGAAACCAATTGGTTTATTGGTTGCAATCTAATGGGCATTTGCCAGGACTGCGCATGTGCAGATTTATCTGATGCCGCCGGTATGAATCTAGCGATGTGTATATCGCAGGCTTTTCCGTCATACCCGTGCGGCCCGAGAGAGCTCGAACTCAGATGCTAAAAATATATTTACAAATTAGTTGGATGACACGATTGGTGTTTGTAGATTTAAAATGTGTTTCCTCCAGTGATGAAGCCACCCCCAGACGAAGGTTCGCCTTTTGCCTGTACCTAACTTGTTTTTAACTTATGTATTGGTCTAACTGATAAATAAAACTTATACTGATTGTAAGAGGTCTGGCATCTACTTTATAGGATTTTTATAGGAAAACAAATAGAAGCGGTGAGGACCAGAGCGCAGCACAGGAAAAAGCAGAGGAGAAAATTGGCGAGTATCCATTAATTTGTTATTTAATTAGGCCATTTACAGGGGTTGCCCAAGTTTTTATATAATTTGGACAACCCCGTTAATATATTGACTGCAACCCTTACAATTTTGGGTTAAAACTAGCAGGATGACAGGCTGAACTGGATGGACAGTTTTTTTTTTTTTAGCCTTATGTACTATGTTACTATGTAAAATTACACCATTAGGTGAAAATAGCATTCTGTTTGCATGCTAGAGCAAACTAATAAGGCCACTTTAACACAGTCAGTGTTTGGTGAGTGTTTGTTCAGTGATTTCACCAGTGTTCATGAGCTAAAACCAAGAATGAAGCCTGCACAAATATAAGGTATAATGACAAGATTTGCATCTGTTCTTTTTTTGACCTGTATCTCGTTTTGGCTCACAATCACTGATGAAAATCACTGATCCAACACTGACCGAACACTGACTGTGTGAAAGCAACTCAGATTTACCTACATTGTCCTGTAGGGCCTGTTGGTAGGATGCAAGTACCATTTACAGAAGATTGTATTCTGTCACTACCATACAATGCAGGTACAGGTTAACACGACTTCTGGATGGGTTTTACATCACGTTCCTTTCGGTCCCTGTGTGATTTGTGCTTAGAAAGCTACTCTGTATTGCATTTACTATACTATATTACCTTATACTGCATTATTATAATGTTTAAACATATCAACTATGTAACATGGGCAAAAAATTGTATAATTACTTTCTGCAGACAAAAAGGCACTTGTGGAATTATCCTCTACATGACATCATTGGTTGAAATAAAATATTGTGAAGCTACAGAGGCCAGTTAATTTGTTTGGTACAATGCACAAAATATAAAAAGAAATGACACATATACTATGAACTGAGATGTAAAATTGCTTAGAACACAATTATAGAGGAATCCCAACCATCTCTTTTTCAAATCTCCATGGCATAGTGATAAAGTAGATTGGTAATTATGGGTGGCAGCACATACTGATGGGAACAGTGACATCTATGACCAGTACATCTATAGCGACGTTAAGCACATTGCAGTAAATAGCGCTACCTTAATTCATCCTGGAAGAAATAACTAGTCAAGGAATTGTAAAAATAGCAAATGAAATCTCCATAGCACGCTTATAATTTATTGCAATTGCCACATAATATTTTGTCACCATAAATTTCTCAAGACGTGTTTTATGGGCAAGCTACTGAGCACATTTTAATAGAGACTCTAATATACAGCCACGGGTTGTAGCAGCATGCAGGATTGCAAATATTTGAATTATCTACTGATCATTGTATAATGGGTTTTAATAGCTGGTTGCGTTTAGCTTGAATTCTCCATTATATTCCCACTATTTTGCAGTAAGAATGGACACATCCGTTTCTCATTTGATCAAATGAAGATATATGACGAGCTCAAATCGCACAGAAAGATTTATCGAAAGGGTCGCCTAGATAAAAATATCAGAAACATAAAGCTCATTCATTTGCTGAAATATGATGCTGTAGGGCCAGAGACCTACACAAAGGAGATGACCCCTGAAACAAAGATCAAACTATACCCTCAAGGTGGCACCAAAATCACAAGCGGTTGTGCAGCAACATTTTGTGTGCAAATTTGCAACTTTTTTCCAATTTTCCAATGGGCAGGACTTTAGCAGCATTGTACTCTGGATAGGGCATCTGATTGGTGAGGGTCCAACAACCTGGACACCCTCCGATTAGCTTTTTAAGATGGCATCGGCATTGTAGCCTTCACCGTGCTCACCAAGAACAGCCCCATACATTATATAGTGGCTGTGCTTGGTATCGGTATATTGCAAATGGGGTTGTGCTGCGCCTGGGCCATGGGACTGATGAATGTGATGTCACTGGCATAGGGAAAGCTGTGAGAGGGCAGTGGCACTTACAGGAGCAACAGTAAGCTGTCAAACAGCTGATTGACGGGGATCCCAGGTGTTGGACCCCCACCAAACAGATACTGATGACTGAAAGGGGTTGTCCGGGTTTAGAGCTGAACCCGGACATATCCCCATTTTCATCTGAGAATTTCATGCTCCGATGCTCTCCCTTGACCTGTACTGTATCGTGCAGGGCAAGGGCTTTTTCTTTACTTTGCTACACTGCTAGGTGGAGGCTTCCACCTAGCAGTGTTGTGGGTGACATCACCGGCTCTGATAGGTGGGGTGAAATGCTCTGATGCTCATGTCAGGGCAGCCAGAGGGGTGAAAATGGGGATATTTCCGGGTTCAGAGCTGAACTTTAAATCACAGTGTATGTTAGGTAGCAAAACTATGCTAGCTAATAGGTGCTATTGATTTGCTTTTCTGATACTCAGACTGCCATAAGATGAGTCTGAGGGGGGGAGGGCTGCTACTTCTAATAAAATTGGCACATCTTTTTGCAGCACACTTCTTACTAAAACTTTGAGTCAACAGTAAAATGATATTCATGATACCAATGCAGTCATTGCCCACAGATGGTTGATTAAAACCTATGAAAAACAGCCTCTGCTTTTACCCATTTCTGACGTTATCTGGTTAGGTATTGTCATGTCATTTGCTTTCTCTAAGCGACATTTTATTGTGCTTGCAGTATCCTATGTGGGAACAGCAATGACAGCTCGTTGGAACCCATCTGCACGGAGGAATACACCTGCATTCTCATTGCGCATCTCATTTGTGTTTGAAAGAATAAGTCTGGACAGGCAGCTCTCCCACCCGCTATCTCTTCAAAGGAGCATTTGTGGATTCCCAAACATGACACATTTATAAAGGAAGAGATTAGGGATTTGTATTTATAATGAGATAGTCCAATATCATCTCCAACACCCCCCTGAAAGAGGAGCTCTGAGTACGTCATATAACATCTGTCTATGAGTATTCTGTTGGACATCAACCCTGAGACAGGCATGTCAAAATGAAGACAGTCTCTCTCTATATAAATGATTCCTCTATGTATAGTATATTATTTATACAATGGCCTAGGTACAATAGACGCAGGCTATGTGGGGCCATGGCAGCAGCGTACACAGATGTCATAGACAAACACAGAAATGCAACAGCACTCTGCAACCAGCACTCTGCCTTGCCTCTATGCTAGATGCTATAAGAGGTCATTAGTGTACGTTTTGATCAAAAGGTAATAAGCCACTCGCCATGCCAAGGCCCCCTCTATGAGTGGTCCTAACGATAAATCCTACCTGTTATGGGCCATGACAGCCACATAAAATCCAGGGAGTGCAGGCCCAGCATGCATGCTAGGATCCACCGTGCTTATTAAGCCTTTCTGGTGCTATAACAGCCTCCATTAGATCCAGGGATGCAGGTACCAACAAGCATGCTGAGCCCACTGTGTACTCTTCCTGGAGCCAGATGGCTACTAGCAGGCACTATGAATGCAAGTTCAGTTTTATATTCACTCTGATTAAAACCAGCCTCTAAGGCAGACAAACTAGTCAGGTGTGCACAACTGAAAAGGAGAACCTTAGTATGGGGCCCCCTGCACCACCAATTTTTCAGAATGCTTGTTCAAACATTCCCAGCTAACACAGAACTCAAACCACCAAACGCTCAAAATTTCTGAAAAATTTACAATCTTCGTCAATTAAGTATCAGAAATTTGAAAAAAATAAAACATTTAATAAAAACCGTCGCTTTCAGTCTCACCCACTTTATTTGATTTCTATGTCAGAAAAAGTGGATTTGGTGCTCATTCTGAACACCATATTTCTAAATGTATTCACACCAGACAACTGGCATAAATATATTTACAAATCTGCTTCACTTCACATATCACAAAGCTGTTTGCCTGCAGCTACCACTAGGGTGAGCTCAGTGCCTAGGAATTTATACAGTTGCCATTGTCTGCAATGGAAGCTGTAATCAGGGGCGTAGCTAAAGGCTCATGGGCCCTGGTGCAAGAGTTCAGCTTGCGATCTCCCTTCCCTCAGTGCTTTGTGGCCAGGAGCAGGGAAGCAGATAGCCTTCGTGATGCCTGAGGCAAAAATTGCAATGGCACCCTCCCCTCCATGCCAAATTCTTGACCTAACCCTTTCCCCCCTGCACTTTCTATAATACTGGTGTCTTCTTATGCACCACAAGGGTCTTTGGGCCCCCTCAGGCTCCTGGGCCCGGTAGCGACTGCTACCTCTGCACCCCCTATAGCTACGCCCCTGGCTGTAATCATCTCTTCACGCTGAGCCTCTCTTCCCCACGCTTCCCCACTGGTGGTTGCATGAATGTGCAATGTTTGCAGCAGAATATGGCACAGAATCTAAGTCTAAATTCTCATCAAATCTGTGATGTGTGAACATAGGTTTATTAAGCTATTAAGCTTGTGTGGTATCAACCCAACCAGATCAGGGGAAAGAAGTGCAAATTCCTCCTGTCTGAGGTGTTTGGGTATGTGGTAGGAACCACATGGGGTCAAATCTTAACTTTAGCTATGGGCCTCCTCTCCCTGCATTGATATCAGTGGAACGTCATGATGTGAGTCATTTGGAAAGCTGAGATATTGTGCCACTATTGTAGCATTTTACAAATAATCTTTCTGTCTAAACACTAGGTTTTTAGTATTCTGAATTTCACAGAATCCTTGGCGACTTAGAGCTCTTGTATAATTTATAGTAGGATATATATTATCCCATACATAATGCATAACTAGGATTGTCACAGTGTAATCAGTATTCATTAAGTGCATGAAAAAGTAAAATTTCTTTTTCTTCAGTTCTTCCTGACCTTGTGAGTAATAAGCGGCTGGCTGGATGATATGTAGCGATATACAGTCGTTTTAAAAGGGTTTGACTGCTTTGGACATCCCATTTTATATTGCAGCCCCCTGAGAAAAACTAATCATTTGGACGAGGAAAGGGATCTGGCCGCTAGAAATCAGCTCTGTGTTGCAATTATCCAGTGCTGCGTACGGAGTTAAAAGTAGCACTGTATGACCTCCATTCAGATTAATATCATGCATTATTGTTTTATGAAGTATGTACTTTTCAGAGCAGCGACCCACAGGGGAGGCAGTGATGGGAGGAATGGTAGTGGTTATGATAGCAGTAGTAGTACTCACAGTTCACAGAGGAAGTCCTGTGTTGTACAATAAATGGAGGGTGCACCCGTTCTTCCCTTGGGGCACATCTGACTTTTTGGGGCTCCTGCCTGATGGTAGTTGTGGTGCACTCGAAGTTATGTGCTTGGCAGGGTGCAAGGCAGGATGATATATGTAGGGGCTGGCGATGGTGAAGGCAATAACCAGGCCTGTGGGTTACAATAAATAAAGTTTTTCTTTACTAAATCAATGATGAGAGTAGTAGCACACATAGCGGCAAAAGGTACAGTTCTAAAGATTATCACAGTGTAGTCTCCTTCCAATAGCTGTATATTTGCAGCAACAATGATGGTAATAGTAGTGCTCCTTGACTCTCCTTCTATGGGCTCTTTGCACTCTCCAAACCACCACAGGTTTATTATGTAATCCCTGTTGATCCTTTCTTTACTTCCCAGACTGGGGCTACAGAATTTAGACCTGGATGACCAGTCTGTCTCAAAGTGTGGTAGGTGCCAGGGACAGTGAACCCTTACCATAGCAGTAAAGTCTTTCTGCCATAAATCAGCGAATACTTGCCTTGCTTGGCCTTGATGGATCTGGATCTTCTAATATGTCTGGTCTCTTTCCTTCAGGGGTACATTGATGATAAAATTGCTTCTTTAGCAGATGTAGTCTCAGAGAGAAGGTTATCTGAACTTGAGCTTAATCTACAGGAGATTGTAGGTCTTGTTGCTCTGCTTAACAAAGGGGCAGACCTGGTCTATCACCCTGATAACCTAACTAGTTTGCCAGTGTTAACCAATATATAAATATGTGGTATACACAGTACATAAAGAAATGTGTGCTTTAACAATAAATCACAAATGACATTAAATTAATCCTTTTAGCAGTAATTAACCCTTTGCAGTAGTCATCTGGGACACTGTATTTATACACTAAAGCTGTGAAGCAACATTACTCTACACCAGTGTTGCGTTACATGTTTTTCAGTGCAGTTTTGCCACAATGCAAGGTTCACAGAAAGGTTCTTAGAATTTATCTGTCACAAACCATGTCGCACATTTGGGGCACATTAGGCTTCGTTCACACTGCCATTCCATTCCTTCAACAAGCATCCAGTTGACATTTTTATCAGTCATGATGGCAAGAATAATGCGGTATGTATTTCTTATCTTGTCTTCAAATTTATAGAAACTTAAAAGGCACCCTGACGGGGTTATAAGTCAATGGCGTCTATCAGGCATCATTTAGTTCTGTCATACATTGCAAGTGGGAGCCATGATGCAAATGTAGCCGCTTTCTGCACCAAGATTATGAATGTACTCTGATTGATTGTACATTTAACCACTTTTTTGAATGCAGCATGATTATTCAAGCACAGCCATGGTGTCTACATGATCAACAGTGAGAACGTGGCTGCGATTGACAGAAACCTCTGATCCTGTCTCTTAACCCTTTGAGTGCTCAAGTCAACGCCAGGACTGCCTCTTTAAAAAGATATATGATGGTGAAACTAAAGATATGATTTGTGGAATTATAATAAATCAATAATTATTGCAGCACTGTTCATATATTAGTTTCTGCTTGCGAGTGCCAGGGTATCCCTCAATCCTCCATTGTACAAATTGCTTGGGCTGCAATGATTTACAAGGCATCATCCCAATGTATGAGAACAAATGCTGCAGGAGTTAAAAGTGGCATTTGGTCAAGCATGCTTAAAGTGACCAGACCTCCACTTTAATGTAGGACACTTATGAAAAATGTATTCTGCACAGCCTTGCTCCATACATTTTTCATGTGTCCTAGACTAAAGGCAGGCCAGGTCTGCTGGAATTCTACATTATCTACAAAGTTGCCGGCAATACAATGCATTGCAATTCAGGACGTTGGTAGCCCCTTTTAGTATGTAAGCTACGGCTCTACTTTGTGTGAACCTCATTTTCAAAGTTCAAATCGCAAATGATTGTAATTGTGAAGCATGAGAAATAAAGGTAGATTTCACGCATGACATGATCGGGGGCACACTTGGCTTTTAAAAATGAAAGATGTTAATGGATTTTGGAAATGTAATTCGTGCTGTTACTGGGGATATATTGTATCATGATTATACACTGTATTGTCTCATGATTCTGCAAATACACTGTATCATCATTTTGCAAATATCTTTCAAATCTCTGGATTTTATAAGCCGCGTTGCGCCTGTGGCTTATTTTCATGTCGGACTGTGAGATAAAAGGAGGATCCTCCAGTCTTATCGATGCCAGTCTGACCCTGCCTCTTCGATAGTAATAAATGCCAATAGAGTGTTCAGAAACATGACACATGAAGGTGCAGCATGGCTCCTTGTCACTTTAATGGGCCATTTACAGGAAATAAATGCAGTCTATAGCCTGTCGTTTTTGGAAAATGGATGAGAACTAAAGGATGGCACAGGTCGAGACTGAAGTGCATGTTTGCTTTCATACACAGTGTTTCTACCAAGACACAATTACTCTCACTCTTGCCCATGTACTCACAGCAGTGGAACAGCTGCAGCTAGGACAGGGAACAGGTAGAGCAGATTCAGCACCCTGGAGAGAGGCGCATCCTAGGGGATGTAATTAGTTGTCTGGAGGAGAGCCGCTGCACACTTACTAGAGTCTCATTACTAAACCCAGCGCATTACATCTGTGTGCTGAGGTGTCTTATCTCTCAGCATTGTCTCACTTATCTAACACTATACAATGTCACCTATGAAGAGAAGGTAGATGCTGCTGATGCAGCAGATATGCTGTAAAATCACCTATCTGCTGAAATTCCTTTTCTCATTAAGATGGCGAGATGTTGGTTTGCTATACTGATGGTCTTTAATACTCTATGCTGAAGTATGGATTTGATATTTTACCGATTAGCAATGCTTAAAGGAGTATTCCCATCTTAGACATTAGGCACAAATAGCTAATATAGGCCCCCAATGTCTAATAGGTATGAGTCCCACCTCTGGGACCCTCACCTATACCTCAAAGTCCTGGAGGGTGCACTGCCCTCCATTCACTCTTATGAGGGCACCGAAAATAGCTGAACACTGGCTCGGCTATGTCCGTCAGCCCCATAGAAGTGAATGGAGCAGTGGCCGCGCTTGAGTGGTGCACCTCCTATTCATTTCAATGGGACTTTCAAAAATTGCTGAGTGTGCAGATTGGCTGTTTTCGGCGCTCCCATTGGAGTGAATGGAGGGTGGACGCACATATGGGTTACGCCCTCAGGGACTTTGCGGGCTTTATTCTAAGTATAGTTGCGGGCCCCAGGGGTGGCACCGGCACCTATCAGACATTGGGGGCATTTCCTACCGATATGCCCCCAATGCCTGAGATGGAAATACCCCTTTAAGTTGGTAACTACTTGCATCCCACTGGTAATAACAATTCTGAAGCATCTATTATGACTTTATGTTCTATCATGTTTGTATTATTCCTTCTAGAAGTTTATGATTGAATTGACAGAAGTCTGCAATGAAGACAGTTACCAGTTGGGGCATGTCCCACCCCAGTCTGGCACTGCCAGCAGTGATTGAATAGGGTCAAACTATGCAGTGACACACACCCAGCATGACCTTCATTGTAGACAGCTGAAAATTCATGCATAACTTCTAGAAGGAATAATTAACAAATGGTGGATGGAAGAGGATGCAAGTAGTTACTGAAACAGGCATGTTAAGAGACTTAGATGCTCTCTTTCCTATGAATAAATGTACCAGTGCACTGGCACAAAAGAGTTGTCTGGTATTGACATCCCCTTTAGTGGGTGGTTGAACAAAATGATTGCATAAAAATGTGAGGAACTAAAGCATTTTTTAAACTCAATCCCTTCATTTCAGGGGTTCAAAAGTAATTGGACAAATTAAATAATTGTAAATAAAATGTTAATTTCTAATACTTGGTTGAAAACCCTTTGTTGGCAATGACTGCCTGAAGTCTTGAACTCACGGACATCACCAGACACTGTGTTTCCTCCTTTTTAATGCTCTGCCAGGCCTTTACTGCAGCAGTTTTCAGTTGCTGTTTGTTTGTGGACCTTTCTGTCTGAAGGTTAGTCTTTAACAAGTGAAATGCATGCTCTATTGGGTTCAGATCAGGTGGCTGACTTGGCCATTCAAGAATATGCCATCTCTTCGCTTTAATAAACTTCTGGGTTGCTTTGGCTTTATGTTTTGGGTCATTGTCCATCTGTATTATTAAACGCAGACCAATCAGTTTGGCTGCATTTGGCTGGATTTGAGCACACAGTATGTCTCTGAAAACCCCATAATCCGGCTGCTTCTGTCCTGTGTCACATCATCAATAAACACTAGGGACCCAGTGCCACTGGCAGCCATGCCTGCCCAAACCATCACACGCCTCTGCCATGTTTTACAGATGATGTGGTATGCTTCAGATCAGGAGCTGTACCATGCCTTTGCCATACTTTTTTTCCCCCATCATTCTGGTAGAGGTTGATCTTGGTTTCACCTGTCCAAAGAATGTTCTTCCAGAAGTGTGCTGGTTTTTTAAGATTTTTTTAAGAAAAGTCCAATCTAGCCTTCTTATTTTTGAGGCTTAAGTAGCTTTTACTGTGCAGTGAACCCTCTGTATTTACTTTTATGCAGTCTTCGCTTTATGGTAGATTTGGATATTGATACGCCTATATCCTGGAGAGTATTGTTCACTTGGTTTGCTGTTATGAAGAGGTATCACTATATATCAGTCAGTCTTGGGTGGGGCTCATAGACACCTCCCACCTCCCATTGCAAGCATGGCTACATGCTGGAGGTAACAGAGGAGATGTTTGTGAGTCGTCCTAATGCTCCTGTAATTGCCCACTGGCCCCTGATATCGCCCATATGGCGCAGGTAGGTGAGTGTTAGGGCCTCGGGCTACTTGAGAGACCTTGACGCTGGTGCCCGAGCTTAAGACATGTCCTCCTAGTAGGATATGTCGAACTAACCTCTCAATTTTAACATCAGTGTGAGGGTTTAGTGTGACGGCAGTGTGCACCTATCTCTGGTTCTATGTTTGTTCTGAATACTTGCCACATCCACATAAATTTCATCTTATGTAGGATGTCCATTGTGGTACTTGTAGTCCGTTGCTGGCATCATCCATTGTATGCATTTTTTGCTGGTGATTGCCATTAGCAACGGACTACAAGTGCACGATGTGCTCCCCTATAGAAATGCACAACTGCATATGGGTATGAGCGCATCCTGCTTTTTTAACACCACATTTTTTGATGGTTTAGAGGTATCACTTCACCATGGTAATTATTCTGCAATCATCCACCACTGTTGTCTTCCGTGGGCGTCCAGGTCTTTTTGCATTTTTGAGGTCACCAGTGCTTTCTTTCTTTATCAGGATGTACAAACTGTAGATTTTGCCACTCCTAATAGTGTAGCAATTTCTCGAATGTTTTTTTTCTGTTTTCGCAGATGAAGGATGGCTTGTTTCACCTGCATGGAGAGCTCCTTTGACCGCATGTTTACTTCTCAGCAAAATCTTAACCTCTTTAGGACGCAGGGTGTACATGTACACCCTGCGAATATCCGATCACCGCTGCGCACGTGGCGGTGATCGGAACAAGATGCCTGCTGAAATCAATCATCAGGCACCTTGGCACAATGCCTAGGGGGGTCCTGTGACCCCCCCATGTCAGCGATCGCAGCAAACCACAGGTCAATTCAGACCTGCGGTTTGCTGCGCTTTCTGTAGTCTCTGATCCCCGCGGTTTGTGACCGCGGGGATCAGAGACTAAAAAATGCCCCAAACTTATACATTTTAACCCCCCTCTGCACCCCACCATATTAGTGTCCCCTCGGGCAGTGCAGGGGGGGGGGGGGATTGCAGGCGGTGCTGTGTGTGGGCGGCACGGGAGGCAGGCGGTGAGGCAGGCGGGATCGCAATTGGGATCCCCCTCCTGCCTCCTTTCAAATGCTTTCCCTGGTGTCTAGTGGGTATAGCAGGGGGTCAGCACATTGCTGACCCCCTGCTATAAACTGCTGACATCTGTGCTGCAGATGTCAGCAGTTTAACCCCTTCCATACCGCGGTCCGTACGGACCGCTTTATGGAAGGTGTTAACTGGGAGGGAGCTATGGCAGCGGGTGATGTTTGCCATGGGAGCAGGGCGCTTTCAGAAGCGTCCTACTTGCCATGGTACTGAAACTCTGAATAGGATTTCGCTAAAGGCAAAAGCCTTTTCAGACTTTGTAAAGTAAAAAATACAGTAAGTACACTATATAGTGTACTTACTGTATTATATAGACACCAGATCCACTGGATCTACAAGAACCAAGTGGGTCTGGGTAAAAATAAGAAAAATACATATCACTGAATAAAAATTAAAAAAATCTAATTCACTACACATATTAGGTATCGCCGCGCCCCAAAAATTTCCTCTATAAAAATATCACATGACCTAACCCCTCACGCAAATACCGTAAAAAAACAAAAAAATTGTTTTTTTCACCTTGCATCACAAAAAGTGTAATACCAAGTGATCAAAAAGGCGTATGCTTCCCAAAATAGTAACAATAAAACCGCCATCTCATCCCTCAAAAAATGAGGTCTTACATAGGACAATCGCCCAAAAAAATAAAAAAATATGGCTCTCAGACTATGGAGACACTAAAACATAACTTTTTTTTTCTAAAATGCTATTATTGTGTTAAAGTAAAATAAATAAATAAAAAGTATACATATTAGGTATTGCCGTGTCCGTAAAAACCTGCTCTATAAAAATATCATATTATCTAACCCCTCAGGTAAATACCGTTAAAAAATAAAATAAAAACAATGTAAAAAAAACATTTTTGTCACCTAACATCTTAAAAACTGTAACAGCAAGCGATCAAAAAGTTATATGCACCCAAAAATAGTGCCAATCAAACCGTCATCTCATCCCGCAAAAAACATGATTTGTTTTAAAAAATGATAATATTGTGTAAAACTTAAATAAATAAATAAAAAGTATACATATTTGGTATCAGCGCGTCTGTCGCAACCTGCTCTATAAAAATAACACATGACCAAACCCCTCAGGTGAACACAACAAAAAATAAAATAAAATACGGTGTCAAAAGCCATTTTTGTCACCTTACATCACAAAAAGTGTAATAGCAAAAGACCAAATGCACCCCAGGATAGTTCCAGTAAAACCGACATCTCATCCTACAAAAAATGAGCCCCTACATAAGACAGTTGTCCAAAAAAAAAAAAATATATGGCTTTCAGAATGTGAATACACTAAAAAATCTTTTTTTTTTCAAAAATGCTTTATTATGTAAAACTAAAACAAAACCCCCCAAAAAGTAGCCATATTTTGTATTGCCGCATCCGTAGCAACCTGCTCTATAGAAATAGCACACAATCTAACCTGTCAGTTCAACGATGTAAATAACAAAAATAAAAACGGTCCGAAAATGGCTATTTTTTTGCAAATTTTTCCATTTTAATCAATTTTTCCAGTAACAAAGCAAGGGTTAACAGCCAAACAAAACTCAGCATATATTGCCCCAATTCTCTAGTTTGCATAAACACCCCATATGTGGTCGTAAACTGCTGTATGGCCAAACGGCAGGGGGTAGAAGGAAGGGAACGCCAAATGGTTTTTGGAAGGCAGATTTTGCTGGACTGGTTTTTTGACACCATGTCCCCTTTGAAGCCCCCCTGAAGCACCCCTACAGTAGAAACTCCAAAAAAGTGACCCTATTTTGGAAGGTACGGGATAAGGTGGCAGTTTTGTTTGTATTATTTTAGGGTAAATATGATTTTTGGTTGCTCTAAATTACACTTTTTTTGAGGCAAGTTAACAAAAAATAAAAATTCTGAAATTTCATCTCCATTTGCCAATGACTCTTGTGGAACACCTAAAGGGTTAACAAAGTTTGTAAAATCGGTTTTGAATACCTTCAGGGGTGTAGTTTCTTAGATGGAGTCACTTTTTTAGAGTTTCTACTGTAAAGGTGCATCGGGGGGCTTCAAATGGGACATGGTGTCAAAAATCCAGCCAGCAAAATCCACATTCCAAAAACCATATGGCGTTCCTTTCCTTCTACGCCCTGCCATTTGGCCATACAGCAGTTTACGACCACATATGGGGTGTTTCTGCATACTACAGAATTGGGGCAATAAATATTGAGTTTTGTTTGGCTGTTAACCCTTGCTTTGTTACTGGAAAAAATGGATTCAAATGGAAAATTTTCCCAAAAAATCGAAATTCTAAAATGTTATCCCCATTTGCTATTAACTCTTGTGGAAAACCTAAAGGGTTAATGACGTTTGTAAAATCAGTTTTGAATACCTTGAGGGGTGTAGTTTCTAGAATGGAGTCATTTTTGGGTGGTTTCTATTATGTAAGCCACACAAAGTGACTTCAGACCTGAACTGGTCCCTAAAAAGTGGGTTTTTGAAAATTTCTGAAAAATTTCAAGATTTGCTTCTAAACTTCTAAGCCTTGTAACATCCCCAAAAAATAAAATAGCATTCCCAAAATGATCGATACATGAAGTAGACATATGGGGAATGTAAATCAATAACTTTTTTGGGCGGTATTACTATGTATTATAGAAGTAGAGAAATTGAAACTTGGAAAATTGCAAATTTTTCAGAATTTTTGGTAAATTTGATATTTTTTTATAAATAAAAATGAAATTTTTCGACTTCATTTTACCACTGTCATGAAGTACAATATGTGACGAAAAAACAATCTCAGAATGGCCTGGATAAGTTATCACCACATAAAGTGACACTGGTCAGATTTGCAAAAAATGTCCGAGTCCTTAAGGTGAAATAGGGCCGAGGGGTTAAAAATGCAAGCACCACAGCTCAAGTAAACTCCAGGCCTTTTATGTGCTTAATTGAGAATGAAATAATGAAGGAATTGCCCACATCTGCCCATGAAACAGCCTTTGAGTCATTTGTCCGATTACTTTTGGTCTCTTTAAAAACAGGGTGCCACATGTAAAGGAGCTGAAACTCCTATACCCTTCATCCAATTTTAATGTGGCTACCCTCAAATGAAAGCTAAAAGTCTGGACTTTATGTCAGTGTCGATTATATAACTATAACTTGAATATGTTTCAGTAAACAGGTAAAAAAATAAATAAAATTGTGTCAGTGTCCAAATATATATGGACCCAAAGGTACACTGGCATTAGTGAGTACACCGATGCCAGTGTAGTAAGGCCTTGTATGCTGCGGTCAACACTGAATGTGGCATGCACAGGGTTTGCAGAGGGTATGGGAAACCTCCCCCACCCCATTGGGTCCCCATGCTGCGGTGACTGGGAACCAATGGCTGTAATGGCAGCCCGATGCCTTACCCAGGCATCAAGGCTTGCCTCTTATGGAAGCCTATGATATCCTGCCCCCTGGCATTACATTACAGGATGCCTCACAAAAAGTATAATCCCAAGTGATCAAAAAGTTTCATGTACTATAAAATGGTACCAATCAATCCGTCACCTCAGCTCGCAAACAACAGGCCCCTACATAAGATAATCACCCGAAAAATTAAAAATGGCAACACAAAAACAAGATTTTTTTCTTTTCATAATTTCTTTCTGTGTAAAACTTAAGAGAAATAAAAAAATACATATTAAGTAAGTATCGCTGCATCCATAATGACCAGCTCTATAAAAATATCACATGATCGACCCACTCAGGTGAATGCCATTAAAAATAAATAAATAAACACAGCCAAAACAGCCATTTTTTGGTCACTTTTCCCCCAAAAAGTGTAATATTGAATGAACAAAAAATTATATATACCCAAAAATGGTACCAATAAAAATGTCGACTCCCACAAAAAAGAGGCCCTACACAATACGATTGGCAGAAAAATAAAGAAAATATGGCATTCAGAAAATAGTCATAAAAACATGATTTAAAAAAAAAATACTTTATAATGTAAAATTGAAACAAAAAAAAAAATAGTCATATTTGGTATCGTTGTGCTCGTAACAACCTACTCTATAAAAATTGCACATGATTTATCCTGTCAATTGAATGCCATAAAAAAATAAAAAATTAAAACAGACATACAAACATTTTTTGGTTACCTTGCCTCACAAAATGCATAATATTGAGGGATCAAAAATCATATGTACCCCAATATAGTACCAATAAAACTGTCAACGTATCCTGTAGTTTCCAAAACTATCATATTTTGGGAGTTTCTACTGTAAGGGTTCAAAATGCGACATGGCAACTTAAAATTATCCCAGTGAAATCTGCTCTCCAAAAACCATGTGATGCTCCTTCCCTTCTGCGTCCTGTGCCCATTCAGCAGTTTACAATCACATATAGGGTCTGTTAACTGCAGAATCAGGGTAATAAATATTGAGTTTTGTTTGGCTGTTAACCCATACAGGAAAAAAAAATTTAAATGGAAAATCTGCAAAAAATGTGAAATTTTGAAATTTCGCCTCCATTTTACTTTCATTCTTGTGAAACACGTAAAAGGTTAGTAAAGTTCATAAAATCAGTTTTGAATAACTTGAGAGGTGTCGTTTCTAAAATGGGGTTATTTATGGTTGGTTTCTACTATGTAAGCCCCACAAAGTGACTTCATAACAAAACTGTACCTTAAAAAAGTGAACTTTGGAAATTTTCTTAAACATTTTCAGAATTGCTTCTAAAATTCTAAGCCTTCAAACATCCTAAAAAAAATAAAATGTAAAAAAAAATGTAATATACAAAATGAGGCAAACATTAAGTAGACATATGGGAAATGTAAAGTAATAACTATTTTAGGAGGTATTACTATCCATCTTAAAAGCAGAGAACTTCAAATTTTGAAAATTATAAATAAAGTTAAAAAAGTAAAAAAGTATTGACTCAAATTTATCACTAACATGAATTACAATGTGTCATGAGAAAACAATCTCAGAATGGCTTTGATAATAAAAGCATTCCAGAGTTATTACCATATAAAATTACACTCAGATTTGCAGGAATCAGCCTGAGATTTAAGGTGAAACGTAGCTTGGAACTGAAGGGATTAAAAAACTCAGGGGGCAGATATACTAAGACTGGCATTTTAAACATCAATTCAAGTATTAATTGCATCACTACAACATGCGCCAAATGTATTAAAGGGGTTGTCTCACTTCAGAAAGTGGCATTTATCATGTAGAGAAACTTAATACAAGGCACTTACTAATGTATTGTGATTATCCATATTGCCTCCTTTGATTCATTTTTCCATCACATTATATACTGCTCGTTTCCAGGGATTATCAGGAATTTCCAGGACAGGAGCTACTGCGCAAGTGTGCTTATGAGCTCCCTTACAGTCAATCAGAGATGTCAGCAATTTTTCCTGTAGTGGCAAGCACGGCCACCGCTGCTGGATTACAGGTTAGTCATAACCTCTGGAAACGAGCATACAGTTAATGCTTAAGGCAGGTTCACATTGGCGTTATTGAATTCTATTCTAAGTCCTAATATAATAGAATATAACAAAATTCTAGGACAGAATGCAAAATGGAAGCCTTTAAAAGGCATTCCTTTTTGCTCTTTCCTAATACATGTGTATAGGGACACATAAAGGTTCTGCTTGGTTTCGTTATACATGAACGAAAAACTGAACCGTTATGTGCCCCCATAGACATGTATTAGGACGGAGCAAAAAGGAATGCCTCTTAAAGGCTTCCATTTTACATTCCATCCTAGAATTCCATTATAACTCCTACAAGGGAACCTATAACCGTAATTCAATAACTCCAATACGAACCTGCCCTTATTTGCGAAAATAAATGAAGTAGCTTATCTTAAAGGGGTTTTCCAGGACTTACTTATTAATGAACTATCCTTAAGGCAGTATTACACTGGCTAAAGGTCGGCCAGATCATCTCTAACCAGCATTAGCAGGCTGTGTTATACTGCTGCTGCCTTTGCTTGTTCATTGGGCAATCAAGATTTTTAAGCGTGCTTAAAAATCACTGTTTGCTGGCAGCAGATCGTGCTGTCTAATAACGATCTGCTGCCGGCAAACAATCATTCAGTATGGGGATGAGCAATGGCATTAGCGATTAGTGTTGAGCGCGAATATTCGAATTGCGAATTTTTAACGCGAATATCGCAACTTCGAGAATTCGCGAATATTTTCCTATATCTGAAAAGCGAAAACAGGACTTGTCCCTGCTTCCTTCTTGTGGGCCAATGAGTCATTGGCCCACAAGCAAGTTAAGCAGGAAGGAATTATGTTTTCATTGTAAATGGGAATCCATCAACTCAACTCTGACGTTAATTCTCAATGCGCGCATATGTTCGCATTGCGAATTAAACTTGGATCTGAGTTCCAATCCTCATGGTTGTTGCTAGAAGATGATTGAGAATATAGCGCTATATCCTCAATCTTCGTCAATTATAGCAATGCAACCGTTAAGAGCTCAACTCAAAGTTTAATTCGCGATGCGAAAATATACTCGCATCGCGAATTAAACTTTGAGCTGAGCTCCTAATGGTTGGTTGAACTTGCTACTTGCTGGGATATAACGAAGATTGTGAATATAGTGCTATATTCGTGAATTCGTTATAATCGTAATATTCTAGTAAGCCATTGCCAACCATTTAGGAACCCAGCTCTAAGTTGAATTCGCTATGCGCTATGCGAATTCTACTTAGATCTTATGACCTAGACGACCAAGACAACCCATGAAATGAACCTAATAGTATATTTCCCTCATGCGGTGCGATTCACGCGCATAGGTGATTGCCGATTTTTCGCATTATGTAAAATACAGTTTACTACAAGAAGAGGCAGATTATAGATCACAGTAACAATTCTCATAACTGATTTACAATTGTCCTCTGTATCTAAGATAGTTTGTGTAGTGCGAAAAAAACGGCAATTACATATGCGCGTGAATCGCACAGCATTAGAGTATGATATTGTGTTCATTCAATGGGTTATCTTGGTCTACTCGAATAGACGAATATTGCGAATATAGCACTACATTCGCTATCTTCTCTATATTCGACCCAACAAGCCAACCTAATAGTATACTGCCCTTATGCTGTGCGATTCACGCGCATATGTAATTGTCGATTTTTCGCACTACACAAACTATCTTACATACAGAGGACAATTAGAAATCAGTTATGAGAATTGTTACTGTGATCTATAATCTGCCTCTTCTTGTAGTAAACTGTATTTTACATCATGCGAAAAATCGGCAATCACCTATGCGCGTGAATCGCACCGCATGAGGGAAATATACTATTAGGTTCATTTCATGGGTTGTCTTGGTTGGTCTACTCGAATAGACGAACATTGCGAATATAGCACTACATTCGCTATTTTCTTTATCTTCGTCTATTCGACCCAGCAGGCCAACCTAATAGTATACTGGCATTGTGCGATCCGATTCATGCGCATATGTAATTGCCGATTTTTCGCATGCCGTAAAATACAGTTTCCTACATAAAGAGGCAAATTATACATCACAGACTGTGATGTATAATTTGCCTCTTTATGTAGGAAACTGTATTTTATCATGCGAAAATTCGGCAATTACATATGCTGCGTGAATCGCACCCACAAGGGCAGTATGATATTGTGTTCATTCAATGGGTTGGTTGGTCTACTTGAATAGACGAATATTGCGAATATAGTAGCATATTCGCTATCTTCTCTATATTCGCCCCAACAAGCCAACCTAATAGTATACTGCCCTTATGCGATCCGATTCACGCGCATATGTAATTTCGAATTTTGCATGACATAAAATACAGTAAAGAGGAAAATTATACATCAGTATTCAGTAATTAGAGTCATTTAGAATGCAATATTTGCATTTTTGTAACTGCTTAGGGGCATCAAGCTATTTTCGTACAGGTTTTGTTTGTTTGAATTTTCGAATATGTAGAATATAGTGATATATTCTACATGCGATTTTTTTTTTTTCTTTTTCTCTACAATGTATGTGGTGACTCATCATTATCATTTTCCCTCCCTTCTCCTAGCTTGAATAGCCAATGAGAAGGCTTTGTCTAACTTAGCAACATCCCTAGCAACCAATAGGAAACTAGACTACCCCTTCACTATATAAGTGACGACATCACCCAGCAGCCATTTTGTGGTGTTGGATTTGTTGGAGCTTGGAGCTGTGTTATTTTGTCTGCTGTGCGTTTTATATAATCTTGATTTAATTTATAATATTCTAGTTAGTTAGTTTCAAGTAGTGATTAGGGAATAGTGTAGTTTAGTTTTATAGCTGATAGGGTCGAAATAATTTGAGATAGTTTAGTAGTTTAGTAGAGTTAGGAGAAAAATATAGTTAGTGTTAGGGCCTAGTGTAGCAGATAGGGTTCAGTGCAGGGTTAAGTGTAGGGCATCGAGTTAGGTAGGTAGCTGTTAGATAGATAGATAGATAGATAGATAGATAGATAGATAGATAGATAGATAGATAGAGCTTGATAGTTTAGGTTAGGTATTAGGGCTACAGTTAGGGAATACTAAAGTTTAGATTTTTCAGGGCAGGGTGTAGTTTAGGTTAGTTACTTATATAGTATAGTGTAGGGTCTATCTGTCTGTTTTGTCTGTCAGTTAGTGTCCGTCCAGTTAGTGTTTTTTTTTTTTTTTTCTTTTTTTTTTTTTTTCCATTGTTTGTTAATTTTAAAAAGTGTTTTAGTCTAAGTTAGTGTCTGTGTTTTAGTTTAAGAAAAAAAAAATATTAAGTTTTATATGTTCTTTGTTTAGTCTATGTGTCTGTGTGTCAGTTAGTGTCTGTCTTAGGTTTAAAAACTAAAAAACTTCAAAAAAAAGTTTATAGGTTTACGTGTTTAGTGTAGTTTTTTCTGTCTTACGTTAAAAAAACCCCGTCTTGCAGTCTCTGTGTGTCAGTTACTGTTTGTGTCAGGTTAAATATTGAGTGTACGTTTTAAGTGTTTTGCATTTAGTGTAGTTTTGTTAGTCATCCGTTAAGAAAAAAATGTTTTTTAGTCTCTGTGTCAGTGTCTGTCTTAGGTAAAAAAAAAAAAAAGTTTTAAAGTTTTACGTTTTTTTTGTGTTTAGTGTAGTTTTGTCAGTCCTCCGTTAAAAAAAAAAAAAAAATTGTGTCTGTTAGTTTAGTCTTAGTTTTGATAGCTTTACGTGTTTAGTGTCGTGTGTTACAGTTTTCGTCCTTTCTTTTTTTCACCCATCGTCCCCACCCCAATAAAGTTTTCCCCTAATCCCCAGTATGAGTGCAGGCAGTCGTGGGCGTGGTCGGGGTAACAGGGGAGTTGGTTCCCGCGCTGGACCACTCCCAGCACGGGGCCGCTCATCAAGCCATGGACAGGCAGGCGCAGGTGGCAGGGGTGTCCGCCTGATCCGTGACTTTTTCACAAGTGGCAGCCGGCCCATAACTTCCCAGGATGCAGAGGCTGTCTTGGCTCGTGGCCGATTCGAGTGCCACGGAGTCCTCTGCCCCGGCTGCCAGCAACTGCAGCACACCGCCTCCTGTAGAACCAACCCCAGCTCCCAAGAATTGTCCCCTCTCATGTTTGAAGACTTTGAGACTGAGAGGGACATCTTGGGGAAGGCAATGCAGGAGGTGGAAATAATGTTCAGCCCTGCGGATGGGCAGGACCTATTGGAAGGGATTGGGGATGAGGAGGAGGAGGGGCCTATAAATCCCCCTATGAGATCCCTTCCAACTGGTGCAGGTAGTGTTAGCCACACAACCCCTGCACCTATTCAGACCCAGGCGCCAGCAAAGGGACAGCGGAGCCCGGTCAGGGGCTCCATGTCAGCTGTTCTCGTCAGTCCACCACAGGTTGGCCTTGGGTCTGACATATCAGGGGGTGAAGAGGAGGGTGACCCCGAATGGGTGCCACCTCCTTTGTCAGGTGACGGCAGCACCGATGAAGGTAGGCACCCGAGGCAAATGGTGCGCCAGGTCACCAGGGAGCCCAGTGTCAGGGGCTCCACTGGTAATGGCAGCAGGAGTAGGCAGCAGCAGCCAGCTCCACCTGTGCGCACCGAGCCCGAACAGGCGCAAGCCAGCACCACTCCATCTGACAGGAGGTCGGTGCGGAAGTCGCCTGTTTGGGCTTACTTCACCCTGGCAGCAGATGATGTCACAGTTGGCATTTGTAAGCTGTGCAATGCCAGGGTGAGGAGAGGGAGATCTATGGCTCGGCTGGGTACCACGGCCCTCAACCAGCACATCCGAGTCAACCACTGGCGGGAGTGGGAACAGATGCGGGGTGGTCAAAGCAGCAGCGCCACCAGCAGTGTGCGGGAGACAGCAGCTCCTGCCACTGTACTGCAGCCACCCCAACCCGTTCCAGCAACTCATTCCCACTCCCCGCTCCCTCTAATAGAGGTACTGGTACCGGCAGCCATACCTCTGCCTCCACTGCACCCTCCTCTGCCGTCCGGGCGCCAGCCATCTATTGCAGATGCTTTTGAACGCACCGCGCCCTCGCCCCGGGGACCGTCGCGTGCGTTCACTCAATGGGCTCCTGGCAAGGGTTATCGCCCAACATCTGCTGCCTTACAATCTGGTGGATAGCAATCCATTTAGGCAGATGTTGGAGCAGGCCCAACCCAGATGGCGTGTCCCCAGCCGCCATTACTTTGCCAGGACCGGCGTCCCTGCCCTTCACCAGCACATTGTGCGGAATGTATCCCTGTCGCTGGATCATGCTGTCAGCGACAGGGTGCATCTCACAATGGATGCCTGGACCAGCAGGCATGGGCAGGGACGCTATATAAGCTTCACAGCCCATTGGGTGTCCCTCCGAGGCGCCGGGGAGGGATTGGCGGCATCTGATTTTGTGGTGCCACCCGGGGTGTCCAGGGAGAACTGCTGCTCTCCCGCAAGCCACTGTCTCCACAGCTGCTGAGCCCCCAGCAAGCGTCCCCGTTGCTACGCAAGTGTGGGGCACGTCCGCTGCCAGGCCGTGCTCCAGCTTGTGAGCTTAGGGGACCGGAGACACACTGGACCTGATGTTCTGTCCGCACTACAGGCTCAGGTTCAGAAGTGGCTGACACCCCGAAGGCTCAAGCAGGTATGGTTGTCTGTGACAACGGCAGCAACCTACTCGCCGCCCTTCATGCTGGCAGTCTGACCCACGTGCCCTGCATGGCACATGTCCTCAACCTAGTGGTACAGAAGTTCCTTCGTACGTACCCAGGGTTGAGTGACATTGTGCTGAGAGTGCGATAGGATTGCCAGCCACTTCAGACGCTCCCCAACTGCCGCCGCGTCCCTGTCCAAACTACAGAGGGACAACAGCCTGCCCCACCACAGGCTGATTGTGGACAGTGTGACGCGGTGGAACTCCACCCTCCACATGCTGGAGAGGTTGTGGGAGCAGCGACGGGCGGTGAGGGAATACCTGCTGGACCTAGGCACTTCAGGGCCATCACACCCACTCCCTACATCACCAATGCGGAGTGGGGGCAGATACAGCAGGTCTGCCACGTGCTGGCCCCATTCGAGCAGGCGACAAAGATGGTCAGCGCGGAGTATGTCGGTCTGAATGACGTGCTCCCCTAGTGTTCCTGCTGGACAGGACACTAGATCGCCTGCTCGAAGCTGGGGAGAGTGCCTTGGTGGAGCAAGATGAGGCGGCCTTGCTCCACCAGGACCAGGCCCAGGACGAGGAGGAGGAGGAGGAATCAGTGTACGTCCAGGAGTCTGGGCCTGGTCAGGAGGAGAGCCGGTGCTGGGGGCACCGTTAGTCCGAGGTGGGGCATCTCCGACCGGGAGCAGCAGCATGAGCAGCAGGAGGACCAAGAGGTCATGGTCCCGGGCAGTCGTGAAGAGTCACAGCGGGCTGTGCTCTTCCCCATGGCTGCCCATATGCTGCGATGCCTCCGGAGGGACCCCGGATCAAAAATTTTAAGGAGAGGGAAGACATTTGGTTGGCCACCCTTTTAGACCCTCGCTGCAAGGGAAACTGGAGCAGTTCATCCCAGCCAGCCGGAGGCAGGCCCGTCTCGAAAAATTGCGGGCCTGTCTTATCCACCGGCTGGAAGAGGCAAACCCTCGGCCTCAAGCTCCAGTTCTCCCGCCCATCTCACCCAGCAGGCGGCTGGCACTAGCAGCACCACCAGCACCAGCCGAGCAGGTGACCTTCTGGGTGAGATGAGGCTCTTCTACCAGTCTGCGCGACCCAGTAACAGCAGCAGCAGCATCAGTCACCACCAGCGGCTGGCCCGCATGGTGGCAGACTACATGGGGTCGGTCGGTGCTTCTGACAGCATGACCACCGGCGACCCCATGGAGTACTGGGTTGCCAGGCTGGACACCTGCCGTGAGCTCGCTCAGTATGCGCTGGAGTTACTATCTTGCCCTCCCTCCAGCGTACTGTCTGAGGGGCATTCAGCGCGGCAGGTGGGGTGGTCACGGACAAGCGGACCCGTCTGTCCACAGACTCCGTGGACAGACTCACATTCATTAAGATGAATGAGTCCTGGATCGGCAGTGACTTCATGGCCCCCGCTGTCGGTTCAGGGCGCTGAAGGGTCCCTTGTCCATCCCTCTCCTTTGCTCTCCCTCCCAAATTCCGTTGTTTTTAATTGTTCCCTCTGTTTTTAACTTTATATGAATTACTTTTTTAGTTATTTATTGATATTTATTTGATCGATATTTTTGTCTAGTTTGTATCATGTATATATTAATTTAATTTTTAATTATGAATTTGTTTTGAACATGTTGAGTTACATTTGGGCCTTTAAACATAATGTCTGCTGTTGCCTGTGCTGCTGAATTTGGCCAAGCTACATGTGGCCATGATAATAGACCACTTCTGAAATCCTGGTTGGGAACTGAGAACATGACCTAGCAGCCAATCCTTTACAGCTTTACAGTTTAAACACTCCCCTACGAAATTCTCCCTCTGCCTGTGATAAAATTACTTTACACAATGGGTTGATGTAATTATCAATCACAGGCAGGAGAATTCATAGTTCTTAAACAATGTCGCCGCGTCCTGTCCAAGCCACAGGAGGGACAACAGCCTGCCCCACCACAGGCTGATTGTGGACAGTGTGACGCGGTGGAGACTCCACCCTCCACATGCTGGAGAGGTTGTGGGAGCAGCGACGGGCGGTGAGGAATACCTGCTGGACCTAGGCACTTCAGGGCCATCACACCCACTCCCTACATCACCAATGCGGAGTGGGGGCAGATACAGCAGGTCTGCCACGTGCTGGCCCCATTCGAGCAGGCGACAAAGATGGTCAGCGCGGGCATGTCGGTCTGAATGACGTGCTCCCCTAGTGTTCCTGCTGGACAGGACACTAGATCGCCTGCTCGAAGCTGGGGAGAGTGCCTTGGTGGAGCAAGATGAGGCGGCCTTGCTCCACCAGGACCAGGCCCAGGACGAGGAGGAGGAGGAGGAATCAGTGTACGTCCAGGAGTCTGGGCCTGGTCAGGAGGAGAGCCGGTGCTGGGGGCACCGTTAGTCCGAGGGTGGGGCATCTCCGACCGGGAGCAGCAGCATGAGCAGCAGGAGGACCAAGAGGTCATGGTCCCGGGCAGTCGTGAAGAGTCACAGCGGGCTGTGCTCTTCCCCATGGCTGCCCATATGCTGCGATGCCTCCGGAGGGACCCCGGATCAAAAATTTTAAGGAGAGGGAAGACATTTGGTTGGCCACCCTTTTAGACCCTCGCTGCAAGGGAAACTGGAGCAGTTCATCCCAGCCAGCCGGAGGCAGGCCCGTCTCGAAAAATTGCGGGCCTGTCTTATCCACCCGGCTGGAAGAGGCAAACCCTCGGCCTGAAGCTCCAGTTCTCCCGCCCATCTCACCCAGCAGGCGGCTGGCACTAGCAGCACCACCAGCACCAGCCGAGCAGGTGACCTTCTGGGTGAGATGAGGCTCTTCTACCAGTCTGCGCGACCCAGTACCAGCAGCAGCAGCATCAGTCACCACCAGCGGCTGGCCCGCATGGTGGCAGACTACATGGGGTCGGTCGGTGCTTCTGACAGCATGACCACCGGCGACCCCATGGAGTACTGGGTTGCCAGGCTGGACACCTGCCGTGAGCTCGCTCAGTATGCGCTGGAGTTACTATCTTGCCCTCCCTCCAGCGTACTGTCTGAGCGGGCATTCAGCGCGGCAGGTGGGGTGGTCACGGACAAGCGGACCCGTCTGTCCACAGACTCCGTGGACAGACTCACATTCATTAAGATGAATGAGTCCTGGATCGGCAGTGACTTCATGGCCCCCGCTGTCGGTTCAGGGCGCTGAAGGGTCCCTTGTCCATCCCTCTCCTTTGCTCTCCCTCCCAAATTCCGTTGTTTTTAATTGTTCCCTCTGTTTTTAACTTTATATGAATTACTTTTTTAGTTATTTATTGATATTTATTTGATCGATATTTATTGTCTAGTTTGTATCATGTATATATTAATTTAATTTTTAATTATGAATTTGTTTTGAACATGTTGAGTTACATTTGGGCCTTTAAACATAATGTCTGCTGTTGGCTGTGCTGCTGAATTTGGCCAAGCTACATGTGGCCATGATAATAGACCACTTCTGAAATCCTGGTTGGGAACTGAGAACATGACCTAGCAGCCAATCCTTTACAGCTTTACAGTTTAAACACTCCCCTACGAAATTCTCCCCTCTGCCTGTGATAAAATTACTTTACACAATGGGTTGATGTAATTATCAATCACAGGCAGGAGAATACATAGTTTTAAACAATGTCTTCTGTCCTGGAGACAACAGAGGAGTCATTCAATTATCTCTCAGGACAAAGGGAAATCGCCAATACACATGTGGGGACAATAGGACAGACATCACTATTCAATATACAATGTCCCACCCTTTACAGTACACACAGACATTTAACATATCCCCAGATGGCTTGGATCTGAGCGCTCAATATATCCAAACAGCGCTCAGATGCCACAAACACAGTCAAATCACCATGGGGTTTAATTTTAGCATGGGCTGATGAGAGGGGCCATAATCCTGGGTCAAGATCAAGAAGCTGGCAACAAGGCTTCTCAAGCACCCATTGGCCTGGTTGGTTCCGCCACACTGCCGTTGATCCCACTGCCGTTGATGCTGCTGCATGTCATGAAAAATTTGACTTACATTTGATCCATTTAACATAACGTCTGCTGCTGCCTCTGAAGTCGAATCGGGCCTAGCTACATGTTGGCCTGATAATACAACACTCCCTAAATCCTGCCGTTGATGCTGCTGCATGTCATGAAAAATTTGACTTACATTTGATCCATTTAACATAACGTCTGCTGCTGCCTCTGAAGCCGAATCGGGCCTAGCTACATGTTGGCCTGATAATACAACACTCCCTAAATCCTGCCGTTGATGCTGCTGCATGTCATGAAAAATTTGACTTACATTTGATCCATTTAACATAACGTCTGCTGCTGCCTCTGAAGTCGAATCGGGCCTAGCTACATGTTGGCCTGATAATACAACACTCCCTAAATCCTGCCGTTGATGCTGCTGCATGTCATGAAAAATTTGACTTACATTTGATCCATTTAACATAACGTCTGCTGCTGCCTCTGAAGCCGAATCGGGCCTAGCTACATGTTGGCCTGATAATACAACACTCCCTAAATCCTGCCGTTGATGCTGCTGCATGTCATGAAAAATTTGACTTACATTTGATCCATTTAACATAACGTCTGCTGCTGCCTCTGAAGTCGAATCGGGCCTAGCTACATGTTGGCCTGATAATACAACACTCCTAAATCCTGCCGTTGATGCTGCTGCATGTCATGAAAAATTTGACTTACATTTGATCCATTTAACATAACGTCTGCTGCTGCCTCTGAAGTCGAATCGGGCCTAGCTACATGTTGGCCTGATAATACAACACTCCCTAAATCCTGCCGTTGATGCTGCTGCATGTCATGAAAAATTTGACTTACATTTGATCCATTTAACATAACGTCTGCTGCTGCCTCTGAAGCCGAATCGGGCCTAGCTACATGTTGGCCTGATAATACAACACTCCCTAAATCCTGCCGTTGATGCTGCTGCATGTCATGAAAAATTTGACTTACATTTGATCCATTTAACATAACGTCTGCTGCTGCCTCTGAAGCCGAATCGGGCCTAGCTACATGTTGGCCTGATAATACAACACTCCCTAAATCCTGCCGTTGATGCTGCTGCATGTCATGAAAAATTTGACTTACATTTGATCCATTTAACATAACGTCTGCTGCTGCCTCTGAAGCCGAATCGGGCCTAGCTACATGTTGGCCTGATAATACACCACTCCCTAAATCCTGCCGTTGATGCTGCTGCATGTCATGAAAAATTTGACTTACATTTGATCCATTTAACATAACGTCTTCTGCTGCCTCTGAAGCCGAATCGGGCCTAGCTACATGTTGGCCTGATAATACAACACTCCCTAAATCCTGCCGTTGATGCTGCTGCTGCAATTCATGAAAATTTTTAGTGACATTTGATCGCACAGGGAATAATCATAGAGTCCAGACCTTCACACTTTTTTAAAGTAAAATTTCGATTGGGTTATTTAATTTTGTATTATAAACTGGAAGTGTGCTTACCTGCCAGTGCCTGGCGTTATTCCGCCTAGTTACAAATGGAAACTTATGAGTCAGCATTCTAGTACTGTGTTAACTCTAGATGCTGTATGTCCTGATAGTGTGTAGACAACCATCATGGACCTGATTTTATCTTTTGCACTTTAACAAGTATAGAATTATGAATTCTCTTAACCTGGTTTGCATGTTTCGTATTCTCGCATGTGCTCAGCTTCTTTATGTATTGTCAATATTTCGACATAAAAATATTAAATTAAATAATCTTTTTAAAAAGACATTTCATCTAGCGTTGTTTGGCTTCATTCACAAAATGAAATGTTTTTACTTTATTTTGTTATTTTTATTTTAAATTAAGTGTGGTTTGGGGTGGCTATGTTGTGGTTCACGCTTTAGCACGGTGTGGACCGCATGTGGCCTTCCCTTGTCAAAGGTCTTGTGCAGTTGGCATTGTACAGGACTGATTGATGAACCTACGAAAATTTATATATTTTATTTTTATTTTATTTTTTTGTTGTCACACGGATTTAGGATCCAACACGGTGTTGTCTGTCGTTCTGGGAGGGATGGCTGACTTCCGTGTTGACCTCTCTACATGGTTGGGTGTGACTGGCGTTATACTCATCCGTGTGGAAATCCGGTTTTGTGAATGGAGCCATGTAGCAACATGTAAATATGTATAGTTACTTTTCTTGTTTATGTCACTTATTGGCAATTATGTAATAAGGATTTGCACATGCTAATTATATATAACCACTGCTTTAAGATTTTAAGTATAAACTGTGCACTATATGATGTTCTTGGAGACATGTCACCGGTTAGAGAATTCATATAATCATAGTCATGTAATCAATCATATGTTTCTATGTGTACGGCGGAAGCAATGCTACAACATGCAAATTATTATAAAATTGGACGCTATCGAAGATCCATGCTGGTTAGTTCTTACCCCTACCATTTTATTGTTCCAACATTGTTCCTTTTTTTTTTGTTTTATATTTCTGATAATAAGATTGTAAAGAAATTTTTTGAATAAGTAAAAGTTTATAATTTTGCTAATTTTATAAATCAAACAAGGTTTTTTGTAGGTATTATTACTCAAGTTTTGTATTTTAGTAGTTAATTGTTTGATGAAAAAATACATTTATTATTCACGATAATTTGAAATTTATCTTACTACATAAAATAATTTAGTTACTAGGGAAATTAACCAAAAAATTTATTTTGAATGTAACTCTGGACTATTAGAATGCTTTGCTTTGTACTTAATATTTAATACACAACCATTACCAATGACTACTACTATCGTGATCCATTTGAGTTATGTGTAGGCCTCATACTACCCTATTTCTATATACCTACGGATGCTGTATGTCAGGATACTGATTAGTTTGGGAATGTACTCTATGGGCCTTCACTAAAAATAAATGTTGAACCATTGTAATGAAAACTTTAAAGTTTTTAATAAAAATAAAATAAAATAAACTATATAATTACAAAAATAAAATAAAACTATTTCAAAAGATGTAATTAGGGCAATGCCCTCATATCTTTAACCATCTTCTGCAAATCCCCCACGTCCTTGGCATTCTTCTCCTCCATTTTTCTCAGGCCATTTGAGAACTGGAGCTTCATCTCCCGCATCTTCCGGAGATGATGCTCCCGGAAGGCCTTCATTTCAGCCTGTTGCTCCATACGGATTTTCTGGATTTTTAAATCCATTTGTTTTAATACTGTAAAAAATAAAAACAATAAATAAAATAGACGGTGTCGTTTCTGAAGAAACCACATGATGTTGGCTTAAAAATCTGATTGGCTGTTGGTGGCTCCACCCACTTTTTGAATTTTAATCCCAGTCCTCCAGTGACCAACTTTGCAAAGTTTGAAGACTGTGACAATAAAAGTCTAAGAGCAGCGGCAGTTTGATTTCCCACCTTTAAACAAATGCCTGAAATTTGATTGGGCAGTGTAGACTCCACCCACTTTTTATAAATTTTAATCCCAGTCACCTAGTAACCCACAGTGCCAAGTTTGGGGACCCTGGCTTAAATATCGTGGGAATGACAGCTTTTAACGTTTTCACACTGAAGTCATCAGTGAAAATTTGTTTGGTTGTTTGTGGCTCTGCCCACTTTTTAATGTCCCCCAAATTTGACACAGATTTTCAGGGTGACCCCATGAATAAGTGACACAAGTTTGGTGACTTTAACTTGAAAGCTGAAGGAGTGACAAAACCTAATAGTTTTCCTATGAAAGTCGATTGGACAAAATGGGGTCTCCGGGGGGCCGCTCCAGGGGCCCGGACGGGGGGATCGGTTAACAAAGCACAAGCAAAGTTTGTTAATTGTACTCCTACAACTATGGGAGGAGTAGCGTATAGAAAATAGCTAAAATTTCATTGGCCAATGATATCTCCGCCCCCCCCAAAATATACCCGTTTATTTGGGTTGACAACAACAATATCTGGTCTGAGTTTGGGGAATAATCATGGCTGCTCGGTATGTCTCAATGTGAATGTGGGAATGTATACCTCGGTGAATCAGTACGCCTGTAACTATAGGTTTCGAGGAGGTTTTCTTTAGAAATTATTTTGGGCCTGGGTTTTAATAATCAGAGACATTGGGTGGGACAGGTCACACCCGTACTACATCTTGGGGTTTTCATAACATTGTGGTTAAAAAGGCTGGTAAAGTACAGTTTGGCTAGGCGATTGGAACGCAGAACAATCCTAGAGGGGAACCAGACCTCTGGAAGACTGTAAAGAGGGTTGAGATAGTACTTCTTTGTTATCCCACTTGTACGGAACTGTAAGTGTGGGACTATAGGTTCTCCGATATGTGTGGGCTCAAGAAAGATTATTAGTAAAGCTTTAACATGCTTATTGTTAGCTCCAAAAAGTGTGTCTATGGTGAAGACTAAACTGACACGTGTGTGTGAACAGTGAGTGAGTGAAAACAGCCACAGCACATACTTACTCTCCTTGTGGGGGTGGTGATAAGCTCCTCCTCTTCTTCCTCCTCCTCCTCGTCCCCGTTATCAGCCACTTGAGGGGGTGAGGTGGGTTGGGGTGAGGGTCCACCCTCCGCTCCTGCCTCTGACTCCTCTGGGGGCTAGGGGCATGAAGATGCCCTGAGGGTCCGGCCTCCTCCTCCTCCTCCTCTGACGCAGACACCTCCCACACCTGCTGCTGTCTGCGAGGCCTGCGCCTGACTGCAGGCAAAGGAACACCTATAATAACAAATTTTACTACTTTTAGAAAAAAATCTAAAAACAAAAATGTACAGATGCTTTACATTACTTTTGTATCTTTATTCCAACACTCAGTAATCATTATACCTGGGCATGTCTCGTCCCGTATTTCGCGGATTCTTTCCGCGTGCCTCCGTTTTAAATCTGACCATTTTTTAAAATGGCCAGACGCAGGTGCTTTTTCCAAACTCCGTCCAGAGCTCATAGGCGAGCCTGCGCACAATGGCCGCCTTCTCTTCATGGGAGCGGGTGAGGTCATACCCCTTCTCCAACATGCGCTGCAGTATAAAAAAAAGCATATAATCAGATTTTATAACGGTAACTTTAAATCTAATATTTCACTTTCAAACACTAATCATTTTTGGTTTGGTGGTTGAGATGATGAATAAATGTTGGTGACTATGGCTAAGGCAGCGCATGGCGAGAGTTTCCCGGGCTTAAACTATGACATGCAGATCTTTCAGTTAGACTGTCTCTCGCCGTGCGCTGCATTGCTGCTGCTGTACCGCCGCCCCGCCACCATTATAGTCAATAGGGACGAAGCGTGGGAGAAGTAGCGGCAGTACGGATCCGACAGGCTGTTCATCCCCCTAGAATAGTCAGATGTACTCCCCTGCCGCTAATGTGAAAGTCGCCTAATCTTATTTTTTTTAAATTTGGGATTGTGTTGAAATTGTTTGTGTGTGTAGTATGAGATATTGGATATTGGCCATCTGAGGAGAGATGTACCCGTCTAGTGAAGTGACGGTACGGGGTGTAAGGCTGGTTCGCCTCCCGTGGTGCACCCTGGGTAACGCTAAATGAACCAGCAAATACTGAATGTCAAACATTACTTCTCCTGGCCAACGGGACACTTATTAGAATCTATATACTAGGCATCCTCAAACTGCGGCCCTCCAGCAAACTGCGGCCCTCCTGCAAACTTCGGCCCTCCTGCTTTTTCCAAACTAAAAATCACAACATTCCATGACATCCTACAGCTATCATCCTATAGTGGGGCATCATGGGAGTTGTAGTTTTACAACAGCTGGAGGGCCGCAGTTTGAGAATGCCTGCTATAGACTGTGTATGTGTGTGTGTGTGTGGGGGTGGGGGTGGTCAGAGGTGGTGTGGGTTTGAGGGGGTCTGGTGGTATGTAGTGGTGGGTATATTGTGTGAGGCGGAAGATTAGATGTGCAATGTGAATCATATCTAGATTTATCTGCTATCCTTTTTTTTTAACCATTAGAAAACGTGGTGTGGTGTTTAACAAGCAGGATATGCTCGAACCCACATGCGGTCGTGCATATATATATAGGGAGCACATCCTGCACTTGTAGTCCGTTGCTGATGGCGATCAACAGCAAAAAATGCATACAATGGAAGATGCCAGCAATGGACTACAAGTACCACAATGACCATCCTACATACGATAACGATAATGTGGAGAACAATCAAAAACATAACCATAGCAAAGACTGGCTGGCATCTTCCACTGTATGTATTTTTTGCTGTTGCTTGCCATCAGCAACGGATTTCCGGCATCAGGATCCACTGGGCACCCGTAGAAGGCAGGTCCCGATGCCATGCAAGGCATTGGGCAGCCTCTGCACGGCATCAGTCTGCCTTCTCACACATCGCGTCCCCGTCACAGCAGCACGGGGACCCGATGCGCTCGTTCACTAACCGCAAAACACTTCTATGTTGCAGTCAGCGCTGACCGCGACATAGAAGGGTTTAATCCGCCAGCATCGCTGTAAACAGCGATGCCGGCGGATACAGCAGGGGCCTGGCTATCAGGGACTGCCGTACCCCTGCAGTGATTGGTCAGGCGCAGCTCCTGCACCCGCCCGATCATCTAGCCGTGCATGCACAGCGTTTTGCGTTAAGGGGTTAATGACAGTGAACTCCACAATGCCCGCCCCTTTAATAGTGGCCCCTGCCCCCATGCATGTAGCAGTGTAGTTTTGTCGTCATACATGATATAAATGAACATTTAAGGACCTGAAAACTATTGAAACCTGTGATCACTTGTTATGGCAACCTGGGGACATGCGAGCTTCTATTGGCTGATAAGGGACATGTGACGTGTGGATGGCAGTTGGGGGCTTGTTTTTGCTAATGCAGGTCATTTTGGGGAATATCTCAGAAATAATACGTCCTATAGAGCTGAGCCCCGGTCTAAAACCTTCCCAGACACCTGATGTACTCGTCTGCCAAACTTAGTGAAGATCGGTCCAGTCGTTTAGATCGGCCATAAATAACAGACAGAAACTCATTTTTATATATATAAGAGATCAGTAGATATTAATGATTTGGGGCAATAAGTATTGTTTTTGAATGCCAACAATACTTGTTTCCACAAATCATTTCTATGTAAGCACTGCAGTAAGCAAACTATGTGAGATGAGATTTTATATGTATTGCAAAAATGTGAGAATGTTTTATCTCCATAAACATACATTTGAATGTTACAAGCGTGTGACATGTACTTATAGCTGTAATGTAATGTTCAATCACTTACTGTAATCAGGATATCCTCCTCCTCTCTTGTAAAATTGCTGCCCACCATCTTGATTCGCATGGATCGCATGCACAACAAGAAAACGTGTTGGAACTGCTCCCAGGAAGAAGCCATGCCCGTATGTGCGCGTGCGCACGCACATGCGCATAACACGCGCACAAAAAGCGCACGAGCACATACGAATAAGTTGTTATTGCCACCTAACTTGAACAATAACATCTGTACGCACACGAATGTTTATATGAAAATTATTCGCATTAAAGTCGCGTTGTACAGCTACAGAAATACGAATACATTATTGGCTTGTTCGAATTAACGAATATGGTAAATGCGAATATATCGCTATATTCTATACGCAAATTCAAAATTGCATTTGCAATAGGAGTTGCCTATATTGACACTCAGCTCCAAGTTGGATTCGCAATGCGAAAAAATTTTTTTTTAACCAATGAACAGAATATGAAGTTGAACACTTCTAAGTAAGTATTGTGATTGTTGAAAAAAAAGAAAATGGTAATTTTTTTTTTCGCAATGTGCATATAACTTAGAGTATTCGTTCATGTTTGCAAGCCATCAGGAGATATGCATTTATATAAGAAGTTCAATTCGCGTCTATGCGAATAAAATATTCACATATCATCGCGATTAGGTTAATAATGGCGAATATTCGATTTCGGCGAATATATTACGAATATACATTCGAATATTCGCGATATATCGCAAATTCGAATATGGCACCTCCCGCTCATCACTATTAGCGATTGCTCCTTCTTATAGTGTGGAGGAGATCTCTGCATGTAGTAGCAGCGGTCTCCTCCAGTGACGAGGAGGCAATAGCCAGGAAGGAAAGCTTCCCTCCCAACAATGGCCTGGCCGATCACGTAACGTAATACAACCCTTAGGATAGGTAATCAATATTTGATTGGCAGTGGACCGACTCCGAACCTGAACCACTGGGCATATACAGTGAAGGGAGCAGTGTAGTTCTTGTTTCAGCACCATAGCTTTTAGCTGATAGACAGGGTTCTGGGAGTCAGTCTCTATTGATCTGATATTGATGACCTATCTTGGGGATAGGCCATCAAAAAGTAAAGCTTTGAAAAACAATTTAAACACAGTACTACTGTAGTTATTATGATTTTATCATTCTGATTACCTTTTAAAGCAAATTAGTTTAGACTTTGCAAAGCTTGTCATTACATTGGTCTCCGGTCTGTGCATAATGCACACAGTGATGTGACAGAAAGGGGATACTACACAAAGTGATGTCCTCAGTGATATCAACAATACAAGGAATATATATCACAGTTTAGGAATAATGCACATATTGAAGTCCCAGTACATAAATTATGTACCTAGTAATATTGTAGTACAAACATAATGCACAAAGCAATGTCACAGCACAAGAATAATGCATGTACAGATGCCACCGTACAGTACTTAAAATATGTACCTGGGAATATCACAGTACAAATATAATGCATAAAGTAACATCACCGCGCAAGAATAATGCACATACATATGTCACCGTACAGAAGCAAGGAACCTAGTCGTGTCAAAGTACTGTAATGTTACAGGCTGGACAAGAATAAAGATGTCATAATACAGGACTAGTATGCATAGTGATATCTTAGCAGAGAAATAATGCAAAAAGTTATTAGCATAAGCCTGATGCACGAGATGATTTCACAGAACAGGGACAATTTTCTACTAATCTACATTTAATCTTTCATGCTCAGTTTTCATCATCCATCCATAGTCATTTCTTGCTGCAGCTCATCTTACAATGTAGGTGAGCACAATTATTTGCTGGGTGCTATAGCAGGCACTATGCTACACTAGAAGACAGCCCTATCTAAGATAATTAGTATATTTGTGAATAAAGCAAAGATCACCTAAATGCTGTACCATTAAGTGTGTCATGACACAATTTTTACTTACTTTATTAAGAAGATTTTTCAATTGTTAGGTAATTGGGCTCTGGCTGCTGTGAAGACATGAGATAGCACCTTTTTGCTCAATTAGGGTAAAGTGTCAGTTCATGGGACAATAAAGATATTGCTAGGGACTATTCTTCCAACTGACATAAAATGTAGTGCACATCACTCAAAAGGTAAACTGCTCACAAAAAAGTTAGTGATATTTGGCTTGTGGGTGAAATTTGAGAATGAACCTAAAATGCACTCTAACCTTTACAGATGAACTTAATGTGACCTTCTCAAAACTTTTGAATGCACATTTCCAACTCTTCAATGTGCTAGTACTTTTTGCACAACTTGCTGTTCTCTAACAAAGAGCTTAATGTCAAAATTCACAACAGGTGTTTGATCCATGAATCGCTCAATACATTTCCTGGTTCAATTAGTATTGGTATTTAAAAAGTCCTCCTCATCATGCTGTTCACATTTTGACATCATGAGACCAAGATGACAATTAACAATTGATCAGCAATACCTCGCCACTGCGAGGCATAAAGATTGGTAGAGTCACAAAAAGCCATAGAAGTGGACGTCCTTTGGCCACATCCCACACTGATAACTGCTTCATTGTCAACAATGCCCCGCAGAACCGGATGATGAATGCCACACAACTCTAGGCACGTTTAAGGGAGGTGAGAGCCACCCAAATTTCACATCAGACTATTCAAAACCATTTACATCAGTGTGGTTTGCATGCTAGACGGCCTCCAGGCACAGGCGTCATCGTCTTGCATGGGCCAGGGACCATCTACGCTAGACAAAGGACCAGTGTGCCTCAGTCTTGTTCACTAATGAAAGTCGATTCGCGCTGAGCGGAAATGATGGCCTCCAACGATGTTGGAGACGTCAAGGAGAGCGCTGTGCATCAGTCACTGTTGTTGCCAAACGAGTCTTTGGTTGTGATGGTGTTACAGTGTGGGCAGGTATGCCTAGTCAATACAGAACTGCCCTACACTTTGTGAATGGTATAGTGATAAGCCCATACTACTTGAATAACATCATTAATCCAGTCATTGTGCTTCTATATTAACAACACAGGCCTAATTTTATCTTCATGGACAACAATGCGCCAGCTTATCAAGGTCACATCATTAGGCTACTGGAGACTGGAGTGGCCTGCACTTTCTCCAGACCTGAAGCCCATTGAAAACCTATTGAATCAGCTGAGTCGCAATGTAGAGACTCGTAACTCTGTACCTCAGAACCTCAATGACTTGAGAACCGCCCTTCGAGAATAGTGGGATGCCATGCCTCAACAATTGTTACAGTATTTAAACCTATTTGACCTACGTACTTACTGTATATAACAGAGCCCTTCAGTTTACAAATGGCCTAAGAAAAATGCGCAGACCTTTAAAAATGTGAAAAAAATACTTAACGGATCTGTTGCTCCGGATAACAACCAGAGAGACAAATCCGTTCTTGCAATGCATTTGTGAGATGGATCCGCATCCGGATCCGTTTACAAATGCTGTCCGCTTCAACACAGATTGCCAGATCCGACAGGCAGTTCCGGTGACAAGTGTAAAAGTACCCTTAGAAAGAATTGGATGCCTCTCCTGTCACTCATTTTATTTGATGTTTGATTTTTTATTTAGAAGCTACTCAGATGTATTTGCCCTCTATGATATCTATGGATTACAAATAGACCACTGGAAAACTGATTTGCAATATGTTGATATTGCATATGAAAAACGTTTGCTAACTTGACATTAAGGCTCCTTTCACACTAGCGTTTTACTGGATCCGACAGAGTTCAGCAAAAACACTTCTGTTACCGATAATACAACCGCCTACATCCGTTATGAACGGATCCAGTTGTATTATCTTTAATATTGCCAAGATGGATCCGTCATAAACTCCATCGAAAGTCAATGGAGGACGGATCCGTTTTCTATTGTGTCAGAGAAAACGGATCTATCCCCACTGACTTGCATTGTGGGTAATGCCGGGTCCGTCTTGCTCCACATCCCAGGACAGAATGCAAACTACAACATGTTGCGGTTTGCTCTCCGGTATGGGAACGCAACTAAACGGAACGGAATGCATTTTGGAGCATTCCATTCTGTTCAGTTTTGTCCCCATTGACAATAAATGGAGACAAAACTGAAGCGTTTTTTTTCCAGTATTGAGCACCTATGGCAGATCTCAATACCGGAAAACTAAAACAGTAGTTTAAAAGTAGCCTAAAGCAGATTTCTTTTTCAGCTTTTATTAAAAGCTTGTCAGAGTGGATCCAGCTCACCTGCTTTACAAATGACCAGCCGTCGGGCTCCTCCTGTGCACGGATTGTAAGGTAAGACCTTGTATGTAGCATATACCAAAAAGAAAGAAGAATCCAGCACTTTCAATGTTCGTTTTAAGCCGTAACTTCTTTATTCCGGTGGTTACAAATATTACAGCTGTTCACATCACAAGCGGTAAAAATACACGGTCTAGGGTCAGTCGATGCGTTTCAAACTTTACAGTTCTTATTCATGACTCCATAAGGGTCTCTGAAAAGATAACTCCAGCTTTATGCGTTTCAAGGTGCTTTTATTGGAAATGCGGCACGTGATAATGTCATGACATTATCAAGTGCCGCATTTCCAAAAAAAGCACCTTGAAACGCATAAAGCTGGAGTTATCTTTTCATATACCAAACGGGGTAGGAACCCGACTCCTCACAAATAAGCAGTGTGCCAAAAAGGTTTATTTTTTGATTCCATAAGGGTCTCCTCAGCAATTAATGAATTTATATCCTATTGTAATTACAACCTCCCTCCCACCAGGGTGGAGAGCAAGGGCAGGTGTTGTAATTATATTGCAGAGGGAGACGCTCATAGCTGCCTGAATAAGTTCTGTTACAATGGTCTATTACATCTTTATTCCAAAAAATATATAAAAAATGCCAAAAAACACCACAGAAAATATAAAAGCAAGCTCACACAAAAGCTAGATGCACCTCTGGACTGTCCTAACAATGGACATATTGCACGTCAAGAAGCAGAAACAAATTGCTGCTTGGGGCCCAAGTAAATACTAAAACCGCACTGACTCACATCTATCAATGTGAATTGTGATCAACCAGTGCTATGTCAGAACAGAAACTCAGACTGAAAACGCAACCGACCCTGCTCATCAATGTGAACAGTGACATATAGTTGCATATTCAAGGTGCTAGTCAGAAAAGAGAAAAGGAAAAACAATGAAGAGGCAACACTGAAACACTAATAAAAATGAAGCATTTCTTTTCTATAATTCGTTCCTTTGGGAAAACGTGTAAAAATCCAGAAGGCCTCCCTCAACAGCAGTTTGTGTTTTAAATCGCCACCTCTGGGCAAAGGGAGAATTTTTTAAATTCCATTTGCTTTGAAAAAACTGGTATTTCTATTATGTTCATCTATGAAATGCTTGGCAGCCCCTGATATGTTAGTATAAGAGGGATTTGTGATGTAATTCAGGTTTTCCAATATCCGTTGTTTGAATTTCCTGGAAGTGCTACCTACATATAATAGGTTGCAATGGGTACATTAAATGACATATATCACATAGGAGCTGTTGCAGTTCATATACGAACTAATATTGAATTCCATATTATTCTCTGAATCATGGAATTTCTTCGCTAGGGTAACATAGCTGCAAGTTTTGCAAGTTTGGCTGCCACAGCGGAAAAACCCTCTGTGATGTAACCAAGTGCGATTACTTTTTTGTGCAATAGATGAAAACATAGACAGCGAAAGTGCTGAAGCTAGAGTAGGAGAGCGTCTAGACACTATTCTGTAACCTTGTTCCAGAATAGCATTTGTCTTCTCATCCTGGTATAGAATTGGCAAACAATGTGAGGTGATTTGTTTGATCGCATCAAACTGCCTGCTATAGGTGAGTATAAGGGTGGGCACTGATGTGTTAGAAGAGCTCCACCTACTCCTAATAACAGATATTCTCGATTTTTGTTTGTTGCGATTCTGAGTGCTGTGGCCATCATCCAATGTGGATAACCCCGGGCGAGAAAACAAGCTTTATTGATTGAGCACTCCTTGACATAATCCGCCATATTGCTACAGTTTCTCCTCGCTCGTATGAATTCTCCCACAGGTGCCGATTTGATGGTATCCATTGGATGGTGGCTGTTAGCCCTCAAAATCGTGTTCCCAGAAGTCGGCTTCCGAAAAGTACAAGTACTAATGATTTGGTGTGGGACTCTTCTCAGAGTTAAATCGAGAAAATTTATTTGTGCATGGTCATGACTGCAGGTGAACTTCAGATTATATGTGTTTGAATTAACATAGTCCAAGAAAGAGGGTATGGCAGGCACATCGCCCCCCCCCCCCCCCCCAGATGATGAGCAGGTCATCGATGTACCTGCCATACCACTCGATCTGCCCTGCAAAAGGATTATCTGATGTGAAAATATAACGTTCCTCCCAAAATGACATTGTCAAATTAGCAAGGGAAGGGAGAACTTTGCTCCCATTGAAACTCCTCTAGTTTGCAAGTAGTATTTGTCATCAAAGGAAAAATAATTGTGCGTTAATAGAAATTCTGTAACACACAATATGTAATTAATAGCTTCTTCCCTATGACTACTATACCGATGCAAATGGTATTCTAGAGAGAGGAGGGCAATAGAATGTGGTATTGAAGGATAGATTGATATAACATCTAGCGACAACCAGGTATATCTGGCATCCCACTCTTTATTGAAAAAGCTTCTGAGAACCTCCCCTGTGTCCCTCAAATAACCTGGAACCCTCATGACCAATGGCTGCAATATGGAGTCCAACCACTCACCCAACCTCTCAGTGAGGGAGCCGATCCCTGAAACAATGGGGCGAAGTGGTGGCAGGTCAAGCCCCTTATGGATTTTGGGCAAAGCATGCAGTATCGGAGTGACTGGTGACTCCACCGATAGATAAGAAAACTCCTGGTGTACAAAGATACCTAAGGCTTTCTCTTTCTCAATGATTGCGGTATATGATCGCATATAATCATTGAGTGGATTTCCTTTTAATGCACTATAAGTGGAGTCATCAGACAACAAATCCAGCATTTGTCTTTTATATAAGGACTTGTCTAACACCACCGTGTCTGCCATCTTAATTATGACGCCGTCCCTGCCTTGGAGCTGCAACAATGCATTTTGATGTTTTTTTGACAAATTGTAATGTCCCTGCATGTTTTTTGATTCCCTACTGAGTGAGTAAGTTGCCTCTCCACTGTATCCTGAAAAACATCCATACAGGGTGTGCGGGAAAATACGGGATAAAAATGCGTATTGCGAACTTTGAAATATCCATCTTCCGCAAACACATTGACATCCTCTGATTCAGACTGTAACTCTTAACAATACCAACGATTATTGTTCAGAAAAATTCTTATTGGCATAATCATTGACAGTATCGTGGGTAGTAGTAACGGTATGCGATCTTTTCTCCTCTCCTACAAAATGTTTTTTTAACTGTAATATTTCTAATAAACTTATTGACATTTAACAGAGTGGAAAAAAGGTCGAAATTCTGTGTAGGGGAAAAATTCAAACCCATTTGTAACACTTCTATTTGGTCAATAGTAAGAACAACTGAAGACAAATTAACAACATCATGCTCCACACTTTGTTCATGACCTATTTGCAGTACCGGGTGACATTTTGTGTGGTTTTCCTATGTTTGCGGCCTCCTCGTCGTCTGTATAGTTTTTTGCTGTTTTTTTACCACCTTTATTGGATTTTTGTTTTTTATAATATGACAATCTAGCCACTGGTGTCTCCGTTAACTCCCCTTGGGAAGGTTTAAGTTGCTCAGTCTCTTGGGACTCCGTCGAAAAATTTTGTAATTCTGAACCCGACGAATTGAAGTTGACTGTGGAAGCCCTTGTTCGATTTTTGATTTTTTTCTTCAGAATTGACTTTGGTGTGTCCTGCATAGTGTCCCTTCTACCCCACTCATATACTTGGTTGTTTTTGTAGTCAAACAAATCTCTTTAAAACTTTTTATGTTTAATGTCCATAATTTCCTCCTCCATTAATTGCAAAGACGTATTCATTTTACTCTGGAGGTTGCAGAAAGAATCCAGGGTTTCATATTGTTTTAAGTCCTCTTTAGTTGACAAAACAGATTCCTGAATAACTGTAAGTTTGACTTTCTCATGTTGTATTATTAAAGACATCAATTTAATTGAACAGTCTGAAAGTACAGTATATTGTTCCAGCTTTCCACAAACTGATCAGAAAAAACTGTAGTCGGGATTTTCTTGAGTCTCAAACCACGGGGTATCATTTTTTTCTCCAGATATTTTGTCAATGTTGTATAGTCCCACCAAAGGCGTATTTACTGGCTCAGCAATTATTCCAATTCTTGCATTTTAGCATCCAGGTTAAAGGTGTTTTTTAATGATGCATCTTTTTCAGAAAACACCTTTTGCACCTTGATCTTGCGATCCTGAATGGATGCAAATGCCATGTGTGTACAGACCGCGTGTGTACAACCGCTGATGTGATTCTATTATGAATCAAAGCTGTGTTTCCACCGTATGCAGTGGCTAGGAGGTAACATATAGCAGGGAGACTCGGATTTAACTTAAACCATATAAGAAAGAGTGGATCCAGCTCACCTGCTTTACAAATGACCAGCCGTCGGGCTCCTCCTGTGCACGGATTATAAGGTAAGACCTTGTATGTAGCATATACCAAAAGGAAAGAATAATCCAGCACTTTCAATGTTCGTTTTAAGCTGTAACTTCTTTATTCTGGTGGATACAAATATTACAGCTGTTCACATCACAAGCGGTAAAAACACGCAGTCTAGGGTCAGTCGACGTGTTTCAAACTTTACAGTTCTTATTCATGACTCCATAAGGGTCTCCTCAGCAATGAATGAATTTATATCCTATTGGAATTACAACCTCCCTCCCACCAGGGTGTAGAGCAAGGGCAGGTGTTGTAATTATATTGCAGAGGGAGACGCCCTTAGCTGCCTGAATAATTTCTGTTACGATGGTCTATTACATCTTTATTCCAAAAAAAAAAAAAATGCCACAAAACACTACAGAAATTATAGAAAGCAAGTTCACACAAAAGCTAGACACACCTCTGGACTGTCCTAACAATGGACATATTGCCCGTTTGGAATAAAGATGTAATAGACCATTGTAACAGAAATTATTCAGGCAGCTATGGGCGTCTCCCTCCGCAATATAATTACAACACCTGCCCTTGCTCTCCACCCTGGTGGGAGTGAGGTTGTAATTCCAATAGGATATAAATTGATTAATTGCTGAGGAGACCCTTATGGAGTCATGAATAAGAACTGTAAAGTTTGAAACGCGTTGACTGACCCTAGGCCGCATGTTTTTACCGCTTGTGATGTGAGCATCTGTAATATTTGTATCCACCGGAACAAAGAAGTTACGGTTTAAAACGAACATTGAAAGTGCTGGATTCTTCTTTCCTTTTGGTAAGTGATACATTTCACTTAGAGATCAGTTGCTTCATTCTGGAGAAAAAGTATTTTTAAGGCCTCGTTCACACTTCAGTGAATCATGGACATGTGCTGTCTGTGTTCTCCGTGGACGCATACCCATGAACACGGGTCAGTAAAAAAAATTAGGGGTGCATGCACTACTTTGGTCTGTGTACAGTACCCCAGTGCAAGAGGCATCTTCAATTTGGTTTAATGTTTGTACTTTTATGTCATTTTTATGTAATGCACTATAAAATCAGTATGTTCCAGCATGAGCCAGGAGTGGCCAGGATTAACCACCTGGCCTAGTGCTTTGTGGGGATTAAGGTGTGGGCTGACTTCACCCTCTAGTTCCAGAGTCTTTTGGTCAGTCTAGCTGTAGAGAGGGAGGCGGTAGGGTGCTACTCTTCTTCAGCTTCAGGCCCTGAAGCTTTCGGTACCTCTACATACTCCAGGAGATTAAAGAGAAGTTGTGAAGGATTTGCATGGCTACCGTGTAAGAGTTAGCAAGGTAACCTAGTGTAAAGCTTTCCAGACCTTGCTTTTGTAGAGGGGGGTAACATGTTAAGTCCCCCGCTACCCTCCACACTAGTGGGCACTACAGCCATGTTACAGATTGTAGTTGTTTGCCAGAGATCCCATAAACAGAGATTTTAGCAAGAGAAGGAGTTACCAAAGGGCCACTGACATTAATGCCATTGGCACCCAATAATTGCCATCAAGCATGGAGCCCACAACCACAGGGAGAGTACTGCACCAAGCCCAGAGAGCGATGGCCTGATGGAGTACATCGTGACACTCCATCATTAAGGCCAGTTGCTCTCCCATCCTCTGCTTCAACTTCTCATGAGCTCACTACAGGTGATTCAGACACAACATGCCCATTAAAGTCAATAAGCCTGTCAAAAAACACGGATGCAACATGGATGGTGTCCGTGTTTGGTTTGTTTTTCACTGACCACTGGTAGGTGATGATCTGGAAATTAATTTTCAGCAGAGCAGTGTCCATGGAATATGGATGATCGCAAAAATGGACACATGAGCCTGTGTCACATGATCCGTTGTAGGTGCGGCCTGCGGCCTTAATTTTCTCCCATTGCATTTTTGGTTCTGCAGTGCAGGTGAGTGGGATTGGGGCTGTGAGATGGATATCTGCACCTTCCAGACCCTGTTTACACACCATAGTTAGTCTAGTGGTAGGACCCCATGCCATGCTGAGAAACCTTGACGTGGTGCATGAGGGGCTCCGATATATTCCTGACTGGGAGATATTGACGAATGGCTCAGCTTTTAACATCAGCTTGAGGGATTAGCCAGTGTTGTCAGGTGCTTATCTTTGTGGTGCATTTTTTTTCAGTGATTTTATATTTAAAATTTTCATTTTGTGTAGGATGTTTTGTGGTGCATGTGGTTCGCGCCGGCATCCTCCATTGTATGCAATTTATGCTGGGGATGGCCGCTCGCTGCGAACCACATGCGGAGGAGCCGCTCCCCCAGTTAGAAACATGCAACAGTGTTTGGGGATTGAGCACTTCCACCCATTTAGGCCACGTTTATTTCTGTGATTTTTGGCTTATAATGCATCCATAACCAACTATATCATGTAATTTATCCCACAAAGTGAAGGTTGTAAAAAGAAATTCCAGAATTGCGTTTTTTGGTTGATCCACCACAAAAAAAGTAAATACAAAGTGATCAAAAAGTTGTATGTACCCCAATATGATACCAATGAAAATTTCCCAAAAGTCCTCACACAGCTCAGTAGACATAAAAATAAAAAAGCTATAGGTATTAGGATGCAACAATGCAAAAATATTTTCTTTTTTTTTAACCCCTTAATGCAAAATGCCATATATATACGGCTTATGCACCTGCATTTGTAAGGAACAGGCTGCTGCAATGAGCCCGCTCAATATGCGGCTAGTGCCAGCTTTATCATAGAGCAGGCACCCAGCCGCAAAGACGGGGAATGGCTATCCTGCCAAACACCGACATTTAACCCTTCAGATGCCGTGTTCAACACTGACCACGGCATCTGTGTTAGGCCGAGGGAGTTGGCTCCCTCTGTCTTTCGATCGGAGCCTCCACAGTGAAATCGGGGGTCTCTTATTGGTTACCATGGTAGCCTGGACACTGCTGAAGCCTTCCAAGCCTGTCATGTTAATCTTCCTGCTGAACTACGCCTGAAGCATAGCTCAGCAGGGACAGTGTCAGAATCCTATTCACCCTAATAGATCTCCATTAAGGTGAATAGGACAAGGGATCAAAATATCCCAGGTTCTAGCTCCCTAAAGGGGCTAAAAGTTATTAAATAAAAAGTAAAAAAAACATGTTTGGTCACCCACCTTTCCAATTTTACAGCTAAAAATATATAAATAATAAAAAATTTAACATATTAGGTTTCGCCGCGTCCAAAAATGTCTGAGCTAGATAAATATTTTAAATAATTTTGCCCTTTTTTTTGTAATTCTACCCTCCTAAAATATTGAATAACAGTGGTCAAAAAGTCGTATATACAAAAAAAATGGAACCAATAAATCCTACAGTTCGTTACGCAAAAATACAAGCCCTATATAGCTCTGTAGACCAAAATATATACAAGGTTATAGCTGTCAGAATATGGTCATGCAAATAAAAATCTTTGTTCTTTTAAAAGTAATTACACGAAATAAAAAGTATACATGTTTGGTATCGCCACAATTGTACTGAGCAGCTGAATAAGGATGTCATGTCATTTTTAGCGCACAATGAATGCCATGATTTCAAAACTCCAAAAACCTTCACGGAATTGTGTTTTTTTTATTTTCAGTTTTACCCCACAAATAATTACCCCCTCCAAGTTTTCCAATATAAAACATGGTAAATTAAATGGTTGCATTAAAAAATTCATCTGATTCCGCAAAAAATAAGCCCTCATATGGCTATTTGTAAAAATGAAAAAATTATGGCTATTGGAACATGGAGAGGATAAATAAAAATGAAAATAGGCCTAGTCTTTAAGGGGTTAAAAGCATTAATATTGTGCAAAAGTACTGAAACTTAAAGAAAACATTATATATTTGATATCGTTGTAATCAGACAAACCCAGAAAGCAAAGTTATCATGTTATTTATGCAGCAAAGTGAATGTCGCAACATTTACAAAGTAAAAAGACCATGGCAGTATTGCTGTTGTTTTTCATTCCCTCCAGAAGCAGTTAGTAAAAGTTAATCAATGAGTTATGTGTACCCCCAAAACATACATTAAATACTACGGGGTTCATTTAGTGCGGAAAACACTGGTCTTAATAGAACCTATAGCTGGCGGTGGATCCGCTGAAGTTATGAGGAGGCGCTGGCCTCTCCATAACTTTGGCGCATGCAGCACCAGTTCTAAATGTAAGACAGCTTCTGAGCTGTCTTACATTTAGAAATTTTTCTATGCCAAAAATAGGCGTAGAAAATGATGAATGAGATGGGCCTTCCCACCCACGCCACGCCACGCCACACCACACCCACTTTTATAGACCTGGCACGATTGGAAAAGTCACTGATTGCAGCGCAAATAACCTTTGTGTAATATAGACATATTTCTGGATAGTAAATGACCCACTACAACTTTTCCCACAAAAAACAAGTCCTCATATGACTACATTGAGCTAAAAGTCCAAAGTTATAGCTTTTGAAAGTCAAACAGGGTGGTCAAAAAATATGTTTGACATAACTTGATTTAATCACTAAAGCTTAGGTTAAATTCTGATGACACATACAGTTTAAAGAGGTATTCCAGTTACAGGAAGTAGCTTAGGCAGGGTGCTTAGTTTTCTTGAAGAGACCACCCATGTATAGAAACTTACTGGAAGTACTCCATGGACTTATTGGCCATGGTAAACGAATGTGCAAAAAAAGAGAACCGTCTCGTCAGTGCCACCTATTAATAGTGGCTCCCTATGAGTCAAGATCCAACTTTCCAACAAGTCTTGGGACGTGACAAGGGAATATAGCCATACGGTATATAGCCAGTCATATATGGCTATATTCCCTTGTCAAGTCCCAAGGATTGTTGGAATGTCGAATCTTGACTTATAGGGAGCCACTTCCGATATGTGGCGCTGGCAAGATGGTTCTCTTACTTGGGAGATGCCTCTTTGCCTACACAGTTATAGCAAGTGATAGCATATTGCCAGGATATGCTATGACTTGCTGATTGATAGGATCCAATTACATGGACCTCCACCAATCCTGAGAACAGAGGGCCAGAACCACTCATGGCATTCACTTTGCACAGTATATGGATAATGGTGACGCCTTGAAGAGAAATTTTAAGAAGGAGCCATATTGATACTTGCAATCAGTGTGGGTCTCATTGGACTGACCACCTTAATTAGGCATACCTTACGACCTGTACAAACAACAGCTGGAAAACACCTTTAATGGTTCGATCATCCAGCTGTGTATCTATATACCCTGTGTGGGGAGTTGCTCTGGTAGACAGCGGTGCGGGTGCAGTATAGAGGCAAAGAGAGTCCAGGTAGTGCAGCAAACAGTGTTTTATTTCACACTTGCACAAACAAAACTCAAAACAGTCACTTAGTGTTACTTCACACACATAGCAAAAACTTGAGGCAAAACAAAAGTCCAAGACTGAATCAAATTCACCTGTGTGGTTAAGGTGCGTGTTCACACCCGGCTGTCAGCCCAGCCGCAGGAAAGTCCAACCTCAGGCTTCCAGGCAGACTGCACGCCTCTTTGTAAGCTCTTGCTTCCAGCCCTGAGAGCTCCACGGAACACCAGCAGTTTCCAGGTTAAATCACCTCAAATCCTAGGTGTTAGTTCACACCTGGCTGAATGCTCAGCAACACAAAAAGTCCACTGACCGTCTTTAAATGGCCTGCTCTCCTGACACACAGGTCTCAGCTTTTCAGCCCAGCACAGGGCTCAGATCCCAAACACAGAGAGAGAGCTTTGCATAAACCCAGCTGTCTTTTAAAGGCACCTAGGCATTAACCCCAAAAAAAACCCGGACCGGCACCTAAAATCCGGTCCAGTATTTGCCCTCACCTGGCTGCAATCAACCCAGCAGCACAGGCTGAGAGGAAAATACCTGTTTTTTACCACCAAACCTTTGTTCCTGAGGGGGTGAACACACGCCAGACAGTATACCCAGAACCGGGCACTCGCATTTCCCTGTAACTGCCCTGCTCTGTGTTCCACTGAAAATCTAAAGTTCTGAAGTCACCCAAACCCTCTGGTGACCCAGGACTTTCCTTCTTTGTCCAGATGGGGACAGGCTGCGGCCAACCCCATATCACTCTTTCAGAGATGGCTTGTCGCCGAGCCACGGGCACCTGGTACGGCTTTAACCAGACTTTTGCCTGGGGCTCAGTGACAATATCACGGCGAGTTATGGAAGGGCATTCAGGAAATCACAGAACACCTCTGTGTTCCGACTAACAAACTCCTTGGCTCTCTGAGTCTGTTCAGTGGAAAGGCTGCCAGTAATTTTATCTGTGGCAGCCGCTTCCCTGTTAGCAGACAGAGGGCCCGGAATCTCTTTCCCTAGATAAACCGGCCGCGGGTTGTTCTCAATACAAGTCTCTCTAACCTTCCAAGGTTTCCGTAAATTTACATGGTAGACCGGCTCCGGCTTTTTCCGTCCTGGCTGGTGTACCTTGTAATTTGGGTCTCCAACTTTCTGTGCTATTTTATAGGTCCCCTTCCCCCTAGCGCTGTCCTTACTGTTCACAGGTGGCCCAACAACCAAAACCGGGTCCCTTTGGCTACTGACCCCAGACACTCGATTGCAGGTCCGCTATTGGCCTGGCTGAGCCACCTTCCTATGTTTTCTACCTATCCTACTAAGGGGGACTGTCTTCCCCTCACCCACCGGACCTATTGTGGGTCCCTCTGCCTTGGGTTTCTGGGGTTCTAACACCTCACCTGGGCTAGGCCTCACTACTGGAAGTTTTCCTACCTGTCTGGGAACTGTACGTACAATGGCTGGCCACAGGGATGGGAACAATGGAAAGTCTTTTCCTATTATCACATCATAGGGCATACTCGTAGTTACAGCTACCTCATGGACCTGCCTGCCGGCACACGTGCTTACAGACAACAGAGCAGTGGGGTATTCTTTTACATCTCCATGAATGCTGAAAACCCCGACTCTCCGGCCTGTAAACTCTGTGGGTCGCACCAGGGAAGCCCTCACCAGGGTCACCTGACTCCCCGAATCCAGCAGAGCAGCCACTGGAGTGTCTCCCACCTCCACCCGACACAAATGTTCCTCATGGATAACCTCTGACACATCGACCCTTCTGGCATACAATGACTGTCGATACCCAAAGTTTACATCCATGGGCTCACCAAGGAGGGGACAGTTGGCCCGTACATGGCCAGGCTCCTGGCACCGCCAGCAGATTATAGAGTCCTGATCCCCAAAGGGCACATCCCGTGCGGTCTTTCTCAGCTCAGGCCGCAGGGTCTGGGGAGGGATTTTCTGGGTTTTATTACTCCCTTCCCCAGAGCCCCCTTAAGTTCCTCAGTAGCCCCATAACGTTCGACCAGGTCCACCATCTCCAGGGCACTAGTAGGAGATGTCTGGCCAACCCAGCGCTGGAGGGTAGTGGCAATGCCCTCCAGAATTTGTCAGCTACAATACGGTCCAGCATAGCAGTGGGACTAAGTACGTCAGGCGGTAGCCATTTTTGTAAGAGTTTTAGCAAATTGTAATACTGGGGTCGTGCTGGCTCAGCTGGATTAAACTCCCACTGATGTACCCGCTGGGCCCTGACCAACACATTCACCCCAGTCTCGCCAGGATCTCACCCTTAACCACAGAGTAGTCTGCTGCTTGAGTCAGTCCGGTAAATCAAAGTAAACCTGTTGGGGTCCTGACGCCAGAAACGGAGCGATGACCTCTGCCCACTGGTCTCGGGTAGTCTCTCTCTCACGGCCACCTTTTCGAACATCGCCAAGTAGGTTTCAACATCATCTGTCGGTGTCATCTTGGGAACGGCCATGGGGACTGCTTTCGGGCATCGTGCACTCCTGAGGCATCCCTGACTTTTCTAGCACCATTACATGTTGCAGCAGCCGCTGGTTCGTGTCCTGCTGTCGCTGATTAGCCTCTAGCAGTTGTCTGTTCGTCTCTTGCTGCTGTGTGATGGCCTGCTGTTGGACATCCATGGCCTGCTGTAGCTTTAAGTTGGCCTGGACAAGCTGCTTTATCATCTCCTCCATCTTGTCCTGTGTTGGTGTTTGCAGCTTGGCAGGCTTAATCCAGGACATACAACAGTGCCCAAAAAAAAAAAATGCTACGAAAAGTTTTGGCTTCACGCCAGCCTCACTGCAATTGCCCGCATTCTCCACCAAATGTGGGGAGTTGCTCTGGTAGACAGCGGTGCGGGTGCAGTATAGAGGCAAAGAGAGTCCAGGTAGTGCAGCAAACAGTGTTTTATTTCACACTTGCACAAGCAAAACTCAAAACAGTCACTTAGTGTTACTTCACACACATAGCAAAAACTTGAGGCAAAACAAAAGTCCAAGACTGAATCAAATTCACCTGTGTGGTTTAGGTGCGTGTTCACACCCGGCTGTCAGCCCAGCCGCAGGAAAGTCCAACCTCAGGCTTCCAGGCAGACTGCACGCCTCTTTGTAAGCTCTTGCTTCCAGCCCTGAGAGCTCCACGGAACACCAGCAGTTTCCAGGTTAAATCACCTCAAATCCTAGGTGTTAGTTCACACCTGGCTGAATGCTCAGCAACACAAAAAGTCCACTGACCGTCTTTAAATGGCCTGCTCTCCTGACACACAGGTCTCAGCTTTTCAGCCCAGCACAGGGCTCAGATCCCAAACACAGAGAGAGAGCTTTACATAAACCCAGCTGTCTTTTAAAGGCACCTAGGCATTAACCCAAAAAAAAAACCCGGACCGGCACCTAAAATCCGGTCCAGTATTTGCCCTCACCTGGCTGCAATCAACCCAGCAGCACAGGCTGAGAGGAAAATACCTGTTTTTTACCACCAAACCTCTCACTGTGTCACACCTGGCATACCATGGCAGAGTGGCTTCCTAAACCTCCATAGCACCCAGACATATCCTGACATCCTTACCTTTTAGCTACACCTCAGAGCTGGATTTTTGCTGGATTTTTGGGGATTCTGGGATCATGACTCCATTCATTAATACGTCAGCACTGCTACACTGTGATCCCATTGCGATCCTTGGGAGCGACAGGTGTCGCTGTACCAAGATCCCCATGTAGCCCTAAAAGGGAAGTGTTCATGCATGAACTCAAGTCCCTCGTGTAGCAGTGCTGACGTTTCAATGAATGGAGTCATGACCCCAGAATCCCCAAAAATCCAGCAAAAATTGGTCATGGTTGTAGCACAAGTGTGAGAAGTGCTGCGACCCCATTCATTTCTATGCTACCGCCTCTACATTGCGATCCTTAGGCGCGACATGTCGAGTGACCAGGATCGCTGTGCAGCTGAACCTTTAAAAGGTAGAAGCTACTGGGTTAATCCTTTAATATTCTTTAATGGGATGGGGAGTGATTGTGGAAGAAACACAGAGAGGCAAGAAATCTTACCCTGAACTAGTCTGTAAATTTTGGAAGAAGACAAAGGATTCTAGATTTTGTGGTAAAAGCGATATAAATTATTAGTTCATAAAAAGGACTCTTTTTAATGAGCTGGGAACACAGCTGCTATAAACCTTCCCTGGCTGATTTATGTCCTAGGCTCCTGATGTTTCCACAGCATTTGTAAAAGTCAGTGTATGGCTCCTTCTGTGGCTGGAAAATGGGCAACAGAAATCACAGTGACCATAACGGATAAACAGCATGTATTCCTGATTTATAGATCTGATGCAATCAAAACACAAGATATGTCATAAACCAAGGCGAGAACCAAGGATTTATTGTGTAGCCTAAAATGAGATCTCGGCGGTGTACCTGGATTTCTTATCAGATTTTAATGGTTTGCTGGAGGAACACAGCCTTCCTACCTACTAAGAGATACTATATGTGTTATGCAAATGACGGCGTGAAGTGGTCACTTATATTCTACAACACCTCATGGTTTTGTCAGGTTTATTATATGGCCCTGTACTGTATATAAAGAATACCTGCGTCAGAGAAAGCCGTATTAGCAAAGGAGCTGTGTATAAATATGATTCTTATAAAAGTCAAACTCTGCGAACAGCAGCTTTTAACTGTGAAGGTGTTAATTAGAGAAGTAGTAACATCAGTAAGGCTGGATTCACACAGGGCATCTGAGAGGCATTTATCTAGTGTATTTTTTTTATATTTTATATTTACTGAACTCAGCATGCACTACATATATATATATATATATATATATATATACTCACATTAGAAATGAGCAAACTTTTCAAAGATTCGATTCGGACATATTTACCCCCAAAATTTGATTTGATCCGAACTAATTTGTGACAAAGAGCATTACAAATCAGCTATTTGCCAGCTGCAGAGAACATGTATATCGGTGTACATAACTGTGGTAGTGAAACAGTTACTGTGTGTCAGTTTCACAGGCAGATTACAGGCATCACTCTTAGGACTCATGCACAAGACTGTAGGTGTGTTGCGGTCCGCAAACCGCAGATCTGCAAAACACGGAAGCTGTTCTGCATTCCGTTCTGCAATTTGCGGAACGGAAAGCGGCCCATTGTAGAAATGCCTATTCTTGTCCGCAAAAAGGGCAAGAATAGGACATGCTCTATTTTTTTTGTGGGGCCACGGAATGGAGCAAAGGACGCGGACAGTACACGGTGTGCTGTCCGCATCTTTTGCGGCCCCATTAAAGTGAATGGGTCCACGCCCGAGCCGCAAAATATGCAGCTCGGACGCGGACCCAAAATACGTTTGGGTGCATGAGGCCTTAGAATCACTTCACACTTCACCTATTCAGTCAGTTAAGAGTCCAAAATTAACCAAGTAACTCTAGTGTGAACTCAGCCTTATAGGTCAATGTTAGCATCAGGTTTATAAAGAACTTAACCAGTGGCCCAAGATTCTACTATAGATAAAAGTGTGCATTCCTTTTACACCGTCTGCAGATTCCACATAGATTTCTACATAACCTGTTCACCCCAATTCAGTAGAATCAGACCACTATTTCATCCCAATTACAGAATCAAGGATGAATGGAATTATTTATGTAAATTAATAATGTGAATCCCCCAAAATATGTAGTATCACGCTGCAATTTTACTCCAATTATACAATCAAGGATTAACGGATTTACTTCTCTTTTAAAACAATGTGAACCCCCAAAATGTGTAGTATCACACTGTAATCTTACCCCAATTACACAATTAAGGATTACTGGATTTCCTTATGTATAAACAAAAGTGAACACCACAAAATCTGTAGAATCACGCCGCAATTTCACCCCAATTGCAGAATCAAGAATTAACTGATTTACTTATGAATAAAAAATATGAACACCCCGAAATCAGTAGCATCAGGCCGCAAGTTCACCCCAATTACAGAATCAAGGATTAATAATGGATGTACTTATCTATAAAAGAACATGAACACTCACAAAACAGTAGTGTCAGACAGCAAATTCACCCTAATTACAGAATGAAAGATTAATGGAATCACCCATGTAAAATAACAATGTGAACACTTAAAAATCAGTAGTATCAGACCACAATTTCACCCCAATATTAGAATCAAGGATTAATAAAATTATTTATTTAAAATAAAAATGTGAAGCCCCCAAAATTAGTAGTATCAGACCGCAATTTCACTCCAATTACAGAATCAAGGATTAACGGAATTACTTATGTGTAAAAGAATGTGAACAACCTAAAATCTGTAGTTTTAGAACGCTTTTTAACTCCAATACAGCAAGGTGAAATAGAGTGGCTTCTCTATTAGCCACGTGTTATACTGTTCTTTTGGCCCCTGCCCTTTCCCTATAGTGTGGATAAGGTTGCTATCCTCTCTATTATTTACTTACACTATCTCTGTGCTGTCCCTGAACTGTTGAAAACTAATATTTTTTAAATAAAGTCTTCACTAATCACTGTCCCTAGCACCTTTCAATCTCTCCCTCTGTTCAGTTCACTGGAAAATGGCGGAGACTGGGCAGGATGAGGCTTTTTATAGGGATGTGACGTCACAGGGGCTGGCTATCTGCTGATTGGCTGGTTGCACAGCATTATAGGTGATCTCTAATTCCCAGGCTTCTTACTTTCATTTTGTAACATGTGCAGCAGCCATTTTAGAAAAAAATCCAATTCGTAACCACAAATTGCCAAGAATTTCATATTTGTGACAAAAAGAATTTTTCCTGAAATTTGGATCAAATACCACTTCATCAACTTTGATTCGTTCAATGCTAATATACATATTAGAGATGAGCAAACGTCTTGAAATTGGTTTCATGTACAAATAGTTGACTTTTTAAAAGAAACCTTATTTGTGTCCAAATAGATTCTACATGTATTAACTATGCTCCAATTGGCTTAAAAATTTGAATTTGATGCTCCGAGGTCTCTTAGGACTCAGATTTTCTTTTATTTCTTTTCGTTATGTTTTTTAAAAATGTTTACAAATTTGTTCTCTCCACTCCCCTCCATTTAATCTCTTTAACGCAATGATATCAATAGCAAATCATTTTAGAGTGACATTGAGATATATAGCTATGAATAAACGCATGGTTGATGGTGTTAACCCCTTCTGTACCGAGCCACTTTTCACCTCAAATCCCAGGCCGATTTTTGTGTCCGTTTTTTAGCTTTTTCTTATCCAAGCCATTATGAAATTGTTTTCGCATGACACTTTATACTTCATATTAGTGATACATTTAAGTCACTATGTTTTACCTTTATTTATAAAAAAATATTAAAATTAGAGAAAATTTTGAAAAATTCACTATTTTCTAAATTTGAATTTCTCTTCTTTAGGGCTCATGCACACGACCTTTTGTTTTGCGGTCTGTTTTTCACTGATCAGTTGTTCCGTATCTGAGTTTTTTATTTCTGATTTAAGTCCTCTTCCGTTCTGTTATTCCACAAAACATATCCGTATGGTTTCTGTATGCAATCCATTTTTTTGTGGTTCAGAAACGGAAACAGTAACTTATTAATCACCAAACAGATAAGCAATATGGGTGGGGCATAGCATTTCTACAGTATGGATCCACACAATACGGATGAAATACGGATGACATACGGATGTGTTCCATGTGCGTTTCGTATTTTTTGCAGACCCATTGACTTGAATGGGGCCTCGGACTGTGATTTGTGGACAATAATAGGATATGCACTACTTTTTTGCAGGACGGCCATGAGGACAAACGGAAACGAAATGCACACAGAGTAAATTCCATATTTTATACAGCCCCATTGAAGTGAATGGTTCCACATACAGGCCACACAAAAAATGGAATGGAAGCGGAAAGAAAATACAGTTGTGTGCAAAAGCCCTTAATGGCAGGTAGTGATGCCATTAATTAGAATTAGAATTAGAATTAAAGAATGGAGGTGAAATTTTTGTAGACTTTTTATGTTATGTTTTTTCTTGCAACACAGCAAGGGTTAACAGCAAAATAAACCTCACTGTACACTACTCTTATTCTGCAGTTTACAGAAGTACCCATATGTGGTGGTAAATTGCTGTAGGGGCACATGGCAGTGGTCAGAAGGAAAGGAGCACCATATGGTTTTTGGAGGCAGATTTTGCTAGAATGGGTTTTGACATATACAAACCATTAGAAAACGTGGTGTTAAACAGGCAGGATATGCTCAAACCCATATGCAGTTGTGCATGTATATAGGGGAGCATATCCTGCACTTGTAGTCCGTTGCTGATGGCAATCAACAGCAAAAAAATGCATACAATGGAAGATGCCAGCAATGGACTACAAGTACCACAATAACCATCCTACATAAGGTAACAATTATGTGGATGTGGAGAACAATCAAAAACTTAACAACAGCAAAGACAGGTGCACTCTGCGGTAATACTAAACCCTCACACTGATGTTAAAATTGAGAGATTAGTTTAAAAATATCCTACTAGGGGGACATGTCTTAAGCTCGGGCACCACTCCAAGGTCTCTCAAGTAGCCCGAGGCCCTACCACTCACCTACCTGTGCCGTATGGGTGATACCAGGGGCCAGTGGGCAAATTATGGGAGCATAAGGCCTGACTTACTTGAGAGACCTTGGCACGTTGCCCGAGGTTAAGACATGTCCTCCTAGTAGGATATGTCGAACTAACCTCTCAATTTTAACATCAGTGTGAGGGTTTAGTACTACCGCAGAATGCACCTGTCTTTGCTATTGTTAAGATTTAGAATGGGCTTTGAGCACCATTTTGTGTCTGAAGAGACCCTGACGTACCAGTACAATGGAAACCCTCAAAAAGGGAAAACTACACCCCTAAAATAATATATTAAGGGGTGTACTGAGCATTTTGACCCCATAAGCATTTTACAGAATTTGGAAACACTTAGCTGTGAAAATGAAAAGTTTAATTTCTTCCAAAAAAAGTTGCATTAGCCCCAACTTTTTCATTTTTACAATGGGTAACAGGAGAAAAATCACCCCCATTTGTTACCCATTTTCTCCTGAATATGGCAACACCCCTTATATTGTGGTAAACTGCTGTGGGGGCACATGGCAGGACTCAGAAAGGAAGGAGCACCATATGGCTTTTGCAGCACAGATTTTGATGGATTGGTTTACGGGTGCTGTGTGGGGGTTAATTTTTTACGGGATGGAGTGACATTTTAATTGGTACCATTTTGGGGTATATATGACTTTTTGATCACTTTTTGTGAGGCAAGGTGACAAAAAATGTCTTTTTTTTAACTTTTTTACTTTTTTTACAGCATTCATCTGAGGGGGCATATCATGTGATATTTTTATGGATCAGGTTGTTACGGATGCGGTGATACCCAATGTGTCTATTATTTTTATTTTTGTTTTTACACAGTAAAAGCGTTTTTGAATAGCATAACATCTTGTTTTTATGTTGCTAAGTTCTGGGAACCATATTTTTAAAAAAATTCTGGCGATTGTCTTAGGTAGGGTCTCATTTTTTGCAGGATGGTTTGATTGGTACCATTTTGGGGTACATACAACTTTTTGATCGCTTGGTATTGCACTTTTTGTGAGGCAAGGTGACCAGAAAATGACTGTTTTGGCACTGTTTTTACTTCACCTGACAGGGTGGGTCATGTGCTATTTTTATAGAGTCCGATGATACGGATGCGGTGATACCTAATATACAGCACAGGGACCCAATGGGGACAGACACCCGACAAGGATATCGCACGTGCCACAATCAGTGCTGAGTGCAGCATAGCAAGGGTTATTGCACTAGCATCTGTGTTTTTACCTATGTCGGCACATACAGTAGGGGCCTGGCTATCAATGACTGCCGGACCCCTGCTGCTAATCGAGCGGGAGCAGCTCCTGCACCTGCCTGATCAGCCACCATAGCTGTACAGCGCTGGGATTTAATGCACAGTCTGCAATGCCGTACATCTATGACGCTGGTATCCTACGGGTTAAACAGCATGATTAAAAACACACTGCACCACTTTTTTATATTACAAAGCTTCCAAAAACTGGCCATTTTGTTCCGTTATACATGACGGAAAAAAAATTCTATCGACAGAATTTCTTTTAAAAATTCAACAAATCGCACATGAAACCAATTTCAAGACGTTTGCTCATCTCTAATATGTAAAGCAAAACTGTTATTCTTACACATGTATTAGGACGGAGCAAAACGGAATGCCTCTTAAAGGGTTCCGTTTTGCATTCCATTCTGAAATTCTGTTATATTCTATATAACATTATAAAGGAATTTCTAACGAGAATGCGAACCAGCCATAACAAAAAATACTCAAAAGTGGATAATACCTTCAATTTATAATTAACCAAGCATTAAAAAAATCATTACTTCGCTTAGAATGAATATCTAGAGCAAATGTTTCCACAGGCCCATCCTCACTGTATGTCAGCAATGTGGAGCTACAAGTTGACAACTTTAGAGGAGATTTATGTCTTCCAAAGTGCCATGAACTCTTCATTCTTTTTATCCCTAAAAAAGACCCCTTCAGTGTAGCACTAATTAATTCCAGTCTATTAAATATTCACATTCCCTTTGCACTACTGATGGATAAAGTATCAGTCCCAGAAGATGATTAGTGGATAAAAAATGGAAAAAATCCTGGTGCTCTGACTAATAATTTATACTGTTTAGTCTCCTGATACTTTTGAAGAATCTGCAGGAATATTTAGAACATGCTTTTTCATATACGGGCAAACCAACAGAAGCAGCTCTAGTGACTAGCTGTAGTGACTAGCAAAGAAGCACGGATGCAGTCTGGACTGGACTGTGGAACTTCAAATGAGAAAACAGGAAAATCCAGCTTCTTAAAAGTTGCAAATTTATTCCATCAGGTTAAAATCTTCAGATACAGAAATAGACTCAACGAACAACGCGTTTCAGACCTTAAGAAACATTACGGTCCTTACTCATGCTTTTTCATATATATAGGGAAGGACAGGCGCTAATAACAATGCAAATAATATGGGTGCCATCCACATGTAGAATTACAAGACCAGAGAAAAGAAAGTACCCTACATGCCAAAACCGATGCACAACATATGATAACAAAATATAGCTTTAGTGGACAAATATAAAATAAAAATAAAAAACACAGCAAAACAGGGAATCTCAAATGAAATATATTTGTGACTCCCCCTCCCCCCCCAACGGTATAATGCAAATGATAATGAGACTAGACTACACTTAAAAAAAAAAAGGAAACAAAAAGGAACATCCCTGTCTAATTCACATAGGAATGTGTAAAAAAAGGAAAAAAGTGATATAAAATTAAATATAATCAAATTAATACGTTGTTAATAGTTCATTCCATGATTCAAAAGGTATAAAGTGCTAGTGCAAAAAAAAAAAAATCATTGTAAACGCCTAGGTGGAACCTTTTTGCACATTGCACTAGTGCTTTGTTTTTCTGGATCATATGTTGTCATGTTTACAATGCATTATTTTTTGCACTACCGTAGCACTTTATACCTTTTGAATCATGGAATGTTCTATTAAGCCTACATGCACACGGCAGTGGTTTTTTGCGGCCTCCGTTCCTTTTTTTTTCCGGATCCGATGGTTTCCCATTTATTTCTATGGATCCATTAAAAATGCAGATGCCTCTTCAGTTGCCTGTCCGCATCCGCTGTCCGCATTTCACGTCCGCAAAAAAAATATGGCATGTCCTATTCTTGTCCGCAAAAAACGGTTTGTGGACCCATAGAAGTCAATAGGTCCGCAAAAAATGCGGATGACCAACGGAAGCCATCCGTTTGTCATCCTCATCCGTTTTTTTTGCGGATGGTTGCTTGGAAACCAGGGCACTTGTACAGGTACTTTAAGAAACTGGTTCAAGCAGAAACACAACCTACAAAATTTGCGGACACACAGAACGAATGTGGAGGTGAAAAAAAAGGAAGACAGATCCGCGATTTGCGGACAGCAAAAAACAACTGTCGTGTGTTTTGTAGCTGATTTTATGTTTGTCCAATGAAGCCATACTTTGTTACCATATGGTGTGCTTCGGTTTTGGCATGCACTTACTGGTATCTGGTCTCACAGAGTTTTTTGCCATCGATTTGGCACATTTTCACCTCCAAATCAGCTCCATGAAATGCCTTAAACAGCTGCCCATTCATTTTAATAGGAGGCAGCACTTGTTCTTTTTCAATGTGAATTAGATTTTTTTTCCATGTGAAAAATAGATGCTACATGCCCTATCTCGGAGCTGAATCTCCCGTTGAAGTGCATGGGAAACATTAAAAACACAGCTCCGTATTTGTCTGTGCATTTATTTGTGCATTCTCTGTGTGGTTTTTGGCCACACCAAAGACCACAAGCTGAAAATACCAAACTTAGGCCTCATGCACACGACCGTTGTTTGTTTCCGCGTCGTTCCGTTTCTTTTTCACGGATAGGATGCTTCCCTATTCATTTCAATGGGTCCGTCAAAAAATGCGGATGGTCAACCGTTTTTGTGCCGCATCCGTGGTCCGTGTTTACATTCCGTCGAAAAAATAGAGCATATCCTATTTTTTTCACGTTTGCAGACAAGGATAGGCATTATTACAATGGATCTTCCAAAAAAACAGATCCGTCAAAAAAAAAACGGTCCGTCATCCGTTTTTTTTTGACGGAAGCAAAATTTGCGGAGGCAGGCAACGGTCATGTGCATGTAGCCTTAAGTAAACACACACACTTATTAACCCCTTCAATAACGGGCCACATTTCACCTTAAATCCCAGGCGGATTTTTGCAAATCTGACATGTGTCAGTTTATTTGGTAATAACTTTGGAAAGATTTTACTTATCCAACCCATTCTGAGATTGTTTTCTCGTGACACATTGTACTTCATGATAGTGGAAAACTTCAGTCAATATTTTTCATTTTTATTTTTAAAAAAAATTATTTACAATAAAATTCAATTTCTCTGCTTTTAAAACAGATAGTGATACCTCATATAATAGTTATTACTTTACATTCCCCATATGTCTACTTCATGTTTGGATCATTTTGGGAATGCCATTTCATTTTTTGGGGACATTAGAAGGCTTAGAAGTTTAGAAACAAATCTTGAAATTTTTAAGAAAATTTCCCAAATCCTCTTTTTAAGGACCAGTTCAGGTCTGAAGTCACTTTGTGGGGCTTACATAATAGAAACCACCCAAAAATGACCCCATTTTAGAATCTACACCCCTTAAGGTATTTAAAACTGATTTTACAAACTTTGTTAACCCTTTAGGTGTTCCACAAAAATTAAAAGAAAGTGTAGATGAAATTTCGGAATTTATAGGATATCATTTTTGCAGGATGAGATCACGGTTTGATTGGCACTATTTTGGGGTGTGTATGACTATTTGATCGCTTGCTATTGCACTTTTTGTAATGTAAGGTGACAAAATGGCTTTTTTGACATGTTTTTTATTTTACTTTTTTTATGGTGTTCACCTGAGGGGTTAGGTCATGTGATATTTTTATAGAGCAGGTTGTTACGGACGTGGACATAATAAATATGCATACTTTTAAAAAATTTTAAGTTTTACACAATAATATCATTTTTGAAACAAAAGTCTCCATAGTCTGAGAGCCAAATTTTTTTTATTTTTTAGGCGATTGCCTTAGTTAGGGTATCATTTTTGCAGGATGAGATGACTGTTTGATTGGCACTGTCTTGGGGTGCATATAACTTTTTGATCGATTGCTATTATACTTTTTGTGATGTAAGGTGACAAAAATAGGAATTTTTTAGCACAGTTTTTATTTTTTATTTTTTACGGTGTTCAGCTGAGGGGTTAGGTCATGTGATATTGTTATAGATCCGGTCGATATAGACGTGGCGATACCTAATATGTCTATTTTTCTTTTTTCCTTTTTCTTTGTAAAACTTTATTTTTTAACTTCTTTTTTTCACTTTATTTTTTGTCCCACTCTGGGACTTCAACTTTTGGGGGTCTGATTCCCTTTACAATGCATTACAATACTTCTGTATTGTAATGCATTGGCTGTAAGTGTATTACACACTGTAATACACTTACAGCTTCCTGTCTGTGTGATCCAGGGGGCTGGATCTCACAGGCTGTCACAGATGGCAGCCACGATGTCTAGGGAAGGAATTGGGCTACCTTCCCTGCCACCAGGTCCCCATCACAGCAGAGTGGGGACCCGATGGCCACCCCTCACCCGGCAGGTACCCGCAAGTGCCGCGGTCAGCGCTGACCGCGGCAGTGCGAGGATTAATGCGCCGGCATCCGTGTTTTCAACGATGCTGGCGCATACAGCAGGGGCCCGGCTATCAGTGACTGCCAGACCCCTGCAGATGATCGGGCTGGCGCAACTCCTGCACCCGCCTGATCAGCTCGCCGTACATGTACGGCACTGGGAATTCCGACCCACTTTCCAAATTAAAAAAGAATTGTAAAAAATTTGCATAAAAAATGCACCGAAAGTTAAACGGAGTCTTCGTCTGCTAAGTATAACCAAGAAATGTTTACAGTGTAGAGATACGGTGTTACTTGGTCATGTTTGTATAACACATAGAGAAGCTATACTCCCCCTGCATGCAGAGACTGCCAGAGTGTCTAGGTGCTGTTTTTCAGCAAGAAGGAGGTGGATATTTAGATACTACTGGTTTCATTCTAATCATATATTATGCCTGTGAATAAACCAGTAATGTGTATATTAACTTTCCAAGCATAAAAATTCACTCTTCTCAATTTGGCAAGGCTAGAGTAAGTGGTGTATATGACATGTACATGCTAGGACACAGCTCTAGGACATAGCTCTGCTCTCAGCATGCTGGTGTCTATCCCTGTCAATCAAGGAAAAGGGGAAGCATGCAGAGCACAGGAATTGTTACAATAGCAGTGTTCAAATGATTCAGCCCCACCCCCTGGTGCTCCAACTTTCTTATTTGCATATGTATAAAAACACAGATATCTCTGCAGCGGTTTAAAAAACAGACAAAAGAAAGGTATAATTTTAATGAAAATTATGACCCCCCCCCAGACAGTATGCTTGGATTAACAGGATTGATCATGCTGACAGAGCCTCCTTAAGTTGTGTGCTGGTTGCATCTGTCATGTTATTTGTTAAATTATACCATCTTCAGTAAAGAACTGTTAAATTGCACCACCTGCCTTAGTGTTATTATCAACATACATCTGCAAAATTAAAGTTGGATGCTTTCCATGTTTCTATGCTATCTGCTGGGATTTTTGGAGTCTGCCTACGGGTTAACAGGCAGACTTTCATTTCCACTGATTTGTTCCCTAAACCATTTGGCATTGAAGAATATATGAGAAGTCTTTCAATCATGAGGTTGTATAGTTGGTGAATTTTCATTTTTCCTCTTCAGTCAGCACTGATTGTAGTCGTATATATGCCCTGAGCTTCAATCAAGCTGTTTACGAAAGCAGGGGCATATTAAATACTACCAGAATGCGACACCACATTCCTTTTATGAAGTCAGATTCTCCATTTGACCATAGGTTACTAAATATACTGAAAAATAAATAAGTTGGCAACATATTTCCTGGCAGCCTAACTTAGTCCCTAGCACAAAGAAATGCTAGAAGTCATGCTTTTTAATATTAGAAACCTTGCAAAAATTGCTCTTTTATTGGGGCTGATGTTGTTTAAACACACAAGGTGTTAACGAAAAAGCAAAAGGCACGTTGTGAACAAAAGTCCAAAATTTATGCCTTAACAGAAGCAGATAACTGACCTTGTTTATACACACACATTAATGGCATAAGAAACTATGGCTTTTTCCATACAAATAACCGAAAACTATGGGGGCTGAATGTCAGTGGCTTGTTCTGAACAAGCCTGGAAAAATTCTTCCTTTTAATTGGAAGCAACAGCAGTACAGTGCATATGTGAAAAGAATAGGGTAATAGTGACAAAAGTAGTGGCATCAGTAGCAGCACAGTGTGGAACGGGCAAGGCAGTAGATGTATGTTCGACTGTGTACAGGTAATGGTAGTGGCAGTAGGGGTAATGGAAGTGGCAGTAGGGGGAATATCAGTGGGGAGAAGCAGCGCTGGTGGCAGCAGCAGCCATATGATGTGGAACATGATGGTAGGAAGGCAGACCATGGCAGCGGTGTGATGGGACTGGCAATAAATATCATTTTTCAGCAATGGCAGATCAATTTATCAGCCTCAGCACAGATCTTCACAGATCCATGCCTCATTCATTTTGACAAAAGTGATGTTTTATACACTGATGGATGACAACTTTTTCCATTTGGGTGTGACCACACCACCTGCCACACTGAAAACTATCTTTGAGATAACACGAGAGACTGGACAAGACAGTACAGAGGGAGCAAACTGGGCAAGTTCCAGCCACTGTTCCAGAAGTCAATGGGGTCAGGGAACCAGGTATGTGCCAGTGAAAGGCCACAATCCAGATAGATCTGTTCCTGGTTGTTCAGTTCTCTGTTTGCTGATATGCTTCAGCCTGGTGCAGCACATGAAAGAACTGCTCTGAATCCAGAGGGAAAAAAGTAGCAGTCTGGTTTGAAGTTGTTTGGGAGGCGGAGCAGCACCTATATAAGTAGACAAAAAGAGCGAGTTTGTGAGCGTTTGTGTGTCTGATTTCAAGTGTGTGTTTGTATTAAGTGTGTGATTTAAGATTCGGTGACTTTAGATTTAAAGACTTTAGGAGCAACTTACACTAAGTAAGTTGCATTTCATTGCATTGTATTATTGTATTTGTTTTTTCTCCTTTCTTATTGAAAATGCAGTCCAGTGCATACCTTGTCAAATGTATGCAGTCCTGGAACAGCTATTTGAAGGGGCATATGAGCAAATTGCCGATTTGAAATCACACATCCTGTACCTAAATTAGTGAATTTTGACACTGAGAAGTGTTCGTAATTTGGAAAAGAGTTTGCTTCTCACTAAGCAGGTACTCTGTGGGGTAGATATGGGGGAGAGTGTTAGTAAAGAAGATCAGGAGGTAGCCAGCTGGGTAACAGAAAGCAGGGTAGAAGGAAAAGTGTAAGGGAGGCTAGCCCTGGTCTGGCACACCACAACAAGTTTGCAAGGTTGCCAGATGAGGGGGATGTCAGTTCAGGTGGAGCACTGATGCAGCCAGAGGCTTCCTCTGCCAGTCAGAAGATTGTCAGTTCCAGTGAGCAGGGGACCAAGAGAGCGGGGAAGGGCAGGCCAGACAGGTGCTTGTAGTGGAAGACTCAATTATTAGGGTTACAGATAAGGTAAACTGTCACAAAGATGGCGATCGTCGAACGGTGTGTTTTCTTCCTAGTGCTCGAGTTCGACATATTGTGGATTGGGTTGATAGATTGCTGGGAAGGGATGGTGAAGATCCAGCAGTCATGGTCCACATTGGAAGCAATGACAAAGTTAGAGGTAGGTGAAGTGTCCTTAAAAAAAATCACTGTGTCTAAAAATACATGGTGGCAAGAAAAATAATAAAATACTGATAGGAGTTTGTTATAAGGCACCTAATATATCCACAGTCCACAGAAAATCTATTACTAAAAGGAAATAGATGAGTCGGCAAATCATGATGAACTTGTTATTATGGGGGGCTTCAACTACCCAGATAAATACTGGGAAACTGATAGCTTTAGATCTCATAAAGGAAACAAGTTCTTCGCAATAACCAAAGACATAGTAACATAGTAACATAGTTTATAAGGCCGGAAAAAGACATCTGTCCATCCAGTTCGGCCTGTTATCCTGCAAGTTGATCCAGAGAAAGGCAAAAAAAAACTAAAAACTGTGAGGTAGAAGCCAGTTTTCTCCACTTAAAAATTCCTTCCCGACTCCAATCAGAATAACTCCCTGGATCAACGACCCCTCTCCAGTAGCTATAGCCTATAATATTATTACACTCCAGAAATACATCCAGGCCCCTCTTAAACTCTTTTAGTGAACTCACCATCACCACCTCCTCAGGCAGAGAGCTCCATAGTCTCACTGCTCTTACCGTAAAGAATCCTCTTCTATTTTTGTGTACAAACCTTCTTTAATCCAGGCACAGATGATGTCCCCTTGTCACAGGCACAGTCCTGGGGATAAATAGATGACTGGGAGGGGATGGTGAAGATACAGCAGTCAAGATCCACATTGGAAACAATGACAAAGTTAAAGGTAGGTGAAGTGTCCTTAAAAATGATTTTAGGGATCTAGGTCACAAGCTCAGGGCAAGAACCTCAAAGATAGTATTTTCAGAAATCCTACCTGTACCATGAGCCGCACCAGAAAGGCCCCTGATATATTTATACATAGTTATTATATCTCCCCTCAGTCGTCTTTTTTTTTAAAGTGAATAACCTTAATTTGGATAATCTTTCAGGGTACCACAATAGAAGCAGATCTGACCCTGGCAGTTTTTTTGGAGGTTTTGGCCATACGTTGCTTTTACATTCCCACAGGATCAAGTGATGCTGCTTCATGTGCTTCAGTAGTGTGTGTGGTTCCTAAGTTTGTGTTTGAATGCCCACGGCTTATTTAAATCCTGTGGATCTTGCACATGCTTTTGTCTTCTGGCACTATGTGGAAAAGCTGCTAGATGGGAGATACTCGAGCACAGTTAGTAACGGCTGTGCGTGGCTTAGGTCTGGCACATTTTGAGCCTGAGCCCACAGTAACTGCAGCTAACGATAATACAAGCAGATCTGGCCCTGGCAATCTTTTTGGAGGTTTTGGCCATATGTTCTTTCTGCTCTTTATTGCCACCACCACAGCCACCAGCCTCCTCCCCTGATGTCACCTCCTCCTTGGCATCTTGATCTGGCTCCCAGGTTCTGTGTAACACACAATATTGTCCGCACCCTTTCTGTCACTTTTATCTGTGATATGTCCAAGGCATGATGTCAGAATCAAAGGTGACCTTGACATCATTCTGCTTCGACTGAGAAGAGTAATGAGCCACCCAGGCCATAATCTTATCCTTTTTGTCTGCAATAATAATGTGGAACCTATCAGAAGGAAGGGAGACTTATGGCTTACTACCACTACAGCTGGTGCTGCTACTGCTGTTTTCTCTACTACCCACATCTGACTCTCAGATGGCGAGGCATGGGTTTTTCATTTTCCATTCTTCGGTTTACCAGACATTGAGACCTATATAAAAATGTAAGGTCACAGCTTTGGTACACAGATTATTAAATGGTACTTGTAAAATGTTTTTTTTTCCTGTAATTTAAAGACAAAGGCTCAATTACATGTCTCTTTCCTTCTACAAATAGTGATGAGCGAGCCTGCTCGGCCGAATATCTGTTTGGCTCTAGCATCGCTATGCTTGACACATGGCAGTACTCGACTGAGTACCGCATGTGCTCGAGCAAAATGCTCGAGTCTCCGCCCCGCACGTTTCGCGGAATTTAAGCAGCCAATAAAGGTGCAGGTAAGTACTGCCCTTACTGTAATGCCAGTAGCCATGTTGGCTGCTGGCATTACAGTGATTGGCTGGCCGAAATGCGTCATTGGGTGCTAGCACCAGATGACACATGTTAGGCTCAGATGTAGACAGGGAGAGAGAGCATAGGAAGGAAAAGACTATGTAATGTATACTGATGCCCCATAATAAGTCTGGCCATACTGGGGGTTATAGTTATTTCTTTTTAAAGCTCTCACCTAGTACAACTAGATGTCCTATATTAATCTTGAGATGCTGGGAGTTGTAGTTCTCTCTTTTTAGGCTGGGTTCACATCACTGTTCAGTTTTCCGTTTTGTGTGCAGAACAGACAGAAATGGCATAAACGGATGCCAAATGTGCAGAACTGATGCTTGAAATACAGTTTTTTTCTTTATTTTTCTGTTCATCTGACGGATCAGATGTACGGAAAACTAAACGATAAGGTGAACCCGGCCTTATACTCTCTCTGTGTAATATCCACTTGTATCCGATAATAATAGCCTGGATATGCTGGGAGTTGTAGTTCTATCCATTTTACCTCTCCCTGTGTTGCCCCCTAATTTCCAATAACAATCTGGTGATGATGAGACTTGTAGTTCCCTTGTCACTATTATAATGTTCTGCAGCCGCTGAGGTGTGTATTAGGCTTTGTTCTCATCTGTGCTGGTGACGTTCGCTGTTCTGCCATCATATGAGCAAATCAACAAAAATCACTGCCGTTCCGGATCTGGCACTTCATTGACGACAACACCCAACAGATCCCGCTGACTGTGATGAGATCTGCCAGGCTTTAAAATTGTGTCCAGCATTTATGAACTGATCTGCGAATAAGGCCCCAACACAGATGTGATCAAAGCCTTTTATGTTCTCTAGCATCAGATTATGATGTTCTGCAGCAGCTGAGGTGTGTATTAGGAGGTTCTGCAGTAGCTGAGATGTGTATTATGATGTTCTGCAGCAGCTGAGGTGTGTATTAGGAGGTTCTGCAGTAGCTGAGATGTGTATTAGTAGGTTCTGCAGCAGCTGAGGTGTGTATTATGAGGTTCTGCAGCAGCTGAGGTGTGTATTAGGAGGTTCTGCAGCAGCTGAGGTATGTATTATGATGTTCTGCAGCAGCTGAGATGTGCATTATGAGGTTCTGCAGAAGCTGAGGTGTATATTAGGAGGTTCTGCAGAAGCTGAGGTGTATATTAGGAGGTTCTGCAGCAGTTGAGGTGTGTAGTAGGAGGTTCTGCAGCAGTTGAGGTGTGTATTAGGAGGTTCTGCATTAGCTGAGGTGTGTATTAGTAGGTTCTGCAGCAGCTGAGGTGTGTATTAGGAGGTTCTGCAGCAGCTGAGGTGTGTATTAGGAGGTTCTGCAGCAGCTGAGGTATGTATTATGATGTTCTGCAGCAGCTGAGGTGTGCATTATGAGGTTCTGCAGCAGCTGAGGTATGTATTGTTCGGTTCTTCGGAAGCTGAGGTGTGTATTAGGAGGTTCTGCAGCAGCTAAGGTGTGTATTAGGAGGTTCTGCAGCAGTTGAGGTGTGTATTTGGAGGTTCGGCATTAGCTGAGGTGTGTATTATGAGGTTCTGCAGCAGCTGAGGTGTGTATTAGGAGGTTCTGCAGCAGCTGAGGTGTAAACTATGATGTTCTGTAGTGGCTGAGGTGTGTATAAGGCAGTTCTGTATCAGCTCAGGTGTGTATTAGGAGGTTCTGCAGCAGCTGTGGTAGGTATTATGAGGTTATGCAGCAGCTGAGGTGTGTACTATGATGTTCTGCAGCAGCTGAGGTGTTAATAGTGGGTTCTGCAGCAGTCAGAAAAACATCCGTTGTGCCTGGATAAAATCCTTTAGTTTTCTGTGTCTGCACTTTGTAAAATGTCCCTGTCCTATTCCTCTGCCAGCATGCGTTACACTGTGACCTGACTCACCAGTCTGGACCTGACCTCATCTGGCAGCATCACCAGTCCAGACTCCAGACTAGTGCTGTGAAGATCTGCCTCAGGCCCTGACTGCCCTCTGCCAGTAAGTTAGCATTGGAAAGGAGGTGAAGCAGGAGCAGGCACAGTCCACGTAAAGGATGACACTATATAAAAAGTAGCAGCAGTGGGCACAATTCATTGGGTAAGGCTAGGTAATCACTTGCTATCAGATTATGGTAATCTGTTCCAGCATACCAGCAGAGTACCAGAATCGCCAGATCCGGCATATGCCAAACACTGCTGGCACCTGCCGGATCCCCTTGACAATAATGAGGTCATTCAAGATTGTTTTGCCCTTTGTTTTTGCTAGAATCTGCAACGGAGGCTTTTGCTGGAACCTCTGCGGCAGATGTGCACGTACCCTAAGGGGTGCGATGGATCACTCACAAGGGGGCCCAATTCAGATTCTTGCCATGGGGCCCAGTGATTTCTATGTACACCCCTGCACAGTGCCATGGGTGACATTGTCAGACAGCAGGGTTGCTGTTTGACTCCTGTGTCCTGCCACCCACTAGGGCAGCACCGCTTTGTCACCGAACTGTGCTGCGCTTTTTTGTCAGAGTAGGTCCCACTTAAAGAGGCAACCTTGGCGCGGTGAGTGGGCTTATGCCTTTTGATCAAAATATACACTAATGCCTCTTGTACAGCATGCAGTATAGGGGGCTGTACACTTTAAACTTGCTGAGATAGCATAATATTAATTAGATCAAAGCAGGGTGGATAAAAATCAATGATTTTTTAAAAAATTAAAAAAAATGGAAATTTTTGATTTAAATCAGATTTTGTTTTATTTAAATTGGATTTTTTTATATAAAATGCTTTTTGAGGAAAATATATTACCATCCAAAGGTTATCATGAAATAAAGATTTGTTTTTTAATTATGTAGAATAAGGCTGTATATGTTAATTTTTTTTGGTAAATAAAATCCATTAATCCATTCACAATGTCATGCTCTTGCAGAGGTTTTTGTAAGATTATTGGGCAGCTTCTCTGCCTACAAGATATTATCCCAGATGCTTGGTTTACTTTTGCAGTTCTCAGCAGAGATCACAACCTCTTCTTCACAGCAAAAATGTTAGAACATGAACAGAGTTGAGAAAAAGACCTTAATCCTAACTTCTACAAACCTATGAATACTGAATCAGCCCCTTCAGTGCTAAGTTTAAAGTAGTTCAGTGAATACAATAGAAACAATATTTTTTCTCCTTCCTAAGTACAACAGAAAAGTTGTCAAAATATGAATGATTAACCTATTAAACTGGTGATTAAAAAAAACTAATATCAAAAGTTATTATTCTAAAACTCTTCATCTACTTGCATATTATAAGTTATACCAGCAAGAATTAGTCTTTATGTAGAAAACTATGATTTAAATCAAGCCTTACTGACTAGTGATTTAAATCGTGATTTAAATCAGTTTGATTTAAATCAAATCCACCCTAGATCAAAGCATAGCATTGTAGATGTTTCTTCCCTTGATATACGCATGTTGAATCTTTCCTCTTTATTACTGGTATCATCACTCTCCTATTTGGCACAGGTGTTTTTAATTCCGCAGAAGTCTGCATATAAGTGGTAATTGACCTTCAGTTCCTGATAGTAATGGTCATGTTGTGTTAGACAACTGTTTACATGGTGCAGTACTGCGTGGTGGCCTTTGTTTTGTTGCGCTGTGCTGGAGGGTTGGTGGGACCCAGTGCCATGGGTGGCATTGTCAGACAGCAGGGTTGCTGTTTGACTCCTGGGTCCTGCCACCCACTAGGGCAGCACCGCTTTGTCACCACACTGTGCTGCGCCTTTTTTGTCAGAGTAGGTCCCACTTAAAGAGGCAACCTTGGCACAGTGAGTGGGCCCATGCCTTTTGATCAAAATGTACACTAATGCCTCTTGTACAGCATGCAGTATAGGGTGCTGTACACTTTAATATTACGCTGAGATAGCAAGTTTAATTAGATCAAAGCATAGCATTGTGGATGTGCAATCCAGTTCTGTTTCTCCCCTTGATATAGTGTCTGTATTACAAATTCCAATAATCTGGGCCCCATCTAGTGTCCATAATCTGTGGTGTTTTTTAACCAATACTGTAGAACATCTGCAAACAGTGTCTGTATTACAAATTCCAATACTCTGGGCCACATCTAGTGTCCATAATCTGTGGTGTTCTGTAACCAATACTGTACTACACCAAAAAAAAAAGTCTGCCTTGCAAATTCCAATAATCTGGGCCTAATATAGTGTCCATAGTCTGTGGTGTTCTGTAACCAATACTGTACTACACCAAAAAAAGTCTGTATTGCAAATTACAATAATCTGAGCCTAATATAGTGTCCATATTGTGTGGGTTTCTGTGACATTTACTGTCTTGTATCCGAAAACAGTGTCTGTAGCACAAATTTAAATAATCTGGGCCTAATGTGGTGTCCATACTGTTTGTCTTTCTGTGACAAATTCTGTAATACATCAAAAAACAGTGTCTGTAGCGCAAATTTAAATAACTTGTGCCACATCTTCTGTGTGTGCGTGTAATACATATCACTGACATATACTGTACTTTATCCATAGATGGTGTATGCTAGTAGCCCAGGCAATGCTTCACGGGAAAAGTATGCAAATTAGGTCATAACAGCCAAACCAGAGATACCATCTGTAGACGACACTGTTTCAGAGTTTTTCCCACTATACGGTACAAAACAGGGTACTGGTTAGCTGGATGTGATGCTTTACATGCAGTTCAGAGGGATTACCCTTTTGCATTGCACAGTTAAAACAGAAATTTTCAACTAAGTAACCACTCCATACCTCATTTAAGCCCACTTCACATATGTCCAGGGATTCGATTTTGTTTCCCTCCAGTTTAGTACAAAAACAGCAGAAGGAAACTGAAACTAGAATTGAACCTAATATACTACAGTGTGCAGCTCAATAAGAAGAAAGAGGAGCACATCAGGTCATGACTCATGACATCAGAGGAAGAGCCTGCAGCCATTTGGGATTGGTGGAGCGACGGAAAGGTAAGTACTGCTCAAAGTGTCTTCTCTCCACTGGTGAGCTGAAAAGGACTTTTTAGGTACAGGCCCAGAGAACCTCTTTAAAACCAGTCCAGAAAGGAAGAAGATGCTCCAAATTATCCCTGGGGCTCATACTGGGTGTTTTGGAGCATCTTGCTAGACGTGTAAAACAATGCCTTACATTGTGTCAAAAATTTGCACCAAAATATGCCCCAAACTATACACAGAACACTGAATTTTTTTTATTTATACAGTGAATAAGCTTTATTTGACTAAATGTTGGCCATATGTATCATTGCACACACTAAGGAAACCCCCAAGTATCAACTCACACACTGAACAGATTCCCAAATTCTTATTAATTTATTGTTTGATGAATATTATCTGCACTTTCTAGGCCTTTACTATTTGCAAATGCTAATATTAATATTACGAAAGAAAACTCTTCAAATTGTATCATATTGTTTGTATTAAATTGCCAAATTATTATAATAATTTTTAGCAGAAAATCAAACCCAAAATTTAGATATTATATCTGTTATTTTCAGTTGCTGCAGAACTATTGCTATGAGAGTCAGATGACTTCTGTCACCTCCTGCATTATAATAAATTATAAAAGAGACTTAAGAGTCGGCACAATTAATTATGTAAATATGTAAAAATGTCATATTTGGTGTTCTTACAAACAATGCAACGAGAAAAAAAAAGGTATTGGTGTCATTTATCAAGACCTGTCAAAGCCACAATTATGTTTTGAGGCTAAGAGGGTCCAGCTGTTAAATTATTTGGACACAAATCATCAGCTTCTTATGGCCTGTTTCAGATTACATATTGTATATACTACAGCAAAGAGTCTTCGAGTGGATTGCCTTTCCACAGAGTGACACATTAATTTTTATTACCTTTTGAATTCCAGAGTATATTAGAAGAGATTGCCTTTGTTCTTAATACCAAATACACTAACCTGTTTTAATTTCCCATTTAGAATGCTAGTAGACAAAGCATATTTCAGTTTGTCTAATTTGTGATTAAAATGCTTATTTTAAAACCTTGGCTCAAACTTTAGGGCCAGAATATGAACACTTTCTCTTGGATAGAAAGACAAGTTGGAATTACTTTGATTAGAATTCCTTGTTATTTTTAATTGTCATTGTAAGCTGGCTCATATGGAATTACTACAATGCTAATAGAAATGTGTATGAGCAAACATCCGGAGATGTTCTCTCAGTTACAGCACAGATTCAGATTTCCCATGCAAATAGTTTGCTCCCATTTAACATTCAGAACAGTAATCACAGTTTGAGGGCTTCATCAAGTTTCTCTCTCTCGCTGTGTTGAAGTGTTGTACTACTACTAGTGTTGTATTCCTACTTTTTAGATTTTACAGTTTTATAGGAAATAAACTGTATATTTTCCCCTTTTATTCCACTGTCTATATACAGTAAGTAATGTGTATATGAAGGGTTTAATGGCCGGTTTAAGGAGATAACTTTCAATACAACATGTTGAGTACAACATATTATCTTGCCACAAAGAGAGATACTATGAAGCATTTTATGACATTATTGGGGTCTACAAGGGTTAATGAAGCCCAAAATTATTGTAATCCAACTGGCAAAGACAATGGGGCAGATTTTCTAATCCTAAAGATTGTGTAAATTTAGACCGGCTGTCTAGACCTGCAACAGATCTATCACAGGGGCTTAGGCTGGATGATAAATATGTTGTAGGACTAGACACTGTTGTCTAATTTTATACCAACTATTGATTGGCTTACTTTGAAATAGAATTTTACGGCACAATTGTGGCTTAATTTTGGTGCTAAATGTTGCATGTTAGGTCATACCTTTTTACAGCAAAGTCAAACCCCTTTTTCTCGTTAGGGGCAAATAATTTCTCTAAACCTAGATGTGCCAAATTGTACCATATTTTGGTGCAATTTATTCCAGAATCTAAGTGCGTTCACTTTGCCAGGGCTAGCATCAGCACTATAATAACCTGGGGAGGTATCAGGGTTCACTGGACATGAAGAGTCCAGGGTTATCTAGGTAAATATACTATATGCTGCTTAAACCAACCAAAGTCCACACATATAATATAACAACAACTTTTTATTGATCATCATACAACATATAATCGACAATTATTAAATAGCAGTAAATGCAGGTGATATTGTGACAAAAAGGTGCCCGCCCCCCCCCCCCCGAACTCACAGGATACCATTTGAGCAAGACTGGATCTACACCATAATGCAATGCTCTTATAGCTACAGCAAAGGTAAGTGGCTACAAACGATCCCAACCCAGCATAGATATTGTACATAGAGCAGTAGTTGCTAAGCATATGTAAGGCAACTAAAGTGCAAACAGCCCTCACATAGGCACATACAGAGAGGACAACACTACATCCCCTCTGTCACTAAAACCATTTCCCGCCAATAGCAAGAATAAGTCATATAATGCTGGTGATCATACAGACCCAAAGTTCAACAGGAGCACCACCCAGACGCAGAAGCAACCGACGAGGAAGCGCCAACGAGGAAGCAGAAGCAGTGTTGCCACACGTATTTCATGATTATTTTCAAGTCACTGGTTTGTCTATATGCTGCTTAAGCCAATGGTGTGCTAAACTGGGGGCTTATTGTAACTTTGCTACCCAAGGACCATGTACACCTAAGTCAGCACTGAATATATCTAACATCTACACTGTACATGGTTAAGCAAAGTACATGTTAAATGCAATTCTTCTCTATCTCCATGTACATCCTGCCAATACTGACAAAATCTGGAAGGTAGAGTGACATACAACTATTCCATGTCCTTTCTGTTCCTTAACTAAAAACTAGACAAAATATTAGCTGGTGCCACCAGTGAATAACTCACTATTCCACTGGAACTCCATGATGACCAGGTCTGGTCTTATTCAATGAGGGGTGGATCTTTTTTTTCTAGACTGTCCTCCAAGATGAGCATAGCTCACCAGCCACCATTTCTCAAGACCATTCCTTTTTACTGTACATATTTTTCATAATTGTATATGATACATCCAAAATGGAGGCACCCCCTGCATATTTACAACATTCAAAGATACAAAAACATGGACTTTGGAAATTACCAATGTTCTTTACAAAAACATTAACGTTCTACTGATTAAGAAATAATAAAACAGTTCTCTTAGTTTAGTATGTTAAATGATAAATTATTCTGTAATATCATTTTCTGAACTTAATGGGGTTGTATGCTTTAATAAAATTCCTTTCAGTGAAGGTGAATCAGCTATTCACTGAGTGTCCAACTGCTTACAGCTTTGGTGGAACTCATCAGCATGTGTTCAGTTTTCCTGCAGTGCCAATGCAGGAGAAATTAAGCATTGCATAGTTCTCATTGAAAGCATTGTGTATTCATGTGATGTATGGACATGCAGAGACCCCCTGAGCCAGAGACACTCTTTGCATTTGTTCTCAATGTGGACTAATAGATGGAGGGCTTGTCTTGTTGGGCTCAGAGGCTGATAGACTGTGAACCAGTTGGCAGGATTTGGGCAGGTCCTTGAGTCTGTGGGCTTTCTCATAAGCCACATGCCATTCTGAGCTTAGCATGCAATGTGAGAGGATGTGTGTTGGATGCGTCTGGCAGAAAGCAATTACAAACAGAAGCCAGTGTTGTACGGATAGTTAAGGGACATATTTAGTTAGGTAGATTGAATACATAGGTAAAAAAATTGGGGATTTATCAGACAGGGAAAGTATTGGGTCACTCAGAGCTCCGTGTGTATGTTTCACAGTGAGGGCAGCTACTTGTGGAAAGCTTCACATTGCAATAGCAAAAATTCTGCGGTGCTTGCAGAAACATAATTTTTTCAGCAGCCATCCAGCTAGCCTTTTTTTTTTTTTAAACCTGAAGCTTTTGCAGTGTTTTGTAGGCAAGCAGCAGTAGCAGCACAGTAACACAACCCGTCCGGCTAGTAGTAGTAGTAGCCGGCCACAGTTCTCCCTCGCTTTTAGTAGGCACCAGATAAGTATTGAGTAGAGATGAGCGAATCGAATGCCACAAAGTGGAATTCGATCCGAATGTCAGGAATTATTCGATTCGCCTAGAAGCCGAATTTCCTCATGCTTCGTGTCAGCGAATCGATTAATCCTGAAATTAAATTCAAACTTACCGCCTCCATCTTGCTTGAAGATCTCGGCCGAAATCCCGTGCGGCGTGAGATTTTGGCTGACATCTTCAAGCAAGATGGCGGCAGCAGGCCCGTCGCGAGCAAGTGGACACGGTAAGTGTGATGTGATTTTTTTAAATGTTAATTTCACACTGTTTGTACTCTCAGATACTGCGATCATGTATGAACGCGGAATCTGAGGGGTACAATGACCGGGGTGGCGCTATCCCAGCTCCCTATCAATGCACCCGCTACCTACAAAAATGCGCTTCCTGGTAAAGTAATTATTCACAAAGCAATTTTTTTGTGGAATTTGGCGAATCAGCTAAATCAAATTTTCAAGAAATTCGCTCACCTCTAGTATTGAGTATTAAAATCGATTCTTCCCCAATCAAATTTTTGGACTATTTTGACAAATAGTACCTGAAACAAATTTCAATAAATTTTATCATCTCTCGTATTAAATGCACAGCTTTAAAGAAAAATATAGAATAAAATATTTAGCATTTTCATGCAGATAACAGTTTAGTCTAGTGCTGGCAAACCTATGGCACGGGTGCCAGAGGGGGCACTCAGAGCCCTCTTTATGGGCACCCACACCCTGGAAAAAGTCTATGGTGTACCAATATGCCTTAGACTTTTCCTACCATTAACCCCCTAGCTTAAACACCCTTAATGACCAGGCCACTTTTTACAATTCTGCACTACGCTACTTTCAACTTACAACTTACCACCCAAATGAATTTTGCCTCCTTTTCTTCTCACTAATAGAGGTTTCATTTGGTGGTATTTCATTGCTGCTGACATTTTGAATTTTTATGCTATTAATAAAAAATGACCGAAATTTTCTGTTGTAAATTTGTTTTAAAAAAACTACATTTCTATATAAATTTTTCTCTAAATTTATTGTTCTACATGTCTTTGATAAAAAAAAAATCCAATAAGTGTATATTTATTGGTTTGGGTAAAAGTTATAGCGTTTACAAACTATGGTGCAAAAAAGTGAATTTCCGCATTTTGAAGCAGCTCTGACTTTCTGAGCACCTGTCATGTTTCTTCAGGTGCTAGAATGCCAGGATAGTATAAATAACCCCCAAATGACACCATTTTAGAAAGAAGACACCCCAAAGTATTTGCGGAGGGGCATGGTGAGTTCATGTATCATTTCATTTAGCGGAAAATGACACTTTCTGAGGAAAAAAAATAAAAATAAAGTTTCCATTTCTGCTAACTTCTGGCAAAAAAATAAAAAATCTCCTACGGACTCACTATGCCCCTCAGTGAATATCTTGGGGTGTCTACTTTCCGAAATGGGGTCATTTGTGGGGTGTGTTTACTGTTCTGACATTTTGGACGGGGCTAAATTGTGAGCAGCCCTGTAAGGCCCCTTTCACACGGGCGAGTTTTCCGCGCGGGTGCAATGCGTGAGGAGGATGCATTGCACCCGCACTGATTCCGGACCCATTCATTTCTATGGGGCTGTGCACATGAGCGGTGATTTTCACGCATCACTTCTGCGTTGCGTGAAAATCGCAGCATGCTCTATATTGTGCGTTTTTCACGCAACGCAGGCCCTATAGAAGTGAATGGGGCTGCGGGAAAATCGCAAGCATCCGCAAGCAAGTGCGGATGCAGTGTGATTTTCCCGCATGGTTGCTTAGCAACAGGACCAGATCTTTATTATTTTCCCTTATAACATGGTTATAAGGGGAAATAATAGCATTCTTAATAAAGAATGCATACTAAAATGAAGTGGAAGGGGTTAAAAATAATAAAAGTTAACTTACCTTAGCCACTTGATCGCATAGTTGCGATCTGTCCTCTCTTTCCCTGCATCAGCTAAGAACTAAAGGACCTGTGATGATGTCACATCACACGGTCCAATCACATGGTCCACCACCAAGTGCTTACAGGGGGGTGATCAATGACAGGGGGGTGATCAGGGAGTCTAGATGGGGTGATCAGGGGTTACCAAGGGGTTGATAAGTGACAGGGGGTGTAGTGTAGTGTGGTGCTTGGTGCAACTTTACATAGCTACCTGGTCCTCTGGTGGTCGATCCCAGCAAATGGGACCACCAGAGGACCAGGTAGCAGGTATATCAGACGCTGTTAACAAAACAGCGTCTGATATACATGTTTAATGCGATTTATTTTACTTCTACAGCCTGCCAGCGATTGATCATCGCTGGCAGGCTGCAGTATAACTGTCGAGCCACGCGCCACTGTGAACGCGTGCGCGTTCACAGCAAATCTCGCGTCTCACAACAGGACCGCCGGCCAGACGCATCGGTGCGTTAGGCAGTCCTGTAGAGGTTAATCAGCGCAGGACGCACTATGAACGGCACATGCAGCCCACTGAATGTAGGTGGCTATTATAGCTAAGTGATAAAGTACATGGAAGATATTCTATACTGGACTGTAGTATTCAGGTTAAATTGCCGTGTTGGCACTTTGCGATAAAAAAGTGGGTTTTGGGTTGCAGTTTGGGCACTCTGTCTCTAAAAGGTTCACCATCACTGGTTTAGTCTATACACTGGTTAATTTAAAAGTGATAGAATAATATGAAAAAAGGCAATGTTATCTGTGACAAAGTCATATACTGTATATATCTACTGCTGAAATAACTGAGATTTCATTATTCATATGTGTAAAGATCTAATACACTTTCCCAGCCTGTCACACTGCTTACAATTATATCTATGCCATAGGGTGACTGGCCATTAGTATAATAATTCGTGACATTCTGCATGTCATGACTTCTTGTTCCAGACCAGGAAAATGCATGATATAAGTCACTCACATTTTCTTCACAAGATCTTAATTTAAAGAATGATGTTATAGGGTCGTTTTACATTGTCAGTTTCATGTTCTTTGCAGTTTCAGTCTGTTATGATCTAAACCTATGTCATGTGTACCAAGCTTCTAATTGCTATGCCATAATGTCTTTTTACAAATTGCATCCTGCAATTGCATTTTACATCCTGCAGGTGGTAATATTAGAGCCAAGAGTTTGAGTTTACTATGTATGAAGACAATATAAGAATGAAATTAATTGCAAAACAGTGTGATAGGGCTTGGTTCAGTGGTGTACCTTTAATAGAGGTATGCGACTGCTATGGGACCCAAGAAAGAAGGAGTTTTGGCACTTAGATCCTTCTGTTTCCCAAGATGAAAAACTTGAATTTTGATGCAGCCGCCACTAAGGGTAGCTCATGGCAAAAGGATTATTACAGCTTCCATTGCAATCAACGTTAACTGTATTAATTTCTATGAACTGAGCTCCTCCAATTAGCTGCAGGCTAATAATAGTAATATATTATGAAAAAGGGACACAGTGATTTAGAGCTGCATGGGGTAAATTTAGCAATGTATTTATGCCAGTCATCTGAAGTAAATACATATATATGGTGCACCATATTTTTCAAGCACCTGTTCCACTTTTTCTGAAATAAAAGTTAGATAAGTTGGTGAAGCCAAGGGCTTTTTACTAAAATGTACTAAATTATATAATAAAAAAAGTCTTAAATTTATCAGTAATCTGGAGCAATGAGCTCTGTTTTGTGCTTTGCCTGATTGACACATACTTACTGGTAAACTGGGTGAGGGAGGGGGACCTATACTAAGTTTTGCTAAGAGGCCCTATAAGATCTGTGTACACCCCTGTCAAATCAATTTCTATGACAATCATTACAGGATATTTACATGCAATTAGCAATGGGGCAGCAGCCAAATGTTTTTGTTTGAAGGGCGTATGTAACTTTGGCGCACTAACAAATGTTACAAAATAATAAGTGACAGTTTTTTATTTATAAATGTGTTAATAGATATGACACACTTAAAGCGGACCTTTCATGGTTTTTGTTTATTCTAGATAAATAACTTTGCCTTACAGTTTAATTTGAATAATTCATGCTGCCGCTGCGCTAGTAACGTGGCCGCAATGGAGAAATCTATTGCTTATTACTAGCTGTATGCATGTGCTGTTATCCGCATATGTGCAGCTGGAAATGTAAACTGGCAAACCCCTAATATCCTGCAGAGAGTTTTTGGGTAACACTGAATTACTTTGCAATGCAAAATGTTTAGTTCTGGTCTAATGCTCCCAACTTCTAGATTCTGCATTCACCATACAAAGAGATCCTAGAGGTTTAGTTAGACTATAAGTAGGATATCACTTAGGCCATGCTAAACTGGCAAATCCTCAGTGGATTGTCAGGGAAATCCATTGCACAAATCAACATCTGAAACCTGAATTGCTGTTACTCATTTGCATGCACTTTTTCCCGTGAATTTCCTCCATTGCAGATCAATGGAGCTAATCTTTAGCTTTCCAGCACAAAATCTGTTGAATAATGAACATGCTGTGTATAAGGGGTTCCTACTTAAAAGTCAGATTTTTTTTGTCCCTCAGTGGTATACATGGCTGCCCATTCTAGAATTTCTAAAGGAATCGGGAGACACAGTCATAACTTGAACAAGGTGGTCTTTACTTGACTCCCATGGGGAAACAAGCTTATGGTTATAATAGTCTTTTGACAGGCAACAGGCTTGGTGGTTCAGTCTCTCAATGAGACATTTTAAATAGGTACATTGTCTCTTTAAGTGGCATCAGGTGGCACACAATTCACCCACTGGCTTTTGTTGTACCCAACTCCTGGCAGTTATTGCTGCAGCTTTCTCTCAAAGTGGTGCATAATTACACAATCTATACAGCCTCCAACAGGTGCTCCCAAATTGCATAGTCTCTATATATACAACCACTGTGCATACTCTCCTCAGTCCATTCTTTATGACACACAGTGCACAAGATGAATGGACAAGGCAGCTACTTTCTACCTCTCAGCTCTGGCTTCAACTCCTATGCAATTTTTGGCTTCAGATGCCCCAGATAGTCCCTAAGGCTATACCCTGATTACTAGTACCATCACCTCCACTATCTGGCTAGTTATTTGCAGGATTAATGCTGACTTTGTCTCCAGCAGCATGTTTTCAACTCTGTTCCACTTCCTGTCTGTTTCTGAGGTGAACATTGCTAATTATCCTTTTTGCCATGTATCTCTTACCTGATACAACCAACATTTGAAAACTATTTGGGACATTGTGTAAAATGTAAATGTAAATAAAAACAGAATTCAATGATTTTTAAATCTCGTAGACACATATTTTATTCACAATAGATCATAGAACACTTTTCAGATGTTGAAAAGTAAGACATTTTACCATTTCATGAAAAAGCTCATTTAGAACTTGATGGCAGCAACACACCTCAAACAAGTTGTGAAAAGTTGTAAAAAGTGGTACTAAAAAGCAGCTGGAGGAGCAATTTGCCACTAAGTTACATGACTGAGTTTAAAAAAAGCAAGTTACAGAGACAGAATGTCTCAGAAGAAAAGATGGGTAGAAGTTCACCAATCTGTGAAATACTGCACCTAACATTAGTGGGACAATTACAGAAAAATGTTCCTGGACGTGAAATGGGCTCACAATCTACGTTCCCAATCAGTATGTCTTTGGAATGTGGGAGGAAGCTGGAGTACCCAGAGGAAATCCATGCAAACACGAGGAGAACATACAAACTTCATGCAGATTTTGTCATTGGTCAGATTTGAACCTAGGATAAAAATTTTCTGGACTTGGGGTTGTAATTATTATAATTACAAGTTACATGGCACACTTAAGTGCAGGGGTATGTAGTTTTCCACTAGGATGCTCCGGGTGGATAAATGGTTAATATTTTATACTGTTTGATATCCTAACATATTTCTAGATTCACAGGTCTAGGCCTGAAGTTAATCAGCCAGTACACTATTGTGTACACTATTCTTTACATTGTTGGTATTTACTTGCTAAGAAAAGCTATAATACGTCTTTAAATATGTCTTGAGCATGTCTTGCTCAGGCTGGAGCAGGTCCCTATCTTTTCTATTGAACCTCGGTGCCGAATTCTTCTGGATGGCAGGCAGAACTAAACTAACTTAAGCTCAGCCATTGCTGTCCAGCCTGGTTTAGCAACTTTTGCAGATTTCATTGCCACATGTGGTTTGAAGATCTGCAAATTGCTGCAAAGAACTGCAGAAAATGTCAGATATATAACCAACCATCAGTTGGGAACTGCATAGTAAAAAGTGCTTTTTGAGGAATTGCATCTAGAAGACATCGGTATTTGGGAAACCTTGCTCCTTCCAAGCCACACCTTTGTTGGGAATCTGCCTTGTAAGACTGTATACCTCTATCGTGTTTGGATGTGTACTGAAACTTGCTCCCAGTAAAGAAAGTATTAATTTGCACACTAACAGCTCACACACAGGTGCTGACTGTCTCTCGTGGATCACAGACCCATTCAAGTCAATAGGCCAGATTTATCATTAGCTAAAGTCACTTTAATGGAGTGAAAAAGTCGCAAAAAAATGCACAATCGGTAAAATTGCGCATTTTTTTGCGACTTTTTCAAGCTCTGCACTAAGCTCTCCAGTTTTGTGAAAGTGGGCGTGTTGTCTTATGTAAATGAATCTCTAGACAGATTTACTATTGCAACCATTTAAAAAGTCACAAAAAAAGTCGCAAAAAAATGCGCAATTTCACTCCAGGGGAGACCATGCTTATCTTATGTGACTTTTTAATAGAACATGCGACTTTTTTGTAAAGACGTGCTACTTTTGTAAAGCCACTTACTGAAGGATAAACTGCTGCCATCAAGCCACATTTATCACAGTATTAAAGGACCATTGATAAATCTGACTATCCGAAAGTGACTTTGGGCATATGTAAAAGTGGAGTAAGATGTAAGTGTAATGATAAATCTGGCCCAATGTGTCCACATCCGCAAGTTGCGTGCACATGGACGGTGCCTCTGCATTGTGGACCAAAAATTGTGGTCCGCAGCATTAGCATGGGGCACACAAAGAAATGTGTATGAGCCCTAACTCCAAGGAAACCCCACCTTCAATCAGTCACAAGATTCTACACAGAGTGTACCCCCTGGCCAGGGGAACTACTATGTCCATAATTCCAAGTATGACTCGCTCATCATCGCATAAACCCTAGGAGTGCGGAAGGTTTGGTGGCGGGAAGTCCAGCCACCATGAACACTGTGACTATCACCTACATCCTGTCTATTTCTACTCCGATGCTCACCACACTCCTCCTCCTGAGTTGCTGCAGATATAATGGCATGTACTTAGCAGGCATAGCAAAAGTCACGTAACCGTCCAAAAGTTTAACTAGGCACAGTGACCACCACAACAGGGTCAATGGTAACTCATAGCAACAGTGAAATGAGGGTGTGCTTCTTTTCAACCCTCTTACATGTGAATTATAAAATCTTCGACATGTTCATTATTCTGTCCAGATTTTTTTTTTCATAGTGTGTGAATTGAGCTTAAAAGAATGTATTCACATGTATTGCTAGACAAATTGCTATAGATTCTGCTCTGAATCTAAAATGTATACTTAGAAATAAAAAATTTGTAGATATACCGTAACTTCACTGTCCTATGTTACGAAAATAGAGTTGGCACTAATCATCCTCAAAAAAATGTACATTTTAAAGTAGAAAAAAAGGAAGATGTGTGGAGGACTAGAGAATTTTCTACAGGCACTATTACACCTACCGTTTAGACATTGAAGGATTGCAGACAGCAGGGAGAGATCTTGTAATGTGGCAGTGAAATAAAGGAATGATTAGAGTGTGTGGGAGGTGGAAATGCAAAGTAAAATTGTTTGCAATAAATTTTGCGCCCAACCCCCTGCTGTGAAGTTGTCTCTCCCCCTCACAAAGCTTTATGATCAACTGTTTTAGGCTCCTTCTCTGTATAAATAAGAGGACGTGTGTCATCAGAGAGCACAGACACAAGACCCAGTTGCTGCTCTTGCGAAAATTTATATGCCAATAAAGTATTTTGTAGCCAGTTTGCTGCTGAAGGTAAGATGATTTAGCCTAGGACGGCATTCACGTTACTATTCATATTGTTTTTTTTCATGAAAGTGCTAAGCATCAACTATTTAATTTACCTCTATAAAGGTCATTTCATTGATACTAGAAAACCTATTACTATGAAAAAAATGAATTGCAATTCTATATACAGTTTCATGTTATCCATTTGTTTCAGGGGACCTGAGAACATCAGATAAAGAATCGCAAAGGACGGCTAACTCTAAAAAGAAGAGTATTCAGTGTGCTGGCGGCCCACTGCATAAGGGGTTAAAAATATCTGGAAAATACTGTCTCTTATGTATTTGCTTTCCAAATGCTACAAATAAGGTTAACGGGCCCATGGGATAAGCAACAAGGTGGAGCTGCTCCACCCATCTCCTCCTGGGAGGGGTTGCCACTCAGTCAGGTGTCGGTGTAGTGTGAGAGAGAGTGTGAAGAGGAAGCATCAGAGCAGGCTTGGGGAGTGAGACCAGCTAGCTAAGGGATTTGAGTGAGGCAGAGCCTAACACCTGCCTCTGTGGAAGTAAACAAGATATTATTCTGGAGTGTAGAGCAGCCATTAAGGGGAAGGTGCTAGACATAGTGTAGAGATAAGATCTGGAGAGCCAGACTGCAGGTCTGCTTGGGGACTACACCCTGCAGCTGAGCATTGTATGTAGTGCCATATTTTGAGTAAAAGAAAGAGAACAAGAGAGATGTTGTACCATTTTGGCTGAAATTTGAACATAGTGTGATACATTTGCAGTACCCCATACATGGGAGTATCTGCAATTGCTATATTATGATTATATTAATGCCCTGTACACCAGCAGAGGTGGTATGGTTGGTTAACCCCCTCTTGATAGGACTGAGCTGTTCCTACTTCCTGACAAAAAGGTGAAGTTGGAGTCCAGACAGAGTGTAGAAATGAAGCACATGCTAGAGCTCCTACTCCAAGGGACCATATCCAGTTCTCCTGTGAGACCACTACTCAGAACTAAACTACTGCTATCCTAGAAGCTACAGTTTGCTTAGTCAGCAGAGTGACCATAAACCAGAGATTTACTGACCCTGCTATAGGTGAGGGAGATACAGTTCAGACACCCATCACATAAACAACATCCAGGCCTCTGTCTAACTCCAAGCCTGCATCTACACAGTGAACAAACTATCTCCACAAGTGCCAGCATACTTCTGTTAGTCAGAAGTTCAAGAGAGAGTCATCAGCAATATAACATATGTGAGATACCTTTATTGCCACTTTGCCAGCCACCATACCTCATCATCTGGAGACAGAAATTGCATTGTACCAATTACAACTCGGTGTACTACAAGTTATGTTCTGTTCTGAGTAAAGAGAGGCTTTTATTCTTTTAGTTCTGGCCTGAGTCTTTAAATTACTTTTCCACTGCACCAATCCCCAGCCTAAGGGAGTACACTGTGAAACATGAACTTATCAGGGCCACTACCACTCCTATCCTCTGCACCTTCTTCTTAGGGGCTCGCTGCAGTTTGGAAAAGTGACTCAGAGAATAACTGATCCATTAACTCCATATTTGCAACCTTAAAAAGAGTGACAACTATGAGATATTTAGATCTGCCAGTTTATGCATAATCAGAACTGTGTACTACTGTGAGCACATGTATGTATTTGTACTTTGCCACAATTTTCAGTTAAAGCCTGTTATTTGTTATATCAAACCAGTCTCATTAAAGCGGACCTACAACCGTCCATTTTCGTCTGCTTGCTTTGCACTCCACAGCGCATCCTCAACACCAAGGAAACCCTGAACCAACATTAGGCAGGGGAGACTTCACACCACGGTGTGCCCCAAGAGGAAGAAATGGTGAGCATTTGCATGGTATGGGGGAGCTAGAGAAGAATCGCCACTGTGAGTATTACTATCACCATAGCCACAACCAGCACTCCCATCCTTTCCACTTCATGCCTCCCCTGCAGGCCGCCGCTCACCATGCATTGCACTGGTTTGTGGGAGTTTTCAATGGTGAAATATTCCATTTAAAGGGACTCTCAGGATAGGACATTAATATCAGATCTGCTGGGGTCTAACTCCTAGCACACCCATCAATCAGCTGCTAGACCTCTTCCTAGGCCATGTGGCATCACATTCGTCAGTCACATGGCCTAGGCACTGCAATACCAAGCACAGCAGCTATGCAACGGACAGCACTGTGCTTGATTAGTGTTGATCACGAATTTTCGAATTGCGAATTTTAATCGTGAATATCGGCACTTCAAGAATTCGCGAATATTTAGAATATCGCAAAATATATTCGCAATTGCGAATTTAGGCGAATTTTATAGGCGAATTTTTTATAGGCGAATTTTTTATATGCAAATTTTAGCAAGCAAGAAAATAATGTCATTACTTTCTGATTGTGAAAATTCGCATAAAAAATTAGCATACATTTGCAAAAAAAATTCACATAAACTGGTATTTAAAAGGTATCTTTTAAATGCCAGTTTATGCGAATTTTTATGCAACTGCATGTGAATTTTTATGCGAATTTTCGCAATCAAGAAAATAATGACTGGAGATTACGAATTTGCGAATTTTCGAATATATGGCGAATATTCGCCCAAATATTCACAAAATATCGCAAATTCGAATATTGCCCCTGCCGCTCATCACTATGCTTGTAACTGCCATAGAAGTAAACTGAGGATTCTGGGAGTTGTAGTTTCAGTACAGCTCGAGTGCCAGAGGTTGCTGATCCCTGTTGTAGGGGATCAATACTGATCATGGCGGTCTGAGCTCCAGGTCTCACCAATCACCACAATGAAAGGATCTCCACGTTCCTGCAAGTGATGCATTCTATTTTTTGTTTACACTGACATGCCCAATTACTGGCATCACAGAGGTGTGCTGCCAGGGATGTAACCAGGGATAGGTTGCCGATAATGAATAGAACAGAATGAGGGAGGAAAGGTGGCTGCACACAGTGCAGATTAAGGTCTCATGCACACGGCCATTGCCCGGCTGTGTCCGTATTGCGGCCCGCAAACAGTGGGTCCGCAATATACGGGCATCGGCCGTGTGCACCCTGCATCACGGATATGGACCCATTCACTTGAATGGGTCCACAATCCGGAAGGTTGGGTGTGGAACAGAGGCACAGAACCCTGTTCGTGGCAAGGTTTCTGTCTATGCCTCCACACTGCAAAAAAGTAGTGCATGTACTATTTTATTGCGGTCCGGACGGCCCAAGTACCCAATCAAGTTGAATGGGTCTCGATCCGTCTGAGGAATCCGCACGGATGTTGCCCATGCATTGGGGACCGCAAACAGCTGTGTGCATGAGGCTTTATAAGCAGGAAATCGGCACCAAAACCACACAAAAAACACATTAATCCACAATATTTATTGCAATTTTTGTGCATTTTTGTGCAGTTTTTGGGGCAGATTTTATGTGGATTTTCAGCAGATCTTAACTACAGATCTTAACTAGAGATCTTAAAAATTCGATTCTGCCGGTTCACCGAATTTTCTGAAAAAATTTGGTTCTAAATGAAATTTATTTGTGGTGATTTGCGTTAAAAAATTGCTATTTCCTGGCTGCAGAGAGCCTTTATAGTGGTGTAGAACACAGTGCCTTGCAGTAACATGCATAGGGAATCTGCTATGGCAATGAAACAATACTGTGAGTCAGTATTACATGTAGAGGACAGGCATCGCTCTTAGAATCACTGCACACTTCACGTATTTGGGCAGTTAATGGGCCAAAACTGACCAAATAACTCAAGTGTGAACTCAGCCTTACAGGTCAATGTTAGCACCAGCTATAAAGAACTGTACAGAGGCCCAATATCTACCATACTACTATAGCATGAAAGAGTGCACTCCTTTTAAACCAATTCACTGATTCCACATAGATTTCTAAAGAATTTGTTCTATTAAACACTTATACAAGTAGAGACCCCCCCCCCCACCCGACAGAGTGGAGAGGGTGTGAGCAGTAAGTTTGTGTTGACGTCACTGATTATTTTGCACATCCTCTAATCCATCAGAACAAAAGCCCCCAGATCAGAAGAAGGGTCAAATAAATGATGATGTGAGCCAAGCCGAAAAACAAAATAGTGGCCCAGTCATGAAGTGGGGAAGGTGGGAACAGCATGAGAAGTCCACAGAATGGCCCTATGACATAGTGGTGAGGTGAAAGCAGCAACAGGAGGCCACAGAATGGCACAATGACAGAGTGAGGAGGTGGCGGCAGCAGAAGCATCAAGAGGAGGCCATAAGGTGCCACAATGACAGTGTGGAGGTGGCAGCAGCATCAGGAGGCCACCAAGTGGCACAATGACAGAATCTGGAGATGGCAGCAGCTCCTGGAGGAGGCCACATGGTGGCACAATTACAGAGTGTGAAGGTGGTGGCAGCAGCATCAGGAGGAGGCCACAGGGTGGCACAGTGACAGTGTGGAGGTGGCAGCAGCAACATCAGGTGGCCACAGAGTGGCACAATGACGGAGCATGGAGGTGGCGGCAGCAGCAGTATCAGGAGGAGGCCACAGGGTGCCACAAGGAGAGTGTGGAGTTGGCATCAGGAGGCCACAGAGTGGCACAATGACAGAGTATGGAGGTGGCGGCAGCATCAGGAGGAGGCCACAGGGTGGCACAATGATAGTGTGGAGGTGGCAGCAGCATCATCAGGAGGCCACAGAGTGGTACAATGACAGAGTGTGAAGGTGGTGGTAGCAGCAGCATCAGGAGGAAGCCACAGGGTGGCACAATGACAGTGTAGAGGGGGCAGCAGCAGATTCAGGAGACCTGAGTGGTGAGGTGGCAGCAGCATCAGGAGACCACAGAGTGACACACTGACAGAGTGGGGAAGTGGGTGGCAATACCAGTACCAGCTGAAGATGGTGGGTGAAAGAAGGAGCACTTGGCATCAGATGTGTGGCATCAGGCGGGTGGCAGCATAAGAATAGTAGCTGAGGCAGGTATCCAGAAGAAACCGGGCTCTTTTGTCAAAGTGTTGGTGTGGCACCGTGGATTATCTATTCTGATGCATAAGGCATTGGTGGGTGGAAATCCTGGCTGATCCACGCCTGATTCATCTTGACAAAGGTCAGTCTCTCCCCATTTTGGGTGGACAGGCGAGTTGTTGGGGTAACTCTCGCCCTCGCCGCACTAAACACCTGCTCTGATGCTACACTACTGGCTGGGCAGGACAGCTTTTCCAGGGCAAACTCTGCCAGTTGTGGCCATAAATCCAATTTGGCTGCCCAGTAGTGTTGAGCTAGCATGCTCGGCCGAACACCAGTTCGGTTCGAGCATCGCTATGCTCGGCACATGGCAGTATTCGGCCGAATGCCACATGTGCTCGAGCGCAATGCTCAAGTCTCCTTCCCACACGTTTCTTGGCTGCTATGCAGCCAATAAACATGCAGATAAGTACTGCCCTCACTGTAATGCCGTAGCTATGTTGGTTACTGGCATTACAGTAATTGGCTTGATGGAACGCGTCATCAGGTGCTATATAGCACCGGATGATGCGTGTTCGGCTCAGTCCTCAGTCCTGGGGGAGCTGTGCCGAGGAAGGGACAGACATTATTGGGAGTGATATAGGAATATTTTTATTAGAAAAACTTCTCAGAGACTCAAAAGTCTTTTTAAGGACTATTGTGTGTAGCACCAGCAATATCTATTTTTAGCGCAAACTGCGCTAAATAGCTAAAACTTTACAGACCCAAAAGTCCTTTTAAGGACTATTGTGTGTGGCAGCAATATCTATTTTTAGCGCATCCTGCAATAGTTAGGCCTCTGCAGACAGCGACATTGGTTACGCCACATCTCCAATGTAAAGTGTGCGCATCCAAAAAATATATGTGACATCCAGTGTACTTTTTCCGTAGACGGTATCTGCTGCAGAAGCCGACATTAGGTGCGCACATCTACTGTGTAAAGTATGCATGTGTTCGGCTCAGTCTTCGTCACAAAGAGCTGTGCATAGGAAGGGACAGACAGTGTAGGAAGTGAAATTGGACTATTTTAATTGCAAAAACTTTTCAGAAGCCCAAAAGTCCTTTTAAGGACTATTGTGTGTGACAGCAGCAATATATATTTGTAGTGCAACCTGCACTAAATTGCTAAAACTTTACAGACCCAAATGTACCCTTATGGACTATTGTGTGTGGCAGCAGCAATATATATTTTTAGCGCAACCTGCACTAAATTGATAATACTTTACGGACCCAAAAGTCCTTTTAAGGACTATTGTGTGTGGCAGCAGCAATATATTTTTTTAGTGCATCCTGCACTAAATAGCGTCTAATAGGCTGCTGTGGACAGTTAAATTATCTGCGCCACATCTTTTGTGTAAAGTGTGCGCATCCCAAAAATATCTGTGACATCCAGTGTACCCTTTCCGTAGACGGTGTCTGCTGCAGACAGTTAAATTAGCTGCGCCACATCTCCTCTGTAACGTGTGCACATCCCTAAAATATCTGTGACATCCAGTGACATTAGTTGCGCCACATCTGCAGTGTAACGTTTGCACTGAAAAAATGTATCTGTGACATACGGTGTACTTTTTCAATAGACGATGTCCGCTTCTGACAGTGACATTACCAGTGCAACATCTCCAGTCTACCGTGTGCGCTGAAAAAATGTATCTGTGACATACAGTGTACTTTGTCAATAGACGGTGTCCACTTCTGACAGTGACATTACCAGTTCCACATCTGCAGTGTGACGTGTGAGCATAAAATTTTTTCTGTGACATACAGGGTACTTTTTCCGTAGATGCTGCGGACGCTGTGATATTACCTGTGGTACCTCTCCTGTATAACGTTTCCTCATCCCAAATACCTTTAACATTCCCTGTAATTTTTTATTAGCCGCTGGTGACAGCATTGACATTATCTGCGGGATATCTCCTATGTGACGTTTCAACATCCCAAATAACTTTTTTAATTTTTTTGCGCATAGACTTCCAAATCCTACGCTACTGCGCATGCGCAGACCGGAAGGACGGATCCGTCCTTCAGTTTTTTCGCAATGCCGGATCCGGCACTAATACAAGTCAATGTAAATTAATGCGGATCTGGCGACTGATCAGGCATTTTGGATGGACATAATACTGCAGCATGCTGCGGTATTATGTCCGGCCAAAACGCCTGACAGTGACTGAATGGAAGGCATACTGATGCAAACTGAACGGATTTCTATCCATTCAGATTGCATGGGGATATGCTTGATCAGTTATTTTCCGGCATAGAGCCCTTTTGACGGAAATCTATGCCGGAAAAGAATAACGCAAGTGTGAAAGTACCCTTAGGCTTCCAAAACTGCATACCGAAACCTGACCGTGTGGTCATACCCTAAGTCCTTTTCCCGACTTTCTGTATTTCACAACCCTTCCCTGTTATATTTTCCTGTCCACTCCTGTCCCATGACCATCTTTTACGGTGGGTTCCCACATCCACACATAGGATTTAATTTTTGTGTTTTTAGTAGAGATGAGCAAATCGAAGCTGTCAAAGTGGAATTCGATCCGAATTTTTGGAAAAATTCGATTCACACTGAAAATGGCTGCTGCATGTGTTAGGATATGGAGCAAAGAACTCTGGGAAGGCAGGATCACCCATAATTCCATGCATGCAGCCAATCAGCAGCCAGCCATCCCTGTGATGTCACAGCCTTATAAATAGCCTCAGACATCTTGGATTCTGTCATTTAACAGTGTACTCAGTGCAGGGGGAGACGTCAGCTGGGGCTAGGGACAGTGTTAGAAAAAACGTCAATGTGCTAAAAAAAAAAACGATTTACAAGTGCATGGAAAGATTATTCAAGGACTCAAGGTGTGGGAAATTCCAGCAAACCGTTCTTATTAGGGTGCAAGTGTTGTTTGAAGCAGGCATTAACAGGGTTTATTACAAGGAAATATTTCTATTTCTTATTTTCCCTTGTGCGGTGCAGTTACGGTATATGTTCTAAAGCATTTTTTGGCTTATATTAGTGGGAAAAAGGGCTTATTAGCTGTTGTGCGATGAAGTGCTAAAATTTCACCCCTTTCTGTTGTGTATTAGTGGAAAAATAAAAAATATATTTGCCGATCAGCGATGCAGTTATATGTGCTAAAGCCTTTTATGGCAAGTATTAGTGGAAAAAGAAAAAAATATATTTGCAGATCAGGGGTGCAGTTATATGTTCTAAAGCCTTTTGTGGAGTGTATTAGTGGCAAAATAAAAATATATTTGCCATTCAGCGGTGCAGTTATATGTTCTAAAGCCCTTATTTGTGCGAATTAGTGGGGGGGGGGGGGCTTATAAGACGTTGTGTGGTGAATTGACCAAATTACAGACTTTTTTGTAGTGTTTTATATCCTTTTTATTTATTTATTTGATCTAACAGTATATCAGACAGAGACGTGCCAGGCCCTGTACAGGGGAGTGGCAGAGGCCTAAATATTTCTAACGCTGGCAGAGGTCGCAGCAGAGTAAGGGGCCGTGGCAGCAAGGGTCACTTTGAGAGGTCTGAGCTCTCAGTGTCAGCTAGCGGTCATTTCGTGACCAGCAACCCAGCCGTTCTTGAATGGTTGACTCGATCTTCGACTTCGTCGCAAGTGACATCAAACACCCCCAGCCAAGAGTCAGTGGGTTCCTCAGACACAACCCTTAGTTGGCATGGCCCAGGAGCAAGCACTGTGCCCTCACTAATCCTCAACCTGCCTCTGTCCTTTTCTGTTCCCTCAGCCAGAGAAGTGTTGTATGCTGTGGGCTTAGCTCCTCTATACAGTGAGGACGAGCTACTAGAAGACAGTCAGCAGCTACTGGCAAGCCAAGATGTGAAGGAGACGTCCACCGCTTCCTCCACAAGGCGGGCAAGAAATAATGAGGAGAGTGGCATGCGAGCTGGTGTTTTGCAAACCAGAGACGGTTGAGGAGGACATCAGTGACGCTCAGACAGTACTCGATGATGATGATGTAGCTGATAGTGTTGGGCGAGTGCTCGAGTGTGTGCTCGAGCGCGATGCTCAAGTCTCCTCCCCGCAGGTTTCTTGGCTGCTATGCAGCCAATATACGTGCAGGTAAGTACTGCCATGCACTGTAATGCCGTAGCCATGTTGGCTGCTGGCATTGCAGTTATTGGCTGGCCGGAACACGTCATCGGGTGCTATATAGCACCCGATGATGCGTGTTCGGCTCAGTCTTAGTCAGGGAAAGCTGGAAAGTAGAAGGGAGAGATCGTGTAGGGAGTGAAATAGGAATATTTTAGTTTTTATACTTGTTATAGACCCAAAAGTCCTTTTAAGGACTATTGTGTGTGGCAGCAATATATATTTTTAGCGCATCCTACGCTAAATTTCTAAAACTTGTTATAGACCCAAAAGTCCTTTTAAGGACAATTGTGTGTGGCAGCAATATATATTTTTAGCGCAACCTGCACTAAATTGCTAAAACTTGTTAGAGACCCAAAAGTCCTTTTAAGGACTATAGTTGTATCTGCCAGCAATATATATTTTTAATGCAACCTGCGCTAAATAGCTTGCAATTGTTTGGCCGCTGCAGACAGCGACATTATCTGCTCTACATCTCCTGTCTAACGTGTGCGCAGCCTAAAAATATCTGTGACATCTAGTGTACTTTTTCTGTAGATGGTGTCCGCTGCGGACAGTTATATTACCTGCGCTACATCTCCTGTATAGCGTTTGCGTATCTGAAATATCAGTGACATTCAGTCTAATATTTTTGCTGCTGGTGGCAGTGACATTACTTGCGCTATACCTCCTGTATAACGTTTGTGCATCCTAAATATCAGTGACATTCAATCAGTTTAATTTTTTATTAGCCGGTGGGACAGCGACAGTACTTGCTCTATACCTCTGATATATACCTATACCTATATATCAGTGACATTCATTCAGTGTAATTTTTTTTAGGCGGTGGTGACACCGACATTATCTGTGTGGACGATAAAAGAATTGTCATTTGCAACATGTGCAGAACCAAAATGAGCAGGGGCTTGAAAAGTAGCAACCTCACCACCATCAGCATGATCTGCCACATGGCATCAAAGCACCCTAATAGGTGGGCCGTACGCCTGTGTCCACAATCTGTATCTGCGGGTCACACCACTGCCTCCTCTTCCCCTGTGTTACGTGCTGGCCAATCCCCTGTCCAAGACACAGGCCCAGATGCCTCCCGCCATGCACCTGGACCTTCACAAGCACCATCAGCTAGCACATCCACTTCTGCGTCCCAGCGCAGTGTACAGATGTTTATACCCCAGGCCTTTGAACGAAAGTGCAAATACCCAGCCACCCACCCACAGGCCAGAGCACTAAATGCGCACCTTTAAAAATTGCTGGCCCTGGAAATGTTGCCATTTAGGCTTGTGGACACTGAGGCTTTCCGCAGCCTGATGGCGGTGACCGTCCCGCGTTACTCTGTCCCCAGCCACCAATATTTTTCACGGTGTGCAGTGCAAGCCTTACACCAGCATGTGTCTCGTAACATCACCCGTGCCCTGACCAACGCAGTTATTAGGAAGGTCCACTTAACGACTGACACATGGACAAGTGCTTTTGGCCAGGGATGCTACATTTCCCTGACGGCACACTGGCTAAACATTGTGGAGCCTGGAAGCGAGTTGTACCCTGGGATGGCACAGGTGCTACCGACGACAAGGATTGCGGGCCCTACTTTCATCAAGGTTTGCACCACCACCTACATTAGTGGCAGCAACCCCCACTTCTCCTCGTCTGCCTCCTCCTCCACTTCCACCTCTGAATTCTCATCTTGCAGCACCAGTCAGCCATCAGTCAGTAGCTGGAACCAGTGCAGCACCGCAGTGGGGAAGCGGCAACAGGCCGTGCTTAAACTGATCTGCTTAGGTGACAAACAGCACACCGCCACAGAGTTGTGGCAGGGGATAAGGGACCAGACTGAGCTGTGGCTCTCGCCACTCAACCTACAAACAGGCATGGTTTAGTCTGATAATGGCCGTAACTTGGTGGCGGCTTTGGAGCTCAGCAAGCTTACACACTTACCATGCCTAGTCCACGTGTTCAACCGTGGTTCAGCGGTTTCTCAAAACCTTCCCCAATTTCCCTGAGCTACTGGTGAAGGTGCGCCGCGTGTGTGCCCATTTCTGCAAGTCATTGACAGCTTCCGCTGGTCTGGCAACTCTGCATCAGCGCTTGCAATTGCCAGCTCACCGACTGTTGTGCGACGTGAGCACATGCTCGAACTTGACATTCCACATGTTGGCCATGCTTTGTGAGCAGCAGAGGGCAGTAGTGGAATACCAGCTGTAACATGGTTGTCGCTTTTCCAGTCAGCTTCCACTCTTCACAAGTGATGAGTGGGCATTGATGTCTGACCTCTGTGAGGTTTTACGAAACTTTGAGGAATCAACATAGGTGGTGAGCGGTGATGACGCTATTATCAGCGTAACCATCCCACTTCTGTGTCTACCCAAACGCTCGCTGCTCACAAATAAGGCGGACACTTTGCATGGGGAAGAGGTGGAAATGGGGGAAGACAGTACACAGGGTAAAAGCCAGACCACCCTCAGTTCATCTTCTCAGAGAAAATTGGATGATGATAAGGAGGAGGAGGAGCAGGAGACTGTTGCCTCCGCTACAGAGGGTAGTACCCATGGAGGTTTTACTCTATCTGTTCAGCGTGGATGGGTAGATGAGGATGAAGAGATTGAGAGTCATCCTCCTGATGAGGACAGCAAAGTCATGTTTCTTGGGACTCTGGCACACATGGCTGACTTTATGTTAGGCTGCCTTTCGCGTGACACTCGCGTTATAAGCATTTTGGCCAACACCGATTACTGGTTGTTCACCCTTCTCGACAAAGAGAACTTCTCAATTCTCATTCCTGTGGTGGAGATGACATGCAAAATGGTGCAATACCAGAAGGTCCTTGTGGAAAAATTGCTCCTAAAATTTCCAGCTGACAATGCTGGCCAGCCTGGGACTCCTCCTGAGGAGGAGGAGAAGAGGGAAACACATAGCAGTTCCAACAGAGGCAGGGCAACACTCTCCAAGGCCTGGGACAGTTTTATGACAGGCCGCCAGCACCCTCAACCTGATGCGCGGCCTAGTGTCACAAGGAGGGAAGCATTTTGGAAGATGGTGAAGGAATACGTAGCAGACCGTGTCAGCGTCCTCAGTGATCGCTCTGTGCCTTTCAACTATTGGGTGTCAAAGCTGGACACGTGACACGAACTGGCGCTCTATGCCTTGGAGGTGCTGGCCTTGTCAGAGCATGTATTTAGTGCTGCTGGGGGCATAATAACTGATAAGCGCATCCGCCTGTCAACTGAAAATGCTGACTAGTTGACTAGTTCATAAAAATGAACAAGGCCTGGATTGCCCCCGACTTCTCTACTCCACCAGAGGAAAGCGGCTAAACATACAGGCACTCTAAATGTGGCATTTATGGTGTATTGAATACACTGCATTCCCATGCACCCCTTCCACCACTAAAAAGGGTATATGGTTTAATTTCCCTTTTCTCGTTCTCCTCCTCCATCATATCAACACGCTTATTAGGCTGCCCTCGCTCCTAATGTTTTAGAGGGTCAGCTCAGCAGCGGCCCTCACCAATAATGTTTTTGAGGGTCACCAGCAGGCCCTCAACCATAATGTTTTAGATGGTCAGATCAGCAGCAGGCCCTCGCCCCTAATGTTTTAGATGGTGAGATCAGCAGCAGGCACTCACCCCTAATGTTTTAGAGGGTCAGCTCAGCAGCGGACCCTCACCCCTAATTTTTTAGATGGTCATCTCTGCAGCAGGCCCTCGTCCCTAATGTTTTAGATAGTCAGATAAGCAGCAGGCCTTCCCCCCTAATGTTTTAGAAAGTCACCAGCAGGCCATGAATCATAATTTCAAGGGTATGTATAATGCCCTACTTTACATGTAATAAAGTTTGTTTTGTAGTGCTGGTTCCTTGTAATTTTTGGCAGCACTTGCACTTTATATACAAGTAAATATACAGAAAAGATTGTTTCCTAACCATTTTTTCTCTAAAAGTGGTTTTATCTTCAATTTTCTGTAAAAGTGGCGTACTACTCAGGCAACATCCTTCCCAGCTGAAACATGCGAGTCCAAAATGCATCCAGATATCCTCCCCATGCTGTTCCCAAACCATTTCAGTGGTGTTTCCATCAATTTCTGACCTTTTCCTGTGAACCAGACACCCTCCCCTCTTCAGAGCAGGGGCGCCTGGTTTAATGCTCGGGTTCTCCAATTGACTTCCATTGTGCTAAGGTGTTCAGTAGAGCACCAGAGCATCCCGAGGTGTTCTACTCGAGCACACGAGCACCTTGGTGCTCGACCAATACTAGTAGCTGATCGCACTAGGGAGTCAGGTGACGAAGGGGCTTCATCATCATCGGGAGAAGAGGGTGGCAGCTTGCCCGTGAGCCAGCGGCAGAGCCAGCAAGTCGCTAGCGTAGCTGGGAGTCAGCAGGGTGGCAGCAGTGGTAGGTCGGGAGCCAAACGTGCCCGGGGTAGACCACTCGCTTTGCAGGAGCCTGCCCGGGAAGTAGCGGTGCACAGGTTCACGGAGGAAGTGGCGGTAGCAGTCAGTCAGTGTGTAGTGTTGGGGGTAGAATCTCTTACTCGGCGGTGTGGCAGTTTTTTGTTAAGCCGCCGGAGGAGGTGAACCTGGCCATTTGTAGAATCTGTGGGCAGAAGGTGAAGCGTGGGCAGGGTGCCAACATTGGCACCACGGCCCTGCGTCAACATATGCAGCATCACCATAAAGGGAGAATTGTGGCTCCGATGTGGTGGTCCAGCCTGCCGCAGCAACCGCTGCATCACCCATTGGCACACACCCGGTTTCAGGCAGTCAAGGCTCCACTACCTCAACTGAATGGAGCTGTTTGCCCTTCCCATCATCTGCTGGTCCTGATGCGCCTACTCTTCCTACTCCTCGTCAGTCATTACGTCAGCAATTGATCGCCAAAGCGATTGCCAAGAGACTAGAGTTGAAACGAACCCGAACTGTAGAGTTCAGGTTCGTACTGAATTTTGAAAAAAAGTTTCGGTTAGGGTCCGTTGTTCGGTGATTTCTTCCCGCATTCTGACAGGCTGCACAGCAGCCAATCAGCAAGAGTATTACTTCTTGCCCTAAGAAGCCATAACAGCCATGCCTACTAATGGCATGGCTGTTATTGGCTGAGTGCAGCATGTGACCCAGCCTCTTTATAAGCTGGAGTCACGTACTGCCGCACGTCACTCTGCTGATTTGAGCTTAGGGAGAGGATGTTGGTGCTGTGATCCGGGACAGAAATCAGAAGAACCTGTGCTACTTTAATCCACAAGATACTGCAACTAGAGAGGGAGGGAGCTTCAGCAATCCAACATTTTTGTATCCAGCCCCTGCATGGGAAATCTTTTTTTGTAATCCATCTGTTACTGAGGTGGTGCTCGGCGGCCATATTAGCCACTGCAGTGTACTGCACGTGTGCCAGCCAGCGTGGCAGTTCTTCACACAATGTCCTGACGACAAGACAGGAGTGGTTTGCATGTTGTGCCATCAGAGCCTGAAACGAGGCATAAACATTCTAAACCTGAGCACAACCTGCATGACCAGGCATCTACATGCAAAGCATGAACTGCAGTGGAGTAAACACCTTAAAAACAAGGAACTCTCTCATGCTCCTCCTGCTCCCTCTTCTGCTGCTGGCTCGGCCTCTCCCTCCACCTCTGGCGTCACCGTGGCACCTGGCGACCAGAAAACAGAGGATGTTCCACCAACACTATCACATAAGACACCATCACCAAGCATCTCCACCATATCACACGGCAGCATTTAGCTGTCCATCTCCGAAACATTGGAGAGAAGGAGGAAATACCCACCTACCCACCCTCGAGCCCTGGCCCTGAATGCCAGCATTTCAAAATTACTGGCCTTTTAAATGCTGTCATTCCGTCTGGTGGAGTCGGACTGTTTCAAACAGCTGATGTCGGTGGCTGTCCCCCAGTACGTTGTTCCCAGCCGCCACTACTTTTCCAGGCGAGCCGTCCCTTCCCTGCACAACCAAGTGGAGGATGAAATCAAGTGTGCGATGCACAACGCCATCTGTGGCAAGGTCCACATAACCACAGATACATGGACCAGTAAGCACGGCCAGGATCGCTATATCTCCCTAACTGCACACTGGGTAAACGTAGTGGCGGCTGGGCCTGAGGTGGATAGTGGAGAATCGCAGGGCATTATTCTTTGCCTCCTGTTGCTTCCTCCTCCTACTCCGCATCATCCTCCTCCTACTCCTCTTCTACCACCCTGATAGCTCTTTCCAATTTGAGGCGGTTATGAGATGGTTATACAATGAGGCATCAGACCTCCACCGGTATATTTTCCCCTTCAGTGAATAGTTTTTCCTCCAGCTGGGAGATAGTAAAAGTCAGAACTCAATCTTAGACAGTTACAATCTGAAGTCTTTATTTCATAGTACATGTATTTATAGGACATTGGGGGTGGGAGTACCAACTTGAGTTCAGCAGATGACAGGTTAATTTAGGGAAGTCGGTAAACAATACTGGTATCTGCCATATACAATACATGAAAGGGTATTTTACATATTACAATGGTAGCCTAGATGCTAACAAGTTAAAGTCGTTACAGCTTGCTCTCATGTACATGAGGATCCTGCTGTCCATTGTATTTCCAACTGGTACCTGTGTGTCATGTATTCTAATCTCAATGTCTGCTAGGGTGGGCTCGCATACAGGAATTAAGAGCCCTCTGGGGGATGTGTTCTTTGAGGAAATGACCTGTCTTGTAACAAGTGGCAGTGCCTGATATAATATATATCTAATAGCAGGTTAAAAATCCCTTTCACACCCCACATCCGGTCATCGAAGAACCTCACCCCAAACTTCAGCACAGCCGGAGGTAAACGTCAGCAAGTGATTTTAAAACTCATGTGTTTGGGTGACAAACCCCACACCATACAGGAGCTTTGGAGGGCATAGAACAGCAGACTGATGAGTGGTTGCTCCCGGTGAGCCTCAAGCCCGGCCTGGTGGTGTGCGATAATGGGCGAAATCTCGTTGCAGCTCTGGGACTAGCCAGTTTGGCGCACATCCCTTGCCTGGCACATATGCTGAATCTGGTGGTGCAGAAGTTTCTTAAAAACTACCCAGACATGTCAGAGCTGCTGCTGAAAGTGCGGTCTGTATGTGCGCGCTTTCGGCGTTCTCACCCTGCTGCTGCTCGCACTTCGGCCTTCCTGCTCACCGCCTCATATGCGACATGCCTACCAGGTGGAACTCCACCTTACATATGCTGGAGAGACTGTGCGAGCAGCAGCGGGCGATAGTGGAGTTTCAGATGCAGTATGCACGGGTCAGTCGCACTGCGGATCAGCACCACTTCACCACCAGTGACTGGGCCTGCATGCGAGACCTGTGTACCTTGTTGCGGTCTTTGGAGTATTCAACCAACATGGCCAGTGCTGATGATGCCGTTGTTATCATTACAATACCCCTTCTATGTCTCCTTGAAAAAAATATTACGGCGATGATGGAAGAGGATGCGGCACAGGAGGAGGAGGAAGAGGGGCATTTTACAGGGGTTTCAGGCAGGTCATACAGAAGTGGCTCAGAGGGTGGGTTCCTGCACCAGCAGAGGCCAGGGACACATGTGGACAGCCAGGGCACACTTCTGGAGGAGGAGGAGGATAAAACCGGTTTAACTGCAGGGTGGCACCCTACGCAGCTCAGGGCCATCACTGGAGCGTGGCTGGGGGATACGGAGGACACAGACGATACACCACCTACAGAGGACAGCTTATCGTTACCTCTGGGCAGCCTGGTACACATAAGCGACTACATGCTGCAGGGCCTGCGCAACGACACCAGAGTTGCCCACATTTTAACTTGTGTTGACTACCCTGCGGTCCCGGTACAAGGACAACGTGCCCATCTTAATTCCCGCACTGGAGCATGATAGGAAGATGTGCGACTACTTGCGCATGCTGGTAGACGCGCTCCTGAGAGCATTCCCAACTGACACAGGGGGACAAATGGAAGCACAAGGCGAAGGCAGAAGCAGAGGAGGACGAGGAAGAGGTTGCCAATGCAGCTGTGTCACGGACAGCTCCTCAGACAGCAGGGTTAGCATGGCCGAGCTGTGGAAAAGTTTTGTCACCGCGCCACAGCAAACTGCACCACCAGCTGATAGGGAACCTGTTAGCAGGAGGCAGCATTTAACCCTTAAGGACGAAGGGGCGTACATGTCGTCCGTCGTCCATGCTACTAAAGATGGCGCCCGCTCCCGCACGGAGCGGGCGCATGAGCTGCGGGTAAGCGCTGACTCATCAATCGACACCCGCAGCTCATGTCCGTGATCCGGCAGCGATGCCGAGACGGACATTTAACCCCTCTAACCACGGCATCTGATCGCGCCAAAAACCGAAAGTTTCACTTTCGGTTTGTACTCGGCTCCTGATGGCCACAAGGGGAGCTGGAGCATGATATAGTAGCCTAGGTTTCTGTGAATGAAACCTAGGTTGCTACATAGTATTCTATGGAGCCTATGACTGTAATTGGCTCCATAGGAATATGCTATAGGAACGTATAAGAAAGTGGTAAAAAAAAAAAAAAAAGTTTAAAAAATAAAAATAAAATAAAAAAAAATATAAAATTCAAATCTTTCCCCAAAATGAAAATAAAATAAATAAAAAATTAAAAATTGCACATAATGGGTGTCGTAATGTGCAATAGCGCTCATACTATAATAATATTAAAAATATTCACCATACGGTAAACATAAAAGCGGAAAAAAGCGTCAAATGGCTAATTCGCCATTTTGGGCGCTTCATTTCCTAAAAAAATGAATAAAAAGTGATCAAAACATCATACGCACCCCATAATGGTATCAATTAAAAGTTCAGATTGCCCCGCAAAAAATGAGCCCCTACACTGCTCCGTGCGCATAATTACAAAAAAGTTATAGGGGGTCAAAACATGGCGACAAAAAATAAAATAAAAAAATTCCCACTTTTAATTTTTTTCACTATCAAAGCATAAGAAAAACTATACATATTAGGTATTGCCGGATTCGTACTGACCTGAAGAATAAAATTAACCAGTCAGTTTTATCGCAAATCGAACGTTGTAATTTAAAAACCCAGTAAAACTGTGGTGAAATTGCTTTTTTGCAATTTCACCCCATTTGGAATTTTTTTCCCGTTTCCCACTACATCACATGCAAAAATAAATGGTAGCGTTAAAAAGTACAACTTGTCCCGCAAAAAACAAGCCGTCATATGGCTATGTGAGCGGAAATATAAAAATGTTATGGCTTTTGGAAGGCAGGGAGCGCAAAACAAAAACGCAAAAATCCCCAAACCCCCGGTCCTTAAGGGGTTAAACAACATGGTTGAACAGTACATGTGCACACACCTCCATGTACTGACTGATGGTTCGGCCCCATTCAACTTCTGAGTCTCCAAATTGTCCACATGGCCAGTGCTTGCCCTTTATGCCTTGGAGGTGCTAGCCTGCCTATGGCCAGTGTATTTTCTGAACGTGTATTTAGCACGGCAGGGGGCGTCATTACAGACAAACGCAGCCGCCTGTCCACAGCCAACGTGGACAAGCTCTAGTTTATTAAAATGAACAAGGCATGGATCCCACAGGACTTGTCCGTACCTTGTGCAGAATAGACATTTAGAACTGCCTCGCCCTCAACTATTCATTCTTGTACTCCAGGGCACTTCTTTATTGAATCCTCTTTTTTTAATTGTACCATTATTTTGGGGACAACCCCAAGTTGAATGAACCTCTTCTTTGTCTGGCTGCCAGGGGCCTACATTTCAGCTAATCGCCTGCTTCTTTGGTGCGTGACATTAACCTCTTTTTGCTGTCAAATGACCTCTCCTCTGTCTGCGTGTCAGGGGCCTAAAATTCTGTTAATGGCCTACTGCTTTGGCGGGTGACATCAAGCCTGATTTTCTGCTATGGGACCTTTCTCCTCTGGCTGGCTGCTGGGGCCTAAATAACTGAAAGTGGCCTTTTCCATTGCTGGGTGACATGAAGCCTGATTTTCTGCTATGGGACCTCTCTCCTTTGTCTGGCCGCTGGGGCCTAAATAACTGAAAGAGGCCTTTTCTATTGCTGGGTGACATGAAGCCTGATTTTCTTCTATGGGACCTCTCTTTTCTGTCTGGGTACCAGGGGCCTACATTTCAGATAATCACCAGTTGCTTTGGTGGGTGACATTATCGTCTTTATACTGTTTTAAATGACCGCTACATTGTCTGGTTGTCAGGAGCCTATATTTTGTTTCATCGCCTGCTGTATTGGTAGGAGACATGAAACTCTTTTTACTGTCAAATGACCTCTACATTGTCTGGTTGTCAAGGGCCTATATTTTGTTTGATCGCTTGCTGCATTGGTGGGAGACATTAAACTCTTTATACTGTCAAATGACCTCTACATTGTCTGGTTGTCAGGGGCCTATATTTCGTTTAATCGCTTGCTGCATTGGTGGGAGACATTAAACTCTTTTTACTGTCAAATGACCGCCCCATTGTCTGGTTGTCAGGGGCCTATATTTCATTTAATCGCTTGCTGCATTGGTGGGAAACATTAAACTCCTTATACTGTCAAATGAGCTCTACATTGTCTGTTTGTAAGGGGCCTATATTTTGTTTAATCGCTTGCTGCATTGTTGGGAGACATTAAACTCTTTTTACTGTCAAATGACCTCTCCTCTGTCTGTGTGTCAGGGGCCTACATAAATGATAATGGCATTTTCCATTGCAGGTTGACCTGAGGCCTGTGTTGCTGTTACGGGACCGCTATCCTCTTTGCGGGTGCCATGGTCCTGAATTAGTGAATGAGGCCTGTGGCACTACTGGGTGAAATCAATACTGTTTTGGCATATTTGTAACTCTCCTCTTTGTGGGTGTCATGGGTCTGAATCTGTAAATGAGGCCTTTGGCATTGATGGGTGAAATCAATACTGTATTGGCGTAATTTCAACTCTCCTCTTTGTGGGTCCCGTGGGCCTGAATGTTTGAATGAGGCCTGTGGCCCTGCTGGCAGACACGAATCCTTCTTGGCTGTGATGTGAACTTCAACTCCCATGTATGGTTGCCATGGCCCTGAGTCTGTGAAAGAGGCCTGTGGCACTGCATACAGACATGAATCCTTTTTGGCTGTGATGAGAACTTCAACTCCCATAGCATTCCCACCTGACACCACCCCAACCTCCTATCCAACCTCCTCCTCCAAGTTGTAATTGATATTGCTTAATTTTTATTTATTTTATTTTGTCATTTCCCTATCCACATTTGTTTGCAGGGGATTTACCTACATTTTGATGCCTTTTGCAGCCCTCTGGCCCTTTCCAGGGCTATTTTACAGACTTTATGGTGCCCAAAAGTTCGGGTCTCTATTGACTTCAATGGGGTTCGGGGTGAAGTTCGGGTTGAGTTCGGATCCCAAACCTGAACATTTTCGTGAAGTTCGTCCGAACTTCTCGAACCCGAACATCCAGGTGTCCGCTCAACTCTGCAATAGACAACAGTATGCGTGCACTTATCCAACAGCGCAAAAGCTGAATGTGCTCCTGGCCAAGTTGCTGGTGCTGCAGTCCCTCCCTTTCTAAGTAGTGGAATCTGCACCTTTCAGAGAACTGATGGCTTGTGCTGAGCTGAGGTGGAGAGTCCCAAGCCGTCATTTCTTTGCCAAAAAAGGCAAAACCAGCCCTGCACACACATGTAGGACAGAAGGTGGACCAGTCCTTCAGTCTGTCGGTGTCTGCCAAAGCGCACGGCAGCGCCGACGTGTAGTGCTGTAACTTCGGTCAGGGACAATACATGTCCTTTACGGCCCACTGGGTTAATATGGTTCCTGCCCAGCCACAGCAGCAACTTGGCCAGGTCATGCCGCTTTCGCCTCAACATTCATATGCCTTTGGTCCTGCGACAATGTCCGCCTCTGCCTCCTCATCCTCCACTGTGTCCACTGCCTCTACTGCAGGGACAATTTACAGTGCCCCTACAGCATACCACATGTGCAGGCCACAGCGGTGTCACGCTGTTCTGCACCTCTTTTGACTGGGCGAACTGAGTCACACAGAGAAGGAACTGCTCCATGTCCTTCATCAATAAATCGAATTCTCTGTGAAAACTGAAAATCCGAAACATGGTGACCGACAACGGGAAGAACATGGTGTCAGCGTTTTGTTAATGACGGCTGAGCCATGCGCCCTGCATGGCACATGTGTTCAATCTGGTTGTCAAGCGGTTCCTGAAGTCTTCCACCCATCTGCAAGACATCCTAAAAATGGCCAGGAAACTTTGCCTGCACTTCAGCCACTCGTACACCGCAAAGCTCACCATCCTTCAGCTGCAGCGGCCGATCGGCATCCTCCAACATAGGCTGATCTGTGACATTTCCACCCGTTGGAATTCCATCCTCTATATGTAACACCGACTATACGAACAGAGAAAGGCCATAAACGATTTCTTGATGATCCAAGCGGACAGGAGTACTCCTCTGTGTAACGTTGATGTCAGCCAGTGACAGCACATGCGTGACACCTGCCGTTTGGTCAGGCCCTTTGAGGAGGCCACATTATTTGTCAGTCGCCAGGACTATGGGATGAACGATGTCATTCCACTGCTTCATGTCCTGGAACAGATGCTGGTAAAGCTGGCTGGTCAGGGGACTGGAGATGTGGTGCCTAGATCACACGGCCACATGAGCCCTCTGGGGCTGAACTGGAGGAGGAGGAGGCGGAGGAGGACATTGGAGCTCAAGCAATGTGTAGCGAAATGGGTGGTTTTTCTACACAGGTGACAGGAGAGGAGGAGCAGGACCAGAAAAAGGAACTACAGGGTGATGAGGAAAATGAGGCAGAGGACCCAGACACACAGTGACAGTATGCAGTGGAGATGGAGGCAGGGCGTGCCTCTGAGTCACTTTCACAAATGGCCCGATGTTTGCTCATTTGCATGCGTAGTGACAGCTGAATTGTCAGCATTCAGGAGAGGGATGACTTCTGGCTCTCCACCTTCTTGGACCCTCACTACCAGTCCAAAATGGGGGCCTTTTTTACACCCGCTGAGAGGGAGGACAAACTGAACTACTATAGATACATCCTTTGTAGTCAGTTGGCCGCAGAGAGGCAGCGCCCAACTGACTACATGTAGTCAGTGTGCCGCTGCCTATCTGCACCATCGTCTATCCTCTCGCAGATCTGACCGGGGGACCCTCCGCGCTCATGTTGTTCTGCCATGGCTGCTGTGGCAGGGTAGGCGGGAAGGGGTGGGGTAGGAGTAGTTTCAGCTCCATCAGCAACAACTTGAGTCTAGAGTTGCTGATGAGCAGCTTTCTTCACCCACCTACTGAAGAAATTACTCATAAGCAGCAGCTGGTAGACCTGGAGCAGGACCTGAACCAGCAGGTGGTGGCATACTTGGACAGCACCCTGCCATTCCACATTGAAGATCCACTGGATTACTGGGCAGCCAAACTGGATTTGTGGCCACAACTGGCAGAGTTTGCCCTGGAAAAGCTGTCCTGCCCGCCTAGTAGTGTGGCGGGAAGGGGTGGGGTAGGAGTAGTTTCAGCTCCATCAGCAACAACTTGAGTCTAGAGTTGCTGATGAGCAGCTTTCTTCACCCACCAAGTGAAGAAATTACTCATAAGCAGCAGCAGGTAGACCTAGAGCAGGAACTGAACCAGCAGGTGGTGGCATACTTGGACAGCACCCTGCCATCCCACATTGAAGATCCACTGGATTACTGGGCAGCCAAACTGGATTTGTGGCCACAACTGGCAGAGTTTGCCCTGGAAAAGCTGTCCTGCCCGCCCAGTAGTGTGGCATCAGAGAGGGTGTTTAGTGCGGCGGGGTCCATAGTTACCCCAAGAAGAAGTCGCTTGTTCACCCAAAATGTGGAGAGACTGACCTTTGTCAAGATGGATCAGCCAGGATTTCCACCCACCAATGCCTGATTCATCAGATTAGATCTCCTGTGCTGCCTCACCCAAACCTTGACAAAAGAGACCAGTTTCTTCTGGCTACCTGCCTCAGCTACTATTCTGATACTTCCACCCGCCTGATGCCACACATCTGATGTGAAGTGCTCCTTCTTACACCCATCATCGTCAGCGGGTACTGTTATTGCCACCCACCTCCACAATCTGTCACTGGATCACTCTGTGGTCTCCTGATGCTGCTGCCACCTTACCACTATGTCACCTTGCCATACTGTGGCCTCCTTATGCTGCTGCCACCTCCACACTATGTCACCTTGCCACTCTGTGGCCTCCTGATGCTGCTGCTACCTCCACACTGTCACCTTGCCACTTTGTGGTCTCCTGATTCTGCTGTCACCTCCACACTATGTCACCTTGCCACTCTGTGGTCTCCTACTGCTGCTGCAACCTCCACACTATGTCACCTTGCCACTCTGTGGCCTCCTGATGCTACTGCCACCTCCACACTGTCACCTTGCCACTTTGTGGTCTCCTCATGCTGCTGCCACCTCCACACTATGTCACCTTGCCACTCTGTGGTCTCTTGATGCTGCCGGCGTCTCCACACTGTCATTGTGCCACTCTGTGGCCTCCTCCTGATGCTGCTGCTGCCACCTCCACACTGTCATTGTGCCACTCTTTGGCCTCCTCATGCTGCTTCCACCTCACCACTATGTCATAGGGCAACTCTGTGGACTTCGCATGCTGTTCCTATCCTCCCCACTTCATGACTGGGCCACTATTTTGCCTTTTTGGCCTGGCTGACATCATCATTTCTTTGACCCTTCTTCTGATCTTTTAGAAGGAAGGAAAAATAAGACGCACAACGGATCCTGTCTGTGTAGCATCCATACGGCCTATATGGTCCGATCAGAATTGCCTTGTGATTTATTAGCCAAAAGCAGGAGTGGGTACAAAACACAGAAGACATGCAAATATTCTATTCATGTGTCATCTCTGTTTTGGATCCACTCCTGTTTTTTTTGGCATAAGCAATACTGATGGATTACTGACCAAATGCTGACCGAGTGAAGGCGGATGCTCAACCGACAGGATCCGTTTTTTGTGGGTTATTGTTCTGATGATTCATAGGAAGGGCAAAATAATCAGTGACATCAACACAGACTTACTGCTGACACCCTCACCACTCTGTTGGGGGGCTCTACTTGTATAAGCGGTTAATAGAACAGGTTCTGTCGATTTCTATGTGGAATCAGCTGACGACGGTTTAAACTGAGTGCGCTTCTTCTTGGCGCTAACATCAACCTGCAAGGCTAAGTTCCTTAAAATAAGTGATTCTAAGAGCGATGCCTGTCATCTGCATGTCATACGGACTCGCAGTATTGATTCACTACCAAAGCGTGTCCCTATGCGTGTCTGCTCCACTGTGTTCTACACCACTACAAAGGCTCTCTGCAGCCAGGAAATGGCCGTTTTCTAAAGAAATTTGCCGCTAATAAATTCAGATCCAATCAAATTTTTTCCAAAAAGTTCAGTGAACCGGCGAATCGAGTTTTGAAAAATTTCCTTATCTCTATTTTTTAGTGGCACTTTTTGTACTTTTTTTTTTCTAAAACACCAGCTCCAGATGTTAGCTGAAAGTCTATCATAAATATGAAAGGCAGGACACATAAGTGTTATTTTGCTACTGGTGTGTTTGTTAACTAGGTGGCTCTAGCTATTAAGTTTTTTTCTGTCGTGTTTTTAAAATTTTTTAAAGGGTAAATGTCATGTTTTCATCAAAAAATCTATTTTTAGCAGACAATACTGCTGCAGCAGCATTATGCATAAAGCAATCTTTAGTTTCTTCACATACCACTGTTTTCTTTGAGTTTTTCCTTTAGTTACGGCTTTTTAAACATTTACAAGATGGCTCCTCTGCCAGTTCTCTGAGGTCATAACTGCTTTCCTTCACTTCCCATACACACTTGCTGTAGTCAGCAGCTCCTTGCCAGTGGCATGCTTTGGTGTGGGAGGGAAACACCACACCAAGCATAAAGGCTCATGCACACAAATGTATTTTCTTTCCATGTCTGTTCCGTTTTTTTTTTTTGAAACATGAGATTTTTATTGAATTTCAAAAGAATTCAAAAAGAACTGTTCAGTTTTTTTTGCGGACCATATAGGCCCCTTTCACACAGGCGAGAATTCCGCACAGGTGCAATGCGTGACGTGAACGCATTGCACCCGCACTGAATCCAGGCCCATTCACTTCAATGGGGCTGTGCAGATGAGCGGTGATTATCAAGCATCACTTGTGCGTTGCGTTAAAATCGCAGCATGTTCTATATTCTGCTTTTTTCACGCAACTCAGGCCCCATATAAATAAATGGGGCTGTGTGAAAATCGCATAGCATTCGCAAGCAAATGCGGACGCAATGCGATTTTCACGCATGGTTGCTAAGGAGATTATGTAAGTATAGCCGGCATAGTCTTTTTTCTTCTTCATTCAGGACCTGCAAAAGGACCTTTGATGATGTCATTCCGCTCACCACGTGGTGAGCGCGATGATGTCATCAAAGGTCCTTTTGCAGGTCCTGAAAGAAGAAGAAAAAAGACTAAGCCGGCTGCGCGATCAAGTGGATGAGGTGAGTTAATTTTTTTTATTTTTTAGCCCCTCAAGTCACATTTCAGTTAGCATTCTGCATTAAGAATGCTATTATTTTCCCTTATAACCATGTTATAAGGGAAAATAATAAAATCGACACAACACTGGACCCAAAGGGCTTTTTATTCTCACGCATGTGCAAAACGCATTGCACTCGCGTTGAAAAAACTGAACAATGGAACGCAATTGCAGTCAAAACTGACTGAAGTTGCGTCCCTACTTGCGTGGGTTTCCCGCAATTCCCCCCGCATTGCATCCGGCCCTCACCCGCGACGCCCGTCTGAAAGAGGCCATACGGTCTTGTGCATGAACCCTAAGAGGGAAGGGGGGAACAGGGAATCTGGCCTGAGAACTAGGGAAGGAAGATGGACACCTCCTAGTAAAACCCTAATCAAAATCCTGACTGACTAACAGTATTAACAGAGCTCAGAGGTAGGTGTCTTCATACACATGAATACCTAGAGTCCTATCTAGCCTATAGGACCCTGGTACTAATGGCAGGAATGAGACTACCTGTTCCTCCACAAGGAAGGACGAACAGGAGACTCCTTCAGGCTTAATACAAACAATAGGGAAATGCAACACACAGAACCCCAAAAAAATACTAAAAGGGAAAGGAAAGTCTTAACTTCAAAGGCAAGTTGTAGCAAAGGAAAGATAAAGATTGGCGCTCTTAGGTTGAGTGGGTAAAATACATGCTCTTTTGGATGTTCTTTTTGGTAATGAATGTGCTTACCTATCGGGATTGCATTTGATTAGGTGCAATCCCAAAATAAGTCGAGGTCAATGAAGATCTATGATTGGTGCTGCCTATTTTTGTCCTGTTGCCATGGGTGGGAACCACTCCACCGCTCGGGTACAGTGTAGAGGAAGAAGAGCTGTCTGTTTGGTTACGGTCAGATGTTTGGACAACATGGGCGCACATTCACACTAATCTTCAAACAAGTGATGGTTTATTTGGAGACAACGCGTTTCGGGGTTTGCATGACCCCTTTATCAAGTCTAAAAATAACAGTAATGGGCGAATAAGGACATATTGTGATATCATAAAATAAATCTGCTTTGCGTTAAAAAGAGAGAGGTGTATCCTCTAATTACGTATATGTGTATATATACATACATACGCATATACATACACACATACACGCCTACACGTGCGTAAAAAACATCATGGTGATGTTGCTTTGCTCCTCCAACATCATACATATTATTGACTGAGTTGGTGAAGGCGGATTTTACCATGTATATACATAAAAAATATATATGTATAAAATCATTTGCTATGTCAGAAGATGTGAAAAACGTATACGACCTTTAGAACTCAGTTAATACGTAAATACGTACAATCCTTGTACTAGAGTCTGTTCATACGAGTGCACATAAAAAATAACTTGTAAAAAATAATAATAATAGTAATAAAAAATAATAAATAATAATAATAAATAATGTGAGTGTTATTATTGTTATTATTTATTATTTTTATCATTATTATAATTTTTTACAATTATTACTGATCTTTTCGGAATGGACATGGAAAGAGAACACGTTCGTGTGCATGAACCCTTATACCTTATGTCCGTGGAGGGTCCAATCCTGGTTTTGGCTCACAATCACTGATGGAAATCACTGCACAAACACTGACATGTGAATGAGGCTTTAAGCTAACTTTTTAAAGTAGTAATTAAACACCAGTGCAAAGTTGTGTGTAGAGAGCCTTAGGCTGGTTTCACATGGGCGTTGCGGGTAAAGATGCGGGTGCATTGCAGGAAAATGCTCGATTTTTCAGCGCGAGTGCAAAGCGTTTTAATGCGTTTTGCACGCGCGTGAGAAAAATCTGTATGTTTGGTACCCAGACCCGAACCCGGACTTCTTCACAGAAGTTCGGGTTTGGGTTCAGTATTATGTAGATTTTATTATTTTCCCTTATGACATGGTTATAAGGGAAAAAATAGCATTCTTAATACAGAATGCTAAGTAAAATAGTGATGGAGGGGTTAAAAAATAAATAAATAAATAAAATCCCCTCATCCACTTGATCGCGCAGCCTGGCTCGTCGTCTTTCTTCTTCTTTGAGGACCTGGAAGTGAAAGGACTTGGATGGTGACGTCATCATGCTCACCACGTGAAGGATCTTCCATCTTCATTCAGCAGGACCTGCGCTGACGTCACTGCCGTCACCAGCAACCATTCACTTCTATGGGGCCTGCGTTGCGTTAAAAACGCACAATATAGAGGTTGCTGCGATTTTCACGCAACGCACAAGTAATGCATGATAATCACGGCTCATGTACACTGCCCCATTGAAGTGAATGGGTCTGGATTCAGTGCACCCGCGCGGAAAACTCGCCCGTGTGAAATGGGCCTTCGGGCTCCTGCACACGTTGCGGGATTTTCTGTGTTTTTTTCTGTGCTGCAAAGTACCAGCAAAGTCTATGAGATTACACTAATCTCATTAACACTTTTCAGATTTTTTTCATGCGGAAATTGACCTGCATTGCGGTTTTCAAATTTAATAGCATGTCAATTATGTTTGCTGTTTTAGCTACGGATTTCACCATTTTCAATGGGAGGGTGAGATCTGCGGCAAAATTGCATCAAATCCGCACTAAAAACACTGTTAAACTTTGCAGATATGCTGCAGAAATGCACATAAATCCGCACGGAAATTTGCGTGGATCTTATGTGAGTTCACCTGCACCAACATGCATATGGCCTTAGGTTGCCTTCACATGCTAAGGATTTTGTTGTAGAATTTTCCATGAAAATCAGTTCCATTCACTTGAATGGGCTTTACAGAAATTTGTGTGCTTGCTGCCCAATGCAAATGAATAGAACTGATTTTCAAGTAATGGAAAATTCTGCAGCAAAATACGCAGTGTGTGAAGGCACACTTTGGCCTGTTTCACATGAGCAAGTCCATTGCGGGAATCATGCTTCGTGTTTGAGCGTGAACCTCTGTTCTGGACTTGCAAGGGCATTATACTGATTTATGCTTGACCTTAGGCCTCTTGCACACGAACTTTGTGTGACAGTGGTTGTATTGCAGCCGCATTCACTTGAATGGGTCCGCAATCACGGAGATGTGGAACAGAAGCACGGATCGGAACCCCACGGAAGCAATACGGAGTGCTTCCGTGGTGTTTCTGTCCGTGCCTCCGCACTGCAAAAAAATAGAACTTGAAGTTGAATAGGATCTCGATCTGTCCAGGCCGCCACACGGACGTTGCCTGTGCATTGGGGACCACACAATGTTCGTGTACAAGAGGCCTTACTTCTACAGAAATATAGTGACATAAAACTGTCACTATGATTCTGTAGAAGTAAGGTCAAGCAGAGGCACACTGAATTATAAATTAGTATATTGCCATGAGCAAGTCCAGAACGGAGGATCACACTCAAACACAGAGCATGATTCACGCAATGGACTCGCTACTGTGAAACAGCCATTTGGGAAGATTCACACGTGTATTTTCTGTGCGGATTTTTGGGTGGAAAATCCACAGTGCAATGCAGTGCCAGCTAAGTAGATGAGAGATTCAAAAAGTTGTAAATGGTCTGGAAATTTTTGGCAAGGAAGCTGTAGCATATCAATTGTCTGCATAGATTTTTAGTGAAAGTGACTGGAGCCATCCTGGATAGAGACACATTATCGTTAACCGATCAATCTTCTTACCTGGTATTAATGTTACACTGTGCACTTTGGATCATTAATATCATTTGCTGCAAGTTGAACCAGTTATGCAGTCAATTTCTTTCCTGTAGTGTTTTTAACTCCTTTTTAATGTGATCTAATTAAGGCCTCATGCACACGACCGTTTTTTTATGCTGTCCGCAAAAAGGGGTTCCGTTGTTCAGTGATCCGTGTCCGTTTTTGCCTTCCGTTGTGTTTCCGTGTGTCTTCCGTTTTTTTAGCGGACATGACCCAAAAGATTTTACCAAAAGACAGGCTGACAATGTTTCCCAAGTGCCTGCCAAGGGATCCGCAAAAAAAACGGACACGGAACGCGGATGACACACGGATGGCCATCCGCATTTTTCACGGACCCATTGACTTGAATGGGTCCGTGAACCGTTTTTCACGGACAAGAATAGGACAGGTTATATTTTTTTGACGGACTGGAATCACGGACCACGGACGCGGAGGACAAACGGTGCATTTGCCGAGGTTTCCACGGACCCATTGAAAACCAATGGGTCCGCAGAAAATCACGAAAAACGGAGCAACGGACACGGAATCAAACAACGGTCGTGTGCATGAGGCCTTAGTGATTAATTCTAGTGTGGTCTGGCATTTTTAATAGGAACTAGTAATGTATTAGGCCTCTTGCACACAAACCTATTGGTTCTGTGGCCGTATTACGGGCCACATACAGCGTTTCCGCAATACACGGGGCACCGGCATTAACTTGAATGGGTCCACAAGTCTGGAGGTGCGGTGCGGAAAAGAAGCACGGAACGGAACCCCGCGGAAACACTACGAAATGCTTCCGTGGGGTTCCGTTCCGTGCTTCCGTTCCGCAAAAAAATAGAACTTGTTCTATCATTTTATGGAACGGACGGATCACAGACCCATTCAAGTTGAATGGGTCTCGATCAGTCCCGGCCGCCGCACGGAGTTTACCCGTGCACTGGGGACTGCAAATTGTGGTGCCATTGCAAGGAATGGAACTAATGTGTTCGTGTGAAAGAGGCGTTAGGCTGTGCACATCGGGCCGCCCGCTGGACTATTGTCATGCACTCATATGATCTTATGAATGCGGGACAATAGTCCCTCAGGCGGCCCGATGCGCACAGCAGTAACCTATGATGCTGTGTGCTCCCGTGTAGAGTTGAGCGAACTTGTATTTTAAGTTCGGCATCCAAAGTTCGGGTTTGGGTTATCAAAGCATCCCGTTATGGATTCCACTACCACAGACCATAATGGCATTTGGCTCAGCACTGGATTGGATAAGAGGTGATCCAGTACTGAGCCACACCCCCTGCACTGATCACATGACGGTGACATCACCCCAGGTCCTTAGTGTTGTCCAAGGTTCGGGTTCATTGAAGAATCCCATTATGGATTCCAAATGCCGTTATGGTCCATGGTAGCGGAATCCATAATGGGATTCTTCGATAACCCAAACCCGAACTTTGGACGCCGAACTTAAAATACAAGTTCGCTCGACTCTACTCCCGTGCGCATGATGTATGCCACTCTGGGACATATTGCCCGCTCACGGACTGTATGTCTAAGAGGGCATATGGTCGAGTGCTAGGGGCCTTACACTGTGGTTTTTCCATGTGGAAAAACATCATGTAATCCACATTGTGCACCCCTATAGTGGCTTCACATTTGTTGGCCGCTATGGCCAGATATTACAGACTGGTCAATAGGAAATTATAGGTAAAATGCCTTACAAAAATTGTGTTGTTTTTTTTGTGGCATTTTAAGAGTCTCCTGGCATGTTTTACTTGGAGCTTTTTTGAAATTGTGCATGCTGTGGATGGGGCATTTTTTTGGACATTTTCAAAGAGAATTCTCTAAAGTCTAAAAAATGCAAGAATTTCATGGTGAAAAAAAAACTTAAAAAGTGTGGCAACACCCTTAAGGAAAATAACAAAGTAAGGAACTGTTCTGCACCTGAAGTGTTTCCCTGTATCTCTCAGAGAAGTGTATTTTCCATAATTGCATTTTACTTTTAAAATATGGATAAGAATATACTCTCATGTATGCAGAAAGACATCCCACCTGATCTTCTGTCATACATGATTCTCATTACTAATATAACTGCTGTATGAATTCACACTGACTGTAGAATTGTATTCAGGCTTACATAAAACAGCTGGAGATTGATTTGTTGCTTGACACAGAAACACACAAATCACGCTCCCAGAGCACTTTTTATGCTGTTAAAAAATCCATCTCACATCTCTGCAGCTAGAAGGGATTAAAGATTAAGGAAAATATTTGCAAAAGAAGAAGCTGCCATTATGATTTCCCCTTGACTGTTTGTCTTTTTTTACTGACACATTGGTTTTTAAACCCTTTCCTTTTTCACACCACAGTGGAGAGAAACCAGCCAGCTCCGATTTTGTGTCCAGAATTTTGCTTCTTCTCCGTTTGAACACACAAAAAGAGCTTTTGATTGGTGTGAATGAATAATACATGTGAGGGTTTGGAGGAGATCGTGTGAGTCTCTGCAGAAAGCTGCCTATGTTGACATAACTTGCTTCACTGATGGAACAGTTTTACTTTGAGCCTGTCAGACAGTCATTTTATAACTAATAAGGATTCTTTTTTTTGTTCTTGCAAATTAGAAAAAACATCTTTGGTTTGTGCTTAGTACGGCAGTGCACCCTGCTTTCGAAGCGGAGACTTCTAGTAAGCACACAGCTTTCTGGACTGTGTACTGCTCCATCGTTATGGCCTGGATAGACATGTGAATCCTGCCCATCCTGAAAATGATATTACAATTCTATATGGAAAAATGGTGGAGATTTACTAAATAAAGCACCAGAATTGTGATGGAGATCAGGTCAGATTTGCACTAATTGGCCATCAGGTTGGATTTGGGCCCTAATAAACACACCCTGAATCAAAAATGACCCAATTACTCTGAAAACTTGTGTATGACACTCTGGGGTCTTCTAGGATTTAGACAACCTCATTCAAGTTTTTTTAACACCAAGACAGAGACATATATGGCTATGGGTAAATGGTAACAACATGTCTGCTTAATCATTGATATGTAAATTTTTTTACATTAAAAAGTCCAAAAATTGTCTCTTTTTTATGGCAGATGCCTTACTCTCTGTCCTTTGACCTATGATGGCCACCATTTTGTCCAAAATGAATAGAAAATGTTTTGGACTCGCTTGAATCAGAATTTTTTGGAAATTCATAAAAAAATGTATTTGTTTAGGAAGATAAGAACTTGAATAAATTTGAGCAAACTTTTCCAAAGTTTCTTGTGTAAACTATAGTTACATTGCAACACTCTACCCCGCTAAGCCCACCCACTCCCTCCCACTTCAGACATAGAGGTATCAGACAGAGAGTTATTCAGGTATTCAGTGCCAGTACAAATATCTCCTTTTAATGTGTGCCAGTACAAAAAAATACCCTTATAATGTGTGTCAGTACAAATAAAACCTTATAATGTGTGCTAGTACAAAAAACAGCCCCTTATAGTGTGTGCCAGTACAAAAAATGCCTCGTTATAATGTGTGCCAGTACAAAAAACCCTTATAATGTGTGTCAGTTCAAAAATATTTCCTTATAGTGTGTGCCAGTACAAAAAATGCCCTCCTATAATGTGTGCCAGTACAGAAATTGCCCCTTATAATGTGTGTCTGTACTAGTGTTGATCAAGCACCAAAGTGCTCGGGTTCTCTGGTGCTCGTGTGGAACACTTTGGGATGCTCGGGTGCTCTACAGAGCACCATAAAAGTCAGTGGGAGAACCAGTAGCATTAAACCAGGTACCCCCTGCTCTGAAGAGGGGAGGGTGTCTGGTTCACAGGAAAAGGTCAGAAATTGATGGAAACGCCACTGAAATGGTTCGGCAACAGCATGGGGAGGATGTCTGGATGCATCTTGGACTCCCAGGTAGCTTCTGGGAACGATGTTGTCCGAGTAGTACGCCACTTTTCCAGACTGACAATAATACGCACAAAACCAAAGATAAAAATGACTTTAGAGGAAAGATTGTTAGGAAACATTCTTTCCTGTATATTTACTTCTATATAAAGTACAAGTGCTGCCAAAAATTACAAGGAAGAGGCACTCTGATACAACCTGTATATCACATAAAGGAATTGTTCATGTAGTGGAACTCAAACACTCATAAAGCCTATGCACTAAGTAAAAGGACTGCCAAAAATTACAAGGAACTGCCACTCCAATACAACATTTATTACTCATAAAGGAGGGCATCATACACACCCTTGAAAAATTTTGATTGATGGCCTGCTGGTGACCCTCAAAAACATTAGGGGCGAGGGCATGCTGCTGATCTGACCATCTAAAACATTAGGGGTAAGGGTCTGCTGTTGAGCTGACCCTCTAAAACATTAGGGGCCAGGGCCTGCTGCTCATCTGACCATCTAAAACATTAGGGTGAGGATCTGCTGCTGAGCTTACCCTCTAAAACATAAGGTGCGAGTGCCTCCTGCTGATCTGGCTATCTAAAACATTAGGGGGGAGGGCCTGCTGCTGATCTGACTATCTAAAATATTATGGGCGTGGGCCTGCTGGTGACCCTCTAAAACATTAGGGGTGAGGGTCTGCTGCTGAGCTGACCCTCTAAAACATTAGGAGCGAGCAGCCTAATAAGCATGTTGATATGATGTAGGAGGAGGAGGATAAGAAAAGGAAGATTGAACCATATAACCTTTTTTTTTGGTGGAAGGGGTGCATGGGAATACAGTGTATTCAATACACCATAAAAGCCACATTTAAAGTGCCTTTATGTTCAGCCGCTTTCCTCTGGTGGAGTAGAGAAGTCAGGGGAATCCAGGCCTTGTTCATTTTGATAAGAGTTAACCTGTCAGCATTTTCAGTTGACAGGCGGATGCGCTTATCAGTTATTATGCCCCCAGTAGCACTAAATACCCACTCTGACAAAACGCTGGTGGAAGGGCAGGGCAGCACCTCCAAGGCGCAGAACGCCAGTTCGTACCACGTGTCTAGCTTGGACACCCAATAGTTGTAAGGCACAGAGGGATCACTGAGGACGCCGACACGTCTGCTATGTACTCCTTCACCATCTTCCAAAACATTTCCTTCCTGTGACACTAGGCCGCGCATCAGGGTGAGGGGCATGAAACATTGCGAATTGAACTTAGAGCTGGGTCCCGAATGGTTGGATTGTTAGAATTGACGAAGATAACGAAGATATCGAATATAGCACTATATTCTCAATCTTCGTTATATTCTAGCAAGCCAACCATTAGGAACTCAGTTCTAAGTTGAATTTGCAATGCGAGTATATGTTTGCATTGAGAATTCAACTTAGAGCTGAGTTTTTAATGCAGCAAACAAATGTGCGGGGCGAAGACTCAAGCATCGCACTCGAGAACACGCGGCCGAACACCTCGATGTGCCGAGCATCGCGATGCTCGAGTCAAAATGGTGTTCGTTCGAGCATGCTCGCCCAACAGTAGTGTATACAAAAATTCTTCCTTATAACATGTGCCAGTACAAAAAATACCCCCCTTTAGTTCCCCCAGTATAATCAATGTCCCCATAATGTCTCTCTTATGTGTAACAGTAAAAAAAAAATGCTAATTTCTGTGTGCCAGTACAAAAATGCCTCTTTCTAACGTGCTCCACAAAATACCTCCTTTTAGTACCCCAGTAGAACTAACATTCCCATAGTGTCTGAACCCTTAGAATGTGTGCCAGTTCAAAAATGTCAATTTTTAGCACCCACAATGTTGCCATAGTGCTCCACCTATTCCCCAGCCATTGCTCCCATTCCCCGCCGCTGCTCCGCACTTGTCCCTACCTGTTGCAGCCTGAGGCAACTGCCTAAGGTAACAGCCTTGCCTAATTGCTGGTGCACTTCTAGGCATACCCTAGGTGGTCTAGGGTTGTGAAGGGATAGTGTGTATAAACCTAGACCATCCCTCCTGTAAGACGCCAACCATCCTAGTTTTGGTAGACTGGACTTATGGACAGTCATGTATATTCATTGGAGCCTCATGAAGTGGACACATTTTCCTGTGGTAAAGACCTAGTGGATGTGGAGTTGCTATGGACAACAAGCCAGCATTGTACACTATTTTATATTAAATTGAATTCCATCTTATAATACATCAGTTGATTTTGGCAGAAACAACAGATTTAGGGCTCATTCACACGGCCGTAGGTGGGCCGTTTCGTGCATTGGGGAACGCAATTTGCAGTCCCCAATGCACGGGCAACCTCCGTATGGCCGCCGAGATGAATCCAGACCCATTCAACTTGAATGGGTCTGCATTCGTCCGTTCTACAAAAAGTGTTCTATCTTTTTGCGGAACGGAAGTACGGAACAGAAACCCACGGAAGCACTCTGTAGTGCTTCCATAGTGTTACGTTCCGTGATTCCGTTCCACACCATTCCGCATCTCCGGATTTGCGAACCCTTTGAAGTGATGCGGAATGCACACGGAATGGGGCCGTATATTGTGGATCTGCAAATGCGGTCCGCAATACGGCAACAGGCAGCACACGTTCGCGTGCATAAGCCCTTACAGCATTTGTTTATTTAATAAATTAAACAGGAAGAAAAGCAGCGCATTTATACAGTGTGATAGACTGGAGTACCTTAATTCTTTTGCAATTCTTGTCAATTTTACATTGACAATGGTAAAAGGGGCACAAGAGAGTTGTAATAAATTACCACTAATGACAGATTTTTGATCTGACTCAACTTTTTGCATTTGGCCCACATATCAATTATCTTTTGAGGACATTTCTTTTCTTTTTCAAGCCACATGTCTTCATATTTGAAAATGTAACATCAGAAATTAAGATGTCCAGTGCTATGAACCAAAATAATAAGGACATTTGACTATGTCCCTTTCTTTCAATGTTTATTCTTTGGCCATTTGTTAAGCAGTCTGCTGTCACTCCCTCTCCCTGTTTGTCTCTCCCCTGCTGACCTCTCTCCATTTCTCAAGCTGTTTTTTGCCCTTATTTCTCTTTCAATCAGTCTGCATCTGCAGCAGTCATGGTGAACACCGAACAGTTAATGAGCGCTTTGCAACAAGATCCTTTTCTAGTATCTCCCTTAATGTGGTCTGATAGACAAATGAGGTGCATGACAGGGCTGACCTGCCACCTTACAGCACTCTGTCTGCCGCTGCTCTAGACATGACACCCAGGACTGTGGGGATAGCGGCATACTAAACCATATTTTAGTGGCCATTCTGTCATAAATCAAACTTACAATTCACACAGTACGTGATAGAAATGTTAATGTTTATCAGATCTGGAAGAGAAGAGACTGAATATATGGCTTTAAAAAGAAAGGTTCCTGCCATGATTTTATATGTATGAATCCTGCGCTTATGTTAAAGACGAAGTTAGATTCCAGCTGCATTTATTCAAAAAAAGGGGAGAAACATCTTTCTGGCTTGAATTACTTTTCACTGATCATCTCCATTGTTTCTAGATACACTTACGGTATTTTGCTTAGAAAATAGAGTTATTCTATCAGACATTGGATGGAATCATGGTTGAAGACCTGTCTCCTTTATTTTTAAATTGGAAAAGTGCATTTTTTTTTTAAAGAAAGGAAACATATACAGATGTAGCAGCAGGGTTAACACAAAATTCTTAACTCAAATTTCTTAACTCATCGCATTATCTTGAAACAAAATCCATTGAAAAGCAATTGAAGGTGTTTGCTTAACACATTTAGTTTAGATAACACGTCTCAGAAAGCATGTGTGTTAACTCTACTACATCTGTACAGTGATACAATGGCCTCAGGATAAAAAAATCAACATACAATGGTCTTTTCTGACCCATCATAAGTTGAAACTAGACTCAACATACAATGCCTCAGAGTCAGATCCAACAATCAAGGCCACTTCTCTGGGAAAATAGCTGGATTAGTTGATAGCAGATACCCTTGACTGTTATATGTAAGGACTGTCTTAGTTATCTGCTTATTTTTCTTAAATCTTTATTTTCTCTTATCTTGGATGATTTTGGGGCTTTGTAACCGATTACTCAATTTACAATGGTTTTAACATACAATTGTCTTCCTGAAACTAATTAATTTTGTAACTTGAGGGACCACTGTACAGTATGTACAGTGCATTCAGAAAGTCTTCAGACTTTACTTTATTCACACGGCCTTGTGCTAAAATAAAAATCAAGCTTTCCCCCACCAATCTGCACTCATTCACAGTTAATAAAAAATAAAGGAAAAAAGGAAAAGCTAAAATTTTGCATGGACATAAGCAGGGGCGTAGCTAACGGCTCATGGGCCCTAGTGCAAGAGTTCAGCTTGGGGCCCCCTTCCCTCAGTGCTTTGTGTGTCTTTTTATGCAGCACAAGGGTCTTTGGGCCCCCTCAGGCTCCTGGGCCTGGTAGCGGCTGCTACCTCTGCACCCCCTATAGCTACGCCCATGGACATAAGTATTCAGACCCTGTGCTATGACACTTGAAATTTAGCTCCAGGGACCACCTATTTCTCTTATCTTTGGGATCTTTCTACACCTTGATTGGAGTCCACCTGTGGTAAACTTAGTTGATTGGACATGATTTGGAAAGACACACTCCTGTCTATATAAAGTCACACAGCTGACAATACATATTAGAGCAAAAACCATGAGAAGGAAAGAACTGCCAACAATGATCAAAGACAGGATTGTGTGAAGGCATAGATTTGGAGAATGGTACAAAATATTTTTGCTGCCCTGGATGTTCCCTAGAGCACAATGGCCTCCATAATTCAGAATTGGAAGAAGTTTGAAACAACCAATACTTTTCTTAGAGCTGGCCTCCCCACCATGCTAAGTATTCAGGGGAAAAAGGGCCTTGGTAAGAGAAGTGACCAAGAATCCAATGCTTACTCTGGCTGAGCTCCAAAGATCCTGGGTTCATGACTGCCGCAGGATTCCACCAGTCTGGACTTTATGGCAGAGGGGCTAGAAAGAAACCTTTCCTCAGCAAAAGACACATGGAAGTTTGCAAAAAAGCACCTGAAGGACTCTGAGACTGTGAGAAACAAGATTTTCTGGTCTGATAAAACCAAGATTGAACTTTTTGGCCTCAATTTTAAGCATTATGTTTGTCAGAAGCCAGGCACTGGCCAATACCATCCCTACAGTGAAGCATGGTGGTGGCAGAATCATGTTGTGGGAGTGTTCGGCTAGGACAGGGAGACTGGTCAAGGTTGAGGGAAAGCTGAATGAAGCAAAGTACAGATATTCTTAATGAAAACCTAATCCTTTGAGATCTGGACCTCAGTCTGGACCGAAAGTTCACCTTCCAATAAGACAATGACCCTAAGCACACAGCCAAGACAACACACAAGTAGCTTGGAGATAACTCTGTGAATGTCCTCAAATGGTGCAAGCAGAGCCCTGACTTGAACACAATTGTACATTTCTGGAGAGTCCTGAAAATGGCTATCCACTGACGGTCCCCTTCCAACCTGGCAGAGCTTGAGAGGATCTGCATAGAAGATTGGCAGATAATCCTCAAAGCTAGGTGTGAAAACTTTATGGCATGAAACCCAAACAAGACTGGAGGATGGAATCGAGGTGCTTCAACTAAGTATCGAGTAAAGGGTCTGAATACCTATAGCAATATTTTTTTTATTTTCAATAAATTAGTAAAGATTTCAACTTTTCAAGGACTTTGTTTTCTCTTTGTCATTATTGGCTATTGAGTACAGATTGATGCGAATAACAAAAATGTGAAAAAAAGGAAATGGTCTGAAGACTTTCTAAATGCACTGTACTGTATTTCCTATCATTTACATACTATAGCACCAGCGTCCTCCACACCATTACACATAGATTTTCACATTAGTCACTATCCACAGTGAGGCTCACATAATCTAATTTCCCATATCTCAGATACACAAACACACAATAAGGCCATTTTCATAGGAATCCAGTTAAACTATAGGTACATAATTAGAATTTGAATATAAAAACCAGTCTGTTGTATCTCCTATTCTTTTCGCCATTATCATAATCCCTAACATGCAATCTTCTAGAGAACAGAAAGTGCTGGTACTGTATGTTTTAAAGGTGACTTTCTTTTTTTTACATGGCTCCACGTTTGTCCACCCATGAGTGGCACTCTAATCCTTACAAAAGCAGAGTGTGTAAGGATAAGCTCTTAATACTGTCTGTGAGTAGGGATAAGCTGGTGGGTGGGTGGGGGGGGGGCATATGCCCCTTCGGGCCAGTCACATACTATATTTTTACTCGTAAAACCTTAATAAAAGGACAGAGCGCTGATGAAACCTTTGATCATAGAGAGAACTGTGCAGCTGGACACAAGATGCATGGTTCTCGTCAGTGCAGGAAGGAAACAGAAAATTTAACATCATTCAGTGTTTACTTTTGGAAAGGCTAGAATGTATGGCCTTTCTAAGAGGTATGTCATTATAAGGTATCACAAGGATGCTCAGGCAGTGGGTGGTAAAAAGTAACGATTACAAAGGGGCTGCATGGAACTGCTTTTAAGGAGTTCTGTGTGGTCCCTTGTGTGTGTTTTCTGGAGGATTAAGGTTAGAGTTGTTGGTTGGTGGAAGATGATTCTGGGTCAAGTGCCTTTAGGGATTTTTCTAGGAGCCGCTACATTCTAGTCACAATTGTTCAGATTTCTGCTACGGACTGATGGTAGAGAGCATAAGGACTATTGTTGAGCGAACCCGAACTTTAAAGTTCGGGCCATACCGAACTTTGTGAGTTCGGGTACCCAGAGCAGAACCCAAACTTTGTGGGAAAAGTTAATGTTCAAGTTTGGTGTTCGGGCATTTGATAATGCTTTTGAAAGGCTGCAGAGTAGCCAATCAACAAGCGTTTAAGCTGTGGGCACTTAGAAGCCATCACAGCCATGCCTAGTAATGGCATGGCTGTGATTGGCGGGTGCATCAGGTGACCCAGCCGCTATACAAGCTTGATCACGTGTAGCATCGCCTATCAGCTCTGAGTAATGCAGGGACAGGAAGTTTGGTGGGTGACATATTCCCATTTTTGGTGTGAGGTACACCTGTACTGCATATGTGAAAGGGAAATTAATATAGTTAATTAGTCAGTTAGTTCGGTGGGTGATATATTGCCATTTTTGGTGTGAGGTACACCTGCACTGCATATGTGGCACAGCAGGATGTGGCACAGGAGGAAGAGGAAGAGGGATTATTTCCACACATGAGTGACTTCATGCTGCAGTGCCTGTGCAACGACTGCCGAGTTGCCCACATTCTAACCAGTGATGATTACTGGGTGGCCACCCTGCTGGATCCCCGCTACAAGGAAAATGTGCTGTCTTTAATTCCATCACTGGAGCGTAATCGGAAGATGTGCAATTCACACCTGACAGCAGGGGCTCAGTGGAAGCACAAGGCAAAGGCAGAGAAGGAGGAGGAAGAAGTCGCCAACGCAGCTGGGGCACTGCCAGCATCTCAGAAGGGAGGGTTAGCATGGCCAAAATGTGGAAAAGCTTTGTCAGCACGCCACAACAACCAGCACCACCAGCTGATATGGAACGTCTTAGCAGGAGGCAGCATTTCAGCAACATGGTGGAACAGTATATGTGCACATGCCTACATGTACTGGCTGATGGGTCTGCCCCATTCAACTTCTAGGTCTCCAAATTGGGCACATGGCCTGAGCTTTCCCTTTACGCCTTGGAAGTGCTGGCCTGCCCTGCAGCAAGTGTATTGTCCGAAGATGTGTTTAGCCTGGCAGGGGGGGTACTCACAGACAAGCGCAGCCTCCTGTCCACAGGTATGGATCCCACAGGACTTGTCCGTACCTTGTGCTCAGTAGGCAAGTATACCGGCCGGACCCAGCCATTGTTATACTCCAGCGCACTTTCTCTATGCGTTCTTTTTTCTATTTCCCAATGTTTTGGGGTCTTCCCAAATTTCTAAAAATAAATAAATAAAGAAAAAAAACAACAAAAAATTGTTGCCTACCTCCTTCTCCTCCACCGCCGCTTCCACCTACATCGCCACGTCCATCCACAAATGTTTAGAAACAGTTAATTAGTGGCACTACACACATCCGAATATTGATGTTATAAAAATCTAACTCTTCAGTCCACTCACCCATCAGGAGGTCAACGCTAGTAATACGGTGGTTCTCTGTCAAACAACAGTCTTGACGATATATCCCATAAAACAAAAGATCATGACGGCATTCACCAATCCATGCGTTTATTCGGAGCTGGAGGGAGAGACGTACAGTGCAAACTCACATAGAAAAGGCGACGACCGTTTTGCGCTGCTGCGCTTCCTCTGGCCTTTCACTTGCAATGAGGTTGCCTGGCGCAATCAAATTTATGCGCCCAATCGCACCTAACTTGGCGCATTACTATGACGTAGAAAGCCCCGTCATCTGAACTCTAGACCCGGGGCTGGTTCTCTATTGGCAACCTCTTTGCAATGCATTGCATTGATATCATTAACAAAAATAAACATTTGGCACACCATATAAACAAAAAGTCACTATATAAACTTATAAAAAAGCACTCATATCTAATTTTTCATTTAGACCCAGCGAACCAGTTGCATTCGATCGAAGGATCCACCTTCCTTCTCTCCTTAGAAGTTCTTGTTCCCTATCACCGCCCGTGCCGTACGATTAACTACTTCTAAACCAGCGAACTTCAATATGCTGGTATCACCGTTGTGGAGTTTATGTGCTCAATTTATCGCGGCACACCTTTGCCAGTTCTTATGGAATTTAAATGTTCGCGGAAATGTTCATACAAACAGCGGATGGTCTTCCCAATATAGAATCTTCTGCATTTGCACAGGATAATATAAACAACAAAAATTTACTTTGGCAGGTAATGAGTGTGTTTACTTTATGTTCAAGTCCTGCAAAGGATATTAATGACCACTGGGAGTTAAAGCTACAAAATGAACAGCTGCCACATTTTTAATTTCCTTTTGGTTGCCATCCTGATAGCCAAGTGTGGCGTTTTTCTTCCTTAAAATGGCTATACACCAATTTATTGCGTATGGTATGGCACCTTCTGAAGGCGACAATCGGTTTCTACCTCGTAATTGTTTTAAAGCATCATCTCCCTCTATTATACCCCAATGTTGTTTGATAATCTGTTTTACGTAATCAGCCATGAGGCTGAATTTAAATGAAAATGCAAAATTTGGGGACATCGCCACGTCCACCACCTTCTCAACCTCCTACTCCACTTTGACCTCCGCCTCCTAGTTCAAGATTATTATTTAAAAAAAATTCTATTCTATGTTATTTTAAGTCATTTCTCTATCCATATTTGTTTGCAGGGCAACTGTCCTGCTCTTACCCCCATTTTGCTTCCTTTTGCAGCCCTCTAGCCCTTACTACGACTATTTTACAGCCATTTTAGTGCACCAAAGTTCAGGTCCCCATTGACTTCAATGGGGTTTGGGTTCGAGTTTGGGTCAAGTTTGGGTCCCGAACCCAAACTTTGACCCGAAGTTTGGCTGAACATGGTGAACCGCTCATCCTTAATAAGGACCCGTCTGTAAGAGCATGGGAGAGCATGCGACTTTTGGGTATATGGGAATATGTTGTCTGGCACAGACCTGGTGTCCAGAGTGTTGTCAGCATGTTGTAACAGATCACCATTTGACTGATTGACATGGGGTGAACTTAATTCAAACTCCTCCAAAGGAATGACAATGATATAGATGCACTCATCAACTTTTTCCCCTATTTCTGTCAGCCCCTGTAGAAATAACACGCAATACCTTCTGGGTATTAATTGCTTACTTAACATGCTGCATTTGTCATTAATTTATCAGAGCCGAGCAGATTTATTATTTTGTCATCTTTTGTTGATAAAAATCAAGAGTTTGACTTTCTGGCAAAATGATATTTTTTTCAGAAACAAGATGTCTTTGATTCCTAAATCCTCAAATGTAACCGCACTCTTTAGTAGAACTTTATCACATGGTGTCTGTTACTTACATGTCGACTTGTAAGGGCTCTTTCACACTTGCGTTCTGAGGGTCCGGCGGGCACTTACGTCCTGCCGGATCCGTCAGATTGCAAGTCGCCTGAAAGCATTTAAAGACTGATCAGGATCCTGATCAGTCTTCGAAATGCTTTCAGGTTACCATGGCAGCCAGGACGCTACTGAAGTCATGGCTGCCATGGTACTCCACAGCAGTGTACTTACCTGCGCTGCGGCCTCTGGGCGCTCCTTCATGACCTCACAGGTCCGGGCGGCGCATTGATCTATGCGCCGTGGGGACCTGCAACGTAATTCCGGATTTGGTGTTACGGCATGTCTTCCGGATTCTTGGACGGAGACAAATCCGCAGCATGCTACTGTTTTGTCAACGTCCAAAAACCGTTCACATACTGAACGGAAGACATCCTGATGCATCCTGAACGGATTTCTCTCTATTCAGAATGCATTAGGATTATCCTGATCAGTTTATTTCCGTCCTAGAGCCCCGAGGACGGAACTCTAGGACGGAAAGCAAAGGCGCAAGTGTGAAAGAGCCCTAAGTCAGTAAACCAAAGAAGGTAATCAGGCAATTAGATTACTACAGTTAAATGGCTTTTTCTTGTTACTCTGATCTTTTCAGGGAGAATCGCCCTCCTCTACCCCAACGTGGTTTAATCATGCAGTATTGCTGTGCATTCTCCCAAACCCCCATTCTAAGTGCATAATGTGTCTACATGCATCTTACATACACAAAGCTCCTATACACACTAATGCAATTCATATTTGACATGCAGACACTGACTAAATCCTTTTGCAATACTCAGGCATACAACATAATTACACATCCTCATTCAGATGCACATAAGCATATGGCTGGCAGGCATATCTCTGCGCACACACAGGTCTCTGACTTGCATTCAGACATTTTGCTTGTTATCTTGGCTGGGAAGGAATAACCTATAATAATTCATCAGTGGCTTAACCTGCTGGGGAATTTCAGGTCTTTCATTTCTCACTGGGATAAAATCACAGCAGCTCAGGGATATTAATGCTCCTCCTGTGCCAGCTTCAGGTTACAGGAAAAATAACTCACAAAGAATATTTTCCTCTGGTGGAAGTCAGAGTTGATCATTTAGCGAAACTTGTTTGTAGTGCGTTAACGCTCCAGCGCCCTGAGATAAGAGACGCCGGGAGGCAGGAGGATTGTGGCTGATATGTGTACTTGAGCTATATTGCTTGCTTCATCATTGCAGGCAGCAAGTGATACTCTGATTGGTTGTTGTTACATGATGCATAAAGTAGTAAAGAGCATCATTTATTCTGAAGCCAGCCAAGATTAAAACTGAATCTATTTGAAAATGACTTTGTGATGGCCTACTGAGCTTGGCTGGAAGGAATGAGTTAATGCTGTCACTCTTAAATTAAAAGTTACTCTCTTGTGAAATGTAAGAACTTCTCTGTAATCGATTATTTCCCTAGCTGAATGTATTAATAAACCTACAGCTTGTATGAGTTCAAAGGTAAAAATAATGGTAAAGCATAATTCTCATGGGAATAGACGAAATCCCTTTCTAAAGCTGGTCACAGGCCAAGATGTTTGACCTAAAAGTAATGAAAAATTTGGCGGTGGAGGGTTTTCAATAAGAAGACGACAAAAAAGTGAAAATTAAGCAAAATTTAATACCATGGTAAATTTGGCACAAATTGCTAGGCATGTGAGACCCATTTCTCCTCTTTACAACACCTCATTGCTACCATATATGTACTTTAGATATGAGCGAATTTCTTAAAATTAATTTAGGGTCCAAATAGTCCGAATTGGTCTTCCTGTTCATTTTGGATCCAAATAATTTTGAGTCACAAGAGCCCCGATTACATTAAAAAGTGTCTCTTTCTCTCTATTCTCCTAAATTTAATTACAAAAGAAGTTTTTTCAAACCTGGACTTTTTAGAAAATTTGGGTTGTAATACCAAATTTTAGAATAGATTTGCTCATCTCTAATTTACATTTTTTAATGAAGTGCACCAATATTGGTGCATGTTAAAAAAAACTTCAGTTTTTAGGCACACATTTTAGGTATAAATAAGTCTAAAATGTGAACAATGTTGACTCACAGCATGTTCTCCCATTTTTTGTGCATTTGTCAAGCTCAAACAGTTTTTGGATGGTTTTTTAATTGTCATAAAAAAATGACATGCTGTAATTTTCACTCTGGCCACTAAGCTTCATAATAGACTGATCCATCTGTTCTGTAGAGATCACTTTAAAAGGGTTGGCCTATCTCATACATTGGTGGCATATCACTAGGATAAACCACCGATGTCTGATAGGAGGTCAAAAAATGAATTAGAGCAGTCCATGCATTTCGACGGCAGTGCTGTCTATTTCTGTCAGCCCCATAGACATGAATAGAGCGGTGGGCATGCTTGCACGCTGCGCTTCCCATTTCTATGGAACATCTTAAAATAGCTGAGTGCGCCATTCAGATATTTTCAGCACTCTCATAGAAATGAATGGAGGACGGTCGCACATGCGTAGTCCACTCTCCTCCACTTTGCACACTCCATTCTAGAGATAAGTTCGGGTTCCTCAGGTGGGACCTGCACCTAATCAGACATTGAGGGTATATGTTACCAATCAATAAATATTTGTCCAATACGTTGCACAGATGGTCCTAGTTGCATAAATAAAAAAGAATATGAGTATCTATCCATAAAGAATCCTGTTACCCCTGTAGAATATCAACTGCCAAAAATCCATAAATGCCTGACAAACCCACCCGGACGACCCATTGTCTTCAGAAATAACTTATTGACCAGTAGATTATCCGAATAGATAGATTTCTTTCTGCAAAAATATGTGGTGAGATCACCATCATACCTGAAAGATACTGGAAGTGTAATTGAACTAGTGAACGGTTTAGGACCAGTGGCAGAAAATGTGTGGTTAACCACAGCCAACATTACCTCCCTATATACCATAATCCCTAAAGATCTGGGACTTAGAGCCATTAATGATGTACTAAAGCAAGACCCCGATATGTCACCACTACAGAGGGAATTTATTTGGAAATGTACGGAATTTTGCCTGAGCCATAATTATTTTTGGTTCAATGGGGACTTCTTCCTACAGCGACTCGGGGCGGCGATGGGGGCGAAATTCGCCCCCAGTTTTGCAAATATCTTCATGGCCGCCTGGGAGAAGGAAAGAGTTAGCCCCATTTTGCACAAAACCATTGACTCAGGTAAAGTAAAAATCTGGCAAAGATATATAGACGATTGTCTATTAGTTTGGGAAGGGGACAAAATAGGATTAGAAAATCTTTTACAGTACCTAAATAATAACAACTGGAACATAAAATTTACCAGCAATATTAGCAATACCTCTGTTAACTTCCTAGACCTAACCATTTATATAGAAAAAGGACATTTTAAAACCAAAACCTACTTCAAGGATACAGACGTCAATGGCCATATAAATACAAATAGTTGCCATTATAAACCTTGGCTGGATAATATTCCAAAGGTTCAGCTAAAACGAATAAGATGTAACTGTTCAGAATTAGCGGTATATAGAGATCAAAGCCGAACTAGACAGGGACGATTTAAAAAAAAAGGATATGATGAAAAACAATTGATCCGATGCAGTCAGGAGATAGAAGAAATTGGAGTGGATAAGGTGGACAGAGAAAATAGTACAAAAAAGAAGGACTTTTGGTTCTCCTTTCTAAAGCAGTATTCCGTACAGGCGGGAATAATAAAAAATGCTATACAAAAGAACTGGGCAACATTGAAGAATGACCCAGTTATAAGAAAAGTAATACCTGACCATCCAGATGTGATTTTTAAGAAGGTCCCCAATTTGCAGAATCATCTAGTACATAGTGCGATCGCACCAAACCAACAAAAGACTAGTCAGAACAAGTTTTCTTGGTGCGGGTTTTGCCTACCATGCAAAAACCGCAACAAAGAAAAAAAAAAAAAAAAGAAAACAGGTAACTACTATACACTCTAATAAGAAAAACTAAAACTTAAACATTGTGGGTGACATTACCTGTGAGTCCTCGGGTTTAGTCTACGTGCTGGAGTGCCCCTGTGGCCTCCAGCACGTCGGCCGCACAATGAGAAAATTAAAAATCAGAACACAAGAACACATAAGAAATATTAAAAAGGAAACAGAAACTCATGGCGTTCTGCTTAATTTTAAATTACATATAATAAAAACCCAAGAGGCCTCACCTTCACTGGGGTAGAACAAGTGCAGGCGAACTGGCAGGGTGGTGATACTATAAAAAAGATCGATCGAACTGAGGTTAAATGGATCTATGAGATGGGCACGATACAACCGCATGGTCTGAACATTGAGTTTGACCTGAAACCCTGCCTCATAGATTGAGGAGATTAAGCCAGCTGCACTAATCAACCACATTGGAGAATGTTGTATGGGAGAAAAAAGCTGACCAGACAGAATTGCATGTTAATTTCCTTTTTGTGTAATATTACAAATTGGTGTTCTTTTCTTGATAAATGATAAAATGTTTATGTCCTGATCCCTAGAGCTATGAAACTAAAGAAAGGAGAGAAATAGATTTGGGTTTGTTAGACAATACTGAGGAGTGATGGGTGGAGTGAGTTTGGGTATTTAAGGATTGTGGGAATTCTGTCGGTTACCTCTCTGATGAAGCCACTTGGAGCGAAACCTGGGTCGGTCAGAAGCACTAATTTGTGTCTATTTTTACAATTGCGCATCTTACCTTGTCTAAATGTGAGTATAATAAACCATATTTTATGATTTTTAAAAACGGATCTTCACTATGAGAGCAATATTTACCGCTTCAGCCCCCCTAGCTTAAACACCCTTAATGACCAGGCCACTTTTTACATTTCTGCACTACACTACTTTCACCGTTTATTGCTCCGTCATGCAACTTACCACCCAAATGAATTTTACCTCCTTTTCTTCTCACTAATAGAGCTTTCATTTGGTGGTATTTCATTGCTGCTGACATTTTTACTTTTTTTGCTATTAATCAAAAATTACCGAAATTTTTGCAAAAAAATGACATTTTTCACTTTTAAAAAAACTAAATTTCTATATAAATTTTTCTCTAAATTTATTGTTCTACATGTCTTTGATAAAAAAAAGTCCAATAAGTGTATATTTATTGGTTTGGGTAAAAGTTATAGCGTTTACAAACTATGGTGCAAAAAAGTGAATTTCGGCATTTTGAAGCAGCTCTGACTTTCTGAGCACCTGTCATGTTTCTTCAGGTGCTAGAATGCCAGGATAGTATAAATACCCCCCAAATCACACAATTTTAGAAAGAGGACACCCCAAAGTATTTACGGAGGGGCATGGTGAGTTCATGTATCATTTCATTTTTTTTCACAAGTTAGCGGAAAATGACACTTTCTGAGAAAAAAAAAAAAAAAAGTTTCAATTTCTGCTAACTTCTGGCAAAAAAAAAAAATCTCAGACGGACTCACTATGCCCTCAGTGAATACCTTGGGTGTCTACTTTCCAAAATGGGGTCATTTGTGGGGTGTGTTTACTGTTCTGGCATTTTGGGCGGAGCTAATTGTGAGCCGCCATGTAAATCCTAAAGGTACTCATTGGTTTTAGGGCCCTTTGCACCCAGGCTGCAAAAAGTGTCACTCATGTGGTATCGCCGTACTCAGGAGAAGTAGGGCAATGTGTTTTGGGGTGTATTTTTACATATACCCATGTTGGGTGAGAGAAATATCTCTGTAAATTGTCAACTTTGTATAAAATTTTTTAAAAGTTGTCGTTTACAGAGATATTTTTCACACAAAGTATGGGTATATATAAAAATACACCCCAAACACATTGCCCTACTTCTCCTGAGTACGGCGATACCACATGTGTGCCACTTTTTGCAGCCAAGATGCAAAGGGGCCCTAAACCAATGAGTACCTTTAGGATTTCACAGGGCATTTTTACGCATTTGGATTCCAGACTTCTTCTCACGCTTTAGGGGCCCTAAAATGCCAGAACAGTATAAATACCCCACATGTGACCCCATTTGGAAGAAGACACCCCAAGGTATTCTGTGAGGGTATGGTGAGTTCATGTAAAATTTTATTTTTGTCACAAGTTAGTGGAATATGAGACTTTGTAAAAAACAAAAAAAAAAAAATAATAATTTCCGCTGACTTGTGCCAAAAATAAAAATTCTGTGGACTCACCATGCCCCTCACGGAATACCTTGGGTGTCTTCTTTCCAAAATGGGGTCACATGTGGGGTATTTATACTCACCTGGCATTTTAGGGGCCCCTAAAGTGTGAGAATCCAAATGCATAAAAATGGCCTGTGAAATCCTAAAGGTACTCATTGGTTTTAGGGCCTTTGCGCATCGTGGCTGCAAAAAGTGTCACTCATGTGGTATCGCCGTACTCAGGAGAAGTAGGGCAATGTGTTTTAGGGTGTATTTTTACATATACCCATACTGTGTGTGAAATATCGCTGTAAACGACAACTTTTACATTTTTATTCAAAGTTGTCAATTTACAGAGATATTTCTCTCACCCAGCATGGGTATATGTAAAATACACCCCAAAACACATTTCCTACTTCTCCTGAGTACGGCGATACCACATGAGTGACACTTTTGCAGCCAAGATGCACAAAGGGCCCTAAAACCAATGAGTACCTTTTAGGAGGGCATTTTTATTCTCACGCTTTAGGGCCCCTAAAATGCCAGGGCAGTAGAAATACCCACATGTGACCCCATTTTGAAAGAAGACACCCCAAGGTATTCCATGAGGGGCATGGCGAGTTCATAGAAGATTTTTTTTGGCACAAGTTAGTGGAAATTGATTTTTATTGTTTTTCTCACAAAGTCTCCTTTCCGCTAACTTTTGACAAAAAGTTTAATTTTTCATGGACTCATTATGCCCCTCAGCGAATACCTTGGGGTGTCTTCTTTCCAAAATGGGGTCACATGTGGGGTATTTATACTGCCCTGGCATTTTAGGGGCCCTAAAGCGTGAGAAGAAAATGCGTAAAAATGCCCTCCTAAAAGGTACTCGTTGGAATTTGGGCCTTTGCATCTTGGCTGCAAAAGTGTCACACATGTGGCATCGCCGTACTCAGGAGAAGTAGGAAATGTGTTTTGGGGTGTATTTTTACATATACCCATGCTGGGTGAGAGAAATATCTCTGTAAATTGGCAACTTTGAATAAAAAATTTAAAAAGTTGTCGTTTACAGCGATATTTCTCACACCCAGCATGAGTATATGTAAAATACACCCCAAAACACATTGCCCCACTTCTTCTGAGTATGGCGATACCACATGAGTGACACTTTTTGCAGCCAAGATGCGCAAAGGGGCCCTAAACCAATGAGTACCTTCAGGATTTCACAGGCCATTTTTACGCATTTGGATTCTCACGCTTTAGGACTCCTAAAATGCCAGGGCAGTATAAATACCCACATGTGACCCCATTGTGGAAAGAAGACACCCAAGGTATTCTGTGAGGGGTATGGCGAGTTCACAGAAAAAAAAAAATTTGACACAAGTTAGCGGAAATTGATTTTTTTTTTTTTTTTACAGTCTCATATTCCACTAACTTGTGACAAAAATAAAATTTTGCATGAACTCACCATACCCTCACGGAATACCTTGGGGTGTCTTCTTTCTAAAATGGGGTCACATGTGGGGTTTTTGTACTGCCCTGGCATTTGAAGGTCTCCGCAATCATTACACGTATGGCCAGCATTAGGAGTTTCTGCGATTCTCCGTATATTGAGCATACGGGTAATGAGATTTTTTTCCGTTCAGCCTCTGCGCTGAAAAAAATAAAATGAACGGCACTGATTTTTTCATTCGCATCGGTCAATGTGGATGAAAAAATCTCTGCCAAAATCAGTGACTGCGGTGCGGTGGGCTGGGCGCTAGCTACCTAACAAGTAGCTAACTGGCGGTGATAAGGGACCCTTATGCCCCATTCACACGTCCGCAATTCTGTTTGCGGAACGGAATTGCGGACCCATTCATTTCTATGGGGACAGACTTTGTCCCGCTCGGATCCGGAATTACGGATCCGCGCTCCGGTCTGCACTTCCGTTCACAAAAATATAGAACATGTCCTATTCTTGTCCGCACTGCGGACAAGAAAGCATTTTCTATATAGTTCTGGCAATGTGCGGATCTGCAAAATGCAGAAAGCACATTGCCGGTGTCCGTGTTTTGAGGATCTGTGGATCTGCGGATCAGATCCGCGGATCCACGGATCCGCGGATCCAGGGATCCGCAAAACACATATGGACGTCTGAATGGAGCCTTACAAGGGGTTTGATCAATTGCAGGGGGTGATCAGGGGTCTAGATTGGGTGATCAAGGGGTTAATTGGTGGGGTGGGGGGGTTAGTGTAGTGTTTGGTGCACTTTTACATAGTAACCTGGTCCTCTGGTGGTCTATCCCAGCAAATGGGACCACCAGAGGACCAGGTAGCAGGTATATCAGACGCTGTTCACAAAACAGCGTCTGATATACTTGTTTGATGCGATTTATATCGCATCTACAGCCTGCCAGCGATTGATCATCGCTGGCAGGCTGTAGTACAACTCTTCAGACGCCAGACGCTGTGAACGCGCGCACGCGTTCACAGGAAGTCTCGCGTCTCGCGAGATGACACGCCGCCGCGTCTGATCAGAAGAACAGGACCGCCCGCAGGACGCAATCCTGTGTACGGCGGTCCTGAAGAAGTTAAATCATCTATAGGGAGTGCAATAAAGGGAAACGTCCCCAAGTTCTATTGATTGCCTCATCTTTGAGGCGCCCATACCATCTGTGAGTATAACATCGAAAGGCGGGACGGCTGGTTGTTGCAGTGCTTCACTATATGTGGGTCTCTCCTGATGTCCCACAGGGTGTTTAGATAAGAAGACGCGCCAAAAAAAACTGGTGTATGCGTGCTGGAAGAAGGTGGAAGGCAAATAAAATACCTATATATATCTTTGTCAGAGCTTAGCAACATCCCTAGCAACCAATAGGAAAGTTGCTTACCCCTTTACTATATAAGAAACTGCCCAGCAACCATTTTCTGCAGTTTTTTGCAGTTCTGAGAGAGACAGCAGTGTCATTGTTGTGCTCTGTGCTTTGAAGACTCATCTGGATCCTTATTTAATTACATTAGATAGTTAGCTCATATATATAATACAGATAGGTAGTTTGAGATAGTCAGTGTAGGTTAGTGATATAGTGTAGCTGATTCCAGTGCAGGGTGTTAGGTAGTGTGATAGGAATTACTGTGCATTTATAGGGATTAGTGTCTCTGTTAGACACAGCGCTGTGATGTCACAACAATCAGTAATATCTACTCAGACCTGATAAAATGTGAAGTTGCACGTATTGCGCAAAAAAATGTGCATCATTAGTGGCGATTTGCGCAATCGTGAATATAATTTATTGCAAATATTATGCGAAACATTCGCGAAATATCGTGAAAACGAATATTGCCTTTGCCGCTGATCACTACAAGCGATTTGCCACCAATGTATTAGATGGGCAAACTCCTTTGAAAACATTGAGAGACAAATGCCTTTAACCGTGAGCTCCAAACATAGTGTCAATGTAACCATTAAAAAGAATTTTCCTGGATTATTTTATTATTTTCTCCAATCTAATCTAACATGTACAGTAGACAAACACATGCCCTGCCTTTCATATTAGATTGTAGAAAAATTCTTGGGGAGGAATGTATCAAGTTTGTTTACCTAAATTACCTGTTTTCTGGTGTAGAAAAGTTGCACATTTGAGCGCAAAAAACGTTTTGCATCAGTATTTGTGACATTTTGCTGTTTTACATCACTTTTGAAAAGTGGTAGAAAAATGGGCGTAGTTTTGTATTAAATTCATGCCACATTTATCGTTGCAACTTTTTTAAATAGTTACAAAAAAATTTGCAAAATCCCTCTAGTAGGGGGGTTAGGTTGGAAAGGTGGAATAGTATTTCTAGACAAAAAGTTTTAAATTTAAAAATGATGCAAACTTAACAAACATTGTACAACTTGTAATAAATTTGACCTTTTGCCAACTGAAAGTCAAAACTGACTTCAAAAAGTGCCATCGTGATTTTTTCGTTCTTGATGTGTGTGGCTTTTGGATAATGTCTACCTTCAAGAGCCTGTTCTCCAAGGACATCTGGTCATGACAGTGGTTACGAATAATTTAATTACTATAAACTTAATCAATTAAAGCTTAGAGGTGTACACAGCACAGCCAGTTGATTAAGAACATGATAATGAAATAATTCCTAAAATTGTCAGGATCTAATGCCTCAAGCGGAATGTATAGATTTGCAGTTCAAGTACTAGGAGAAAGGGAATGTCATCATGGGGAAATGCATTAGAATGTAATTTCTTCCTGCTGCAGAGATTATTACAAATATTAACATGTAATAGAATGCATGGTGGGTTACTGTATAATGAATGCTTAAGTGCCAAGTACCCTTAAGTTACAGAGATAGTTAGAGATGAGCGAATCGAAGCTGACGAAGTGGAATTCGATCCGAATTTCAGGAAAAATTTGATTCGCACTGAAGCCGAATTTCCTCACGCTTCATGGTAACGAATCGCATTTTTTCCTAAAATGGCTGCAACACATGTGAGGACATGGAGCAAGGAACTCTGGGAAGGCAGGATCAACTATAATGCCATGCATGCAGCCAATCAGCAGCCAGCCAGACCTGTGATGTCACAGCCCTATAAATAGCATCAGCCACCTTAGATTCTGCCATTTACCAGTGTACTTAGAAAAAGATGTCAGCAGGCGCTAGGGACAATTTACAAGTGCAGGGAAAGGATAGGGAGGAATCATTTCACAGTATTGAAGCAAAACAGGGTTCAGTAGGGGAGGTTACAGCCTGGGTAATAGGAACAATCCTATGACACCTTGCTGCACTGACTAGGGATCCAAATTGCCATTATACAGCTCTGTAATTCCAGCAAACCGTTCTTATTAGGGTGCAAGTGTTGTTTGAAACAGGCATTAACAGGGATTATTACAAGGAAACATTTCTACATCATATTTGCCCTTGTGCGGTGCAGTTATATGTTCTAAAGCATTTTTTGGCGTGTATTAATAGGAAAAAGGGCTTATTAGCCATTGTGTGGCGAAGTGCTAAAATTGCAGCCCTTTTTGTTGTGTATTTTGTGGCATGTATTAGTGGAAAAAGAAAACATATTTGCCAATCAGCAGTGCAGTTATATGCTCTAAATCCTTTTGTGCGTGTAATAGTGGAAAAAGAAAATATATTTGCCGATCAGCGGTGCAGTTATATGTTCTAAAGCCTTTTGTGCGTGTATTAGTAGAAAAAGAAAAAATATATTTGCCGATCAGCGGTGTAGTTATATGTTCTAAAACCCTTTGGTAGCGTGTATTAGTGGAAAAAGAAAAATATATTTGCCGATCAGCAGTGCAGTTATATGTTCTAAAGCCTTTTGTGGTGTGTATTAGTGGAAAAAGAAAAAATATATTTACCAATCAGCGGTGCAGTTATATGTTCTAAAGCCTTGTGTGCGTGTATTAGTGGAAAAAGAAAAAATAAGTTTGCCCTATAGCGGTGCAGTGGCACACACCCATTTTTCAGGCAGTCAAGGCTCCACCACCTCAGCCGAAGTGAGCTGTCTGTCCTTCCCATCATTTGCTGGTCCTGATGCTCCTGCTCCACCTACTCCTCGTCAGTCATTCCGTCAGCATTTGATCACCGAAGCAACTACCAAGAGACAACAGTACGCATGCATTCATCCAACGGCGCAGAAGCCGAATGTGCTCCTGTCCAAGTTGCTGGTGCTGCAGTCCCTCCCTTTCCAAGTGGTGGACTCTGCACCTTTCAGAGAACTGATGGCTTGTGCCGAACCGAGGTGGAGAGTACCAAGCCGTCATTTCTTTGCCAAAAAGGCAGTACCAGCCCTGCACACACATGTAGAACAGAAGGGGGGCCAGTCCTTGAGCCTGTCGGTGTCTGCCAAAGTGCTGGCATGTGGAGCTGTAACTACGGTCAGGGATAATACATGTCCTTTACGGCAAACTGGGTGAATGTGATTCCTGCATAGCCACACCAGCAACTTGGCCAGGTGACGTCGCTTCCGCCTCCACGTTCTCACGCCGTTGGTCCTGTGACAATGTCCGCCTCTGCCTCCTCATCCTCCACCATGTCCTCAGACTCCACTGCAGGGACAATTTACATTGCCCCTCTAGCATACCACATGTGCAGAGCATGGCTGTGTCACTCTGTTCTGCACCTCGTTTGCCTGGGTGAACGGAGTCACACAGGGGAGGAACTGCAACTTGTCCATCACAAAGAAATCAAATCCTGGCTTTCTCCGCGACACCTGAAAACCGGAACCATGGTGACCGACAACGGGAAAGAACATAGTGTCGGCGCTGCGTCAAGAATGGCTGAGCCATGCACCCTGCATGGCACACGTGTTTAATCTGGTTGTCAAGCGGTTCCTGAAGTCTTCCACCCATCTGCAAGACATCCTAAAAATGACCAGGAAACTTTGCATGCACTTCAACCACTCGTATACCGCAAAGCACACCCTCCTTGAGCTGTAGTGGCATAAAAGCATCCCCCAACATAGGCTGATATGAGACATTACCACCCGTTGGAATTCCACCCGTCATATGTTAGACCGACTATTCGAACAGAGAAAGGCCATAAACGATTGCTTGATGATCCAAGCGGACAGGAGTACTCCCCTGTGTAACTTCAATGTCAGCCAGTGGCAGCTCATGCGTGACATCTTCCCTTTGCTCAGGCCCTTTGAGGAGGCCATGTTATATGTCAGCCACCAGAACTACAGGATGAACAATGTTATTCCACTGCTTCATGTCCTGGAACAGATGCTGGTAAATCTGTCTGGTCAGGGAACTAAGGACGTGGCGCCTAGATTTCATGGCCACATGAGCCCTGTGGGGGCTGAACTAGAGGAGGAGGACATTGGAGCACAAGCAATGTGTAGGGAAATGGGTGGTTTTTGCACACAGGTGCCAGGAGAGGAGGAGCAGGACCAGCCAGAGGAGCTACAGGGCAATAAGCAAGAGGAGGCAGAGGACCCAGACACACCTTGGCAGTATGCAGTGGAGACAGAGGCAGGGAGTCCCTCTGAGTCACTTGCACAAATGGCCCGATGCATGCTCACTTGCTTTTGCAGTGACAGCTGAATTGTCAGCATTCGGCAGCGGGATGTCTTTTGGCTCTCCACCTTGTTGAACCCCCACTACTGGTTCAAAATGGGAGCCTTTTTTACACCCGCTGAGAGGGAGGACAAACTGAACTACCATAGAGACATCCTATCAGCGACATCGTCCTTCCTCTCGCAGGTCTGACCGAGGGGGCCCTCTGTGCTCACATTCCTCTGCCATGGCTGTTGTGGCAGGGTGGGATGGTAGGAGCAGTTCCAGTCACTGATGGGCAGCTTTCTTCACCCGCCTAGTGAAGAAACTACTGACCAGCAGCAGGTAGACCTGGAACAGGACCTGAACCATCAGCTGGTGGCATACTTGGGCAGCACCCTGCCACCCCACAGTAGAGATTGGTTGGACTACTGGACAGCTAAATTAGATTTGTGGCCGCAACTGGAAGAGTTTGCCCTGGAAAAGCTATCCTGCCCGTCCAGTAGTGTGGCATCAGAGTGGGTGTTTAGTGCGGTGGGGGCCAAACTCACTGCAACCGCAAGAAGAACTCGCCTGTCCACCCAAAATGCGGAGAGACTGACCTTTGTCAAGATTAATCATGCGTGAATCAGCCAGGATTTCCACCCACCAATGCCTGATGCATCAGACTAGATCATCCATGGTGCCACACCAACAGTTTGACAAAAGAGACCGGTTTCTTCTGGCTACCTGCCTAGCTACTATTCCGAAGCTACAAACTGCCTGATGCCACAAATCTGATGCCAAGTGCTCTTACTTTCACTCATCATCTTCGGCCGGTACTCGTATTTCCACCCACCTCCCCACTCTTTCACTGGGTCACTCTGTGGTCTCCTGATGCTGCTTCCACCTTCTCACTATGTCACCTTGCCACACTGTGGTCTCCTGATGCTGATGCCACTTCCACAATATGTCACCTTGCCACTGTGGGGTCTGCCCATGCTGCTGCTGCCACCTCCACACTATGTTACCTTGCTACTTTGTGGTATCCTCATGCTGCTGCCACCTCCACACTATGTCACCTTGCCACTCTGTGGTCTCCTCATGCTGCCACCACCTCTACATTGTTCTATATTGGGCAGACTAGATGGGCCAGATGGTTCTTATCTGCCGACACATTCTATGTTTACACTGTCATTGTGCCACTCTGTGGCCTCCTCCTGATGCTTCTGCTGCCGCCACCTCCACACTCTGTCATTGTGCCACTCTGTGGCCTTCTGATGCTGCTGCTGCCACCTCCACACTGTCATTGTTCCACTCTGTGGCCCTTTCATGTTGCTTCCACCTCACCACTATGTCATAGGGCCACTGTGTGTACTTCTCATGTAGTTCCCACCCTCCACAATTCAAGACTGGGCCACTATTTTGCCTTTCGGCCTGGCTGACATCATAATTTATTTGACCCTTCTTCTGATCTGTCAGAAGGAAGGAAAAATAAGACGCCAATAATACCAATATTTAATATTCATAAATGGGCGTCAGCCATTTGATAAAGACTATTTATATCTTAAATATTGATAAAACCTCAATTTGCCTACACTACACTGAAAACTAACTGCAACTTACTGCGCTATTGCTGCTATACTACTATGTAATAACAGACTAGACATTATGTAAAATAATAAAGAAATATTTATTAATACAATATATTTCTATAGTCTAAATATTGCTATAATTATATATATATCCATATAAAAGGGAATATGAATATATATATTTATAGCCACACAGTAATACAGTCAGTCAATCACAACACTACTACACATACAATATTCCTAACTACACTACACAATCCCAAATTCCTCCGCAAAATCTAACTATATATACAGTTACACTTCAATAGAAGCCCACCCACCTGACTACACACTGTCCCTACAGGGTAGAAAGGGTTAATACAAATCACAATGCGCCGGACATAATTGTCTGGTCATTTGGTGACAACTCCACCTCCTGCAGGAAGAGGCTGGGGGGGGGGGGGCACCTGGACAAAGGCTATTTAGAATATATGGTGTGGGGGTTTGCTCTGGTAGGCAGATGGTAGCGGTGGCAGTATAGAGGCTCAGGAGACAGGCTTTGTGTCCACACCGTGCTCTTTTATTCACGCCAGTGCATCACATCAAAACTGTGCAAGTCACACCACAGCAAAGTTCATAAACCCCACCTCCCCCAACGAAGTCCCAAACGCAGCCGGCGTCTTGGTGCCTGTTCACACAGTCTCTCACATCCGTGATCAGTACTACACCTTGTCATGGGGCGGGTTTGTCCAAGTTCGTACAAGTTAGACAGGCCACGTGTCGGCCTGGACAAGGGAATGGCTCCGGCCACAGGATCCCTTCTTTTGGCCCTTCCCGGAGCCTGCAGCAACTGGGCAGTCTTTGTTAGCAGAGCGGACTACAGAGCTCAGCCCGACCATGCGATCAGCCTCCCGTACAGCCTCCTGCAGTGAGACAGGAGAGCACACTTCATCACCCCACAGTCAGTGAGCATCAAACTTATATTCACAGCCCTGGGTGTAGCAGGAGGACCACACCCACCGAGCATAGTGAAGGATTAACTCCTTCCCTACCCAACTAAGGCCAGAGATAACCAACCTGCCAGGATCAGTGTAGACTGACACCAACAACCGAATCCCGTCCAGCCGTTGTGGTCCGTGGGGAACAGACACCCACCCTGCTCTTTGCCTGTTCCCAGTAAGAGCCGGCCCGGACCGCTGTGTGACAGCACTCACTGCTGACAAAACACAAAAGACCCGGCTCTTACTCCACCGGGGCCACGACCCCCGGTGACACGTATCTTCCACCCACTACCACACCAGACACTCTCTTACAATGGGTATAGATACCAGGGGCACATCTATGCTCATTTGTGGTCGGGGCTTAAACATGAAGGAATGACCCCTACCTACTGGATAACTAAAAGCGTTTAGAATTATGCCGGAACCGCGACGCTGAAGGGACGCCTGAAGGGGGGCATCCTCTGGTGTGAGATAGTGAAAATAAGGGTGGGTAGGGTGGGTACGCTGAAGACGACGTTCACTGTGGGAGGGGACGCCCGGCCAGATATAGTCATCATCGCCCCTCCCACAAATACAGGCCAATAAACCGGCCTTAACACTTGTGGTCGGGGCTTAAACATGAAGGAATGACCCCTACCTACTGGATACCTAAAAGCGGTTAGAATTATGCCGGAACCGCGACGCTGAAGGGACGCCTGAAGGGGGCCAAAAAGGACAACAAACTCGATCAAAGAGCTTTATTACAACCTCCAATTGCGATTTCGCTACCAACGAGCGAGCTGCAGCCAGGGTAATGGGATCGGAAGTAGTGAAGCGTACCGAGACATTGTGGCACCGTAGATGTCCGCTTCGGGAAACTTGTGAAAGAAAATTAGCTCGGGACAGGGCACCGGCTGCTATATTTTGGATTCGGGTACATGAATGTGTGTAATGAATTTGGTGTAGTAACGAGCGAAGCACCTGACGCCTAACAAAAGATATCAGTAGGACCAAGCCGCATCAAATATCCATGACCGCGACATTGACATAAACATACATCATGTAACCAGCCCATGGCAACCCCCTGCATGCACAGCCGCCATTATAGGATAAAGTTCAACCAACGCTGAAATCTGTGGAACCCGGCATCAACCAACCTCACTCGTCCACCATCAGCTAGCCAGTGGAGGCCTAAAAAAGGAGCAGCAAAACCTGAGTTTGACATGACCTCAGGAAACTAAGAGAATTACTGTATACCTCTGGAATGACAGAGAAATACCGTACCAATGCCTGAGAAAGTGGTCCCACATGGAAAGTCAGCAATCGCCTGAACTTCAAGGCATATATAAACACTTGATTCTGGAGAGATAAACGCAAGAAACCCTTTAATCTTTACCAATGCCACTAACGTGGTATCATGGTGAACTGATGAAATAACGAGTCGAATACGTATGCGTAAAAACGTGCGTCAAGCGTAACCCTATAAGCAATCTGGTGCCGAATCCGCAGTGCAGACCAACATCCTAACAGTGCCCCTATACATATATACATATAAACTAAACACACATATATATGTTTTTTTTTTTTTTTTCAATTAACACTGGAGCCTGAACTCACACTCTGCCCCGCACTTCTAGCTGTGGCCACATAGAGGGCACCAGAGCCACAACTACGCGTGTCTGTGGAACCCAGCCAGCAGATCAGAGCGAGGGGCAGAGGTGAGTGCATGCCTGAATAGTGCGGGAAGAGAGGCTGACTAAAACAGACGCCGTGCATGCTATGCACCCCACCTCACTAGTAGCTCTGCATGAGGAAAACACATGACAGCCAGCTGCAGAGCAGAGCTGAATACATGGTCGAGTGACCCCTGTAAGCGACTCCTGTGACGTGCTTTCCACATAGTGTAATCTCACACTAAAGCCATATTAAGAAGCCTGACATACCCTGACTAGAACACTAGACTCAATGTCCCTTCCCTATAATAAATGTATGTTTTCTTTTTTCCTCTGACATTTCATTTATTTTATAACACACCCTCTTTTTTTTTTTTTTTTTAAACACACTCACTCCTGAACCTTACTACTCCCCCTTACTGAGTGAATTCACCTGTGCGCCCCCTGCATAGAAACAACATGCTGAAGCCTAATTTGTCCGCCCCCCCCCCCCCTGCCTGTCTAACAGCACAGCGGCCTGTGCAATACTTTATTGTTCGGGCACACGCTGTGCCCTGCACCCTACGTGTCATGCCGCGTGGGGAGAAGAGTGTGTCTACCTGGCAGACCGCTCTGGTGCCGTGCTGCTCCCCCTTACCCAGGGAGCCGACCCACCGCCGGCCGGACTTAAAGCAACGATGCTGCTGGATGAGGCAGCTACTTATCTGGACCGTAGAAAGTCGGGGCCTGGAACTGCGTGTAGCGCTGTACCCTTGTTGCTCCCTGAGGACGGTATGTAGAGCTCCCACACCATACGCTGGAGACGATGTTCACTGTGGGAGGGGACGCCCGGCCAGATATAGTCATCATCGCCCCTCCCACAAATACAGGCCAATAAATCGGCCTTAACACATATCTATATATATATCTATCTATATATATATATATATATATATCAATATATGAGGACCACACAGGGGCCGCAATGAGCCCATGGGGGACAATAAAGGCAGATATGTGCACAGATGCTGGGCACATCTGTGCACATCATCTGATGATATAAAATGGACCACAATGAGCCCATGGGGGACATTATATACATGTTTGCATATAACCCGGGCACATTTCCCAGGGTCCATGCACACATATACATATGGCGCACACATAGAGATGCATCCTATGTATGAGCCTACCTCCAGGTCCCATCTTAGGGCCCATTTGTATATGCACATATATTATATATCTATGCACTTGTTCGCTTGTATATATATTTATGCATATTTTTCAACCCATCCTCAACAGTAGCCAAAAGCAGGAGTGGGTAAGAAACACAGAAGACATGCAAATATTCCATTAACGTGTCATCTCTGTTTTGCATCCACTCCTGTTTTTTTTGGCATTAGCAATACTGATGGATTACGGACCAAACACTGACTGAGTGAAGGCAGATGCTCAACAGACAGGATCCGTTTTTTGTGGGTAATGGTTCTGACGGATCAGAGGAAGGGCAAAATAATCAGTGACGTCAACATAAACTTACTGCTGACACCCTCTTTACTCTGTCGGGGGGCTCTACTTTTATAAGCGTTTAATAGAACAGGTTCTGTAGACATCTATGTAGAATCAGCTGACGACGGTGTAAAAAGAGTGCGCTTCTTCTTAGTGCTAACATTGCCCTGTAAGGCTGAGTTCAGTGATTGCCCAAATAAGTGAAGTGTGCAGTGATTCTAGGAGCGACGCCTGTCATCTGCATGTCATACAGACTCAGTATTATTAACAGTATTATTTCACTACCAAAGCAGACTCCCTATGCGAGTTACTGCAAGGCATAGTGTTCTACACCACTATAAAGGCTCTCTGCAGCCAGGAAATTGCATTTCTTTTACGAAATTCGGCGCAAATAAATTCGGATCAAACCAAATTTTTTCTAAAAAATTTGGTGAACCGGCGAATCGAACTTTAGAAAGATTCGCTTATCTCTAGAGGTAGTCAGTATTTTATGAACTACCTGTAGAAGTTTTTCAGTTTGTTTTACCTTTTTTGCTACTAAAAGGGGGGATTTCTACATCTTAACTGGACAAATCCAAATTTCTTCATTAGTGTCACTACTTTATATGAATTGTATAAGACACATAAAAAACAAAAAAACAACATACTCTATATGAAGAAAATTCCTATTGCCATAGATGTATAAACTATAACCCTGGGCCATGCAGTATGTGCACAAGAATCCTCTCCATTATAGTAAAACAGTACAGCAGTCCTGACTGTGTTTTTCAGTGCAGATTTGATGGCTGAGAGCGGAGGAATGAGGGGGGATTGGGGGGAGTTGGACATTGGAGCACAAGCAATGTGTTGGAAAATGGGTGGTTTTTACACACAGGTGCCAGGAGAGGAGGAGCAGGACCAGCCAGAGATGCTACAAGGCAATGAGCAAGATGAGGCATAGGACCCAGACACACCTTGGCAGTATGCAGGGAGTCCCTCAGAGTCAATTGCACAAATGACCCGATGCATGCTCGCTTGCTTTTGCAGTGACAGCTGAATTGTCAGCATTCGGCAGAGGGATGTTTTTTGGATCTCCACCTTGTTGGACCCTCACTACCTGTCCAAAATGGGGGCCTTTTTTACACCTGCTGAGAGGGAGGACAAACTGAACTACTATAGAGACATCCTATCTAGTTAGTTGGCCGCTGCCTATCTGCGCCATCGTCTATAGTACTGCAGAGAAACTCCTTCTCTGCAGTACTATGCATATTTTACTGTAGATAATGGTCTAAATGTCTATAGACAGTCTACAGCATGCAGTGCTATGGAGGACTACCCCCTTTCCCAACCATTGTGTGCAATGGTATCAAATGTTGCTTGGTTTAGCAATGTGTCTCATGCAAGTTATATAAAACAGTGAATTTGAGGAAGAAGTTTGTATTTGGTTTAATATCTGTGGACCACAACCAGAAAACAATCCATGCAGTTCACAGGATTTCACATTTCTCAGCAATACACATTCATAAGGTAAATGCAAACATAGTTTTTTCTGGCTTAATCACTATATCAAAAAAGAAATCACTGATGTGGAAATTATAACATCAGCAAGTAGATATGTCCCAAACTATTCGCCGGCGAACAGTTCCCAGTGAACATTGCTTGTTCGCGTTCACTGCGGCGGGCGAACATATGCGATGTTTGGTCTGCCCCTATACATCATCATTGAGCAAACTTTGACCCTGTACCTCACAGTCAGCAGACACATTCCAGCCAATCAGCATACCCTCCCTCCCAGACCCTCCCACCTCCTATCAAAAAGCAAGTACAGTATCCATCTAAGATTCATTCTGAAGCTGCAGTGTTAGTTAGAGCAGGGAGAGTGCTGCTGCTGCTGAATTAATATAGGGATTCTAGGGAAAGCGTTAGCTACTAGTGTTCTGTGTCCACTCCAGTCATCAAAGACTCATCTGCTGTAAGGACAGCCTCCTTACAGCACCCCAAAAAGCCCTTTTTAGGGCTGGTACATAAGTCTGCTTTTATTTTTTTTTTCTATATATATATTGCAGTTGCCTGCCCGTGTGTGAGAGGCCACAGGCCCACTGTCACTACCAGAGCTTTGAGACGTTCTCACAGCTCTGTTTCTCCACCCCTGTGATGATGTCACTGCTAGAGCTTGGAGGAGTTCTCTCTGCTCTGTTTCTCCGCCCCTGTGATGAGGTCTTTACTTTCAGTTTCCCTCTTCCCAGCTGTCCCTCCTGTGATTGATTCCTCTTCCTATAAAATACCCCTCTTCCTGTTTAATCGTGCGGATTATACTTTTCATTTGACCTGTATCTCTTGCTTGAGTATCTTGACTTGTGTAATATCTTTTCACTGGACCTGTGTTCTGCTGAAGCAAGTACTTTGGATATTGTCTGTTGACTTTGGATCTGTTTTCACTGCTGCAGCTCCTTCAGTTAAGTGTGCAGACATTGTGTGTTTCTGTTTGTTTGCTGACTGGATCCGAGGTGACCCCGGTTCCGTCCATATACTGAGCAGGGCACCGGTGCCGTGCCCCTTCCACTATTGTAGGGGTTACAGTGGTCATCAGCCTTAGGTACGTGGGCATGTCTCGATCCACCATCTGGATCTGGACATGGGCTTAGCAGCATAGGGAGAGCTTTTAGGGTCTGACAGGGGTCACCCTTTATGTTCCCTAGTTTGGGTCCGGTCAGTAGCTAATTCACTGTGTATGCTCTTGTTGCTCACATACGGCCGTGACACCCACAGACTGTACTGTGTGCACACCACTTATATAGGGTGGCACAGTACCTTGCAGATAAAGAAGTCATTTAATTTTTACCCTTTAATATAATTGTATTTGTCTGCCAGTATGTGTCAGGCCTACAGACTGTACTGTGCCCACTGCCCACCACTCATATAGGGTGGCACAGTACCTTTCAGATAAAAAAAAGTCATTTCATTTTTACCCTCTAACATAATTGTATTTGCCTGCCAGTGTGTGTCAGGCCCACAGGCTGTATTGTGCCCACTGCCCACCACACATATAGGGTGGCACAGTACCTTGCAGATAAAAAAGTCATATAATTTTTACCCTTTAATATAATTGCATTTGCCTGCCAATGTGTTTCAGGCCCACAGACTGTACTGTGCCCACTGCCCACCTCTCATATTGGGTGCCACAGTACCTTGCACGCATAGTACCACTAATCTAAATAAAATGACAGGCAGAGGCAGGCCACCCCACAGGGGCCGTCGTGGTCGTGGTGCTGTGATTTCCTTTGGCCCTAGAATAATGCCCAGTGTTCAGAGGCCACGTACCCTGAAAATTCTGAGGACATAGTTGACTGGCTTACAAAGGACACCCAATCTTCTACAGCTTCCTCTCGGAACCTTGACG